>VCII01000010.1:1140000-2499696 GCA_006030095.1 Triplophysa siluroides | reverse complement strand
GTTTTTTCCTGCTTTCACATTATTACAAACGCAATCATGCCATGAAAGTAAAACAACAACAGATCTAGAAAACCATATACTGCACTCTCTGAAAAAAAGGTACAATTTTGTACCAAAGAAGGTACAAACCGTTGTCACTGGGGCAGTACCTTTTAATGGTACACATTTGTACCCTAATATAGAGAAACACATTGTACCATTCCAGTTTGTACCTTTAAGGACATGATTTGTACCATCTGTAACCAAAATGTACCTTTTGTATTTTGAACCTTGCTGGTACAATATTGTACCTGCAACAAAGGTACAAATATTGGCCTTGAAGGTACCTCCCCAGTGACAAGCACTTTTGTACCTTCACTATGACAGATGTGTTCCTTTAAGGACTATCACAGGTCATTTATCATTTTAATAACTCACATTAAACAACTATACTGAGAAGGCATAATTTTAATATAAATAAATGTAAATACATTCAATCAAATACAGAGGTGTTTGAACCAACACTGTTCTTTATCTTCTTTAAGAATCTACTTTACAAAATTTTTAAAAAAAAATAAAATCACTTTTAAAAACATTTCTCTTTTGGATGCAAACCATTTTACTAAAACGTGTATTTATAATGTAAAATACAATCTCTCATCAACAATATAATACTCGTCATAAACTGTTCGAAATACAATTAAACAAATTCATATTTTTTTATATCGCTTTTCATGCAATACCAGTCATTAAAGTTATGGTTCAGGCAAAAATGAAAATTGTGTCATCATTCTCACCCTCAAGTTGATCCAAACCTGTATACATTCATTTGTTCATACATTTACATTTACGCATTTGGCAGACGCTTTTATCCAAAGCGACTTACATTGCATTATACTATTCATTTTGTTTTCTACATATGTGCAATCCCTGGGATCGAACCCACTACCTTGCATTGTTAACGCAATGCTCTTACCACTGAGCTACAGGAAAACTACATTTCTTTGTTCTGTTGATCTCAAAGTAAGATATTTGGAAGAATATTGGTAACCAAACTGGTCTCGAAAAGTAAAAAATACTATCACTGTGAATGCTGGGCGAGATCTGTTTGGTTACTGACATTCTTACGAATACCTTCCTTTGTGTACAGCAGAACAAAGAAATGTATACAGGTTTGGATCAACCTGAGGGTAAGTGAATGATGACACAATTGTCATTTTTGCCTAAACTATACCATCACAATTGTAACATTAACATTTTAAAGTATAAATTATTCCTAATACAAACGAATGCAATGTATAATGAAAAAACATCCAAAAGCCATTGTAACAATTCTACAAAAACCTGTTATGTGACTACACATATCTTGCTCCTACATACAAAATATCATCAACCATATAAAGGTCAAGTGCCGTGTAGTCCAGTTCATCTCCTAGCATCATACAAAACCAGTCCTTGTCATATGAAACATGAAATGCATGAAAATGAGAATCAAACAAATGTGGAAGCAACAGTTTTCCACACAGTATCAACAATGTGTCTATGTTGAAAACATAGTTACCCTGAAAGAATATTGGAACTTCCTCTGTATGCAAAACAGAATCGTATTTGCAAAAGATACGGTGACACTCATCAAGTCCGCAGCAGAGAGAAAGATTAGGCTCATGAGCATGAATCAAGCCTATATGTTTAATTAGTTTTACTGCAGTAAAATGTCAACGTGAACACTTTGGACAAGCATAGGGCCGTGGCATCCTCCAAGTCTAGGACCAAAGATGAATAATCCAGACAACAGCAGTTGGCTATGGCTTGTCACTAAGTGTTGTTACCTTCAACGGTATTCCTGTTGTGCGAGGGATACGCAAAGTTGAGGACAAAATTTGCACAAAAAGCAGAAAAACTCCATCCTCCACCCCAACTGCTTGGCAAATATCAGATCCCTCCATTTTCACAGTGCTGAAGATTCTCCTCTCACTGAAGACCTGTTTGCAGTCAGACGTTCCCAAAATCTGTACAGTGGGATATGGTGGAGCTGGTTCATCCTGAACAAAAGGAAGAAAATCAGTTTTAGAAAAGTCTGAAGTATATTTAAAAAGCCAGAAACTCATAATAATAATAATTTATGATTGACATCACGGAGTTTACTGGTATTTTAGTAAAGATGTGTGAATGCTGTCTTACCAGTAAAGAGATGTGTGAACAGCACATTATTACAATTACCCATTAAGTTATTCTAGCAATCTTTCATAAATTTACTGACTTAATTTTTTGTAAATGTATAGGAAACACGGCAATAGCCTACCTGTCCGATTCCAATTTTGACATAATTGTCCACTTTCTCCAGAAATATCACAGGAAGTAAAACCAGAGCAGCCCGGAAATTCATGTCTAAAAAGACATTTAATATGTATAAAGATGAACCGTACTAAAATATACATTTTACACACAGCATGAAATGATGATTAATGATTTCGTGTTATGTACTCTTTAACTGATGCACGCGAAAGCAGCGTAACGTTACTTTAAACCAACACTGCACCTCAACAGACATTCATGTAAAACTATTCGATCAACAGTATGTGCCGATGTACTTAAAACGTGCTAACATAAATATAAAACTCGCCTTTGAATTCACTCTTCTCTTCCTCGGATAATTCAAGCCCAGCCTCTGTTAATGTTGACAGAAGTTCCTCCGATGATAAAGACGCCAAAGCCTCGGCTGTGGTGATGCTTGTAGTTGGTTTCCCGCTCTCCGTTCTGACAGAAAATTCCGTAATGGCGGCAGTGACTTCGGCCAATCTCGTATCGCTTGCAATGCCTAATAGTTAGCGAAGTTCATGGTTAAAGTCAACACCCTACTGTCTATGCACCCGCGATAACCTCATTTTAAAGTTATTAAATGTCCAAGAATGCTTAAAAAGTGTAAAACAATATATCTGACAGCATTGGGTACATACGGCCTAACGTTACGTGAACGCTCCAATTTTACCGGGTGACTAACATTTAAACTAAATATAACCATAAAACTAAAAACTCACCTTCAATTTTTGAACAATTATAGTTTGATAATTCAAATCCAAACAGTTATTTTGAACTAAAAAAGACACCAAGAAACACTCGCATTCAACCTCCCGCTCTCCGCTCTGACTGAACAATATGCTGCGGTTAACTTCGGCCAATCAGCGTGTTGTTGCTATGCCTAATATTAACATAGCAACCAATAATTCGTGCAAAACTAATTGTGGTCGGATATGCGAATTTATATTCTCATATATTATAAAAATGTATTTAAAACGGTCATAGTATTTTTATATATCACAATAAATACTCAATAAATAATCTTGTCAGTATTTTGTTTAACAACTGATATTATAACTAACTTTTAAGTCAATTGAGTAAAAACAAATGTTGCCTCATATTTTTATAAGGGAATTACTCAAAACTTCATTTACAAAATGTCCATATCGTATGCTATTTGCTTGTGTACATTTTTTTGTTATCTATCAATAAAGGTTACTGTACGCTTGATTTGAGAACAAATATGTACCTTAATTTTAATTGTACCTTAAAAGGTACCAGAGGTCTTTCTTGTACCATTAAGGGTACATTTATTGAAAAGGTACAAAACTGTTCTTCAAGGAACATTTTTTTGTACCATTGTGTACCTTTTTTTCCGAGAGTGTGTATATCAAAGTAAAACTATACAAAAGGATACATAGATTTGTACATACAGCACGTGTAAAAGTATAATAGTCTCTAATTCTTTATTAATGCACCCATACACCATTACGAATGTGAGATGTGCAAAGTAAGGTACATTTCAGGTACATTTTCTCATGATGTTTCAAGTCGTGCCCCATAATTATTCTAGTTTAGCTGGTCTCACATACATTTTTTTTTTAATCTAGAAATATGCCACTAAAAATCAAAGCCACTAAAATCTCTATTGCACAAATTAAAAGATTACCTGAAAGACCAACAGCCTTATATACTTTCAATGGCAAGACACAGGTTTACACTAAACAATTTATTGCAGTTTCTTGAAAGCAAACAAGGGCTTTCATTTTAAAACATTGTTACAACAGATACGATATTTTGCAAACGTATGTCATTAATGGAATCAACATCTATGAAGAATGCTTTTGACACATTGTTTAGTTTTGAAAAGCCATTTAAGGATTTATTCAGACTTGTTATAAATGGTGACAAGTTGAATGTACTTCAAATCTGGAAGGTCAAAAATGCGCACACATGTGTTTGATTGTCCATGAAAACATCCTGAAAGATATTTATTTTGATTCATCTGTCCTGTAGCATTAGAATTCTCCATATGAGATGGCCTCGTGTGCATGCAGTTGTGAAACATCCATGGATCCATTACTAAAACGTCTGCTCTTAAAGCTCACTTTGGTTCCCAAACAAAATGATGCCCACTGAGAAACAAGTATTAGCTTAGTAGATGTGTGATTCAGATTTTGCACCCTGCAGTTTTAGAGTTGCGTGGTGGCTTGTATTCGGTTACATGATGCCCTTGATGCCACATGGGTCTTTATATCAAGTTTTATTGCATTAGGACACACAGCGGTGGAATCATGCTGCGTTTTCGGCGAAGAGAAGGATGTGGAACAATTATATTTCCTGTTTACCTCCCATCCCCAACTTCAGACCCCTCAAAGAAGCCCATTCCAAATTACAGACAAGGCCGTGGAGGTGGGCGGTCCGGAGGCGGAGCTCTACATGGAGGTAGGGCCTGAAGAGGAGGAGGAGGCAGGATGAAGTAGGCGATGGTGGAAGAGAGGGAGGAGACGTGGGCAGAGAAAATAAGAGGGTGGAAGAAGGCGAAGGCCAAATGGGGGACGGAAAATAGGAAGGAGGTGGGGTAATGGGAGGGGTTGGAGTAATGACATGAGGAGGCGGGGTGGAAGGTAGGGGAGGAAAACTGGAGGGCAGGGTGGCTGGTGGACTGCGTGGGTGGTGGAAGTTGACTCTTAGGAGGGGGTTGAAGTTTTGTGGGGAAGTGTAGATGGGTGAAGAATGGTGGTTGTAGTTTGGATAGTGAGGAGTAGAACTGGACCCGATCCGAGTGAAGTTCATACAGCGGCCCTGAGAGAGAGAGAGAGAGAGAGAGAGAGAGATATTATTTTAACATTTAAAATGGAGATGGACACTTTCTAAAGTCTATTTTGGCTGAGCCAACAAAGCCAACCATCCTCGCATGGAATTTGTCATTTCATATTGGGAAAATTACCTCTGAGATCAAATAAAAATCAACACAAAAGTAGCACAACATTTTCTTAAATTATTTGATTACGGGATTTTAGGTCAGAATAAGTAAGACATCAAAATGTCTGATTGCGTGTGTCATGATGTTAATAAATAACCAGACAAACTCGAACAACCACACACTCTGTGTGCAGTATGATCACTGGAGACATGGGAGGTGATTGGCTGGTCTACGAGGTTCTGTCTCCTGTAGCTGTAGGAAGCTATAAAAGCCAGAAATGTTTTAATGATATACAGGAAAAGCTTTTTGTTGGTTGTTTACCAGAAACAATTCACTATGAAGCTCTCTTTCCTGTTATCCTAAAACTAGTTAAGAACTCATTCACAACACAGACACACACACTGTTAAAGCTCATGCACTAAAGAGATCACATGTACTGTATGTAGGCTACTATAATAAAAACATTATAATTGATATGAATGAGGCATTTATATAGCGCTTTATTGTGTATTGCTGTACACCCAAAGCGCTTTACAATCATATGAGGGGGGTCTCTCCTCACCCACCACCAGTGTGCAGCATCCACTTGGATGATGCGGCGGCAGCCACAGTACAACAGCGCAGTGCGCTCACCACACACCAGCTATCGGTGGAGAGGAGAGATAGAGCCAATTCAGAGGGCAATGATTGACAAGGGCCATAGGAGGGCATCTGGCCAGGACACCGGGGTTACACCCCTACTCTTTACGAGAAGTGGTACCTCCCATCCAGGTACTGACCAGGCTCCGCCCTGCTTAGCTTCAGTGGGCAACCAGTCTTGGGCTACAGGGTGATATGGCTGCTGGTTAGGCTCTTTACTTACTCTTTACAATATTGGTCGATGTATTTTTTACATCTTTTTATATCAAGTACAAGCCTTGACGAAATGCATAGCCTGACTTTTGGCATAAAGCCTGGCAAACTTTGCAGTTTCTCTGACCAAGAACTAAAATTGGTGTGATTGTACTTTTTGTGTACCAAATTGGTAAACTTAAAGGGGCGGTTTCCCGGACAGGGCTTTAGCCTAGTCCCAGGCTAATTTAAATGTTAGAGGTGTCTTACACAAAACAACTTGCACAAACAGATCTTAAATATATTAGTGTGATTGTTTTGTCTCAAGATGCCAACCAGTAATTTTTTTTGTAACGTATGTTTTAAAAACAATTTAAATATTCTAATTTAACCAAGGCCTAGTCCTGGTTTAAGATAATCCCTGTACGGGTCTGCTAACAACTAATTTTGTACTTAATGCACTTTTATTGTGCAGAAGTAGTGCTAGGGTACAACAAAAATATACTTAAGTATATTTGATTGTGCTAAAGTGGAACTATTGCAAGTATACTTCAGGTACACTTTGAATATTGATTGAATATAAATATGCATTAAAAGACTGATATAATGGGAGAATGGGTTTGTTTGTAACATTGATGAAATTTGTGAACTTTACCTCATATAAGGAGTGGGCTGAAGTTAAAGCCAAATGTGACTCACAGTTTGATTCTCCAAACAGCAGCGGGAAATGAAATACAGAGTTATTAAGCTCCTCAGAAAACATCAGGGTGTGGGTGTTGAGTTTTGCAGTATGTTAGTAATAAAAAATGACAACACCCTCTACATGTGCCGTTGAGTCCAAATGGTGCCTTTAATTTGGACATCTTCTCATTGCTTTGATTGAATGAAGCAGCATTGATTCTATGTAAAATAAAATGACTGCTTTAGCTGCACTTAGCGCAAGTTTGTAAAACAATATGAACAACTTGTATGACATTTTACAATCAAGATGTAACTTTTTTTTAACAAATTTGAACATTTCGGTCAGCACCCCTTGGCGTCACTTTTGAACTTGCAGGGAAAAAATGCTCCAGACTGAGACGTGTGCATAGCATTTCATGCTTTTTTGATGTTTTAATATTTTGCAGCACCTAACCCCACCCCCACTCTGAACCTTACCACTTCTCAACCATATAAAGCACAACAAGCGAATAAAAGTACAGTCACAGGTATTTATTTCACAAACTGAACAAAAGCATTAGTGTTAAAGTATTACAAACAACTCGTGTCGCAGACCTACACCGAAGCCGTACGATAACGTTATATGAAGATGCCGTGTCCATGAATATACGCATTGGGTCCCATTAAAAACAGAGACACGGGAGAGATCAGCCAAGGGCATCTTCTAGCGGCAATTTTCGAACGTCTGTTGATTTTCAACGGATCTGAGATTTACAGCGGACGATGATCGCTTTCGCATCTGTTCCTCGTTTTGAACGACATTGTGACTGCTTGTATCTAGTGTTTTACTGTATATTCCGATAAATAAACTGTTACATTACTTGCTCAAACTGCCCGAATAGCGTTATGTAAACACAATTATCCTGGCCGTTGAACTTATTTCAAACCCCGACACATCATAATTGCAAACTATATCTAATATACAATTTCATAACAATGGTAAAATTTGTATGCCAAAGGGGTATCCTGCGTGTAAAAAACTGTCTGAGCATCAATATGTGACGAGTTGGGAGTGAAAATGTGTTGCAACATTAACGGAAATGCATATGGACATAAATTTAATGGACATAAAATCAATAAAAAAATCAAGGTGGAGCTTATAAAATATATATTAGTGTTTACACATTGCATTTTTGGAGGCTTTGCACCTACAAAAACACACACACAGTGCATTGTTCAAGCAGCTTATAGTGACCTAGTGACATTTTAAAACAAGCAGCCTCTATGAGTTATAAAAATAGCAATGACGTTTGATGTCTGTTATTAAAAAAAGGCTACTGTAATAGCACAATCAAAACTAACTCTATAAAGCTGCCATTGTCTGCTAAACTTAATGACCAACAAAGGACCAAATCAACAGGTTAAAAGAACCGGACAAATTGTGTCACATGATTTTACACAGGATGCATAATTCTCAAATATGCAACGGTTTTATAATACTTAATCATAATACATGATTGTAAAAATGACTTCACTAAAATGCTTGAATGCAACATTTACTTTGTGTGAAACTGAACTTGTGTAGCTTGAAGCATTTACATAGTCGAATAAAGAATACTTCTGGCCTGAAATAAGTAATACATTCTGATGGTGCTGTGAAATACTTCCTGTCCTTAGATGTGCTGAGCTGTTGTCCTCAGTGGATGCAAACTGCCATTAACTTTGAGTCAAATGAGCTTTTGTAAAGGTGAGAAATAAGTCCACCCTAAGAGCTTTGCATTTCTTTTCATGTTCATTTCATTGCCATTTGGGATATGTGATATACATTTCCTCTTTTTATTTGCTTTGTCCAGGAGACTCAGCATGCAATAAGTTCAACTGAGGATAGAGGAATGTTTGAAAGAAGCAGAGAGGGAAGGCAAATATGTACTGTTGGGAGGAAACAGAGTCTGTGTGCGTGCCCTGTGTCTAAAGCTACATTCATTATATTCACCAATGCTTTTCCATTCCTATAAGAGCTGTTCATTCTGTTAATTCAACTTAACTAATGTAATGTAAAAAACATTATGACTGCTTTATTCAAATAACATGCCTTACTTATATTTTATCTAAATGCTGGCCCTACTTGAGGAAAGTTTATACTTATACTTTTTTTAATAAAGTCTAAAATGCTAATTTTCTGTCTTATATATGTGGTCAATAAGTAAAGAGAGTTTGGGTCATAACTTTAACTAGTTCACAATATTGGTCCACCATCTCTACTATTGATGGCAAAGATTTTGCCTGTCTTTGTCTCTACCAACTAATCAGCGTGAGTTTGGTTTCTATTTCCCTTAAAGCTGAAGATGGGTGCTGTGTTCATCTTTTCATTTCATTTTTTATCACTCCAGTAAGGCCAAGTTGTATGGAGGTGGCTAACAGCTTACTGTATATAAGTGATTTGGCAGATTGTTGGACAGAAAAAATGGATCCCAAAGCATTAGATCAAGATCCTTTATAAGCATCTTTATAAGTCACTGAGCTTGTGCTGGGTAAGACATGTTGATCTCTTTATAGAAACAGAGTAGAAAATGAATACAACAAGAGTATTCAGTTACTTTTACACACAGCTTTAACATATGTTTCAGATGCTTAACGTGTTTGGTAACACAGGAAATATTTGATCTGTCCTAAGCTAAATAAGCTCAATGTTTTCATTCATTTCATTCAAGTTCAGATAATGTGTGGGTGACATTTTTAAGTTTTTGTTATACTGTAATAGTGTGTTAAAGTAAAATATGAGTAAAATGCTTTTTTATTCTTACCTTATCTCCTGGTTGTGGTCGCATAATGGATACTCTGTCATAGCCTTTCTTCATCAGTGCCCATAATGCATCCAGTTTACCCTGTGGATCACACAAAGAAATAAATTAAGCTAGTAAAATTCATTTTTATGTATTTAATATTTAACATATATGTATAGTTTTACCCTATATAAAAAGCATATACAATGTTAAAGGGATAGTTCACCCAAAAAGAAAAATTCTGTCATCATTTGCACACCTTCTAGTTCTGATGAACACAAAAGAGGATTGTAAGAATGAAGAATGTAAGACAGTTCTGGGGCACTTTTGAAATTTTTGAAGTCATTTTTCCTACTATGGTAGTCAATGGGGTCCAAGAACGGTTTGGTTACAAGCCTTCGTTCAACCAAACAAAGAAATTGTTTGGAAAAGTTGGAGAGTGGGTTATTCATGACAGCATTTTCATTTTCGGGTGAACTATCCCTTTATAGTATAAAGTTAATATCAGCGCAAAGCCTAAGTGAGAAACATTTACCCCATTACCTAGATTTGAAAGTGGCCTTGTCCTGGGATTTACTATAAACTAACCAAACATTCAGTGTTCGATGCTGTTTTATCCAATTGTGATTGGTGCCGCAAAATACATTTCAAAGTAATGCTAGTAAGCAAGTAAGCTTGCTTCTCACATCAGGAACCATCCCTCTGGTAAACAGGTCAATCTCTCTTTGGGAGACAGAGGAATTTCCTGTTTCCTACACTTAATACCCAGAATGTAATCTCTCTGGCCCATTATCCTAAATTATCAAGCAAAATGGCTAAAACTCAAAGCCTCAGTTTAAAGTAAATAAATGCTTCACTATCTGCCCTGCAGTGACATGCAACAGCATTCCAATGTAATGTAGTTTGCTACTCAGCCCCAATCTAACTTGTATTCTCAAAAAATGTGTGCATATTGTTTTAACAACAGTTTTCACACTCTTCACACTTTCTACGAATCTGAGGTAAATTACCTAAAGATAGTGGAGGTAAATGAACAATACACAGTTTTGGTCATGCTTGAAAACTTTCAGAACTTTCGATACACTCCCCCAGCGTCCGTACAGGTTTCGGAAAGTTTTTCAAACCATGAAATTCTGTTACGTAACAACTTTTCTTAGTCCCTTATTGGACCCGGAAAAGCACGCCCCACAAATCAACCAGCCAGAGACAGAGCGATGCGCTGCGTTTGCGAAGTTCAGTTTGTTTGTTCACTGCATTTCGGGGATGAATGTTATATAAACGGTGGATAAAAAGCTGGATTTTTGAAACTGATAGATGGAGCGGTCCCAGGGAACCGCACGAGGAAAGTGAACCTGAGCTAAATGTCAGTGTTTTGTTGGCAATCGGCGTGTACACAAACTTGTAGTGAATCAACAGTTATGCAGGGATAATGTGATGATGTGTTGTGTGGTCGTGCTTAAGTTCCGCCCCCCCGCATGCGTTTAGGGCTTGCCTGTTTTCGTAAATAATCGTACAGCTGTATCTGTCTTTATAATGTGATCAAACTACCAACTAGACTCTTCAACTCTTTTGAAGATACCAGGAATGCAATACTACTCTATAGGTACTCAAGATTAATATGAGATCGGCAGAAACTGCATGTCATCATCTGCCTTATTAATGTATAACCATAAATATATCAGTTTCAGTGTTTAGTATTTTCAATACTGAGCAACTTGGCCCGACAACGAATGACATTGTAAACTGGGCTGATATACAAAGGTTAGCCATTCATAATAAAGGTCTTTTAAAGAAATCCTAAAGTTACATTAGCAATAACAGTAAATACTCATGACCTGAACACTGCCAGCACCACACTCTACATGCCGAGCTACTGGAGTCGATTGCAGCTAATTTCAAACTTGCCATCATTGTTATTAATATGGATCTTTTACCTTAATTGGAGAGTACCATTTACGAGGACCTGGAGGTTTCCGCATGCCGTTATTCAAGATCCGAGAAGGAAGTGTCTCAAACTCTTGTTCGGGCATCTTTACTCTGGCATTCTTCGCTTTCTCCAGTTTAGCACCCTCATCAGTCGAACCTTTTTCACCCCAGCGAACCTTAAATGAGGATTGGAAATGGAAATAAACTATAAAGTCTAACAACACTAGGGGAAATGCATCGGTTTAAAATGCTTCTGCTAAAAAAGATCTTGGCTATGGACAAAACCCAAGGATGTTTATACATCGGTTACTGTAATGTATTGTTTAGAATGGTGACATCAGAGAAATGTTGAGAAATCTTTCCGTAGCAATTGAACTGTGAAAGTCAGAAACAGGCTGGGGGTTTTAAAAGTGTCATACAAACTATTTTTGAAGATTTTAAGATCTTCAACACCTTTTTATTACGTTTCGCACCAATGATTAACCCTGTGGAGGCAACTCTCAACTGGAAATTTACAGACAGAATCCATATAATTTAGCTTAACACCGAACCCCAGGTTCCTCTTGGGACAAAGCTCTCTTCCTGTGGATGATCTTTGAGCATGTGCTAATATAGTGACTGATGTTTTCTACAGGGAGTGATAAACACTTAATTACCTCCATTCTTTTAATTCCTCCCACTCCTCTTCCTCCATAGTAGGAGGCGTCAACTGTGGGCCACTTCTTCTTTGGAGCTCCATCCTCTTCATCATCCTTATAAAATAAACCACAATGACAACAAAGGTAAACTATACATGTTTGAAAGAAAACACAACCCATAGATGTATAACAGGCTTGCAAGACTTGCTCGATTTGTGTCTCTAAAACTGGCCACTGACTGATATAGACATCTATTGAAATGCTCACAATTGTGAAGATGTTTAAGCATTTTGTTCCATAAACATATTTGGAGGGTCTTGATCAAATGGCAAAGCATTTTCCTAAGTAAGGTCTGACTCACTCTTTTATAACATGACTTTTTCATTTATTGGCTCTTAGGAAGGCACGAGCCACTCTTACGCCTCCGGTTCTCTTGCCGTTCCAATAAAATCAGTCCAAATTGGCTCGCTACGGTTATGACTTTATTTTTCCAATTCAGAGGAAATGTATCCCTCTCCAATCAATCCTCGAGATGTAATTTAAACCTCTCGCGATATTTTATCGAAGTATCCAGATTAAATCACAAAGCTTTAAGCTATCCCCTCCCTTCATACTTCAATTTGACCACACATTTGATTCCCCGTCATATTTTGTTCAGTCGTGAAAGTTTAGTGCAATAACTTTGAGTGAAGGTTTAACCCCGACATAATCTTAAGGGAAATTTTCTCCTATTCGCAGCCATTCCACATATGACATTCCTAAGGTCTTACAGAAGTGACATCACGAATAACAGATTTGTAAAAATATGCTATCATATTACAGGCTTTAATATGGCCAGACAGAACTAATTTATTAAAGCAAAGCAGAGCCAGGACTGTTAAACAACAGGCTGACAGAGCCTAGACAGCTTTATAGGAACCAGCATCTCACTCAAAGGTCCTGACACAGTATGAAGTCAACACGAAAAAGAAAAATGTTTGGCTTTACATTAACACAAGTTTAAATAATGAAGCAACTGAGCCCTTCAGCTGATATCATGTTGTTCAGTCATCTCGGTTTAAATAGTGACCTCTTTCTACTCTGTATAAAAACTGTAATATGATAACATTTTCATGTCTTCAATAATATTGTCATGTCTTCAAAGCAGCATCCATATTTACAAGCACAAGTAGATTTTTTTGAATGGCTCTCATCTGGTTTTTGAGCAGAAGTGTCTCATTTGGGCCAGGAATGTAGAGGACTTTGAAGTGGAACTCATACTTTTCAAGCAAGGCTCATTTAAATATGATGTTTTGCTTTGCAATAGAGAAAGGATCATAATGTTTAGTTAAATTCAGCTGATTTGATTAAAAGGAGTAGAACACTGAAAAACTTGATAGGCAAGAAACCCTACAGTATGTCTGTATGACATCTTTTAAACATTTTAATATCATGATATTGAACTGTCATTAATCTCTTTTATTAATCTCTATATTTTAATTTATATGTAGACTCATACAAGAAGGTTTCAGGAATTGTCTAATAATGATACATATGACTAATCTTTCATCAAAAGTTAATAAGAATATAATCACAAATAGTCCAATGTATTATGTTAAGTGTGTTACAGTATATATACACTTTAAAAAAATAATGCTGTAATTTTTCAGCAGCTGGGGCGCCTGTAAAATACCATCAAATAAAAGTGTTATCAGCAGAAACTGCTGTCTTTCTCTGTTTTTACAGTTTGTACAGCATTTAAAAAAAAACTGTAAAAAAATCCTGTAAAAAAACAGTAGCCTAATGTTTCATCAGCTGGGGTGCCAGTCAATTACCATAAAATTACATTTCTTTCATGTAAAGGTTTTCTTTTTTTAAACCATAAGATCAGTGTACAGCTTTTATTCTCTCTAAATCGCAAATATTCAACTTTGGCACATTATTGCACATGAATAACCTCATATCACGTAGGTTTGTGCTTTTGCCACTTTAATGTAAACTTTTTTTTTTATAATTATAACAATGTGTTCGTTTACAGACCTCTCAAAATCACAGGAAATTGAAACTTACCGAACTGTCTTCAACGACTTGTGGTGGAGGGTCATGGATAATCTACAGTGAAAAAGAAAGAGAGAGAGAGAGAGAGAGAGAATGGATAAACAATCTCACATGCGTCCACTCATGCTTGCACGTCAGACCACATGCTCTCTAGAGTAAAACAACTGTGTTTTTCTCTTACACTGGCATGTCAGAAGACCTAAGTAATGTTTTCAGTGTGTGCCAAAAAATCAGGTTACGCAAAAACACATGGCTAAAGAATTAGACCACCCCCCACCTTCCCATTTTAAGCGTGTTTACAAGCCAGTTAGGATGACCTAAAAATCTGGAGACCAGATCTGTTAAGCTCAAAAGTAGGATGGCAAAAATAAATATGAAGAAGAAGTGTTCATCCACATGCAAAACAATTGTGAAAGACCACATGTTTGTTTTTGTTTTGAAACTCTCTGGAGTTTTCGGAATTATGTAAACATGTGAAAGTGTAGTAATCGTGTCTGCTCCGTTGGTTTCACTTGTGTTTAGGACTGGGACCTTCATTTAACAACTGTATATTTGTTAAAGAGAGGCATGCTTTTACTCTTACAGTACAAGAAGGAGGGACCCAAAACACATTTTTGGACCAATATCATAGAAACATTGGGGTGGGCCTGTAAGCACACATTTAGCTACCACCCAAAATACTCCAGCAACAACATGGCCATCCTGATGGCATTACCCACCTCTACTGCGATAGCACATGTACATCGCTGAGATGTCTCCAAAAGGCATCACCACCTTTACAGGTACATCAGTTTTTGACATTGTTGGCAATCAACACAATGTCTATGTGATAAATCTTCAAACATTCAAAATCTGTTTAGTATAAACTGGCTATGCTGCAGCAAATAATATTTTAAAGTTGCCCGTTTTCATTGAAGGGGGTCTTAATCACAAAAATGGTTATAATCTAGTTTTGTCGTAATGCATCATTCGCATCATTTACACTTTAAATGTATGGTTTTTACAACACATTGTCTAACCAACTTGATCTCGGGTTGTTTCAGCCCAAAATGCTGAGTTGTTCAAATATGAACAATCTTTGTGTATATTTGACCCAACCATGGTTTGAACATACTTTAACCCAACATCTTTTGGAGTGTAAACAGCATAAGACATTTGGTAACTTGCCAATAAGTAGGTATGAATTTGAGTTTGAGTAATGTCACTATTCCTATCCAATTACAATTTAATGTTCCATTTTAACGCAGGAGAGCTTTCCTAAACAGAGTGGTGTTCCCTTGAAGTTAAAAGAGAGATTTCCAGTGGCCAAACAGACAGGACTTTTTCCATTTTCTTTTTCAGGACTTGTAAAAATATTAATTTTCAAAGGCATTTTGCCCAGCAGATTTAAACTTGACCAAAATGCATAGTTATTAAACTCTAAAGCCTTTATGTTAATAAATAAAGCCAAGTTATTTAAACATACTGTAGAAATAAGCTCATGCTAATTCAGTCCATGATGGTCTCTGTGGAAACTGATGATGGTTGAACATTATTTTAGCGGGTTCACTGGCTCATCTACCCTTCCATGAACTTCACTACAGATCTTTATGCTCCTCTAACATAGGAATGACTAATTTCTTCTGTTTTCCCGTTGTTCCTTTCCAGAAAAACACCCATCCAAAGACACGTCCAGTTTAATGTGACACTTTAAGTTATTAGATGTTCTTCTGAAATGAGTAGAAAATCCAAGCCTCGGCTTCAAACGATACATGTATGTTAACCATCTCTGCATGTATAACAAACAGTCTTTTCACATAGAGTACATATGGAGTATGGTAGTTTTACGATTCTATTAGCCAAATATGCTGCTCTGCCACTTTCGTCTGTCTGACACATAAATGTTTTTTTTTGTGGTTTTCATGTTTTGCGAGAGGTGCACTAAGAATCTCGTTGTTTGCTCTGACTACAATGACAAAAAAAAGCTATTCTAGTAGTTAACGAAGTGGAAAATAGACATTTGTCAAGTCCAGAACAAAGTCATTGCAGTTGCATATCACAATATGCAAAACATAGGCAAACATAGCATTGTTTTGTGTAAACAGAAAATGAATAGTATAAACAAACATACAAACAAAGACAATGAGTAGGAGACAAAAGGCAGATCCATGTTACAAAAGTACTGTTATGACTGGGTATGGAAAATGTTTGCAGAAAAAGTACATGGAAGTAAATGGTAATACAGGATGAACAAACAGGTTTTATTGTGCTTAGTGTAAATCTGAATATCATCTACTTAACAGTGATACTGAAAACCATAATGATGAATAATATGTCCAATGTAAATCATTAATAATAATTGGCCAAGAACTAAAACAGTTGGTGTAAAACAGTTGGTGGTTTATAATTATGCATGGCAATGTAATATTGTCTGTCTGTGAGATAAGAAAAGAAACCAGATGCAGCATCTGAGATACCTAGAGTATCTCTGAAAGGTGAGAGAGTAATAACTTGTGACAGTCTGTGTAAAAAACTGAGCCAAGGTCAAATAATAAGAGAATGGAAAGATTACTTGAATCACTAGAAAGCAGTTTAAAGCAGTTTCAGTGCTATGATATAAGACTGAAACAGGCCGACAGCCTCTTCCATCATTTTTATGACAAACAGTATATTGGAAATTGGGTAATAGTTTGCTGGATCCAACTTTGGTCTTTTAAAAAAAACAACTTATTTTAATCTGCACTTCTCCTGGAAAAACAAAACCGATAAAAATAAACTGATTTTGACTTGAAAGTCCTTGAAAGATTTGTTCTAACAATTCAAGGTGGCCCAGTCCTTGTGTGAGACTGTATAGTCAGTCAGGCCTTAACAAAACACTACAGGACAATTAAAGTTTATTTAAAACAACTTGCACAGACCGCTTGGAGACCAACTCATCTTTGCTGTTTATCCCTAAACTAAATTAAATGGTTTTAAACTATATTAGAACTATGTGAAGCTTAAAATGGCACTGTAGGTTTCTGCTGAATTTGAGTTCAAAGCGATAATCTTTACCAATGTGCCCATAGAGTGTTAATGTTTGTTGTAATGTTAAATAATTATTGGACTGGAGGAATCCAACTGGCTTGTCAGATATAGAATCCTAAATTAAAATCTCCATATGTCTTTTATATCCCAGTTGCAGGGCGTGCAAGTTTATCCCAGTGTAAGCAAAGGAGCTGTCGAAAATGTAATTCTGATGTCTAAAAGATAGATCTTCCAAGTATTGAGTGACTTTTATAGCTGGAGAACTTATTACACAAATAAGTAAATAATACAAAATTAATCATTTAATCTGCCGATTAATAGGTCACATGCTTTTGCAGAAGAGAGTAAATTGTTAAATAAAGTATTTTATTTGTTATTTTTTATATTTTTGTCACTTTATAAAATGAAGGTTGAACCTAGTCATGTTGACTATTTTAAGGATGTATTTACTAATTTTCTGTGCTTTGAGTGTACGTTGTGTTGCGGTTTAAGGGGGAGTCAGAAAACTCTTAATTTGTTCTGAAAATGAATGAGGTTTTGCGGTTGTTAAATGGCTTAAAGGGTTGTCCACACCGGATTATCGTAGATGCTTAATGCCTCGTGACTAAACAAAGGGCGCAAATGTGAGTGTGCACACCGACGCGCAAAACGGCAGGCATAAAAGCGGTGGGCTCGTTTTTTTATTTGACGCGCCGTGTTAAAAACTGGCCGACCAATTGCTGCTTTTGTTCACGTGCCTGGAGCTGCTGAAGTTAAAAACATGACTCGGTGCCGCTCAAGCACAAAGCTGTCTTGTCAAGCACACATTGACAAAGAGTAAGCAAGATAAATTATTCTTCTGTGTGACAAGCAAGTTTCAGAAGTATAAAGTTGCGCAGTGCCACCTTGTGTACCGGGGTATTTCTGTTTTTCATTAAGCGCCATCAATGTCAGGGAGTGATTTTGCATTTTCACTCGAATCATTGCCAGTGAAAATCGTTTAGGTATGAACGCCAAAAAACGTCTTGAAAAATGCTGCCAATAAGCGCGTGCGATTATCGTCCCGGTGCGTACAAGTCTTTAGGGTGAGTTGACAGAATTTTCATTCTGTAGTGAACCATCCATTTTACACCACATTAATTATTCATGTAGTCCCAACTGGAATGGATCAAGTTGGTTTAATGATGAAATGATAAAAAAAATTCAGAAGCAAATTTTTGAGTGTACGGAATTCACAGAGATCCATGAGATAGACTCACCAGAGTACAGCAGAGAGGCCAGAACCACCAGAGGAAGGCCAGAATTAGCA
The DNA here is from genome assembly GCA_006030095.1 of Triplophysa siluroides. NCBI lineage: Eukaryota > Metazoa > Chordata > Actinopteri > Cypriniformes > Nemacheilidae > Triplophysa > Triplophysa siluroides. The sequence goes on along the minus strand of VCII01000010.1, from coordinate 2,481,324 downwards.
GTAATAACACAATCAAAAGTGCTATGGCCAAGATCGTACCATCAGACTGCAATGAAAAACAGACCACTTTCAGATCACAGATACTAGTATTCAGATCACAGTGAAAATGCATAAAGATTCCTCTGAAAATGAAATGATGTTGAAGTGATGTTATCTCTGGTTCAAGCAATGACACCCTGAGTCTGAAAGCTTTGAAAACAACAGATAATTCATGCCAGTGATATCGCTTACAAGTGGTCTCGTGGGGAAATCTCATAACCTGCTGGATTGTGAGGGATGTTTGGATTTGGCTTACATTTGTGTTGCACACTTCTAAAGATCAATGATTGGCACCTCTTTAATAGCATTTCATCTATTAAAGTTCCTGCAGGCATTATCAGACGATGTTGCTTCCTTTGCTTTAATACATTTTTCATTGGGTAATTTAATTTGCATATTTACTAACATAATGTTTCACAGCTCTGGGGAGTTTTGCTCCAGGTATTGTTATGACAAGTATTACTATTCCTGGGACTCAAGTTGCAGAAATAAATAAAATTGTATTTCTATAGTTAAAACCTTGCAAATAATTATTGGTATCAAACATATGAACAGTATGTGAAAATAATACTTTGAATAATACTTACACAGCTTACAGTGGTGATGGTCACAGAACTGGAGATAAAACTCAGGCCTTCATTCATGCTAACATATAGGGAGGCCGCTCTACAACATACAATGTGTAAATTCATCATGTAAAGTGCTTTTTCATAAAGATCTTATGATTTACAGGTGTAGATATTTATCCAAGGAAACTTACGTTCCCTCATCCCGAAGAACAGGAGCTGGACATAACAGATACGTGTCCTCCACTATCAATGGCTTAACCACTACAAAAATGAAAATAATATGTACAATTACATTTCAAAGTCTAAAGTGGACTCAAGAGTGCCAGATGATTGAAAACCTTATGATATCCTTTTGGTTGATTTCATTTAGTTGACCTGAAAACATCTGCTGTCAATTCCCGATTGGACTTAATTCACGTTGAGAATTACACTTGTTTTCATCACCCTGAATTTAAATGGTTCTGCTTTCGTGGTTGATGTACCGTTGCTATACACTGATAAGCCAAAAAATGATGACCACCTGCCTAATATTCTGTTGGTCCTCTGTGTGCTGCCAAAATAGCACTGACCTGCAATTCAACACAATGTTAAGATGGTGGTGTGAACAGGACCCAGTGTTTCTTGGTAAAATACTGCAATTGAATCCCTGTTATTGAAACCTTACAGCTTTAAATCTCCCAATTGAATTGTGACAATAGGGAAAATAGGCTCATGGCCGAGCTTTGTCTGTCATGCATAAAATTGACTTGCTCATACTATCCCATTCCCCTCCCATCTCCTTCAGGCCATATCCAGCACACTCACACCTGCACTTACACACATCATCAACACCTCCCTGTTCACCGGCACTTTTCCATCCACATTCAATCAAGCCTAGGTCACGCCCCTACTGAAGAAACCCATATTGGACCCCTCTACTACGGACAGTTGCAGACCTGTCTCTCTCCTTCCATTCCATTTATTGCAAAAACACTTGAAAGGGCAGCTTTCAGATGCCTTGGGAATGGCTTTCAAAGACACTCTTAACTCCATGGGCGTTAGTCAACATGTGTCGGGACCCACTCACCTTCGTAATCATACTTTAGATTTAATACTATCTTACAGTATAAATGTGGACGATGTTAAAATCCTTCAGCAGAGTGAAGACATTTCGGATCATTATCTGATATTATGTTTGCTTCACTGGCCTACGGCTGCAAATCAAACTCCTTGTTACAAATATGGTAGAACGATTACTTCAACTACCAAAGATGCGTTTCTCGACAATCTGCCTGAATTGTCTCAAATATCTAGCATGAGTAAAAACGTTGACGATCTTGACATTACTATTGAAAATTTTAACTCTACCTTCTCGGAAACATTAGACACAGTTGCTCCTCTGCGTTTAAAAAAGATTAAAAATGGCAGCCCAACACCGTGGTATAATGAACACACTCAGGCTATAAAGAAAGCGTCCCGTAAAATGGAGCGGAACTTTAAGAAAACGAATTTAGAGGTATTTCGTATAGCATGGAAGGATAGTACTCGAAATACAGGAATGCCATAAAAACGTCTAGATCCGCCTACTTTTCATCACTAATAGAAGAAAACCATCACAACCCTAGGTTTTTATTTAACACCGTGGCTTAATTAACAAAACATAAGTCGTCAGTGACTTCAGACTCTGATTATCAGCATAACAGTGATGAATTTATGAACTACTTCACTAGTAAAATCCAAGATATTAGAGAAAAAATGATAACAATGCAACCAGAACTGAAACCCGCTGAACAAATTAACTACAGCACCACTAAGGAGAAATTGCAATTATTTTCTACAGTAGATCATGATGAACTCTCTAAAATCATTAGATCATCAAAATCAACAACATGCGTGCTAGACCCTATACCTACCTAAAACTACTGAAAGAAATGCTCCCGGAAATTATAGATCCTCTTCTTAGTATTATTAACTCATCTCTGACATTAGGACATGTGCCTAAAGCATTTAAGGTGGCTGTTATAAGGCCCCTTATCAAAAAACCCCAACTCGACCCAAGAGAACTAGGCAATTACAGGCCTATATCGAATTTACCTTTTATATCTAAAGTTCTTGAAAAAGTAGTTTCAACTCAGTTACGCTCCTTCCTCCAAAGGAATGACATTAATGAAGAATTCCAGTCTGGATTTCGAGCATGTCACAGTACAGAGACTGCTTTGATCAGAGTTACAAATGATCTGCTTTTAACGTCTGACCGGGGCTGTATTTCGTTATTGGTGCTGCTAGACCTTAGTGCTGCATTTGACACCATTGACCACGGCCTACTCCTACACAGACTCGAAAAGTACGTGGCATTAATGGAATAGCATTGAAATGGTTTAAGTCTTATTTATCTGACCGTTTTCAATTTGTAGCAATAAACAATGAGGTGTCTCGCAAATCGCAAGTCCAGTACGGTGTACCACAGGGCTCAGCTTAGGGCCTCTGCTCTTTGCATTATATATGCTACCTCTAGGAGATATAATAAAGCGACACGGAATTAGCTTCACTGTTATGCTGATGATACTCAACTTTATATTTCCTCGAAGCCTCATGAAACCCAACAGTTCAATCGAATAAAGGAATGCATAGTTGATTTAAAAAACTGGATGAGTAACAATTTTTTACTACTGAACTCGGACAAAACAGAAGTGTTACTTACTGGACCAAAAACCGCCATACGTAACAACCAAGAATACTGCTTAACTATTGATGGATGCTCCATAAAATCCTCGTCGTCAGCTAAGAATCTTGGCGTTGTATTCGATAGTAATCTGTCATTTGAGAGCCATGTCGCCAACACCTGTAAAATTGCATTTTTCCATCTTAAGAATATATCTAAACTACGTGTGACGAGCAGGCCAAGGGCCAATCAGCGTCGCCATGGAAACGACGCAATCACGCCGCACTGCACGTCATCAGCACCTGGATCTCATCACAAGGACGCTTTATAAGCAGCGGAGAAACAGGAAACGAGAGGACTTGTTATCCTGAGAGCTGCTTGGTAACTAACCGTGTGTATGTTTTCTCACCATAGAATCCAGCGGCTGAAAAGACGAGCAGACACGATCGCAGGATTGCACGATCGACCCCACAGGACTTTATTCACGCACGGGACTTTCACGGATCGACCCCATAGGACTTCATTCACGCACGGGACTTTCATGGACACCCCACGGACGGAGATAGGAGGAGCTAATTCCCCTTTTTGTTGTCAGCTTCACCATATCACGTTTGTTACACTGAATAAATCTCCCTCCTGGGCTTGTGAAATTACAGTACTGTGTCTGTTGTGCTCTCTGCCCGCCACAGTTGGTGGAGAATGCGGGCGTAGCACAGCACAGCTGTTAATTTTGTCTGATATTCGTCCTCAGGAAAACCGCTCTCTCACTTCCTCCAATTTTTTTTTTTTTCTCTTTCACGGATTTGTGTGAACAAGGAGAATGGAAGAAGTTATTCGCCGCCTTACGGAAATCTCGGCCCGACAGATGCAGGTATCGGAGCAGATTAACCGCCGACGGGAAAGAGTGGAACAAATCCTAGAGACAATGACTACCGCCGCGGCCCAGATTCCACTCCCGGAAGCCAGAGGAACCGCCCACCGCCATTTGACCAAGCTGACGGAGCTGGACAGCGTGGACGCTTACCTTCATACCTTCGAGGTAATAGCAACGCGGGAGGCCTGGGATAAGCGAGAGTGGGCACGGATTCTGGCGCCCTTCCTTACGGGAGAGCACAGCAGGCCTACTATGCTCTCCAACCGCCACAGAGTGATGACTACGACCGTTTGAAAGCTGAAATTCTTGCCCGGGTGGGTTTGTCACCGGTAGCAGCCGCTCAGCAGTTTCACCAATGGTCGTATGATGAGCATCGTCCTGTCCGGATCCAAGCAGCACAGTTGGCCCGATTGGCGAACCTCTGGCTGATGGCGGAGGAACCCACAGCAGCACAGGTGGCTGAAAGAATCATCATTGACCGACTGCTGCGAGCTCTGCCACGCCGGTTCAGGCGATCCGTAGGCATGCGGAATCCCAGTTCCCTCCGAGACCTTGTCGAAGCCGTGGAACTAGCGGACGCAGCTTTCGCCCGGGATGGAGGAGAGAGAGCGGTGAACACACCCCGGAGGGGGGTTCCGGAATGGCGACCGCAGGAGGGTACCTCGCGGCCAGGCAACAGACCCCCAGCGCTTACCCCACAGGATGAGCCGATGCCTACCGAGGCGGCGTCACCAGCACCAAGAGCCTGGTTAGCAGGGTGTAGTACTCACCAGAGACTTCCTTCCGGTGCTCCCGAACGAATGGTACGGGTCGACGGGAAGACGATGAAAGCCATCCTCGATTCCGGCAGCTCGGTGACTCTACTCCGCGCCGACGTCCTACCCCCAGAGAAGGAAAAGACCTCCTGCCTACCCATAACCTGCGTTCATGGTGAGACCCGAGATGTCTGGAGTTGCCAAGTTGAAATCGCAGCCAAACCTGGATCATGGCCGGTAGAGGTGGGAATCATCGATGACTTACCGGTCCCGGTTCTGCTAGGCAGAGATTGGCCAGGATTCGATCAGCTCCTTACCATGGTGGTGCAGCCCGGCCCCAGGAAACCGAGTTATTCCCGACGTCGACGCACGCCGAGACCGAAACCCGTACTGTTGGCATCTGGAAGTAACCCTGGAGGTGAGTCGGGAACCTCGCCCTCTAATCCATTTGTTGATCTGTTCAAAGGTATAACTGAAGGAGGAACATTTGGGAGAGAGCAAAGAGAAGACGACCGACTCCGACACTGTTGGAACCAGGTACGAGTGATAGATGAGGAAATACGGCTTCCGGCTCCTCATCCAACCCCATATTTTATAGTCAACAAGGGTCTGTTGTACTGTGTCGCCCAGAGACGGGGGGAGGAGAAAATGTTACTGGTGGTACCAAAGAGCAAGACTGGCATCATCATGGACACAACATTCTTGGGACCCATCATACGGGCACATGGCTTCTAGTATCACTGTTATGCTGACGACACCCAGATCTACATCTCTTTTCACCCAGACGATACCACTGTAGCAGCTCGCATTACAGCTTGCCAAGAGGACATCTCAGCTTGGATGAAGAAGCATCTCCTCCAGCTGAACCCGGCCAAGACAGAACTACTCGTGTTTCCGGCACACCCCACGGTGCAACATGATCTCACCATCCAAGTTGGTAATACCACAATCACTCCTTACAAAACAGCCAGGAACCTCGGAGTCACATTTGATGAACAGCTGTCCTTCAATGATCACATTGCAAAGACAACGCGGTAATGACGATATGCCTTATTCAACATTAAAAAAGGTTAGACCCTATCTCACTGAGCATGCGGCACAACTCCTTGTCCAGGCCCTGGTTGGACTACTGCAATGCTATCCTTGCTGGTCTTCCTGCAAAGGCTTCCAAACTGCTCCAGCTGGTTCAGAACGCAGCAGCACACCTCATCTTCCAACAGCCCAAAAAGGGCTCATGGGATTTCCCTTTTCATCTCCCTCCACTGGCTACCGGTTGAAGCCCGTATAAGATTCAAGTCACTAATGCTTCCCTACAGGACTATCACTGGATCTGCACCGGCATACGTTCACACCCTCCTACACCATATCAAGAACCCTGCGTTCAGAAAACCAGCGGCGTCTTGTACTGCCTTCCCATATGGCAGTAAATCGCTTTCCCACTCATTCTCATTCACAACTCCTTCCTGGTGGAACATTCTTCCTAACTCGGTCCGGTCAACCACATCTCTCACAACATTAAAAAAACTACTTAAAACCCATGTCTTCTGTGAATACTTGACAGACAAACTAACTGTAATAAGGTTCATTAAAAGGAAGGAAGGAGGCGAGAACCGGTGAACATTTAAATAAAGTTTTAATAAAATAAACAAACAAAAACACGGAAGTAAAATGCCGGCAGCCACCTCACGGTCGACTGCCGGCCACAAGAACATAAATACAAACTTAAACACATGTCCGGGCCCGGTCCTCTCTCGTTGACTATGCTGTCAGCTCGACCTTTTATGCTTCCGTTCTCCTCCGTCGTAATGCGGAGCCGGTGAGCGCACAGCTGATATCTATCATCACTCATGCCCCCGGCCCCGCTTCTTTGTCTGACGGCTCTCGTCCCGCCTTCCTCGCTACACTAACCCTCTCTCTTTCTCTCAACAGGTAGTGGTCTAGCTTTTTTTTTAAACCAGTAACATTGTATTGGCACCTATTGCATTATTGCTCCTTAAACTCTTTGTAAGTCGCTTTGGATAAAAGCGTCTGCTAAATGACTAAATGTAATGCTATCTGAATGCTATTTCCTGAATAAAACTACTCAATTACAGTTATTTGAGTATTTGTAATTCGTTACTTTCCACCACTGCTACCAAGTAACGGTGTGCAAATGGTTGCGAGTTGATTGATAAATCAATGAGATTACTCTAGACGACAAATTGGTTCTGAGCAGAATGAAGGATGAATGTAACTAATGTACATGTAAGTCCATCTGTTTTTTATTCAACCGTGTTCCTGTAGCTCAAACGGTGTCCTGTTTGAATATACTTTATTTCAATGCCCTGTAAGTTGCTTTGAATGGAGGAGTCTGCCAAATGCACAAATGTAAAATGTTAATGTAAATCTGATTATTTGAGGACTACGATAAAGCCAGTAAGTCTCAGTTGTTACGTTACGTGTGTGTTTTGTGTACATTGTATTGTTTTTCGCTCTCCTGTCTTTCTGTGTCCCTTTCGGCTGCACTTCTAGGTTGGTGTTTATTGGTTGACTCGACTGGCAATCATCATTCTGACGTCATGAGGTCCTGCCAATTTGCTGGCGTGCCAGCTCTATTTAAGGACGCGAGTTGATTGTGTGTGTGTGCGCCATGCCAGCGTACCGTGTGCTCCGACGCGGTCCGCTGTTTGTGGTCGACACCATTTGTTTGAGTCTTAACGTACCTAGTCTTATGAAGTCATGCGTTGTGTTATGTGATTCAATCTATTCATAGATTTATTCTTTGACAATTGATTTCTATCGAGTTCTTTGAGGATGCATGTCAGTGCATCATGTTAGTTTATACTTTGTTAGCTTAGGTTTGAGAGTGTGACGCCGCCCTTGTACATTTGTTTGTAGATTATATTAGTTTAGTTGGGCGTCGTATACGCTGAAGATTTCGGTTTTATTTTCATATTTATTTTGTTAGTAAGTTTAGAGGTTAGTGTAAGGATTGTTTTATTTTTGTTTCTTTCTTTAATTTGGGTGACACTCCTTTTCGTGTTGTATATTATATATTTTTGTTTCTGTAATTATGTGTATTTTTCTTCAACGCGACTATAGCAAAGACTTTTGAACTTTAATACCTCTGTTCGGTGTCCTTTTTGATCTGCACCACACCTGGTAACAGTTGTCTCACATAAATGTTACGGTATCATCCCTTTTTAACATCAGGCACATAACACAGTCAACACTGTGTATTTAACTGACCATCTGATGTATATTAAACACAAGACTGCTAAGAACTTCTGAGGAAACAATTCACTCGATTTTCCTCTACCTGCGAAACAGTTAGTACCTACTACCTATATATATGATTTTGTTATTACTATGCAATAACACCGTTATTCCTATGCAATTTTTACTTCTTAATGAATCACAATCAGGGCTTAACATTAACACCCACCAAATGAGGGTAGATTTCAACTGTAGCCAGTAAGACAGCCACTCCCACTAGCCATTTTTTTGGGTTGAATATAAGCTGTGTCCTCCGGAGATCGCATTTGTCACATACATCATCAAGGTTTATTATTTTAGGTTTTATTTCAGAAACACATTTAAAGGTAAGAATGATACTACAGTGATTACGTTTTAAGAAAAATACACTTTCATTTGATAATGTTTTAACTGTTACGTCTTGTGGTGCCATCCCCAAAAGGTAAAAACTCGCTCTCACGAACCTTCTCAGGATCGGTCCCACATTTGTGGAATGATCTGGCTGCTGCTACAAGATCAGCAGATTCTGTGGCCATCATTAAAAATCGGCTGAAAACTCATCTCTTCCATCAGCACCTAACCGATCATTTCTGATTCTATATCTTTTCTACTCTATCTATAAAAAAAAAACTTAACTCTGTACACTGTAGTAGGCTTTGTGAGATGGCTCTCCTGTTTTTTCCAAGTGGTTGATATCCTTAGGACAACATCATGTTGACCCTGGGACAACATTTCAATCAACCAATCCTGATTCCAAACCAATTCCAAAACCAATTCCATCTGATTTTAGTGGTAAGTTATGGTTAGGGTTGGGGTTTGGTGTGGGTTTAGGTTTTATTTTAAAAAATGTTGTCCTTAGGTCAACAAAATATGTTGTTCTGAGGACATCAACCACTTGGCAAAATCAGGTTGAGCTTGTGAGACATGGTTTATTGCACTTATGCTTTTTGTTGTCCTAATGTTGACCCAATTGCTTCCATTGTTTACCCAACTTGTAAGTCGCTTTGGATAAAAGCGTCTGCTAAATGACTAAATGTAATGTAAAACTGTAAATGTAACTGAAATAAAACAATCGGTTTGACAAATGGGACCTCTGGAGGACGCAGCCTTCAAATTGAGATTACTCAATTACGTTACTGGTTCGGAACGGACACGCTATTGGGAAGAAAGTTTAACACTTCTCGGACTGCGTGTGGATGTACGTGTAAGTATTGTGGTGTATACCAGCTAATTTATTTGGGTGGTCAATCTGAATTTGAAAGGGTTTTAAATCTAGCTAAATAAAGTACACTGTAAAATGTGTTTTTTTTACACATATTTTTGGTAAAACGTTAATAAACCATCAAATTACAGGAAAACATTGCAAATTTTCAAGGTAAACTCAATTTTACAGGACAAAAAAAGATCTTTTTTTAGGGATTTTTTTACAGTGTAGGTTAATATTAGAATAACCTTCAACTAATATTAAAAAAGCATACAATTCAGGCACCTTTTGCATACTATTATGCTACACCAACAAGTCCACCTTAGATCTAATTTCAAGGGCACAAGCAGTTTGTGTATGCTGGCAATTATCTTAATTTACAGGATATCCTCTCATCTGTTTATGAGAGTAAACACAAAACAGGCCAGAGCGATGACAGAGTAAATTTTCTGGAAGTAGGACCTAAGGATGGAAAAGTGTGACTGGTTTGCTGAGGATTGACAGAAAGGATTTTTTAATTTAGGTTGTTTTCATGATACAGCAAGTCATTGGATGTTCTGGTCTTTATCAGACAAAAGCAATTATCATGCTTTGTTTGCATACCTTAACTGCTTTAGTATTTCAATGGTTAGAACCAACATGGGACACATGTGAAACTTGGCACTCAGTCCTCAGCTAATTCCACGCAGGGAACAATGCATGGGTTTTTGTAAAGAATAAACAATCCAAGCCACAGAGCTCAAGTTCTTAACTGCAAAAAATGGGTCGTAGGCCTGTTTCAACAGGACAATATCAGCAACAACACTGACATACACTGACAACACTGCATAGCTGCTGATGACAAACATTACACAGGTGCAAACATTTATAAATTGTGTTTGTGGCCTCAGAGTCCAATAATATTTTAAACAAAAACATTTTAAAGAGACACAGTGTCACAGTTACAGCCGCTTTGACTCATATGACAGACTCTGCAACACTTCGATGTGCAAGAAAGGATGTGGATCCTTTTAAAACATTAGACCTACAGTAAAAACTGCAAGGGGTTTGCTAACTCCCCTAGACTCTTGTGGCACTTATTCTCTTATTTCTTCTTCATTTGGCTTTTAAACCCCTATACCCTTTTAAAAATACACTTAGCCCAAAACAAAAGAATGGCATTTCGCTTGGCATGGCAAGACAGTTTTCTGTGGTTCATAGATTCTGACTCAAATCATGCCAACCATATGGTGATTGTGCAAGAAAATTCACGAAAATGTCTTCTATAAGACAGCTGGCATTAAACAGAAGTATTTAGTTTTCAATACTACCAACAATTAGATGTCAGGCAAGTTATCATATGGTTAATTAATATAGCCACGTGATAGCCATGTACTTACTTCTGGTAAGGGTGTCATTAATTCTGAAGCTGCAAAGGACCTTATCCACATTTCTAGCATGAAGAAATCCATTTCCCCTCACTACAACTTGGAAGGCCTCTATAACACAGCAAGTTCATGCAAAACAATGTTAAGTCGTGTTTTAAATTTGTGATCTTTCAAATTTTTGATTTTTGACTTTCTTGATGTTTTGTTGTTGTATTTCTTAATAATGGATGTATTTACTTGTTGTAGAGCTTTAGGTGCAAGAAAAGCACATTATAATTAAAATTAATTATTATTATTATTAAGTCATATTGGGAATTTTGTTGGTCAGCTATATTAAAACAAATCAAATAGCTGTCAATACAAATCAACAATGTGGCTGGCAAATTTCTGAAGGTCACAAAGGAAGCATAATAAAATGATAACCATTTGCTCTCCAGAAATAAGATGTTGTGCAAACTGTTTGTATTTTTGAAAGACATAAATCACAAAAAATAAAACAAGCAAGATAAAAGACTCTTACAGAGACACAAAAATCTTTGTTCAAAGTTTACATTGACTTTTTTTATTATGTAATGATTTCTAAAAGCCTTTCGTACGTTACAGCAAGTTGCTTAAAACTGTGGCTCAAAGTTGCTCAAAGCCTCTATGGCTGAGTTTCGAGTGGAGATATCATATATCCACTAAGGTAAAGTGATCAATAGGGATGTAACTACAATTTATCAAGGGTCGTTCTTTACCAGAGGAAATCTTTATAGAGCCAAAACTTTAAATGCCTTGACTTAATTCTCAATAAAAAACCCTCACTTTTGCCTTCATTTCCTTTAACAAACCTTTTGTATTCTGTTACTGTGGCATTGTCAAATTGTATGACTTAAGATAAGAAGCTGTCTTGGTTATTCATAGAATACTGATTCATAAGAATAAACCTTTCCTAAAGATGAGCTGTGCAACATAGGATTGATCTACAGTAGAGTGAAATAATCATAATTCATAATTCTTTACTCACCTCCAGCACAGATACTTGAAGGCTCTGCAGCAAGGATCTCAATGCATGATTTTTTCAGGATCTGACAGACACAAAAAGGCAAAAATAAGCAGATATTTAAGCGATTCTTGATTTTTAAACAATGACAATCTAATGTAAAAAAAAAACCTTACCTTTTTTAAAATTTCTGGTTATTTCTTTTACAGATTTTCATTGTAAAATGTAAAAAACGCAATTATACTGTTTTTAAATTTGCCTTTTGTCTGTCTTTTTGAAATACATAAAAAAACTGTAAAATTACAGAAATTTACAGAAAGCAAATTTACAAGAAAACGGGGAAAACTATTTATTACATATCCTTATATTCTGTAATTTTACAGGAAAAAATACCGTATTTCTCTCAATTCAACAGACAGAATTTGATATTATTTTTTTACATATTTGTTTTACAGATAACTGTGGAGTTCACAGTGGAGTTATTGAGCTCTGAATTATATGTACTGTATATGCTTCTCAATCCTTACATTTATAAAAAAGCCAATCATCACACAATAGTGGATGTTCATATTTTTCCATCATCACCCATACCACCTATGCGGGATGAGGTTGTTTTGATCTCTGTCATCTATGGAAGTATGCTTTCAGATCCCAAGGACCCTGCTGATTAACAACACTCTGCCTTCTCCTGAGTCTCAGTCCTGAACTTTCAGCATGCAGCTAATTGGCAACAGATGCAGTCCAGCTGGACGGTCTCCAGTCCTAACCCAAGAAACACTCAACCTCTGCATTGATGAGACCAATCTTCACGCAAAAAATCTCATCTTTTCTTTCACTTCAGCTAAGCAGCTGAAAATCAGAACCTTTCATTGCACAAATAAAGAATACAATGAGAAGGCTTTGATCATGTTTGAGCAGACACCTGTGGACTATCACATTCAAGCGGGCATGGCAGAATATGATATTGGAGAGAATCCAAAGTCTTCAGAGTGGGCTGAATGAATATTCTTGCTTGTTTTTCTTTGGTCTTGTGTTTTTCTTTCCCTCCGCCCTTTATTACATCAATAGGTTAAAGGAATAGTTCACCTTCAAAATAAAAACTATGTCATTATTTACAAGCCCTCTTGTCGTTTCAACCCTAGATTACTTTCTTTCTTCTGCAGAACACAAAAGAAGATATTTTGAATGTTTGAAAATGTTGGTAACAGAAAACCATTGGTCCCCATTGACTTGAGTGGGTTTTGTGTCCATACAATAGAAGTCAATGGGGACCAAGGGTTTTTGGTGAACAACATTTTTCAAAATATCTTCTTTTGTATTTTGCAGAATAAAGAAGATCACACAGGTTTATAATGACAAAAGGGTGAGTAAATTATGACGGAATTTTCATTTTGAAGGTGAACTATTCTTTTAAGTCAGTTAACTAAACCTAGTCGCCGTTCACAAACCTGTTCCACAGTGTTGTAGACTGATACTTTGTATGGAATTCAAGCAAACCAACCAAAATATCTCAGTGACCACCCGAAATATCATCTTTCCATAGTAATAATTTACCAGATTAAAACACCTTTATATAAATGCTCACCGAATCGATGACTCCTTGTAGAGCTTCAAAACCATCATTCACTGGAAAGACGTGATCTTTGCCGTCAGCAATTTTGGCAAGCTAGAGAAGATGAAAAAAACAACTGACAAACCGACGAAGATTAACATGTCACATAAAATCTTCAGGAAACAACTTGGACATAATTTAAACCCCATTTTTAGCTATGCTTTGACAGAGTAAAGTATTGTGTCTGAATTCAGTTATACAGTGTCAAATAAGCAATTAGTATATACATCAATAGTAGGCCTACTGAATAAGTAGTATTTTGAAGTACCATAGTATTTTTAAAGGTTCTTAAGTGAATAGTTCATCCAGAAATTAAAATCATCATTTACATAATTTAAACATCACATTCTACCTGTATGGCTTTCTTTCTTCTGCAGAAAACAAAAGAAGATATTTAGAAAAAGGTTGGTCACTGAACAACGGCAGTACCCATTCACTGGTTTTGTGTCTAACCAATATATGTGAATGGCTACCGCCATTGTTCGGCTACCAGCATTCTTCAAAGTATCTTCTTTTTGTTCTGCAGAAGAAAGAAAGTCACAGCCTTAAAATGACAAGAGGATGAGTAAATGATGACAGAATTTTCATTTTGGGTGAACCATCCCTTTAAAAAGCACATGTAATTGTACTTTAATGTCAATAAACATGGTATTATAATACCCCAAAGAACAATGCATTTTTTTTTTGTGAATGTTCTACATTAACATAAATATGAACATTTAAAAATTTTTATGAAAGCTCACATTTTCATGCATCATTTATAGAAATCTTTACACTATCATCAAATGTATATGGCCAAACAGCAAATACACACACCTGAGTCTCATTGAAATCCTTCACCCCCACACAGTAAACCGAGGCACCCAGGCTGCGAGAGCGATTGGCCTGAAACAGAGACGAAATACTTTAGACACCTGCAATCAACTGATGCCTCATTCACATTACAAGCGACTCACTGCAAAGTCGCCAGGGGTTGGCGGTTAGGTTGCTAATGGTTTCCACTACCGGTGACTCTCACTGCAAGAGTCGAGAGGAGAAGAATCACGTTATCACGACTCTCCCAAAAGTCACTCCTCATTTGCATAAAGTTAAACATTTCTCATCTTTGTCACTTCTCTAGACACTGCTCGTGTCGCCTGAAGTCGCTAGCTCTCCATTGAAATAAATGGGATAATGTCGCTTGTAATGTGAACAGGGTGTAAAAATTAACTGCTTCAACTGCAAACTATATCAATGAAGAGAAAGCTACAGTAGGGCATTATCATCAGTGATGCTGCATTGTTTTGTTTTCTTGGTTAAACCTAAAAGCAAAAGAACGTACAAAAATATGGAGATGTGATGTGGTAAGGAGTAAGTGAGGTTAGACAAAGCAACACATATTTGAAAACTACTTCAAAATGCACATATTTGTTTTAAATAGTAAAAGTAAAAATATCTAACCTGATGTAAAATACAAAATAATGCAAAAAAAACAATGCAGTTTATTTCATATTTATTTTTACCTTTTGAGGTTGACTATCAACTTTTTTTGAACACGTACTGACAAATTAAGCACTTTTTTCTGTATACACTTTGTGCATATTATTTGTGAATAACTGGTATGTTCTAGGCCAAATGAACGTTCATAGATTTGGTTGTTCTCTGATATTCTATTGTATAACTGAAGATATGGTTCAAATTGATCAATATTGTCATATTATTACCAGCTTTGAAAAACACAAAAATGTGTGATCTCATTGGCGGCATATGAATGACCTCTTTGCAGATCACACTGATGTCTCTTTAAACATCTTCTTGCACTAAGAGCACGACTGTGATATTTTAGTTTACTCCCTTCTTACCTCTCTCTCAGCATAATAGAAGAGATCTTCATGTAATTCCCCGTCTGTGAGAGCGATGATGACACTGGCTGTTCGGTATCCTTTACAGAAAAACAATGTTTCTGTCATAATTTGTCAAATTTGATATCATGCCATTATATACTGTACATATGTGTATTACAGACAGCAGGAACATGCCCCATTCCAAAACTAGCTATAGCAAGAGCTTTCTCCACCGTTTGATAAACAGGAAAACATGTTTAAACAAAAAACTTTACTGACAGAAAACAAGCTACGCTTTCAGAATTTATTTCTGGTGAGCAGTATGAGGAAGGCGATATGTTGAGCAATTCAATACTAGTTTTGGCTCATCACCCATAATGGCTACCTTTGGTTAACTTTAACAAGCTTTTGCCAGTGAGGCCAAGCACGCCTCAAGATTAAACTTGTTAAACAAGATTAATTGTTGTTTTTCCTATGAAGTACTGGAGGTAAGACTTGCCAAAATGTTTCTTTGAATGCCCATATACAGGGGAAACAACAAGCACTTTCTCCTGCAGAATGGTAATGGTATGCCTTGTAAGAAGAGAATTAAATCTTTGTTTACCAGCACTACATCATATTTTTTATATATTTTGGAGTTAAACTGATGAAGGCAGCCAGCAGTAGAAACATCATCTTCCATAAATACATTGTTTTAATGGCCCAAATGATCATAATGATGCTGTGTCTATTTCAAATGGTACAGTAAACTAGTTTAACTGACCGTTGTTCAGGTGTATGCACCTTTTTGACTAACGTAAGAGAAGGAATGAGCAAAAGCCTATAAAAACTGGGAGATGAAAGATGAAGAAAGATCATGCTTTTCCTAACCACTATCCTATCAAAACACATTGTTATGCGGATGCGAGAATCTTGGGATTGTAGGTTCAGTCATGGAGAATAACTCTTGAACTAACGCATCTGGTTAACAAGTGGTTGTATCACATGCAATTATTTTTTACAAGTTTGTAACTTTGAGTTTTTATGCAGTCAGTGTGCAAGCTGACAAGCATTACCTACAGTAATTAAACCAGTTAAGACCACACGGATCCAAACTGTTTATGTTTTATCACACAGTTGACCTACCTTCAGTGTTACCATAGTAAATTTGTTCGCTTGCCTAGTAGAAATGAAAAAAACATGGGAAGAGTACAAACAAGTACAGTCAATTTCATTTTCCTAAACTCTTCGTGCCATAAAATAGAGATATAATCCGATAAAGACTACTTTAACAGACATGATCAGGGTTATTGTGAGTAGTCTGTATTGGCTGACTCACCCTCTGAATGCCCTCATGCATTAAAGTGTCTCCACCTGGTCGCACTTTCTGGAGTTCCTCCAAACCTTTACGAATGTGGTCTCTGACAAATCAAATACAGTTTAAGGAGAAAGAAAAAATACATCATAATCATACTTTTTCATTCTATAACTGCACTAAGCATTTTTTCAGCAAACTGTGCCTTATTTTAAACATAATGTGTGCGGTATATAAAAAAATAGGGTTTTCTTTTTAGAACAATAGCAACACATAAGAATTCTGGAAAATATTTAGTGGCAAATGTGAACTTGTTATTGTGAAAACCTGACACGACAACACAGTAATTCTTTATAATGTCATTTGGAGTGTGAAAGGGCCTTGCATTTATTTGTATCGCAGTAAATTACTTTGATTATTTTGATGTGCATTTTTAAATGATGTCACCTCTTTGTTTGACGGGGGGCAAGTTGATCTGCCTCAAAGGAAACGCTTTCATTTTTCTTGTTATTGGAAGAGTTTTAAATTGGCAAAGGAGCAAACGAAAGAGTGGACGTCAGGAGTTTGTTAACTAGGATAGCAGTGAGGCAATAAACATCCACTTCTTGGGACATATGGCAAAGGTTTAGTCACGGACATTACTGGCATGGCCATGGGCAGCTCACAAGAGACTGTTCATTAAACATTGTGAAGCGCATTTTGAAGTCTTAGAAGTGCACTTTGAAGGATTGGAGATGATCAAAAAGATGACTGAATGCTCACAGCAGATGTTCCCTTGTGCCACATACTGTACTTTATGGGTCAATCATTGTCTCATAATCATTTTTCACAGATTCAGCACTTGGTAACAGAAGCGGTGCAGCACATTTTGCCAAAAAACTTTACTGTGGTCAAAACTCTTCCGCAAAACGAAAGAGGAATATTACAGCTATTGGGAGTCTTGCCCCTGGGGCACATAATCTCAGGGGCCTCCAGCTGAGAGGTATGAGTCCTGGAAACAAACCAATGCAGATGCAAGACTGATGCAGATGGAAGAATAGCTTGAATGTGCTCCATACTGTTGCCACAATGTACTGTATAATTAACAATGAAATGAGAAATATATCTGTAAGTGACCCCATCTTTTAGTAGTAATAATGTTGAATTATTTACAATATTATCATATGTGTAGTATTAACACGATACGGATAATCATGGTTATTGTCGATAATTATGTTATAGTTTTTAAAAAATTTATTATAAACATAGTAGCATTCATGTCTTTAATTGTAACTTCAGTTTTTTTTCTGTAATATGCAAAGTAATTTCTAGTGCCCTGGGCCCTCACAGGATCATAATCCTATTTTTGTTGGATTTAGCTGTACCAGTTTATCTTGGTGTACCATAGTAATAAAGTGTGTTAAACCAGAATATCATAAAGATAATGATTTACTAACCTGTCTTCTGTAAGCCGCATCAGAATGTTGCCCTGATCGGAGAATACAATAAAAGACATCCGCAGCTGAGGGCTAGATGCAATTACAAACATGAAAATTATTTCAGATTTAAACTTGTATTGACTGAAATGTTTATTGTTGTAAAATGACCCTTTAGTCATTATTGTCTTTACAGAATAATTAGAATAAATAAGAGATGCGTCTGCTACCTTATGAATTTATAGGCCAGGTGTTCCACAAAGTTATATATTTCATTCCAGTGATGCTGCACACTTCCAGATCTGCATGTGGAAACAGATATATAATAGACACTTACAGTCAGACATCAAGGGGGAAATAAAGATTCACAGGCTGTGAGAAGACAAAGATTTACAGCTGTGTGCGATTTTTTCAAAGCGATAGTTAGAAAAATTACATTTTGAAACATTTTTATTCTCTGTAGAGAGAAAATTGACCCAGTATCCAGCATCATCCAGAACAGCTGTCTGAATGAGTAGGATGCCAACTGTATTATTCCATTGAGGTTTCAAAGCAAAAGTTAACTGCCTGGCTGTCTACTTATTGGATGGAAATGTTTTTTGTCACATTAGTTAATTCATGCAGTTTGTAATATATGAACTGTCATACATATATATATATACAAAAAGTGCAAAACAATATATAAAGATGAAACAATGTACAAATGACTGCACACAAACAGAATATTAAAAAAAAAACAGGATATATATAATGATACCAAAACAATCTTCACCGGGTATACATAAATGCACAGGATATACACAGTATCCATATAGTTTAGCTAAAAAATGGAGGCTGCACATACAAAAAGTGTACGTGTGACATTTAAGTTTTCTTTCACAGGTGTAATGTGAATGAGGTGTGGCCCACTAGTCCACCAGAAGGTCAATGGTCAAAGGTCAATACAGCTTTATTGCTGAAGGCACAAAAGACCTTCGATAGACTTCACTGTTGCACTGTGGTGCATTCATTCTGCAGCTGAAATTACTCCTCAATTCAGCAAGCATGTTATGAAGAGGGTGAAAGGTGTTGTCCATGATGGTCGAACGTTTGGACATCATTCTTGTTTCAGCAACCACCTCCAGCAGAACCAGATCCTCTCCAATGACAGACCTTGCCTTCTTGATGAGTTTGTTCAGTCTGTTGACATCACCCATGTTCACACCAGTGCCCCAGCACACTACAGCATAAACGAGGGAACTGGCTACCACTGACTGATAGAACATGTAGAGCATTTTATTACACACATTGAAGGACTTCAGTCTCCGCAAAAAGAGTCGACTTTGGCCCTTTTTGTAAATTGCCTCCATGTTTTTTGACCAGTTGAGTTTATTGTTAATGTGTACCCCCAGGTATTTGTTAGAGTCACATGAGGACACATAGCGGGCCATGTTATCATTATCCTATTAGGGTGGCTCATGTTTTCAGGTGCCAGTAATCACTAACAAATGAGGGCATTCTTATGTGCCTGATGTAATTCATTTTCAGTTAATTTGCCTAAACATAACTCGGTTTTGATACATTTTCAAAAATATTTTTTTTATTGTGCATTACAATTTATTGTACAATTTTACACATTGTTGACATTTCAAACTGCAGTTCAGGTGTTTTGATTAAACGTCCAATGTGTAATTTTCTTGCAGGATCTATTGACAGAAATGCAATAAAATATACATAACTTTGTCTTCATAGGTGTATGGAGACCTTAGAAAATTAAGCGTTGTTTTTATTACCTATATACTATCTACATACACACCGCGGGTCCACTTACATGGAATTCCCCCCGGTTGTTTCTAGCATCCCTAAATGGACAAAGTGCCGTACAGAGTGTGATTCCTAAATAAAGTATGTTATTTCCTTCAGCATAGAAGCATCATAAGTGATATCTTAGTGCTGTGTCAGCCACCGTAGTGCTTGTGGTGGAGTGAGCCGTTAGATGCCACTAGATGCCGGTAAATTAGATGGACCTTTAAGTTATTGTAATCAAAAAAATAGCTAGCTAATACAATAAAACAGTAAAAAACATGACAACATTATAAAATCATGATTTGTAATTTTTTATAATTTTTAAAAACTATTTGAACTATTTTAAAAACTTAAAATACTATTAAACATTATCTGTTTTTGCAAATAAACTCTTAATTTATTGTTAGTCATTTCAAATGACTATACTTAAGGGTCATTGCTCCTACAGTATAAATTGAGTTTATATTCTTACCTTTTTTAAATACCACTTGGCTTGAAGTGAGGATGATCCCATATTTTCTACTTTATTACTTAATCCATTGACATTCATACATTTTTAGATGTGCCTTAAGTGTCCAAATACCTATTTTAATGATGAAGCAGTGCAGAGACAATTGAAAGTGCTATTCTAACAACCTCATAATGTTATTAATTGCAATGACATAACTTGAGTTAACGTGGCAAAAATATTTGCAATGCTGTGCCCTGCGTCTGTCCTCCCCTCTCCTCTCCCATTTTTCCATTGTTAGTAAGATCCAATACTCTTAGCAGATGCATTTGCCAGAGCAGGGAATGGGTTTGGAACATCTGGAGCTTATGGTGAAAGGGTTTAACAAGAGGCAAATGGTGTGTGTGTGTGTGAGAATGTGCTAAACTGGATTAATTTATACAGCTATAACTCCTAATGAACTAGCGTTCTTCATCTGCCCAAGACTGACTATTCATTTTCACTGAAATTGGACAGGATTATGACATTATTAATTTCAAAGGTTTAGATATTACTTGGAAATGGATGAGAAGCACCGCCCCCAACCACATCTCATAGATTTTATTGCAGAGCTGAACGAGTTCAACAAGGGCATTTTACTAAGTTTGCAGTTAGCGGTTAACTCGGCATCTTTTATCATATATTGGCAAATTACATTTCACATTTCATTTCAAAGGCTATACTGACGTACATTTATCAATGCCCTTTACATTATTAACTATAAATAAATATATAAAAAAATAAAATGTATTAGTATGTTTGTATATGTATGTGTATTATTAGCATGTTATTGCACATCTATAACACAGTAATAGCATAATAATACATATTAAAAGGGGTCAAAATGCATTCACAATAGCCTGTGGAATTATATTTTGAGTTTCATAACACATTACCCGTTTTTCCAACATATCTTCTTAACATTTCTCTTGTTGCACTCTGCAAAACAGCTTAAGTTGAATGAATGGAGAGAAAATAGCCTTCACAGACTTTACCAAAAAGGCCAAACTATTAAAGCCACAACTATAAAGTGAAGCCACATAGATGGCCCATAAGAAGAGCATCCCAACTTTCCCACAACTCAGCCTCAAGTGATCTGGCATTCTTGATTTGATTGATTCTTGATTGAAGTCGCTAGTTCCCTTTCTGTCGGTCTCTCGACGTTGTGTCGAGAACAACAGATGGGGTTCGCCCTTGAGAACCAATCAACTCTGACTACTATAGAAAAGGCCAATGAAATTTGGCGAATGAAATTTGCATGCCGGTCTCCGCCCCCGGATGTCCGGTATAAAAGGAAGCCGGCGTGCAGCATTCACTTACCTTTTGTTCTTCAGAGCCCTCGCTCATGACTACGAACAAAAATAATTCAACGAATTCTTCTTCTACATCACCGGATCTACGACGTAGAGCAGCGGATCGTCCCTTCCTGCAGCGACCTTCTCCTGGGCGTCTCGGCGGTTCCGGAGGTGATAGAGATTTTTTCTAAAAGGTCCTTTTCAGGACTGAGCAATTTCCAGCGCGGCATGTCCCGCTGTTCTCTTGGGTGCGACACGATCGCTGCATTAGGTGTCTGGGCGTCCAGCACACTGAAGCAGCGTTCGTTGACACATCTGCCCGCCAGCCAAGTGCTCACGGGCCGATCGCACCCCGATTCGCTCTTCTGAACGTTCCCCAACCGGCGGTGGCATACCGTTCGGATCCTCAGGCACGCACTCGGAAACGATGTGTGACGTAGATGAGATGTCGATCGCAGCATCGGAGGGAGACTGACATCCGACTCTGACGAATCCGAGCTCCCCCCCAGGGGGGTCGAGCTCAGGAGGAAGCAGAAGTGATGTCAGCCATGCTAATCCGGGGATACGTGGTTCCTGGGGGCGGAGCGCGGTGCAAACCGCGCCCACCCCGGGTGCCATTTGTTTCCCGGAGGTGCATGAGGAGCTGTGTAAAACTAGGAGCGCTCCACTCACGGCCCGCTCCGGTCAAACCAGCTCCGGCTCCCTCACTTCCCTCGAGGGTGGGGCAGCCAAAGGCTACGTCGAGATCCCCCGGGTGGAACGTGCGGCTGCGGTGCATCTGTGCCGCAGACGGCTGCCACCTGGGGAGAATCGGCCACGCCTACCGTCCAAGACGTGTAGGACTTCGACATCAATGGTGGCGAAGCCTTGCGCTGCCGCGGGCCGGGCTGCCTCCTCTCTCTACGCCATGGCCATCCTGCAGGTCCGCCAGGCCAGGGCGTTGAGAGAGCTCCACGAGGGTAAGGCCGACCCAGGTATAATGCAGGATTTCTGTGCCGCCACTGACAGTGCTCTACGGAGCACGGGGCCTGGGTCGGACGATGTCCACGGAAGATCTCCGAGATCTCACGTGATGTCTGTTTCCCGGCAGCCCAGGACCCCTTCCACATCGGCTCTGGTTACTGTGCCCCCACAGGTGGCACCCCGGAAGTTGAGGTCGAGGGGGAAACCTCACCCCGTCAGCTACCTTCTCACGAGAAGTGACACTGACGGGAAGACCCCAGGGGGAACAACATCGGGCCCGACCTTCACAGCTACGGCTCTGATCGGTCGGTACGGGACGGCTCCTGCCTCGTCACCAAAGCCGGGACCTTCTCAGGGCCTGGCACCCACTTACTCACAAAGAGTTTTCTGTTTCCCCTGGGAGTTCCTTCCTGCCGATCGCACACTCCACTGGACTGTGCCCGGCAAACCTGACCTCACGCCCTGGCGAGGCGTAGGGTCGTACACACACGACAGCTGCTACCACTCTCAAACCGACAGTGCGTGCAGCTGTCCCGCCAGGCAGGTAAGTAGGCAGAGCCAACTTTCCCTCCGGGGTCCCCCCCCCGCGACATGGTTAGCTCCGCCAGCCATCGAACCACCCTCCATGGGAATGGTGAAGCAGACTGTCCCCTTGGTCCCCCTGTCACAGTCCCTGGGAGCTCGAGAGCTGCCCACACTGTCTCGGTGGCTAATGCAGACGGTCCGTCTTGGTTACTCGATCCAGTTCGCCAGAGACTCTCCCAAGTTTTGGGGCATCATCTCTCCCTCTGTCTGAGGCTGGGACGCTTCATACTTCGGGTAGAGGTCACCACCCTTCTGGCAAACAGGCATCGAGTTCGTCCCTCAAAACCAAGATGTTCAGTGGGTTACAACCCGCACTTCATCGTTCCCAAGAAAGACGGCGGGTTGCGCCCCCGAGGTCTGCGTACCCTGAACTAAGCACCTTCACAAGCTGCTGCTCAGGATGCTCACGCAGAGGCGCGTCCTGACATCTATCAGGTGTCAGGATTGGTTCGTGGCAATCGACCTGAACTCCCTTTCGGTCTGTCCCTGTCTCCACGGTCTTCACGAAGATCGTGGAAGCCGCCCTTTCTCCCTGAGGGGAGGAAGGTGTGCGGGTACTTAACTATCTCAACGACTGGCCTATCTTGGCACACTCGTGAGATCTGTTATGTATACAAAGGGACCTGGTGCTCCGGCACCCAGATCGATTGGGACTCCAGGTCAACCCTACTCTGGTTAAGGACAGGTACCCCATCCGCTTCCCTTCTTACCCAACCACTTGGTTAAGAATAGGCATTCCATCCATCACTAAGCAAGCACCACCTGGGGGTTGGCTGGGCAGAGCAGCCTTCCCCCTTAGGCCGGGATAACATGTGAGCCATCCCCTGGCTCTAACCGGACCAAGTGCTACCGGACGCCTGTAACACCCCCCCCCGTGGGCTGTTCCGTCTGATGTATCCTCATGAGCTGGTTCCCACTCCTGGTAACCCATGAGCTTCCCCAGGTGGACCTCCACCTCGCGGTTAACTACTCAGCCCGCACGTTCCATGCGTTCTCCTCCAAGGACGAGACCATACCTTATCCACCATATTCCTCCCCACGGGTAGGAGGTGGCCTCTGCAGCGCATCCCTAATTAAGGAAGTTGTGCTTACCCGGTGTAAACCCGAGCCGGACGGCCTCTCGCCAGTAGAGAGCTAAGGCCTCCGTCCGTGAAAGGTTACCGGTCAGGGCTGTTCCCATCTTTCTCCAAGAAAGCTCTGGAACCCCCCGACCACCACACTGGAAGGTTACAGTTTCGCGAAAGCATCGAGCTGACACGCCCAGGCCTGTTACCGTCGCTTCGCTAGAGACTGTGACGCGATACAGCGTTGTGGCGTTTTCCATAGGCAACCCCATCTGTCGTTCTCGACACAACGTCGAGAGACCGACAGAAAGGAACGTCTCGGTTACGTATGTAACCTCTGTTCCCTGATGGAGGGAACGAGACGTTGTGTCCCTTATGCCACAAACACGTATCGTATTCTGCTGCAGTCGTGAGAGGCTCTCAGGCTCTTCAGAACAAGAGGTAAGTGAATGCTGCACGCCGGCTTCCTTTTATACCGGACATCCGGGGGCGGAGACCGGCATGCAAATTTCATTCGGCAAATTTCATTGGCCTTTTCTATAGTAGTCAGAGTTGATTGGTTCTCAAGGGCGAACCCCATCTGTCGTTCTCGACACAACGTCTCGTTCCCTCCATCAGGGAACAGAGGTTACATACGTAACCGAGACGATTTGTTGCTATGTGCTTTTTCTGAAAAAAAAAGTCACTTATAAGGGGTGTGAAAAGTTGCTAAATCCAGTGACAATGTGGATAAATTGGCAACACTTGGTTGTGCACACTGGCTGTGTGTGACGTGGAATTAAGTGACAAGCCGTGTATTTTTGGTTCATTTTGAAAGTAATAAATGGGAAATACTGAGGAGTTTCAATGTGCTAATTGCGTGATAAGAAAGGTCTTAAAGAATTTCATTGCAGGTTGATTAAGCTAATGTGCATGTAAGATCTTGTTCAAAAATACCAGTGATGCCTTTATAGTAAGATGACTGGCTCTAACAACAGGCATCCTTTTTCTGAAGATGCAATATTAAGTGTTGCAGTTTCTCCTTTTTATTATTCTGATTGGTTAGACTTGTTCATGGACTTGCTTTGTCAGCATAATCTGTCGTCAGGACATCCATCAACTTTAATCTCTTATTTTTATACAATTCATGATGTGTACCCACAAGAACCACAATGTTTTGGCTTCACAAAGCAATGAAAGACATAGGTGCTATGCAAACCCAAGAAAGCAGACGCATGCCAAAACGTTTTAACAGGCATTTGGATGAAGATATTCCCTTTAGAACAGTCTCTTCCCCGTCATGTTGTTTAAACCCCATATGACTTTTTCAGTGAAATACACTATGTATATACAGTATACTGTATATATATGTAATGTCTGTTGTAGTGGTCAGACTGGAGTATACAGTATACAGTGGAAATCAATGGAGGTTGTTTGGAGGTTGTTTGGTCACCAACATTCTTTAAAATATCTGATTTTACATTTTGACGAAGAAAGTCTTAGGTTTGAAATGAGGGTAAGTAAATGATTAAAGTTTTTTGATTTGTTGCTGAACTATCCCTTTAAATGATGATACATTACTGTACATGCATCGAAAATCAATCAAGTGCATCATCTATTTCAGATTATTATTGAATAAAGCAATGACATGAATCATAACTAAAGCATTTGATTTGCATCCAATTTCCAAAAGTTTAAAAATGAAAAGAATGGGGTAAAGTGGAAATTAATGAGTGTATTAATTCATACAAAACACTATATCAGTGCAGAACAGTTCAAATTTGTCCGGCAAAAACAATCCCATTCACAGCTGAACTGTCAGGCAACCCATGATGAATGATTTACATCTACTGGAAAACACAGCTGTGATTTTTTTACTTAAAACACATTTGTATGACATGAACATAACATTCAGGGTTTCGCGGAGTAGAGCCTGGTAAAAACAAAATATATGGAAACTTTGACCCACATTGAGGGTATTTACAATACACCAGATGTGTGTGTTAGTGTGTATGTTCAAAGGTAACAGCACATAAACATAGCTATGTTAAGATAAGTTCAAAAGAAGTGTGTGTAATTGGTTTTCCATGCCCAGGAACATCTGTATGTTCAACTTTGGCATACCTGTGTCAAAATTAGGACAAGCCTGTGAGTTGCCAACCAAACTACCAAGCAAGACAAAGACAACACCAATTTGCATTGTAATTTTTTTACCTTTTCTATTAAACTGCCTCTGTGGGACTAATATTGCAAACAACCTCCTGAAACCAGCTGTTTAATATATTATTGGCCTTCAGCTCTTTGGCTCAGTTGTACATATTTGCAAACCGTCCTCAAGGGGCAGCACTTACATCCAGCCAGCATGTCCGCAATGACCCCAAACATGCAATTTTCTCACTTGTGCATTATTGTTACAGAAGAAAGAGTAAGCCTGGAGTATTTGCAATTTTTTCTCTTTTTTTTTTGCACAAACATTGCTTCAACTTCAAAAAGTATTTGGAAACCGTATAAATGTAATTGCACTGGGAACCAAAATAAAACCAATTGAATGTATAAGCTTTTAAGCAATAAAACAGCAGATATGCTGTTTAAAATCAGGTTAAAATGTTTTTGGATGCTTTTCCTAATTTGATGAACTGCAACTGTTGCTTTTATGTGTCCTACAGTAGGTGTCCTGGTACCTTTTATGTATTCTAGGTGTACCTTATATACTGACCTAAAATCATCTTTGGACCAGGTTAACAGTTATGCAAAATGGTAGCCTATAGAAAAGGTAGCGCTAAGAAATGTTTTGGGGTCTTCCCATTTTTGCCTTAACAGAATTTAACTTGCTATAAATTATACTTAAAGAATTCTATTGCAACACTCTATATAGTAAATGATATTGTAACATGCAATGGTAAGAAATAGAGATATTAAAAAGATAACTTACTTATCTAGTACAAAGTAGAGATCAAAACCCCCAAAGCAGGAGGAAACTGCGGTCCCTCGTTCCGGCATAAATCCTGTATCTCCATTAGCAGCGTCCACCAATTTGACACAAAACAGAACTACTATACTCCACAGTCTGCACATGGTGTGTGTTTAAACTAAGCAAGCAACGAACAACACTAAAGGCAGACAAATGTAAAGTGACAATGGAAGAAAATAACGTTCCACAGTCTCCTTAGAAATCTTTGGCTGATATTCCATGCGGTGGTCCAGTGAAGTTAGTTTGGAAAACCATCCTCAAGAAGACTAAATGAGCATTTCTTCTTGTGTCCTGATTTTGTTGTAACAGCAGAGTAAAAGTGTCTTTGACTGGTCAAAATATAAGTAAATATGAGATATGGAGAAGTGGAGAAGTTTCTACAAGCAAAATGCACACATGTTATTGTGCACATGCGTTGAAAAGCCTGACACACTTCTCCACACTGCCCCAGATGCTGGATTTAATGGAGGGAGTTTGGATGTGTGTTTATGTTTGAGAACGCGTGTGTGTGCGTGCAAGTCTTTACCATCATTGTTTCTCAGCCTGTTGATTCCAAACTTTCCATCCACTTTAAAAAAACAAAATAATCTCAAAGCAATCTTAGTGTGCCATCTAGTGGTAAAGAAATTTAGGTGAAAATAATTTGATGTTTCTTGTCACCTTAAATGCAACATAGTATGGGTGCAAACATGTTTTTTTCTCAAAGACTTCATAAGTGCATTTTGTGTAATCGTACTCCACTGTGCACTCGTAAGAAAAACCAGTAGGAGTCCCCATTCTACAGAAATCAAAGAAAAAAACATAAATCAGTTAATATGCATTATTCCATCCTTCCAGTCTATGTAATATAGGCTAATAGTATGGTAACTTATAATATGCATAATGGTATGACACACCATAATGTGTTACATTTATCTCCATGATATACAATTTTCATTCAATATTGAGGACAGTGCTTTGGTAAACACAAAACCGCCCAAAAAAAGTAAAGAACAAATTATTTGTTTAATTATATTTTAAAATAGAATTTATAAAAATGTATTTAAAAAAAAAATTTTTATAATCAAGGATTACACCTTGATAAAGATTAACACTCGTCCTAGTTATATGAATTTGTGGTATAAATGTTTATTCCACGTTTTTCAGGTATTTAACCTACATTCAATTTCGAAATTGTTATTGTCAACATGCCAGATATGCAGTAGCCTACATAAATATTAGGATATATAAACCCAGAATAATCCTTTTTTCAATATTTTGTGTATTTTGTAAATTCAAATAGACGATTTTTGTAAAGTTGTAAAAGAAGTTTGTAAATTGTATACTTACGCAGAACAGCAACTCATTGACTCTGCGGAACAACTGCAGTCTATGCATTTACTGTTTCGCCAAGTGGAACCCACAGGATGCCAAGATTTATCTGTGTCATCCTGGCAAAATTTTGCATCTATCAAAGAATTGAAAAAACCAAATTAATATTTTTGTTTCACCACTTTCCTGTAGCTCATCTGGTAGCAACCTATACCAATATGTCATGTCAAACCCATATTGAATGCAAATCAATGCAAATCAAAAATGCACAGCCAACGTGCATTATAACCATGGATAAAACCATCTACTATGCATAAACGTCATCATAAAGAACCTGGTGTGTGTACCTGGATTTTTGTGTGGACTTTAAAAGCAGTAAGATTAGACCAGAGGAAGGACGGCGCACAGAAACACTCCCAAAACTATGGATCGCTTAAAAATAAACAAACAAATGCAAATACATTAATCTACACATACATCAGAAGCTGCAGTATTATGATGAAATCACATAAGGATGTTTGCTGGACTGAAGTCAGTTGCATTGGACTAAATGCAATCATCTAAAAGTATAAAAGATCAATTGAGAGACACATATCAGTAGTAATATTACTATTACTATTATAATTAAAGGTGCAAATTTCAGAATATGACAACAATTTTGTTAAAACATCTTAAAATTGTAATTATTTCTGCTGCATGAATTTACGATTTTTATGTAGACTGTAACCTGATTATACGAAGTCTAAATCAAGCCTATGCCAAGCAATGCCTTTATTTATTGTGAACAGAGGGGGAGGAACCATACAGTTAATGAATCATATCATATTTGTTTAGGAATTTGGCACTGCTGAATTCTAACAAAAATGCACACAATAACTGTACTTCCAACTACACACATCTAGACTTTGGTCAGGTCAAGGCAGGTCAACTTTTTTTGTACCCGTTGGCAGACTTGATTTGCAGTGTTGTGAGTTCTACCATCATTCACATATACAGACATAACAAACATTAAACATTGTAATATAATACAATTATATAATAAAAGTGCTTTAAAGTTCCCAGCATCACTAAAAACCGCTTGGACTAAAAACAATGAATAAACAATATATAAACATGTAAAATAAATAAACTTGGAAATAAATCGGTTTGAGACTCCTGAGATAGGCGCAGGCTCCCCGTGACCCGAGGTAGTTCGGACAAGCGGTAGAAAATGGATGGATGGATGGATAAATCGGTTTGAAAAAAATAAAAGGCAAACCATTTCCTAAAACCTGTCCTTATTCAACTGAATGATAGCTGCTGGCAAAAAGCATTTTTTATACCGCTTTGTTCTAGAGTGCAGGACAACAACCCTACGTCTGAATCTCATTAAGTGCAAACAAGATGAAAAACAAGCCAATGGAGAAAAGGTAATGATTAAAAGACAAGATAACCTCTTTGGCCTTATGACCCAATTTCCCAGAGCACAGACAGTCGAGTTTCCTTCTACCTTTAAATCTTCAGTTATATTTTTTCTAAACAAGTTGTCTCATAAGATCTCACCTACATCTTACATTTTTTATTTAAATAATCTTAATATCAGTTATTGTATTATTGTCAGTGTTCCACTTTCAATGGCTCAACTAAGCATTAGTATTGTTGAAGAGGCCAAAATTAAAATTCAGTCATCATTTATTTACTCTTATGCTATTCAAAACCTGTGTATGATGGAACACAAAATAAGTTATTTTGAGAAATGTCTCAGTGGCTTAGTTTCCACAATGAAAATCTAGTTTGTATGGTTACCAATGTTCTTCAAAATGGAAATGAATGGAAATGAATGCAAAATATCTTCTGTGTTCTGCAGAAAAAAGTCACACATGTTTGGAATGACACGAGGGTGATTACACGATGATACAATATGATAAAATAATTGTCTTTTTGGTTAAACTGTCCCTTTAAAGTCACATGTGCATCACATATGCAGTACATCTAATGTACAGTAGGTGGCTGTCATGTTCCAATGACGTGAATGGGCAATAAACGAGAGAAAGAAAAATAAGAGAAGCATTGTTGTCTTCCGGGTGAGGTGTTTTCATCATTAGCCTTCTGTTAGATGATTAAGACGAAACTATTCGTGTTTCTTTCTCCTTTCGCCCGTCAGTGAAACTGAATGTGGACTCCGGCAAATGGATGGGATTGTTAGACGAGAAGTTTATCAGACAGCTGCTTGAATTTCAGGTGTGAGCTAGAATCATAATCTTAATCTTGTGAGTTTTTTACCTACATAACATTTAAAGGACATTGCTCTAAGCACGCATTGAGACACGATAGTTATTAGCATAATATGAGAAACATTGTTTTAGGTTTGATTAAATGTGAGGAAGCAATTTTACAGCCTGTAACAGTTACAGTACTTTCTTTTCTAGTAGATTCTGTAGTCTTGGCATTTGAAAGTGATCTATTTGTCAGATATGGTAACCCATACCCGAAATGTGACCTCTGCATTTAACCCATCCAGAGGGTAGAGAACACGTACACCCGGAGCAGTGGGCAGCTATCACTGCAGCGCCCAGGGAGCAAGTGGGGGTAAGGTGCCTTGCTCAAGGGCACCTCAGTCGTTACCTGCCGGCCCAGAGTATCGAAGTATCAGGCAACCTTCTGGTCACGAGTCCGACCCTCTAACCATTAGGCCACTACTGCCCTAAATGTGAATGTCTTTGCTAACAAACATGACCGTGATCTTGTAATACTAGATATTTAGATTATATAACCTCCCTCCCAAGTATACAGGCTTGTTTACTAGTTGCTACTAAAAGTGATGGTGATAGATATCTGTTTTGGCCTTTTTTTCATTTTAAACTTTAACTTATTATTTTTGTTGATAAATGTATCACTACTTTGTTTTCCTCATTTTTGTGAGTTGCTTTGGATACAAGCATCTGCTAAAGGCTTAAATGTAATTGCGTGGGAAAGTGTGTTCCATGGAAGAAATAAATCATAGTACAGTATAACAATATCATACACTAAATTTACTGTGCACTGTACATTAATGGATTTTTAGCTAGAGTCTTCATCCTTCAACAAATTCCTTGTTATGTGTCTGTTCCCCTAACGCTCTTTTGCTTGATGCTTGCCAGTAACAATTAAAACGGTTTCTCTTCTTTCCAGCACAATGTCAGTTTCAGTAAAGAAGACAGATGTGTGGTTGCCACCAGACTGGGAGGATGACGAGCGGATGGCTTTTTTATTTTCAGCCTTCAAGGAGAACCGAGATGTTGACTGCACAGACTGGGATGGAAAGATAGACTTCTGGAGCCCTTTGATTATTGAACACTGCAGGCGACATGGATCAGTATGTGTGAATCTGCAGGACTTGAATGAGAGTTTCAGACGAAAGGGGTCTGTACCTCTGGGTTTGAGTACTGTCATTCACAGCATGATCAGGTAATTCACTGTCATCGCAAACACTGAAGCTTAAATTCAATTCAAAGCAAATATTTTCTTGATTTTTGATTGGCACAGGGGAGTCAAACTGCTTCTGTGGTGCCATTGTTCTAACCCTGGAACAATAGTTTCTGTAGATTTAAAAATATTTGCGTCAGCCATCTTTTTAATTCACAAATAATCATTTCTTTCACAGCGACGTTCAAAGCTCGTCCAAAATATAATTACCAGCACACACATTGGAAACAAAAAAACACTATTACATTATAACCAAAATCCACTTGTATGTTAATCAAAATCACAGTTAGATATTTATTCCAGGACATGTAATAGTTTTATTAATATTATAATCGTATATTATTTCGTCACATTTTTTGTCCTTCTAGGAGTGGAAAAGTGCAAAAAGAATCAGATTTTGCAGCAAACGTTGACTCTGGCTGGTTGTCGTGGGGTGTGGGACTTTTGTTGGTTCGACCTCTGAAATGGACTTTATCTACTCTGCTGGGAAGTGGGAGAGTTCCTCTGGAGGAGTCGTTTGTTGTGATAGAACTGGTGAAAGTAAGTGAGGCTCTAGTCAATACCAGTTTAAGCTAAATGGCACCACACGACCATAGAAAAACTTCCTCCTGTTTTAGAAACATTGTATCTGGTCATGTTTACAGAAAAGCTGCACGTGTCAAATAATTCATAAAGTGAAGTGTATGTGGCTCACAGGTTATTAGTGAATGAAGGCCGTTTCTCTCTTGTAGGAAAAGGCTGCAGCGCTTTTGGCGGCATATCGGAGTTCTCCACTGGCAGAACGCTCTTTGGTGTCTTTCCAAGAGCTGCGTGCTCTCTCGTCTCACATCTGTCCTGATGAAAGCGCGCTCTGCATGGCTCTGCTACAGCTACAAAGAGAGAAACAAGTCACCGTCTCACTCCATGAAGGTGAAAAGGTGGGTTTGCATTAAACCACATAAGCTTTAAAAATGTTTGAATGTTATTATCTTCTGAGATAAAACAATAGGTTTAAAATAAAGTTTGCATATTTAATCTCAGATATGTTGTGTAAAACTAAGAAAGTCATATAGGATTAGCATCAGGATGAGTACGGTATATAATGACTATTCCTTTACGGTTTAAATCTGTAATGCTTTTGGTTAAAAATGAACAAAAATCAGTAATGTAGCAAACACATAAATAATCAGTGGTGGCCATACTCTGTTTCACCACAATAAGATTATTCCAATGATTTATAATTTTGAGTCATTTGATCATTTGAAGATAAGAATGAAAAGTAACCTGCAATTTTATGTTTCAAACAAAGTTTATACTGTATGTGTATTACTGATGTTATGTTTATCGAGAAAGTACATTAACCATATTCACTTTGCATTGCTCATTTCTGATCAACTTTCTCACGTTGCCTTGATGTGTAGCTGGTGAAATTCAGTCATGCAGGGCAGGGCCGCGTATCTCCTGTCAGTGAGGTGGACCTGGGCATCTATCAGCTCCAGCGCAGTGAGAAACTTCTGGAGGAGAGGGTGGAGGCGTTGGGACAAGAAGTGGAGAAGTAAGCTAGTTCATCCAAATTGTATTGATGTTATTTTCCAAACCTGAAAGGTGCCCAACATTTTGCCTGACATCACGTTACAGTCCTGTAATACACATTATTTTGTGAAGGTAGCACTTTTGTAAAAAAACGGTAGTATAGTCATTACAATGTTGCTGCAGAGAAATGATACGTGTTGTTTGATGTGTGCAGGTGTAAACAGCAAGCAAAGACTCTGCTTAAAGAGGGGAAGAAATCACAGGTATAAGCTTACTTTATACTTTTTCAATTGGAAACAAATGATCATCCACCCTTTTCCTGCTGCAGGCCCTGAGGTGTTTACGTGGCGGCAAACGGGTGGAGAAAAAAGCTGATCGTCTGTTCGCTCAGCTTGAGACCGTGAAGGGGATCCTGGAGAGGATAGCAAACTCCCAAACTGACCGTCTGGTATGAACCAAAGGCACACAGATGCACAGACAGTCTGGTGTAAATGACAACACATGCTGTTGTCACCCACACTTTGTCAAGCTACATTTCATTGTTATTATTAGAGGTGGCAGAAGATAAAACATAGAGAAAAGAACATGCCATCATTCAATCACCATTGTGTATTCACTCTAATGCTTACCTAATCTAGTGTTTTTATATGTTGAAATAGGTGATGCAGGCCTACCAGGCAGGTGTGGCGGCTTTGAGGATTTCATTGAAGGGTGTGACTGTGGAGCGAGCAGAGAACCTGGTTGATCAGATACAGGAGGTGCTATTAGAAACTTACATTGTAGCAATGCTTTGTCTGTGCTATAGCAGTTACAGTCTAGTTTGGATTTGGAATAAAGTTATTTTTGTCCACTTTTGTACAGTTGTGTGATACTCAGGATGAAGTGAACCAGACTCTTGCCAGTGGGACACTGGATTCTGGTAATTTTGTTTCAGTTTGTTTCATTTGCTGTTTGTTGCTGTGGTGTCAGTATTCACAAGCAGAGCTGACATGAGTATGAACGATAAGAATGCCTTGAAGATAGCGTGAAACCGAAGTAGTGCATGTCTTATAAAAAAACACTACATTATTGAGCGTTATTGAAATAATGAGAGTTGTTTGTTTCAATCTTACTGTGATTTAATGGATTATGCTTCACATTTTTTCATAGGTGCCGACTCGGATGAGTTGGAGGAGGAGCTGAAGTCATTATTGGAGAAAACCATCCCAGATAGCAATGCTGTACTGCCGGAAGTCCCTACACATCCTTTTTTCGATGCAAAAATGACAGCTATGTCAGTTGATGATTTTGTTCAGTCTCTGCCCGATGTGCCTAATGCCAGCCTGGGCATCACAGATGAGGAGCTGGACAGAGAACTGAGTCGGCTTTCAGTGTCTGACACAGGTTTATGAAAATTTTTTAGCACTGGAATCTGTTATTATTCCAAGTATTTTGGCCAAGAATCCCCAACATACACAGTATATTAAATATAAATGATGTATGCAGAAAATTCTGCAGAATACATTACATTTACATTTTAATTTACATAAACGCACTGAAATGTATTTGTTTTAAGTGCATTTATTGATGTGTTTTTCTTTTCCTCAGCTGTGCAGATGGGGGAATGTTTCATCTCACAGAAGACTTGAGCCGGCACAGTAAAAAAGTTCTAGCACAAAGAACCTAAAAAATGGGTTAATCAACTGAGAAAGCCATCAAATACAGTACAGTATATAATACATGTGTGTCCTTTCATTGTAATAAGCCCTTATTCATGTTTGTAACAGCATGTTTATTTTTATTTTTTAAAGAATGTTTTAAGAGTGGCCTTTGAGTTATAATGTATTATTCTAATAAAAACTACAAATTATGATGCCAAATCAAGTACGTTGTGTATTGTTTTAATGCAATCCCTCTTAGTGTATCCCATCAAAGGGAAATTCCAGTCAAAAAATATTTTGAAGAACGTTGGTAACCAAACAACATTGGGTCCCATTGACTTCCATTTTATGGTGGACATAAAACCACTGAAACATTAAAAAGAATAATATTTTCAGGGTTTGAACCCCTTGAGGTTGAATAGCTGACAGAATTAAATGTATATCAATGTTTTTTAGCCGTGTTGTCAACCGATTAATTACGTTTTTAGTGTTTTCGAAGAATACGATTTTAAGTTATTTTAGTACAATCTTTGAATAAATCCAAATCACGTCAGACCGGTCGTCTGGTTTTGGCTAGAACAGAAGGGACACAGCAACCTCCACTAGGCATGCGCACTTCAAAATCTTATGACTTTTGTCGCGCTGAAAACAGTTAATATTTTTTTTTAATTGTAAGGTTAGGTTTAGTGTTGGGATAGGTATAGGCATTAGCTAAAGTCATTTATTGTACATTTATGGCGAGATTTTGCATCACTTCCGGACGTAGCTGCACGCCTTTCCCTTCTAGCCCTACGCACGGGCGCAAGTTTCCGGCATCGACAAACATACGCATGCGCAGTGACCCTTTATTGAGTTGAACTGTTGCTCGGTAGAAACCAGTAGCTTCCAAAATATGTGCTACTGGTCATTTTGGGGGGGTTGAACTGTCATATTTATGTGATTTCCTGCGAGGAGTTTCATTATTGGACCGCAGGACTCTGAAATCGCTGGAAATGGCTTTATTGCAGGCGCATCCTTCTCAGATTTAGCTAAACGGTGAGAACATATGCCTGCTTTTTTACTGATATGTGTCCGATATAATATATCTGTAACCCATCTAACAACGTCTTGTCAAGCCACTCTGTCTGTCCCCAACCTTACGAGCCTGCTATTGGGTATCAACATGGACTCGTTAATCGTTGTGAAAATTAAGCTGTACGTTTCAGTTCTCGGCCTGGGAAGAACACAGCTGTTAGCGCTGCACAGACCGACCGCCTAATGAAATCAAATTACCGCGAGAGCTGTGCTTTGGACTCGCTCTCGCGGTACTTTAATGTCACACGCCGATCTGTGTGCGCAGCGCCGCATGTAGCCGAAGACACCTTACCTTATAACGGTGGCTGCGTTTCAAGCGTTGGTCAACAGTTTATATAGGCAGCGCACTAGATATAAAGATCACATCTAACCATGATGTTTTTTATTATACCACCAATACAGAAAAGCGCACGCCTGTGTGTTATAAAGTGAGCTTTTCACGCTGTGCTGTGCTGATACGGTCCTTTTACTTCCTGATGTCAACATGCCACGTCTGCTTAGCGCACCTGCACACGCGTGAGAGCTCCTCGAGGATGATGTTTGACGTCATGGAGGAATACATGTGTACACTGCTGCCGGTTAAGACTTGAGTTCGTCCACTTCACCTGTTCGTCCACTCCACCTGTTCATCCACTCCCGCAATGGGAAGGCAAGTATATAACCAAAGGGACTTGAACTTTCATCCAACTTTAGCAAATTCCTACAGTTTCCTTAACCTACAATTGCTGAATTTGCGTGAATCAACAACAATCAGCTTTAGTAATACACATTCCTTGTGTTATTGTATATGTTACAGTTATTTCATTTACATTTAGACTTTTATTAGGTGCTTTTATCCAAAGTGGCTTACAGAGTGAAGAAAACAATACATTAAATGTCTTCTTCCACCTCTAAAGTGACTTTAGATTGATGTTGTCTAGATAGTGTGCTCGCTAGGGTTGTCTGTACACTGCAAAGGTGTCAAAGCTGCATGAAGGTTGTACGCTTTAATGCTTTTGCATAGACATTAAGGCGCATGGGTTGTTTAGCCACGTGGGTTTTTATTTTCTTCTGTGAATGTTTTTGAAGGTTATGGTCGTCTTTGGCCTAAACCCATCTAACTTCAGATCGGCTCTGTTTGCTTTTGTAAAACAGGATTAGCATCTCCT
Source organism: Triplophysa siluroides (assembly GCA_006030095.1). NCBI lineage: Eukaryota > Metazoa > Chordata > Actinopteri > Cypriniformes > Nemacheilidae > Triplophysa > Triplophysa siluroides. Next base: position 2,444,257 of record VCII01000010.1, on the reverse strand, counting down.
GCCTGTTTCCAGCATCATGGCACTTCAGCCTGTCACCAGTGATGCTGCCCCGCTTTCTGTTGCCTTCCTTCAGGCAGTTGCTGCTGCTGGGTCTGTTGGCTGGGGTGATGGGGCTTCTGTACATGCTCCTGGTTCCAGGGACGGGCCAGTACAGCTGGTTAAGAGAGGAAAAGCACTACCACACGTAAATCGATGATTTTATTGGGGTTTGCATTTCATTCCCTTTTTATTTCCCTCACATCACTTTACATCCAATAATTTGGACTAATGTTTTGTTTACTAGACATTTGGGTCGAGTACCGGATATGGAAGCCACAGACACCAATAATCCCAATCTGAACTATGGGCTGGTGGTGGATTGCGGCAGCAGTGGTTCTCGAGTGTTCGTGTACACATGGCCAAGACACAATGGCAACCTGCACGAGTTGTTGGACATCAAGCAGATGAGAGATATGCACAGGAAGCCTGTAGTGATGAAGATCAAACCAGGTTAGTATGTGTTCACTTGTTCTTGTGTGTTATACATGAAGATTTGCTGGAGTGGTTGAAGCTGAAGTCTGGTTGATTATTATAGTCCATTTTGTCAGGTTCTGGCTATTTTTTTGTCGTATGAATAAGATCCACGCAAAGGCTTATTTGATTCCTAAACTAGTTTATTTGTGGGCAGGCATCTCTGAATATGCATCCACACCAGAGAAAGCCAGCGACTATATCAGCCCTCTTTTAAATTTTGCTGCTCAGCACATCCCTAAGAACAAGCACCAGGAAACACCCCTGTACATCTTATGTACTGCAGGAATGAGAGTCCTTCCTGAAAGGTATCTTATTTATCACTGACATACCTGAACCCGGTGAAAAAGCGTCCACACATGCTAAGACTGCGTTTGTTTGTAGCCAACAGGAGGCCCTGTTGGAGGATTTGCGGACTGACATTCCGGTAAATTTCAACTTCCTGTTTTCTGACTCTCATGTGGAGGTCATCTCAGGCAAACAGGAAGGTAAGACCAACCTCTGGGATTCACCATCAGTGTTTTAATTGGGGTTGATGAAGAAGAACATTCATTGGTGGTGCTTGCAAGCGCAGAACCACCCAGAAAAGACAACTTGGTCATGCACCAAATACATTTGAATAAAAAAAAATCTAGTAATTTATCACTTTTTTTGTCTGTTTTTACAGGGGTATATGCATGGATAGGGATCAACTTTGTTTTGGGTCGATTCAATCATGTTGAGGGTGACGGTAAGTGTTTTTCTACTACACAAGCTATTAACAGTTTAGAGCTCAGACAATCTCTGATAAATGTTTATGTTTTGTTTCTCAGAACACGAGGCGGTTGTAGAAGTCCAGGTTCCCGGCAGTGACCAGCAGGAGACGCTGTTGCGCAAGCGTACAGCTGGCGTGTTGGACATGGGGGGCGTCTCCACTCAAATCGCATACGAAGTGCCCAAAACTGTAAGCTTTGCTTCTCCACAGCAGGTTATTATCTATGATCATTTCCCTGTTTTTTTGAAAGCTAAAGTTTTGCCTTTGTCATTCTCATTCTTGTTCTCTTGGTTCTCCATTGTCCTTGGCCCAGTGCAGTATGAGGCCACGGTGAATTTATTGAAATGATGACTTTGACTGAGATAAGCCTGCTGCATGCTTATATAGCAGCATGGTACTTAAGCTTTGGGAATAATACTAACCGCTTTTTAGTGCTGAATCATGTATTAAAGGGGGCATATTGTGCAGCATTTAGTTTTTTGTCTAGTTTTCTTTATATTCCTGCATATTTATATAGAGTTTAACAAATAAGATCTTTGAAATTAGTATAAAAGTGTGGTTGAATTGGCGATAAGTAAATGTGTGTATTATGTGAAGACATGGTATCATTTTTTGGTATAATTTTTGGATCCAAGTTAATATATTCCAAAAGGGGATTAAAAACTTGCATAGATCCTTTATCAATGATGCAATGGATAACACAGTTGGTCTCAAACTGTTGTTTGTGTACATTTTTTATAAATACAACCTTTAAATTATTTAAAAATCTAAAATTCTTATGAAGTTAAGTATAATCAGTTTTAATTAGTGAAGTATTTTTGTCATTACAAGTTTTTGTAAGTCTAAAGACCCTTAAGACTGTGTTCCTTTTAAAATTTTTATTAAATAAAAAAACAGCTAAATGAATAGAAACTAGTCTCTAAAACTTTTAAAGAAAGTTCTGGTTGTCAAATGTCATTGTTTGACCTCAAGAAAACTGTAGAAGTTCCCTGTATTTTTATATTTTATCTCACTTTTTACTCTAGCTACGTACACTTTTTTAAAAATATGATTAATTGCATACACAACCTTTTAAAAGTAGTCACTTTTTTCCCACACATTAGACAGTAAACTCATCAGAACTATGCCGTAACTACAGGAATTACGTTGAAAGATCTAAGATAATTCACGTTATATTTTAACATCTTCATTATAGTCACCCTTTGCCTTGGATTTGTAGAAATAATCATTATATCAGCAAGTTTCTGATTGAAGTTGGGTTGGTGTGGGCTGCTTTTTCTCTTTTATTTAAGCTGTAATCCGTAACCCGTAACCTTTTTTGGTTTAAATATACAAAAAGAAGTTTTGCAGTACTATGACAGAAAGAGTAAGAGAATGAAAGAGGGCAGCGAAAAAGACCACGCGCTAAGACTACTGGGCAGCAGTCATATTATTAACATATTATTGTATAACTGAGGGATTAATCAAAATAATTTGTGTTGTTAATCCACAACATGCTACAGATTCTACTATAACAATAGACCTTAAAGGGACAGTTCACCCGAAAATGAAAATTCTGTCTTCATTAGCGTTGGGCCGACAGATGATGCCATCGTGATTCTAACAAATGTCTGCGCAGCTCATGTTGTATAAAGAAGATGCGTGTTTGCGCAGCTCACGTACGTGGTATAAAGAAGCCGTATGTCTAAGCAGCTCGCGTTGTATAAAGAAGATGCGTGTTTGCTCAGCTCACGTACGTGGTATAAAGAAGATGTGTGTCTGCGCAGCTCGCCTAGGTGGTATAAGAATGTTTTTGTATGAAGAACGCCGCAGAGCGATGTCATCGTCCATCGCAATGTTTCACTGTAGCCATCGTCTGATGCCAATTTGTTTGACATCGCCCGACACTAGTCTTCATTTACTCACCCTCAAGTTGTTCCAAACCTGCATACATTTCTTCGAACACAAAGATATTTGGAAGAATGTTAGCCATTTTCAGTTCAGGGACATTATTCACTACAATACAAATTATTTAGTTTTTTTGTTCTGTTGAAAGATATTTGGAAGAATTTAGGAAAACAAACTGTTCTAGTGCACCCTAGACTACCATTTTATTTTTTCCTATTACAGTAGTAAATTATGTCCAAGAAGTGAAAATTGCTAGCTTTCCTCCAAATATCTTTCTTATTAATTTATACAGGTTTGGAACAACTTTAGGGTGAGTAAATGATGACAATATTTTCATTTTTGGCTGAACTTTATCTTTAAGTTCTATTGAAACTAGAATAGTCCTTTTAATGTCATTGTACAAATATGATGCTGCTTCTCATTTTACTAGTTTTTTCTGCAATGCTATTGATCCATTCTTTAAAGTTGCTATAGTTATTAAGTGTTTGGCTTAAAATAATGCATCCCTGAAGGAACCGCTGTTTAAGTCCTCGGTTGTCTTATATTTTGTTCTATGTTATGTGGCACTAGGAAGAGATAGCAAAGAATTTGCTGGCGGAGTTTAACCTTGGCTGTGATGCTCATCGTACAGAGCACATGTACCGAGTGTACGTCTCAACGTTTTTGGGGTTCGGTGGAAATGCGGCCCGACAGAGATACGAGGAAAATCTCATGAGCAACACACAAATCAAAAACAAGTAAGCTCAAACCGTACTTAATTTAATAAATACACTATGTAATATAGTTTTATGCATAATTGCATATGAATCATTGGACAATATAACTCATGCACAATATAGCAACTGCAAAAAAATGTAGATTAGATTGATCACGGTCTCATACTCACTTCTCCAGGCTGTTGGGTAAGCATCTGGGTGAGAGCACGGACTCGCCCATCCTCGACCCCTGCCTTCCGCCAGACCTCCAGGACGAGGTGGGTCCCAAGGAACAGAAGGTTCACCTGCGTGGTACGGGAGACTTTGAGCGCTGTCGCATACTGCTCCAGCCATTCCTCAACCACACCAATGACACCAACACATCGCTCAATGGAGTCTATCAGCCGCCCATTGACTTCCCCAACAGCCAGTTCTATGGCTTCTCCGAGTTTTACTACTGTACTGAAGACGTGCTGCGTATAGGAGGGAGCTACAACTCCACCAAATATTCTAACGCTGCTAAGGTACACATTCTGTCTTGGTGCATGTCAGAAGTTGGTTTTGTAGAAATGTAAAGGGAAAATGTGCATTCAGCTACTTGCTATTGCAAAAATAACTGACTGTACATCATCCTGCTTATTATACTGCTATTTTGCGTACGCAAGCAATTAACCACAAAACAGTATGGTTTTAATTTAAAGTTAATAATAAATTATTTGATTAAAAATCATATATTAACAAATAATTTTGGCCTTAAATTCCTGCCCTTCCAACACAATTTCATGGCAAGTCGTAACTGTTTAGTTTGAGCAAATTCTTGGCTTTCTTTTTTAATATTTACACATATTTGTACAGTTCATATTGAAAGAATTCATATAAAAACGCCACCTTGAAAACAGTTTTTAATTTTCCCATGGGATTAGCTTGGCCCCATGGTTTGTCTGCTGAATATTTTATATATTCTCTATTTTAGAACTTGACCATAACATGGAGGTTAAATAAAAACAGGAAAGAATTTGAAAATTGGGAATATTTATGTATTCATCTAATTTCACAGAGTTATTGTGCCACCCAGTGGAAAACTTTGAAAGAGCGCTTTGATCGGGGCCTTTATGCTTCACACGCAGATCTACACAGACTCAAGTAAGTGTAAAGTTCAAAACAAAATGTAATACTTGGGTGCTATTAATTAATTTTATTTGGAATAAGTTGTGTGCTATAGCGCATTGTAAACAATGCAGCACAATTTCAGTTCCTGATAAAAGGAGGAAAATGAATCTCCAGGCCGCTGCTTTCTTTGCAGGTATCAGTGCTTTAAGTCTGCCTGGATGTATGAGGTACTCCACTCAGGTTTCGCGTTCCCGACAGCGTATGAGAATCTCAGGACAGCCTTGCTAGTCTATGATAAAGAAGTCCAGTGGACACTAGGAGCCATTTTATACCGCACACGTTTTCTACCTCTAAGGTAAAATCGTCTCAGTCAACTTCACCTGTACTGACACTTAAACTTCTATAAGCCCTGAGTAGGCCCCTTGTGTATTAAGGGCCTGTATGTCTTTTTAAACAGATCTTTCTCTTTTTTTCAGGGATATCCAGCAGGAGAGTCTGAAGGGTTCTCATTCTCACTGGCAACATAGCTTCTCCTTTATGAATAACCACTATCTCTTTCTGGCTTGTTTTATGGTGGTGGTTTTGTCCATCCTCCTGTACCTGCTCCGTTTGAGGCGCATACACCACCGGAGTGCTTCTGCTTCCGTCCAGTGGCTGGAGGAGGGTCTGGGTTCACCAGACATCCCTGTTAAACTATAGGGCCTGGACCCTGTCAATCATAACAACTTGCCAATCGCTAGAGGAGAGCGTTCACTTCCAAGTAATTTAAAACTCCAATGAAGGCGCTTTGGTTTTTTCTACTATACATTGTTTTGCACCCCGTTGACTCCCTATCCTACAATCTCCATGTTGGCCACTCATTTGCCAGTTTGTCATCACAAAGACTGTTGTTATAGAAGTTTCACAAATAAATCACATTGGATAAATATTGAAATGACATTTGCAGAAATGGCCAGTGTATTTCGATGTGTATGTGTAAAGGTTGCAGCTCCACTTCACTCATTGATAGTAGTAGCCATGTGTGGCTGCCTCTCCTCAGCTGTGATTTTAGTATTTCTTTATTTATTACTGAGGAAGGCTGTGGCTGGCTTTCAATGTCACTATCAACGTGAATGAAGTTGGTTGTGTGGAGTACAGTTTATGTCCCCAATTTGGATTTCTATGCTCCATATGGCAGCTGCCTCAAACTCTTGACTCCAATAATCATTTTTAGTTGATTTGGTGGTGCCAAAGAGGAGTAATGTTCATTAATTTTTTATGTTGAAATGTTTTTAGCAACAGGTACTGCATAGTGGGAGGTGTTTTGTATTTTTCTTTCTCATAGAGCATAAATCTTTTTCAAATTTCTTATTCAAAATATTTTTTTTTTTCTCTACTTGGCAAATTGTCTGTAAATTGTTACCAATGACTATATGTCCATGACCATGTCTCTTAGATTGTAAAGAGATGAGGAGGACAAAAATGGAATAGTGATAGACAAGAATAACAAAACAAAAACCCAATCCAAAATGACCCTAAATGTTCAATGGCAAATCTTACAGTGTTATAGAAAAAATGCTTTCTCATGGGTGCTGCAGTTATTGCTTGTCTGTGAGTCTAAAGCATGGAGGATTATGGACGTGTATGTGCACCTTTTCTATAGGTAGAGCTTTTGTGATAAGAATCAGTGCAATATTTCCGTTTTCTTGTGTGGGGTTGAAAGACAGTTCGCCCAGGTACCATTACTGTAATGCTTTAAGATGTTAAGAATTTCAGAGTAAGACCAAGTTTTACCAGAGTAAAAGCCATTTGTGGATTGTTGAAGTACACTTTCCTGACTGAATATGGAGGTCTATGTATTTCAGTGCAAATCAAGCACATTTCTTCTGTTTCACAAGGTGTTTTTCCTATTTTTTTAAAACTTATGAAATAGGGATGCCACCAGTGACTGCTGTATATTTTGAGTATATACTTATGAAATCAGGTACCATACTAAACAAAGCTGTTATGCGAGTCGAGTTTGCACGCAGAAAGCATCTGTTCCATCACTGTTAATGTTGTTAAGATAAAATTAAAAATCAAACCCGTTTTATTTTCCTTTTTCATCCTTTCTGGTATTCTGAATTTTGACCGGCTATTTTTGGCACCACACTGGAATCCACCAATAACAGATCTTTCAAAGAAGAGGAATTGTATTCTGCAATCATAGTGAGATGCTTTAAAATCATTGGTTGTGCACTTAACCAAAATATAAAACAAGTGTCTTGTTTATGCCTGACCTAATATTTTCTTTTTCTAATGTTACACGGCAAATGTGTGAACGTGGCAAAACAATGTATCTGAAGATGCCCAAAGTGATTCCTACACGCATTTAGATATAGACTTCATTGGAATCTCTGACAATCATCAAAGAAAATACAATATTGGTCTTAGCATATTATTATTGACATATTACATGTAATATTATCATTCTACAATCAACAGTAGCTATAGCAACCCACATTCTTGTATGATGCAACCTTTGTTGCTAAATAAAAACGGATGGATGACATTTTTGCTTTTGTTAACCAAAGAACACGCATTTGGTTATTTCCTTGTAGCTTTATTTGAATGCCAATACATCATGTTGGTCAACATTGGTCTGTTACTGAGTTGTGAAAAGTATTTGTGTATATATGAGTAATTATGAGTGCTAAACTGTAAGCCTTTTATTTGAATTTTCTCTCATTTTCTATAGCTCTGATCATTTGTAATGAGGGGTAAATCTTGTTGTGAAATTAACTTGCTTAAATGTACATCCTAGGCAATACTAAGGAAATTATTTTCCTTAAGATATATAACATATTTTTCCTTATAATTGTATCTTTTTCACCAAGGTTTCCCATACAGGGTTTATGACTAGTATTAGACTAAAATAAATGTTAGAGCTCTCTGACATATCTTAAAAGACATCAATGCTACTATTTTGTCTCAAAATGCACACAAGTAATGTTTTATGAAAGGAATGTTTGTATAAACTTCTTAAATGTCCTTAAATTTAACTAAGGCCTTGTCCTGGCTTAATCTAATCCTGCTCCAGGAATGTGTGTTTTATTTCATTTAGGCTGTAATTTTATCAAATTATGCAAATATTGAGTCCCAGGTTGTTTAAATTCTACCTATAGAAATCAGTCTTAGCAAGCTTTTGTCCAGTACTATGAAACTGATTTATACGCTATATCACAGCATTTAAATGCGCCGCTTGTTTAGTTCGTGTCTTCCCTCGCTGGCTGGATCATTTGATCTGCTCACATGGGGGTGTGATGAGGACTAATGGAGGTCACTGTGTGGGCGGCTGTAATGACCCTCATGGCTGCTCCAATGCCAGCCGTGAAATTTGTAAAGTTACTAAAAAAGAGAGAAATATCTGATAGGTCACAAATTGAGTAGGCTATGAGTGCTGAACCATTACAACCAGTGTTGGGTAAGTTACTCTGAAAAAGTAATTAATTACTAGTTACTAGTTACATATTCAACAGTGTAATTAGATTACTGTACAAATTACTCTCTCCAAAAAGTATTTAATTACTTATTACTAATTACTTTCTATATCAACCTCGATTAGTTAAGTGATTCAAGGATAGACATGAAACTGCTCTTTTAATTCATTCAAATACATAATATAAAATCACATAAAGTAGTATTATTAACTGACCAAATTATTTCAAATGTGAGAATAATACATTAAAGCATGGATTTTTAAGTTAGACTTTGAATTTTGATGTCAATTCCATGTTTGCACACACAAATATTACACAAAGTATTTAGTTTAATTACATCAGAAGTAACTGTAATTAAATTACAGGAAAACATAGAGTAATCCCTTACTTTACTTTTTCAAAGGAAAAGTAATTTAATTACAGTAACTAGTTACTTAGTAACTAGTTACACCCAACACTGATTACAACTAATTGCTTCTTATACAACTTATTCTCAATTACAAAACAGAACAAAATGATCTACAGTTTTCAACTGTTGGGTGTGTTTGGCAGGGTGCGGTTATAAAACTAGATTCTCTGTAATACGTTTTCACAAAGAGAGCAGATGTTGCATGATTAAGTGAACACTTGTCTCAAGATCTATTCTAAGAAAAGCCACACCTAAACTATCACGCTCTCACAGATGTGAAACATCTACAGATACAGCATGCGGGATCACAATATCCATCATTATAAGCAACATCCACCTTTGAAACACGAAATATAAAATATTGAATAAAACATACAAAGAAACTTGAATCATAGTTGTTATCCTTTACGAAAATGAACCATGCTTTATTATAGTAACCATTTTGTTTAATGATGGTAATTGTGGTAAAACCATTTTCTAATAACAATAAATTTACTTTGGTCTTATAGTAACATGTTATCCCTAACCATGTAGTAAAACTGTATGGTGAGTGATAAAAGAACCCCTAAACATTAGACATATTGGGGCAGTTTCCCGGAGAGGGATTAGTTTAAACCAGGATTTAGTTTAATTATGATAATTAAGTCATTTTTAAAACCATAATTTACAAAAAGACATTACTGGTGTACATCTCGAGACACAACCATCACACTTTTTTATTTTAAGATATGTGATTGCAAGTCACGATAAAGAAACTTTTAACATTTAAATTAGTCTGGGACTAGGCTTAAACCCTGTCCGGGAAACCGCCCCATAATGTTGAAAGGCTATCATATAAAACACACAAGCGTAGAATTAAGACAAAACAAATACGTTTACATTCAATTAAATTGTTTTACCTAATATAAACCTTATTATAAAATAGCAAAAAACACATTTATATAATATATATTTAATTAAAACACGTGCGCGCAGGACTTCAATGATTCACATAATGACTAAATTATGACTTGATGCCTGGTTACACAGACAAGGTTTAAGGCTAGTCGCAGACTAAAATAATGTTTGAGCTGTCTTAGTTGAAAATAACTTGCCTTGACATAGCCTATCTAAAAATATCAGTGCAATTGTTTTGTTTAAATATGCACACCAGTAATGCTTTTTTCTTAGGCATTCTTATAAAAGCGACTCAAATATCCTCATTTAACTTTAAGGCATAGTCCTGGTTTAAGAAAGTAAAGCTGGGGCTCAATCTATTAAAACGAGCGATCTGAACGAAAGGCTAGAGGCTTGGTAAAGAGTAAACAGGTCATGTGTGGGCACTTGTTAAATGAAGAGGTAGAAAACACATCTGGACATCTATCAGTGATTGTTGGACACCGAAAACTTTACAGGGGACAACAAATTAAAAATGTCAAAAGTTACCTTCATTGTATAATCTCATATAAATCTTCTGGCATGTGCACTTTTTTGCATTTTACTATAACTAATGTTATTAGTTTTTTTTGTATGAGGTGGATCTTCTGGCGTAAAAACTTGACAGGTTTCCCCACATCCGTGTACTGCAGTTTGTCATTGGTCGCTTCAGTTTTGAGCCCCGCCTTCGATTCGCCCGGCGCTGGGCCGCTGCGTCACTCTGACGTCACGGCGTCGCCGAGATGACGCCGACGGTGGTAGTCATGCGTTTGTCCGTGCAGCAGTCCCACATCGCAGCTTGTCGCCCGTGCGTTTAAACCCTCGCCCCAGCGCCGCACTTCACGCATGGAGTTGCGCACGGACCTGGCGAGTCTGGAGATGTCGGAGTTGAAAAGCGACGATGGGTCGTCGGAGGGAGACGCATATTACGAGAGTTTACCCGCGCACGCGTCCCTGTCCACGCACATGACAGCAGGCGCCGTGGCCGGAGTGCTGGAGCACACCGTCATGTTCCCCGTGGATTCGGTCAAGGTAAGTTAAGACCACCAGGCATGAAAACCTTCAGTGAAGTGTCACATGGGCTGTTACCCAGCTTTACGGCTAACTTATGAAAGACAAGTTAGATAAACTTGTACATAACTTAAATGACTCAAAGCTTCGCAGCTTTCTCGATTCTCCTTGAAACAACACTCGAGTTATACAATCGGACACTAATTTCACTTGTTGCATTGCCACCCTGCCGGGCACCGTTCAGGTGAAGTTGTGTATTTTCTTCCCAGCATGCTTTACTAGATCCAACACGTCAAATGTGTAACTCAAGGTGTGACTGCTGTCACTGACTCGAAGTACTTCTACTGTTTAGATGTTTTAAAGAAAGCTGTCATATCCTGGTCTGTCGTACTTAATGGTTTAAGGTCGTCTACAATAATAATTTTGAATAATTTTACAATAAAATAATGAATCATTTTACAATAAATTTAGAACTGGCCTCTGATTGATCAAATTCAAATCAACAACAATTCTATAACTTAGGTTCGTCAAAGGAAATAAAGCATGTTTTTCATCAACACAACTAGTTGGTTGTGACATTATCTATTATACACAGAGTTATGACTTATTTCAGGAATAGTTCAACCTTGAGTTTACTGGGGTTAAGTGGGTCAAGGGCATAACAGGGATAGTTTATAAATCACTTCTTGCCGGGATTAAAATTTGCGACAAAGTTAGATTACTTGATGAGAAATTTTTAACTTTGCATGAATTTTTGTTTATAAAATTTTCATAGTTTTCATAGTAAAAAATCCTCTTTTTAGAGGAACAAAAGATTATTTCTGTTCTCTCCGCTGGTGTGATATTTTATCTGAAGTGAAACGGTGGTCTCATGATGTTGAGTGGAAATGCCAGGGTGATTTCGGCCGAGAGCGGCACTAATCTTCAACTAACCTCGCTCCAGGCTTTAAAACAACAGTTCATTCACACACAAGCTCGCTGAACAAAACAGTCCTTTGGGTCCAGTCCTTATTGTAAGAGTTCTAGGCCTATCTCTTCGCATAGATGGTACTGATAGTTTGTTGTCGAGTTTAAATGTTCTTGCTCAGTAAGAGTCACTTATTTGTGGAGTGATTTGACAACGTGCCATATTGGTCCGCATGGATTCTGTTGGACTTGCGTGGGCTATTGTTGTCACCGTTTCCTTAGGGTCTGCCAGATTTTGGCGGTCACCATAGCATTATGCAACTGAGACTGTATACCAGGCCTACGTGTCGGAAGAGCACATAACCACAGAGATGCTGATGCTTAGTTGGAACGTCCTGGCAGCAGCCGGTCTGTAATTGACCTTGTGTGGGTGTTGTGTGTTTGAAAGTGAGAGACATAAGAAGTTGTGTTCATAGAAGATAGTTTAAAAGGACAAACGGCAAATGTTTATAGTGATGATGTATTGTATAAGAACAAATTCTTAGTTTTCTCTATCGGGATTTTTTTGAATATTCGTTTTTATTCACGTTGGAATGAGGTGAATGTCATGAGAAAATTATTTTACAGTATGTGTTCTGTTTCACTCACATTACGGAAGTTAAATGTGTTGGAAAGATCGTTCATGTTCACATTTTATAAATTAATTCAAGTAAAGGCGTGTTGTTTACACCAAAGGTGATAAAGGTAACTATAAAGACTATAAAGTTAGAATAACGTTTTTGTCCTTTGGTGCAGAAGCGAATATAGGCTAGTTATTATATTAATCATTGTTTTTAGGTGTGAATGGGCTTTAAAGTATCTAATTGATATTTAAATGTAATGTAACTAGTTTATAATTTTCAAAAGTTTATAATTTTCGTTAAAACAAGGGCTGTCAAACGATTAATCGTGATTAATTGAATCCAGAATAAATTTTGTGTTTACGTAATATATGTCGGTGTACTGTGTAATTTTGTATTCATAAACACATACATGCATATATTTTAGAAATAAATTATATATAAAAATAATTTATATGTAATTTCAATTGTTGGTAATGTAAATCAATGCATCTAAATATTTCCTAGATATAAACATGTATGTGTATGTTTTTGTGTTGCGCACAAACCAATATGCACAGCACCAATTCAAACTCTCTCTTATGCAGTGTCAGACGTGTAAATTGTTTGTCAAATATCCAGAAAGAGTTTCGTTTTAAACTTCTTCTAAACCTTTGTGTGCGAAAAGATTTTGTCTTTTAAAACAAGCTAAACCCAGGTTTTATGTAAGATATTGTTGATCACAAATGACTTTGGCTGCATTAGCCATTCTGAAGCAGAGGAGTTTGTTTAGCATTGTTGTGTTGTAGTTGTAAATTAATTGCAATGTTGAAATCCTACCCAGGTATGTTGTAATGCACTTACTGGAGCATGTGCGAAGTAATGGCCAAGCCTGTGCAATAAACTGGAATTTCCAGTGCCTGGGTAATTGTGGTGGACTTCCCAACTGTGTGAGGTTGTGTCGCTACCTGGGAACACCTGTAAGGACTGATTCAGGACAGTTAGCCAGTGCAGTCAAGCTTTTCTAAGTCTGAACTTTACACATACTGCTCATCATTCCTTTGAACCTTCACTGTCAGGAATGAGGGCAGAGTGCACACGGTCAGAACAGTTTATCATTCATAATCTACCAAAGAATTACTTTGTCACACCTTCAGTTTTGAAGACTTATAAAATTGACCTTTTTATTTAATGAATGTACCTTAGTCATATATTATAAAGAAATAAAGTTTCTTCTCACATAATCAGGTTCTGATTGGTAGTGTTTAATATGCTGATGTATTTCCGGTAAGAGTCTGTGAGTCAGAGTGATGCAGCAATAGAAGAAAAACCAGAACAGAGCAACAGGACAAATAACAAATTTCCTCAACTAAAGTAGTTCCTTCTGACACATTGACTTATTATATATTACAATAAAACCACCAGATGATATTACTTTATAAAACACATTTTTTGCCCATACTATACAGAACACTTTTTTTGTGCTCTGTGTATAGTGCACAATTAAATAGTGTATGACTGTGGTTAAGTCTTCTTATTAACTGAGTTTAAGAAAACATCTTATAACTTAATGTTGTTTATTCTTATAGGACTACATTAATATGTTTGCTTTTATGATTAATAAAATGTATTTGTTTGAAATAATATGTTTTAATTGTCAGGGTGAAATTGTTATATTTTATGAAGTATTTTATAGTATTTAATTTGTATTTAATTGATGTAATTTATCGAGGTATTTATTGTTTTGTGAATACTCGCGCATGCCTACAGACTGAATGGGTAATACGCATGCGTATGACGTCATCGTTTTTGGAAAACGACACCTTCAGAGTTTACACGAAGACGTAAAATTCAAATTTTTTTGTTTTCAGTCCCCAAAAACGCTGTTGTTTTGTAAATAAACAGCCAAAATGTTCAGTTTTTACTTGCAAAAGGTCTTGTGTATACAGCCTCTAAAAGACAGTATTTTTATCAATAATCAGTATGGGCTGAGACTGATGGGTGGGCTAGGATGGGGTCTTATCACATACATCCAGAAGGGTGTGAAAGTTTCTTGCACTTGAGGTGTGAGCTTTTGAATATGATTAGCAGGCCATACACACACGCGCACGCGCACACAGACACAGACACAAACAAACACACACACACACACACACACACACACACACACACACACTGTTACTACATTAACCAGTTTTGTTACTTTATAACATAGTTTTACAACATCAGTTGTACCCATGCCGGTAAAAAAGATTCTGTAATATTGCACCCTATCATGATGTGGCAACAATAGTATTACTTTTACTTACTTACTTACTTTGAATGTATCAGTTAATATATAGTGCAGCATGTTTACTGTAAGTAGCATTGTATTTGTAGGTCATTTTTGCCGTCTTACAAGCACTCTTTCATGGCCCTGAACCCAGGGAGCAAACATGCCATTTTTTCTACCTCCCTGCCAAACTTAAAGGATTAGTTCACTTTCAAAATAAATTTTCATGTTCATTTACTCACCCCCATGTCATCCAAGATGTTTATGTATTTGTTTCTTTAGTCGATAAGAAATGAAGGTTTTTGATGAAAACACTCCAGGATTTTTCTCCATATAGTGGACATCAATGGACTCCAAAAGGTTGAAGGTTAAAATTACAGTTTCAGTGCAGCTTCAAAGGGCTTTAAACAATATCAGACGATGAATAAGGGTCTTATCTAGCGAAACGATCGGTCATTTTCAAAAAAACAATTATATGCTTTATAAACACAAATGCTTGCTTGCTCTGTTCTGCGATGTGCGTTCATGACTTCACCTAATACATAATTACGTTGAAAAGGTCACTCTTGATATAGGCAGAGTCAGTGTTTACAAATGTGGAGGAGGAGGACCGTTCAAAAGTTGTTGAATGTTCAATGACACATATTCAAATGTCTTTGTGACAGTTTAATGTTTAAAATGTTAAAAAAGTCCATTGAAGTCCAATATATGGAGAAATATCCTGGAATGTTTTTTTATCAAAAACCTTAATTTCTTTTCGAGTAAAAGAAACAAATACATAATCATCTTAGAGGTGAGTAAATTATCATAAAAATTGATTTTGAAAATGAACTACTCCTGAAACAATGGCAAAAGCCACTCATTGTGCCAAGCATACACATAGATCGTCTTTGCTCACATGTTTGTTATATCTAACCATGTGGTGTAGTTTGATGGAAGCACCTCATTCATTTTTCACCAAATTCTTTAAAATCTATGCTCTTTAATAAAAAAATGAAATATTTTTCTATTTAAGTTCATATAAAAGATGCGGTTAAACAGCTCACACCCACAAAGACTGGATCAATCGTTAGGAAATGTAATGGCCAAATAAACAGTGCATTTAAATCAATATGTTTGAGTTTGCCTAATTGAAAATGGCCAAAATCAACACATATATTACAAATTATACAAGTAATGTTATAATTTAATTAATTATGATTATTTTATGTTATAATTCAGTATGTAGTTATATATGTGCTGGCGTTTTTTTTACTTGTTTTTTTTTAGGGCTGTCAAAAGATTTATCGCGATTAATCGCATCCAGAATAAAAGTTTGTGTTTACATAATATATGTCTATGTACTGTGCATATTAATTATGTTTTTATAAATACAAACACACATGTATACATATTTAGGAAATATTTACATGTATTTATTTATATTTACCAACAATTGAAATTATATATACTGTTTAATCAGTTTTAGATTTTTCTTCAATATACACTCACCTAAAGGATTATTAGGAACACCATACTAATACTGTGTTTGACCCCCTTTCGCCTTCAGAACTGCCTTAATTCTACGTGGCATTGATTCAACAAGGTGCTGAAAGCATTCTCTAGAAATGTTGGCCCATATTGGTAGGATAGCATCTTGCAGTTGATGGAGATTTGTGGGATGCACGAAGCTCCCGTTCCACCACATCCCAAAGAAGTGTGGTGACTGTGGGGGCCATTTTAGTACAGTGAAGTCATTGTCATGTTCAAGAAACCAATTTGAAATGATTCGAGCTTTGTGACATGGTGCATTATCCTGCTGGAAGTAGCCATCAGAGGATGGGTACATGGTGGTCATAAAGGGATGGACTGACATGGTCAGAAACAATGCTCAGGTAGGCCGTGGCATTTAAACGATGCCCAATTGGCACTAAGGGGCCTAAAGTGTGCCAAGAAAACATCCCCCACACCATTACACCACCACCATAATTGCATTAATGAGAAATTGAACAGGTGTTCCTAATAATCATTTAGGTGAGTGTATGCATGGATGTGTTAATAAATAAAAAATTATTATGCACAGCACACAGATATATATTATGTAAACACATACTTTTATTCTGGATGCGATTAATCGTGATTAATCTTTTGACAGCCCTACTTTTTTATGTTTATTTAACAACTGGAATGCTGCTGTATTTTCAATCAGGGAAGTGTGTTTGATCATGGTGGAAGTGTAACTGAGGTTTGGAGTTTCAAACTTGTGTTGTGGTCTTTATTTCACTCTAGAATGAAAATGTACATACATGAATGTGTTTTCACAGCCTTTTATTTAAAATAAATATTGTTTTGATTGCTGAAGCTAGAGTTTCATCTCAAATTTGGATTTGCATTCGACACGCATCGGAACATCAACATACTTGTTCCATTTGTTTTTCGTGATTAATGTTTTCGTGAGATGTCTTGGCATACTTGAACTAAGTTTCTATTTGTTGCCAGGGATTTTCAATGATAGTTATGGGCCAATTAAAACACATGCTTGTTTATGTAATTCTGTTGTTACCAAAGAGCTTTTCAAAACCTTGTGATTTGCTCTAATAATATATTGTTCTAGGTAAACCCAAAGTTCCTGAACACACACACCCACACACAGTAGATGTGTGTATAGGGTTTAAGGATTAGAGGAGACGTCATGATTAAAATAGATCAAGTAAAGTGGTTTGTGTGTTATATAGGCTTAAAATTGCTTTACAAGGGCTAGATCACAATACTACTTTTCTACCCCGTGCCTGATTTTTTATTTGTAGACAAGAAAGCATTGTGGGTAATGTTACAAATGGTGAAAAGAAATGTACCATGTCTGTTGATGATCTAATTTATTCAGTGCGTTAGACATAGTGACATCTTTGTCTTTGGCCTGTGTAAGTGCAAGCTGCTCTCGCTTCTTCGAACAAATGACAAACGATATGGAGTCATACATTTCTAATGGAGAGTCACACAGAGGGCTGTGACTGTGGATGCAGGATGTTTAGATCTGGTTACATCAGGGGTGTTAAACTCTGGTCCTGAAGGGCCGCAGTCTTGCTGAGTTGAGTTTTGAGCCTCAAAGGCTTTGATTTAGATGTTTCAGGTGTGTTTATTTAGGATTGGTGCTAAACTCTGCCAGACTGTGACACTCCGGGATTATAGCCTTGACTAAGTTAATAAATTTAAGGGGATAGTTCACCCCAGAATGAAAATTCTTACATCATTTACTCACCCCTATTTCATTCCAAAGTTTGCAGAACACAAGATAATATATTTTAAAGAACAATGGTAACTAGTACTACACAACATTTAACCCCATTGATTTTCATTTTATAGACAAAACCACTGATTATTTGTTCATATCCACCAAAAACTGTCTGTGGTCCCTTTACTTGTCTTTCTGTCTAAGTATGTGACTTTGTGACGATGGTCAAAAGTCTGTCTCGGCATAACCAGGCCCTGCACTGCTCAGCCTGTCTGTGTTATGATGGAGCCTGCCAATTCATTCACATCAAACAAAGCATGTTTTTATGAGTGAACTGAAATATTGGGAGAGAAGAAGGATGGACAACTTCTATCGCTGGCTGCATATGGATTGCATTTCCCTACTTTTTGTTAACAATCCTTTTTTGTTTAAGTCTGTAAACTTATTTTTTAAGGAATCTAAGTCATTTTGTGGACTTTGAATGAAACAACTTTCAATGAAGCGAAAGCTGCTGTGTATCCCCCACAGTGTCAGAATACAAAAAAGAGAATTGACATTTATGATTATGGTCTTGTTCCTAAAATGGTGCTTTTTGTATATACTTCCTACTCTCACTTTGCTCCTCTCATTCTGTCAATAGACCCGTATGCAGAGTTTGCAGCCAGACCCAAAGGCTCAGTACAGCAGCGTGTACGGTGCACTGAAGCGGATCGTGCAGACAGAGGGATTCTTTCGCCCATTGAGGGGTCTCAATATCACTATGCTGGGGGCCGGCCCCGCCCATGCACTCTATTTTGCATGTTACGAGCGAATCAAACGCAGCCTCAGTGATGTGATACAGAACGGAGGCAACAGTCACATCGCCAACGGTATGAGTGAACACATTTTTGATCCTGTCTGTGAAATCCAAGCAAAAGGTTTATATTCTAACTACAGATGATAAGGAGCATCAAAGTTTGATTTCAAGCATTCATTTCACTATGATTTCCATCTTTGACATGACCTTACGTCAATATTAAACATATCAAGATTATAGTTGTTTCTTAATTTTCCTGGGGTTATTAAACAATTTATTTATTAGATTTAGATTTTTCAAATTGTGTGTATTTGTTGTCATATATTTGAATATTTTTTGTGCTGTGCAGTGCAGACACAAGGCTTATAAGGCGCAACAATATGTGCAAAAAAAAACCAGTTATGGCAGGTTAATAGGTGTGACACAAAGAGGTAAAATCACTGTAAAATGCTAAAATATTATAATTGGAGCTATTATGTGTAATGCGTATATTAACTGCTTTACAACAGCTTCAGACATTTTTCATCTCTAACTCTCCGTAATTGTTTCTAATTGTTGTAATTGTAACGTTTTTGATTCAAATAACAAATGGAGCTCTGTTTTAATTTGTGCTCTATATAGGCAGAAATAGGCAGAAATTAAGTTTTACATTGACTAGTAGGAATGTAAAAGAGTATGAATTTCAGTTCCTCATGTTAGTCCACATCTTGTGAAGTAAATCTTCATTGTCTTTTACCTCCAGGAATTGCGGGGAGTGTTGCCACTGTTCTTCATGATGCTGTCATGAATCCAGCTGAAGGTACATCTCATAAGCATATGCTGTGTATAGTGTAACAATTGTGTTTTTTGGTACTTTTATAAAGAACCTACATTTTGGATTTAATATATTCTAAGTACATTCATAAGACTTGCTGTATGTTAAGAGTGGATTAAGTCGTCTCACCCCTTTAATCTAGGATTGTTACCATAGGATTTTTTGTCACATTACCATGCACGAGGAAAGGGCTTAGCAGTGGCATTTTTTTCATGGTAAAAAATGTTTACACATCAAAATACATTTTCTAAATGGCAGGTAATATTAGATTTATGTCAAAGCAAAATAAGTATATTATATTATATTATATTATATACCACAGGGCTGTTGAATGCTTCAATCTGATTGGTTGACAAATGTTAACTTTCAGTAAATGCACACCTATGAAGGTGTTCCAGGTCTGCTCACTTCTCCAAGTTTATGGAACAACAGAAAGGTTATAGTGTAGCCTACAGGCCATCACCGCACATAGCACCCTTCTCTTGATCTGAAGTTTATATAATGTCAAACTTTCCTGTTTATGGAAACGTGTGCTTCGTTTCAATAAACAAAGCATTTTAAAACAAAAAATACACGTAATGGAATAAATAAAATAACTAAATAGAAATACAAAATGCATTAATAAACACTGATAGCCTACTGGTTCGTTTTCCTCTTCATGCTGCTTATAACGGATAACAAATATAATTTGATAGACCTACTCTTTCAAAAGTTTGTGTGAATACGAGGATTAAATAATTTATTCTCACTGGTTTTTCTGTCACATTACTGCAAACGCATTACACGCAGGTGTGCACGCGGTCTCTCTCACTCACACACACCCACCACGTGGCTCAAGCTTCCAAGTCCATTCGTTCTAAAGGACACTTGAAATGAGATGCGCAAGAAAGTAGTCCTACCATCAACAGCATTTAAAAGACTATAACATGACAAACATTGAAATTAAACATTTGAACAATGTCCTGTGGTGTGGTAACCGCGGTATAAGCGGAATAATTGACGACGGGCCGTTCAATTATTCAAAAGTGCATCAACTTTCGAGTAATTGTTATATTATATTATATATGCTGGTGAATTACGATTTTGTGAAACAGAGTAAATTACTTGGCAAAAGATGTCATAAGCTATTAAATAAAGCCTGAAATGGTGTCTGTGCTGTCAGATGCTTTGGGGTAAGTCATGGTGAGCTTTGCGTCCACATAAATGAAATACTATTACACTGTATAAGAAGAAAACCCTCTTTCTCTCTGTCTCTATCTCTCTTTTTTAGTGGTAAAGCAGAGGATGCAGATGTATAATTCTCCTTACCGCAGCCTATATGACTGTGTAGTGACTGTCAGTCGTAAGGAAGGGTTAGCTGCCTTTTACCGCAGCTACAGCACTCAACTGACCATGAACATCCCATTCCAGGCCATGCACTTCATTACCTACGAGTTCATGCAGGAACGTTTTAACCCCAAACGTCAGTACCGTCCCGAAACCCACATTTTATCTGGGGCAGCGGCAGGAGCCGTGTCCGCCGCCGTGACCACTCCATTAGATGTGTGCAAGACGCTGTTAAACACACAAGAGAACGTCGCGCTCAGCTCAGCGCACATCAGCGGACATCTCACGGGTATGGTCAACACCTTCAGGACAGTGTATCGCCTGGGAGGCGTTCCGGCGTTCTTTAAAGGAGTCAGAGCACGAGTCATTTATCAAATGCCTTCTACAGCCATCGCCTGGTCTGTCTATGAGTTCTTTAAGTATTTCCTGACTCAACATGAGCCGAACATCCAGGAACTGGGCAGGGCCTCTGTCAAGACCGGCCCCACATGAGGGTGATGCCGTTAGCCCTCTCTTAGGTAAATAATTTCAAAGGATGAGTCCAAAGAGAAGAGTGGAGATTTGTGGGTAAATGAATATTCCTTGTACATGGAGGATGTGGAAGAGGCCTTGACTCAAATGGAAATGTAGTCACTCATTTTTTATACAGTGGACACTCCAGTCACCCATAACCTCTTATTTTGTTTTGAAACATATTAATTTATTGAAAGAGTTCGTCGTTGTTACATGAATTGGGGGATGAATGGCCATTGCACACTACTGACCATTTATGTTGTAAACTTGATGAAAACACAAAGGAGAAAAGAAATAGCTTCTCTCTCTGCCCCAGACAGAATTGTAGTTGATTTGGTTGTATTTTGCCTTCTCAACCGCTAAACGTGTCGTTTTTTTATCTGAAAAAACATATACACAATATATTAAGACATTCCCAAGTTCTGTTGCTCAATAAACAGACCAGATTTGTAAAAAATCAGCTATTAAGACTGTCTGGAATCAAATCTAGCCTTTGGTTCCATTTTGAAACGGGTGAACTGATGTTTTAAACCCCTGAAGTGTCTTATTTTGTTCAACAAAAATCGATGTTGTGTAGAATTTACTCGATTAAAGTTGCCAGATTTAATGTGGCACAAATGAGGCTGAGGCGGTGGGGAATGCAGGTACGGTTGGCTGCTCATTTCTTTGACATAATTTTGTGTCGTATGGAAAGCATCAGAACTTTCTATCCCTCACAGACTTGCTTTCATTTGTGTTATATTAAATATGTCATCTGCCATCTTCCTTTAAATGTGCAGATTGTGGCATGTGCTTCTTTAGATTTCACACATTACTGCCATTTTACATTTTCAGTTTTTAACTCATTTCCTATTCAATTTCCTTCCCATTCCCATGTGTGTTCCTAGAAGTATTTTTCACTGCAGTAGTGATTTCTAAAGTCCTAGTGTATCTTTGGTGAAATCATGGCGTAATCAGCTTCAGCAGTGAGTTTGTCGGGTGAAAGCTTTAGACGTGTTTTATGTATGATAGCTATTATTTGTTTTAGAACAGCAATGAGATGATACAGTATATAACCAATCTAGCCTAGCATACATAGCCATAAGATGTGATCCATGCAGTGATTTTCTCTGCTCTTAAGAACCCTAAATCTCAAACCCAGAATTAAATCTTTACAGAGTACATTAGAGGTTTTAGATGTTGGTGATGTTCCTCCATGCCAGTCCATTTCTCTTTTGTTTCACCTATGTGTGAATCTCTGGATTCATTCCAGTCTTGTTTTCCAGTTAAGACCTTATAGACAGTGTAATAAATAGAAGAACCAGGAATCAAAAAGAAAGCTTTACGAAATTGTGCCTTATTCGTGTAATAATCAGAACACATTTTTGTGTAAATCATTTTGTATTTGTATGAAATTTAGTATACGAACAGAAGAGGAAGAAATTTGTTCTGCTTGTGTGTTTTATTGACTAAGCTAATACAGTGTGTGTACATGCTGAACATCCTCACAGTCTCATTTGTTCACACTACTCGAAGGTTTATGAGAAATTTGCACTGGAGTTACGCACAAAAAATGTAGAGAGCGGCAGAATAGAATTGTAAATAATGTGTATCACGCACATGAGTTGTCAGTTTTGGTATCTTTACTTTTTATCGGAATTATAGCTCTTGTTTAAGATAATTCATGTATGCAGGAGGTCCTGTTATTGGACCAGAGGATAAAAAACTCACACAACTCTAAATCATTATGCAGCGTGTTACAATGGCTGTGTATTTATCTAAATGAAGTGGCATTTTAGAAGTGTGTAGTTCAATCGAAATAACATCACCAAGCAAAATTGTAAAAATAATTCAAACTTGTTTCCGCAACACTCCATGTAAATGTCCCGGGACAAGATTATAATGTTGACCTGTTGAAATTGCATCTGTATATTGAACTGGGTCAGCTAAAAGTGTTTTTACAGAACAAATGACACAACTCAGCTTGAATTGAATGTTTATTTGCCTATACATGCTAGCAAATATTGAGATAATTGCAGTATTGTTTTTTTGTGTGATTTTTGATAGAAGTGTTAGTTTGCATTTTTGTAACCTATGCATATTTCCATCGGACGAGGATATTCCCAGTGGTCTTAGCGCTGCGAATGTGCAAGAGAGAGTTTTCTGTGTGCTGACAGGTTCAGCTGGCAGTGTTCTGTTTGGTCTGTGCCTTTCCTGCATCATCTCTCTCTTCCTCATCCCTAGCTCACTCATTTTTTAGCTAGAAGAGTTTGACATTCCTTTAAATTCCATTGGAGTCTCTGAATCCATTGAGGTATTTCACTTGGAGTTTGTTTGCTTCCAGAATAAATGTTTATTGCTTTAGTGTTGCCTTTCTGTCCCTGCTAGGAACCAAAGAATACGAATCTTCAGTAATTCAGTCAATACCCATTCCTTCTAAATGTGTTGTTAGCATTGGAAGTGTTTGATTTTACGGAGTTGTATATCCATGTATTTTAGACAGGTTTACCATTGAGGGTTATATTGTAAAGGCCGTACAGAGCAGACTGCCTGTGTGGCCTTTTAGTTGACTGACCACTGACAAATGTCCGTTACTCTTTGAGTCTTTGGCTTCATGTTGTGCTATGGTGGAAACCCCATGGGTTTACTTCTGAGTCCAGCATTTTTAAATGCTATCAATCTGTAATTGCTCTGCAAAACCAGCTGTTTTTTTAAATACATATTGTATTTTAATCAGTTACATTATATGACCTACAGCATGTTTTAAACTTTTTTCATTTGGGCCAATTGTAAACCTTTAGTCTTTGTATGTTGATCTTGCCAAGTGATCATCACCCTTAATGCTTTGTGAAAACAGCAGCCATATATATCAATGGCTTATTAAAAAGATGTGGTCACACACACACCATGAACAACTTTATGGTTTGGCCGCTTGATGCGCACATTGGATTTTGGAAAAGAGAGAGTACTTTATACATTTTTACAGTGGTGAAAATAAAAAATCTAGGCAGTATATTTTGTGGAAATGCTGCTACAGTTTGTAACACTGGAGCTGAAATAAAACATGCAACGATCAAGTGTTTTTCTTATTTACTTCTTTTTAATTTCAATAAAATTGGGTTCTAATGTGTTGTATACCTATATTTCTTAAAGTCATACTTGCAAAAATCTAATTATTGTAAAGGGTAGTTTTTACATTCATATTTGGCAGTACAAAAATAATGCAAAATGTTGTTGATATGGTTGGCCTGGGATTGGTACACTTCACTTAATATTTTGGTGATGTGGCTTTTACAATGTATTTATAATAACACTAATAGATTTAAACCGTCAAAACTGTTATGATACAGAAACTTTAAAATGTAAAGGTATACAAAAAATATAAAACGGAGGTTTTTGCTGCCAGAAGATGAATTGTATACATTTTAATACATTTAAAAGCAAGCTATGAGACATGATAATGACAATTTTAAAAAATATTTTTCATTAAGAGACACCAAGTTGGTTTTTAAGTTTTGTTTTAGAGGGGTTTTAGTGTGTTTACTTGTACCCAACAACTATTACAAAAGAAAAATGATATTGGATCTTCAGATCAGGAGGTTGTAATTCACAAATGAACCTTATAAGACAGTTGCAATAATGTGTTTTAAACCAGCATAATTGTACTTTCAGCTCAAAACCTTTTAATTGTAGAATGAATGAAATGTTGCATTAAGGCATTAATTGATAAAACCATTGTTTTATTGTAAACAGTGTGTTTCCAGCCTTAATCCATTAAAGCCTGCTGATGTGACTCTCGAGGAACGTCATTGAGACCATGTTGTCAGAAGAGGGCGCTGTAGCTCAAAGTTACAGAATGGTTGCCTATCGAGACTTCCAGTACAACCTGTCAAATTGTGTCCCTTCTGGTAAGAAGTAAATAAAAAGAAGGGATTGGTTTTTGAAAATTATAAGAATGCATGGGAGTGATACAGGAATTCTGAAACCCACTGTATACAATGAATATAATGAACAATGAATATCTATTAATGCCTTAATAAAATGTTTCATTCATTCTTGGAGTCAATCATTCTACACTGATGGTTACATGTTGTAAATTCATTTTTCCATCCATCCATCCATCCATCCATCCATCCATCCATCCATCTTCTTCCGCTTATCCGGGGCCGGGTCGCGGGGGCAGCAGTCTAAGCAGGGACGCCCAGACTTCCCTCTCCCCTAGACACTTCCTCCAGCTCTTCCGGGCGGACACCGAGGCGTTCCCAGGCCAGCCGGGAGACATAGTCCCTCCAGCGTGTCCTAGGTCTTCCCCGGGGTCTCCTCCCGGTGGGACATGCCCGGAACACCTTCCCAGGAAGGCGTCCAGGGGGCATCCGGAAAAGATGCCCGAGCCACCTCAGCTGGCCCCTCTCGATGTGGAGGAGCAGCGGATCTACTCTGAGCTCCTCCCGAGTGACCGAGCTTCTCACCCTATCTCTAAGGGATCGCCCAGCCACCCTGCGGAGAAAGCTCATTTCGGCCGCCTGTATCCGGGATCTTGTCCTTTCGGTCATGACCCACAGCTCATGACCATAGGTGAGAGTAGGAACGTAGATTGACCGGTAAATCGAGAGCTTCGCCTTGCGGCTCAGCTCCTTCTTCACCACGACAGACCGGTACAGCGACCGCATTACTGCAGAAGCTGCACCGATCCGTCTGTCAATCTCCCGTTCCATCCTTCCCTCACTCGTGAACAAGACCCCCAGATACTTGAACTCCTCCACTTGAGGAAGGAACTCTCCACCTACCTGAAGTGAGCAAGCCACCCTTTTCCGACTGAGAACCATGGCCTCAGATAAATTCATTTTTAATGGTTATTATTATTTTAGGCTAAGCATTACATTATATTACCTTCAATTTATTTAGCAGATGCTTTAAACAACCAATGATCAAATGATCAATTCCTGATAATCGTCATTCAGGCTAAATCTCTGGTAGAGCAAAGAATTGTACGATAACTCTCTATAATCAAATTTGTTATATCTTAATCAAATGTATTTTTACTCTGGAACAACATTTCTGTAGAACAACCTGTTCTCTACCCCAAACTTTACCGTAACCAGAACTGCCTAAAAATCTGAGGGAAATACTAAACGGATAGCATTGCTGTATAGAAGCAACTAACCCTCAAAATAATTGGAAACTTATCCTTCAAATCTGACTGGTTGATTGGACTGTTGTCCCAGGTCAACAAGGATGACCCAAGAACATATCTCAGGTGTCAGTCAAAAAAGCCATCAGAAGTGGTACCAGCATCACCAAGCAGCAAATATGTCTGGAACTGGCCTATATTGAAACAGAATTTATCCCATGATTAAACCTCAACACAAAAAAATCTCAAATTCTGTGTTAATGGGTTTTTCATTTTCCAGTAAAATTGGTGGATCTCTTCTAAAGTAACTTGTATGATTAGATAGCCTATAAAGTTATGTGTCTGGTTTCTCTGGATTCCTTGGACTGTACAGAATTGAATAATTCCCTAAACAACACCCAACGAAAGCCTCACGTGTCAGGCTCATCAGAAACCAACATCAACCGTTCTCTTGTAACACATGTCTAAGAACACGTACACACTCCCCACACACGGCTCTGTCTTTTATTTGTTGTTTTTGTTTTCTCTTGTCTGATGAGGTGGGTGTTTATCTGGGAGGTATAACAAGCCAGTCCTCCATGAAACCTGTACTGAAATCTTCTCATAATATATCTCTCCAATCACTTCATCTGGACACAATTGTCCCTACTTTCAGACAGATAAGACTGCAGAAGGGCCCAGTTGTTAAGTTTATGTACATTCTCACAGCACAATACATATGTTGGAAAAATATTATTTAATCATCATGTTATCGTTTCCTCAAACTGTTTTTTTTAACCTTTTAGAATGAATCACCTACAGTTATATCTAATTCCAAGACTTGTTTGTATAGTTGTTGGTCCTTGCTACAGTGTGGATCTGGTTTCTCTCTATCAGACTAACTTTGCAATCGTTGTGAGGTTGTGCCGCTGAGCATTGCCTTATCAGCACGGGCAAATTTGTTACCCAGTCACGGCATATTGGAGTGCCAACAATGCCGCTCTTTGTGGAGGAGTCGGACATGCCCGCCGCCGCAGCGGAGGAGAGTCTGTTTGTTTTGCCAGGCATCAATGGAGGCCATAATGGTCCTGCGACCACACTGTGAGCTCAATCTTAAGAGCCAATCAGATCATAGAATGATAGAGATACAATTTAGTTTAGGGCTCCCGCAGAGTAAAAATCTCTTGAGTGACAGAAAATATCATGTTAAAGACAGCTCTGTGTGTAGTTTGAGTTGTAGTTCACATAAGGTGTAGCTTAATAAACAATTTACTTTGGAATGGAGAACATTTGGATAGGGGAACAGGTTATAATATATTTTATACTGCTCGAACCATGTCAGAAATTACGCTTTTTTCAGGGCAATATACTTTTTTGACCATATAAATCCATTCTGTGTCATTTATGTCAAGCAATTCATTTATATTACTGAATAATTTGAATGATGATCATATTTGTAAATCTAAAAAGACTAAAAATGTGCAACATCATTTGGTATTTTATTTAATAGACTTTTAACTAGAATACTGTTAGGATGCAGTTTCTACAGTTAATTGAGAATAAATGTGAATTCTATTCTCTGAAATAAAATTTTGAGCCATGTGGCATCAGACAGGCAAGGCCCTATCCGGTGCCCTATTGGAAAAAAGATTTGGAAAAAATAAGCATACATATTTTGTATGTAGGCTAACTCATTTTTGTCCTGATGGAAATGTCTGTTTAACTAACTTTTATTTTGTAGCCACATCTAAGTGCCGTCACAAGAGGAGGCACACAATGAGTTAATTAATTTTTGCAGCATTTTATTCATATTTATCTAAAAACTGTTAAATATCTTGTAATATTTTGTTCCAGGTCGGACAGAATTTGCCCTCTTTTCTGATGTTTCAGCTTCAGAGGAGCTTCCAACACTTAAGAATACTCACAAATAAATCCCTATCTGACATTCCATAATTTGAAGAGCCAGTTTAACGACGTGTTTCAGGATGACGCTCCTACACAGTCAATTTTCAAGACAATGACATCTCATGTTACTTTGGCTTCTCTTTTATTTTTTTTGGAAAGAACGTTGTCTAAGTGTGCTCACCAATAAAGCATTTAGACATACGTACATCTACATAATGAGAAAAGGGTGGAGTGAGAAACATTAAGGGAGCCAGTAGTTTGAGTGGTTATTTCTTTTAAAGCACAACATCATACCTCAGTTTGAATGACGGGTGACAGGAGGGTTGATGGGTCATTACAGAAATGACTAATGCAAGCTTATCTGATACAAGCAGTCCTTCACATAGCAAATACTTTCCTGCTTGAAAACATCCACTATGCTTGACACAAATTTGCATCCGGTGTCTTTTCTTAACTGTTTATTTGTGGGAAGGTATTTAATGGAACCAGGTGAAAATCATTTTTATTGATCTCATATTTTTTTGAAAGTTTCTTTTACATTTGCCCCCATATATCTTAATCTCAAGGGAAACGTTACTACTTTAGCGAATGAGATCATACAAATGTATATGAATTAGTCATAAATCAGCTATCTAGTTATCTAGTACACTGGATTTTCAGCGGGAGTATCCACATTACACCAATTGAATGTTAAAATTTACATTGACAAATTTGTAGACACATTTATCCAAAGTGATTACAGTCTACATTTTATGTGTGTTCCCTGGGAATAAAACCCACAACCTTTGCTCTAACCACTGAGCCACAGGAATTCATGAAAGTTACATGTAAGTAGGAATATACATGTAGCCTATGTTTAGTTTTACTACCAATAACACTGTGTAAACTAGGAAACAATTACATACAAAATACATGTTTAGTAGTGCTTAATACTTGTTTGTAGTATTGCTTACTAATTAGTCTTACTCATGTAATGACGTTATATTGTAAAAACAGAAAATTACTAATAAATGCTTCATACCTTTTTTGAAACTTGGTTATACAACAGTTTTTTTCCGGTCCTTTAGTCTAATTGGTAAAGCAGCATTCCTTGCTTATATTAATGTTTACATGATTCTGTTTCAGACAGGCCTTTGTGCATTGCAGTTTCTAAAATTATGGAAAAATGTCAAGTACTCAATATTTACATTTAGAGAAACATCACCACCAAAGTAATTTGTCCGCCAGCATTGCCACCTTTAGTCACTTAAATCCCAACTCCAACTGGAATCTCTGTTTTGTATCTTTCCTACTGTGTGTGTCGGTCATGAGTCTGATTAATACCCACGTCTGTTCCACGCTGCTAAATGGCCTGTAACAGGACTGCTGGTAAGAGCAATACTAGAATCAGTCATGATAAAACAGACAGTCAGAGACTCATGTCTGCGTTCCCCAGCTATCTGGCCCTGCCTGCACGTTATTGGTCACTCCTGATGGGGTCAAAAGTCAGGGTTGCTGTATTGAATTGCTCTGTATTCCTCTTCACTGTGAGGGTCAGCCGGGAAACATGCAACCACTACTTGCACAGTCTCACTTGTGTGTGTCTGTATGTATCTTTCATCAGTGTTAAGCAGTAGCTTATAACTGGAATCCCTTCTGTCCTTCTAAAGCTACAGACATTTTCTCTTTTCGCCATGCTTGAATGTGCTCTTAGGAATCCTTTGTACGCAAGAACTTTAAACAAACAAAGAGAAATAAAAAAATTAAGAGACCGCTAGTTTTGCCTATAAGCATTTCTGCATGTATTGTGGGCTTTCCAGTCAAGTGTCAGCTGAATTTCAACAAAAGCAAACCTCAAGAATGATATAAAGTAACCCAACAGCCATGTGAAAGAAGCATTACAAATTTTGAAAAAATGATATATGATATATACAACTTTAACTGATTCTAATACATGTGAAACATTAGTATTGTGTTGTTTAAACAATATGAAGTTGTTTTCGTTGTAGTTTTTAAGATCTGCAAACATTGCATCTTTTTTGTTCTTTTGACCATTTTTCACATTTCAACTTTCCGTAAATAACTGAAAATACAAAACAATATTTGGTAGAAATGTTGTCTCTAGTTGACAGAAAGAACAACATTGATTATACACATAAACAATTGAGAAAATCTGAAAACAATTTGCGTGGTCTCTTGCTTTTTCTGCAGCTGTCTTAAGGGTTAGGGCAAGGGTTAGTCTTTAGGGCAATGAAAATGCCAAAAATTGTAATAAAAAGTTGATGTTTGTCAATGCAAACAAAACACCTGGGTTCGTTATTTAGCATTGTGCATTGTTCCTTGTTTGTGCATCATCTGTACATCGAATCATGTGGATTGTTGAGGAGAGGCTCTTTTGTCTTGCAATCCACCCATCAACCATCAAAACCTCTAGCAACACCCCAACAACCATACAGAACTATAGCAACTGCATCTCATTGTCCGGGTGGTACAGGCAAAAAAACCCTAAAATCTCTTCTTCTATCAAAAGATCTGAAAAGCTGATATGGTGCTTAAGATAGCATTAGACAAGTGTCTCCTTTCAGCCTGCCTTTGTACACTTAGAAAAACATTTTGAGCATGGGTTCCCTGAGTACAGGTGACGATGGAAAAGTACGCAATGTTGACAGTCTGGTCAGGTGTGGTTACTTGGAATTATATCTTATAATCAATATGAAAAGAATGATGCCTCACCCAATCACTGAAAAGAACTCTCCTAGAGGTGAGGATGCCCTGACACACACTAATCTGGTGAATTGTTTTTGAAGAGGGTGTGTGTGTGTGTGTGTGCTAAAAGTAGATTCTAACAATAATAAATCTGATCAAACCAAGGTGGTCATATGACGTTCTTCAAGCATTGTTTTGGAGGTGTGAGAAGTGTTTTGTTCACCCGAAAATAAAAAAATCTGTCACCATTTCCTCACCACCCAATTGTCATTTCAAACCTTTATCACTTTCTTGCGCAGAACACAAAAGAAGATATTTTGAAGAAAGTCGGTAACCGAACAGCACTGGACCCCATTCACCTCTATTGCATGAAACC
Source organism: Triplophysa siluroides (assembly GCA_006030095.1). Classification (NCBI taxonomy): domain Eukaryota; kingdom Metazoa; phylum Chordata; class Actinopteri; order Cypriniformes; family Nemacheilidae; genus Triplophysa; species Triplophysa siluroides. Next base: position 2,413,016 of record VCII01000010.1, on the reverse strand, counting down.
AATGCAAGGGAATGGGAGCCAGTTAAGAACATTTTTCAAAACATCTTCTTTTGTGTTCTACCGAAGAAAGAAAGTCATACAGGTTTGAAATGATGAAAGGTTGAGTAAATGACGAAATAATTTTTATTTTTGGGTAAACTGTCCCTTTAATACCTGTCCGGTTTGTTTACAGATCTATGTCTTAATCTTTTAGACTAAACATGCAGGCTGTCTCTTTTGTCAGCCTACATGAAAATCCCATGCATATTTCCAATAGATGATGTCTTTAGCCTTTCAATGACCATGATTCAATAACACATAAAACTGAGAAATTATAAAACTGAACATTCAACCATACCACATAGGATAATTTTATACGGTATAGTTTATTAGTTTGAATGTGTACAAAGTGAATGCAAAATTTTAAAATAGACAATCCCCACCTCTTATCTGTCATTGAGACTAAAGCAGATTTTAAAATGTACAAATCCGAAATCTAGCTACTTCACACGCAGGTATGAATTGCCATGAGATTGTGTTGGTCTGTCAAATGTTTAAATGATAACTATATTCATACAGCATGAAATTAAATATGAAGTAAGGTATATGGGAAGCTGTATGTTGTGAATGCCACACTGAAAGGTGTTGTTTCATGGCCAGGAGTGTTGCTTTTAAAGATGATATTTAAAAATGCATATTGCATTTATATTTGATCTCAACTGTCCTCTCCAAAGCTGACAATACCAGAAGCATTGCCACAGAGATGTTATCTTTGTCTGTAATTGTATAGAAAATAGACTTTACTCAGACCATGAACCCGCAGATGTTACGGATGTGAATAACGGAAACAACAACACAGCATAATCCCCACTCACAACAGGCTACACTCCCCTCTAGAAGCAATGTCACTCTCCTGATAATAACTGTGTGTAAACCTGTGCTAGACAGCAAGGGAGATGAACCTGTTTTTATCAGGGTTTCTAACTTTTTTAATCCTTTAATGATGGAGCCAAAGTGGCTGAGACACTGGATCAGTTAGACCCGAAGGTTTTAATCCTGTTTACCCCTAAACGTAGACTACAGCTTTTTCAGCCCCAAAGGGCGTTGCTTTGAGAGCCACCACAATGAGAACAGAGATCAGGGGAAATCAGATCAATGCTTTGGTTGAATGAATCTCTAAAATGTGAAGTGGTTTGCATCAGAAAGTACAGATTATTGGAAGAAAACTTGAATTCTGTGTGACATCAAATCAGGTTAAAATTCAGGATTTTATGTCCATTACACCTTTTGGGCTATCAAATCAATAGCTAACTGAATAATGAATATTTGTTTTAAGATCATTTACTTTGAGGACATCCAAGTTTTGTGACAGTTTTTTTTGTTCAGTGGAACAGTGAAGATTTTTTAGCCAAAACCTGCTTATTCGCCTTGGTCGATTCATAAAATACAGCAACACAATTCCTTTAATGTCTAACGAAGCAAATAGATCGGTCTGTGCAAGAATATGAATGTTATTTTACAACAGTCTAATTGGTAATCCATTGGTTAACAAACAATTGTGTCTGTTTGTTTACATAATGAAAATAATTTATAATAATAATATTTGATCCCATATAACCTGAAGATAATCTGATAGCATTTAAAAAAAAAAAAAATATTCAACTGAAGAAAGAAAGTAATACAGTATATAGCTGGGAATTCTTGAAAATTAGTCAATTTTAAGATAATTTATATTTTTGGGTAAACTATTCTTTTAAGCTACATACCTTTTCAGCGTTAGACTATGAATAGTTATATCCTAAAGTTATTTTTACACTTTATATTGTGAAATGTAATATTTGTTTTACTCTACCACGTAGAGTCATACCAAACAATGAAAGCAGAGAACTAGCCAAGCAAACCAAAACTTTCAATATAATTTGTCTGACATTTGTATTTTGTATATACTATTATTAATGTATTTTATCTTCCATGTTCTGACAAGATATAAAAGAGTTCTGAAATGAGTGTAGAACTCAGTGGTGTAACTATCAGCAATGTGCCTGGGCGTTTTTCTGACATAACATCACTGGTGTGTGTTTCTGCTGAGAAAAAGCAGTGATTTGTTTATTATATTACAATAGATTATAATAGATTTCTCTCAAAGGTGAGACTCTAGATGTATTCGGATATATACACACAAATGTATTTGGATATATACCTAAACAGTAATTTTCAACATAGCGTTGGGTCAAAAATGTTGGTTGGGTTTGTCCTTTTTTGCCCCAAAGCTGGTTTGAAATTCTTTTTTTGGATTAATTGTTCTTTTAAATTTTTATTCAGGTTTGCACAGATTTAGAAATGAGGGCTGCGTGTGCCTAGTACCCAATCCATTAAGGCTGTTCAAACTGAATGTTTAATTCCTAACATGGGGTTGTGTATCAACTTCAAGATGTACTAACCAGTTATCTCCACCCGTACTTGCGTGAGAGTGCGGTCGAGTTTGATTGACAGGTGTAAGTTAACATGACTGAGTCACTGTTAACAGCTTTGTTCATTCTCCGTCACACACCTGGTGGTCACCAGCTCCACCCACTGTGATATCAACCTATAGAGTGTGGGAAAGAAGTCTTAAAACCTGACTTGTACTCCAGTCCACCAACATTTTGCAATGGAAATAAGCATTTTTCAGAATAACATATATTTTTTGCAGATATTTTTAGTTTGTTTCAGTTAAATTGATTTGAGTGGTAAAGCCTCAAGTAATACCAGGTACTCAAGAAAAAAGGTAATAAATGAAAGAGTCAAGTGCTTTGGTAATTACTGGGTAAGATCGTTTTTCATAATACACATTGACAAGCAGACAAAACAAATAATGCAGGTGTGGCTTGACAACAGGTTCATTGGAGAAAAACAGCTATGACACGAGTGCCACAAGCCCGTACAAGTGCTGTGGTACCTTTTATTGTCTCATATTAATAGAAATAGTTCACAAAGACATGAAACTGTGCTCCAATCCTGGATGCTGTTTGTTTGAGATAATTAGAAAATGTGATATTTGGAATCATTTTGGGCAATTCCAGCGTTATGAATTTTCAGTAAAAACTTGAAATATAAACTCTCAGAGAATTTATTAGCAATATATTGAACCATCTGTTTACTAAACCCTTGTAAATAGAGTTCAGACAGATGGAAAATGTGTCTACACACATTGGCATGGAGCATCTGTATGAGCCCACTGCAGCCGGAGAGGTCGATCCTGAAGACTCCTCTGACCAGGTGCGTGAGCCGGCAACACCATGAGTCGCCAAGGGGAGTACTGGTGGATGCCTTCGTGATGCCCTCTGTGGCCCATCGTTCCGCCGGCTCCACCAGGCTCCTCTGGCTCCGCCTTGGTCAATCGTCAACCATCTGGGCTCCTCCCACCCTCCACGCCCCAGACTCATTTTTCCCCCCTCTCCTGCTCCATGTCCCCTTCAGAACCCACAGCCTCCTCTGTTCTGTTGCCTGTGTTCATTCATTAGTATCCATATTTGTTAATTTGTTAATCCATAATGTTTCCCTGTGTATTTAAGCCCTGTGTTTTGCCCCATTCCTTTGGCTGGTATTGTTTATGTTAACTTGATATGTTTATTCTTGTGGATCTGTTATTAAAAGTCTGTTTTGTTATATTCCTTCCTCATGCGCTTGCAATACGCTGCACACATGACACTCACATCAGGATTTAGATTTTGTCACATTCTGCTACGACAAACTTGGCAGTGTGTCAATATGCATATTTTTCTAAACAAAAACACTGGTGAAATTTTAGAACTTAGAAACATTTCAGTGAATAATGACTTCATGTCTTCCTCATGCACATAAAGTTACAGTATAAACTGTCCTCAAATGGTAAAGAACAGAATGAAAAACATAACAGGTTTAGGGGAAGGAATTTACTTTTAGGGTAATTTAGGCCTTTTAAATTGTCGGTTCAATTTGCAAATATGCTATTACACATAACATTGTTGTAATACATTTTGTAAAACTAAAGAAATTAGCTTTTTTATTTACAAAGATTTTAATAAAGAGAGTTCACATTGCGTTCTTTCGCAATTCATTAGCTAATCACCTTTGACATGTTTAAGGGAATGGCATAGCAGCCAATCCCATGCGTTTTCACACGGTGTCATAATGAATTCCCTTGTGCATACGCATAATACATTTCAATATGTATAGTTCTATGAAAGATTTGGGGTGTAACAGAAACATTTTTGCTTTTTGAAAAGAATGAAAAACAATTAAAAGGAATAGAAAGAAATGGATAAACACACAAAATTCCAGAGTAACTCTGGAGCCAGACCAAGTGGGTGGCACTCTGGATGAACTCGTGCTCTGTACGAAAAACCCCTCTATCACGTGCCGCTCTTATCTCACAAACCAAAACAATGTCGCCAAACAGATTACTATTATTAAGTGGCATGACATTGTTGTGGAGATAGAAATATGCAGGGTGGATATGTTCTAGATGGGTGGATCTGTAAGCTCACTTCAACTGAAAGAAAGGGGCCTAATCTAGAACAAGTTTGATGTCAAAACCACTCTTCACCAGACAGGTTTGGGTTTTAGATAATAACTGAAACCAGTTTGACAGATCTGACAGATCTATGAAGTATTCCAATGGTTTCATCAATCACTTAATAGGAATCAAACTGTATTATTAATGTATAGTTCTGAAAAACTAATATATACTGTATACAAGGAAACAACATAAGAGTTAAAATGATGGTGTTTATGATGACGGTATTTAATATCAATTAAATTGAATTTCTCAATTATTCAAAACAATTTCGCATAATTATAAGACAAATGTTTATTGAGAAGACAAAGGTTTAGTATAGTCTTTCATTCATTCCTCACTTTTAAACCTCTGTAACAAACATTTCTTACTGCTATTCAATGTAAGCCATACACTAACTGAGACACTTCTTTGTACATTAGCTAAAGAGGTCTAGTTATGCCTGAGAGATCTTTAAAGAGAGGTGATTGATGATCAACATGGCAGTTGCATCCTTAAAGGGATATTTCACAGGCAAAACATAATTTACCCATGTTTTAGTCACCCCCAATGCATCCTGACTAAATATGACTTTCTTCTTGTAGAATAATGCAGTCGAAGTTATAATATTACGTATCATTTTACTTCCAAGCGGTAGAATGGGAGTGAATGGGCGTCGACTTTTTGAAGCTCCAAAATGTGCATCCATCGATCAAACAACTGCTCGACACGGCTCTGTGGTCGTAACAAAGGTCTTCTGAAGCGAATCGATGCGTTAGAGAACTATCCATATTAACAGCGCTATTAACGTTGATGTCTAGCTTCCGTTATCCCTCGGCTGCCCGTGAACCTGAGGCTTGTTTTTACTGGCAAATGATGGTGACAAAGCTCCCGCGTAGAGGAGATGGCATCCTATTGGAACAAAGCGAAAAATACCACGTTCGTCACCGGAACTTACCTGCGTCATTTCCCGGAAAAACAAGCCTCTGGTTTACATTTACATTACATTGAATCATTTAGCAGACGCTTTTATCCAAAGCGACTTACAGAGAGTTCAGGGAGCAATAAGCGATGTGTCATACAGGAGCAATAATGAAATAGGTGCTAATACAAAGTTACTAGTTTCAACAAAAGCTAGACCACTACCTGTTGAGAGAAAGAGACGGGGTTAGTGTTTTTTTCAAGTATTCACGGAAGAGATGGGTTTTAAGTAGTTTTTTTTATGTTGTGAGAGATGTGATTGACCAGACCAAGTTAGGAAGAATGTTCCGCCAGGAAGGAGTTGTGAAGGAGAATGAGCGGGAAAACGATTTACTGCCCTTATGAGAAGGCAATTCAAGATGACGCTGGTTTGCTGAACGCAGGGTTCTTGATAGGGTGCAGGAAGGTGTGAAAGTATGCCAGTGCAGATCCAGTGATAGTCCTGTAGGCATGAGTGACTTACATTTATGCATTTGGCAGAGCTTTTATCTAAAGCGACTTACATTGCATTATCCTATACATTTATGCTTAGGTATGTGCAATCCCCTGGGATCAAACCCACAACCTTGCATTGTTAGCGCAATGCTCTTACCACTGAGCTACAGAAAGGAGCTACAGGACTTGAATCTGATACGGGCTGTTGGAAGACGAGGCGTGCTGGGTTCTGAGTGGTTTGATAGCCTTTGCAGGAAGACCAGCAAGGAGAGCATTACAGTAGTCCAACCTTGAGATCACCAGGCCCTGGACAAGGAGTTGTGCCGCATGCTCAGTGAGATAGAGTCTAACCTTTCTAATGTTGAATAAGGCATATCGGCATGACCGATATGATGAACAGCTGTCTTTGCAATGTGACATTGAAGGACAGCTGTTCATCAAATGTGACTCTGAGGTTCCTGGCTGTTTTGGAAGGAGCGATTGTGGTATTGCCAAGTTGGATGGTGACATCGTGTTGCAACGTGGGGAGGGATACGTGGTACACACGATGCCCAGGGATAACGGAAGCTAGACATCAACGTTAATAGCGCTGTCAATATGAATATTTCTCTTGAACAAACGCATCGGTTCGCTTCAGAAGACCTTTGTTAAGACCACAGAGCCGTGTTGAGCAGTTCTTTGATGGCGCTTCAAAAAGTCGACGCCCATTCACTCCCATTCGACCGCTTGGAAGTAAAATGATACTGCATTATTCTTCAAGAAGAATGTCATATTCAGTCAGGATGCCCTGAGTGTGAATAAAACATATAGGGACATTTTTTTGCCTGTGAAATATCCCTTCCCCCAAAAGTGGGCGAAAGCAAAAAATAAAACATGTTGCCCAGTCAAAATCTGTAACATGTTAAGGTTTGTATAAGGGTTAGTAACTCAGAACCCAAAAATTAAAATCCTGAATTTCTCAACCTCAAGTTGTTGTATACATGTATACCAAACATGTATACATTTCTTTGTTCTGATGAACACAAAGAAAGATATTCGGAAGAATGTTAGCAACTGAGATTGAGAAATATTTGTTTTCCTAAATTCTTCAAAACATTATCTTTTGTGTTTAAAGGAAGGTAAATTAACCTTAAAATAAAAAATATGCAATAATTCATTCTGCTATGGTAATCAATGGTGCCCCAGAAATCTCAGTTGCTAACATTCTTCCAAAAAATGTTTTTGTGTTCAATGAAGCAAAGACGTTTATTCAGGTTTGGAACAATTTGAGGGTGAGTAATTCATGACAGCATTTTCATTTTTGGGTGAACTATCCCTTTAAACAAATTGAAATACATGTAAAGCACAAATATAATATATGATCATTTATATTTTTTCAACCGAAATGTCACATAATACTCAAATCTGATACAGGCTTAATATTGCAGTTTTATACCCTTCTCACTGTAGAGGTTTTTCTTTTGTCTCACTGATTGTATACCATCTAAACAAGGTAAATCATGCCATCTTTCCTGGAGAAATCTACCTGTATCCATCAGACAACAGACTACCTCCGGTTCAGGGAAGTTTAAGCTTTTGCTCTTATGAACATAACTTAAGCTGAATTGGACAAGCATAGGGGCGTTTTTGATGGGTATCTCTTGTAGCAATGTTAAGCTTCTATGTTGAGTAGGCCCGCATGTTTTACAAAAGAATCCTTCCCTTGATTTATCAGCCAGCATAGCTTGTGAAAATGGCAAGTGTTCAAAAATAGTCACAGTCATTGGTACACAATGGAAACTAAATTTACATTTGTTTTTAGGAATTAGTGTCATTGGAAAACTGGAGGCTGGAACTTAAAAGTTTGCAAACTTCAGAACCAAAGTAAAACATGTTTTAATTAAGCTGATGAAAGATGATGTTTAATTTTATTCATGAGCTACAGTTGTATAAAAATGTTATGAATTACTATAAAGGAAAGGTTTGATTACTTAAAATATTACGACCTTCAAAAACATTATTTTGGTGGTCATTTTGCTCATAATATTTTGTAAAGCTAAATATCTTATGGTCTAATACACCTTCTTAATACATAGTCTTCTCAAAAAGCAGTGAAGTAGGTACAAGCCTTCGAATGGAATGACAGGTATTTTTGACGTGCGTCAATTTCTTGAAATATTCAAATTTGAAATATTCACTCTTTTCATTCAGAACGCCCTGTTTCAGCAGGGACCTGGCCTGTCCTTTTTTGACACTTACGATGTTCGGATATGCCCATGTACATTCGCAGTGTGCTATAAATATACTGGTAATATGACAAGCATATAGAGTGTTTTTTTTGCTGTGACTCTATGCAATGTGCATCTTTTGGAAAATATGCAACGATATTATGTCTAAAACCACCTATTTTACAATCCTCCTGTTTTATTCTTTTACTTCTATACTGTTTTGTCTCTTCTGCTTCTGTAATGTTGCTTTATAACAATGTAAAACGTGAAAAGCGCTACAGAAATAAATTAGAATTGAAATTTTATTTTAAGTAAACACTAAAACTCACTTCTCTTTATCCAGTCAAAAGAAGAATATCTTCTTGATATATCACATCCAGAACCTTGCAACCCAGAAAAGCAGACAAACCACCAAAAGGCAGGATAAGCTACACTGGGAAAAGGCTGATTTAACACTCACAATATATGTACACATTTGAAAAATATACTTTTATTATACAGAATACAAAGCTGTACAAGATAAAACTTAATAACGAGTATTATACAAAAGAACATTCACAAAGTCCAAGTTAATGTCATTTCATCACAGTGCTGGCCTCCATACATTAAGTCCGCGTAAGTCGTACATGTAAGGCCTGTACGGGTAGGATTTATAGACTGTAGCTAAAAGTGATGCTCTGATAAAGTCCTCTTCCGCAGCAGAAACAACAACAGCTCCTTCTGGTTTATGAAAGTAGTCCTCTTGGCTATGCTCCGTTAACTGCCTCCGTTTAGTTTTATATCTTCTGTTTTGGAACCAAATTTTCACCTGTGTCTCGGTGAGGTGCAGCGCGCTCGCAAGGTGCGCTCGCTCCGGCGCGCTCAGGTATCGCTGACGGCTGAACTTCTTCTCGAGCTCGATCACTTGCATGTGAGTGAAGGCGGCGCGCGAGCGCTTCTTTTTCCCACCACCTCCGCTGCTCGTTTTCTCCTCAGTGGAGATGTCGACTGAATCTGGCAAAGTAAGAAAACGAAATGGATTTTAGTTGACAATTTAGAAACGTTTTAAAGAATGTTTACACACTATTATATTTCTTCACCAAACAGCATTACATGTTTTCATTGACTGACTGCCAGACATTCGGGAGATACATGAAGACATTGAAAGGTAAAGCGAAGTTGTTTTTGAAGTATACCTGTTTGGCTTTCAGTGCTGTCGCCCGTGCTGGTTTCAGATATCCACGAATCGTCTTTTTTATCCTCTTTTAAGGAGAGAATGTCCTCTATGAAGAACGATGTCAGCTGCTTGTTTGAAGCCGCCATCTATGTGCTTAAATCCTGAGAAAGGTACAGTAAGAATAAAGCGTATAGCTCCTGGTCGGTTTACTCCTGCTACGTAATTGGTACTTTCACTCTTTAGCTCTCTTGCTTCACTTTAAATAGCGCATGTGTGTGTCGTTGTCTCATCTCCTATTGGAGGAGCGTCCTTTAGTGACGCCTTCAGACCTTGATGGCTTAAACAGACACGACGACATGGATCATCATTCTGTCATCAATGATAATACAGGGTATTGACTTTTAAGTCTTAAACTCCTGTTAAATAAAAAAATCGGACACCTTTTTAATTCACTCTTTCTTTCTTTCTTTTCTTTCTTTTTTTTTCTTTATTTCTTTCTTTCTTTCTTTCTTTCTTTCTTTCTTTCTTATATACATTTAATGTATTGTTTGTAATCATTTATTATAGGCCTATACTGTTCAAACACTACTTATCTTGGTTTCAAAAACCTTTTATATTATGGATTTTTGATATTTTATTTCCCTTTTTATTTAAGTATAACACATATTTTCCCTCAAACATACTGCAGGATCACTACAGTAGAAATATAATTTCCATTTATTTGTATTAGTTTAATATATATTCATCAAACATACTGTATAGGATCACTGTGTATTAAATGTGTAAGAAAAGTCATGCAATAGTTTGCATTTATACATCTGAATCATGACCCTCGTGTGTCTCTTATGGATTGTGGGTTGAAGAATCAGTATTAGGGGGGGGGGGTAAGGGGGGGGGGAGAAGGAGGAGGGGAGGCAGGGTCATGTTTTTCCATAACAACAACTGACCCACACGTTGTTGTGTGGGTGTTTGTTTGTTGTGGCCCTGTGCTTCTGTGTGACCCCACAGTGCTGGGCAGAGGGGAGAGAGGGAGAAACATGGGCATTGAGAGAGATGAAGTTAAGGGGGAGGCACGTTGAGGTAGAGAATGAGACGGGGAAAGAGGACGCACTGGCCCCAGGAGAGTAGGGAGTTTGCTTGAAAAAACACAAAGCCTGAGAGTGACAAACGGTACTATTGTCCACCGGCGTGACCTCCCACCATAAGCTCTGAATGTCTCAATTAGGTCAGTCTAGGTCTATGGATCCACCTCCACCATTCTGGACGTGAAGTAACACTATATGTTGTTTATGTTAGCTATATACAGTTATGACCACAAATATTAAAATCTAGAATTTTTTCAAAACGGATGGCGTGATTTTGTTTCATGTTTTGTATATAAAATTACTGATTGGGAGCACATATTGCCTTTTTTTTCTTTTAGAGTAGATAAATTGTGGCTGTAAATGTATGTTTTTTGTGTTCATTTATTTTGTCTTCCGCTGTCGTTTGTGTTATCAGCTGAACTCGCATTAAGAGGATTTTTTTGGAAGATTTTTAGACAGTTTACCTCATTTCAACTGTTATCATGTAAACTTTGTATTTAAGATGTTCGCCACGATAGTGCTTACCTTGAATAATCTTGCCGTCTGTCTCCTCTCTCTCTCTTATACACTACCTGCATTGCTCATCTTACCTCTTTGATCAAGTCTTTTTCCAGTTTTTCCTATCTTAAACACATACAGCATTTAGTCTCTTATTTACACTGTGAGATATCAGGACCTATGCTTTGGCCGTGCAAAACAAGCAGTGGTAATTAGGTGAACATATCTTAAAGCATGTGTAATGTAACTCCTGGTTTCTCTTCTGACCTTTTGTCCCTACACAATGTGGAAGAGATGTGTAGCACCGTTTGCTTGTTTTGGGCCAGATGTGGGCTTGTTAGAATCTGACCCTGTCGACAGGAAGACATATGTCATACTTGCTATGTGATCTGGACATCTCGCTGGTGTCCTTTGTTGGTTGGCTTCAGAGTTTTGGTCCATTCCACATTATTTTTCACCAATCAGATTAAATTAGTTAAATTATTAGGTGTTTGGCTATTCTACAGTTTTTTACATAAATTAGATTAAATTTGTTACAATATGTTTGTGTGTCGCTATATTTACATCACAGTTCAAACACAACCTCTTGTACTGTTTTATGGGGATTCTACCTTTGTATTTATTTAATCTAATTAAATTAAATTTTGTTCTGTTAATAGGTTTAAGGATTGTACATTCTTGTTAAATTGTATTAATGCTACTAAAACTGAATACACTTTCCATATTTTTTCTTTTGAACAATTGGGTTGGTTTTAAATAAATCAGAAATTGAGGATGAATTGAGGCAGACATTTGAATAGTGATGCCCTCTTGTGGACTCAAATCCTATTTATCCTAATTTCAGAATATCATCAAATCATTTAACTACAAATATACTGATGTTTGCTCTCTACCACACAGACTTTTTACAGATCAATGATACAAATGAGATTGAACTTTGAAGAAATATTTTGTTTGAAAGTTCCAAACTATTTAATGACGGCAAGTCCACATCTTAAAATGCTTCAGGCATTAAATGTTTTACTAAAATAACAGCAATATTTGTTTTGGAAGTGAATCATGCCAACTCCAGCTGTCAAATTTACAAAAAGAAGTTATCCTTCATCTGTGGCTGGAATGAACATGACGTTACTAATAGTTGCCTTTGGGGTAGAATTCAGATTGATGTTTAGCTTTTGTTAGCCAGAACATGAATCTTGGAAGTTCTTCAGAAGATTATACGCAACAGGGTAAATAGCTTGCACTTGCAAGGCCCGTAGATAATATATATGTAGATCAGTATTACACAAAGTCTAAAAGATTATGTATTTATTGTGTTCAAATACTGTCTCCTATCAGGGGCGGTTCTGGGGGGGGCCGGAGGGGGCCAGTGCCCCCGTGTCAGCACAATTGGCCACCCCCCTGGCCCCCCTAAATCTGGAATGATATTTCACCAAAACAGAGCAATTTTGAGCTGAACTTGTTTTCAAATGAAAAATGAAATGAAAAATAATCATGACAACAAATGTTAGTGTGCCCCCTAAAAGCATAAGTGGCCCCTGCCTGGCCCCCCCAGTTACAGTAGTCTAGAAACGCCACTGTCTCCTATACCTGCTTAAAACGCAGAGACAACAATCAGTAAGCTATTTGTAAGTTGAATTCCCTGTAAAGTGTTAACACTGTTGCTCTACAAAACATTGCTCTGTTTGTTGTACTGTTCTGAACAGCCTCACACAGCAACATGGTGGGATTATTAGTCTGTCTGACCAATATTAATAATTCGTAAAATGTATGTAGTGCTTTTCTGGGCACTCAAAGAGCTTTGCATAGAAGGGGGGAATCTCCTTAACCACAACCAATGTGCAGCATCCTGGATGATGTGACGGCAGCCATATTGCGCCAAAACACCCACCACACACCATCTTATTGATGGCGAGGAGACAGAGTTGCAAAGCCAATTAGTACATATGGGGATGATTAGGAGGCCTTGATGTATAGAGGCGAATGGGCAAATTTGGACAGGATGCCGAGATTACACCCCTACTCTTATTTATAGGACATCCAGGGATTTTTAATGACCACAGAGAGTCAGAACCTCGGTTTAACGTCTCATCCGAAGGACGGTGCTTTTTTGAAAGTATAGTGTCCCCTTCACTATAGTGGTGCATTAGGCCACACAGACCACAAGGTGAGCACCCCCTGCTGGCCACACTAGCACCTCTTCCAGCAGCGACCTAGTTTTCCCGGCATGTTTCCCATCCAGATACTGACCAAGCTCAACTACGTTTAGCTCAAGTGGGTAACCAGTCTTGAGCTACAAGGTGATATGGCTGCTGGTCTAATGAAAGAAGACCTGAGGAACAGTAACATATTATTGCTATTCTCTTTACAGTCCCAGATTCATTACGGATATTCTGATTACAGTTCCGTATCTAACAGCTCCCAGAGCAGAAGTCTTAAGAAGTTAAGCTTCCACTACCCAAATCTCATTTGAATTTCTTTAACTTCACCATAAATTCTGTCCTAAGACTGTCTGGTGGTGCTGCTTAACAGGTGAGTAATATTAAGTGGCACAGAAATCCCACACAAGATGGTGCGTCGAGAGCTCTTTTATCTTAGGCATAGTGGTTAATTATTTGTAAAACAAGATTTTCTTTCACCGTTTGAAAATTCGTGGATTGTTCTCTAGTGTAACTTTGTCTTTCAGACAGCAGGGGGAGCCCCATGGCAGCGTTTGAAATGGGAACAGAAAACAGTTCTCTGAAAGAACAACCCTGATCTGAATTACATTTTTAAAAACATGTTGTTGTTTATGTGAGGGAGATTACCTGAATTTAGTTTTTGCCACTGGATATTGTTTCAATTAAAGCAGCTTTAGCAGGAGACGTCCACTGGTTATAGAAACACCCTTATGATTTTATAAAATGTAATTTATTCAGGTCACATTTAGTGTCTCTTAAGTGAAAATATGCTTGAGCATCTTAACATGTATCATTGTGGCAACAGATAAGTCATGTGGAGCCTCAGACTGATGTATGCGAGTGACATGACTGGTTAGGGCAGAAAAGCTGGCAGTTGAGACACAGATAAAGCACAGAGGCAGACAGCAAAGTGAAAGCTTGAGTGACAGAAAGTCTTCATTCCTCCTGTGGTTATCCCTGAACAAACAACCAGCGGTTAGCTTCAGGCAAGTGCCTCTTGCTTGCTACTGTGATTTCAAACAGAACATAGGTAGCATATGGTAGCTTTATGACTGTAAACATAGTGAAATATTTTTAGCTTGACAACAGTTCTGATGACTAAAATAATAAAAATGTAAGAGAATGAAAAATCAAGAGACCACATTAGTACTGCCTTTATCAGCATTTCTGCGTGTGTTGTGGTCATTCCAGTCCAGTGTCTGTTGAATTTCAACAAAAACAAACCTCAGGAATGACAAATTCACACAACAGCATTATGAAAGTTATGAAAAAATCAGGCTTATTTCATCATGCAATATATTCATATTTAGGAAATATTATTGGGGTGTTCATATTTTAACTGCCCCTGAAATACAAAACATTAGTATTTGTGATGTTTGAACTTGAATATGAATTTAAACACAAAGTAAATTCAGAAAAAATGAAAATAATTTTTGAGTGGTCACTTATTTTTTTCCATGGCAATGTTCATTACTTTTTCAATTCTTACAAATATAACAAAGCTTACTAGTAAGAATGCCATGTTATCTTTAGAAAAGGGAAGTGTTTAGGTAGTAGGTTTTGCTTGAATCATGCTTTTTATATAACATGATCAGATTGTATTACTGACAAAATGACCTTCAGTGAATACAACACCATATCCGCTTGTTGGACAGTGGTAAATTTAGTGCAATCTGGAGCAGTTTTATATGTGTTCTTTCATGAGCACAAATGAGATAAATTAGTTAAAAAATACATTTGTTCATCTTACAATTGAATTTCAAGAGCATAGTATAAGAAACGTTGATAACTAATTCAACTATTCAACTAATACAGTCTTTTAGTCCACAATTAATACATCCTACTACAGGATACACCAGATAAGCTAGGCTGCACTCAATGTCCAGATATTGACTGGTACAGCTGTGGTTTAGGGTGATGTTGTTGGTGCAGTAAGCTATCTATGGGGCTGCCATTGTCACCATGTGCAACTATAATCATTCTGTCTCATGAACAGTGGAGCAGATGTGTTGAAGACAACTGTCTCTATAAGGGGGAGAACAAACGGAGAGACACTGTGCCAGAAAAGTGAGCACAACTCTTCAACACAAGAATGATGGCTTCACCTCTAAGAAGGTGGTACACACGCCCTAAACAAAAAATATGATCTGGTATCTCTTTTCTGTGAGCTATGGATCTTCAACCAACATTACAATACAAGCTCAGTGATCATAGTCATATAGAGAAAGGCAGACACAAACAGTCATGGCTTCCAAAAGCATAAAGAGTCTTAGGGGTGGGAAGGAAGCACACATTTTCCTTATAGTAAATGTAGCCGTATGAAAGAAGTGCCTTGAAGAAAAATCAC
The DNA here is from genome assembly GCA_006030095.1 of Triplophysa siluroides. Taxonomy (NCBI): domain Eukaryota; kingdom Metazoa; phylum Chordata; class Actinopteri; order Cypriniformes; family Nemacheilidae; genus Triplophysa; species Triplophysa siluroides. Next base: position 2,397,632 of record VCII01000010.1, on the reverse strand, counting down.
TCAAGCCTAATTTGACTTCTTCCTGAAATGGAAGAAGAGGATCAAATGCAGGTGTTACTGAGGAATCATGCACCTGCCACAACTGAATTGATATTTGAATTACACCCCTTCAGTTATCAGCCACTGCTTTACTTCATACATATCCTTAATCATTGTTGATAAGGTAGTGTTCATATTTTGCGGTCAATGTATTTCTTTCTCTGTTTTATTGTATTTGCCTTTTAGTTTATTATTAGTTTTAGTATAACAGACACCTTTTTATTATTATTATTTTAATTTTTCCAAGTATAATGTAAAAAAAAATTCTGTATTTTACAGATTTTCATGTGTTTTTTAAAATACTCTAAAAGACCAACCGCAAATTTACAAGAAAACTTTTATATTGACATCATTGATTTCTGGGATCAGAAATTACATCTGCTGTTCCTTAAATTACACACCTATACTTATTTTTAATATTAGTCTCTGAAGTCATTGTATGAACACAAAGTAAACAAAAAATATAAGGCCAATGATTACTTTTGTTCTGTATGTGGGGTGGGTTATGGCTTTGCCTTTGTCTACAGCCCACTCTATATATTTATGTGGCAAAACTACAAACTATAATACATTCGGTGTATGCTTATTACTATCTGCAACAGGTTTTCTGTTACCGTCACCAATACATGAGTAATCAATATGTGCAAAAGTATAGTGACTTAATATTATACCCCTCTTCCTCTGCTTTGGTAATAAGTACATTATTGTATGAATACCCATTGTTGAGGACATACAGTAGTTTGAGAAAAACAAATTCATCTGTTTTAACACAACTGTTAAAATGCAGTTTCGCCAGTATTCCACTCAGTTTGAGTATGTCTTGCCAGGGGACATGAGTGTGTTTATATATGAAAGCAGTTGAGTGATACCCTTTAAGTGTGGACAGATGTGTGGCGTTAGCTTTGTTTAGGAGCATGAGAGTCTTTCTATAGATGTCTGGTCTTTATGCAGACAAAATGTCCGAAATATCTCTTTCGATGTAATAAAAGCACAGTGAGTGTCCTCGCAGTCCCCTTTCTCATAGATAGATGCTGATGATCTGTATAGCTGTCTATTTTTTTCCGAGGCTGCATTGGTTGTTTAAATGCTGCCACTCTCCCTTTCAGATTGTTACATTTTTGTGTGTTCCAACAAGTTCTAGCAATAGCTTTAGAGGCATATTTTCTCCCACATTCCCTTTGTTAGTGATTTAACATCTTGACGCAGTTTGACCTGGAATCTAGATTCAGCTTACTCACTTGATTCGCTTCAGTTCATTCCTTTTGTGAACTTTTTAAGTAATGTGCCAGAGGAAATAAACAACAAAAGTTGCTAGTCAAGAATACAAGCTATATAAAATAGTAACAGTAATCATTAGTCTATCAATATGTACGTTAAATGGTAAACACGTTGTTGTGAAACCTGTGATTAATGTTACTGTAAGGTACAGTGTTGGGAAGATAATATACTTGAACTCAATTTAGGCTTTCACTATTCATTTCATAAATAACGATATAGAATGAAGCGAGCTTAACCTTTAGCCCCAAAGCCAGTTCCTGCTTCCGGCAGAACAGTGGAACAAGTTTTTTTTGTCTCCTTCAGAGTGACAAGAGAGAAGTGAAGATCCAGGCCTCCTGTGTCTCCTGGCAGACAGAGTGCGTCTCTGATGAGATCTCTTCCTGTAGAGCTGTCTTGTGCCATGCAGTGGACAATGCTTCCAACACACGTGCACACACACACACACACACACACACAGACAGACACAGACAGCCACACACACAGGTCTGCTTCACTACATGAGTACGATCATCAATGTTTGTGAGAACATTTTTAAAAACGTGGCCCTCAAATACAATCAGATCTGTGAACACATACTATATGTTAACATTTCCACATGTATCCATATAGATCTGCAAACTTGTGCACACAGTCTCACACACACAAACTTATCTGATCTCTTAAAGTGGCCATAGTCTCCACTCTGTCTGCCTGCTGCTAATACTGCTCTTAGCTACTTATATCAAGCTGCTAAATACTGCTTCAAGCCACATACTCTTTGCTTATCTGAGCTCAGTGCTGACGAGACTCTTGAGAGTGTTTTCTATATCTGCCTTGCTTCTATCTAGTCTTAAACAGGAAATAAATTGTCCATTAAGATAGCACTTAAATACCCCCCCCCCCCCACCACTGTCAGTGAAACTTTTAATAGCTCTATTTAGAACTTATTGAGTTTATTTGTGTGTTTAGTTTCATACTTGTTTCCTTAATAACTAAAGGTTGACCCCCTAACATTAATTATAGCATAATGATTTTTGTACATCAACAAAGTGGTGTTATAACTAGTTGAAAAATAAAGTATATAATTGTATTTGTATAAAAATAAGCATATACACATAATATAAGAACGCAACATGATATGCGTTTCTTATTTGTGATCCAGTGGCCACACTCTTAAAAAGAAAAGTGCTTCAAAAGGTTCTTAGATGCCATAGAAAAACCTTTCTGTCTATATTGTTCCATAAAGAACATTTAACATCCAAATAACCTTTCTGTTTCACAAAAGGTTCTTTGTTGGTTCTTCAGGTTATGAAAAGTTAAGAAAGAGATGGTTCTTTAAATATTTTTTTATTTAATGGTTCTTTGTGGAACCAAAAATGGTTCTTCTGTGGCATAGCTGTGAAGAACCTTTATTTTTAAGAGTGCAGATTTGTCAGAATTCTCTCACGGGGCGGTTTATCAGATCCCATCATAGCTTTCATTTGATTTTAATCGTTTTCCTGACAGATCGGGAGACAAGAGTGGAAGAGTGCCGGCTTGTCTGCGTTTCTGTTTACTTTCAGCCCTTGGTCCCGGATAGAGACTTTGACTTATCACGCCGTTCCTATTGTTTTATCTATTTAGCTAATGTGGCTGTAATGACAAACCAATTGGAAAGCGTTAAGATTAGGAGATGACTTGTTTAGTTTACTGCATTTTAGCGTTTTTAACAAGAGCTGTTTAATTTACACCCAAGAGTGAGCACATTTTTATTTTTATGCGGCATACGAATTTCGAAGAATTTCAAATATTATTTAAAACATTTAAAATACTTCCTACATTATCCGGATTTACAAAAAATGTAAATTGGTCATTGAACCAAAATTAATGTGGTAACATCTAAATTTACTCTTTTATTTATTTATTACTTTTTAATTGGCTGAATATCCAGCAGTAATTTTAGACCATATTCTGCTTATTTAGTTGCATCTACATTAACACATGTCAGTAACATGAATGACCTGGTCCAAATAATTAACTTCAGTTGCATTAAAGCTTGAATTTATTGGCCCGTATATGTTTTGAAAATGCACACAACACCTTTCACTGTTAATAAATTCACAACATCCTAATTTTCTGCCTTAAAGTTTAAAGCAATTATCCAACATCGAGTGTTACGTTTTTTACACTTTTTCCAACTCCACTGAATTTACCTACAGAAGAAAATCGATTTTCACTCTGTTCAAATATTGAAATGAATTGAGATGAATTTAAAATAAAATATACGGTAAATTGTAATGTATATTTAATTGTTATGATAAATAACACTTTCAGATGTAATTATAACATTATCATCCAGAACAAACTTTGTCACGTTCTAATTCACAGACACTTTATATTATTCTCCTAATATTAATGTTAAATCACTCTATCTGATAATTTGTGGATTATAGTCAACACATATTTCAGGAAAATAATATGGGTTATTAAGCTTTATCTGAAATATCTTCAAATACATTTTCATACAAAAAGCTTCATTGGGCTAACTGTTAAATATAAAGTAGTCTTTATTTGGTGTTTTTGTAAAGCACAGATATAAAAGCACAAATATATATAAAATCAGTCAACAATTTTCTACAGAACGACAAAATATTTTTTTCAATGTCTTTTCAGCAGTGCCATTGGGTTTTATTGTCTTTATCCAAAAAGTTCACTGTTTAGGGATTGGTGTCAGGTCTCACCAAGCTCGAATCCCATCAACACTTCCCGACGTTAAGTTCATATCCACAAAGTGGTTGGGTATGTGGCTTGTATTGGCAAACGAAGGCACAGAAGTGAGGTTACAGTGGTATGGGTTATTTCCATAACTGCCGTAATAGTTATTGTAAGGATATGATCCTACAGTGACATTGTAAGGAGGTCCATGACAGGGTTTTCCATCTCGCACCAACACGGGCACTGCCACCCTCCGTGGCGCGGCCAGCTCTAGAGTTTTATCCTGTCGCTGTCTCTTACACTTGTACCTCCGGTTCTGGAACCATATTTTGACCTGTGTGGACGTGAGCTTCAAAACATGAGCCAGGTGATCTCGCTCGGGCGCTGAAAGGTATCTCTGCTGCTTGAAGCGTCTTTCCAGCTCAAACACTTGCGTTTGAGAAAAGAGAACTCGGGGTTTCCTGCGCAACCGCTGCTTCGGTTTCTCAATGGTTGTTTCATCTTTTTTACAAACCGAGTCGTCAAACTGACACATGCCTGAAAAATATAAAATCATAATGATCAATATGTATTAATGATGTCCACAATGTCATTATCTTTTTAAAAATAGTTCAAAAGGTCACGCTCATAAATGCCGTTCGAAATCACGGAAACAGTTCTTCACCTTCAATTATAGTGGTCGACAGCAAAAGCAGATAGTCGTGATCATGACCCATTCTTGTAATATTTACTCAAGCTAATTTTGACGATAATAATCAAAAGTTTGGACCTACGTAAACGTAGTAATTTAGAGGAAAAAATGTAACAGCAAGGAACTAAATCTTAGACAATCATTTAATATTCTAGAGAAAAAAACAGCCTAATCTTATTGAGGACAAATAATTCAGCTTGTCATAGAAACATTCCACTCACTTGGGTTTTCGCTGGGATCCATCTCCTCTTCTGTTGGAGAACTGCAAGAGTCTCTGACGATGTCAAAGTCATCTGAACTCAAGGCACATTTCACCTGTTCCCCAGCAATCACACTGTGTTTCTCGGGACTGTAGAGGAGATCCAGGCTCCGGCTTATCTGCATGCATTCAAGCTGGAGCGACTGCAGAGGCACTGTGTCCTGCTCAATACCCATGAATCCATTCGGGTTAAGAGCATGCTGCTGTTCCAATTTAAGAATGTCCTTAACCGAAAACGGGGTTGAAGTCACAGGACTCGGAAGCATATCGCTGCTCTAAAGAAAGCGATGGGAGATCTGGGTGGATGGTGTGAAAGAAGTCGTATTCGTTTCACCTTAAGTTCAATGCAACATCAGTTGACTTTGTATTATAGACGTCCACCGTTAAGGCCCACGCTAGCAGGTTTTTAAAGTTTCAAATCGATCTCAAAATGTTCAGCTTCTGTGGTGAATCATCTCCTCGCAGAAGCAGGGCGAAGTGACGACCTTTATCTTTCTTTTCCCGCTGCTATTAGAGGCTGGTTAAAGGTGCGAAGAGAAGCATGTTCTTATCTTATAATGACCCCTCCCACTGGTGCGTCCCATCATCACTTATCCCATCACACAACAGGCATTTTAGAGCAGCTTCAGGTAATTTTACATTCTCCAAACAAGAGCTATGAATTAAATGCCACTTAACATGCTTTTTTTAAGTTATTGTCGAATATTTTTCCAGTATTGAAACTTTTCTAAAATAACCAACTAGATTACATAACCAGAAAGACATTTATTTTAAAACGGTGCTGCACGAATCGACAGTGTGCATATATATCAAATAATCGTTTGTAAAAACATTTACAATGTAGCTATTTCAACTTCAGCTAATTTGTTCAGCTGTTTTGTTTAAAGATAGCCTAGTTGATAAGTTGTATTTAATTGCATGTATTTTGTAGTAAGTTATTTTGTATTAACATTAAAATCCCGTAATAATAATAAATACATACATTTACATTTATGCATTTTGGCAGACGCTTTTTTTATTTAATATTGTTTTTAATGATTAAAAAAAAAATCGTTATAAAATAAAAAAACAAGTCACTATATGTTTTTTGACAATTATAAAGAACAAAAATGATTTGTTCTTAATAAAAACAAAAACAATGCAAAACAAAAACAAAAACAAAACAGAGTCTCATAAAGAATGGGAAAGTTTCTAAATAATTATTTATTTAAAGTTATACCATTTTTTTAGTAGGTTTCTTTTCACTATTTTGCACAGCTTTTTAATGCAATTTAATATTTTATTTTAAGCAATAATACTTATTCAACCAGAATTAGAGTAATTATTAAGCTTATATTATATATTTTGCATTCATCATTTTCCAATTTATAAACCAAGCTTTTTTGCTGAGGTAAATACACAAAATACTCAACTTAAAAACGTTTGGTCAAAAGTTGCCTTCATTTTGCAAGTCAAAAAATTAATTTGACTATATCAAACTTAGAAAATCCAGTTACATTTCGTATAACTTATGAAATTAACTTCAAATGGGTGAAATTATTTTTTAGTTAAAGTAATGGAAAGATGTGTTAACATTACTATTGAGCTTTTTTTACAGAAACAGACTAACATTAAGAAGTAATATTGTTTGAGTTTAATATAATGTTTAGGGGTATTTATTCACGAACAAGAGAGGATTTCTTGCGTGTTGCTAATTGCTGCAGTTTAGGCAGCATATACTGCTTCCTACCTCATGAAACCAAGGGCGAGGGGGGGGGGATGGTGGTGTATCGGTGAAGCAAAGTGGATGTCCGAAAAGGTGACGCCGACACTGACATCCAACAGGCCTATTAGTGTACACAGGCCACAACAAACAGTAACCCTACACCTGATGTAGTATCTGGCGCCAGGCTGAAATGCTTGACTGAGGTTCAGACGCACAGGAAGAGCCTCGCGACCACCTTCAGCTGTCTGTCCATTACCTGTGTTAATGACACGCAACACAATATTGGCTGATGTTGATTGTTTACTTTGTAGCTTGCTGTAAATTGAAATTTGTGTGGTTCATTAACATTACGTTTTATAGACTTCTCGAACAGCTTTTAAGTATTTTTTGTAAAAATAAAATTCCTAATAGAAATCCTATATTTAATTGTATTTCCTGGACATGACTAAAGATAAAATTAACGTCGGCGTGACACTTGTGCTATACGTCTGGAACAAGTATGCGGTATAGACAAAAATAAAAAATCTTTCTTATCATTTGTCTTTTTATACAAAATATAGCATTGAAGTATATTTTGCCCCAATAATAAGACACAGCTTTTTATTTATTCATAAACAGAAACAAAAAGACAAACAATATGTGCATTAATACTTCAAATAAAAATTAAACTATAATCGCATTTTGTAAAGGCTAGGGTAAAGAATTAAACAAATAACCACAAATAGGAACATGATCAACAATAATGGTCGCCTATACCTGAAAGGAAGGAGAGGAGTTATTTTTTCACAATCTTTTTCACGTCGGGGTAAGTTGTTAAGCGTTTTAAATGTTAAGAAGCTCTAATTAATCAATTAGAATACTTGTAATTAAAACAACGTATTCGAGATCGTTTTGTGGGACTAAAGACAGCAAATTCCCCTTTATAAGCAATATTAATGCAAGTTTCTGGAAACATTCTACCAGAAATGTACTGTTATGGTGAATATTTCATCCAAAAGGCATTTCATCCCCAAAATGTCTAAGACTGACGGATTTTTGATTTCGGTGAGTTGTTCTGTAAATGAAAATATCATTCATTAGGTTCTCAGATTTTTTTTTTATTATTAAAAACACTTTTAAAATAACAAATCTTGCCCTTGTCCTTAGCCAAATTGGACCTACAACTTTCATAGTTTTGTTATGCTAAAAAAGTGTTATTTAGAAAAAAACTCGGTCACACTTTATTTTACGGTCCAATTCTCGCTGTTTACGAACCATTAACTACGAATTTTGCCTCAACAAATTCCTAATTTGTTGCTTATTAATAGTTAAGGTAATTGTAAGGTTAAGGTATTGGGTAGGATTATGGATGTATAATATGGTCATCCAGAATATGTGCTTTATAAGTACAAATAAACAGCCAATATACCAATAATAGGCATGCTAATAAGCAACTAGTTTATAGTGAGAATTGGTCCCAGTTGTTATCATTCATATCAATTGATTAAAAACAAGAAATTATACATAAATTATACAAATACATTTTACAACTGTCCCCATTTTTGGTCAGTCCTGTCACGAGGGGAAGCTGACACTGATCAATGGTGAGTTCATTGAATTGTATGAATTTAAGCTTATTTTTGAATGTTTTTTTTAGTGTCAGTCCCTGTCACGGTAAATGTACGTTTCTGGTGGAATGTCCCTCTGTTGCGACAAATGATGTGTTACTTTTTTAACATTATTGGAGACAAATGAGTGTTGACACTTATGACTCAAATCTTGAGATGCTTATAATGATGGATGAACCGACAACTTTTACGCTTTTTGATTTTGCAAAAAATAAATGTTAAATACAATATATTTCTCAAACAAAATGCTGATTAATAAAAACCTTATTTTATTTTTTATTTAGGTGATTGCTGCAAGCTTGAGGTCTTTTTTTGTGGGACTTGTAACGTTGCAAACTTCGTTTGCTGCCATCAATATACTCTTTATTAAAGAGGATAGGCCAAAGGCAAGCAAAAAAAGATATATAGACACTATAGCTGCATGGGGCTGGTTTAAGCCATTTCATCATACATGTAAGGCTATATAGTCCAAATTAAAGTAGGCCCTTATGTGCTTCTTTCACATGTACCTTTTGGCAACAAATTGTCTTTATAATTATTTTTCGACATTTAAAAATATGTATTACAGTATTCAAAACCATAACAATACAGTAATTATGCAAGGATCTTATATTTATTCGTTTAGAACTCCATCTTCCATATTACATTCCTGTTTCATGTGAAGTTGTTGCTGTCCTTGATTATCCGCTCCAGAATGTAGCTTTGATAGCTATATAGTCATCATAGTTTTGTAATAAAATCCATAAGCAGTCTGCTTAACGCAGACACGTTTAGATTTGTTTACAAAGAAAACACATACAAACAAATGTAAACTTTTTCTTTTGCCAGTGCACGTATATAATCTTTTATTTTTGAACGTCATCTCATACCTGCAGCACCCCTATGCTACAGGATGGGTAACGTTTTGAATATCACAGCTTGGTGTATCCAGTAGGACCAGAGCTTTGATCCTGTCCGTCACAGATGAGGTAATTACTATAATTGCGCATCCTTACCTTTGTCCACTGAAGGCGGAGTGTTCATGTGTTCTGCAAATTTAAGGCCCCAACATGCGTAAAACCAAACGAATTCTATTTGGCCTCTGAGCAAAGATGAGGGGCTCCATCTCGCTGCCAATGACGGCAGTGTAACGTAAGACGGTAGTTAAGTAATCGCCGTAATTTAATCATTCTGTAAAAAAGAGCGCTGATGGCTACTGAAAGGAGACACTCGCCTCCGAGCCTTGGTTTTTAAACAGTCGGTCACCGGAGAACTTCATCAAAACGTTACTCGAGAATATGGGAAGTGTTCAGTCGGTGTGCTATTCTGAAACCTGTAACTTCATAGTGGTAGACTACCTTAGAGGCGTATCTTGATTGACAGCTCTCAAAGAAGTATGGAAAGACAGTCATAATTGAACAGAGTTAAAACCAGCAATGAAGCTGTGTTAATGTTTTTTAAACACTGTAGTTACAGTTTTAATGTAGCTGTGTTGCTATGTTACCAGTTGACCATAGTGACTTCTGCTTGCTATGCTGTCTAAACCGTATGGGCTGATGTCAATATGAATACTACAGCATTTCAGTGTTCATGTGCGGTTGATGGTGCATCAGTGTTCCTTTGCAGTTGATGGGGGTGTCTTGATGATTTGTGGTTGTAAAAATTAATAACATTACATTTAAGGTTTTAGATGACTTTAAGTTGTTAATCTGGAGTGATGTTAAAACGATTTCAGTTTAAATACTGTACAGTGGGTGGAGACAAAGGATTACCTCACACAAAAATTGTTTTCTTCATATGTTAAACAAACAAACAAACAAACGATTTTAAAGTGCAGAGATCGTACATGAATTTTTGTTTGGGTTGTATTCTTTGAACCAGTAGAACCCAACACCTTGGATAAAATGACATACAATTATCGGCCAATACTTTTTTTGGGTTCACCTACGCAGTTGCATATTCAATAGTTGAGTCCATATTCAATAGTTTCTGGTATTTAGATCTTCATGGCTAAAGCTCCTTTAATGTATATAGATTGTAGACATTTTGATGGTGTAATTGTCCAATGGGGAATGATATTAAACTCATCAGCTTAAAATTCAGCACACTTCTCAAACTGCATGCGTGGTTTGAGTCTCATTTTTGTCCTTACAGCATGGCAAATAATGCACTTTTGCATTCGTATTGCTATATTGCAAGTTTGTATTGCATACGATACCATCATTACCAGGGGGACTTTTGGAATTGCATAGACATTAGTAGCCTATATTCCACTAAAAATATATATATATTTCTATTGTATATTCCACTATGAACCATTAGCCGTCTCCGACTCCCATAATAACATTTTGGGCCTTCGGTCAGATAACATTGCACCAATACAATCAAACAGATACAAAACCCATTATAGTTTCCATTAAAACCAATAAAACCATTAAATCCATTTGAATATCTGTAATGGTTTGTATAGTTTATTCAGCAGGGATAGCAAAAGCATACAACATTATACACTACAAAAACTAAGTTAAAAGAAGCTGACTAACCTCAAAAATGTCAAATGTACACAGATGTGTCAAAGATGTATTCCTTGGACAAAAGAAATCACATACAATTAGCCAATAACAATGCACCACAGTGCTCAGTGCTCACCATTTATCTAGCCACTAGATGTCCCTGCAAGTCTTGTTATAATAATCCCAAGACTGGGGTTGAGACAGGAAAAATAATACTGCTTTGAAAATATTAACATAACTCGTGTCAAAAGGTGTCAATCACCACAGACCATTTCAGTTACAAAATATGTGTGCTGTGAGTATTGTAGGGCTGCCAGTTGCTTAAAGTATTCATCAATGTTAACTTATGTAATTGTCAGATTTTGGATTTTAGGCTTGATTGATATATGACTTTAATTTCTTCTATCATATCTTATTGTTGCACATGAAGCTGCGAACATTATTAACAAAATTATTTGAAAAAATCAAAATGAGAGATAATGACATACTGTAAGTTATTTTCAAAGTTTAGATACGCAAACACAAAAAAAACAATAGCAAATTAAATTCTCTATTTTCAAGAAAAATGTTTGGTGTTACATCTCTGCTACTCACACTTTGAGGACATTCTGTGCTGCATGTCTTTCTGGAGCCCCCTCACAAAACCCATAAAACACTGCCCCCTGCTGGTGGGAAAGGCAGAACGTGGCACAGGAAAAGAAAAAGCTCTTAAATTGTGAACATCTGCATTCCATCTTTGTGCATGCAAAATGTGCTTTTTAAAAATTTGGTATATAGCTGCAATAGTAGTAACTGTCTTAAACTTATGCACCCTTTTTGTTGTTATTAAAAGAACAAATTTCAAGTTTTGTGCATCATGTAGAATGACAGTGTCCTGACATTTCCAAACAGTTCGTAACCACTGACAAGTAATTCTAGCATAACCGCATGCTGGGTTTGACTTAACTTCAAACAAAGCAAATATAACACACAAGTTCACCACAGTGAAGCGACAGACTGGCAAATGTAATACTCTCCCTTGAATGCCAATAAAAAATGTCATTCCTCAGTAAGAATGATTTTCTGGGTTATAACTGCTTTTCAATGTAAACTAAATGTTTTGACAGATCATTTTATAAAATGTCTGGAGGTTTTGAAGCCTTTTTTGGTGCATTTCGAGTATAAAAAGCAACACGCCCTGACTCATGCTTGATAAATTAAGACATGTCTATTGTTTATGTCCCCCAGAGTGTTCAGTTCAGTTGCCATTTTCTTTTGTGTTCTGCGGAAGAAAGAAAGGCATAAAGGTGTGAAATGACAAGAGGGTGAGTAAATGATGACAGAATTTTCATTTTTGGATGAGTTATCACTTTAAGGCAGGGGGAGAGATGCATGACAGTGTTACAGAAAGTATAAAGTGTCGAAAAAGGCAATTGAGAAGATAAGGAGGACGCTTCAGAAATCCTCTCTCCAGTTTCAGAGAGATGCCAGCGATTTAACAGATAAGAAAACATTATCTCTCATTATGGCTTGTGTCTGTCTCCCCTGCAGCTGAATCTCATTGCTGCTGAGCTGAATTCACATTCACTTTGTATGCAAACCGGGTGTTAATAATGCTGTTAGAATGAGATTTGTGACTTCTTGGTGACTGTGTGGGTAGGACAATTATGAGTCAGTGTCTAGGATGCACTTTTACCCCTGGTACCCGTGTTTACTATCTCAAATGTAGCCTTCATGAAGAGTTATTTATACTCTAAGGAGAAACCATGACATCACAACATCTTAATTGTTTATCTAAAAAACAATACAATTAAATCGAGAAAAACGGAGACTTAAGCTTATCAGATGTTTAAAAAAGTTGTAAATTCCATGTGTTTTATATTTTAATGAGATATCACAAACCATCCTAAACTGTGATTTACAAATTTTTACCAATTGAGCTTACAAGAACCTCCTACAGTATTTACAGTATGTTAATATTTGTAGCCTTTTTCGCTCATGGAATTCTAGGAAAAAAGCATTGCTGCTCAGCTATTGTGACAGATTTATTTTTGTAGGAATGTTTGATTTCAGACATTTCTCCACCTGTGAATCAAGTCATGCTCCTTAGAGATTATGAACCTTTCTCAACATACTTGGCTATGGCTCAGCACACATCTGGCCAGAGTAAGTGACATCATTTCACAGTCCAGAGAAAAAGTCAAAATCCTTATACGTGCCGTTTTTCTGTTGTTAAATGGAATCGTTTTTGGAGACATGCCAATGTGGATGCAGATCACTGTATGTGTGTTCACTGTAAAAAGATGAGGCAACCTGATGCAGTAAGACTTTTGTGTTGACTCAACGTATATTATTTAATTCTTCAAAGTAATGATACTTTGTTTAGCCAACTTAAATTTGTTTGTTAACATAATGCTGATTGTCTTATTTATAATAAAGATATTATTGTCACACCAATTACTGTCGTTCTGGCATTTAATATATTTCTATTGTGTGGATGAAAAATGTTAAATGAGCAAAATTAAATATTTCAAGTGCGCTTTAAGGACTGTTAAATATAAAATAAACAAATGTATTTGTCTTTACTACAATTGTTAATGTTTTCTGCTTCAAACAGACCCACACTTTGATTAAATAACTGTTTAAACAGTTTGCGTTGAGTGTTTATATATCGACTTTGGTGATGCCTCACGCACTTACATCTCAACATGTGAACACACATATCTCAACCATGGTAACCATCAAAAACCATCATTCATTAAAATAACTCTAAACTAATCAGATAACAAACAACGATATTGAAGCATAAATTAAGCCAGGAAGAACAAAAACACTAATCTTTAAAAGAAAAGTAAATAAGAAACACAGAATTGAACATGCTGCAATGCATCTTGGGAACTTTTAAACTCTTGCAATATTGCTTGTTCAGAATACACTGTTTTGTAAGTTGAGCAAACTTTCTGACGCATTTTGGCCCAAAACTTGAGAAACTAAGTCTTTGTTAAAAACATGTTTAGGCTAATTTTGTTCAGTATATGCAAAACAATCATTATACTCATTTAACTAAAAATGCTATGTTCAAGTTACTTATTTATCTTTGTAGGGAGAACATTTTGCAAGTTGGATTTTTACAGTGTTGTTTTTGGGGTCCTATTCTGCTTTAGATGGCATCTCCAATGTGGAGCCGTCACATTAGATTTGGACCGAGGACTTTTTGTTTAGACTGTTTAGCCACAAATAGCAGTGTGGAAATAATGGTCCAATTACTGTAGGAGCTGTGACTGCAACCTGGACTGAATCTCTCCGTAATTTTTTACGCCTGCCTTGTGCACCGACATTATTTTATTTCTTTATTTCTTTATATCTTTCTTATTTCTATTTCTTTTATCACTGCCCTGACCATTGCCAATTTAAGCCGTTATGTTTTGAATGGATTAGCATAAAGTGAAATACACTTTGACAGTATAGAAATGCAAAGAATGAAATATAAGGTTTCTGTCACATTGTTAAAAAAGCTGTAAGCATGTGACAAACAAATTAGTTGAGGGTCATTTTTATCTTACCAGGAGTCAAAATTAACAATATTTATATTTATATACAGTTATGTCGAATAAACTAGCCAAAATTAAAACTTTAATATCGATCTTTTAAATGTTCTCAGGGGCTGCAGACCCCCAAAGCTGCAGTCCATATCTTTCACCTCTCTATCGCCAGTTGTGAATAAAATGGATCATCAGAAAAATGCATGTGACAAAAAAGGACGCCTGTTTTTGAGAGAAAACATACTTTAAATGATTTCTCTAAATTAAAATAAATAAAGCAGAAGCAATATTCCCAACCAATGGAGAAGATAAAAAACAATAGATCCTCATCATCACCCAGAAATAATTTTTTCCCAGCTAATTGATCACAGTTTACAACACGATGAATAGATTAAATGTACCTATTACGCTCACCAAAATCTCTCATACAATAATATAACATTTTATTTCAAATGACAAAAGCATATTAATTAGGATATACATCATTAAATGCAAAAATTCTGGCTTGTGCTAAAGAAATAGTTCACCCAAAAATGACAATTCTGTCATCATTTACTCACCCTCATATTGTACCGATCCTGTATACATTTCTTTGTTCTGTTGAACACAAAGGAAGACATTTGGAAGAATGTCAGTAACCAAACAGATATCATCCCCCATTTACTACTATAGTAGGGAAAACAAATACTATGGTAGTCAATTGGGCCATGAGATCTGTTTGGTTACTGACATTTTTCCAAATATCTTCCTTTGTGTACAGTAGATCAAAGAAATGTATACTGGTATGAAACAATCTAAGGGTGAGTAAATGAAGACAGAATTGTCATTTTTGGGTGAACTATCCCTTTAATAGATTTTAAGGACAAGATTTTGGAAAATAAATGATCTAGGTCACATACTTAATAATTAGAACAAATATTATACTTTTCATGTTGACTTTTATAGTAGTGCACCCTACAAGCTCACTTTACAATATATACTGTATATATAAAATCTTAAAAAATGGCAGCAGTATAAAACCACAGACGTCAACAAAGTGTAAATTTATAATATGTGATCTTTTTTGGGTAATTTTTGGGTGAACTATCCCTTTAAAGATCTACTCTTATGGTCGAAGTTTTCAGACAGCTTTAAGAATAGGCTCTAGACAGTGTGAACACATGTAGGCATATCTGAGTGTGTAATGGTCTGACTGATTTAAAATGACAGAAGGTATATAGTAACAAACACATCAATTTGATAAGTCAAGATTTTAAATCTTTTTATAATGTGAGCTTAAAGATGGTAGTGTGTTTAAAGGGTAGGTGAGCTTAAGAGAAATTCTGTCATCATTTACTCACCTTGTTGTCATTCTAAACCTGTGTGATTTTCTTTCTTCTGCAAAACAAACACAAAAGAAGATATTCTGAAAAATGCTGTAAACCAAAACCCGTCGGTCCCCATTGACTTCTATTGTATGGACACAAAACCAATGCAAGTCAATGGGGACCGACGGTTTTCTGTTACCAACAGTTTTCAAAATATTTTATTTTGTGTTCTGCAGAAGAAAGGCATACAGGTTTAAAAATGACAAGAAGGCGTGTAAATTATGAGAGAATTTTCATTTTGAAGGTGAACTACCCCTTTAATAGGTATTTCTTGCTCGGATTTCGTACATTTCATCTTGTACATTGCTTTGACTGGTTGAGCATCTGTTTAAAATGTTTCACAGTTATGGTACTTCAACTGCAGAGTTTAAACCAATAACCATTTGCTGATCCTCCCATCACAGCATCCCTATCTGTACATTAAACATTTAAAAACTATGTTCATTTTTAAATGCATTTAACATTGTATTTATTTATTATGTATTTAAATATACAGCGTCTGTCCCTCTGCGATCATTCACTGCCAAATATTTTTTCTTTAGTCCCGATCGGCTGCGTACTGTGTGACTTCAGGTAATCCAGATATTACACAAAGGCTCAGAGCACTGCGCCTCGTGACCATGTCCCTCATCTCATTCCTGTGCGCGCACACAAAAAACATGCATTTCTGTCATCTAGGTATCCATATTTTCCTGACATGAACAGTCAATATACAAATTACAATATTTACTTTTTTAATAGGTGTTTGTTTAATTGAGACTTCACACCATTCAGTCTAATTTAAATGAGTGCCAACATCTGGTGTTTGTGCATGTTACCATCTACTTGTCTCCTTGTCGTAACACTCCACGTTCCTGCAGGTGCTTGATCCATTAAAGCCCCCGACAACAAACATCCGATCATCCAGCACCTGGAGATTCAGGTAACATTCTAGCTCAAGTCATGAGAACATCTGAGTTCATGTGTAGAAACTTAGCAGAGATCCAGTCAAACGTCTCACCTCAATGCCAAAGTTACTGCGCTGATGGATCATAGGCTCCATATCACGCCAGTGGTTGGTTCGAGGGTTATAAGCCTCAACAGTCCGCAAACGGGTGTTGCCATCAAATCCACCCACCTGCAGATATTCATGTTGATTACTGTAATGTAGCCATCATATCGTTCTGCTTAGAGTCTAAAAATAGTACTAAATGTGAGTGTTTCTATATGTCGCTACGTGTGATACTCACAGCATATACTAGATCTCCATAGGCAATGATACCGAGACCACTGCGGGGGTTCATCATGGGCGCAATGAGACTCCATTGGTTTGACTGTGGATTGTAGCTCTCCGCTGTGAACAGACATAGCTCTCCAGAGAAACCACCACAGATATACACCTGCCACACAAACATGATACACAAACTATAGTACAGCATACCCCAAAAAATACACACTTATAGTGTATGACTTTCCCTGGTTGTTTTGTATGATTAAAACAATAGAAATCCATTCCAAATGTAAATTAAAAGTCATAAGCAGTTTGTTCTACGTTCTAACACATATGATGCCTCTAATCATGTAGTTTGATAAGGAATATAAAGTGTACAAAACATCCCATCAACTCAGGGTCCTGAGCCATATAGCAGAAATTCATTTTATAATGGGATCTTTTGACTTAATCCAGCAAGAAACTACCACCCAAAGCATCTTTGAAAACGCAGACAAAGTGCGTCATTGTGAATGTAGTTACCTTGCCGTGCAGTGTGGTGGCGCTAGCGTCACTCCTGAGTTCAACCATGGATGCTATGCGTGTCCACTGGTTTCTCGGTGGGTCGAAGCGTTCTGCAGTGTTTAGCCGTGTGAGTCCATTATGTCCACCAATAGCGTAAATGAGGCCGTCCAGAACAGTAACACTAACGTAGCATCTTTGCTCAAACATGTTGGCAACCTACAACCCAACACATTTTGATAGTGTATGTTTTTTTAAAATACGTTTTACGCGTGGAACGAGGCAAATCTCACCTCATGCCAAATTTGAGTGACGGGATTAAATTTCCACACACTGTTAAAATAACTGATACTGTCAAAGCCGCCGACGCAATAGATGGAGCCGTCCAGGAGACCACCGTACCATGATAGGCTATGGGTCTCCCATTCACTTGATTAACATCCTCCCAGCGGTTTACTCGTATATCAAAACACTCAATCCCACTGGTTGGACTGCTTCCACTCCACCCTCCTATGGCCAATAGGATTGCTGGGGGAAAACGTGGGCGTGTCAGTTGTTTCCTGAGGATTAGGGTGGAAGGTTCACGATTGCTACAGTCAAACAATGCGTCTGTTGCATTGGAGACAAAAGATGTGCAGGACTCGTTCTCCATCACCAGCGGATTGAGCTTTATCTTCTCAGTGAAGTAGTCTGCTGCCATCAATCCCAATCGAACCTGCGGCACAACAGTCGAATGACTAAAAGCACCAAGGATGCTTGAAACAGCGGTAAATGTGTACATGTAAAAGTCTAACCTTTGGCAGAAGTGTGGCCATGTGCCTTTTCCTCTCTTCGGGTGCATGATGTATCCAGCAGAGGATGGCTTCAAAAACCATTTCCTCCTGTTTAACGCTCAGCTCATCACGACCAAAAAGCTCCACAAGATGTTCGGGCGAGAGCTCCAGGAACTCTTTAGATAAACGCAGAACATCTTCAAAGTGCTTTAAGATGTATAGCTTAGCTTTAGTATGGAGCTTTGAGCAGGACTGGAAATTCTGCGTCAACGTGAAGATGTCAATGGAGCTTTCAGGGGCTAATTGCGACTCCAAGAAATGACAACAGCCATTTACCAAATATGACATTAAAAAACGATCAGCCGCAACCAGAAGCTCTGCCACGTTTTCTTTGGTAATGTAAACGGATCCTGTGTAAGCGCATTCAACGATGTGAGACATGATGTGTGGAGACACATCCTGCACATCATAGATATCGCTATCCCATTTGTCAGAGAGAAGCGTCCTATGAGGAGAAAAGAAACCTTGTTATTGATAAATATAAATATCATATCATGCTAACTGACTAAATGTCTTGAATTATATACTGTACCATAAAGTGTTTTTGATACATTTTCTTTTCATCAACTACTTATGTATGAGTTTTTTAGATTCTTTCAAATCTGATGCATTTGTCATATATTCTGTCATCTGTCTATTTAGAAAGTGAATATAATCTTACAATCATTTTTACAGGGTTACCAGATGACCAGATATTTTTCCTAGTTAAATGGTAAAAATATAATTAAATATCATTTATAATTAATGAATTCAAAACGGAAACAAAACATTTTTTTATGTCTTTTTATTGTCGCACTTATAATGATTCGAAGTTTTTGTACCATTGCAATTAATTACAATAATAGCTTATAATATTGTTTGCAGATCAAACTGACCACCATAACTAGTTTTAATAAAGTTTACCAAAACTTAATGGGAAAACAGTCCACTATGAAAATATTGAATAATAACCATTGCAAATGATAAAAATAGACAAAATCCATTAACACCACAAAAATATAAGCCTATGACATATAATCCTGTAGTTACCATTTTAGCATATTCTAATTGTAATGTTTTCATTTTCACAAACTGTATACAAAGTCATAACAACCAGTATCTGAAACTTTTAGAGGATATTTTTATGTTTGTGGTTTTGGAAATGGAAATGGAAATGGACCTTTTACAATCATGTCGAGACACTCATGTCACGTCTTAAATTATTCATGGATAAAGCAGCGGCGCGTGACCAAGTAATTAGTGTAACTTACATCCCCCTCTGCTGGTGTAAATAATCACTACACGATTGCTATGTTCGTTTTTCGACGTGCTGTAAAACGGGGACATTTCCGGGGACAGAAAAAAACAAAAACCGGGACTGTCCCCTGAAAACGGGGACGTCTGGTCACCTTATTTTACAGTGTCATTAATATGCATTCAATAAACAATTTAACACACACAGTACTTATTACACTTAGTAGAAATAAAACAACCCCATTACAAACGTTAAACAATTTAGTCAATGTACACCAAATAATATCATGTAGGCCTAAAACTGCTTAGCAACCTTGCAAAAATGAAATAAACCAGGAGCCTAGAATAAAACAACAAGTTGTTAACTGCCTGTCCTTACCTAAAAAATGGGATGACTTGATAAATTACGATTTTGTGCACTTTCAGTTCCGTGTGATTAACTCTAATTTTAAAATCAGTGTGCTCTCCTTCTAACCTCATCTCGTTAAACACCCTAAAATAGTCTGCGGATCGTCTGTGATGCTCCATGTTTGCTCCTTAAACTTCACCAGCTCTTTAATCAAAACCAATAGTCGTTTTGTTGATTTTCGTCCTTTTGTTTAGTTTTGGGGATTTAAAAAAGGCGCCAGCGGAAAGATATGCGCAGTAAAGTTCTACGTCATGATTGATGAGCCCACTCTCATGAATTGCGCATAAATAACACGCGCTGTGCAATATCGTGTAATACGTACGCCAAAGTTCGATTTTGCGTGCATACAATACGCCTATTTTTGCGTGGATATGATACGCCAATTTAGCGTGTGTGCATAATAATCAGCAAATTGTCTCATTAACCTGTCCCCAAACCCTAAACCTAATGATAGCGTGCGTGCATATAATAACCTCTACCCTAACCCAAACCCTAAACCTAACAGTATAATTTTAAATAATCAGTAATCAATAATTTCAGTGGTTCCTCTTCATGTACGTTTCAAAATGGCTGCTCTCCCCCAGGTGCATGCAAACATTGGCGTATCATATGCACGCAAAATCGAACTTTGGCGTACGTATTACACGATACTGCAACAGTGTGTTATTTATACGCAATTCATGAGACCGGGTTGGTTTGATACAGTAACAAAGATCAATTCAATTTCAATTCAATTTGTTTTATTTGCATGACTACAAATATAGCAAAATTGCCTAAACATAAAATACATTTACAAACATAACGTTACTTAAGAGTAGGCTAGCCTAATAGATTTTGAACATTTGTGAAGTTACCATGTGTTAATGGGATAGTTCGCCAAAAAATCTAATTCTGTCATCATTTACTCACCGTCAGGCTCATCCCCCATTGACTCCTATAGTATTTTTTTTCCCTACTGTGTGAGTAAGGGTTGGATGAGATCTGTCAGTCAGTGTCAGTGTTAGTCTTGCATCAAGCTGGCGCAGTGGACGCTTTTCTGGGTTTAGCTCTTGTGTTTGAAAAGCTTTATGCTGTAGGGAATCTGTGGGACTTGATTTTAAGTGTATTCAAAATTTTAGGAATATTTTATGTATATAGGTCGATCTGATCGATTATACTTGTTATTGATCCAAAATGAGACCGTATAGTGTTTTCCACATTGTTCATACGCTGACATTGATAGATCTAACCAAGGGTGTAACTTTGGTTTGAGAAGTGGGGGTGGACACAAAATGGGGGAAAAAGTTTTTTATTTGAATCCAGTTCCTGTATTTACATAAGTTTAGGCACTATGGTACAAAATCCATGAAATATTGGATTTTCTGCATGAAGGGCGGATGGAGGGCAGCAAGTGATTTTCTCTATAGGGAATTCACTATCACAAACTCAAAATATCTTTGTTTTGCATCTTTTTTGATTGTTTAAATTGATTAAACCATGAAACCACACTGTGTTTTTATTGTACTGCAAAAGCAGTAGGTAGGAGACGAGCCGGATGACTTTCTAAAACGCTTACAGAGGTTTAACGTAGGCCTACCTAAACAATGACCAGGGAAGCCCACATTTCTGTCAAGCCTTAACATACACACTAGCTGCTGTTAAAGGAAGGAGTCCGATAACATAGCCTCCCGAAAAAACGACTACGCAAAACCAAATTTCTATGAAACCTTAATTGTAATAAACACTGTTAAAAGAACAAACACTTATTCATGTCCCCCTTATCCCCAGTGGAAATTACGCCCCTGGATCTAACTATCCTTCAGACTTGGATGTCTACTATCAGAGATGAAGGGGGAGAACAGCAGGGAGGAGACGAAGTGATGATATAATAAAATGAGCACATTTTATGCAGGAAGAAAAAGTCTTGCATCAATTCATTGTAACTTCCTCTGACTATAGAAATACATTCATCAGGTGTTATTATACCAGCACAGACAGTGAAAAACTGCTTGACTGCTTCACAACATTGAAACTACTTGTGAAGACAATACAACTGCATATGTGGAGAAAGAAATGTATAGAACCTGTACTCAATATAAGAAATAGTAAATAGTAAAGACCAATAATAAAATATAAGGATAAGGAAACAAGAAGTTAAATACAACACAGAATGTATTTCGTTACTCTCAAGTCAGAATTACATCATCTTCAGAAAATACACACACAGGTTGCTTTTAAGAAATTCAAATTGTATCCATCTATATTAATATCAATATTTAGCAAAATTCTGAATAGGTTTTTTTGGCCATTTGTATCTTTATATGGATAGGACAGTGTGACAGGAAATTATGGGATGAGAGAGAGGAAATCGGAACCCAGAAATGGGGATTCGCACTCGGGTTGCTGGAAGTGCTTCTGCACAACATGTCGGGTCCACTTGGCGCCGACTTTATATTTTATATGTGTTGTTAGGCTCTGATTTGTTATCTGATTTGTTTTCTTAATGTTTTGCATTCTGAGTCAAAACACTTTTCATCTTTTGATGTTTTTTGTAATATTTGGTGTCTTTTATGATGCTTTTAAAAATGGTTTTGTTTCTTTTTTTAAGTCAGTTTTACTTTTTGAAAGGTTTTGATCGATTTCATTTGCAGCTAATTGGATTTCATCTTTAGTTGTTCCAAATGTTTTATTAAAAGTATAGTTCACTCAAAAAGAAAAATTACTCTTTTAAAAATGACTCACTCGCTAGTTGTTCCAAACCTGTATACATTTCCATGTTTGGTTGAACACAGAGAAAGACATTTGGACGAATGCTTGTAACCAAACAGTTCTTGGACCCCATTGACTACAGTACCATAGTAGGAAAAATAACAATTGAGTCGAAAGTGCCACAGAACTGTTTGATGTCCTACATTCCTCAAAATATCTTATTTTGGGTTTAACGGAAAAAACGTAATTGTTCCTACTATGGTAGTCAATGGGGTCCAAAAACTGTTTGTTTGTGAGCGTTCTTCAAAAATATTTCTCTGTGTTTATCAGAATAAAGAATTTCATACAGATTTGGAACAACTCGAAGGTGAATATCATCTTTCCTGTAGCTGTTGTATAGGTGTTTGTAACAAATCTATAGGATAATGCAATATACGTCGCTTTGGATAAAAGCGTCTGCCAAATGCATAAATGTAAATGATTACAGATTTTTTTTTGGCTGAATTATCCCTTTAATAAATGTAGTGATTCGATTTTACAGTTCTTTAGAATTAAGGGCTTGAATAAATTTGTCGGTGCTGTCTGAAGCCCTTCTGCATGTCTGCCGGAGGTGATGAATTTAACAGGTTTGCAGTGTGTTTTGTTTTAGCATGTGATTAGTCTGTGTTTTAATATATATTAGTTTGGTTATGGACAGAAAGAGGAGTTTGTTGTTTGACAGTAAATGCACTAAAGGAGGATGGGTCAAGTGATGGCATAGCTACACTAGTTCCATGATGAACAAATCCTAATGAGTCTGATCCTGCCATTCAGTTTGTATACAGACTCGAGAGGCTCGGCACCGTTTATGTTTAAGGTTTGGTCGAGGTTGTTTTTTTGGTGGGATTTGGTCTGGATTCAGGAGGATTTGGCCAAAGACATGTTTAGCAGAACACTGCTCCTCCAGGACCGAAGTTGACTAGCCGTGCCATACAACATGAAAGTACAAAAAACAACAGGGGGAAAAAAATGAAGATTCTGAGTTTTCAAAATTTTGCCACACATCAACAAATCATATTCCTAACATTAGCAAAAAATACAATATAACTGTAAGCGGTATGGCTTGAGTGATTTAGTGCTTTACTTTTTTCTCCACTGTGCCTTAAAACCCAGATGCCTTTTTTTGTTAAATTAAAATAGTGTTTTCTGGGTGCTGTTGTTAAAAAATTGCCAGAAATGCCAAGAATGAGGTCCATCATTCCTCAATGTTAGCATATACATACCTGATGCGAACAGCACACGTGACGTTAAAACAGATTTGGGTAGATTTGGTTTCTCTTCCCTTTGTAAAATCACATTTTACGATCCGAACTTTGTACGGTAATATGGTTAACTGATCAGAGAAAACCTGCGGAATTACACGTCTTATAATATAGTGTAATATGAAATTTTTTGACATCGGTGTGGTTAAAAGTCAACCACATTCCAGAGCATTACGTACGCAGCAGCTTTCATGACACGCGTGCGAGTCGCTGCTAACAGTTGTCGCTCCTGGCATGATAAACTACTTAGGACGTTTGCAAGTGAGTGAGTTAAGTGAATGACTAAATAAGTGGAACATGACTGAATCAACGTTGAGCCCGAGCTGCTGCATCACCTACTCCTGTGAGCTTGTGCAGAAAATGAGAAAAACCCTTCAGGACTCGTCCAAATTACCATGAAATTATCTCCCTCCCCACTGCTAGAGATAGCGGCTGCCTCGTTCTGCCTCGCCTCGGCTCATCTCTCTCGCACGGCTCACTTCCTTTCCCCAGGCCTCTTTATAGAACAGAACGGAGCCCACTTTGCAGTTTCAGCGCGTTTGTGAAGTGAGTTTAAGAAAGTTCATTTCCGAAGGCATAAGCAACCCTTGACTCTTATTGGGGACAAAGAGCCCTGTTGCAGATTGGTCACAGTGCATATTTTAAGAATCTTTTCGACTGTCAGATCTATGATCTATCTATTCCACACTACATGACCTAAAGTATTTTGGCCACCTATCTATGCTACAATACACCGTCAAAGGCATTTTGTGTGGTGTTGCATGTGAAGATGTGCTACCTTTATGATACAAGAGCATCAGTAAAGTCAGGTTCTTACAGCGTTTCAATTCATCCTAAAGCTGTTCAATGGGTTTTTTCCACAGCAGAGTAAGCTCAAGGTCATTGTCATTCTGGAACAGTAAAGGGTCCTTAAATACAAAGCCGGCCTCTACAAAGCACATTTATTTAGAACGTCATTAGATTGTATAGCATTAAGGTTTGTTCATTGTTATGTGTTGACTGAGCATGAAGTCCAACGGTTCCCTAAGATTTTTCTTAAAAGGGGTCATATGGCGCGAATACATGTTTTTCTGTGGCTTTGGTGTGTCATAAGTTGCGCATGCATGTAGTAGACACATAATTGCAGGAAATGAAAGCGTCGGAACAAAAGATTCATTCTATCTAAAAGCGAATGCTCACCCAGACCTGCCTGAAACACCTCGTGTAACCACACCCCCACAAATCTACGTCAGTTCGTGGTTTGATTTGACTAAGACCGCCCAAATGTATAAGCAAGTAAGGTGGGCGTACCTGACAGTACAATTGCTTTTGGAACCTGATGGTCCAAATATGGTAAGAGGCGTTACATTTCCGTCACACGCTTGCAGTATTCGACCAATCACTCTGCACTGGTTAACTGGCCAATCATAGCACACCTCAGCTTTAGGACTCATTTGTCAAAAAATCTGCGCGTTTCAGAGAGGCAGGGCAAAGAGGAGATACAATCATGTACAGTATCTGGAAAACACAGCATTTTCGAACCTTAAATCGTGTATACACATTGCATTATATTTAAAATAAATGATAATATTCGTTTTAGCCGTGTCATATGACCCCTTTAACATTAATGGAGTTCAGTAAAGACAGTTTTGAGTAGTCCGAGGTCATTGCTTAAAAAGTGAGACTATTCAGGATGAAGTAAAAAACATTATGAAAAATGTATCACTTCGTGTACTGTAGTATAGTATACTAGGGGTTCAGTAATTTCGAGCGTAATACAATCAATGCATTCAGTCTCAGCATAGCATATTTTTTGTTTTCTGGATGTCTTTCTTAATGTCCTAAACTGCAATAATTAAAATGAAAATTATAGTCTGCTGTAGTGTTGGACACTGTACCGCTGAAAAGATAAAAAATACAAATATGACAAACTTAGATACTGTATGCCAGATCTGATCATAGTTTATTATTACACAGTAAAAGACACATAGTTGATGTATTTGTATCTTTTGTTAACCTGTCAGCACAGAGAGAAACCCCACACATATACACACACAGGTATATATGTATGCGGGTTTAGTATAAAGTGCAAATCAATCACAAATTTCCATCATGTATAACCTTAGGGATAAAACAAGAATATGCCTTTAACAGAATGCCTTGCAAAACAACCAGTCTTATTTTGGTTTCATACTGCATTTTAAAAGGGTGCATAAATCTCTGAAAATATAACATTTATCTTTAACATAAACAGGAATATGAGAGATATAAGTGACTTCAAGTTTTAAAAGGAGAGAGTACCATACAGTTTTAATGGCTTATGTAGCCTAGTCAACATGGCCCTGGGTCAAAGAGGAAATCTCACCAATTCTTGGAGAATCAAAGATAACGAAGGACCTATAATAACAGATCCCCTCTGTTGTAGTGCATTCTGTTTTCTCAGGTAATGATCAATGACATTAATAATTGAGCATTAAATTAACCTAAAACGTTTCTTACCATGTTAGCGGGACAATTTTATCACACATAGCTTCAATTTTCAATCATTCCTAGTCTACATTCTAGACTATTTCTATAACTCAGGCAAAGAATGTTTCAGAATTAAATTCTAAGACTCGAAGTCTAAATGTTTCCTTGAGGCAGTGGTTATATAAACTTTAAATTTGGCAACAAGAAGGGTCAGTCTCCAAGCTTTGCTAATCCACCCTAAATCACAATAAGGACACAATGCTATTCAAGTTCGAATGACCAGAGGGCTGCGATAAACGTTCAGCGCTGTAGGCATCCCTTTGAACCATATACAGACATTTGATAAAATATACATTCTCTGAAGTTTACAAAATCCATTACATTTTGAAAATTCTCTGAATCACAATATATGAGTAACATGGCGAGCTACATGGACAGAGGCTTTGAATGAGCGAGAACAAGTATGGTCTCCACAGCAGTCTAAGAAATGCAATGTAATAAGTTAACAAAATAAAATACATTTACACTGACACTGAAGTGTCTCTTGATTCAGCAACGAATGAGAAGACGAAGTCAAGAGTGCCCATACCTTCCATAATAGTGCAATCACTATTACAACGGTCAAAGCTTCAATGTGTAATCAACGTTTTACGCTACTTTTGAGATAATCTCTTTGAGCTGGCCTGAAGCAAATGTGTGCACTCACTGCTGTTGCTCTGGAGATGGTATGGACACCTTGTTGCTGAGATACCTCCATAACAGTGGTTGAGTTACACAATCCAGTCCCTGGTCATTTTGAAAATCCCCCTTTATGAACCGAGGGGATGAGCACACAGTAAAAGCAGGACGAAATCATGGGATTTGAATTGTAAAAATAGCTCTAACATAACACAGTGGGGTTGGAAATCTGTTTAGCAGCAACTGTTTGGTACAGGAACATCCTTGGTGTTTAACAGATTGCGATTTCATATTCCCAAACGAAACAAAAAGTCCTTACAACTGTATGCCTTTACATCCTACATCCAACAAGAACGCAGCACCTTTTCTGGCAAATTCTGATCAAGGTTCATACTTAGGTTCAAATGCTTCAATGCCCATGTATAGTGGTCCTATTAGACAGAAAGTGCATATTTTAAGAGAGAACCTTGTTTAGCCTCCTAAATACACATATGAACATACACAGAAAGTAAAGTAAGGATTAACAATTTGGCCGTAAAAGGGACATCAAATAAGCAGGAATAAACAACAAACAAACAAAACATAAATAGATATAAAACAAAGAACAAAAAATAAAATTAAGAAAATATCTGTTTATATATAAAGAAAACATAACATGGGACTGGGAATCTGATTTCATATGGGTGAAGAAAAGGCTACTGCTTAAGGTTTGAAACTTAAATGGCCCTTTATTCCACGCAGGGCTTGATAGCATGGATTTTAGTTTGAAACCTTACTAGATATTATTGCATAGTTTGGTGAATTAGTTTTAGATTTGCAGATCATTTGGTTTAAGAAAAACAGTCATTCTGCCCGTCCCTCATACAACATCTTTTTGGGTCTAATTCAATCAAACTGCTCTATTATCACCACAGTACCAACATGGCGCCAGTGTAAGTTCATTATAAAACAAGCAGCTGTGACTCATTTAATCATACATAATGGTTATTTAAATGGTTCAATAACTCACTGGTAAAATGGTTCATTTTGCATTTTTCAGCGGGAATGGCCAAAAGTGGTTTTGCGGTAGTTTGATTGGATTTGGCCCTCAGTCTCAAGTCATTCACATTGCCCTCCTTTCTTTGCTAATCCGAACGTCCCCAAGAAGCACTTATGAATAGACATTCCCCCCTT
Organism: Triplophysa siluroides; assembly: GCA_006030095.1. Taxonomy (NCBI): domain Eukaryota; kingdom Metazoa; phylum Chordata; class Actinopteri; order Cypriniformes; family Nemacheilidae; genus Triplophysa; species Triplophysa siluroides. Next base: position 2,369,526 of record VCII01000010.1, on the reverse strand, counting down.
CACTGTAGGTAAACACACCAAGAGAAATAGGCCTTTTGGAAACGTTGTATATTGCATAGTGTCGAGAATGGCTCCAGAAAACACTTTGCAGTGACTGCCCCAAATCGAATGTCTACGCTAACTGTGTGTATCATATACAGAGGCTGAACTGCATCAACCCTTCAAACAAAGCAAAATCAACAGTGCTATGAAATACTGGACGTCAATGACTCTGTTAAAGCTAATAATAAACAGCTGAATGACCCTGTATGAATACACAGTATGTGGCAATAAACGTTTTAAAAAATGTGCACTATAGTGGTCCCGTATAACATTCGCCAAGAATGTGACCTGACTCGTGTTCCCCCATGACCAGCACAGAGTCATAACATGGGCCTTGTACAGTCAACTCAGAAAAAGAATGAAAGAGATTGATTAAATACATTTCAAAAAGCTCCCAAATATGGATGCCAAGCACTAAAACTCCACCAAAGAGCTGTAAACTAATGCTTGCTGAATCAACTAACATTGCCCACAGAAATGTAATAAAATAAACATTTAAATAATATAGTAAGAAAATAAATATTAATAAGTCAATGGACATGCTTTTTTTAAATAGACGTTTCGGTTTTCCTTGTGTCTCAGCAACACTGGGAACCCACTTCCGCGCGTCATATTCCCCAGGGAGTAACTTGTTCATCTGTCCAACAAGTTGGCCAAAATATGTGTTTAGTTGTAGTCTATCAATGCTCTCTGGGCTTAGAACTGAATTTCCTCCTAGAGTTTTTTTTTCACTGCACTACTGTAACATATAACACGTTATTAACTGTTATTATCACGGTGACACAATTCGAGATTTAAGAGAACTCTTCAAATGACAAAAACTCCTTTAGCCACCAACTTTTACGTTTTGTGAAGGAATGTTTTGAAAATGTAAAGAGGTGTTTCCTGTCCCTTCCTGTGCTTCAGTTTGTTTTTGCTAATGATTGGTCGTCCAGTGTGGATCACTGTGCATCTCACATTGCTGTACTCAATGTGTATGATTTACGGCATCGAAGTGACTTTTTGGTATTTTAATGAATTCCTGCACATAGATTTTTGAAGATACCTCTCGCCAAATGGGAGAGACTCACAAAAAGGCTAGTGGCAATTTGAGTTAACAGCTAATATAGTAAAATATCTGTAATAAATAAATAGTACACTCTTATTTCTATAGCACATGCTAACTATTTCACATCAACGCTAGATTCAGTATATATACACATACGTTTTTTCTTTGCTGTAAGATATCTTTCATATACAGATGGCTATTTATTAATATGATAATTTTTCCTTTTATTTCTATTTTCACGAAAATAAGTCTATGAGCTCTCTATATTATGACCTGGAGGGTTCCCACTGGATATTTTGCGATCACACGTATCATTCTGTAAACCAGCCGATTTCCCCTTGAATCCTGATAACATGTAACTCTAGTCATCAAATATGAAGTGATAACCATTGACTTAGACATTCCAGATGTTTTTGTACTGGTACATGCCATTTTTCCAGTTGAGAAGGAATGTGTCCCTGTATAGTATTATTGGAAACTAAACCGCTTTTTTGTCTTGCTTTCTTTTTTTTGTGTGTGTTTTCACGTTGCGCTTGTGTATGTGAGCTTGATGGCTAAGTTTGGACTGGCAAATCGGTCTGAAGTTACGAGCTGTCACCAATGTTGCGTTTCTTGCCAAAAAGATTAGAGGCATCTCTGCTGCGTAGATTTGGCTGGTTCTTGTATCCGTGGGGACTTACAGACCATCGCCACCCACCACGAGTCTCCATTCCAGTAGGTACTGCGGCAGACGGACACGGCTTGTTCTGCAGTAATTGGAAGAGCATGGCAATCTCGGGGCCTAACCGGGTCAACAGATTCGTCCTCACCAGGTCCACTGTCTCCTCGTCACACTCCATCAAACTCTGCAGTAGTTTCCCATAAAACCTGCAGCGAGACGGAGATAACTCACTCTGAGCACGTGCGTCAACAAATTGGGAAAAATGAACCCAAAATATTGTTGTCTTTAATGAACTCTTACACCGTTTCATTCACATAATACTTCTGTGGAACGCAAATTGTGAACGTTTCAAATAATAACTAGGCCATTCAGGATAAGAATGACAGAGAATCATAAAAGTTTTTATTTGTGTGATTTATATGCTCCAATTTCTCCATAGCCATACAATAGTCCTGATAGGCCTAGTCTTTGGTGCTTTAATGAGAAAACCGTGATGTCTAATTTCTGGACGAATATATTTCGCGTCAATTTTTTTTATGAATCGCATTATCAAGTTTACAAGACTGGCAGGAATTATTTGTTTGTACTGTACATCACGACTTTTTTCACGATAAACAAATGACCCAAAATCGTACCAATGCATCGTGTACAATTTGTGCCGGCTTCCAAGTGAAATTTACACTAAAACAGTCTATTTCCTCTGTTTACCAAAAAAATATGAAAATTGCTTTAGTGCCACTTTTTTATTGCCAGCTTTTACTTTGGAGCAGCAGGGATACGTGCAGGAGGAAAGTAATATCGTTTTGCAAAAATATTGCCGCACGTGTCTTTGCTGTGTTATAAGTTGCCCATGCATGTATTATACGCGTAAAATTGCTTTGGCAATACACATAAAATTAACTGGCCAATCAAAGCACACCTCGCTTTTCAGAGCGATGAGCACGTTTTAGAGAGGCGGGGCAAAGAGGAGATACAAACATGCATGGTTTGTGGAAATACAGCATTTTTTTACATTAAATTGTGTATACACATTGGATTACATCTAAAAAAAACAATAATATTTGTTTTTGCCGTGTCATATGACCCCTTTAACAGCCCTATTTCTATAGAAGAGAGTGGCCAGGGTAGTTCTAAAAAAAATACCCTTTTTGCTGAATTCTGGGAATGCACAGTGAATTTTTCAAATGTCCCACAGACATTGTAATCATTTTTCAAAAGGCCAGTTGCTGCCACAAAATCTGACAATAGCTGAGTCATGGAAGGACAACTGTAACAGAGAACAATCGCTGTGCTCTATTTTTAAGAATATAATTTCACTTTTACCCTGGACTACTTTGACTATACTTTGTGAATGCAATTTTGCATTATCTTGCTTCAAAATACATTGCAGGAAAACAGAATGTTTACATGCTTTTAAGCTTTACCGGTAGTCTGTCATCTAGACTTTCTCTTTTTGTGCATGTTTAGAATCTAAATGTAGCATTATGGTCATAAAAGCCAGTCTCACCTGTTGGGAAAGTGGCTTGGTAATTTAGCCACCTCTGCAATGGCTTCTGGGTTTGATTTGGCCACTGTGCAAATGTCCAGCTTGTTGTAACAGTCCTCCTGAACTTCAGAAATCATCCTTTGGAAGGTGGAACACCGTCTGACTGTTAGAAAGATCTTGGAGGTGATGCCATTGGCAATGCACTTCAAGCTTTCCTTCACGAAAGCCTTGCCCTGCAAAATGAGCATGTAAGCCCTTGTTAATCAGAAGTGTTCAACTGAACCGTTAAACTGATTTATTGGAATTACCCATTTGATTGTACCTGATACAATAAATCACAAACCATGCAAGAGATAAATCAACAAAAAATAGAATATTGGTATCACTTTTTTTTACAGTCCAAGTACAAACTACAGTATGGACTTACTGTGTAACTACTTCAGTAGGTACCAACCCTGAATTTTAACCCATATCAAGTTCGTACATGTAGTTACCGGTATTTTGTTGCATTGTACTATAAGTGTGCATACTGTAATATAAAATGTAATAGCAAAATATTCATAAAACTACAATAGCTCTGTCAAGCTTTAAGAGCTACACCCCTTTCTCAATGGATTACAGCAGCAATTCACCAGGATTCACCTGATCCTTTTGCTTTAAAGATTCATCTTATGTTCACTGAATAAGGTGCCTTTCACTTCAGTACATTGTCTAGCCTTTGATGATTGGATGCATTTCAGTGGTACTTTGCCATATGTTCTATACAAATGTACATACCTGAGTGTCGAATTTAGCAGCACTATAGAGAAAAGACTTGCAGATGTCGTGCATGCCATCTGTGTCACACGTTGAGTTTTCAAGACAAGCAAAGGCACCACAGCCCACCTGGAGGGCGCTGTTCAAGCAGCGTGCCACGTCCGCTGAAAAAGGAAATCACCATTAAAATGGGATCCATTGCAAGTAACCAAAATCATTTTGGGCAGATATGAGAGTCGGGCAATATCTAGAATTTAAATTCAGAGTTGAACTGCATGACCCACAGGATATCGAATTGGTATAAGAATGACTGAAATAGGAATTCACAGAATTGCAATTCAAAGAAATTCATCACAGTTAAAACCCCCCAAAATTTCAATAGTTAGAATAGTGCCTTAGTAGTTGACATAACATGTCTGGAGTATCTACTCATGCAGGTGATGTGAGTCTCATTTCCTGAATCTATTGGCCCTTTTCATTTCTTCTCCTTTATTGACTGTGGCTGTGAATAAGATATGGCAAAAATGGGAAAAGATGTTGGCAGATGACAGAACCCCAATGGCAATGTCCTGAAATACTGTATGCTTTTTTAGCATAGACAATATAGTTTAAAAGAAGTTCAACATAGAGTGTATATTCAAAAGTGTTGACTAAATCAGTGTATGGCTCGCCATAGTCTAATTCGTCCCACCATGGTTTCAAAATGGAACAAAAATATTTTACACCTCAACACCTCATATTCATTTCACTGTATTCAACAGGTGACTCGTATATAAATGAGCACAAACCTGTCACTGACTGTTCGGATAAATGAACATGAACACAGTTGCACGTAGTTTTCCACAGTAGCATATTTGCAAGTATCTGTTTACTAGAAGCACACATTTTCTGCTTGTCATTCCGCAGAATTCGCTTACAGCATCATAAATCCCACAAAATGTTCTCATGAGAAATGATTCGAGGAGAAACATGTGTGTATTAGCAATGAACTTGTGAAAGCATTTAGGCCAGTTCAATAATTTCCAGCCTGCTTGCAAGGGAAACGAAAAGTGAACAGGGGGTCATTCTTGAAGAGACATTATACCACCCTATGTGCCCATGGGATGTTTAACAACTATTAGTATGTAGCTACTACAAACAGTAATGCTGCATATATGTACATTCTGTAATAATAGGTCTTCTTGTGGCAGTCTAGGTGCTATGTGCCCTGCGTTTGCCCCTGTCGTGTGATGGTTAGGGATTGCGTGGGGTATTGGGTCTGTGTGGCACACACACACAGTATCGGGTTCTGCTGACTGTCATATTTGGCACAATCCTAATTATTTCCATTACCCTTACATGTGACAAAGACAATAACATTCAGTGCGGTCCAAAACCACCACCCCCAACGGCTATGCGCCAAAGATTATAAACACTTTGCCGCACAAACTCGTAACCTGGTTAGAGCCAGGATCCCACGCCGCAGCGAGAAAGGACCTGAGTGTGCTTGTGTGGACCAGAGAAACTGGTGTGGCTACACACTCGCCTTACTGTATCTGAAGGAAAAACAGGCTGAGTGTTGCTGTCTCAATGCTCCTGGCAGAAAGCAGACTTCTGAAATAACCAGAAACCCCCCAAATGTCATGTAGTGAATATGTCTATTGTCCATAAGAGCAGGTTAGGGCAAGATCTCAGATGTACATTCTGTTAAGGCCACTTGCTCAATGGGCACATTTTAACGTCACATAAAGTTTTGCATTGTGCCATTATTTAAGCACAGGAGTCTTTACTGTTTACATTTTATTAGTAATTGCTTATCAGTAGTGCTATAATACATCCATCAGAACTCTTCATACTGTCTCAAACTGTACTCAGATTTGCCAAGATACCTGGGCCACATTCTGTAAAACTCAATTTCCACTCCTTTTCCTCAAAGTTCAACAATTTAAGGGATAGAGTATGAATATATTAGCCTTAAGATATCCATGAGCTAGTGTGCTCTGAAACACCAATACTGATGCTGACATCATGCCTGTATTATGTGTTCAGTCTATAGGCATGTGCGATTATTCCCTAAACAGTAATGCCGGCTTTTTGAACTGTGTGTTTCTGCTACGTGAAATACTAATTAACGTTTCTTCATCAAAAAGGTTTACTGCAACACTACAACCAGCAGAGCCATAATTTACAAAGTGCCAAATCGCCTACTACTAGTCTGGCATGCATTATACAGTGATTTTACTCAATTTGCCAACCTGCAGATCGTTTGGCAATGCAAAGGAAAAACGTTTCTCACTACATTGTTGTTGTGTAAGCAGGGTCTTGCTCTCTAATAGTGCGCAATTGTCTCATTTGTTTCTGTCTTATTTCTCTTAAGGACAAATTTGATACTTTAATGAAACACAACTAAAAACTCTATAAAAGTTTATGGCTGAAAAAGACATAAGTCATGAGCATTGTATCGCTTTTCTACACTCTTTGTTAGCCTCAGGACAAGTGATGGTCAAATATTTCCATGATTAGCCTCTTTTATCAGAGCAAAAAAATTGCATGGTGTGCACAAACTCATGATCTCAGCCTGCAGGGTGTCTTCGTGCTATGATGAAGATCACACTGGTTGTATTCAGCGGTTGGTCTTACTGAGAAAACACAATGCATTGATGTGGAAGGCTACTTAAAATGTAAATTACTCGGATTTGGCTGCCGATTCGTTGCTAGACCTTGTTTTATGTCCTCGGACACCACTCTGGACTAGGCATGGGACGGTTTCAAGGTATACCGCGATTTGACTGTTTTAAGGGCCGATCACATAGAAAGTGTTCATTGCTGTTTTGAATTGTTTTCAGTTGGCAGGGAGAGTTTTGCGCGCCTCGTGTTTTTGCTACCTGATGCGCCTGGCGTTTTTAACGGATTGTCTGAGCGCCTGAAGTTGAAACTCTTAGCAAAAAAACGCTTGACATCATGCGCCTTTTTTCCCATTGTCCAATCAAATGAAAGGAGAGGCAGGCCTTCCGATGTGGTGACGGAACTTTACACTTGAAACATCCGGAGACTGTAATGATGAAGTAGAAACTCGTGTTGACTGACGCGGGTTGACCGAGCAAGGTTAGAGCAAGCCCCCTCTGCTTGTACATGTTTAACGTTTCTGATAATATGACAGTTAACAGCAACTAGAGCGCTCACGCTATAATCCTTGACTGACAGGACAGCTGTTTCGGTGGTTACCTGGCAACATTAAAAAAAGCTGCGCGCTGCTCTTTTCAAAAAGTCATCCAAAAGAGCAGCGCGGCATGAACATGAAAAGCGGGTTCTATCTGATCGCGCCCTTAGGGTGTCACGGTTTCAAAAGGGAAACATTTTTTAAACTAAAATTTTTAAACCATATATTTATAATCATAAAATATAAATATATTGATACATACAGTTAAAAAATGGTTCCGTTTTGAAACCAAACTGTATATGCCGTAGTATACCTTTAAACCGTGCCTACGACATTATCGGTAACCTTAAAGTGAGAAACAGTGTTAGCAATAAATTGGGCCACACAGTTAGGCGCTGTGTCCACCGAGGCGTTTACGCCTGTGGCCCACGTGTTTTTTCAATTGTTTTCAACGGAAACGCCGCTTTTTAAAAAAAAGCCATCAACTGATGTTTTTTTTCTGCACTCTGGGCTGGTGCTATGCGTTTTTTTCACACTCAGCAGGCGTTTTCAGCGGAGCTTATGGCGTTTTCAGCCGTGTAAAAGCGCCTCGGTGGACGCAGCCCCTTAAGGTGCACTTTCAAAAAAAGGTGAGTTAAGTAATAACACATTAACAAATTCTGAGTAATTTTATGCTAAATAAATAAAATGGAAAACACAACGTTGAGTTAAACCTTAACTAGACAGATAGTATTGCTTTTAACACGACGGTTTTAGTGTGTTATCTCTCAGGGCCCTAAAATATGGGTTTGATATTTCATTTGATGCTTTCATGGAGCACTTACTGTATTGTATTGCAATGGGAAACAGGCATGATGATTAAACCTACGTATTACGACTAATGAAACTTGAACACAACTTGGCTGTTTCACTCTAATCATTTTGAGGGTACCGTGATGAGCCCTGACAGGTCAGAGCTAAAATGAGTTCTGAGAAAAAAAACATCAATAGACAATGCTTCGTCTTGTGTTTGCCTTTTCTTCTGCTTGCTCATGTCACATCAAGTGCACTAAAACCACAATTGGGTAGGTTATCAGTGCCCCTATACACATTTCTTGACGGGTGATATTACATTTTTCCACACAGACTAACAGGATGAATTGTTAGAATGAATAATTCATGTCTACTCTAACATAGCTACCTGTTCAGATTTCAACTTGCAGAGCGTGTGACCCCAACTCGAACCCGTGGCCCTGGTACATGACTCAGCTGTACCCAGCAGATTTGGAGACTGCACTGCCATTGTCTTAAAATGTCAGGTAGAGTTCGTTCATTTACAGCTGGACTTTTTGTTCATTGTTTAAGGCCGGTTAGCTATTCATCCATGATTTTATCACATTCCCATCAACACATCTGATGACATCAATGGGATGCGCAAAGAAATGCCCTCAAATAGATGATCCTATTACCACAAAAGCACAATTACTTAAGCGCAAATAACCAAAACACACAACCATTCAATATTTGAAAAGAGTGTTTATCTTATACAAATGATTACAGACACAATTGTTTTGTTTAGCAAAGTATATATTGTCTATGTTGGTCTTTTGGAATTATTGGTGCACTACTGTCTCTTTGTCTCAAAAGCACTGAGTCAGTACATGTCTCCCTGGCAACTAAGTACAACAGGAAGTTATGCAAATACCAAGTGGAGTCTGACAAAGGTTTTCACGTCCCAACCAGAGACAGAACGGAACTGAATGTCCCACACCACACACAGATCCACTATTTGACACTTGGACAAGCATTTGTCCGCAGCATATTAACAACAGACGTTATTCACAAAGATGACGAAGACTGTAACTTTTGGAAACATTAAGGTCAGATCTTCCCTTTAATAAAATGAGCGGAAACAACTCATCATTTGTTATAGCACCGGGTCCTTTCAAGTGCGTACAATGTTAATTAAATCATCCGCTGCACCCACTCCCATAAAAGACAGAGGCGAATGATTTGTACACTAACCACACACCCTCCAACTCCCTCTACCTGTAACATCTTTATACCTGCTACGGTGAACCAGAGCTACAGGAGCAGGGGTGTTCAGCAACATTTTGCTCAATCATGCTCCTGGGGATCTGCTTAAAGAAAGTAAATAAGACAGATGACCTCTGCTTCAGGTGTCTGGAACAAAACTTTGCAGGAAGGTAGTTTTCCAGCAGCTGGTCTGAGCCCCCTTGAGCTATGCTGAGCATGATAATGAGCAATGTCTTTATATATTTACTCTCTAGTCATCTTATAAAAGCTTCATTTACTAAAAACCGTTGACCCAGATTCTCACTAAATGTGTACTTTGTCAATCTATTTAGAAATCACTGTAATAAAAGCATATGTGTTCTAAAAACGTGCTGTGTTCTTGCTCTTCACGTTTTAAACGTAGGTTCCTTGGCATATTTTGACTGTCTAAAATGGTTCATCTGTCCAATAGGAAGTCTTTCGGAAGTAAGCCCACAAGCACACCAGAAAAAGAAAAACTGCCTTTAAGGCGCACCGGCATAATTCACATTCATTCATCGCGCTCAATGCATCAAAAGAAGCAAGTTATCATCATGAGCTATGAATCCTGAAAAGCGCATGATCTACAGCATGCCGGATGGATGCCAGGTCAGAGGACGAAGATGATATTCACTGAGGCTATTTGATATATCTGCCACAGAGCCGGTCAATAGATGCAATGGACGAAAAGCTAAGTCACAGAGGAGATGACAGCTCGGAACATCTACCCTTCACCAAGCATGCAAGCGCTCATGCGTGCGTGTCAGAATAAAACCGGCTCGTTATTTCCCACACGGTTCCTACTTACAGGGGCTGTTGGCGGAGAAGCGTGCTCTTCTGGGCGAATACGATTCGTTCTGATCCAGTTCGTAGGCGCAGGCGATAAGCACGGCGAGAAGCAAAAGTCCGGTCCTTAGCGGCATGTCTCACTATATTACACTGCCTCTCTTTAATGAAGGGGAATATCAAAGGGTTTCCCTTATCTCTGTCTCGAGGCGTACGGCACGCGTTCTTGGCGACTTCGTTGAGAAAATGCGCGTGATGTGGGCAGTATCATGAAGGCTCCGTCTGTCCGGTTGATCTCTTCACCAGTTTCTTCTCCCAGCGGCGTGCATGACAGGAGCGCAGGTCGCCCTTTATATATGCCCTAGCATCACGAGCCCGCCGTTCAGCCCAATCACACATCACAGCACGCGCTCTCACACGGCCACGGCTCAAACTTTTATTCATTGATCCGTGTCATTTAAATGGGCTTCCCGGCGCGGCAGGGAATTGCGTATGGCGTAAAGTTGGCCGTGCCTTTTAAGTTGGGAAAGGTGCTTGGGAAAACACTCGCATCCTCTCAATGTTGTTCTATACAAATATGCAGCCGTCCGCGCGTGTCCGCTTTAGAGAGACAGACATGAAGCTCATTCATAACATTACGACTGAGATTTGTGTGCCTCAACTCAAATTCAGTTTCAAATGCTGTATTCCTCATTATTTAAATACGGCAGAGGAAGGCTAATGCACTCTTAACATAAAGGTTTAACGTACATGCACCAAATGTTCTTTATTCGTAGTGCACACCCAGTGTTTTAAAATAGCGTTTTCTAGAGTTCTACAACTTGAAATATGTAGCCTAAACGGCTCCATATAAACAATGCCACCCAAAATGACCCCAGCTGATTTTTTACACTGCGCAAATCTAAACGTCTTCACCCTTTTGTTTAATTTAATAATCCTTGTATTATGTTGCAGCGGTTTGTTAAAGCGTAACCACTGTGGGACGCATTTTAGTCAAATGTATTGCGTTCTTTGTTTTTCTTAAACGTCTTTGAGAAATAACATTTGAAGTTATTCAAATGACTCGGTTTTTTATCGCATTGGCATTTTGCTGGACTCGCTACAATAATGGCGCTATTGTTTTGAAGCACGCGGAATTGTCTCTAACTGGGAGATAAACTAGATAGTTATTTACATCAAACTATCACACCTCCATCACTGTAATGACTTTATAAAGCGAGTCTAAACTCGCGCACTGCGCACGTGCAGAAGCGCACGCACAAAATCTATGCTCAGTCAGCACCGCACAGTCATAGTGATATGTGGAGGTCTGCTCACTGAAGGCTAAAGAAAGAACATCTCACAAGAAATAATTGGTCCATCAAACGGCCTTTGACTAGGATCTACTTCAATCATCAATTTCTCAAAAAATCTGTATATTGGTGAAGACTGTAGAAGTTTATTTTCAAAGGTCAATTTCGGTTTGAGCCATGCTGGGAAGTTATGGTAAACTTTTTGGGGTTGAAGAAAGAAAGAAAGAATTAAACAAAAGTTGTCTCAAAACATCAAAACATTTAACAAGAAAGTATCAACCATTACTTTAGCCAACTGAAAATAAAACATGAACACAACATACCTGTTTTGTATTGGCCAAGTAAAAATGTGACAACCTGCCCTCATTTATAAAAAAAACAATATAATCAAGGTTAATTTTAACCCAAAGGTTGAACTGTATCCCAGTCTTGATTACCTACAAGCATGCAAAAATATGATGATATTGGGCAATATTTTAGGCGGTTTTGATATACAGGTGTTCAAAATAAACATATGAGCCAGCTAAAGACATCTAGCTATTAAATAATTTAGCATTTGTTCAAAACCCTAAGCTGAGATATACTTCCAACCTTCCCATCTGATCACTGCCATGGTTTGATCCTTGTATGACGTTTCCTGTTATGTCTGATTGGCATGTGCTCCAAGTGTCTTTATTTTTAAGTTTACAAACATTTCTATACTTATTCAGTATATTTCTCAGTATTCATCAACAATTTACTTTCTGTAATACAGAAATACCTAATACCATCCAACTCACAAACCCCTTTGCCATCCCTACACTCAAAATAAATCAAAAATAAATGTAATGAACGGGGTCATTTGGCACAAATACGTGTTTTACGGTGTCTTTGGTATGTTATAATTTGCCCATGCATGTATTAGACACGTAAAATTGCGAAAACTAAAGTGTCGGCACAAAGGATGCATTCTATCTAAAAGCGAATGCTCACCCAGACCTGCCTGAAACGCCTCGTGTAACCACACCCCCACAAATCTTCTTCAGTTCGTGGTATGATTTGACTAAGACCGCACAAACGTATACGCAAGTGAGGTGGGCGTAACAGTCAGTATAATTGCTTTGGGACCTGATGTTCCAAATATGGTAAGAGGCGTTACATTTCCGTCACACGCTTGCAGTATTCGACCAATCACTACGCACTGGTTAACTGGCCAATCATAGCACACCTCGCTTTTCAGAGCGATGAGCTTTGTAAACAATCTGTGTGTTTCAGAGAGGCGAGGCAAAGAGGGGATACAAACATGCACGGTATGAGGAAAATACAGCGTTTTTGAAACTTAAATCGTGTATACACATTGCATTACATCTAAAACAAACGATAATATTCGTTTTAGCTGTGTCATATGACCCTTTTAAGAGGTTCTTCACAGCGATGCCATAGATGAACCATTTTTCGTTCCACAAAAATAACATCTCCTTCTTACTTTTTTTATAATCTGAAGAACATATTTTTTTGCCACAAAGAACCTTTTGTGAAACACATAGATGTTAAAGCTTCTTTATGGAACCAAAAGGTTATATATATATTTCAAAGAACGTTGATAACCCACCAACACTGGACCTCATTGAGTTTTATTGATGGACACTAAACCACTGAGACATTTCCTCTAAAGATCTTCTTTTGTGTTCCACATAGTCATATATAGGTTTTGAACAAAATGAGGGTGAATAAATGATGACAGACTTTTTTAGGCTGAACTATCTCTTTAAAAGTGAGAGAATGTGCTCTTTCGCTCAGATTCACATGTCACAATAGGTGTTAAAGAGTGGCAAAAAAGGTCAACCGTTTTTCATTGAAGGCATAAATATGTAGATGAAGACTCAGGATTCAGTAATTGTTTTGTTGTGGAAGTACTTGTAATTTAAGTTCTTTTAAAGATTCCATTAAAGATGTGGAGTTGATTTCCCCAAAGCTTCTTTTATCTTTTTTTTACCATTCAAGGAATGCTTTTAAATTGCCAGTTGTTTTCTAGATGTGTTTTATGGTTTTTTATACATTGCTGGAGAAATAAGGTTTTACATGACATTATTGGAGAAAACACTTGTTGAAATTTCAAATCATTGCATTTTTAAACGATATAATGTATATATGTCTGTGAGTGCTTTAGCCAATATTATTCTGCAACTGGTTTTCTCACCGAGTACAGCCTTGAAATCATGAAATCATTCTACAATTTGATTTATCGAAGTGAAAAATGTATTACGACCAAAAGGAATGTACAGCCATACATCATGTTGGTCAGTCAGTGTGTACTGGACCAGATAGAATCAGACATGTATAATTTATATACATTTTAGGATGTCAGCCTCATAAGACCTGTTTTTTCGTAGGCACTGTTGAGCAAACTGGGTGGTTGTCAAATGTATCATGTGCTTACAGTATATAAAGTATTTCACACTGTTGTAAAAACCACAAGGGATGATTTCTTGACCAGTTCCACAATGAACGCTCCCATTTTACTGGAGGTGCGTGTAAAATTAAACTGAATTCAATTTACCCACGCATTCTTTATAAATGGTTGAATAAAATCCATTGTTCTGAAATATCAAGTCACGCAGTGTTTAGATATGGTTATTGCAATCCAGCTGTTCTGGGAAAATTATCTCAATTATTATTATCCTTAAAATGGCTCCTAAAGGGCACATTCACCAATTTATAAAGAATCTTGCTGATACACCTTTCCTGATGAAATATGTTTCTCAGAACAACTGAACGCATTATGAGAAGAAAGCTTCTAAAAAAATGATGTCCAGCTTTAGGTTTTCTTTCCTTTTTCCTTTAGTTTAGTAAATCTTGTACATACGTATATAGGAAAATTTTTTAGTCGAAATGTTTATTGCCCGAGATGTGGATGTACTGTAACATCTTTCCATTACTTTTAGGGACAACGCATCAAAAAGCTTCAAGATCTGACAGCTGCGTTCACATATGGATCGAATTCATCTTTTGGCTAGTGACTGAGGTAAGTCAAATTCAGGTGGTCTTGCACCCCAAATAAATGAATCCCTGGGGGAAGGTGATATATCAGGCAAATGAGGTCTCCTCCTATGAGTGGTTAATCATGCATGTGTTACTATATGAAATGGAAACATCTGGATCTTGGAGATGAGGAATTGTAAACCCTTTTGTCATTGTAAAGTCAGAAATTAGGGCCAATCTGCTGCACTCTGCTCCCTTAGGAGTGTGTATGTGGGTAATGAGAGAAAGGTAGAGAGAAGAAAGAGTGTGTTGCCGGGGAAGAGTTCAAAGATAGGGCACGATGGCAACGAAAAGTGAGCATTCTGCTTTGGCCTGATACACGTGGTTCTTTGCATTGCTTTGCATGAAAGCAGTTTAACTGATTCTCAGATTACGCACAACTTTGCATTCTGTCCTTACTTTTAAGAGGTCAGCTGCAACCTGGCACTAGTTTCTACAGCATTATGATGCTTATATATCCATGAATTACAAGCTCTGTTTCTGCGCAATAACTGTCTGAGCAAATAGAAAGAGCTATTTGTATAAAAATATCAGCAAAAGAATTCAGCTAAAACTAAAATAATAAATCTGTCACCAGAACCACAATTTAGCTTAATTTTCATTTTACTGTATCATAAGAGGCTTAAATAAAATTGTTGTCGGTAACTAATATAATCAAGATGGTTCAGTCACGTTACTGTAAACAATTTATATACCTAATTTATTTCAATCTAAGATGTTACAGATGTTACAACATGAAGCATTAAGACCTTGACACAGATTTCAACATAACACACTTCATTTATTTTTACAAGCTGGCTTACATTGATGGATTTAAAGTCCATTTTTCAAGCTAAATATTTATACATGCCTGTGGTCTGCTTATCTGTAAACGTGTTTGATTGACAATCTTTCCAAATAATCCTCCGAACACCACCTTTTGCTTTGTTACAACAAGCCAAGGGCACTTTTGAAAACTAATACGCTCGAAGAGGTTCATTTTGTAAGTGGTCTTGATCTGAAGTTATGTGTGTGCACCCCACGTCCAGGAATGAGCACCTATTTTTGCCCTGCAGTCCCCATCGTGTCCACTAGAGGGTCTGTGAGGAATGGACCGGGATAACCTGCAGGTAAATGAGGCTCATTTAGCTGTAGTTGACTGAAAGGCTCGATTGTGGTTTGTCATCTAAGTGAAGCTCATTTTTAAATTTCTTTCTGAAGGAAGTGTAACTTGCCAAATGTTGTTGCAACGTGGTAATACAACTTATGTCCATGTCCAAATTTCACGTTTTAATTTGCCTTCAAATTACAGAAAAAGTCTACATGAACGTTGGCCAAAAGAAAGTCACCGTCCACAGAGAATGCCAACAGCATTATAAATATCCAGTGTTGACATTTAGGGTCAATAAAGCAAGAAGCAGTTTTGGAATGTGCGAATGGAGGTTTAATAGTCTATATATTTCCATAAAATAAGCGCTAGTTGAATCGTTTAGTCTAAGTATATTACAGCGTACCGATGCATATTATTGTATTTTGGCCTGAACAACTGGCCAAGAAGGTGGAGAGGGAGAGAGAGAGAAAGAGAGAGATGGATCAGATATATAATATTTGATATGATTGTTATGCGGTTTCAGTTGTCAGTGTTCAGTGTTCACAATGTCACAACTGATCCATAACAATTGTTTTATATAAGAACTCACAATATTAATGTAAAACTTTTAAAATATAACAACAATAACATCAGAGAATAAAAAACTCACAAACTGTAAAGTTGTTGGATTTTATATTGTTATTTTATATTTATATTTGTCATCATTTACTCTCTTGTAATTTCAACCTATATAACTTTCTACCTACCGCAGAACACAAAATAAGATATTTTGAAGAATGTTGTTAACTGGACCCCATTCACTTGCATTGGTTCTGTGAATAGAAATGAATGGGGTCCAGTGCTGTTCGGTTACCAACATTCTTCAGAATATCTTCTTTTGTGTTCTACAAAGGAAGAAAGTCATAAAGGTTTGAAATGAGAAGAGGGTAAGTAAATGATGAGAGAATTTTTTTGGTGAACAATCACTTTAAGGATACCCAGAGGAAAACAATTTTGCTCATTGGTTGCTTTTTCTTAGCTCAGGAGACGTAGTTGTGATCCTCCTATGTTTCTTGATTAAGTGTCAGCAGTTCATCAGATTTTTCCCCAAAATTCCTAAATAAGGAGAGATGTGTAAGAGAGTCAAAATTGAGAGTGTGGTGAGAGAAGCTTGGGAAATCTCTTCATTGTCTAACTTAGGTATCAGCTTTGTCTCATGTTTCTCCTAAAATGCATTAGGATAAATAAAAGTAGACACAAGTGAGAAAGTCATGAAAAGAAGAAGAACAAGAATTGTTGTGTTTTATATGATGATGATATTGTTTTTCACATTCATTGGACATGACCATAGGATGAGAGACAGGAATGGAAGAGGAACGTACCTTGAGGGATTCGAACTCGTGCTGCCTGCCCCGCGGTGCTGCTGTGTTTCGATGTTGCCCACAATCCTATATGTTTCTGACAGGGATTTATCTTAGTTCAGGATTCTAAGGGCTGCTTATTCTCCTACATGTCTCATTTATGTATCAGCTTAGTCGTTCGGTGCCAGCTGCATATAATAAGTTGAATAGTTACTTAAGAACAAGAAAAGTTGCCCTAATAAAAAACTTTTCATTTAAAATACATATATTTCACACCAAGTATAGTTTAATTGTATTAACATATTTAATGACATGACTTACTGACTTTATTTGAAGTACTACTTATACACAATGCACATTTCGTCATATTGAGCCTGTGTATTAATACAAATTTGTACTACTGTCACTTTTGATAAGGATTTTATGATTTTTTAATCAAATCAATCTTTCAAGGCAAGATATTTAAGTTTACCTGAAGTATACTTGCAATAGTTCCACTTTAGCACAATAAAATGCACTTAAATGTTTGATAATTTGACTGAAAGCATCCCAAAGATATAATAATATAAAATATATAATAAATTAGAGTACTTTGAGGAAAATACTTTGTGTCAGTCAAGTAACTGATGAAAGTGTGTGCTATTGGACAGTGCTCTGTGTATTTTAGACATCATTACAACCATACAGTGACTTGATGAACTGTAGCAATTCAGGTCTCGTCTGGGTTTGTTTCAAGACACTGATTTTACTTTACACGGTACCAAAATAAAGAAAATGTTAACAAAAATATCCATATGATATTACTGTAAGTTGCAAAGGTCCAATAATTTGCAAACCTTTCACACACATATTCTGAGCAATGCATTTTTGGTTTCTAAATGTCTCTTGAATTTTAATGCCCCCGGCAGGCAATAATTCACCGCACAAAAAACATTGTGGTTGGCAGAAACCATGTTTATATTATTTGTGAGTGAAATGGTTGTATTTTCTTTTACCTTGCTGGGTTGTGTTCGAGAATGAGGGTACAGTATGGCACACAACCTTTTTCTATTAACTGACAAATTATTATGATAGAGCTTGATTGAAGCTTTTATGAAGAAAAATAAAGCATTTTCTTTTCCGTTTAATAAGTAGATAAGCTGTGCATAATTACAGGAGAAAATTAGTATTTTAGAAATAGCAGTTTTTGACATTGAGGCAAACAAGGTCTGTGTTTAACAATCTATTTGATAAAACTGCACTAAACAAATTCAGGATTTAGCAAGGCTTTTCTAAAGTTGCCGATAATGTCGTTGTTAAACCTGATGTACAGTGACCTCTTTACGAATTTTACTGGTTTCAACGATTGCATGAGAGTGCAGTGGTTATGTGCATGCCATGCTACTTTTATAAAGCGTTTTAATAGTGCTCTAGAGGCAATAACTTGGTTTTATTAAACAGGATCGAGGCTGAGAGGGTTTCTTGAAAAGCTCTGCGCTGTGTCACATGCACCTACTGCACGGATTCAACAGCCAGGCCATGCAACGGTCAGAGAACTTGTGTTTAGAATTCAAAAAGCATTTCAAACGGCATTTATGTGTATAGCATCTGATTTCTTCTATTTTATTCTTTTATAGAGAATCAAGTGTTGTGTCTTTTTGTAAGAAATTGTTAAAAATGCTTGTTTTTATAAAAATGCATGATTCTCATTGACCAGTCTTGACATTTGTAGGTTTGTTATTCACAGATAACAACCTCTCAAAACTAATAACACACGCTAATCCAGATGCAGCAAATCATTTTAACAAATTGAATATATATATGACATTATATTTACAAATGATTAAACCAAATTGCCTGTTCGTGACATTTGAACATCGTTTCTTACCTTAAAACCGAAAGCTTTTCCTCAAGGTTTGCATTCGGTAAAAATTTGCTCATAATATATTTAAAATTTACATTTCATGTCCAGTTTTTTCTCATGTGGCAAGTAGCCGTGTAATAAGCGGGATAATGTACAAACAGCAAGCTGTTATTGCGAAATAAGCCCCTTCAGTGTGATACAAGACCCGGGTCGGGTCATCGGATCCTGATCACACTGTTGGGGCTTATTTCTGCGATAACAACCGGCTGCCTGTGCATTATCTCTTACAAATTTTATGGGAAGGCATGGAAAAGATCCTGTCTGCTTTTTTTCAGACCTTGTATTCTACAAATTTAGATACGGTTGCGCTTTTACTTACAATTTCATTTTGATTTTCAAAGTGGAAAGCCCTTATTACAAACAGGATATACTAAATGACTGATTACTTGATTCTTATACATTGTATATGTATTTTTCGAATGTCACTAACTTTCGCAATGGACTATTGACCAAATTTATCAGATTAAAAAAACTTTGTCTTTGTCAAACCAATTATAGATATCTAAACTGCTTATTCTGGAAATTCATAGCCAAACAATGGAACTCTTGCAACAGTCATTCATTTATTGGTTGGAGATTAAATCACTCAGATGCTGTAGACTTTCATTTTAATCTCACACCAACCATGTCGTTTAAGAACCGCACAAATTATCTCCTTCATTACCTTAATGTTAAACAGATTTTTCAATTGTTCTCGTATAGCCCTGGCTGTGTAACCTACAGGCCACTCTCTGTAACATATAACCGGGGAATTTGGCCTAATGTGCTCATGGTCACGGAAAGTCCCCTAATCTGCAGGGGTGAGTGAGAATCGACATGGCCGAGGTTGTCATTTACTACACTTGAACATGTGTGTTCACATCTGAGCCCCAGATGAACATCTTTTCCACATTGTGGCAGACCAAAAGTCACTTTGGAGCATGTCTTAACCTCCCTGGCGGAAATGTCAGCATTGTTCAGAGCTGCGTACTGAAAGGATCGAGTCTCCTTGACAAATTTAATTTGAGGCTCTTTGCATTTCCTTTATAGAGACTCACTGCCCGCTGACTCAAATGTGTGCACCTGTACAACAAAGGCTTCAGCGTTTTCATGACCTGACCATGCATCTGATGGTTTGATTTTAGTACATGCTATTTTGCCAGTGATTCAGCAAGCTAGAAAAGAATCAGTACACCTGAAACACGTGAATGAATATGTATGTCAACGTTGCATTATTAGATTTTTTTTTTGCCATAAATTATTATTATTATTTTGGTCACTGTGTTTTGCAAATATCTAACAATATGAATTAAAAATGCTTGTCAACTTTGACCACACAGTATTTCATCATTTCAAAAGTACGGTATTTTTTCCATTTCCTGAAAAACAACAAATTTGGCTATCTGAGGTTTCGGAAGGACAGCGATGATATTTCAAGAAAAGTGATTTCTTTGAAGTTAACCACCCCCAACCCACAATATGATCAAATGGGTCTGTTTTCTTCATTTCTCCTGAATCGTACTTCTCTCCAGTAGGCTTGGATCCATACAGTATCCCCCACAGGCTATCGTGGTACATGTCGATGAGTGTTTTCGATTGTTGCATTCGGTTTGTTCTGGATTTCCTCACCGCAACAGCTAAACCACATTAAGACCATATTTAATCTAATACCAAGCTGCATTAAATAATCGCCATGAGCCAGGCTGTATCGCGTGAGCCACTTGAGTTTAGATCTACTGTGCGTGGCGTTTGAAGTGTAATAAATTAAATCCAAAGGCCAATGGGGAGGCTTACCCCCCGTGAGATGCTAAGCAGGTTAGCTGATGTAATAAAGATGTCTAATGGTCTATATGTGAACGGAACGGGAAGCGTTCTCAGGAGATCAGTGTGAGTGTGAGTGAGATGAAAAACCATACATTGTCAAATCAACTGTTGCAGTTAAAAAGGGAAAAGTGCAGTTGCTAAGTTACTCGGTAGCTGAACTGTTTTCAGTCTCCTCTGGTGGTGCTTTAACTTTATGTGAGTGAATTAACATACTGTGGCTCAGAAAGCAAGTACATAGCAACCATCTCACGATGCCCTGGTCACCACAGAATCATGGTAGCACTGATGATATAATCTAGAAGTCATTAAAGTGGCATGGCTATAGAATATTTACAAAAATATGGTATCAATTCGACTGTATCAGAATGTGAATATGGAGGAACAACGTGCTCTTTATCTTAACTGGCTACATAAAAATATATCTACTTGGTGTTCTCAGAGAAATTTTTTTGGGAGGGAGTTCCATCTCTCAAATATTAATTTACCAGCAAAAAATACAAAGAAAAAAAGAACCACCATGGGCAACATCTGTGACCATCGGAAAACCTGACAAGTGTGCGAACAACCTTTACCTGGCCTGTTCTTCGCCCTAAAATGTCCTTTTCTTCCATGGCCATCTGGTTTCAGTTCTGGGCTCATCTGGTTCTGTCTCCAGTGAAGGAATTTCAGGAATACGTCCTGGATCCATGCCCACATCCGTTCACACACACCAGTGTTTTCAATTACACTCCTTTTAAATGGCTCTGAGGAGCTTGCTGTGTGTGTGTTTGTGTGTGTGCGTGTGTGTGTGTCATCTGCTCACATAGAAAGGTGCTTTCAATCAGACGCCTTTAAATGGCTACAAGGAACCTGTGGAATGGTAAGCGGTGGGTTCTGCTGCCCCTGTGTGAAATGGTAACAAGTACACAGTGCAATAAATGCATTTATTTACTGTACCTGTATACATACTCATAAACAGTGGCATCCAATTTGGGGTTTTTAATGGCTGATTCCAATACCAATATTGTTGGTTAGTTTGGAAGAACAGAGGTTTATTGCTAGATAACAAGATGATTACGTATAAAGAAAATATAGACCGCTTTAGTAACATAAACAATGCTGGTCTAATGCTGGTCAAGAAGAACTTCCTGTTTCAGTTTTTTAAGACTACGAGCAAACGTTTAAACAAAGTCAACCAACAGAACAGTTAAAACTGAATCGAAATGTAAAATAAGCATCAGTGGTTTTCCCTCTCAAATATATTGTTTCACTTTGGGTGAAGAAAGAAAGTCAAATACACCTACAGTAGGATGGAATGAGGGTGAATAAATAATAGTAAAAAAATAAAGAAATTATTCTGAAGTTAACTATTTCTTTTAAGTGTATGTATGCAGTATGTGGTGTAAAAAAGTAAAATTACAGTAACTAACTACTTAGTAACTAGCTACACCCAACACTGATGCCATTGCAGTTTACTAAATATTCATCTATCGAATATGCTGAAAAAACACCTCATGCAAGCTTAGAATCTTTTTTTGCCAAACATGGAAGTTTTTGCGAAATTGACGTGTTTCTATTGGGAGTATTTTCAATTTGCCATTACGATTTGCGCAATTTAAAGGATAATGGAATCGCAGGTAGATGGAATCTTATTTAAAGACTGTTCACTGTGAATCGAGAATTGAAATGCTTTTACTACAACTCTCTTGCAAGGGTTGTCATGGTTCCTAACCCATCATTTTTCCAATATTACAACTTTTCAACATTTTTTACGACTTTTCATAATATTTATTTGGCAGAGGGCCTCCAGAGAACAGTGCTTCCAAGAAATAAATTTTATTGTTATGTGAGTTCCATGGGATCAAAGCTCAATGCTCTACCAACTGGAATTTCCGATTAAGACCCCACAAAACAATGTTCTGTGCCTGCTTTCAGTAGATGCACTAATTTAGTGAACGCTATAAGGCCATATTTAAAGGAAAGTGACAAATGACATATGGTTTGTAGTATATGTTTTAACTTTGACAAGGTGACTTAATGTATGAAATCAGCCCCTCTCAAGTTTATGTGTAGTTCATGAACATGTTCCACTGATGTGTTCTACAAATGTCCAAATATGGATCTTTTTTTAATCAATTATAATATGTTTGATGTTTGTGCTTTTTTTGACAAATGGCACTTGCCTTTTGGGGCCAATGTATGTGTTGACTGGTCTCAGCAAAACAAAAATTATCTGACAATTTTCTCTGAACCCATTGATGCACATGTGCCTACCTCAGTCTATACAGTATCTCTCTCCTTTTTGCCTCTATCTCCAAACTCTTGCAATACATGTAAGTATTACTCTGTCACATACAGTGGGGGATGCTAATCTGAGATAGAAACACGTTTGCTCCATGTTTTCCAATTTGCATGCTAATAGAGTTCCCATCTGATATAGCACGAACATCATCACCATAAACCAGAGACATCATGCAACCATTTCTCTAAGCTGCAGTGTTGGCTCTCCTGGATATTTGTATTGTCAGGTTAGTGTCATAGTATCTCAGGTTTATGGATTTAGGTGTACATCCATAGCTAATTTTCTTTATAAATACATTTTATTGAACCAAGTCAAATGTACAGTTCGATTAAGAGTACACCACGCTTACAGTAACTTTAGAAGGCTGGTAATAGAAATGTGATTTATATGTTATGCCATATAGACAACAAAAGGGAAACCTTTATGCACTCAAACATCAACAGCCACATTTGATTCAGATTTAAGGAAGGTTGCTAAATGGGTTTCTGCTTCATGTGTGTTACATTGTTTTTAAAACTCATGCAAACTCTTACGTGTGTTGGATACTGAAGTAAAGTCTCCTTAAAGTAGCTTCTTAAAACTTTCCACAATTTGAGATCAAAAGAAGAACTCTGAACAGTTTCAGAGTTAAAGGTATTGAAGTATGAAAGAGACGTTTGTTTTGGAAAGTGTGCATGTGTATATGTGTGTCTGTGTGTGTTCCTCTGAACACAGCAGCATCCTTCCGGCCGGAAGCTGTAGCTCAAGAACATCAGCAAGTCAATTACACTGGTTAAGGGACTTTCTCAGAGATGTGTGTGTGCGTATGTGAATGAATGCCAGTGTAAACGCATGAATCACGCTCAACATCATATGCCAAACAAGGATATTTCCCATAATCATACATAACAAGGATGTGAACTTTTGTTCACATCAGAAATTTAGGTTAACGTATATTTATGTTTTTCTTAGAGAAACAGTCCACTCACAAATGATGGCATGGCCTCAGTATTTTACTTTCATGGTATACGAGGCCATGCTTTTAGGATGCTTTCAATACCTTATGGTGGGTCTTTTTTGGGCCCGATGGTGTTTTATTGAATGCAACGGTGTGATTCTTTTCATTAATATTAATATGTGAAAAACACAGCAAATATTGTACTTAAAGGTTTTTAGTTACCAATATTTTTATTTTGTGTTTTGTAGAAGAAAGAAAATCACACAGGTTTAAAATGACAACACGTCAATGATGACAGAATTTTCATTTTGAATGTGAACTATTCCTTTAAATATTGAATACAGTTTTTATGTATGTATGTATATATATATATACATAATACTAACACTGCCACTAAGATATTGGTTTCACATTGAAACATTAAGGACAATTAAAATGAAAAGAAATTGATAGAAAAAAACATAGGTCCATGATGACAGAATTTTCATATTTGAATAACAATTACACACATCATGATTTTTTCTAGACAAAATGTGTACACAGTCAAATAGTATGAGGTCATAAACACAGATGCATAGAATGAAGGTGAAATCCTTAATTTTGAAACGTATATAAAGCTAACGCCATTTTAATTGTCATGTTTTTTCAGAGAATACCTCATAATAACCACGACCGAATACATGCCTCTGGTTCCTATGCTGCATCATGCTACATAAATCTCTGAAAACGTGCATATTTTCTTCATACAATACATTTCAGCATCTCTCAAAGAATGCAGGCACGGTTACAGAAGTTTCGGCATGCCTTGGGAATAAAAGGGAACAAAAGCCAGATGTGAGTATGTTTACTCGGCCCATAGTTTCTGTCGACAGCGCTGTACACAACCCCCTCCCTCCACACGCCCACATTTTTCCATACTCATCTGACTATTCCAGTCCTTCCTGCGTTCATGTTGACGTGTGGGCCGCTCACAGTACTGTGACAGTGGGGTCACTGACAGGGTCAATCGTGACGGCAGTGGAAGTGACGTCTAATGCGTTTGCTTTAGAGATGAGTGTGAAGGGTCACGACTTGCGAGACGTGTTGGGCTGACAGGATGGTTTTCCAGTAAGGAGACAGGCATTTCATACTGATTCATGATCGAAGAAGGTCCATAACGTGATAGACTTTTATATAAAGGGGTTGCACGTCATAGCATCGCTTTACAATCCTAATAAAACTACAGGGGGGAGGAAAAAAGAAAAAGATTATTTACGCTCATAATATCTCAGTGTCCAGAAACAGGGCCAGTAGAGACCCATGCGTCATTTATATGAATAGTGTCAGAAAGTCATGGATTAGATACTTAGTATACATAGTAGTAGATTACATTTTATTTGTTTTCTCTTTCTGATTGAATGTTTTAATAAGCGATTTGTATTTTGTATCAGAATACATTTAAGGTTAACCCTCCTATCTTTAAGCATGTCTTACATGCACAGCAAGTAATGTCCTGGAGTAAGAAAGAGTATCAGAACTAGTGTACATTTATGTGCTTTGTAGCTTTTCCAAAACTGGTGGTAAATGTAAGGTATGATACAAAATGTGTCCTGAATCAGCTCAATCATCAATATCAAGATTTAGATGCACTATAACACAGACAGACTTATGTGTATTTTGAACCTATACCATTTGCATCGCTAACACTATTCAGTAGTTTATCTTTACCATACAATGTTCAGCTGGTAAGGCGTTGCTTTATCAGTCACAAATTTTGTTTTCAGCCACCACACATTCTAACAAATAGATAAATAAAAGTAGCCCTTGACACTTTGCAATTGTCTCCCAAATGCATAAATGTAAAACAGTTACAGGAATTACAAGTATTTCCACGAAAAAGAGGTCTGGGACCATCTGGCCATTTTTAAAAGAATTGGTTTGACAGCTGGAATCTTATAAAAAATCTATCAATAGAATTGGGTTACATGTTTTCTTATTTCAAAGGATGTTTAAGATGCAATGCAAGTGCAGCATGTTGAGCCCCCCACGGGCCTCCATTAAACGGTCATTACTGTAAACACTATTTTGTTTTGTGAGTTTTAGAAGATGACATTTTTTCTGTGATAACTGACTCCATGCCACAGATGTTGTCGAAAGAGTAAGATTTTCTTTCAACCTTGTAGCAATTACAAACTCGCACACTATACCGTGACCAATAAAGAGCTACAAATAATAAATGCATGTAGAAAAACACAAAGCATATTTTCCATGCAAAATAAAAATTTCCAGTCTGTCAGCAAATCAAATATGATTTAGGCCTAATGAAAGGTTTATTTTAGTTTGAATCACAAACATGCTTTGAATCATCCCAAATCAAAATGAGCATGGCCCAGTGGATCAAACAACTCTCCCATGAAGTTTTCGATGGCAGCAATTGCAGATCTTTGAAGATATTTTGGAATGCGTCTATAAGTGGTGCCCTGTGTTGAATGAAACAAGTCATTATACTATAGACAATTGATATTTTTCAAGCCATATTGATACTCGATGCATTTGTAAGTGATCTCTCTTGCCGAACTCTATTTTGGGCTCCACGAATAAGTTGTAGATGGCTCAGATGGAAAAAAGATATATTATGTAAATAACCTGTGTCACAAAATGAAATTAAATGCAGAGACAAGCCCAGTTTAGCAGCATATGCGCCTATGAACACTTGGTTGGCTCTATAATACACACAAGCTGAAGAGGCGATTACAAACACTTGTATTCCACATCAATCAGAAACCATCTGCATTCACACGCCCTTTGCCAGGGACTGTGACTCGAACGAGCGAGGTAGAAAGTATGTTATGTATTCACCGAATTTCCTAGTTTCCAATCCAAACCACATCGCACCCACCCTGGGTTCACCATGTCTCCCATTTCGAATCAAGCTGTACTGCAGATTTGGTGCAGGCAAACACAGATGGTTTGCCCGGCTATGGAAAAAAACGGAGGGATAAACGCTCTAATGAAAGCATGATGGAACAGTGAAAAGCCAGTCCAAGCTATCAATGAGAAAGCCTTTGGGGTAGGAAGATGTGCTGCAGTGTGCGTGCTGGGGGCTGGAAGGACGCCCATGCTAATCCAAGAACGAGAGCTGAGCTGGGCCAAACACAACTCCTTCTCCACTGACACATCTTGCTTTATTTTACAGCATCTCCAGGGAGCAATCTTACCGTTCTAGTAGTGATCCAAACAACAGGTTAAATAAAATAAGACCTGATGCATCAAAGATGATAATTGTGGAAGGTCACAATTAACATTGCTGTTAAACGGGGTGTTTAGAGTTTACAGCTTTTGCGGAAGACTCTTCTATGTGTGTGTCTTTATCTAACTGCCTGAAGACAGAGATTACATTTCTCTTTGTATAGTAAATGCAATTGAACAAATTATATAAGCAGGTTGAAACATTGGCTCAACCAATGGATTGTGTTTGAGGCTGAACTACTTATATGACCAATGGCTTATATAGGCTGAATGTTAGGGAACCTTTTTGAACAACTATTTTACAGTTTTATTTAATGGTGCTAGTGGCACTGTTCACACTTTACCCTCATTGTTGTAATCCCCTTTAGCTGAAGCATTACAACTACCATCAACAAATGAACTCAAATAAAAATAAATTAAACTTGCTGGGA
The DNA here is from genome assembly GCA_006030095.1 of Triplophysa siluroides. Taxonomy (NCBI): domain Eukaryota; kingdom Metazoa; phylum Chordata; class Actinopteri; order Cypriniformes; family Nemacheilidae; genus Triplophysa; species Triplophysa siluroides. The sequence goes on along the minus strand of VCII01000010.1, from coordinate 2,342,248 downwards.
CTGCAGTTTTTCTTCTACGGTAGTTAAAGAAACTGCAATTAAAACTATTATTAGCTAACCCTTCCCCCACCATATAATTTTCAAAAAAAATCAATGATAATAATATTAATTTATATATTAATCAGGGCTGTCAAAAGATTAATCGCAATTAATCGGATCCAGAATAAAAGTTTGCGTTTACACAATATATGTCTGTGTGCTGTGCATAACAATTTTGTATTTATTAACACATACACATCCATGCATTTATTTAAGAAAAATCTAAAAATGATTAAACATTTATATATCATTTCAATTGTTGGTAAATATAAATAAATACATGCAAATATTTCCTAAATATGTATACATGTGTATGTGTTTGTATTTATAAAAACATAATTAATATGCACAGTACATAGACATATAATGTAAACACAAACTTTTATTCTGGATGCGATTAATCGCGATTAATCTTTTGACAGCCCTAATATTACTATTACTAATACTATTTTGATAATCACTGTAACCTATTTTCATTAGCCAACCCTTCCCCCACCATATCATTTTATATAATAATAATACTATACTACTACTACTACTGCTACTACTACTATAACTAATAATAATAATAATAATATGTACAATAATCTGTAGTATAATTTTATTCTGATAGGTCAGTTGGGACATTGAGGGCTATGTTATTCTCAGATCACAACCGTTAAATCTGATAACACATTGCTTATTCGGGTACTGCAGTCATTTTGACCAGTACAGCTTACTGTATATGCATATCGTATCACTCTGCTCTCGCTTTTAGAATCAAAATCAGAAAGAGCTTTACTGACAAGTGTGTTGAACACACAATGAACTTGTCTTAGTGACAGAAGCTTCCGGTGCACAGGTTGAAAAGAGACAAGACACAGATAACTAGATAAAAAAGTGAGTAAAAATAAATATTCAAATAAAAAACAATACACATTTGACACAAGGATAATTTTTGACAAAAGGACATTAGACAGATTTGAATTTATGAGCCAAAAATTTTTTTTAAACCAATAGTCTGTGTCCAGTTAGGATCCTGACAGCACTGCTGGGATTCATGACGTGACAAAAACTGCCATATGCAATATTTGGCCTGTACAGACTGATATTACTGCAATCACTTGATGCATTTTGCCTTCAAGTATACCGTATGTCACAAAAAAGTATATCTCTAAGCCTTAATTAATTTATTATTTATTGACTTGTTATTTAAAGTCTAATCAGTGTAATCTAGTACAAAGTGTCTAAGTGTCTTAAGTGAATTATGAACACTTTGTTATTAATTATCTTACTGTACACACACTTTCTTACCAATATACATTAACTCATAATCATACCATCTCTTTTTAGCATATCTTTTCGCATCTTCTCATGCTGTCATTCACGTATATGGTATTACAAAAAAGCGAAACCTCAACTGCAACCGAAGGTAAAAGCGGACCAAGTAGTATCGGTTAACTAGTATCGGTTAACTAAAGGAGAGAATTTGTCAGAAGGAGTCATTATTGATCTAAATGGCAAAATGAGAAAAACAGTCTGGAGCTGAATGAAAGGAGGGTTGCAGCTAAACGAACAAAGCTGCTAATGGAAAATTTAATAGGGAACTTTAAATAGAAAAGCAGGAGTCTTTGCAAAGCACTTTCTGTGGAATGAGTCAGAATTAGTGGCAGCATGACACACCCAAACCTATTTGATGTTCAGTGGCCATTAGTGTTTCATTTTTAGGGATGGGGTGACAAGGTGTTGAGTCAACGAAACTGGAGCGGGGGTCCAAAGAAAAAAAACGAAAAACACTTTATACATGAGTTCTGTAAATTCCAGTGTCTTTTTATATTGTAAGAAGGAAGAAGCATCATGATAATAGTAAAATCAAGAGGGCATTGAGAACAGAACTTAAAAATATGACAGTAACCAATAAGCCAGGCTGGACTGTATAATGAGTCAGTAATAAAATGATTAAATCCAGATCTCGACTCTTGACATGTTTACGGTCAACTGCATACCCCTACTCAGAATAACATTAAGGCAAAACTGGCAGGTGTCCAATAGGACTATCTAAATTTTCTTTTTTCACCAGTCCGTTGTGGTTATTGTGTGTTTTCTTATTTATGTCGCAGAGATTTGCAAATTCAGTTATGATTACAATCACAATTTCACAGTTAATTCATCACCCAAATGGGTTGTTGAAGCAAGCCAATTGTTTGATTTTGGCCTTGGTTTTACAACATGCAATATATGATATGTGATCTCTTTGCCATAATTTATTTGAGGGCAGTTTAATATTCTCTCATAAAGAGGATGTAAAATCAGCCTCCCACTACACAGCCATGCCTCTAGACTATATTCGTTTGGCACTGGTCCTGAGAAATACAGATGCTATGATTAAATTTCACTTGGAATTGTGGTACCTAATGTCAGGTTTGGCAGAGACGAAGCAGACAGAATGGTAAGTTTATATGTTTTAATTTGCAGAATGGATCGGTACAGCGAAACAGGTGAATGACCAATAAGATGAAATAACAGATGACAACTTATCAGTAGTGTAACCAAGTCTCTCTCTCTCTCTCTCTCTCTCTTTATCTTTATCTTGCAGATGATGATGAACTTCCTTGGCAGACGGAATGAAGATAGGCTGAGACGATCGGGATCGCAGGTAGGAATGCAGGTAAGTATGGTAGTGAGTCTGTGTCATGTGTAGACGAGATCAGACAATGAGTGAATGTTGGTCTCTGGTATAAATGGGTGTACTGCTGATGAGGTCCAGGTGATAGTGATTAGTAATCGGGTGACAATGAGCGTGTGAATGACTGAGTGGGCGGAGTGAGGGAATGAGTGGAGGGAGATGGTGATGGAATCCTGACACCTAACGTGTTGCAAAAAGTCCAGAGTATATGAATAGCAATGCACTTTCCATCTCCAACAGCCTGTCCAGATATTCTTCACAGCCCCATCCTGCCAGAGACAAGCTGGTGTTTACAAGGTAATAATGTTCATCATGGAAAATCCGTCCACTCCCCCACATTAATATCTCTCACACCTTTCCTTTTCCACGTACAACTCAGCATCTCCTGCCCCACCATTATACCACCATAAAAAAATATTGCTTAATAAAGCCACCAATACCATCCTTTCCCAAAAACATATTTATTGATCTAAAAATATGCATGGCAGTTGAGGGATGAATGCATGTAATTTGTGCTACTTTTGTTCACATACAATATTATGTAATTTCTAAATCTTAACATTATTAAATATAAAATGTTATCCACTAACCAGGTAAAATGTGTCTGAAACACAGTGCTTAACAGTTCTTGCAGTTTTTACTTTCTTTACTTGCTTGTAAGTTGACTTAATGAGATTATTTGTGATCAAAACTTAAAAACATTTGGTTTAATGGCGATATCATGTTATCAACATTCATCGCGAGATCTCCTGGAGCGGGAAACAGTCAAGCAGATTGAAAATTATCAACCGCCAAGGTGGATTCACACTTGACATCAGATTTGGTATGTAAATATTTGCTTATATCACTTCGTAAAACCTAAAAAAGCATATATGTATATATACAGTGAAAATCAAAAGTTTTATTTACAGTGTCATCATGCGTCAGGCTTTATTCATTTTTACTTAATATATGTTCGTTACACTTGTAATATAGAGTCTAGTTAACTTAATTCTTAGTTAAGACAACTTCACACTTTAAGTTTACAAAATGTACATTTCTAAGGCAGCACGAACACTTACTTTTTAAGTTGAAACTATTTTTTTTTACAGCTTATAGGACCCCAGGGGGCAATAATTAAACATGACATGAACTGTATAATAACTTTGGTTTGCTATGCACAAATTGCGCTAAAACCCTTTTTCGAGGTAGCCCTATCTAGTGCACCAGCGCACAGGCTGGCAAGCTCCTTACGACAGGCCCGCCCCAGAGAATTGTCAGTCTTTATTGATTGACGATTGGCTCGTTTTCCTTGAAGGCTGGACTTCCTTCGCTAGAGCAGCCATATTGAGCGTTGCATTCCTCATCATTCAGCAGTGAATCTTGTTAATATTATTATCTTTGACTCTAAACATTTAGGGCCAGATTTACTAACAGCTTGCACTTGTGTAAACCATCTTTTGCGTTTAAAAAAGTACTGACAGGATTTGTGTGACACACAGTGAAAAATATAAACATCTTGGAGTTATAAGGTTCTGTCTGTACTCTGAGCAGTTTTGAGATAACAAGCTTCAAAGTTTTTGCAGTATATTTTACTTTTTCGATCAGACCTTTTTGTTCTCTAAAAAACACCCCAAAATGTACACAACATACACCTCATAGTAATCAACACATAATTTAAGTAAGTTGTCATAGAATTAGAATATGTGACTAACAAAATTTTGATAAAATTATCAGAACCCCAACCCTAATGCCAAGGCGACCATGTGCATTTGTACGAGTTTCCAAGCATGTCTTAAAGGGGTCATATTGCGCTAATACGTGTTTTTCTGTTTCTTTGGTGTCATAAGTTGCCCGTGCATGTATAAGACACGTAAAATTGAAAAAATGTAAGTGTCGGAACAAAAGATGCATTCTATGTAAAAGCGAATGCTCACCCAGACCTGCCTGAAACGCCTCGTGTAACCGCACCCCACAAATCTACGTCAGTTCGTGGTATGATTTGACTAAGACCGCCCAAATGTATATACAAGTAAGGTGGACGTACCTGTCAGTACAATTGCTTTGGAACCTAATGTTCCAAATATGGTAAGAGGCGTTACATTTCCGTTATACGCTTGCAGTATTCGACCAATCACTACACACTGGTTAACTGGCCAATCATAGCACACCTCGCTTTTTAGAGCGATGAGCTTTGTAAAAATTCTGCGCGTTTCAGAGAGGCGGGGCACAGAGGAGATACAAACATGCACGGTATGTGGAAAATACAGCATTTTTTTACCTTAAATCGTGTATACACATTGCATTACATCTAAAACCAATGATTAAATGACAACACATGTGTTGTTAGTTCATTACCTGCATCTGATAAGCATCGGCTTTGCTTATTTGTAGTTAAGTGGTAAGAGCATTGCGTTAACAACACAAGGTTGTAGGTTCGATCCCAGGGGATTGCAAATACCTATGTATAAATGTAGAGGAAAATGCAATGTAAGTCGCTTTGGATAAAAGCGTCTGCCAAATGTGTAAATGTATATGTAAAATATTTGTGACCCTGCTTTGCTCTTGGATCAGTGGATACCTCATGCACCACCCTACCCTATCACTTTAAATTTCAAAGAATATATGATATTTCTATTTCTTATAGAATTATAGAATATAGATATTAATATTAATATATCTATTTTGTGTGCAGATTTTTTGTATTGTCAACATTTTGGGTCCCATTCACTTCCATTATATGGACCTTTAATGATGGGATTTAATTAAAACAAAATCGTAATTTGTTTTCAACTAAAACAATTTAGGGTGACATGAGTTTAAGCAAATGTTGTGGGTTGAACTATTACTTTAATTGTAATTTATGTGCAGTGGGTGCAACGGGCTCCAGATCTCTTTTTTTTCCACCGGTTACAAACACTTGGGTGAGCTGCACCTGCAGCTGGCCTTGAAAATGACTCAGAAAGCATTGGCTTTCCTCTGTTTGTAACAAGTCTAATAGGGTTTTAGTAGCACACTTACTCATCCACCCCCCACCCCCCCAAAGATAAAACACAGGATGGTGTGCATAGACCAGGGGTGGATCTATGAAAAGCAAATAAAGTGCAGCTGAAGTTACATTGACCTTGACAACCGGATTTAATTTAATATTTTAAAGTCCCACTGTTTATTTTTTAACATCATTTACAACATTTTATGTACAACATTTGCTCTGAAATTACAGTAAATGTGAGCAATATTAATAGTAACTCTATGTGTACCAGGTGGAATGCCAGCTAATAATATGTAACATATTTACTTTTCCCACCTCTGGATGAAAAACATGAGGACAAAGTGATGATTGTGTAAAGTGGCTGATCAACATCTGCCTTCAGTCTCTCTGCATCGGTTCACTGAGGACACACACACACACTAAAAACAGCATTTTCCCTTTTGCTCCAGACCTTCTTTTCATGCTAACTATTTTTGGGTCGTCCGTCATTGTACACAGGAATGCAAACAGTGCTGTTAACAAACAACAGCCGAGTGTGGGTGATGTGTATTTATGAATAGCACTGTTTGTGCTCTGGGACGGTACATATTACATTACATCTAATATAAATTACTATTTCCCGTATTGCTTCTTAGATTTCTATTCTCAAATTTTCATATTTTTATAAAAGTAACCATGGGAGCAAAATAAAGTTTGACATTGGGGTTAAAATATGCATTTTTGCAGACTTTTTATCTGTCGTGACTTAAAGTGAATTGAAAGGTACGCAGCGTGTCAGTACATGTATTGTCTGTGAACCAAACCCATGACCTTGCTCTGCCAGATGAGCTTTGGGAACAGCAAGTACAAATGAATAGTTTAACTAATTATGAAAATATTTTTTTATTTACAATACAATTCCATTGTTCGAGAAATGGAAAGAAAATGTTATTAATTTCCCCCTCTGACAAAGCTCTGAAATGTCATTCACATCTGTGTTTAGATGAAGAAAAATGTCATGTTGATGGGCCACACCAGGTTTTACATCACGGATGCCACACGGTTCTCACATGAACGAAGACATGCGTCATTAATGGAATATGAACATAAATCTCAATGGAAAATCAGATTAGAAAGCAGCAACAGAACCATCTTTAATATCTTTTAACAAAGGTTTATCATATGGCTTCTATTTACTTTATAAAGCTTTTTTCCTTCTGGAACATGACAGATGATCTATGTGTGTCTCTTTTTCTGTACCATGAAAACACGTATGGGTTGGAATCAGCACAAAGATGAAGGGTTCCTTTAAATTAAAATTAGTTATTTGACATTTATACCAACGCTCATGACCTCATAATATAATTAGCTGGTTGTGTTTAGCCATGAATAAAATTTGCATAATTGCAAAAAAAAAAACGATTTTGATCTTGTGGAGATTCAGAACCATATGTCAAGTAGGAGAGAGCTGCCATTTACCTTCATGAAAACAGCTTCCCGCACACCACAGTTTAACATGCCGCCGACTTGAAAACATCAGCGGGGGGTTGACTTTCATCACACTGTGGTCTGGAACAGGTGTGGGCTGCAAATTCAATCTGTTTACAGATGTATCTCGGGATCAAAGCTACTCCGAGGTCTGCGGCGAAAGATGGTGAGTGTGTTGAATGAAGAAATCAACTTCTTTAAGTCATGAAAAAAAGTTCACCTGGACCTGTAGTAAATGACTAAGAAGGGGAGGCAGCAGGTCATAGCGGTCAAAGAGAGGTCATTACAGCACAACTCTCATCTTGTTTGGGGTTTTATATTATCTGAAGTGTGGACCAGTGTTTGTGCAGGGCTGCTGGTACAGTAGAATAAATAATTAATACAAATTAATCTCATTCATTTTGGCAGAACAAGCCATATATTTATGTTTAAAAAGTATATAATTTTTTTGTTTTCTTGGAAAATGACTAACAATGCAATATCTGTTCTATGGGTTGGAATATGTTCGGTTACTGATATGTGACTACAGCATAAAGATCTAGTCCGTTTCTCGACTCCAAGAACTCAAAGAATGGACTTGGTTCTTGTGGAGACCAGTCTTGCCAGGCGACCTTGGAAGAACGAACTCAGATGGACGTGCTGCAATGACTTCTGGAACTTCAAGCTGATTCAGTATATGTGCAACTCTACATTCAATTCATCTGGGTACTTTCATGGGTTTCTGTACTTGTGTTCTTGAGTGTTGGAACTAGACTTTGACAGTTGATGATGACGTGCTGTCAGGCGCAGATTAACGTATATGCTCGCCTAGGCTGCAGCCTAGGGCCCCCACCTGTTTAGGGGCCTCTGGTTTGCCAGATATTTTTATTTAAAATTTACTTTAGCACGAAGAAATAATAGACTCGCATTGGCCCATAAGAAATTTGGGCCACATCTGTCCAATCAGCTGCTGGTGAAATCATGTCAATCATTTAAATTTACGTCACTTAATGCACCTTAACGTTAGATGCCACCCGCCATAAAACAAAAAGAAGAACAAGAATTTACATCACTGCAAATGAAAGTACAATAGTTGAGTACAAAAACGGAGCATTGTTACACATAGTCACCATATTAGCCATGCCCTTTTTGGTTATTAAAAGGAACAGTTCACTTAAAATGTATATCATTACTTACACTTTTTAAACCCATACTGTATGTGTTCTTTTTCCTTCAAAAAATAAAGCAGAATTTTGAAAAATTTGTGGAAATGTGTTTTGCATGTATTTGCAGAAAATCTAAACAATGCAATGTTTACAGATCTTGAATACTGCAAAAAAAATGTTTTACACATTACAGTACTAATGTTTTCACATGCTTTAGTATCACTCCTTAAATTAATATATGATTCAATAAGCATGATTTTCTTCAGAACTTGCATCTTTGCCTTCTTTCAAGTTGTTGTTGGGAGACTTTATTTAATTCCTCAGATTTGTTCCTGTTGAAATTTAGCAGACACTGGACTGGAAGGGCCACAGTACATGCAGAAATGCGGAATAAAGGCAAAAGTGGAGTGGTCTCTTAATATTTTCCGTGGCTTTATATCTGTTGCTAACAATGTCAGGTCTCATGATGGGAAAGATGAAAGACATATGGCAAAAATAACATTTCAATATCATTTAAGTTCCTGCAAATCCTTCATCTCCTCTTTACACATGTTCTCTCTTATCTCCATTTCGCTTTCAAAATAATATCATCTAATATCCGGACAAAACAAAGCACAGTGAAAGCAGAGTGAACCTGCCTGTGTGTTTTGTTTTCCGCCAGATATAGATAGAGCTTTGATGGATTGGTGGAAAAAGCATGCTGACCTCTCTCTCTCTCTATGGGCCCTCTCTCTATAATTGGAAGTTGTAAAAGGCATAGCTGTCAGTAAAGTGGACAATAATAAACATCCAATAGACCTCCACACCTTTCTTCCCGTATATGAAAATGCACTATAGAGATGTACTATGTCAACCACAGGTAATCCAGGTAATACATTTTAAGGTAAACACAGAAAACCATTACATCACTGTGTGAATTATTGGATTTGTTTTAAAAGGCTGCGTAACCTACTGAACAACATTAGCTTGGAACAATGACTAAATCATATATTTCTTTCCTGTGTGGTCAGATGGCCTAGGGGTTGTGATATTAAGATTGCTGAGTTGTATATTTCATGTGGGAGGCATAGGTTCAAATCTTCCTTGTGTTTTGATCTCATCTCTCCCTTCGCCATGATTTGCTTTTGAGAATGAGTGTGTGAGCTGGTTTGGTCTGTTTGAGGCCTTTGAAGAAATATGCTGCTACAGTTCTGTACCCCTCTCTGGTGAATTCAATGAACGTGTTATTGATGCAGAAGCACTCTGATCTGCACCTTTAAAAGGTGGTCCAATAAAAGTAGAAGCATAAGGTAACATTATGTGAAGGACAGACTGAAAAGGTTTTTTTTAAATCTCAGAATAGGGTTCTGTGGTATCTTATAAAGAAACAGGCAGCAATTATTTTTTCTGTAGTAAAGAGCAACAAAGGAATGCTTTTTGGGATCAGGTAAGGTTGATTGCAGTTACTTTACTGTGTATGTGCTTTATATAATATATATAGCCTAGGAGTGCACTGACTTATTGTAACGTGGTATAAAGATAATGCGCACGACAAGAAGTAAATCCAAAAGGTATTTTTTTATAAATCCAGCAGAAAACAAAGGGACTGAAGCAACACGAAAGCATAAACACATTACCGGACAAGGAACTAAAGCAAACACAGGTCTTAAATACAAGGGAGAAGGCAAACTCACGAAACTTCTCTGGATCGGTTCCACATCTGTGGAATGATCTGCTCGCTGCTACAATATTCTGTAGCCACCTTTAAGAATCGCCCGAAAACACATCTCTTCCGTCAACACCTGACCGAACAGTTCTATCTCTTTTCTACTCTTTCAACAATAAATACCGTAGCTCTGTATACTGTGGTAGGCTGTATGAGGCTAGTTTTATTGCACTTATGCTTTTTGTTGTCCTCATGTTGTTTCTATTGCTTCCATTGTTCATCTCATCTGTAAGTCGCTTATAAAAAGCATCTTATGGATAAACGCGACCTCTAAATGACTAAATGTAAATCATCTCACCTTTTGAGTTATTCATTTAAATGTATGACATTAGTCTCAGGTGATGTACAAAACCATTTTAGAAACACAGGAGGACTTTTGTGTTACTTGCTTTATGTCTCTATTAGTAATACATGTTGAGCTGCTATCTGTCACACTTAAATAAACATGTGTGATTCTTAACCATCTACTTATGTTCAGCATCAAATATAATGTTGCGGAAAATCTACATTATAATATGTCCATTTGTAGTACCAAAGCTCTCAGACTTCATCAGTAAAAATGCTCCATGTTCAGTGGAAAAACACAGATGGACCTTATGTTCCTTTGTACGACATCTTGCAAAATATATTGGCAGACAACCGACAACTACACAAACAGATATGCTGCACACATCATTCTTTTTAGTGGAGTACTTGCACATGTTAACACGCATCTCTGCCCTGGATGCTAAAAGAGGAGCAACAGTGAGATATTTTTAGCCAACAAAAATATTTGTAGAAAGTCGAAAGCAAGGGATAATAAGGAGCATTACGATTTAGTCATAGATATAGAAATAAAAATATGATGCAAATGTGTTATGATATGCTGATTAGTTAATCATATTATTAAAATGACAAATGATCGATAATTGTTGAAAAAAACTCTACATGTAAATAATGTATTCATTATTTATTTGATTCATTGTTAATAATAAGTAATAACCATTTTGTCGTAAAGAATTATTGGATTACATTTACATTTAGTCTTGTCATTTAGCGGACGCTTTTATCCAAAGCGACTCACAGAGAGTTCATGGAGCAATAAGCGATATGTCATACAGGAGCAATAATACAATAGGTAATAATACAAAGTTACTAGTTTCAACAAAAGCAAGACCACTACCCGTTGAGAGAAAGACAGAGTTGTGTTGTGAGAGATGTGATTGACCGGACTGAGTTAGGAAGAATGTTCCACCAGGAAGGAGTTGAGAAGAAGAATGAGCGGGAAGGGGATTTACAGCCCTTATGAGAAGGCAATACAAAACGCCGCTGGTTTGGTGAACGCAGGGTTCTTGATGGGGTGTAAGAGTGTAGGAGGGTTTGATAGTATGCCGGTGCAGATCCAGTGATAGTCCTGTAGGCAAGCACTAGTGACTTAAATCTGATACGGGCTTCAACCGGAGAGAGATGAAAAGGGGTGTCACATGAGCCCTTTCGGGCTGTTGGAAGATGAGGCGTGCTACTGCGTTCTGAACCGGCTGGAGTGGTTTGATAGCCTTTGCAGGAAAACCAGCACAATTTGTGGTGGATTCTCCATCAGAGCAATTGCAGCTATATGCTTTTGGAAATTTCGAATTCCATCTGCTATACAAAGCAACAGGCCTCACCAAATCACACCTGGCCAAAATAAAATCATTTTTAAACAGCCCCATCTAACATGCTTATAAATATCACTGGTTCTTGTGTCACAATGTTGAGACCAATGTGACTTCACGCTATTGGCATGCTGCCGTACTTGCTGCCATGGTCAAGGTCAAGATTGTAATAAATACAAATTTTGATTGTTTATTGCCAAACCATGCCATATGCCTTCAAAACACATTGTGTGAGTCTATTTTATGATCCTTTATGTTCTTTTATAAAGGTTAAACCAATGGGTTCTGTTTACAGTACCACTACTGTGCAGACTAAAGTGAGCAGGACATTTGATATACATTTCACTGAGATCTTTTTCTGTTTTTTTTTATTATTTTTAAGTCACCTTTTTATTCTTCTTGTAAATATTTATTGTCACCGATCGTTGAGCTTTTCGATCTGTTCAAAACAGATTTAAAGCAGTTCACAGTGGACACGTTCCACAATTCTGTCTGTTTTTTAATTGTTGGTCTATAAACACAAGCAGACCGACATATTCTGTTCCATTTCACTGCGTTCCATTCAGCTATTTTCGAGGAAAATTAAATGATACTATGTGAATAGTTCCTTTATTCAGGGCATCCTGCCCTCGTGTTTGTGATTTGGTGAGGCCTGTTCCTTTGTATATGGAATTTGAAACTTCCAAAAGCATATAGCTGCAATTGCTCTGATAGAGAATCCACCACAAGTTGTACTTGACAGGTCTGGGTCATTACTAATGAATTAACAGGTTATTAACTAATAATATAATAAATTGTATGTCAGTGTGACTCATTATAAATCCACATGAAACTAATGCTTTCCTGAGGACGGTGGTGAATTACACTTTTTAAATGACGTTATACTGTAATATAAGAGCCTTTTTAAGCCAGGTGCACACTGTCTGATTTTGGCCATGACTTGGCTGTCTGTGACAAATTTTGAGAATCGCAAAAGATTAGTATGATCTCAGCCAAAATGACATGTTTGCTGACAGCCGATTAATGACCCTCCTGCAATCTAGGGATGGGAACCGAGAACCGGTTCTTCTTTAGAACCGGTGCCCAGTGAATCGATTCCTTGGAACCGTTAGCGTACCTGCTTAACGATTCCGCTTATCGGTTCCGCTCATTGCAAATGTGTCAACGCGCTGCGTTGTTTTGGTTACGCAGCAAACATGTAATCGAGGCAGAAGCGATCTAAAGTGTGGTTATATTTCACTAGAAAAGACGCCAATGTGGTCATTTGCAACAACTGTAAAAGTTTAATTTCGGCAAAGGGGGGGAACTACCTCCAATATGCAGAAACATTTGGCCACACAGCACGCAATTCATTTGCAGGACTGTCGCGTGTTTGATACACTACTACTTATCGACACAGCAACAACAAGTGAGTCAAGCAGCAGCGGAGCTAACGAGACGTCATCTGCTATTAATGCCGAAGGTAACTTCTCTATTTAGTTCATGTGAGCGCCATTGTCATTGTCAATCAAATTTAGATGATGATGACCTTGACTGTTTAGTCTGTGTTTTTAGTTTTTATGGCACTTAAATGGCACTTAAATGGCAGTTTTATTTAATTTTTTTGTCTGGACCAATGATGAATGTGAAAAATTCTATAGGTCCCTGGACTTTACTTTGTAGCCTACTTTTAGGTTTGTTCTGAGGTTGCTACACATAATTTTGTGTATACTCTGAGTATGTGCTATGTTCTTATCAGATATTAAAGCGAGTTAATACAAACAAACAAATTTGTACTTATTCCCTCACCCAATGAGAATCGATAAGAGAATCGATAAGGAATCGGATCGATAAGCAATATCGATAATGGAATCGGAATCGTTAAATTCTTATCAATTCCCATCCCTACTGCAATCTGTCATTATTGACAACTGAGATTCAACAATGTGGCATGACTTTTATCTGGGATGATGTTTGTACAGTGTGACAAGCAAATAGAGTTATCACAATACGCCGATATTGGCAATAACCGTGATATTAAAAAGCACTATTACGTCACACATATTGTAAAATTGTTAACTATTCTAACCAAACAGATCTCATGCCCCATAGACTCCCACAGTATTTATTTTCCCTACTATGGCAGCAAATGGGGAATGACATCTGCTTACAGACATTCTCCCAAATATCGTCCTTTCTGTTTGGCGGAACTAAGAAATCTATCTACAGTAGAGTAAATGATGACAGAATTGAAATGTTGGGGTTGAACTATCCCTTTAACCTTGAATGAAAAGAATTGAGCAATAACATTACAAACTCATTGAGAAAAGCACAAGGCAAACCGCAATAAACTTTTTACTCTGTGCGCTGTACTGTATGTGTGTGTTTGTGTTTACAGTAGGTCTATTTGAGTGTACATTTTAGCACCAAAGTCATCAGCATTAATCATCCACACTTTTGTCAGGAAGTAGCCGGACTTCCTCCTGTTTGGACCTCATTTCCCGTCCAGGTTGCTGTAACAGAATTGTTTTCCACCGCATAATATTCTCCTTTCACACGCATATTGATTCATACCTTAGCGTGAGCTATACTGATTGCTTTATTGAGTCAGTCCCCAAACCAGCGGACACAGCGTGCCCTATCCTCTTTGCTTTTTGGTGTACTGACGTTCACACTTTCCGAAATGTGTTCCTGTGTGTTGAAAGCAGCTCTCTCCTCACTTACTCATATGGTAGCCCATTTAAAATAAAGAGTTCCCCTGGATTTCTGGTTGGCTGCAGCTATAGCCCTTCCTCTCAACTCACACTGGAAGTGTAATCAGTAAATTTAGCCCTTTTGTTTACGCAGTGCTGAAAACTGGGCCATTATTCAAGGATCTCATCTTGCGCGCAGCCGACAGAGAAAGAAGTGTTGACATACAGTGGTCCGTGGTTAGTATCAAAAAGAATAGTTTCACTAGGATTCCTCTTGGACTGTCAATGTGAAAAAGAAATCATTAGGTGTTTGTGTGTGTATGTTTGTATGCGTGCACATGTCATAGTGTAGTGTACATAAAGTATACGAACATCAGAAAATAACAAAAGAGTATTTCACATGTCGGAGACGGGACAATGTGGCAGAGTGAATGGTAAGTAATTATAGTGCTCTTGATCAGACGCGATTTCTTTAAGACTGCAAGGGAAGCTCAGCTTCCCCTATAATTGTCAAAAAATGAATGGTCAAATATATGTACTAATATGTTAACATTTTATTGACTAAAAATGCGTTAAACACGTTCATCTCGAACGAAAACAATTTCGTTCAGAATCAGCTACTTAGGTCGGCTGACTCGATTTCCTTCTCATTCATTCCCGTAGCGTACAGTGCATTACTCTGTTGAAGCCCAGCGTCCATTGACTTCAATGGGGCTGCTTTAAACAGTTTTTTTTCAGTGCTTAGAAACAAGACGGTCATTGGATAATGCTGCGATTATGTCCCGCCCACGGACGCTCAGCGTCTCTGGGATGAATGGAGGAGTGGGCTGGCCCGTACTCCGAGCGTCTGCGTGATGATTGGAGGGTCTGTCATCTCTTTTTAATCCACTTTTATGTCCTAAAACGCTCGTTTTTTGGGGTCGACAGCTTATAAAAACGTATTTCTTGTTTTTTTTTTGCTTGTTTGCTATACACATTGTCACATATCAGCTTTTAGGCTTTTTTTTTTTTTTTTTTTATAAATCATAATGACAAGGAGGCGGCAGCTTCTCGCAATGCAAAGAGACGGTTGGTGTGGGCGTGGTCTTCAGATTATGACGCGTATCACTCTGTGTCTCCATTTCCAACTCAGTCCCATCGCGGATTTTGCATGTGTAGTCGAAAGACAAACTGCTGCAACCTTCATCGTATATTTCACACAATTTCACACCACATTCATTGTTTCAGTTTAACATAATTCCCACATTTCCTCCCGTTGAGTTAAATATATATATATATATATATATATATATAGATCGTTTGTTCATTAATTCATATAGTCTGAACTAGCCAGCTAGCAAACTGCACACGATGGCAGACAGTGCTAATATTGTCGACCTGATTTTGGCAAAGCCATTAGAAAGTCTTCCTTACGAGGAGAAACTTAGAATTAAACAGCAGGGCAGATCAACACCTAAGATTGATTTAGTGCAAAAGATAGGGAAAAGTAACAGGTCTTTTCAGCTCTCCTGGTATGACAAAGTTAGCTGGCTGACTGGAAGTGCTGAAAAAGAAAATGTACTGCTGGCCATGTCTCTTGATGAAACCATCTCATGGATGTGTTGTTTGGTCAAAATTGGGGTTTGGAGATCTGTCAAACTTTGACAGGGCATATAAAAGGCATGAAAATAGCAATGAACATGTGAGTGCATGTGCAAGATTAAGTTGCATGGGCAGGATCAGGGTTGAGCATGCAATCAATGAAGGTGCTCGCATTCAAGTGGCTAAACATAATGAAACTGTTTAAAAAACAGGGCCTTCCTAAACCGCCTTATTGATGTGACATCCTTGCCTGGCCGGCAGGAGCTGTCATTTAGGGGACATGATGAGAGTAGTGAATCATCCAACAAGGGGAATTACAGAGAGTTCACAGAAACATTAGCTAAATATGACTCTGTCCTGTCCACACAATTCGAGTCCTCAACTGTGTTTTCTGGTATGTCACACACTATTCAAAATGACTTGATCTCTGCTCTTGCAGCCACCATTTCTGATCAGATCAGAGATGAAATTCAGGATGCTCCCTTTTTTGGATGGGCAGGTGGATGAAACCACTGATATATCCTGCCGTGCCCAACTCTCTGTCATTGTTCGCTATGTGGATAGTGCAGGTAAAATTCAGGAGCGCTTCATTGGATTTTTTGATGTTTCTGGGGGGCGAGATGCTCAGTCCGTTTTTGATGTTTTAAATGAGAACATGCAGGGCTACAATTTTAAGGATAAGCTTGTGGCACAGACCTATGATGGGGCTGCTGTCATGGCTTCAGCTCTCAATGGTCTGCAGGCCAAAGTGAAAGCAATAGCCCCCAGTGCAATGTTTGTGCATTGCTATGCACACAGACTGTCACAGGGGGCCAAATGCTTGCCTGAGTGCAGAATTTTTTTTGCATCATCACTCTCTGGGTTTGCCACATTTTCTCAAATCCACAAAGAGGACGTCTTTTCTGGAGTCTGCAGGCTGCTCAAGGTTGCCCAGAAACGCTCCTACTCGATGGAATTTCACATCACGGATAGTGAGCACTGTGGCAAACAATTATGATGGCCTCCTGCAGACATTTGATAACATCATTGCAGATACGACAATGGATGATGATACACTGGATTGTGCCAAAGGCTTCGTGAGGAAACTGGAGGATTTTGAGTTTGTGTTCATGTTGTACACATATGAACAAATCTTCTCTGAGACTGATGGTCTTTGATATTGTCCAGCAGAGAGCGATGGATGTTCTTTACTGCAAGAAAAAGAATTGAGTCTCTTCTTGCATTTGTCAAAGAGAAGAGGTCAGAGGGGGCTTTCCAAGCTGTTTATGCCAAAGCAGCAGATCTCACATCAGACCCAAGAGATGAGCCCATGAGAAAGCGCCGTCTGACCCAATTGCAGGATCCCCAAGAGCGCTACAGAAATCTGTACATGGCCATCCTTGATAACATCTTGGAGCAGATTCCTCGACGTTTTTTTTCAAATTTGGAAAGTATGCTTTTCTTAGAATTAGTCAATCCAGGGAAATTTGATGACATGAGACAAGCATTTCCAGAGGAGGCCTTCCGAAGTGTCCTGAAAAGTTATGGCCATCACTTTGATTCAGGGAGACTGAGGTCTGAACTTCAAGTCCTGTATTCAGATCAGGACTTGCAGAGTAACAGGGGAAAGCTGTGTGATTACTTGGTGTTCCTTAAAGACATGGAGTTGGACAGTGCAATGCCTCAGCTTTACAAACTGTTCTCATTAGTGGCAACAATTGGAGCTACATCTGCAGGTGTAGAAAGGAGCTTCTCCTGTTTAAAGCGGCTCAAGTCCTACACCCGTAACACAATGGGCCAAGGCCGTTTAAGCAGCCTAGCTCTGCTGGCCATTGAGAGGACACTGGTCAAGTCACTGGAAAAGACGCCTAGTTGGTACGACAGGGTTACAGAGCATTTTCTTGAAAAGGAACGTAGGGCAGAATTTACATATAAATAAATGGACAATTTTTATGATTTAGGCCGAAAATGAGCTTCCCCTCTTTAAAAGATCAGCAGCCGCCACTGCTCTTGATGAGGTGCGGTAATGGGTTTCAGGTGCTCATGAATAGTGCTGATTGGTGATTGGGTGTTTACGGTGGAAAAACCTGGAGTTGAGGTGACAAACAGAAGGAAGAAAATCTGTCAATGCACTCTTAAAAACAAAGGTTCTTCACAGCGATGCCATAGAACAGGGCTGGTCAACTGGCGGCCCGTGGGCCAAATGCGGCCCGCCAATCATCTCTACCTGGCCCGCCTTAACGTTTCAAATAAGTGAAGAGACCTTAAGAACTGTATGCTTTAAGGAATGCATGTCCTGAGACGCCACATCTTTGAAAGTCCAAAGCGCCGCTAACGTTCCAAAACGCATCTTGTGCCGTAACTGCAGGAAGGGTACACTACGTGAACTGTTGTCACAGATAACGGAAAAACTGTGTTGTTTTTATGACTGCGTTCATTATGTATGATTTAAACGGCTATATTTACAAAAAACAGCTGTTCGTCTCCCCCCAGAATCCGCACTACAAAGGATTTGCCCTTTTAAGTGCGTGAGGCACATGAATGCGAATGATTTCACCCGAAGATGCGAAAATAGCGTTCAGTTTATTGCACAGATCAATTGATTATATAGTATATAAGATGCCAGTCACAAGGGCCAGGGATTACTTTTGTGCTGAATGTATTAGCGTTTTTTACTTTCATTGATTTGACTTTAATTAATTCAACTTAATATCTTTATAAATAACTTCTTGAAAAAACAATGCCACACATACTTGGATGTACTGGGGGACTGGTAAATTAACAACAATTTCATTTTGGGGTATAAAATAAAACTAAAAAGACAATATTCCTTTTAATTAAATATCACGAAAAGGCAAAAATACTGGATGCAATATTTGTGTGCATGTTTTAATATATAGCCTATAAGTAACAGCAACAAAAACTGTATAAAAGGAACAAAAAGCAATAAATGACAAATATACAGAACAAAAGAAATGAGGATATGGTAAAAATTGGCCAGCATCCTATTTAAACTTTTGGAATCTGGCCCTCAAAGAATAGGAGTTGAAGACCCCTGCCATAGAAGTACCATTTTGGTGTCCACAAACAACCATTAAGTCAACCGTTCTTTAAAGAACAATCTCTTTATTACCTTGTTACAATCTGAAGAACCTTTTTTTCGCAATAAGTGACCTTTTGTGAAACGGAAGATGTGTGAAAGGTTCTTATGGCATCGTATAGCACCTTTATTTATAAAAGTGCGTGCACCTGGTTCGCTGTACAGTGTGTTCAGATACTGTATGAGCATTCTTAGGACACACATGTGACTCGTGAGTTTCGCAACAGGAGAAAATCTTGGTTTGTTTACAATCAGTTTGTATATCATATAAGTGAGCACTACAGACGTTCTCGGACCAACAGGAGATGCTCTGACTGACTTTTATAAGCATCTCTCCAGGTTCACTTTATTTCGAAACTGGCTTAAACGTTCCATATGATCAATATAAATTTACAATTTGTTTGATTTATTCGATGATTTGTACTCCTACTTGGATAATTATTTCTATAGTTACTTGTACTCATATTTTGGCTACTCTACTCAACTCTGAATGGCAAACACATATTGTGGCACAGTCATCAGGTTTGACACAAACTTGGAAGTGCATGCCAGCTCGAGTGCATGCTTCTTTATTCAAAGTCTGAAAATGATGTCATTAATTATTCACCCTCATGTTGTTCAACAACTGTAAGACATTGTGAGACAAATTGAGTTTTGTTGAGGTCTGGGAGCTTTCTGAGCAGGGGTGGGCTGGCCATCTGGCGTTCTGGTGGGCCGCTATCGTTTGGGATGCTTTGGCCGCTCAGACGGACGTATTATAAATACGAATGCATGCAACGCGAATGCAAAAGACCCCCCCCCGGTAGACATACCCAACCATGCGCACCACCACAACCGCAATGAATGGTGCAGACGCAGGAGACAGAGTTTTCACCACTCACATGTTCTGAAGATTAAAGAAGGTCTTACTTGGGGTGATTGATTAATGATAGAATTTTCATTCTTTGGTGAACTATCAGTTTAAGATGCTTAAGATGTAGCAAACTGAAGCAATAACCAAATATTATATCAATAGCAATAAAGTTATAATCGATAAAAATGTTGTTATGTTTTATACAAGATAAATGTCTAGCATCATTTCTTTCTGGATTCTTCTTGATTTGATACATCATTTCAAAAGCAATGACACTATGTACAGTATATATTTTTTTACTGCGAGATTTTAGGGCCACCGTACAGTAGATTCAGCAAATCACGTCTCTATCTCTCTTACATACCAGTAGTTTCACCCATTCCCTGCAAGAGCATCTTAACATCTACTGAATTAAAATCATACATTTTATAGGCACGCTCATGATGAATGGAGATTTAATTCCATATGAGTTATGACCAATACACTACTTGGAGACTCAAGGTTAAATGGATTTGTCTCACATTTCACAGTAGGATGTTTTTTTGCTGAATATTCCCAGCAGAGTTTGATATTTCTGCAGCATTTGGATACAGCACTTCTAAACTAGTGGCAATGGAACACTGTAGACCAGCACTAAACTAGGACAAGTCAATCTGCACTAGCATTAAACTTCATGATGTTCTTTTTAACAGGGATATCAGTCTTCGTGTGAAAAACAGACATTGCGTTTCGTCTGGAAGTTCAAACTGTGAGATGTCACGAATATCTAACCACCACAAAATGAGGCAGTGTGTCAGAATTTGACAACAATTCCTTTTTTTCCTTGTCTTTTTTCTACTTGCAAATGCACTGTGAAACCGTTTCCATCCCCACAAAACACATGCAGATTCCCACACACATTATAAGTTCACTCTTGTACAGGAAAGGACATGGTCTCTCTTTATCTTGGCAAAACATGGCTTCCGAGAGCAGGGCAAGGAGTAATTTGTGAACGGGACAGATGCCAGTAGCCCTCTGCCGTTCCTTTCATCCATTCCCACAACACGGAGGCACAAGCATCCCGGTTATGGCAGGAAGGTGGATGTGGTTAGACAGCAACAGGGATGTTCGACTTCCCACAGGTCACATGGTCAGGATACAAGACATGCGGAGGTGTGGGCTACATTAAACCTTCACAAAATCCTGCAGTGACAGGAGAAGTTGTGCAATGTTGAACAGATTTGTCATGAACAACAGGTGTGTGTCAATAGTTATTTATTTCTGGGAATAGAGATGAACTACCTCAGGAAATTATTATGTTTCCTGGTGAGCATTCCAGGAAACTTTTCCCATTGCATTTTTTTAAATAATAAATTACAGCCAGAAAGGGTTTGAACAATCTCTAGGTCGCTTAATCTGTGGGGTAAATGTTGTTTTATTTATGTTATATTTTGTTGTATTGTTTGCGCATTTGTTTTGATGTCCAATTTCCGCAGTCTTGGAATTTTCTCAGGAATTCCTCTTAAGTGATCCATGTGCTAAAAATATCAACACAAATGATCATAGATTTTGGCTATTGTTTTGGTGTTTAGCAAATATACAGTAAAACGCTATTTTAAGAAACACTTACCATATACTGTATACTGTGTATACTCAAAATTCCACATGTAGGCATTTTTTTATCGAAGTACTATTTGTTCTTCCTTTTCAATCGCCTAAAAGCAATTTTAAAGGTATTCAGATTGAATGTTAATGAACTATCCACGGGGAAACTATCCACAGATCTGTGCAAATGGGCTAGTTTTCTCAGAGAAGGCCCAGAATGTGGGTAGATGGGTCTCTGTAGAGCTGTTTTAGATGTACCTGATTTGCCATTTGCTCTCCTAATAAATGCCATATTGTGGTAAATGTGCTGGATAAAGCAGCCCCCTGTGAGTCGTGGACTGCTGTTTCCATCAAGTTTGCCTGTTAGTATCCGTGCGTGTGTGTATATGTGTGTCTCCTACAGCATATGCAATGCATGTTTGTATCGTTACATGCATATACTGTAAGCAATCACGAGATGCTTAGCATTTATGTGGGATCATTGGCTGAATAATGATCTACTTTATACGGAAAATGCCTTGCGTGAGGTTTCAGAAGGATGAGTATTTATTTCTTCCACGTTCCCTCATTACATTTTTCATTGTTTCAAACAAGGCTGCAATGTAGTCTAAAAGCCTAAAGGTTTCAGATACTGGTCTTTTATGTAATTGAAGAAGCATTGTATTACTCACAGTTACGTGTTGTTCATTTACAGTGCAGTCAAAAACATTGTTTGAAATGCTTTAATTTGTATTACAAACAATATAACCAGCGAAAGGTTTGAAGAATACATTTGAGAGTTTTTTATTATCTGGAGGTTTAATGACAGCACACCCTTGAGCTGGCATGGACTCCACAAGTTTGTGCAAAACCTGATGGTCCCTGTTATCTCAGCGTGATCTGAAAACGTTCCAAAGAACATCTTGTGCGCTTTAATGGAAGCAGGAAATTTTGTGCTAGAAATGGTGCAGAATTTAAATATGTCTATAATTGTTTTATTTTGAAATACTTGTTTTTTTACATTTTTCGAAATCCTTTCAGTTTACTTCAGGATTAAATCATTTTGATTGTGAACAGTGAGGACCTCTGGACTTAATACTGCACCTCTCCAACGCTTTTGCCAGGATATTTTAAGAGATGTGAATTGGAGTTCAACATTAGAAAGGACATTTCATTACAGTAGCTGCACAGTATCACCATTGTACCAATGAGTAAGACACAGTCAGCTTGCTCTTGTGTTGGGATGTCCAGTTGTGGTCTTGGAGGGCCATTGTCCCGTTCCAACCGTCCACCTGCCTGTAATTTTCAAGCAATCCAGAACATGTTGATGGAGCAGAATCTATTCATCTATTGATAGAAATGCAATATAATAAACATAACTATGTTTTCAGAGGTGTATAGAAACTCTACATAATGAAGCGTTATGTTTGTATGACCTTAGAATGAGCTATTTCTATCTACATACACCGCTGGTCACCTTACATGGAATTCACCATGTTGTTTCTACAGTAGCCCTAAACCGACAAACAGAGCGTGTTTCGTAAATACACTATCTCCTTAGGGAAAGAAGCAAAAAAGGTGACGACATTTTTGTTCCGTGTCAGCCACCGTAGTGCTTCGAAAAGGAGGGTTTGAGTGAGCCGTTGATTTCAAATCTCAACGCTGCTAAATTTCATACACTGGACCTTTAATTAACTGTGAAAATCTCTCCAAACATGTCTTTTCATGTAACATTTCAAATTATTGCTATCTATACAAAAATCTACACATTTTAAACTGCTCAGAAAAAACTCATCCTCTCAACAGAGCCTGATCAAAGACTGGTACAGCGGAACAAGAGAAATGTGTAAGATCACATGCATCTCTGTCCATTATAATAAGGCTTAAGTATCTTCCTGCTCACTCATTCACAGTGATCCAGATGATTGTCTGGAAGTTGAATCCGCAATTGAACAGAAACGTATTTTGAGTGTTTGTTTTGAAGCCTTGGTCTTTGTTGTGCTCTGGTTCTTTGTTGTTAAATTGAAAACTTCAGGAAACAAGCTAAATTAAATTACTTGTTATGTCTGAAGACCTTGACAATTTATTAGACAGTGCTGAGAATCATTTGACAGGGAAATATTTTTTAAAGGTGAAGTGTTTTTATATTTAATTATAGTCTCATACTTCCTTAATAATCTATGACAACCACATGTGCCATTTGTAGTTTGATATTTCTTACACTAAAATGTTTTAGTGTAAAAGGGGTTCTTTAGCTTGTGACAATAGCAGAACCCTTTTTGGTGCTAAAGATTACCCTATTTATAAGGTTCCATAAAGAAGCTTACCTTGAAACGAATTTAGAACATCAGTGGTGCTATAAAGAACCCTTTCGTTATCAGAAGACAGGAGGGGTTTTTCCCATCATATTTTTATCTATTAATTCACTCATTTTGTTTTATACTTTATCTACTTTTCTATTTCCATCATTTAATGTTTGTTGATGTTTTACAATTAAAAAACAATGAGCAAGTCTAAGCTGTAAATCAAGTAACACTTTTATTTCCTAGTGTCCACAACATTAAATGTCATGCAACATTTAATATATTTCTACACAATAATAACATTGTTACAAGTTCCTTTCACAATTTTGCAGCATTGGGAAGCAGCTTTATAAAAAAAGAAAACATATTAGACTTAAACAGAGACAAAGTTAAGAACGTTTTAACACATTTTAGCACAGACGCAGTAGAAAGGCAAGAAAAACATGTATGAGACATATAACCAGGAAAATTATAAAAATACAAGAATATTTTTTGAAGTTAACCAAGTTGCAAGACAGGCAGTACAATGATTCCCTCACTGATTGCTGTGTCAATTGGCAGATGCTACATCCATAGTTTTTTATGTTTGACAAATGACAAATGATGTTGAGTTTCTGGCCAAATGGATGTATGGTCTGGCAGTGTCTTGTAGATCATGGGGCTCAAATCTGCAAGCTGTGATCATCACAGATTCCCACCACTTTCCAGCTATGGCTGTGGTCTTCATCCTTGAGCATCAGGCCGAACCAGAGCTGGGTCTGTCAGTCTCAGGTGTCTTCAGGAAACTGAAGATGAGACATGGAGACAAAACGAGCTGATCTTATAAATCCACTCACATGTAAACATTATGATATGACAGAAGTTTGAGTTTGGTTGAGCTGACTCCTGCAGTATAACTATGTTAATGCAGGTAAGATAAAAAAGATTCTAAAGATTGATTCATAAATTTTGACGACTTAACCTTAAATGTGTCACTGAATTTGTCTCAACCGTTAAGCCAAAGTCAGGCCTGCTGCTGTTTAGAGTTTGGTGTATGATTCACCTAAACAGAGACATGTACATAATAAGAACACACATAACATCCATTTCAAAATGATTTAACTGTAAATTGTTTTAAAGTAGGAAAGGTAACAACTTTTAAAAGAAACATGAATACATCACCTCTAAAACATTACGTATGACACAGTAGTCAGACTTCTGAGCTGAACTGATGCTTGGTTTGCACTGCAAGAAATACCCGTCTCTTCCAAGTTCTCTCCCAAACTCACAAGGTCACATTCCAAACTCTGAAATATCAATAAATAAACCTAAATACATGTTGTATTCTGCTCAGGAAACATTAAGACAATGTGCATGACAATATTTAAGAAAAAGAGGTTATGGCAGTTATTGAACAACATAAACATTTACATTTACATTAAGTCTTTTAGCAGACGCTTTTATCCAAAGCGACTTACAGAGAGTTCAGGGAGCAATAAGCGATATGTCATACAGGAGCAATAATACAATAGGTGCTAATACAAAGTTACTAGTTTCAACAAAAGCTAGACCACTACCTGTTGAGAGAAAGAGAGGGGGTTAGTTTTCTTTTTTTCTAATTTTTCGGTCAAGTATTCACAGAAGAGATGGGTTTTAAGTAGTTTTTTTTATATTGTGAGAGATGTGATTGACCGGACCAAGTTAGGAAGAATGTTCCACCAGGAAGGAGTTGTGAAGGAGAATGAGCGGGAAAAACGATTTACTGCCCTTATGAGATACAAGATACAAGACGCTGCTGGTTTTCTGAACGCAGGGTTCTTGATGGGGTGTAGGAGGGTTTGATAGTATGCCGGTGCAGATCCAGTGATAGTCCTGTAGGCAAGCATGAGTGACTTGAACCTGCTCAACTGGAGGTGAACAATTAGATGTTAATAATGATTGATATCATTTTACCTTTATATATTTAAATGTAAAAGCGTAACAAATTTAGAAATTATTATCCTAAATAATTATTAAAGCAGATTCACATAAATTATATAATGATAAAGTATATCATTACTAACTGAAATAAAAAAATTCATATGATTGAAACAGTTGGTATGTCAGTCTGCAGGCAGCTCGCCAGTACTGTTAAATCAGGACTTTGATGCAAGACAAACAACCAATCAGGATGCAGCTACCAAACAACTGATTTAATTTAAACTGACAAATGCGAGAACAAAGAACCCTTTTGCAATGCAGAGAAACATAACATTATGCGGCAGAATCATGACACGGGCACAGCTTGTTCTAAAGGGATTGTTGTGCCGTGCCGCATCTGGTGTAGACACGGTGATATTCTCCTAAATGAGCTACTGGAACTTCAGATAACATGAACAAATGCCACAAAACATCATGTCTTTGCAATGCAAAGTTCTTTGCAATGCAAAGAACCATTTTAGCAGAAAAAGGGTTCTTCAAAAGATATGGTTCTACAAAGAACATTTCAAGAACCATATTTATTTGGAGTGTAGAAATGTAATAACTGTTGCATTATCTGCTTGTTGAGTATCACAACCAGCTTGATATATATTGACAACATTTGCGAAACAATTTCTATTGTTTGCCTAATACCTAATAGGACATTTGTTCATTCCTTGAAATACGACATGATGTTTTGTGGCATTTGAACGACATGATGTTTTGTGCCCATCCGGTCTACACCGGATGCGGCACGGCACAACAATCCCTTTAGAACAAGCTGTGCCGTGTCATGATTCTGCCGCATAATGTTATGTTTCTCTTGGTCTTGTGGCAGGATCATGACAGAATCTCATGTTTTATGTGGAGAGAGGCAATTATTGTTCTTATGGCTTTATCATACACTCTCTCCGGTCTCGTCTCTGTTCCCGCCCTCTTGTCTCCTCATTATTGCTCGTTAATTATTTCATGCCCCGCAGCTGTCTCTCTTGATTTGTTTCCTTACTTAATGCCCTTCTGTCTTTTGTCTTGTGCCGGATCATTTTGTGATGTTGTACTTGTCACCCGCCTTGTCCTGTATTACTACGTAAGTCTAGTTTACTTATTTGTAGACATGTCTAGTGTTGTATTTTAGTCTAGTCTAGTTTAGTGTAGTCAGTTTATGTTCCTGTGTAATCTTCCTGTTCCTACCCTTGCTGTTCTGTTGTTTTACCCCCTCGTGGGTTTTTGTTCCTTGATAAGGATTTGTTCCTTACCCGCTGTTTGCCCTTTGTCCTTGTTCCCGCAACACCGTTCCTCACAGTGTCTAGAGGGCTAGAGGGTACTTATATTTAAACATTAGCTAGAGGGTACTTATATTTAAAACAAAACTATAAGCTGCTTGCACAAAACGGATTGGTTTATCTAAGACAGGTTCTACAATTCAGTTTTTAAGAAATCTGCAGTGAATCAATTAATGATGGTTAAAGTCATTAATAATAAATAAATATTATATTTATTATATAAATAAATATATGTCATGGTTCCACTATCATGTCATGTTTTATTCCTGTCTCGAGTGGAGCCATGGCATTGCCTGATGGTTTCATGTGGGAAAGACATAGTTCTTTCTCGTGTCGCGTCATTGTTCCCGCCATCTCGTTCCTCGTCAGCCTCTCCTTAGTGCTTAATCCCCAGCACCTGTTCCTCGTTATGATCCTGTGTTTGTTACCCTTTAAAACATCCTCGTGTTCATTGTCTTGTGCTCGTTCATTGTATGAAGTCCGTTTAAGCTGTCGTTGTACTTGTACCTGTTCATGTAGCTGTGCTTCTTGCTTGTCACCTTGTTCCTGTTTTCTCCCGTTATAGTAAGTGTCAGCTTAGTGTTATCTCAAGTCTTTGTTTTCTTAGTTTAGTTGTAAGTCAGTGTCCTAGTCCTTGTTATAGTTTATATATTATCCTGTCCTGTTTTCCCCTTTGTGGGTTTTGTTTTGCCTGTTTGTTTTTTAGTGTTTATATGTTAAATAAACACCCTTGTTTACCCCCCACATCTGAGTCCTGCCTGCACTTGGGTTCTCCTGCCATGTCTTCCCAAGAGATCCATGACAGAATGAACGAGCCACACAGAACCCAGCAGGCAGCCAAGGTGAACTGCTTGCGGTCCCGCCAGGCACGCCACCTCTGCGGTATCCGCCAAGGAAACGATGACCTGGATACCTACGTAGGTAGGTTCCTGGATGCCGCAGAGGAGGTGGTCTTTAGGGAGGCGGAGTTGGCGGTGTTGTTCAGCCGTGGCCTCAGGGATCCTCTGTCGCCAGCGGAGATGAGGATGCTGAGACCGCTGGACTTCGATATCGTGTGGCGGTATGCCGTGAACAGGTCGGAGTCCAGGGTCCCAGTACAATCCGGTTATCCATCTCCGCTGGTCGCTATCCCGGAGGGTCGTACCCTGCAGGTCGGGGTTATGGGCATCACCGTTCCCTCCGCCTCATCCGCAGCAGCTTCACCACCACCTACTGGTCGCCGTGGCAAGCGGGGGAGGAGAACGTCTTCGGGGTCATCCTCGGAGGCCTCCAACCCCGAACCAGCTGTGCCCTTCACCTCCTTCCTTCAGCCGACCACCAGCCGGGTGGTTCAGCTGAAAAAGAAGAGGCAACGGAGGACAGCCAGGAGTCCGGTGGTCCCGAGTCCGGTGGTCCCGAGTCCGGTGGTCCCGAGCCCGGTCCAGCAACCGGCACCGAGCCCGGTCCAGCAACCGGCACCGAGCCCGGTCCAGCAACCGGCACCGAGCCCGGTCCAGCAACCGGCAGAGAGCGCTGCCCAGCCGCCGTCAGAGAGCGCTGCCCAGCCGCCGTCAGAGACCAGCCGTCAGAGAGCGCCGCCGTCAAGTCCGGCCTTCCAGCCGCCGTCAAGTCCGGCCTTCCAGCCGTCGTCAAGTCCGGCCTTCCAGCCGCCGTCAAGTCCGGCCTTCCAGCCGGAGTCCAGCCCAACAGTCCTGCAGGGGACTAGGACAGTTCCCCCAAGGACTTCCCCTGTCAAGCCTCCTGGGGCTCCGCGCCCTGCCCCCCCCCCAAGGGCTGGAACTTCCCCACCCAGCCCTACCCCTTCTGGACTTCCCCCAATGCTTCCTTGTTTGCCCCCACCCCCCCTCCCTTGTTTGTTATTTTTATTATCCCACCCCAACCCATTTGTGATTATGACTTGTATGCCCCTTATCATGTTCACCTTGTCTGTCTGGTTTTTGTCTGTTTCCCAGTCGGTCTTTTCTTGTTAGTTACCCCTTGATGAACACCTGGAGGTGTTCATTTAAGGGGGGGCTTATGTCATGGTTCCACTATCATGTCATGTTTTATTCCTGTCTCGAGTGGAGCCATGGCATTGCCTGATGGTTTCATGTGGGAAAGACATAGTTCTTTCTCGTGTCGCGTCATTGTTCCTGCCATCTCGTTCCTCGTCAGCCTCTCCTTAGTGCTTAATCCCCAGCACCTGTTCCTCGTTATGATCCTGTGTTTGTCACCCTTTAAAACATCCTTGTGTTCATTGTCTTGTGCTCGTTCATTGTATGAAGTCCGTTTAAGCTGTCGTTGTACTTGTACCTGTTCATGTAGCTGTGCTTCTTGCTTGTCACCTTGTTCCTGTTTTCTCCTGTTATAGTAAGTGTCAGCTTAGTGTTTATCTCAAGTCTTTGTTTTCTTAGTTTAGTTGTAAGTCAGTGTCCTAGTCCTTGTTATAGTTTATATATTATCCTGTCCTGTTTTCCCCCTTGTGGGTTTTGTTTTGCCTGTTTGTTTTTTAGTGTTTATATGTTAAATAAACACCCTTGTTTACCCCCTACGTCTGAGTCCTGCCTGCACTTGGGTTCTCCTGCTATGTCTTCCCAAGAGATCCATGACAATATACATGTGTATATAAATACATATTTAAAAATATATTAATATTATTACAAAAATACTATTAAACCACACCTGGCATCAGAATTTTATTAATGTTTTTTTTATTGTTAACAAATTGTTATTAATTAATTAGATGTTAATAACTGCTTAATAAATTAAATGTAAACTTTAAGGGAAATGCATCACAATGAAATACAATAATTAACTTCCATTTACAATGTAATAGTTATGTAGTTTTCACATCTTCATCTACCCAAATTCTGTACAATTATCTCTTAAAAAAGGATTCTCTCCATGCCTAAACTTGCCGTTTAAATTTTCCATTTTCCAATATTTCCATTCATCTCACTTAATGTTTGATGTCTTACTGTATACCTTTGCAAGTGCCGGCACTGCAAGATGAGCAGTTTTACAGCGGTGATAGCAGCAGAGAAGCTCATTGACATGTCAGATAATTGTGTCAGATCCAACTTAAGAGTATTAATGGCTACTAGTCATAAGCAAAAGTACCAGTCAAAGAAAAAGAAACAGTTTCTTTAACCTGCTAACATGACCCATTAAAACGACATATAAAAGTTCTGAGTGTCGGTCTAATGTGTCTTTAGCAACTCCTTTCCTGGGTATTGAAACAGAAAACGCCTTGAATTTTCCTGCCAGGAAATTTACCACCCATTTATTACATTTGCTCGTAATGAGTTTCTCTTAAGTCACATTCCTAAACCACTAGCACAGTGTTCTATGTTTTGTTCACTTGTATGTGTACATTCTCTCAAATGTTTTCAACAATGTTTTAAGTTTCTTTTTATATTTCTGCATTTTATTGGACAGAACAATATATAACAGTATATCATGGGCTTGATTCCTATCCTAAATAAACTTAAAATTGCTTTGGATAAAAGTGTGAGCCAAATGTAAAGATTTCATATCAAAACCACCGTCTCAGCTGTCATGGTGCATTTTATTCATATGAGGGTTATCGCTCAGCGCTGTGAGAAATTTCTGGGGGGAAAAAACGTCTTTTTCATTCCCACCCTCTACTTTGTTCTCTTCATTAACATGCTGATAAATGTAGCGAAAGAATTTTCCACTGGACTTAATGAGAGAGGAGAGAAAAAGCGAGGGAAGGTCTGAATTCTCATGAAGGTGGGAAGGCAGACTTCGAGTAACGGTGACGAGAGCAAGATTTATTAAGTACCAAAGATGATAAAAGTTGCATGCAGGTTGTAGTGCACCACGTTGTTACGAGATTTTGTTCAGGGCAATTAGCTTTTATAGAGCCGACTGCCAGAACACCAGAACAGTTCTGTCTAGACCCAAAGCGCTCTCATGATACAGCAACACTTATTACTTGAGTGTGTGAAATAGAGAGGGAGTAAATGAGGAGAGAGGGCTTTGGTCGATATCCAACGTCGCCCTAACTCTCCATGTGTTTTACAGACAGACGACATGTGGATGGCTCGTAAATGCTTCAGAAATAGAGAGAAGAAGAGCAAGCAGAAACTGTAAATTCACATAGAATTCTCAGACTGCTAAAATAGGATTGGCCAGTCTTGATGATAGTGGTTGGGATATTCTTATTGCAGAGATTGTTTTTTTTGCAAATGGTAGTATATAACATGTTTAAAGTGAGAATGTGTGTAAGCGTATAGGGGTGGCCGGGATTGGGATTACTGGATGTCTCTGCAATTATTAATTTGACCTAAACGATAAACATAATTATTGGACATTTGACAGATGCATTTTATAAGTTAACCCATGTATGGCGTCCATGTTTTTGGTGCCATTGTGGCACTATTTGCATAGACATAATGAATGGTTCATGTTTTTAATATTTTAATTTAAATGTAAATCACACTCATGAAAAAATTGTGATATTTGTGTTTTATAAAGGTTGAACCCAGGACCTTTGGTCAGGGCCTTCCAAAGCTGTATGTTTTATTTTTTTAGATTTTTTTTTTAAACAATGGAAATGTTCAAATAGCCACTTTCTTATAGCCCCTGTGAAGTTATATTGAGAAGGGAGAATGTAATTCAAAAGCAAAATGTTCAAATGTAGGAATTTATATCTGTTCCACACCTGAAAGGAACTAAAGGTTAATATAGACAGTATTTTATTTTTTTGGGTGAACTGTTCCTTAATGTCGAATTGTTTTTCATTTTAAATTCTTTCTCCGCAGAAGTGAATAGATTTTTGGCACATGTATTTGAGCCAATTCAGCTTAGGTCCCGCTTTTCATTTAATTTGTCCATTGTGAAGTCATTCGTTTGCTTAATTCATGTGTTGGCAAAAGTGTCGAGCTGTTGGGAATTTTCTCATTTGTTGAAGCCATAGATTTTTGGCTCCTGTTAACAAATGTGTATTTGATCAACAGCTTTAAATATGATGACCCAGTTGCGAATCAGAGCCTGTTTCCTGCCCACTTTTATTTTCCCAACAACGAACCAGTTACCTCAACTTTTCTCAGCTGAATTTGAAATTACTTTTAAAGTAGGGATAATTCACCTCTCACCCCTAACAAAAAGCATTTCTTTGAATTACCAGGATGTTCAACAAAGAATGACTACAAGGAACAATGCCCTATAAAACAGGATTTGGGGCAAATTTTGTGGAAATGAAACATAATGTTCTTTTGAGGCCAAATTAACTAAGGATATTGAAATGAACAATAGTGGTATTTAAGAAAGATTTTGCTCTGGATTTACAATCCAGTAGTTTAGTAATGCAATCGTTGACATCACCGCGGAAGCCTAAACATTTTATAAATCATCAAAGTCAACATCTTTCTCTCTGATCATTTACAGTATACAGTCCCTCTGTACAGAGCTACGCATTTACAGAATGGCATAGTATTTAACTTAAATGTGGTTGTTCTTGTCTTTAAAGAAGGACGTGCCTTGGCAGGACGGTTTGAAATATTTCCAATCTTGGTAAATAAATGTTTTTATGACCCTGAGGATAATTGCATGTTGTACACTACACAAACCCCAAGCATGCTGAGGTTTCAAGCATGCTACATTGATTGACGATTGGCTTTATTAAACAGCTATTTTAACATTTTTATTTTATATTTATATATTTTAAGTTGGAAAATGTTATTTTTAAATCAATACGAAATCCCACATTCCTCATATGACATTGTTATTCATTTAAATTTCTGTAATGTCTCCCACCTGTATCCTGTAGTCCTCTGAACAAGCCTGAACCTCCCACAGGAGCAGCTGTTATGTTTTCCCAGTGAATTCTGGGACATAAGCCTCTGATCAGTATGGATTAATGAGCTTTAGCTGAGAGGAGTGCTGTGGAACGTACAAACATAACACGGAAAGGACAGAGTGTTCGAGGTTTTCCTTTCCTTCAGAACTCTTCTCGCATGTTCACACGCTCAGTTTCTATTCTTAAGTCAAATCTGTGTCTGAAATCACATTCAGATGATGTTTTTTGGATAATACAATATTATAAACATGTCATTGGACAGAGTAAAGGCAGTATGTTCAATCTACGCGTTCAGGGACTTGAACCCGCAACCTCTGTGCTGCCAAAGCTGTCAATGCTATTCAGAAAGACACTACCTAAATGAAATACAAAAAATGTTTTTGTCTCTGCTTATTTGTCTGTCTGTCTATCCAAGCAGACATCTGGCATTTATGAAGGTTTTTTTTTGCAAACATGTTGTCACAACAACAGAACTTGATTAAGTTTAGTAGACAGCAACAGTCAAGAAACACTGAACATGATATTCCAATTGGCTGTGTAGAATAAGATTCACATTCTGAGCACACTAATATCTACCAATATCTAATAAATACTGTAGGCCATCCCTTTTAGGTCCCATCTGACAGCGACATTTCTCCCAAAAGATTTCTGTTTACATGTATTGCCATTGGCAATGTTTACTACATTGTGGTTTGATATATATGTCTTAAACCATTCGAACAATCGTTTCAAACAATTAGCCCATGGTTATATACTGTATGAGGTGTCTCCCTGTGAAGAATTGCATCGAAACCTGAATGGTTATGTTTGTTTCATCGGTGGAACCATGACATCATAGATTTTTCCCCTTCTATTGATGGTGACATAGGGTGGAAATCTGATTCTGTTCATCTTTTCCATTACTTTAGTTAATCATTTCGCCATTCATCACTTTAGAAGTTTCAGTTACACAAACCTTTTCGGTTTGCCAATAAAGTTGAATGATGGTCTGGAACATTATACATGAATATACAGTACAAACAGATCCTCGTATTAAACTCATTAACCATATATTTTTAATTACTAAAGATTATCAGATCACGGTTAAATTTGGAGGCATAACAGTAAAATAAATTACATTTCTGTGATCATGTACTCATCCTCATGGTAGTTTATTTTTACTGCAACACAAAAGGAGATTAAAACGCCATGAAAGTCATTTCAGTCTGATAGTTTGGAGAGTTTCTTGGACTTGGTCTCCTTCTGTGACCTTGGATTCTTGCTCCCCAACCCGGCACCTGAACCTAACTTCACCAGTGGGATGGTACCAATACTTATATGAGATATTACGAATCAGGCACCACTTAAATTATTTATAAACTGCCATTAGATTATGTTTTTGTGACCTGAGTTGAAGATTCTTTGACTTTCCTTTCAAGTTTGCATCTGTCATTGTGTCTAAGTATGGATTTTTTATCTAAATGAGGTTTCACTTAGTCTGCTATCTGGTGGCTTTGCAAATATCCAGATGAAGCTTTTAGTTTATCTTCGATTACCTACTTTGTGATTGAACTGTTATCTAGGATAAGCTTCCCATATTATTTAGCGCATGCAAGAGTCATATATATGTACAGTATATTAGTTTAGTTTCATCATAATGTACATTTCAGATATATTAAGTCTGACAGCATTCAAAATAGGTGCGGAAAGGACGCAAAAACGACCCTGGATTATTATGTCCACATCGGCCTTCCACCATTTCGGGGGCCGGGGGGTGCGAGATGGGGGGGGTTAAATGCATACGTGTCCGACTAGTTATGCCTTCGTGTTGCGTGCATTCCATTCCGCCCCATACGTTAGCAGCACACCGGGAAAAGTTCCGGTACTCCAGATGCCGAGTCCGCCCCTGGTCACTGCCGTCGGTGGAATGGCTGTTCTGGACTTTGACAGAATGTCCTACTGGATAGTCTGCACCTGATACAAAATAAACCTTGAAAGCCTTACTATTGCAAAACTGACATTGAGCCCGACATTTTTGCTTAAAGACTTGGAAATGAGTATAATGGATTTTGACAGCCGAAACTTTTTGTCTTAAATACATTTTTTATTTCATATTTACTTTGTCTTAAATGCGTTTGTTCTGAAAAGAAGTTAACACATGGTCCCACTGAGCACTGAATCCGAGAATTACTAAAAAAATCGAAGTTGTGCAAGAAAATTTGATACAAATGTAAAATATGTAAAATATGTATTTTATGTAATTTATGTCCTTTTGTATTCAACATAATTTTTCTGATTTAAACATTCAACATATAGGACTGCAATGTAGTATGCTTTGAAATGTTTATCATCCATTTGGTTTCACATGCTGTTTTAAAAAAAAGTCTTTCATTATGCTTCCTACAAGGGCTGTCAAACGATTAATCGCATTTAATCGCATGCAGAATAAAAGCTTGTGTTTACACAATATCTGCCTGTGCATATATCATTTTGTTTTTATAAATACATACACATACATGCATGTATTTAAAGAGAATATAAGGTATACACAATTTTTTTTTTGCATTTCGCTTTAAAGGGATAGTTCATCCCAAAATCACAATTTTGAAAAAAGTACTAAAGACATTGTCAAAATGGTCCATCTGATCATAGTGGTTCAACTGAATTTTTAGGAAGCGACAGAAGAACTTTATGTGCGCAAACGAAAATAAAGACTTTAATCAATATATTCTTCTCCTCTTTGAGTCCCCGAAGCGCTTTCATGAGATCACCACTTCGCTTGAGCATGGATGTGTGATGGTCTTGTGAACGTGCGTCGGAGACTCACAGTAAAGAGAAGAATATGTTGATTTATGTCGTTATTTTGGTTTCTTTTGCATCCATTAAGTACTCTCTTCGCATTGAATTCTATTGAAACACTGTGATCGGACGGACCATTTTAATGATTTCTTTAGTACTTTTCTGGACCTTGACAGAGAGAATTACCATGATGTCTATGAGGAGGCTTGGAAAGCTCTTGGAAGTCATCAAAAATATCTTTGTTTGTGGTCCGAAGACGCTGAGAGGTATAGAACGTCATGTGGGTGAGAAAGACATTGAGCAAATTTAGGTTTTTGGGGTGAACTATCCCTTTAATTTTTACTTTGTCTTTATGCAGTTTAATATGCTGAATACAAAAATGAAATATTTTTTTTACCATCGACGGAGGTTATTTTCATACATTTATATATTTTGGTACTATGTAAATACCAAAATACTATTACAAGGTACCGGCATAACACTGAGCTCAAGACAACATTTTCACATAACAGTTACTAAAAATGAGTCGTCCAAAACTTAAGAAGTGTAGATTTGAATTTGACTCATACAATCCTCACAAACCAAGTTCCAGACATAGTCAATCATCATCGCTTCATCCCAGCTTCCCTGTGCAATTTCAAAATTAACTTGAGGTAAATATAAACTAAAACATTGATGGTACATGAAAATAAATATTACCACAATAATTTGAACCATAAAATATACTATAAACTATAAAAGGTCAGGCGAAACAACAATTTGTTACACTTTGATATTTTTATACAGGCCTAATTTAAATGACTGGTAAATATAAATAATTACATGCATATTTAATATCTCCTAAAAATGTATACATGTATGAGTATGTGTTTATGAATTCGAAATTAATATCCACAGTATATTGTGTAAAGATAAAATGTATTCTGGATGCGATTAATCGTTTGACAGCCCTACTTCTTACACAACACCATGCTGACTCACCTGTTTTTGTGCCTGCATTACTGTTAACCTTCTTAAGGTAATAATCCACCCAAAATGGAAAATTCTGTCATTATATAGGCTACTCACCCTCATGTCGTTCCTAACCCATTCTGTTGTTTATTCTGTGAAACACAAAAGAAAAATGTTAACCTCTTTAGTAAGCTCTTTCCCATACAAAGACAATGTTCAACCAAAACACCATACAAGCAGCATGAAAATATGAGTCATGCACTATATTCTTCAGATTATCAGTGGAAAACGCATAACATTCCAATCAGTTTATCACACAATGCTATTGTTTGCTTTGGATGCAAAACTGCTCCACAGTTTCTATGACATGATCCTGTATGCCATCATGACGCCTTTATTTGTTGTTATATTTAATAGAGAATTCTGCATGAATATTTGCCCGGATAAAACAACAAAATATTAACAACATGGAGAGTAAATGTTTGAGTGAACTATCCCTTCAACAGCCTATTTTTTACATTATCTGCATTGTTTTGATCAGACTATAGTGGCCTATGCGACCCAGAGGTCAGGACAGGAGAGTGGACATCTCTCGGCATAACCTTCTATATACTAATAGTCTCCTTCTACAAAATAAGTAAAACAAAATGGAATGTGTAAAATTCTGACCTGGATGTTTGGGAGAGCAGCTGACTGTTTGGGTTCATGTTTGACGAGGGTACATGCGTCTTTACATTGTATTCAATCAAGTGTGCATCCCCCAATTGACTAATATT
The DNA here is from genome assembly GCA_006030095.1 of Triplophysa siluroides. NCBI lineage: Eukaryota > Metazoa > Chordata > Actinopteri > Cypriniformes > Nemacheilidae > Triplophysa > Triplophysa siluroides. Next base: position 2,305,042 of record VCII01000010.1, on the reverse strand, counting down.
CCTCACAGCATACAATGAGTGCATCCTTAGTGATAGTGCTGTGTTTGTGGGCGTTGTCAGGGCGGGCAGCAATCTTGGGCAATACGGAAAGCACTGTATTTGCTTTGGCCGAAGGGGAAGCAAGTAATTAGACAAATAAGACATAGGACTATTGTAGTGGTCTCCAGTTCCACCTCACTCTCATATCCCTTCAGTCATTTGACCTTTCACCTATTCATCTAGTGTTCGTTTATCTTTGGATGTTGTCACTGTGCGCCATTCACTCTGGACCTAAAACATGTGGAAATATCCAGAACAATACAGATTATTTGGAAATGTTCAGTCATTCAGTGTGACGATCATTGCTCTCCAGGCTACATGAGTATGTCAGGGGTATTCCAGCTCACGAGTCCGAATTTGCATATTTTACCATAATATGGCATGTGAGATAGAGAGACCTACTAAGATAAGTCATTGTTGCATCGAACATCCGGTTGTGGATGTTGTATATATATATTGGTGCCAAAAAGTATTTAAACTACTAAACCACACTTTAAAATACAATATGGTCATTTTATTATGTAACATAATACATATTATAAAATATTAAAGGAACAAGGTGTAATTTTTTAGAGAAACTATTGACGGAAATATATTATACAGAACTATGTCTTCTGAGGTGTAGAAAGACATTACATAATAAAGCATTGTGTTTTTATTACCTTAGAATAAGCTATTTCTATCTACATTCACCTTGCATGGAATTCGCCATCTTGTATCTATAGCCTACAGAGAGTGTTTCGTGTATACTGTATGTTATCTATGAAAACATCACGACATCTTAGTTCTGTGTCAGCTGCCTTAGTGCTTAAAGGGATACTTCACCCAAAAATGTCATCATTTACTCACCTTCGCGTTGTTCCAAATCTGGAGGTGAGTAATTGATGGGTTGATTAAGATTTTTGGGTGAAGTATCCCTTTAAGCACTACGGCAGCTGACAGCTGTCCTTCTGAAATCTCCATATGACATAATTTTTAAGACTTGCCATAAATCATTATTATTTGTCACACTGTATGTTTGTCACCTTGTTTTGTAAATATCTACTTAATAAAAGTATCAATGTTTGGCAACTTTGACAACCCATTATTCAAATATTTTAAAAGTACAGTCTTTTTCCATTCCCTAAAAAACTGCGAATTTGGATATGCAAGGTTTTGGAAAGACAGCGACGTACTCTGACATGACCCATGTTTGCATTGACATTGCACATGCACTAAAACTTTTTTTAGTTGGTTAAAAAAATCTATAATAATTTGGCTCAGAGAAAATTATCTTCACCATTGTTTCTGTGGTAATGCCACTTGCTTATCTCCTACAATCAAACGTGTAAGTGGAGCTTACTGTAAGTATCCAAATAGTTTTTGCGTCCATTATACAGTATGTGCGTGTGTGCAGATACGACCCAATCATCCCTACAACATCCATATCTCTGTTTTCCATAAGAGCTGGTTTAAGGAAGAGTGAAACGCTGTGAGCAAATGGACGAGGTAAATGAGCAGGAAGAGAGAGAACATGTGGGTGGACGTAGGCATAGAAAATCTCTCCGATAAATTCAGCACATCTCTATCTGGCTTTCTCTTTCCATCTCTTGAGTGTGTTGTATGAAACTTCGTCCAGGCCCAGCAGAATAATGTTTGTGCTGTGCTGGGGGTAAGCGTGGGATCATCACAGGGCTATACTGATCTTAGATAACAGCTTTAGCTCCCGCGGGCCAATTTTCCTTTTCCTTTTCCAACACAAAGTTGATGTATAGCGGCCGGATGCAGGGGTTCGGGAGTATAGCTAAAGGTAGTTTCCTTTTGCTGCTGGCGAAAGGATGCATGCAATCATATTAGAGCTATACAGTGTATTTTTTGACAAATCAGTTACTTTCTATAACACATTATAACTGAAGTAGCCAGTGACTCACTGCATGCTTTTAGGATAAAGGACGCAGAACATAAATCTACTGTATAACAATATATAAAAAATATCCGATGGACAGTAAAATAGATAAAAATGCTTTGACTAACAATGACGAAGGGACCCAAGTCATATCTAGCAACTAGAACATAGAGACTTGGGACATCCTACTGGTAACCAAAAACACCATAGCAACCACACAGCAACATCCTGCCAACCAGACATCCTGAGAGAGAGAGTCACGACAATGGAAGTTCAACATTTTCAGGTGTCACGTGATTCATGGAGCCTTCAGATATTTCCAATTGTGTTTTCTCTTTAAATGCTTTATTTCTTTGACTTTTCACTTACCCCTTTAAATTGGTTGAAAGTTCTCACAATCGGTCTGTTAAGCCGCAGTTCCATGCGTTACTAGTAACTTCCGCGAACTATTGAGAGCCTCCAGGAACCGCCATTGTAGTGAAAAACACGGTTTCATTGGAGTCAACGGAGTTGACGCAACTCTCTCTCTCAATGGCTCTGACCAAACCTACTGTACTGTTCCCTTGAGCAAAAAATGTAAGCGCAGATAAATCGTTCTTGTAATTGTTCATGTGTCACATTTAATAAATAATTTCTAAATGATAATGCGAGCTAATAACTTTAGACTTGGAGTTGTTTTTATATACATTAGACTTTAAAACAACACATCGGTTGGATGGAAGAATATAATACGATTTTTTATAACTCCCAGGGTAAAAGCAATACGAACAGGTGAACAGGGCTTGGGTATGTGCTGGAGACAATGTGAAACACAAATGGCTTACCATTTTCATATCTTTTGGGAGTGTTCAAGAATACAAACTTACTGGCGGGAAGTATCATCAGAAATTTGAAAAATAATGGGAGAGGAGATGGATTTCTCATTTGTCACCCTGTACCTAGGAAAAATACCTTAAAGTATATTGGATAGTGATAAATATCTGTTAAAAATACTCTTAGCAAGTGGCCGGAAGGCCATGACCCGAAAATGGTTCCAGAGAGACCCTCCAACAAGGGATCAATGGAAGGAAATTGTGGATGACATATATAATATGGAGAGGCTTACATTTATGGTGAGATATAAAATGGACAAATGCATTGAACATTGGGTGAAATGGATTGTGTATACAAGCCATTGAAGATCAAAGTGATAATGTACTGTAAAATGTACATGGAAAAAAGTATAATTTTGACTCTGTATTGCCCATGATGACCTGTTGTTCCTTGTGTAACTTGTTCTTAATAAAAAAAAAAATTTGTTTTGCGGCATTCACTTGCTGTTTTTGGAAACAAAGAGAGTATCATAAAGGGTGTAACATGCTCCGCCCTCCAAGTCATCATTTATCTTTTAGGCAATGCGCTGTGGGAAATTCTTAGTCAGGCTTGATTGAAACCAACACCCTTAGTTTCACGTTTATCAATATAACATTACACGTTAAGACATGACTTTTCAAATGGTCCGTGAATTACTGAGATATGAAGCATAAACCATATCTGTTCTACATTTAATACAAGGCCTGGGCATCCCTAACCTAGACACACCTTACCACCCAATAACAGAAAACATTATACCGCTGGAAAACTGATTCTAGAATCTGTACATGAATGCCCAGAGGAACTCTAGTACACACTCAAAGTCATAATTCTTTGTGAAACCTTTAAATACAGATTAGAATTATGATCATGACCTTTCGTTTGGTGTTATCTCACTTATTGCTGCTATGATGTTGCTATAGGGTTGACCTGAACTTACTTCTGCTTTAGTCCTGTTGACTGCTGTACTGTTTTATCTAATATTTCACTGAACCAAGACTATGCCCAACACCATCTTAAAATTTTTAGGTAATCTTCGAGGTTGTTAATTTATCTGCATTTTATTTGTATTTATATTATATTATTTGTACGGTTAGTACGGTTTCCTTTTCCACCAGTGACGGTTCGGTTAAGGTATTATAATTCATTTCTTTCTAATAATACAAATTTACATGTATGAACACCACGTGAGCACGCCAAAGCGCGCCCCCGTGGGTGGCAAAACACTCAGCAAAACAATATCAGGAAATGGAATTCCGCGCAACATTTCAGTGTCCAGGAACACCTGATTCCTTTGTTAGTCGTAGGGAAGTCATAAGGATCACCGTTGAGTCTAGCAGCTTGTAATTTCAACAAATAATTGCGTTTTTTGTCCCGGTTTCTTTGATTCTCCTATTCTTCTTATTCACGTAGGAAAGTGACGTCAATGCATACCCTCTATTAACTGAGATCTGTATTTTATGAATCGCTTATCAATAGGAAATAAAACGTTGAAGCAGCATGCCCATAAGCTTCGGACATACTGATATAATTATACTTATGTGCAACAATGCAAAAGAAGAGCTACAGCTGCTTATTAGAATTCTTTAGGTATTTACTAAAAGTAAATATTCACAATGTAAAAAGTTGATACCTGTCTTAATACAACAAATTTTCAATCAGGAATTGAGGATCTTGTTTCAAATCAATTACACAATGTGGGTCACGGGAACGTATTTTCAGTTCTAATTCAAATAAAATGAAGAAAATGAAGGATTAGTGGTTTCATATAATGGAAGTTAAATGTAATGGTTTGGCTTGAAATCAAGGCATTCTTTGCCACGAACCGTCCATACTGTAAACACTTATTTTCATATTGAAGGAAGGGTGTTGTGTACTGTATTGCTTTCTTAACTGATGAATGGGCTTCGATCTGTTCATTGTGTTGGCTGTTAATATTCGACACTGCTAGTCAATAACAACCTTCACAGAGACAGTGAGATCCAAAGGTAAGGGAAAATCCACTAGAGAAAATGCTTGTTTGTCAACTAAACTATTTAGGTAAAAACAACATAATGAATTTCAAATCAATTTTTCAATCAATAGTCATTGTGACTTTACAGTGTGTATTATAACCAAAGATATTCATATTAACAAGACTCGCCACTGTCGTTACAATGAAAGGCGAGGAATGCAACGCTCAATATGGCCGCTCTAGTGCAGGAAGTCCCGTCTTCCAGTAAAACAAGACTGACGATTCTTTGGTCCGTGGCTCTTAATTTTCAGTTCATGTCATGCTGTTTAATTGTGATTTTTGCCAGCGATTTTAGAAATATCTGTCTTCCCACATTCAAATAGATTAGACTGTAGACTTGCTATGACGAATAGCTGCCCAGAGGCCTTGCAAAAACGGCTTCCGAGTGGCACGACTTCCGTAAACGGACTTTGATATAACATTGCGTTAGGTTGCCCTATTAAAGTTATAGTTCACCCTAAAATGAAAATTACTCTATAATTTACTCACCCTTAAGTAAAAATGTGAGAGAAAACAATTCATATGTTGAGTTTATTTGGTGATGGTTAGTTACATTGCATATAAATGTAAACAGGTAATTGGCTAACAGAAGGTAACTTCAGATTTTGTCTTGAGCCATTGTGACGAAACACGTCAGTAATGGAATTATTTTCTCTTACTAACATATTGTTTAAGGTGCTTGTTAACCCATCAGAGTTGTATGCGCTTATTGAAGCATAAAAACTTGGCCTTTCAATGTCATAACAAAGATAGGAAGAGACAGGATAGTCATACACAAAATGCCGATGATGGTGAAATTATGGGGTAATTTTCATTTTACTCTGAGCTATTCGTTTAATTTACGTTGCCACAACAGATATCAGATATCAATAAACGTCATTTGAAAAATCATTAAAGCACATTGTGTGCACAATTAACCACACACCCAAATAATCAACAAATAAGCTTGTTTTTGTTTGGGCAGTGTGAATTATGACATTGTGATGTTTGAGAATATGACAAGCTCGAAGTTACTCTTTGAAAAATGTGATGCTTTTTTCATCATATTTCAAGCTCAGATGTTGTCTTCTGTATCGCTGTCATTGATGGGTCCTGGTTCTCGCCAGCAAACTGTTAGATGAAGCCATCTTTGGTTTTATCTCGTACTGTCTTCAAAAAGCTCATAATCCCTGAACCTCCAGTGCCTCTTTCTTCCAGGGCTGTGGGAGCTTTCACGATTGTGCCGAACTCTTCGGCCGATTCTTGCACGTTAACGCGGAGCTGTTTTGCACGAGAGGCTGGTATCGTGACGTAACGAGTGACGATATTGATGTGATAATTCCGAAAGTCCACCAGCCGAGATACACACTGCTCAAATGCATGTGTTAGGTGTTCATCCGCTTGCTGAAGCACAAAGTTGCGCAGGGATGGACGACTAGAGATGCTCTCAATGAAATGCTTGTGAGAGGGGGGCATGTAGTCCCTCATTCTCTTCAGGAAGGCCCCTGATTCACAAAACCAAACATTAATGTCAATTTAATGACAACTTGTTAATAACTTTCTAATGTAGGCCTACTATCTATTTTACCTATAGGCCGTGTTAGTCCATTTGAGGAAATGTCATTGTTTTGTCTTAGTAATTTAGTAATATTACTTGTGTTTATAAGAGTTTGGTTCCAAAATAAGATAACTATAAGATAATAAGATAATATTTTTTTTATTGTGCATTCCAATTAATATCTATCAAACTACATTGGTTTCTTTTGATTTAAGCCATAATAACTCAAAAATACAGCTAACTTACACAATAAAACACGATAAACATGATAAACATGATAAAATAAAAAAACTTGATATTTTAACGTTTTTAAAAACAGAGTTCTCTCATTTTGGAACCAAACTCCTCATATATACAATATTAATATTTATACATATAAAGGCCCGGTTTCATAGACAAGGCTTAGCCTAAGCCAGGACTATAAAAAAACATTACTGATGTGCACCTTGAAACAAAACAATGGCACTGACATATTTTAAGTTACGTATGTCAGGGAAAGTTATTTTCAGTTAAGACAGTTCAAAATTCAAAATTTTAGTCTGGGACTAGTCTTAAGCCTTGTCTATGAGACCAAGGCAAAATGTTTTATATTAAGTCCTAAATTAGATTATGGTTATGGTGAACATGCTTTTGACATTTACAAAGATCACAAGAAGGATGCATCACTGAAATTCTGTGATCTAGATCTAAATGCTCCAGATCTTTTTGCTAACATAATACATACATTTGTATTGACGTCATTCTCAGAAAACTGTGCCATTTGTTTCCTATTTGTGTTCCCATGAGTGATGTATTAAACAAAACATTCAATTAATCACTGGATAGTTTTTACACTGTAGTGCATAATGCAAAGTAACTCATTTAATTCAAATAAGTATTTCTTTTATTTTCAAGGTAAATATATGAATAAAATATTTGAATTGATATAAATAATGATAGCCGTTGGTACTGGGAATTATTGTCTAGGTAAAACATTTTTTTTAACTTTCTTCATGCATGAATAGCAAACACACACCTACTGTATTCATGTTCCTTTTATTAACCATAGTCATCAATCTTGCATAAAGTATTTCTCTATAATATTATTACAATAACAGAATGAAGTGCAGCGCATGTATTGAGGGTTTTCTTACCACTATCACCTTCATGTTTGACTCCCATCAATTCATCAAAGCAGTGCAGGGTGCTGCTCTGGGCTGCACTTCCCCCCGAATACTCCATTGCCTTCTCCTGAACTCCTTCATACACTAGACCTTCTGCCATCAAAGGGTTATCTTTCCATCTGGGGCACACATACACATACAAAAAGCAGAGCGAAATCATAGACATACAGAAATTTTACATTTAATCCAAAAAGCGGCAAAAGCTATATGCTTACCCAGATAGATAGATCCTTAAAATCCCATAGAATATGGAGGGCTCTACATAATCTGAAGCAGAACAATTTCAGTTTCAGATGCCACTGATAAAGTATTAAAGATGCTTGAATGAATGCATTCATGAGTTCATTTGTCATTTGAATGTATTACCGTGCATTAGTTTAAGGGCCTGCTTCATGCTGTCTATGGCCTGACCTACAACATTCAGAGCTTTGGTGACCATAGCAACATTATTATAATGGACACCACTGATGACTTCAGGAATTACCTGCAAAAACAGAAACAGCTATTTTATTTTCAAGATATTGAATTCATATAAGACAGAAAAAAAGACAGTAATGCCATGATACCAAGGCATAGCGATTAGCTAGTGCTCCGTCTTTTGTTCTTATAACAGTGTATCAATATCATCTAGAAATGGTTTCCACTATGTATCTTGGTGAACTGTCTGTGAACTGTGGCACTTTGAAAAGCATTTAAAGGTGTCAGACCTTTAGGCCGGGGACAGCTGCCAACTCCACAAGGAGTGTAACCAGAAAAAAGCCTTGCACGGTCTCACCTCCAGGCAATGTTATTAACAACTCCAAATTGCTAAAGGCAGAAACAGTTACAACTTTAGTTGAAGATTGCACCAGATGTAGTGATTTAATGTGTTATCACAATGCTGCAGAAAGTATACGGACACACATTGAGCCTCTTTGTATTTTCTACATTGTTCATAATGAGATGGCTCCCTCTGCTGTTTCTTTTAATTAACAACATTTATGAAACGTTTCTGTTAATTCTACAAAATACTTACTCCATAGCAAAGGGTCTGGTAACAATCAGCATCGAATTGGGCATGAAAGACAAATAAACAGGGGATAGTTGTCAGGCGGGATAGTTTTCATAACTTTTTGAGCCAATAGTCCAAGTAAACAAATGATTTTTAGTCTGTTTCAAAACCATTGTAAAACATATTTTTTTGGTAAATTCAATATTCTGAAATTGCAATATTACCACACTAACATACACTAAGGCCAGGTGTGGGTTTGACAGTACAGTAATTGCTGTCATTTTATAAAGATGATTGGTAACACCAATTCGGTTGTATTTGTTAACATTAGTAAAGCTAATGCATTAACTTTTAATGCTATTAATGTGATCAAATACAATACTGTAAAGTGTTACCAACCGATTAATGGTGAATCACATAAGGTCAGTAGGTCACTTAAAGTCCACGTGAACCGAAAGTTGCGATCTTTTTTACTTCTGTATTCTGACACGTTAACGAGTGAAAATACATTTCAAAGGAGAAAATGAGTGGGCGTGGCCTGCGTTTTTCACTGCGAATTGATTGGATGTATGAAACAGCTTTTGCATTGATTTTGAAATGAAACTGGCTGCAGACTGACATTTGAAGGGGAGGAGTTAACGGATGCTCAAACCTTCTAATTTACGTCATTGGAGATGGATAGTCATTTTGGGGTGGAAGTGCTTTTTTAGATTTTAACTGAAGATAATGAGGGTACATGAATTTTAATAAGAAAATGACCCACATTGATAAGCTATTTACTATAAACGTTGCAATATTTCATGAACAAATAAGAATGCACATTTTCAATTTCACTTGGACTTCAAACAAAAAATCATTTATATTGGGGTAAATTATTACAAAGATCAACATGTGTTAAATCAATTATCCAGAAGAACAATACAGAATTGAATAACAAATTAGATTGATATATGCAAATGAGCCTCCATGTCATAGTAAGTTTACCCATCTGGGTTTGTTTTCTTCCAGTTGGCAAGAACTGTATCAGCGTGGGAGAGAATTGGGGGTAGACCCAGTCTCTGGGACACTTCCCATAATGGCACAGCCAAATTTCGTGGAAGGACCTAAAGAAGTTCAAGACAAACATTAGCATAAACATAAGTGTAACTGGGTCTTCAAATGATGAAAGAGCTTTAAAAATATATACTTTTACGGTTTCTCTCTCTCCCTCCTGCCATACGTAACCCATAGTCAATGTACTCAAAGTTAGATGAGCCAAACGCAGCTCACGGTGACTCTGCAACAGATGAGACTCCAGCAAAGGCATCTGGGACAAGACATATCCATTTCATCAACTACTGAGAAAACTACAGTGTAAAATAAAATTCTTGCAGCTGGGGCACCAGAAATAAACTGTGAAATAACAGTTCTTTTATCTTTAAATTTTGTATCTTTATTTTACAGTTTTTTTATCTTTACATTTTGTATCTTTATTGTACAGTTTTTGATCGTATAAAGAAAACACACGAAAAATATGTTAAAAAGAGTAAGATTTAGACTTTTTTAGATTATACATGAAAAAACTGCAAAAATTCTGTAAATATCGTTTTTACAGTGTAATCATATGTGAATTAATAAGCAATAACATGTTTTAATACGTGTATTATGCAGAAAAGTAAAAAAAAATATGTTGAATACAGATACCCTATTATATAAAATATTATCAAGGACAGCCTGAAGTGAACGTGCAAAATGTTCTTATGGTGCACGTTTTTCTGTTCTTGATAAGTAAAGCACTTGTCAGTTTAGCACGTGTCAATATTTTAGAGTTGCATGCAGTATCGTACGTTATGAACTCTGAGCCGCAAGGAATGGGATGAGATGAGTTCAGGGACATTTTTAGCAATGTCCATCCAGGGTTTAAAGTACTCTGGCAGGTCTGTCTGAAACACAAAAAATAATCAAGTTTTGAGGTGTAGTATAACTTCCTTCAAACCTTTAGGCAATTATCCATGCAAATGATTGGCGCCTTTTATCTTTTATTCTTGCTGTTGACAGTTCTGCTGCCAAGTAAAGGAACTTTGCTTGCCAAACAACTGGGCTACAGTTAGTTTGGTAAATCTAGGAATAGTTTCCTAAGCAAACTCTAGGGATTACACTAGACTGTGCTTGACCAGGGCCAGGAGGATAGTGAAAGACCTCAACCATCCCAACAATGGACTGTTCTCTTTGTTACGGTCAGGAAAGCGTTTCCACTCCTTGAAGGCAAATACAGAGAGAATGAGGAGGAGCTTCTTCCCTCAGGCTATCTGGGCCCTCAACCAGAACTCTCCTGCGTAACACACTCTTACGACAACAGGACTGTTTTGGACACACATATGCATACACTACACATTGTACATAATTGTATACTACATATATATATATATATACATATTGCACAGCACCTGCACTTTACATGGACACTTCCCCACTCCCCTACACTATATTTATATATAGTTTACATATAGTTTTACCTTCCTTCCTTTCCTATCTCATTTCTTATTCTTATTCCGACGGTCAGAAAAGCATTTCACTGCATGTCGTACTATGAAACTTTGAACTTGAACTTGATTAGCCTGATCTTGTTGAAATGGAAGAAATGTCTTCAGAATGAAAGGTTTTCTATTAACTTTTTTACATAAAAGCAACAGCAGATAAAGGTCAAGTGAAAAGCAAACAGTGTCAAAGTCTAATGTTTCAAATAATCCCCCAATGAGTCTTATAGCACATTTTAACATGATAAATGAAAATGAATAGCCACAATGAATAAGACTTTCGCATTGCACATAATGATTTATGTGAATTTGCATGAGAATTAACAGGAACACATAAGTTCCTTTATCATAAATTTGCTATTTTCTAAAAAAGCTGTAGCAACTAGCAACCTTGTTGTTTAAATCACCTAAACAGTATTGTACATAACATAAACAACATACATACTACAATCAAACACGCTCATTGTTGGAGAGTTTGATATTAAAAATGTAAGAGTTTATGCACTTACCAGGGGCTCAGGAAGAATAAACCCACAGTCTTCAGAGACATGAAATTGTTCCATGGACAATAGTGTTTCTACATTTGTCACTGCGGTGCCCATAGTGTTTATACACTGACTGTCTGCTCAAACTATCAACTGGCGCTGCTCTACCAGGTAACAAAACATCCCCCTATTTATCATATATAGTGGGCGGTCCGACAGTCCATTGCCTACTTCACTTTTTGAGTCCAGCTCTCACAGTAGGCTGTGGTTCCCAAACTGTAATGTGGGGAAGGTCACTTGATTTCCTCTTGCGGTGCATTACACTTAAAAACAGTTTATTCCTATGACTAAAACTGCCACGCGTTCTTGTGCTTGGACACTGGATGCACGAGTAAGCGATGCGAACGCGGATGATGCACACTGGCCACGTTTCTGGAGTCGCGGCTCTATCTTCCCGCAAAATAAAAAAAAGGTGAGCAACGGCCCGGAGATGGTGAGAAAGCGGTGCATTTCCACCCCTAAAAAACACACCTTCCGCAAGCATTTCTTATAATTTCTTCCAAACAGTGGTGGGGACATCATGTCCCACCTGTCCCATCCGCAAATTAGATCTATGCATTCCTTACAACCGATAAAGTACAAACCTATAATCTAACAAGAATTAACAAGTATTTTTAAAGGGTTCTACGGATTTTTGAAGATAATTTACGCCACGAACCACTAGGGGTCCGCGTACCCCCTGTTGAGAAACGTCTCGGTTACGTATGGAACCTCGGTTCCCTGATGGAGGGAACGAGACGTTGTGTTGAGAGACGACTGGGGTTTGATCTTGAGAACCTATCATCTCCGAGAGGAATTTCTAAACGCCAATAGGATTGGCGAATGGCCCGCCCACGCCAGTCTCCGCCCCGTGCATACGGGTATAAACGGAAGATGGCGGCGGTCATTCACTTACCTTTTGTTCTTCGGAACTAGTGCAATTTATGTTGCATGTTATTATCTTCGAGAGTGTTTCTTCTCCTGCCGGTGCGACGCGGAAGCAGAGACCGACTGAAGGGGAACGTCTCGGTTACGTATGTCACATCACTGCGCCGACCCGCTGCAGTGACCGAGAAACTCTCTCTCAGGTTCCTCAGCACAAAGGTAAGTGAATGACCGCCGCCATCTTCCTTTTATACGCGTATGCACGGGGCGGAGACTGGCGTGGGCGGGCCATTCGCCAATCCTATTGGCGTTTAGAAATTCCTCTCGGAGATGATAGGTTCTCAAGATCAAACCCCAGTCGTCTCTCAACACAACGTCGAGAGACCGACTGAAGAGGAACACTGGTTTAAATGAGTCACCGGCGTAGAAGAGTTTTGTTGCGGCTCGCTCGCAAAGAGCAGATAAGATCAGTCATGCCCATTTACGGTATTATAACGTGAGTTCCCTTTCTGTCGGTCTCTCGACGTTGTGTCGAGAACGACAGATGGGGTTCGCCCTTGAGAACCAATCAACTCTGACTACTATAGAAAAGGCCAATGAAATTTGGCGAATGAAATTTGCATGCCGGGCTCCGCCCCCGGATGTCCGGTATAAAAGGAAGCCGGCGTGCAGCATTCACTCACCTTTTGTTCTTCAGAGCCCTCGCTCATGACTACGAACAAAAAGAATTCAACGAATTCTTCTTCTACTTCGCCGGATCTACGACGCAGAGCAGCGGATCGTCCCTTCCTGCAGCGACCTTCTCCTGGGCGTCTCGGCGGTTCCGGAGGTGATAGAGATTATTTCTAAAAGGTCCTTTTCAGGACTGAGCAATTTCCAGCGCGGCATGTCCCGCTGTTCTCTTGGGTGCGGCACCCTCATCGAGGAGGGGGATGGACACGATCGCTGCATTAGGTGTCTCTGGGCGTCCAGCACACTGAAGCAGCGTTCGTTGACACATCTGCCCGCACTGCGGGCGGATTGTCACTCAGAAGTTGCGGTCACGGGTGGCTGTCTTCCTACGGGAACCAGCCACCATTTCGTCTGCTACCCGGGCTGTGACATCTGTGGCTACGGCCCCGATGACCACCCACGTAGCAGCGTTAGTGATATGGGGAACTCTGCGAACGTAAACCCGCCAGCCAAGTGCTCACGGGCCGATCGCACCCCGATTCGCTCTTCTGAACGTTCCCCAACCGGCGGTGGCATACCGTTCGGATCCTCAGGCACGCACTCGGAAACGATGTGTGACGTAGATGAGATGTCGTTCGCAGCATCGGAGGGAGACTGGCATCCGACTCTGACGAATCCGAGCTCCCCCCCAGGGGGGTCGAGCTCAGGAGGAAGCAGAAGTGATGTCAGCCATGCTAATCCGGGGATACGTGGTTCCTGGGGGCGGAGCGCGGTGCAAACCGCGCCCACCCGGGTGCCATTTGTTTCCCGGAGGTGCATGAGGAGCTGTGTAAAACTAGGAGCGCTCCACGGACCGCTCCGGTCGAAACAGCTCCGGCTCCCTCACTTCCCTCGAGGGTGGGGCAGCCAAAGGCTACGTCGAGATCCCCCGGGTGGAACGTGCGGCTGCGGTGCATCTGTGCCGCAGACGGCTGCCGCCTGGGGAGAATCGGCCACGCCTACCGTCCAACGCGTGTAGGACTTCGACATCTATGGTGCCGAAGCCTTGCGCTGCCGCGGACCGGGCTGCCTCCTCTCTCTACGCCATGGCCATCCTGCAGGTCCGCCAGGCCAGGGCGTTGAGAGAGCTCCACGAGGGTAAGGCCGACCCAGGTATAATGCAGGTTTTCTGTGCCGCCACTGACAGCGCTCTACGGAGCGACCAAGGTGGCGGCACGGGACCTGGGTCGGACGATGTCCACGGAAGTGGTCCAGGAGAGTCACCCCCGGCTGAACCTTGCGCAGATGAGTGACACCGAGAAAGTCCGCTTTCTTGTTACACCCGTCTCGCAGGGTGGGCTGTTGGTACACCGTCGAGGACTGCGCTCAGCAGTTTTTGACGGTGAAGAAGCAGACAGTGGCGATTAGCCACATTTTTACCACGCTGCGACTCGGCCGCCCTCAAGCCTCCGAGATCTCACGTCATGTCTGTTTCCCGGCAGCCCCCAGGACCCCTTCCACATCGGCTCCGGTTACTGTGCCCCCCGCAGGTGGCACCCCGGAAGTCGAGGTCGAGGGGGAAACCTCACCCCGTCAGCTAACTTCTCACGAGAAGTGACACTGACGGGAAGACCCCAGGGGGAGCAACATCGGGCCCGACCTTCACAGCTACGGCTCTGATCAGTCGGTACGGGACGGCTCCTGCCTCGTCACCAAAGCCGGGCCCTTCTCAGGGCCTGGCGCCCACTTACTCACAGAGTTTTCTGTTTCCCCTGGGAGTTCATTCCTGCCGATCGCACACTCCACTGGACTGTGCCCGGCAAACCCGACCCACGCCCTGGCGAGGCGTAGGGTCGTACACACACGACAGCTGCTACCACTCTCAATGACAGTGCGTGCAGCTGTCCCGCCAGGCAGGTAAGTAGGCAGAGCCAACCTTCCCTCCGGGGCCCCCTCCCCGCGACAGGGTTAGCTCCGCCAGCCATCGAACCACCCTCCATGGGAATGGTGAAGCAGACCGTCCCCTTGGTCCCCCTGTCACAGTCCCTGGGAGCTCGAGAGCTGCCCACACTGTCTCGGTGGCTAAGGCAGACGGTCCTTGGTTACTCGATCCAGTTCGCCAGAGACTCTCTCCCAAGTTTTGGGGCATCATCTCTCCCTCTGTCTGAGGCTAGGGACGCCTACATACTTCGGGTAGAGGTCACCACCCTTCTGGCAAACAGGCATCGAGTTCGTCCCTCAAACCAAGATGTTCGGTGGGTTACAACCCGCACTTCATCGTTCCCAAGAAAGACGGCGGGTTGTGCCCCCGGAGGTCTGCGTACCCTGAACTAAGCACCTTCACAAGCTGCTGCTCAGGATGCTCACGCAGAGGCGCGTCCTGACACCCATCAGGTGTCAGGATTGGTTCGTGGCAATCGACCTGAAATCCCTTTCGGTCTGTCCCTGTCTCCACGGTCTTCACGAAGATCGTGGAAGCCGCCCTTTCTCCCTGAGGGGAGGAAGGTGTGCGGGTACTTAACTATCTCAACGACTGGCCTGACACACTCGTGAGATCTGTTATGTATACAAGGGGCCTGGTGCTCCGGCACCCAGATCGATTGGGAATCCAGGTCAACCGAGGAAAGGACAAGCTCTCCCCAGGGCAGAGCATCCTCTTTCTCGGTAGGGAACTCAACTCTGTCACCATGTCGGCGCAACTGTCCGCAGTACGCGCCCAGCCGGTGTTGAACTGCCTGGAACATTTCAGGCAGACAGCGGTCCCCTGAAACGATTCAGAGGCTCCTGGGCATGGCGTCCTCGTCGGGTGAGACCCCTCGGGTTGATGCACATGAGACCGCTCCAACACTGGCTTCAGAGTCGAGTTCCGAGGAGAGCGTGGCACACCGGCAGCAGGCGCATGGTGATGACGCCCTGCGGCCGACGCACCAAAACCCCTGGTCTTCCATGACTTTTTCGACGGACTAAGGTCCCTCAGGGCAGGTTATGAGGCAAGTCGTGGTGACGACGGACGCCTCCCTGCAGGGGTGCGGTGCAGTGTGTAACGGGCACGCAGGCGGGGCATTGGGCGAACCCCCACCTGCGCTGGCATATCAATTGCCAGGAGTTGTGGGCAGTGCTACTTGCACTGAGCAGGCTGCGGCCTCTCGTGCGGGACAAGCACGTGCTGGTCCGAGGACTACAGCTGTAGCGTACATCAGATCTTAGGGTGGCGTTCGCTCACAGCAGCTAACACAACTTGCTCGACGCCTCCTCCGGTGGAGTCAACAGGTGATCCGTTCCCTGTGGGCCACACTCACCTCGGGCAAACTGAACTAGACAGCCGACGCGCTCTCTTGTCAGTTTATGCCTCGTAGAGAGTGGCGACTCCACCCCCGCGTAGGCCGCTTGGTACTCCCTGTCCGAGGCTCTCGACACGGATATCCTTGCGCACAGCTGACCGCGGGACGGGCGGAAGCACACCTTCCTCCCCAGGAGCCTCCTTGCACAGACACTGTGCAAGGCCAGGGAAGAGGAGCACCAAGTGTTATTGGTTACACCGCACTGGTCTAACCGCACTTGGCGTCAGAGCTGATGCTCTGGACAGCGACTCCCCCTGACCCATTCCCCTGACAGAGGACCTGCTCTCTCAGGGGAAGGACACGTTCTGGCATCCCAGATCAGACCTCTGGAACACCATGTCTGGTCTCTAGACGGGACGAGAAGATCCTGAGTTGGCTACTCCCCCTCTATGGCGGAGACCATCACCCAGGCTAGGGCCCCATCTACTGGGCGGTTACACGCCTCTAGACGGCGCCGCTTCTTGTCCTGGTGTCTCTCTCAACGAGAAAGACCCACTGAGGTGCTCGATCAGGATTGTGTTGTCCTTCTTACGAGACTGGAGACTAACATCTCCCCTCCACACTGAGTGTGTATGTAGTCGCTGTCGCCACTCATCACGACTCAGTGATGGAAAGTTTCTAGGATGACACGACCTGGTCACCAGGTTCCTAAGGGGTGCGAGAGGGCGGCTCCCGCCTCATCTCCGCTCCATACCTCTTGGGACCCTAAGGGGTCCTGGGGGGGCCTCTGGGCCCCCCAAGAGCCCCTCGGAGGTTCCGATCTTCCTCACCGAGTAAGACGGCCCTCCTGATGGCGCTCGCTTCCTTCAAGAGGGTAGGGCACCTCCGAGCATCCTCCGTGTCCCCGGATTGCCTTGAATTCGGCCCTGGTAGCTCTCACGTTATCTTGAGACCCAGGCCCGGATGCGTGCCCAAAAAGTTCCCACTACTCCCTTACGGGGCGAAGTGGTGAACTTGCAGGCGCTCCCCATTGGGGAGGAAGACCCAACCCCTTCCGTGTTGTGTCCTGGACCGCACGCAGGGCCTCAGTAGCTCTGACCAGCTCCTTGTCTGTATTGGAGGACAGCAGAGGGGAAGGCTGTCTCCAAGCAGAGGTTGGCGCACTGAGTCGTGGATGCCGTTACGACGACATTCCAATCTCAGAATCTCCCATGCCCACTGAGGGGGTATAGCCACCTCCTGGGCACTGGCAGAAGCGCCTCTCTAGCAGACATCTGTAGAGCTGCGGGTTGGGCTACGCCCATACACCTTCGCAGGGGTTTAAACAACCTTAGCGTAAACCCGGTGTCAGCCCACGTCCTGCGTGGCAACATGTAGGACTGGCATCCGGCGGGGCGTATGCCTGCGAAAGCATCACCCCACCCTCTAGGAGGCTGGGTCAGTGTGCTATCTACCTCTTCCTTACCCTACTCTGGCTAAGGACAGGTACCCTATCCGCTTCCCTCTTACCCAACCACTTGGTTAAGAATAGGCATTCTATCCATCACTAAGCAAGCACCACCTGGGGGTTGGCTGGGCAGAGCAGCCTTCCCCCTTAGGCCGGGATAACATGTGAGCCATCCCCTGGCTCTAACCGGACCTAGTGCTACCGGACGCCCTGTAACACCCCCCCCGTGGGCTGTTCCGTCTGATGTATCCTCATGATATGGTTCCCACTCCTGGTAACCCATGAGCTTCCCCAGGTGGACCTCCACCTCGCGGTTAACTACTCAGCCCGCACGTTCCATGCGTTCTCCTCCAAGGACGAGACCATACCTTATCCACCGTATTCCTCCCCACGGGTAGGAGGTGGCCTCTGCAGCGCATCCCTAATTAAGGAAGTTGCGCTTACCCGGTGTAAACCCGAGCCGGACGGCCTCTCGCCAGTAGAGAGCTAAGGCCTCCGTCCGTGAAAGGTTACCGGTCAGGGCTGTTCCCATCTTTCTCCAAGAAAGCTCTGGAACCCCCCGACCACCACACTGGAAGGTTACAGTTTCGCGAAAGCATCGAGCTGACACGCCCAGGCCTGTTACCGTCGCTTCGCTAGAGACTGTGACGCGATACAGCGTTGTGGCGTTTTCCATAGGCAACCCCATCTGTCGTTCTCGACACAACGTCGAGAGACCGACAGAAAGGGAACGTCTCGGTTACGTATGTAACCTCTGTTCCCTGATGGAGGGAACGAGACGTTGTGTCCCTTATGCCACTAACACGTATCGTATTCTGCTGCAGTCGTGAGAGGCGCTCAGGCTCTTCAGAACAAAAGGTGAGTGAATGCTGCACGCCGGCTTCCTTTTATACCGGACATCCGGGGGCGGAGCCCGGCATGCAAATTTCATTCGCCAAATTTCATTGGCCTTTTCTATAGTAGTCAGAGTTGATTGGTTCTCAAGGGCAAACCCCATCTGTCGTTCTCGACACAACGTCTCGTTCCCTCCATCAGGGAACAGAGGTTACATACGTAACCGAGACGTTTCATGCAGTCCGTTTAATCCTTTATTACGCGAGATTAAACCTGAAGTTAATGACTGTTTTTCGCTCGCTTTCTGTTAATTCCCAGATTTAATAAACGTTTCCTTGAAACAAACATATGACATGTCATATGCTCCTCTGACTCAAAGACATTAGCGTCAGTCTTAAAGGGACAGTTCACTCAAAAATGAAAATTGTGTCATCATTTACTCACCCTAAGATTGTTTCAAACCTGTATAAATGTCTTAGTTTAGCTTAACACAAAGGAATATTTTTGGAATAATGTCAGTAACCAAACAGATCTCAACCCCCATTTACTATAGCAGGGAAAGAATTTGTAAGCATGGGGATGGGATCTGTTTGTTTTTGTCTTTATCATTTATGTTTAATGTATATTTGCACTTTAAATTACATAATTACAATTATGTAGATTTGTGTAAATATGTCACATTTGACCAGCATTAAACAGTATGCTATACTGCACTTTAAAAATGGCTTTTGTTGATGTTGATGACATTTAACTGTCTACAGTTTGTTATTATTTTTATTGGTTGAAATAACCGATTAAAAGTAAGTATTTGAAGACAATGTATATAAAAGACAATGCACATTTAATGCTTTACCTAAGCTTTGGCAATCTAAAATCAAGGAAAGTACTAGAGATGTATTTTGTTATTCTAAATTCTCCTGTATTAATACTTTTTTCAGCTATGCTAAGACATCTCTTAAAGCAGAGCACTGAGCTCTGGTGAACATTTCGGTAATGTTTTAAACACATACATGCTCAGGAGTCAGGACAATAAAGAAAGAGAATTTGTTGGGGCTCAAGGACCGGTGCTGAAACTTTGAGTGGCTCCTCTCCTAACAAATGTGATCCCACTCCAAACTTTTGATAAAACTTGAGAGCCCTGATTAAGCATTTTATGCTTTTGTTTCCAATAAAAATAATCATTACGGGGTTTTGATGGGGCCAGAGCCTCATATGTGCATTTTAACAGGTCAGATAAAAAAGAAGAATAGTATTTTTCCATTAAATCTAAGTTAATTATTCTGTCATTAAGTCTCTAATGAATAAATATAGGCCCTACATATACTTATAATACACTTATAATAGTCAATGTAACATACAGTTCACCGTTTTATTCTAAAATTCTTATTACTTTTACAAATATCATTGCTCAGATGTATACAGGGGGCTGTACTGCTGGCTTGCTTACGTATACAGTGAATAGGAAGTACTGCTGAGTCGATGTGCCTGTG
The DNA here is from genome assembly GCA_006030095.1 of Triplophysa siluroides. Taxonomy (NCBI): domain Eukaryota; kingdom Metazoa; phylum Chordata; class Actinopteri; order Cypriniformes; family Nemacheilidae; genus Triplophysa; species Triplophysa siluroides. The sequence goes on along the minus strand of VCII01000010.1, from coordinate 2,284,933 downwards.
TTACAGTGAATGGGGGGTACTGCTTTGTTGGTGTGCCTGTGTTGTACAGTTGGTACGGTAACTGGAAACATCAAGAGCAGACTGTCCGGCCTGGCAGCCGAAAACCAACCTCTTCTCTGATGGCGTTTGGGGACCCAAGAACGATTTTCTTTGACGGCTCCGATTGTAAGCCGTATATTTTTGACAGGAAAATGAAGTTCAGATACGGCTCTCCTCAGTCTCAAGCAGCATCCGATGGATTTGTCTCTCTTCTGTCGCTTCCCCATATCGGCCAGGCCGATGCAGCACTTTCATCTGATGCGGTAAAACCAGCCTCCGCTTTTTTACTTGGGATTTAATCAGGAACTTATTCAGTCGCAGTTATTTATTGACATTTGAAGCGTTATTTCTCAAGGAGATATCTGCGGTTACGTAAGAGCGCGCGGTATTGAAAGTCAGGAGCGGTGATGAACAGTATTTCATTCTGAAATACGCGGCGCGCTTATCTGTACGCAGGAAACATTCGCAGATCTGTAGGCTAATATAAGCGATTTCTGTAATATAAGCAACACGCCTTTTTACAGAGTGTGTATGATCTGGAGTATTTATATGTTAAGGCCGAACTGTCCGCAAAATGGACTGAAAGCATACAGCGTCAGACCCGTTTTGGTCAGTAGTTTATTTGACTCACATATTAGTCTTTGATGGTAAGAAAACAAAAACAACAACGAACCAGGATACACAATAAGTAGGATGTTAAATAGTCTTTTTCATCGTAATCTTAATCCCCATAAAGAAAACAGACAGATAGCAAAGAAAATCAAGTCAATGCCGAGAAGACAAAATTTCTCATTGCATCAGCGTTGAATCAATTTAGCAAAAGATAAAGGCTTCCATGAAAAATGAACCTGGAATGACTAAATATTGTTCTGGTGCTATGAGATTAATCAGACAGCAATTAAGATGCAGGCAGCGGGTTTGGGATAACGAAATAGCCTACAAACAAAACAAAACCTGTGTCTTCACGAGCTGCATTAAACCTGTGAAGAACTTTGAAAAACGTCACCTTTACCATCTTGTTCTTAGAAAACAAGTCGTATTGCCTGCGAAGACAAAGCTGACGCTCTTACCCAAAAGTGACTTAAATTTAAAACTTTCATGAGCACATGATGACCTAAAGACTTAATTGAACCTTTTGCTAGCTACAATATTTAAATCTTATAGGTCCACTTTGAAAGGTATGAACACTTCCTCTTTACAAATTAAATAGCTTTGTTTTATGAGCGATGATTATAGTATTAACACGTGTTGTGCCAAAATACAACTTAGAAAATAATACAATGGTCGTGTCAAACCTATGGGCTACAGGCATGAATTGAGCTATAAAATACGCAGTCGAGATTTAAGACGGGTGTTTTTTTAAATAACGTTGTATAAAGTAGCAGTGGCTTGGAGGAGGAGTAAATTCCGTTTCCTTGGAAACCAGGGACTGGGTTGCAATACCATCCACCTCCATTTTAAGACACGATGAGGTAATCATGCTTATTATTACATAACGTTTGATATGTATTAAATTGAATATCCGTACATGTATTTGAAGACTTTACGTCCTGCCTCATTGCCGAACACCATAGTTTATGACATGTTGGTATAAGATTGGGTTGATCGCCTTCAAATGCGCTTGTGATGGAGTCAATATGCCAGACATGTGATTCAGTCTGTTCTCTGCGAGTTAATAACTTTCTCTGTCAATTTGTCAAAGACGTACTGATAAACACTGATGGATCTGATGGGCTGCTTGCTGAACTTAAATCGATCCATATGCTATTGGCCATATTAATGAGGCTATTGATATTCAAGTTTAGCTAAGTGGCACAGACGTATACCGATCCTAAACTGTTTATAAATGGACTATACCGTGTACAACATAAGACCTAGGACTATAGGTTAATGATTTAGGCGTATCATTAAATGATTATGTAAACTAGACTGAGTGTGTTATGGATGAAAATACATTAGATTATTATAGATTTTCAAGCAGATATGCGCCAGATTATTTACCAGAACATTTGACAAAGATGATTAGAGATCGTTTTTAACGATTGTGTGCTGATAGGAATGTGTACTTTATTTGTCATTGAGTATGGAAAATACAGTCAAATCAGTAGATCCTGGAAAAGTTCAGTGTTTGGACACACTTTAAAGTGAAATGCATGGCTGTTATTGCGTTAGACAAAAAAGTATAAAACCAAACAGCAGTTATATTGAGTTACTGTAGGACGTGCACACCATTCAAGCTCAGTAAAATGGGTTTAAATGATAAAATATTAGATTTGGGGAAGAATACAAAAAGTATGTTGCATTTGGACATTTAACATCTGCATATAAAGCTATTTAAAGCCTGTGCATGGAGATCATTTTCCTCTCTATATTGTATCTGTGTTTGTACACAGTCTCTATAAACATTAATCTAATTGCTGCTAGCAGCCAGAGTCCTAACATTCATTTTCTACTCTGAAAATGCAGTGCTGGTAAAAGAGTCTGATGGGACACATCCATTACACAGTGAATTTAGAGAAAATGGCAACATCTCATCCCTGCTGCACTTTATCATCAGCATCTGCTCCTCTGTTTTTAAGATTACTCAGCAGGTTACCCCGTCTGCTGTTTTAACTTTGTGATGTCATCAACTCTCTCGGATGTTGGTAATTACACAAAACTAGTTGGTTGAATCTATAGGCTATAGACAGCAACTGTTTGCTTTGTAGTAAAAAGTACACAAACCTGTAAATGATTTAATGCATAACATTTAACTTAATTATCTGTTCTTTACTTTTTTACTGTATGGGGGGGGAGGGGTTCTGTTTATTTATTTTGCATTGCTTAGCTTAGTCCATATACAGGCAGCTCAGTCTAAAGTTGTATTATCTGTTGTTGGAGTCAGTATGGAGACGTAGGGGGGAATTACTCTATGTTGCTCATTTTGCGAATGTTCAATATGCTGGTCAGCACCAGGGTTTTATAGATTCACTTCCAGTTGGGAGACTTGGGTAAATCAAAATAAGGATGATGGAAAATTTGCAGTTATGAGGTTGGAGTATATTATTTATGCACAGCTCTTTAGATGGTAGGATGATTTTCTTCAATGACAAATCATTTTCTGCTTTGGTCATATAGAGCTGGAAGCTCTAAAGAGCTTATAGAATATATATTTATTAGGGCTGTGCAACATTGAAGAAAAATACGATATGCAATAGCATGCTAAATATGCGATATGATATTTATTTAACTCAATTGAAATAGTATTAATTATATGAAAAAATGATTCCTATATAACCCAAAGGATTGAACGACATTAAAGAAAAAAGCGATATACGATGCAATACAATACTGATTCAAGTTTGCAAAATAAATATTTAAAAACTTAACATTTTATATAGCCAACATACATATTTCACATTATTTCTGATTATTGATCATATTTCACACATCAGACACAGTCTCTCTGCTATATCCGTCAACCTAAAACTTTGACTATAGACCACTTCGCAAGATGTAAACAATGGTACAGAAGCCATTTCGGTTTCAGTTTTATTTATTTTTAAAATCTCACATATATAATTAAAACTTAAAGATATTCATTTTGATTTTGGTTAAAACATTTTGATTCGGTTAGTTTTATTTTGTTCAAACATTGTGCAGTGTTAAAAAACTGGAACAGGAAGTTTTTCTGAACCAGCACTGGCACAGCGTTGTTGATGTCATCCAAAGTGGTCTTTACCTAACTTTTAGAATTTTTCAAATGATTCCGTTATTGCGTGCAAACTTTTGCGATATGCACATTTGCGCTATTTCAATCATTTTGATTTATTGTGCAGCTCTAATATTTAGGATTCTTATGTTTTTTTGTTAAAGGCCTCATTTTATGGATTCTGACATGGACTATGAAAGGCCAAATGTCGAGACTATCAAGTGTGTGGTGGTTGGGGACAACGCAGTTGGAAAGACCCGGCTCATCTGTGCCCGGGCATGCAATGCCACCCTCACACAGTATCAGTTGCTGGCCACACATGTGCCCACTGTCTGGGCAATAGATCAATACAGAGTCTGTCAGGAGGTGAGAACAAGCTGTTCTGTTTGGCACCTACAGTATTCATTCAGTAGTATTTTAATATAATTATTTCTGCAATACTGTATATACAGTATAGTACAATCTAACAAACTTAAGATAAAATGTTGAAAATGCACATGCAGTTTCTTGGGTAAATCTCCATGCATGTGATAAGTGTGTCTCTCCGGACAGGTACTAGAAAGGTCCAGGGATGTGGTGGATGATGTCAGTGTGTCTTTGCGTCTATGGGACACCTTTGGCGACCATCACAAGGACCGTCGCTTTGCGTATGGCAGGTAAACTTGTCATTTTAACTCTGTGTCCACTTCATACCCAATTAGGGAGTTATCACACATTCTGTAGAAATGATTAGAGGTATAAAGTACAGCATATATTTTTATTATAGGTTTTTGTCAAATGTTTTTAGTATACCTATTTTTTATGTGTCGTTCTTTAGCATAAGGACATATGCTGTCCTTCTAAAACGTTGTTTCTCCATATTTCATGATTTTTTTGTTGTTGCCATAAATCGTTGTTATTAGTCACCCTATGTTTGTCACTGTGTTTTGCAAATATCTATCCAATAAAAGTATTAAAAATTAAGTGTTTGTTTTTTCATTTCCTGAACAACAGTGAATTTGGACATGCAAGGTTTTGGAAGGACAATATTGTACTCTCTAGAGAAAAGAGTAATTGCCTAGAATTTGCTCTTGTTAGCTCCGGAGATTTGATAAAGTTCTCAGTTATGTTTTCTTTTATGGATCAATTTTGTCTCAGATAATAATCAAAAGCAGGAGAATGAAATACATACAAATGAGACAATGTACATTGAAATATTATCTATTTAATAATCTACGCATAAAACAATCTAATTTGGGAGAAATGTGAAAAATCTTGACTTTTGAAATTGCATTCTTTAGTATCTTGGCAAATCTGATATCACAGTATCACAAAATCGAGACTTTAATAAACTCTCTCTCATAGAAACATATCAGGTTAAAATTTAAATGCGTTTGGAGTGTCTGCTTAATGCATTGAAATATAATTTTCTCTGGGTTGGTAACAGGTCTGATGTGGTGGTATTGTGTTTTTCCATTGCAAACCCCAACTCCCTTTACCACGTGAGGACCATGTGGTACCCAGAGATCAAGCATTTCTGTCCCAGAGCTCCTGTTATCCTTGTGGGCTGCCAACTAGACCTGCGATATGCTGACTTGGAGGCTGTGAACAGAGCTCGCCGTCCGCTGGCCAGGTATTATTCATTTCAAAACAGTTAAAAGGAATATTCCACCCAAACAAACTGCAATATTTGAATGGCTATAAATGCTAATGAATTTAAAGTAGTGCTGGGGAGAGGGACTCTCAATTTCTGACACAAAGTTATGAAGTGGCAAGATTTTTTGAGTAAACAATTCCTTAAATGTCTTACATTTTTTATTTAATTTCAGACCCATTAAATCGAATGAAATACTGGCCCCAGAGAAAGGCCGCGAGGTGGCGAAGGAGCTAGGCGTTCCCTATTATGAGACCAGCGTTGTTGCACAGTTTGGGGTTAAGGACGTTTTTGACAACGCTATACGTGCAGCCCTCATTTCCCGCCGTCATCTGCAGTTCTGGAAGTCGCATTTACGAAATGTTCAAAAACCCCTCCTCCAAGCTCCCTTCCTTCCCCCCAAACCCCCTCCACCCATTATCACGGTGCCTCCCCCTCCGAGTAACATCGAAGAGCACCCTAGCCGCCTGTTAGAGGATCCACTCTGTGCTGACGTCATTTTAGTCCTCCAGGAACGTAAGAGGATCTTCGCTCACCGCATTTACCTCGCCACTGCCTCCTCTAAGTTCTACGACCTCTTCTTGAGTGAACCTCGAGGCTCTGAGGAGAACGTGCGGGAACGGGATAAACCGAGAGGGCCTACCCTTTCTGGACGCGATCTGTTTATGCGTGCAGCAAGTTTTGACGTTTGTGAGAGTAGCGACGATGGAGATAGAGTGAACTTGCGTGCCTGCACCAGTGATGGAACTCTGAAGGGTGGAGATGGTGATCGCCGCAGTCGCCTGCTCCCCGCTTTGAGCCGTGCTTTCATCAGCATCCAAGAAGAGATGATAGACGACCCTGTCACCTTCAACTCCAGACGGATGACTGTGGTGCACATGGACCCATCAATGCAGCCTGGTCCGTTTAGATCGGTGTTACGATACCTGTACACAGGTAAACTAGACGAGCATGAGAAGGAGTTGATGCAGGTGGCCCACATTGCAGAACTCCTGGAAGTGTTTGACCTGCGCATGATGGTGGCTAACATCCTGAACGATGAGGCCTTCATGAATCAGGAGATCACAAAGGCCTTTCATGTTAGACGCACCAATCGGGTGAAAGAATGCCTGGCCAAAGGGACCTTCTCTGGTAAGAGGCATGTAAAGTGTATGCTTTTCTTCAGTACTGTATGACCAAAGGTTTGTGACCACCCAACTGTATATAAGATTGTTGACCATTAAAACCATGTGCGTTTAACAGCGAGGTAATCCTTCCAAAGATCTCTCTTTTCCACTACATTTTAAGCCAAGGGATTGGATTACACCCAAAGGTGTTCAGTAAGGTTAAGGTTTGAGCGTTTTGCAGGTCAATTGAGTCCTTTCACACCAGTCTTTATAAATAATTTGTTAATCACTCTCACTTTGTACTCAGTGGCACACTGGTAGAGAAAAAGACACTTTCCTACATTTTACAGTTTTTTATATTGGCTTTTCAAGGATAGAGAGTAAATGACAATGGAGAAGAAGAGGAACAGGAAATTACTACAGTCTAGGATTCAATATTAGCAAAGACCCTGGGAAGTCGAGGCACTTGGCTACCATGTTTGCACTCCTCCTGGCAAGACTGAAGTTCTATCTACTTGAACGGGGAAGGACAGAAAAAATATATATATCCAAAAACAACTAGTAAAGTGTTATATATATTTTGTTAACGTGTGTACGTACATTATCCCAGCCACCTTTATTGAGGTCTGCGCTGGTTGGCAAGAACCTCACTTCACTCTGTACAAAGCCCTTTTCTAAGAGAATAGTCAGTGTTTATCGATTGACGTTTGACTCTCTTTACTGAAAGGTGGGACTTCCTTCGCTAAAGCGTCCATATTGAGCGTTGCATAATCTGTAGGGCTCCATTTGTTTGTGAGGACCGTGAAATAAAGATTAGAGTAATTTAGCATATTTGTGTGTTGAATGCGTGCCAGTTAGCCAGATAACCGTAATCCAAAACTAGCCTTTATACTACCCCCTAATTATCCAGGGCATTTCTGGTGTTTATTCATGCAATCCACTAGTTGATTTTCTGTTGTTTAATAGTTTTCCTTGTAAATCCTTCTTTTTTTAGTGTTTGGACAGCACAATGCACATCCTACCAGAAGACGGTCAATTATTTATGTTGACATACCTAAAGCAAACTGGACCTCAAATGTGACATTGGTTTAAGCAGAATGTTCTGTACATGCTATTTTTCTGCTTTGCTTCAGTGCAGAATGACACAGCTGACAGTCATTCACCCTGAAGAGAAAAGCAATAGCCCATATTTTGTCAGCTGGCTTTCTAAGGTTTCATAATCGGTGAGCTTGTTCTGTTAGAGGGAACCGGGGCGAATGTGTCTTGTTTTTTAGCATTCGCAAAGTTTGAAGGACATCATGCTGTTTTCTAATGCTGACCCTGCTTTTCTGTCTACTAACATAAACAATGAGCATTTCTATTTATTTGTACTTCCCTAAGCAGTTTTGACAGGAAAAAACCAACACAAAAACATTTTATTTTTATCATTTTATGAAATGTCACATCTGTTTGTTTTCCGATTTCACTTGAAAATCAGGATCTTCATAACAATATATTATCGGTAGCCTTGGCCATTATTGGTCAATTAACAATATTAATAATAAATCATTTTCCATCTTGCCTGGTCATTAGCATCCACTGAAAACTCCACTGATGAGCACAAAATGGAGCGTGTTTATGTGATATGTGGTTATTTATAGATGATCAATATAAAAGAGGTTTGAAAAGCTACAGAACATCTATTGTGTTCTCTTCTGAAGATGTGGTGTTCAGGTTGGACGATGGTACAATCATGGCCCATAAACCACTGCTCATCTCAAGCTGCGATTGGATGGCAGCCATGTTTGGTGGACCATTTGTGGAGAGTTGTACAAAAGAGGTACAGCACAGTCACAGAATGTTAAAGACAATATCAGAGGGGAAATAAATAAACATTTAAACAGATAAATTGAATACAGGTAACAGAAAATGTTAAATTAGTTGAATTACTAGAACTTTTATGAAGGCAGTGATTGTTGGAGTTCAATTAAAGTAATGCAAAAAATATTTTGGTGCTTATGGTGTGGCCAAACTACTGTATAGTTTTTACCACCATTTATGTTATATTTATAACTGCTTCCAAATATTGTGTTTTTGAATGTTAAAGTTGTATTAACAAACATTTGTGCTATTGCATGTGTTGCTGTTTTGTCAGGTGCTGTTTCCTAACACTACACGTAGCTGTAAGCGTGCTGTGCTGGAGTATCTCTATACCGGCCGCTTCTGCTCTCGTCCAGATCTGGACGCCATGGAGCTGATTGTACTTGCAAACCGTCTCTGTCTGCCTCACCTGGTGGCACTGACAGGTACACGAGAAAACACACAAATACACCGTACACAGTGTTCTGCATTTGCAGAGGTGATAATGTAGTTTGTAAATCAGATCTCTGATGGAGCTCAACACTTTCTAGCTCAACTGTCCAAGGTAGACAGTTATTGACACGACGCAACAACCAGAGACATTAGTCTGGCATGTATGTACAAAGCATAACAATTGAATGTTCAATTGTATGTATGCGTTGTTTGTCTGTTCTAGAGCTGTACACTGTGACAGTTTTAACAGAGGCTGCCATGATGGGAGCTGATATTGATGGAGATGTTCTGCTCTACCTGGACATGGCACAGGTATGTGTGCCGCTGATGTCATATGGACTATTTATGTTCTTTTGTAAATCAATAAACAAGTTTGAAACATAATTTACATTTTTGGGTTGAAATCTTACTATAAATATAGTCGGCCCAAGCCTTTACTGGGCCCTATGTAGAATTTTATTTGGGGGTCCCCCTGTGCCCCCAATATAATTGATTATAGTCAATGTTTGATTAATCGCACGCACACTTTCAACCTAACACACCCAATTATATTAGTTGTAGCTGTGTTTGGGATATAGGAATGTCATAAAAAAACACATTTTTTTAATTAAATTTTATTACTTCCAATTTTAGGTGAACTGTCCCTTTAAATGATGAGCACATACCGTACAAAGGTTGTGGAATTTATTGTTCAATACATTTAACTATTTGCAAAGATTTAATTTTATATTAAATAACCTATTTAAACCCTTTTAAAGCCACACAGCCCTTGAACATTTCTATCGTCAAACAACATTTTCAGATCAAAAGATATTTAAGTATGTATTTATCATAAAAAAAGTAGTTAGAGAGTTCGAGGAAGGGAAGTGAGGTAGCACCTGAGTAAAGTGAAGTTTCTTCCGTTTGTGTTTCATTTTTGTGATTGGTTGTCCCCATTAGTTCCACTGTGCTCATCAATTGACTGATTGGTGCCTCCACCACATCTGCACCAACTACAACAGAGTCTGTCGTAAATTCCCTCGGGACATGAAAGCCAAATCAACAGGTATTTGCTAATTTGTTTTGATACAGAGATTCCATTCAACAATTACTACATAGTGTTAAACAAATAAAGCCGTTGACATCACATACCCTCTTAAAAATAAAGGTGCTTCACGATGCCATAGAATAACCTTTTTTGTTTAAATGGTTCCATAAAGACCCTCCGAACAGATTATAAAAAGGTATGAAAGAGATGGTTCTTTAAAGAACCCTAATGGTTCTTTGTGGAACCAAAAATGGTTCTTCTATGGCATCGCTGTGAAAAACCTTTTAAGCAATTTCATTTTTAAGAGTGTAAGCTATTTATTAAATTGTGAAAAATCTCATTTAAATATCAAAAAGGCATATTTCCCCCTATCTCCTAAATTCGAACAAAGCCATCATGGCATCCCTAACTGAACCTTATGCCCAGTATTGCATGTTTTGTGTAAAACTATAGAGCTTGTTAATCGACGTCACACCGCGTGTGCTAGCTGCTAGTGTGTTAAATGCAGTGTTTTGTTTTTCTTGTTTGATTAGGAAATATAACTACGGTAGGTCAGTCTTGCTGTGTTAAAAACTGCAATAGCATTACGCAGAGTCATTCAGGAAAGCCCTGGTTCTTTCAATTTCAATTTCTCGATATATCAAACAAAAAAAGTAACGGTATATATCAAAACAATAAGAGCAGCGGAGTGTCATCCTCCCAAGATGGCGGCGCCCCTGCAACATGCAATATAGGGCGTGACGTCAGCTTCACATTCTCTATAGGTAGCTGTCTTATTCTATCTTGCAGAAAATCAAGAGTACTTTGAGAAGCATCGCTGGCCTCCAGTGTGGTATCTAAAAGAAGAAGATCATTATCAGCGATCTCGTAAGGAGCGCGAGAAGGAAGATTACTTGTACCAAAAGCGCCAGTGTAAACGCAAGTGGCTCTCTTTTGGAATATACCATCTTCACCCTCCTCCCATTCTTCATCTTCTCCGGGTTCCTCTGCAGTCATCTGATTGACTCTCAGCGTGCAGACCCACCTAACAGTCTATAAAGTGGGATTTATTATAGGTTGACTTGGCCAAACTCTACACGTTTCCTTTCCGCATTTTTTGTTGAGCAAAATACCCAAGCCCTGCTTTCAGCTGCTGAGTAAGACAAGCAAAAATGCAACAGGACCAGTAAGCTAAAGCTGCATATGGGATTTTTACAGATGAAACCAGCTTTGGCATCCTTCAACCTCCAGACAATCTGTAGAGAACGCTTTCAAACTTTCATAGCGTGAAATGCTAAGTGCTTATTAGCTCTAAAGAACAAGATAGCAGGAACATTTTAGAGCAACCAGCAAACAACTGAAAAACATGAATTTCTCAGTGTGGTGGCAATCTACAATCAAACCAATTCTCCAGAGTGACGCTCACAAGATTCCAATGTTGGCTTCGTTGCAAACTACTGGTAATTTTAATGAATTCAATTTACAATGGGTTGTTTGAAATAACCTACGGGGGTGCGACACCAATGAATTTGAATGTATAAGATCTAGAGGAATGTTTCAGGTTCAATATAACTTACAGTACGTTCTGTCTGCAACATCTGGCAAAACCATTGAAAATAGTTTTGACTCAAAGTTCATAGGCACAGGTGGTCACTATTAAAATGCAAAACTGTTTTATAAGTGAATTATTATGTGCTAACATCATACTTGAACAACATAAAAGTATAGGTTCAGTCAAAGTTTCACATCAGACAGGATGATTTAGATTTTAGACTAAGTGCTTTTAGCAGGCTTCCATTTTTTGCTTTTAGTCCCTCCAGAATGCTGGCTCGCTTTCTGGAAGTGTTTTGTGGAAGGAGACCAAGGCTGCGTTTCCCGATAACGTTGTCTCTTAGCGTGCTACGAAGACTCTAAAGGTATATCTTAACTACAGGTATACCTTTTCTACGTGTGTTTCCTGAACTATACCTTAGGAGGTTACTTTCCTACATGCCACGTTACCAGGTGCTGTCCATGGCGGTGGTGCTGAATTCATGGCTATCGATCGCTCCACAATCATTTATTCACTCTATACAGGGACTGCTGTATGTGAGATAGCGGCGTTCTTTATAAAATAAGCACTTTAGAAATAATTGAGGTTGCATTTATTAGGACTCATTGGATAAAAACCAAATCAAACTAAATCCATTTTTAAATTAAATGTTATTTAATTGTGAAATGAGTGTATGAACCCGCTTATCTCATGCTCAAATGTCTCAACACGCTACACTAACTGGCAGTATGGTAATTTATATCAAAGGTTCTCAAACTTTGGATTATAAGGAGAATCACGCAAAGCCGCTTGCTGTTGCGGTGCATTAAAAAAGTTTATTCCAGCAACTAACAATTAGACTGTTAGGTGGTCTGTTTTTGGTAACAAGGCGATCTTTGTCCCTTCTTACTGCATTTATTTTTCTGTCATGTTTATATCTGACAAGTTCGGAAAATGAAACAGACATGCGAGTGATTATGGGTTTACATACAAAATCAGCATTCACTCGTGTGATCGTGTATGACAGGATGAAGTTGAGATTTAAATCAAGGTCAAGAAAGTTGCATTTTATCTTCATGACAGTTTCCTGGAAAAAAATAACCTGTAATATTGTAATTACATTCTTCAAAACAGGATCCCAGTTAAACAGTCACACTGGGTATCTTACAGGGAATATAAACAGTGCCTCAACACTCCGGAGATCTAAATGTGTGGGTACTAGCTGCTATCTTTACCAAAGATAGCTCGCAAATGCTTCGGAAAATCTGCTGCAAACGAAAACAGCTGTAAGTTTAAATGCTCCCAAATAGCTTTCGGAAAAGTTTAACAGGCAGGCCTGTGACAAAGCTATCCCATGATGCACCACAGCATGTCCATACATGTGAGTAGTTATTGTAGATTGCTATTCCCTGCTATATTTCAGAGTTTGATTCCAACTTTTTATAACATTAAAATAGCTACTAGTAACTTAGGAAAATAAAGCAGTATTCGCATTGGGTATTTTTAAAAAGGTGCATTACCTTTCCACACAAAGTTTACACCCCAGAGGAGAAAAAGCTCCACAAGCATGGTTCATACCCTAGACTTAAACTCTTTTGCAATCTGAATGTGTATGACCTAGTACACGCTCACAGCGACTCGCACATAGAATGCCTTGTAATAAAAAATTATAGTCGTTTTTTTATACCCCAATGAAAAATATTCAGATTCTCTTATATAGTTGACAAATAGAGTTTAAATACAGATGGGCACTAAAAGAACAATTTGCTGCATTATCAGCCAGTAAACTATTAAAGAATGTCTTTCTGCTTTAGTATCAAATTCAGAGCTGACCTGCATGTATTGGGCTGTTGTAGGAATATTGTTTTATTATAGAAACCTGTATTTGTTCTACCAGGCCTTGAATGTAAATTTATAAAAATAAAAAATGTAATGATTTATGTTTCTCCACTGTAATCCACTGGGGCAACCTGATCACAGTACAATAACAAATATCTTTTTGAAGACTTGTCAGTATCAGAAAGCATTTGAAACTACACTCAGGCACATTTGCAAACTCTTGATACTGTATAAGACTAGGTTTTAAATTAAAATACTTTATATGTTGTCTCTAAATGTAACAAGGTTTTTCTCAAAAACTTTTTTCTAAGAAACGCTAATGGAATTCTGAAGATTATTAAACATAACAGGCCATTACAGTAAGAAAGATTAATCATGCACATATGAATGTATACGTGAGATATGCAGGCTGTATGAATGTACATTTTACACATGTTTTTGTTCACACGATACAGATTGCAGAAACTTTCTGTAGGAAAATGAATAAAACAATTGATATAATTTATAAATAGAATAAAAGTTTCGAAGGGAGTTTATCAGACTATTGAGTTTCAGATTGTTGCTGCAGAGATGATACCCCATGCCTTAATGTAAATGACACAATAAGTGGCATTGTGTTGTTTTTCTGTGTTAACATGTGTAATTCAAACATATCCTCTGTGTACCATATATATTTCTTGAAAGGTTATGTGTAAAATCTTTTAATCTATGTTTGTTAAAGACCTTATTGTTGTCTATGATGGATTGTTATGTTTTGGCTAGTGTATCGCTCACCTGTAGTTTTCTATGTGTTGTTTCTCTGTCATGTGAATGTGTTTCAGTACATTGCCTTTCATTGCTTAGAACATGACTAAATGACTAAATGTAACATGTACTTTGTGGATTGCATTGTTCATTAAATCAGTGTGGTAAACTGTATATATTATGGGGTCCAAAAAGTCTGAGCCTATTGAAAGTCCAACATTCAAAAAATCATATTTAAAGCCGAAAACAGTCAATTTATAATTTAATTTACTATTATGCTGACATATATATATATATATAAAATGGAAAAAAAACATTTTTTTTGATAAAATACCAAAAAACAGCATTATTGCTAGAGGTCACAGACTTTATAACCCACAGTATATTCAGAGGGGAAAAAATGAAATGGAGCAGAAAAAAGCGTGTATTGGAATTGTAAATGATTTGTTTTTAGCCGAGGTAAATGTGTTCCTGAATATGTTCCTTGTTGGTCTGGGAACACCATTCCTGTAACCCAGCAAATCATAGGTTGATAAGTATGATGCATGAACCCCTAATCCAGCAAAAAAGTCTTACATAACAATTCCACTAAACTTAATTCTAGTTTGATTGGTTAATAGAATATTGTTTTAAGACCAACAAGGATGTCGATCCAGAATCATGTGCTACCTGACAAATCCACTAGACATGCGTGCACAATACCTTTTAAATCATGACTGCCTGGATATGCTGTGCAAAATAGCAATGTTTTGGCTTGCAATTTAATAGCAAGAAAACAAAAGATGCAAAACTCACAAAAACAGTAGTGTATTCTAGCTATTCAATACACTGTGCCCTCTTGTAACCAACCTCTAGGCAGTGTCAGACACTGATGCATGTCCTAAAATATTTTACTTAGCTCTCTGGCAAGATAAACAAACAAACAAACAAAAAATACACAAATGAAGTAGGCTACATACAAAAATCAAGGGGTAGAGCAGATCAATTTATTAAAATAAAAAAAAATCCTTTAAATCCTAGAACTCCATGTTTAATGAGCTCTAGGTCTTGCAAAGAAGCACAAACCAAACACAATCGTGAAGAGATGTTCTGCTAATAACGCAGAGCCAGTGTAGCAAAGAAGTAATCAAATTGCTGAAAGCAAAAACTTGAATGTTTTCTCAGTATTCAAAGCTTGATATCTACGATTTGTATTTTAAACAAGTATAATTTCCACAAGTTAGTACTGGGAAGGCATTTGTATGTCCAGGACATCTAAGCATGTGTTCTTGAAATGTGTAAATAATGTTTAATAAATACTAACTAGCAGTTTACACTTTGTGTCTGTGTTTTATTATATTGTTACACTACCTTAACATGAATTGCACAAATAAAACCTTTGTTCATAGATTAACGTGAACTACTACGTAATTGACCTTTACTTTTCGATACTGATGACAAGAATGATTGACACATCTGTAGACCAATAAAGTGTCAGTTGATTAAGACCCAATGACAGTGAAGAGGGGGTGGGTCTAATGTGTTTCTTCGTTTAACTTTGTAACATAATATAAGACTGCTATTTTGGTCGACGTCGAGAAACTTTCGTTGCAAAGCATTTACGTGTGTAGCACATTATCTTCGAGCATTACAGGTAAAGTTTATCTGAGACTGAAACGATGAAAGTTATCAAGGACTTTTGAATAGCTTGTCAATATTATAATCTAACTCGTAACGTTAGGCACACGCCCGTTACTTTCTAACATAACGTGTTAAATTGCACTTAAATGTGTTTTACTTGAAATGTATTCACGCGTGTCTTTCTCTGTAAAGGTCGGCAGACATGCAGCTGTTTTACATGTCGGTTGTTTTGTGGCTGCTGTCTGCATGTCGTGTGATCACATCGACCTGTCACGAGCTTTTATTTCCAGAAGATGCTGAATTCTGCAAGTAAGAATGAATAAAGACTTCACAAAGTTCTCATTCTGCTAAAATGTGCCTTAAATCAAGCTATTTAACATAATAGAATAATAATAATAGTACTAATATTGTTTATAATGTACAGGGACGCACCATCACCTTTATTAAATTATTAAGCGCAATTTCCTTGGTTTTTCCAGCTCTTCTGTGCGAATTTTTATTATTTATTTAGTTAGTTTTATATAATTAAGTCATAGTAGACCAATAGTATTAGATCTCAAGCATATTTTTGTAATAGTTATTTTTAAGTATTAAAGCATGCGTATCAATGTATGTATTTCTATGGCATGTCTTCATTTACATTAGACAACAAAGTAAATGTACAGTATGTGTTTATATCTAAACTGTCAGGATAAAAGTGCCTTTAATTGCTTTGAGGAAAAGCAATGGCTAAATGACAATTGTATTATTAAAAATAAATGTGTATTAAACATTGCCTCTATAGATACAATGGCAGATGGAAAAATGACACTAGGGTAAACTAGGGTGAATTAACATTTACTGCCTTTTAATATCGAAATGAATTAATGAATGAAAGTTATTCCATTTCCATTGTGCCTTTAGCTGCATGTGAAAATGTGAAAATTTTAACAAATGGATTAATAGACCTGATTAATATATCTGTGCTAAAATCCTATACAAAATTGAGGATCCCATTGTGAACATTCTGATAAATATCCTATACAAATTCCCCACTGCGTTCTGCTTGGAGTATCTGACTGGGGTTAATTTCCAATCCATATTTCCTTAGATTAAATGTATCTAGAAATCTGGCTTGTAGGCCGGTGTGGGACGTGCAGGACTCCCTCAGAGCACTGAGTCATAGATATTGAAGCAGCCGGTCCCACACAAAACCCACACAACAAGCCTTACAAATCAAACAACTAACTCAGTAGTTCAACTTTCAGTGCAATCATGGACTAGCCATAACTTATACTGATGTCTATTGACTTTTCATAGAAAACCAAGAATATTTAACGCAACTATTAAAAAAATCACAGAAATGATTAGTGCAAGATTTAG
Organism: Triplophysa siluroides; assembly: GCA_006030095.1. Lineage (NCBI taxonomy): Eukaryota > Metazoa > Chordata > Actinopteri > Cypriniformes > Nemacheilidae > Triplophysa > Triplophysa siluroides. The sequence continues at coordinate 2,268,070 of VCII01000010.1, read as the reverse complement.
ATTTAACAGATTTAATGCTTTCTGATCTTTAGGGGAGAGTTGAAGGTGATTTACCCAGATCTGATTATTGATAAATGCTTGATAGTCCCTCAGAAGGTCAGAAAGAAGATCAGTAAGGAGTGGGGACCACCACAAGTTCAACTGCCAGGTGTTAAAGAGGTAAGAGAAATTTACTCCGTAACCTCTCACTCAATAACATCTTACTCTTACTCATCACTTTTAGCAAGTGTCTACAGGTTTTTTTAAGCGATAGTTATGACTGAGAGGTCAGATCAGGTCATCTGTCTTTAAACAAACGTAAGATGTTCTACAACTTTGTAATAATGTATTATGTGTCCAATCAATAGAAAATAAAATGAATGCTCCAAGCTAGTCAAATGAGGTTTTCAATCCCAACTGGTGAGTGTTTAAGCAGTTTTAATTTATATTTTGTAACTGCATTTCACACTGGGACAGTTTTTGCAGTGTCCAGAAGATGGCACAAGTGTTGCATTACTGAAGCATACAGTACGTGTACTCCAGTAAATGTGAATCGCTTCTAGAGTCTGACAGAAATGACAGTTTTATGAATCTTATGTGATAATATTCAACTTTAAAATGTAGACCTTTATGGTGTTGGATTATTCTATTAAATATGATAATTTTTTGAACTTCAGGAAAAAAGTAATTTGGATGCACTCTTCACTCAGTATAGCCTACTATCGATAGTATCACTGCTATGGCAAAAAAAATCCTGTTTTATCATTTATTTGCAAATAAAACATGTTATTTCATCCTTTTAGTTTTTAAACAAAGTGTCTGTACTGTGCCTTGATAAACCATGTTTCAACTGTACTAATCCGTATTGGAAAAAATATATTTTTAAAAAGAGAAAATGTCAAAGTTTTGTTTCCAAAGGTACTGTATCCAATTACAATTCGTCTAATTCAATTCAGTTTTATTGATATTGCGCTTTTCACAAGTTTGCATGGTTGCAAACTTTCTGAGGTTTAATAACACTACTGTATTATTTCTAATACAGTTCAATTCTTTGTTTATTAAAAGACTTGGTTATGTGATTCAATGAAAAAGGTTTTAACATTCCACATTTTACTCTTTAACAGGTTGTTTGTTTCATAAAGGTGAACAATTCAGATAGTGTTAGAGACATGGCTTATGATACCAACATGATTGAGGAGTCCGTTGTACAGCTGCTAGGAGAGCCGTATAAACTGTTATCATTTGGTCTGCTTCGCGCATCTGAGTTTAGCACAGCGATGCTGCTGAAATCATTCTCGTAAACTTGAAATAGAATCAACTGTAGAGCCCAAAAGCAGAAAAGGACCACGGCGTATCTATAAATTGGAAACTAAAATCGAAAGCCACTTCAATTTTAGGAGCTAGTTTATAAATTCCATAGCTAAGCAGTCTGGCTTGAAGATGATCTATCGCCCTTGCGTCTCCCAAACCCCAATTGATGTATGGTCATATTATCTATTATACTGTCCTACATGATTCTCTTTTATTGCTGGACTTGTGTCAGACAGCAAAACGGATTACACGTGAGATCAAATCAATACCAACTTTATTTACCGGCCTTTCAAATGTAATTCCTGCCTGTGGCCCTTTTTGTGTTCGAGACTCTGATAGAAACATATGGTAGCTGGTGGTCCACACTGAGAATACGCGAGGGATTCGAAGGCCGTACGTGCAGCCCCCGTTCAGCGGTTGGTCCCGCTTTCCCGCCCCCTTGACCCTGCCAATCGACACTTCATCGCCACGGAAATGAGAGGCCAAGTGGCGACGCAGCGGTCACTGTTGTCGCTTTACCCCCGTGGTGACACCCACCTCATTACCCTGCTGAAGGCATGCTGGGTAATTGAAACAGAGCGAAATGGGCAGCGGTCCAGTGCGACTGCCTCTCAATGGGCTTTTATTACCCAAAACAAAAGCAGAGGGTCACTCTAAACAACAGATTTTCCTCTCCCAGCCCTCAAAGTAATGACTCAACCCTCAGCTTGACTTGAACTTGATTTTAACTTCAACAGCCATAACGTTTCAGTGTTATGGCTGTTGAAATGTGTTCAAAAATCATCAAAGTAATGGCTTTGAGTGAATGTTGCAAGTGTTGCCATTTTATTGGCATCATTTGCATACGGTATGGTTTGCGTGGACATCAAGCTTTGGAATGTCATGGTTTGTTTTGCTTTTGAAGGTGCATGAAGTATTTGTCTGTGATGTTGTATGTGGCCTGAGAAGTGAGACTGTTTCTGTTAACTCTGATGTTAATTTCAGCGCTGTGAGTCAGTTATTCTAATCTTATGCTGTAATAGAGATAATTGTGTCTTTGTCTGGCATTTTAAGACGCACTGTGTTTTTTTTTTACAGTAATAGTTTGGCTACAGTTATTTTGGCTGTATTATTATTCATTTCATTTGATAAACACATTTTAAGCACTTCTTGACATTATTCTACTTATTTCGTGAATTTTTTGTTACTTGAGCATCTGATATTCTTCAAAATGAAAAATACCTTTTTTTGGAGATGTCAGTCTGGTCTGTTAAACCATTAAAATGTTTAAAAAGGCACTTTGGAATATTATAAGATCTTCTACTAAAAGGTTATCATTGATTCTCCCGTTGACAACACCCAAGAAAATGTTATAAATATTCTTACCGAGGGATTAGTTATGTATCACTTGTTAGAATATTCTTTGGTTTCTCTCTTGTGATGATACCACATGTTCTCAGTTTGGAGAACAGACCATTGGCAGCATTCTGTGTACCAACACTTGTGTGTTCTGCTTGTGCCATTTTTCAGATCCACAAATATCTTCGATTCATTTTACATCACTGAAATTATTTCCTGTTCTTTCGGCTTTTCACTTTGCATGGAATGCCAGTACATTTGGAAATATACATGCAGAATGATTTTAAATTGTGGCTTTGTTGTCTGAGGTGGCAGATAGTGTAGAATATACTTCATTGCAGCATTATAAAAGAGGAATGGAAAACTATAAATCTGATACCAAAATGGGGGTCAAATTGTCTGTTGTTACAACCCTTACAGAAAGACACACGAAATTCACATGATCAAAAAGCACATGTGATCACGTGTGAAATGGGTTTTTGGAACATTTTGGTGTGAATCCCATGTGAATTCCCATGTGAAACCCATGTGATAACATGTGAAAACCCATGGGATGACATGTGCGACATGTGGTGTATGTCTCCACATGTGATCACATGTTCTTCACATGTCATCCCATGAGTTTTTACATGTTATCCTATGTGTTTCACATGGGAATTCATGTGAAATTAATGTGTCTTTTCTCTAAGGGAAGAAATAACATCTAGAAATCTATTTACTGTCATCAGTGGAAACAAAAAAGTTGGATATCACTGTCCTGTTTTTTTCACTGTCACCCACAGCTGGTTTTAACGTAAAACTAGCATTGTCATGGCAGATATAATGTTCATTGTGTGATATTTCCTTATTTATGCCTTGATATGATGGACAGCAGTATAACTGTTTCTAGCAAAAAACAAACATTATGTCCACACGTATCGTATATAACTGCTCCAAAGCCTATATTTTAGCTCGTACAACGTTTCAGTTCTTCTTCGTACCTGACAAGCTAAAAAAAAAAAATATAAGCTCCTGTGCCCCAGTTGGGTTCGTGGGAAGTACACAACTTTTTTTATCTTAATCTTTCTCTACCGTGTTACAGTATTTACAATATACAGTATAAGCCATGCAGTTTACATCAAGGATGGATAGGATAACTGTGAGAAAATTTCTTTATAATTACAAAATAATAGTGAAGTCCACAGAACAACTATTACATTAACAAAACAGAGGACAGATATGATTAACAATTTGAGGAGCATTTTTCCAACCAATGAAAGAAAAAATATTGACAGTCAATCAAAATTCATTAGAATAACTTCTTTATCTGAACGGGCCTTGAATATATAATGAATATTCTATTTGAAGTGAAAAATACATGTTGGCCAGTGTACAGATAATTCAGAAATGCTAATATTGGCCACCAATGTGGTCAGAGATTTACCCCGCATCCCACTTTAACAGCATCCCTGAGGCTACACTCGGGAGCATTCAGTGATCTTCAGCAACCCTCAGTACATGGTAAATGCTCTTGAGGCTATAACATACAGTCTAAATCGGTTGTTCTTAGACTTTACATTGGCTGCCAAGTAGCGACTCAGTACTTTGAAAATGGCACAAAACTAAAGTTTTTGCGGCTTCATAATCTCAGCTGTTCAAAATGATCCTCACTGCGAATAAATCTGTTTTTAATGTATATTTTTATACCTAACACCTTATTGTGGATTTAGATGAGGGCCCTCGACCTGACAAATGAACTGCGGTAAAATACTGATGAACACACAACATTTGACATTAACAACAGAAGATATAGGATTCCTTCCTTTCTTTTCCTTCCTTCCTTCCTTCCTTCCTTTTTTTTTTAATGACGATGAACCTGTTTATTTTGCTGTCCTAACCATTCGACAATAGATAATTCGTCGCATTTTGCTGTCTTTCAAGGATGGATCATATCTCACCAGACAAGTGTTTTGTTGTTGCTTTTGTGATGCATAATAAAAGATAAAAACTGCATAAGATACAGTATAAAAACTTTTGTTCAAAAGTTAGGATCACTTAGGATTCTTTTAATATTTTCTAGAATAAAAAAATCTCACCAAAACAATAATGTGATGATGACAATCATGTTGTGACTAACACAACATAATTATGTTGGGGCTGCTGACATCAGCTTTAGATTTTAAAGTTTTTTGAATTATTTTATCTTAAATGTGTGCTTCTCTGAGATAACCACGCTGTGTGTGTGTGTGCATGAGTGCGTGTGCATGAGTGCGTGTGTAAGTGCGTGTGTATATTGTCCTCTGTGCCTGTAGAGTCGTGTTTTATGCATGTGCAGGGCTCTAGAGTGCGACCAATTTGGTCGCATATGCGACCTTATTTTTCATTGGTGCGACTAAAAATAATCAGAGGTCGCACCGGTGCGACCAGCCGTTCGAGGGAGAAAAAAAGTCTCCACAACACTTAAAGTCTACCTGTGATTCAACAACAGACAAGGCCCATATCGTGGTCTAAACCAATCAGAGATGGTGAAGGGCGGACCCCCCTCTGATTGGCCGTGGTCCAGATAATCCTGTACATTTGTGTACCAGAGGTCGCGTTAACCGAAAATTCTCTGTCATTGACAGATTTTCTTACCAATGACGGAAAAATCTGAAGGCCGTCCGTCATTTTGGCGGATTATAATGAGGGCATTTGTAAATCCCCGTTATCCCCCGCTCCGCTGCTCACGCGAGCCGGAACGCGATCGCAAAACATACAAGGGATGATCAAAAGTCCAGACAATATGCACATGATAAACAACGTAAAACTTGCTTCACTGCTTATTATTTGTTGTCCGTAATGTTTGTATTTTTTCTTGTGTAGTGACAATGGCAGAGCTCTCGTTCTTTAAATGTGCGCTGCACCATTTTCCTTACTTTCGTTTTATTCAAACGGTTTAGTACAGTATTTTTATAGACTTCAACACTAGGAAATGTTTTTTTATTAAATTGTTATTAGAGTAAGTCTCTTACCACTGTAAAGAGACTTTTTTCTTGTGATACTGGACTGTTGTGCTTTTATTTTCATCACTTTAAACACGTTTTTCTCTAAATTCCGTTCCTGAAAATCATCGCGCTTCAGTCGACCTCAGCCATAACTTTAGTTACATACACAAGATATGAGCAAAATAAAACTGATTTGGAAAGGGCTTGAATATGGTATTAAAAACTGTATATAAATTTGCCATGCGTTGGGTTTTCCCAGATCTAATCACACATGAACAAAAACATTAAAATATTTAATATATAAATGAATATAAATAATATAAATAACACCGACTTTATTGGGCATTCGGTTGTATTAAAATACAACAAGTTCCGAGACCGAGACGCAAGTACAGCGTGATGACGTCACTAACATACGAATTACCACCTAACGCCACCTTGAACCATAGTAACGGGTAATAATAGATAATGACGGATTTTTACGAGCATGTCAGTCAAAAGGACGCACAATAAAAAAGTGTAGCGCAACCTCTGGTGTGTACGTTTGTGAAGGCGTGTGCTGCAGTCAGACAGAGAGGTTGGCAGCCTAATGCCGTGAGTTAAACAGAGTGGGTGTAGCAGGGGATGATGAGAGAAGATGAAAAGAACAATTGATAACTTTTTCGTGAATAATGTTAATTTAAGGCCTGATCCGTCTGAAAATCACAAGCAATGCTCTGACACGGAGCCATCAACCTCCCAGGTTATGTCAAGCCCTGGTCCATTTATCTTGAGATCTTTTAAGTTTAAATTTCAGTTCAGTGAAGCACTTAAGCACCAACACTCAGTAAGTTACCTTTCTTGTAGATGTGTGCTTCAAATAAAGAACCTTGTTTTGACCAGATTGTTAGTTAGTCATTTACAAGTCAATTTTGCCTATATGGACATAAAAAAAAAGTGAACTGGTAATACCAGTTAAATATTAAATGCGTTAAATGCGATGCGGTCGAAAATTTGGGTGCACCTGACGTTTGTGCTGGTGCACCTAAGAAAAAAAGTTAGGCGCACCAGTGCAACCAGTGCAAAAAGTTAGTCTAGAGCCCTGATGTGGGAGTGTATATGAACCTGTGTGTGTGTGAACTGTGTATTCTGTGTGTGTTCACTTTTTTGTTACATGTATAACCTTAATGTTTTGCTTATAGTCAATATGTTTCATGTGCAGCTGTTTTGTAACAATGAAAATTGTAAAAAGCGCTATATAAATAAAGTTGACTTCACTTGACTTGACTAAAGAACTAAAAAAAATCAAAGCTGTGTTCTATTTTGGTGTGGATTTTGCAGAATTATAATTTTATCAGCTAGTTTACTTAGGTCTGAGATGCTTTTTAAATGAAGTAGTTCCCATCTCTGTTGGGCTCTTATTGGCTACCTTTTCTTCATAATTTATTCCAAATCAGAAACGTCTTTATTAAATACAATTTTAGTTTTCTATTGAAAGACATTATAATGTTTTCACAATAATAATTTTGTCCACAAAAACAATTTCAGATATATTAGCAAATGCCTTTCGATCAAATTAAGATTTTAGATTTTTAAGATCATAAATACATTCAGTCAGTCAAGTGATCCTAAACTTTTGAACGGTAGTGTGCGCATGTCAACTGAAACAGGTTATTTGCTTATCAAAAGGTGCCGCTGCATCACATTGCAATATCAAAACTTTAAGAATAACTTTAAGCTGCTTTTTCCAAGTTCCTCAAAGTCTAAAACACGACTTATTCCTAAGAAAAATCACGTTAACTTTTCGGGGCTCATGCCCCCTGCGGCTGTTGAAAGTCTCTTTGGCATAAGAAAGCAGCGCCTGTGGTTCATATAGGGACTTCGACTGTTTTATTTGGTGCTTAAGAAAGATGAGCATGAGGTTTGTAAACCATTACAGTGATTAGAAAGCGCCTGGATGTGATCTCCTGAGCTACCTTGCTGCGCTGCTAATATCCCTCTTTCTCTCGCTCTCTCTATGAGGGTGATTTTGTACGCTGTGCTTAAAACCGCACGTGGGGGCGTCGAGAGAGGATTTCAATGTGAACCATCCCTCTCTACTTCCTGCATTTTTTTGGCTTATTTCAGTGAAACTCTCTGTTCTTTTCTGTTCGCTGCCTGTAATGACGACAGGGGCGGCATCTTCATTGCTAAGCCTGGCAGTGCCCACGGCTGCTAGTCGTCTCAGCGCAGCGCTGCCCACTCACCCACGCTAGCTTTGGCACCAGCGCGGCGTAGCGGCGTGCTATCCGACATCCGAAGGTGGGGTTCCTTTCCGGAAGACCCTGAGTGTCTTTCCCAGGGAAAACCCACTCGTCCACCCATGCAGGATTCCTGAAAGGTCTTCCGCTGTTGGGCCTCGTGAAAGATGGAGGAAGAGAGGGGGATTCGAGTTTGCTTTTTATACTCGCAGTGGGCGAATGGCTTTAATTTGTCTGTCTTTGGGGGGAGGGCTGGAGATAACGGGGAACCGATAGCGGCAGTTTCGTAGAAAGCAAGAAGAGAGACATACCACAGGAGGTTGTTCGAGAAGGTGTGTTCTGAAGGCTGAGGATGCAGAATTTTAATTGAAATTTACATGAAAGTGGAAATAAAAGTAGAAAGAAATCGAATGAATTAGAGAGTACTCACAGTGATGAAAACGTGTTTTTATTACATCATACCTATAATAAGTTTTAAAAATTATTCTTCATTTAGAGCAATAGTGGGGTTCACATCACACCTATAAAGATACAGAGAAAAATATTGTAGGATCACTTTCAGAGTGATTTTTTCCCGCTATTGAACGATTAAACATACTGTCAAACAGTCTCTGGTTGATATCTAATGTTTAGTTATTGATGATCGCGACGTGGATTTTATGTCGGAATTAAAGACTGTGGCATTCGGAAAGTGGTGTGTTTATTAATAACGCGTTTATTAAACCTGAGCAAAAGATATGCTTTACATCCTGGACACGAGTGCACCTTCAGGCTTCAGAGAGATCATCATTATTTGGGAAAATGGAAACGAATGAAATGAAAACGAAAGCATTATCAGCAGGTCGTCTATAGTAATTTTTGTAATTGGAGACGATATAGCCCACGAGCTTAGAGTTAGCATAAATTTATCGTTATCGTCTGCTGGTGTGGACGAAAATATTTAAAGTTCCAGTTATCGTTATAGTTATCATTATAATGTGAACAGCCCTTTAAACTTGCTCAAAAGCAAAAGAGCAGAGAGACTTGCTATCAAGTTTGTGTTGAGCAGTTTAATGAAACATTGAAACCAGTTTGCAAATGATTCACAAGTGAATGAGTCATAATAACAAAAATATCTCCAGTAATCGCAAATAACTGAAAAGGTCATGTCAGAACCTTGTCATAAACCAGTGAAGTATTCATAGAAACATTGAGATGATATCAATAATTTTTTTTCAAACAAATTTCAGTGTAGAAATCTAGAGAAATCTTATATTTCATGGTATTTCAAGAATTGTTTTATTTTATGAACCATGGTCACAATTTTCCTAGGATCTAGCTGACCCCCAAAATCTTCAAACTAGGGCAGGAATGTGAGTAAATTCTTTTCCTGTTATTTCAATTCAGCATCCCGTGGGAATGGCCAATTCAAATGAAACTATCGTATGCATTGCAAGGGAGCCACAATTAAACTCTTACCAGATGAGATCATCAATGTGAATAACGGAAGGTGAACGTTGTCTGTTTAATAGTAAATCTGCCATTACTTGGTGGGCGTCCCGGGTGTGTAGGATAACAGGCTCACATTCGGGATAGACACCAGTTTCTCTCTTTCTCCCCACTGGGTCTGTTTGTCATGATAACAAACATATTGCTTTGACACCGGACCTCATTTATACAGTCATCAGCGGACGTGCTTACACAATGCCTGTGAATCACACCGGGGGTTTGACACTGCCTCTAGTAAGAGAAGCAGCAGATGTTGGCAAAGGCTTGACTATGAATATTCAGTTGAACGAGAGTGGAGAAACGCATAATCCACACACATCGATGATGTAGATGTTGTATAAGGGCTCTGCACTGCTCTCTGAATGGAGGACGTTGTGGATATAAAGATTCCATAGTGAGAAACTGTAAGATGGACCCTGCGGGCAGGGTCAGCGGTCTGAACTCCTGTGAGGCATCAGGGGCGTTTGGACTTTGACCTCATGGATAGATTCTATGTCTTCATCCTTATGTCTATGTCCTTGTGGCCTTTTCCATCCGCTAGATGTGTGTGTCCTGTTGTGTTTTTTTACCTCAGCTCTTGAACATAAAATATGTTTTTGGAACATCTTCAAATCATGCTGGAAATAAATGGATCACAACAGGATTGATGCAAATGAGTGTATGCTGCATTGTAAGCAAAACCTTGCTTTTTATTTTTAGTTTAACCGATTTCAACTTGCGTTTTATTAGTTATAGGAAATGCAACTACTGATTTAGTCAGTTTAACATCATTTAAATTCAAGTGGCATGTCAAACCAGTTTGATTTAAAGTGACAGTTCACCCAAAAATGAAAAATCTGTCATCATTTACTCAGCCTCATGTCATTTCATACCTGTATAACTGCCATAGAAGATCATATTAAATGGTAGTCAAAGGTGCCCCAGAACTGTTTGTGTTCCTAGATTCTTCAAAATATTTCACTTTGTGTTCAACAGAACACAAAATAGATACAATATTTTTTTCCTACTATGGTAGTGGATGATGTCACAGAACTGACAATTGCTAACATTCTTACAAATATCTTTCTCTGTGTTTAACATTATAAAGCCGTTTGAAACAACCCGAGCGTGAGTAAATGATGACAGAATTTTCATTTTGGTTGCAAACTATCCCTTTAAGGTTTATAAAATAGTATCTTTAAAAACACTAAGAATTGAATTAACATGTAACTTCTACTTTATGTTAATAATTTCTGTAAATTCTTAGTATTATATTTTGGGGCTTCTTAAGGTTCACCCAAAAATGAAAATTGTGTAATGATTTACTCCACATCAAGTTGTTCCAAAACTTTATACATTTTGTTGTTCTGTTAAACACATAGAAAAATATTTGTAAGAATGTTTGTAACCAACCAGTTCTGGGACACCATTGACTATAACAGTAGGACAGAAAACAATGGTACTCGATGGTGCCCGAGGACTATTTGGTTCGTCGCATTCTTCAAAATGCCTTCTTTTGTGTTTGGAACTTGAGGGTAAGTAAATGATGACAGAATATTTATTTTTGGGTGAACTATCCCTGCCTCGATAGGGCAGTAATGTTTTGATAGGAAAGTACTGGCTGGAGAGAGGGATAGGCATAGGACCTTGATATGGAAAGTGAACTCGGATCACCAGAGACGCAGTTGCACTATATCATAGTGCTGCCCATGAGGCTCCGACATATTCATTATTTTTAAATGCAAAAGAAGGAATACTTTTACTAGTCATTTTAGATTATAAGACCCTTTTTTGACATTTAACCAGTACTTAATAGGAATAGCAACAAAAAATATATATATTTATTTTATTTGTCACATTTACAGTATAGTTGTATACATAATACACTATGCAGTGAATTCTGGTCAACTCTATATAGGCTGTGCAGAGTAAATAAATAAATGACATTAGTCTCCAAAAGCGCCCAGTATGAGTGTGTCGGAGCACTTGAATTCCTCCCATCTCCGACTCTCTTTTTTATAATACTGTTTTTTTTCTTTTTTCATCTTCCAGTCTGTCTGTTAGTTTGTAGTTCACCGTATGGTACAAATTCCAGTGAGCTACCCTAATTTAAACAATGCGTCTTTATTAAGATCCCTCATAATTACACACCACTTTCATTTCAATTTTTGCTTTATGGCGAACCTATGAAAAAAATAGGTGGCGCGAAAAGACAAACAGAAGAGTTAAATAAGACGGTATGCAAGGCGCGTTCGGAAAGACGGAATTACATCGACTTACACCATTAATCTCTCGTTTGTCGCTTACAAATCTCATTAAAGTCGAGACTCTACTTTGTGTCTTTTCCCTACATTGACAGATATTTTAAAGTTCAAAGATGCAATAATCCATCAGACTCAGGAATATGCCTTTGCCGCAGAGGATGCCAGGATAAACATACAGAAATTAAATTTCTATTTATACGAAGCCTGGAAACCGACGAGCGCCTGCCGCAGAATCGATGCTGCACGGAGCATCGGAGGCCAGGCTTGAGCAGCTAAAGTAATTAGCCTAACACTTGCGTTAACTAGATGGCGGATCATATCTGGCAGAACCGTTGCTGAAATGGGGACAAAATGTCACTCGGCTGCAAGCTGTTTAGAGGGATCTGCCCAATCCCATTTAAGAGGAGTTCTGCTTTTAAAGGCAAGGCTGTCAGAAATATGTAATGCCATCTCTAATGTGAATTGTGAGGCGATATTGTTGCGGGCTGATGTTGCTGGGTGTCTGTTTGAGTGGGTGTCTCATTCACTTACGTGCACAGACTGTGACATTCCTTTACGGTGCGTTTCATGCCCTCCGATGCCATGCTGTTGGAAAAGGTTAAAGTGTCGCCCTTTTGGTCTGTGTGATATTTATTGATGATACAAAGTGAAGAAATGTCGCATGGCAGACTCGAACTTGCATTCCCTTACGTTACCACTGCTTACTACTAAGCCATGACTGCAACACCTTCCTCAATGACCTTTTAAGACCGAATGTTCTTGGTTTAAACTTTGAGGCAGCTGTAAACTTTTACTTTCCCCCAGTTTTCCTGGAACAGTTCAAAAAGTTTAGGATTTGCATTCATTTTACAGGAATTAAATGCATGTGAGTCTGAAGATTCTGCTTAAATCTTCCCGCCACCCCCGTCATGCTTCTGTGTCCCAGCCCACAGATTCACCTGGTCTTCATTGAGCCCCGGGGACTTCACAAACTTTCACTGGCTTCCCTCTGTCCCCTTTTCTCTTGGCAAAGATATTGTTTTTCACAGATAAGCACAAGAGAACAAGAGAGGAAAGAGGATTGGCAGATACATAGTTTTGTGGGAAATATAAGAAAGTACAATATATATGTAATGAGCTGTCTGTAATCTTCTTTGCTCTAAGTCTACATTCACATCAAAGTAGTTTCTAAAGTTTGCAACTTTCTAACTTTTTCGTAACTTTTCCGTCATGCAGAACTTCTGAAACTAGTAGTCGGTTTGAACAAAATACAGTAGTAGGAATTAGATTCAATATGAAAAACAAATCCCATTACAACAAGCCGCATGTCGCGCCGCGACCGGCATAGGTACGGTGTTAGACTCCGATCCCAAGCTCAACCGCTAGATGTCAATCTACCATACGGTTTGTTTAAATGCGACCAAACTACAGGACCAATTCAACAAATTGTTTATTTAATAAAATAAAAATGCAACAAAATTCAACAAATTGTTTATTTAACACAATTATTATACAGTAAAATAATAATACAAATTAATATGAACATAAATCAAATTACATATGAATAGTTCTATTATTAGACACTAGCCAAACACAAACTGCAAGTTAACTGGGGGTCAGTCATGCGGATCTCCGATGAAACTGTCTATAAGAATAAAAAACACATTTATTTATATTCTGTGAAAAAAAGGCAATTTCCTGCATTTTGAAAAAAATGATCATTGTATTTTTGATGCTTCATTCGATTACAATCTTATTCTTTTCGGAAGCTTTCTTTCACAGTAAAAGACAAAAATGTATTTGGGAGATCGGAATATTATGCTGGTCAGACTCAAGCCTCCGTCCTCCTGCAAGACCACAGCTCTTTTTCTGACCTTTACCATTTGTATCATTCAGTGCGTTTAAACATGCACAAAATAAACGGATATCTATCAAAAATCAGCTTATAATAAACCTGTTTTCTCATGTTTACATGCATATCAATAAAGTGGCTATACAGAAAACTGCATTTACAGGGAAATTTGAGACTAGTAGATTTCTCGCGAGCAGTGACGTCACCATCGATAGTCCGTCTAGTAATTAAAAATGCTGCGGGAAATCATTCAAAAGCTCTTCTCATGTTCGCAGTATCAGCAAACGCAACAATAGTTTTTCATTTTGCCGTTTCTACACCAAGACTGTGCATGTAAACGCACTCATTTACTGAAGCACAAGGTCTCAGTGGTGCTTGTTCAAAGAGTGTTGCTCCCAAGGTTACCATACAGTAGTACTAATACTAAATGTTTTGTATTGTTGCCGTTTTTAGTACCTGCCGGGTATGATGTTGTTCTGTGGTCTGTAACGCCTGAATCTAACATTGGCAGCCGCCCAGCTGTTTAGAAAATGTCTTTTGATCAGAGCAAATAAGCATGTTTAACACTCACAATACATCACACTTTAAAAAGGGATTTAAGTTTCAAATTATTGCAATATTTTCTACATTTTGCCACCCGGTTGGGGACATCATTATTTCTCTATACCAGTGGTTCTCAAACGTTTTTGTTGTAAGGGCCCAATGGCTTTGCGGCACCCAAAATAATAACTTAAAATCCTAAACTTTATAATTATAATTAAACCAAAAACATATTCAGTTATTCAATGCTTGAACATCAATTCGTTTGGTTGGTAGTCTTATTTTTCTGATGTTTGATTACATAATATTAATGATACATTTCTATATTTCATAAAATGCCCCAAAATCTGTGGCCCCCCTAAATCCATCTTGGGTCCCCCAGTTTCAGAACCACTGCTCTATAGCATGAAAAAGTTGAAGGCGATGCAAGTAAAATATGAAACATTGGTTTTTCTTTACATTTCTGGATGGCGGAAGCATGCTAAGGAGATTCTCACGATGGTTATATCTTTAATTGTGAAATTAACTATGATTGATCTTGACTAGCTTTGTACCTTGAAGAGAATGTGGCTGACGATAAGACTCAACCGTCATCGTGTCCCTGTCATGTTTCTGATCCTGTGCTTTGGAAGTAACGGAAATGTTATGCAAATCATTTCTTAATCCTTTTATGTTATTTGTTCCATTTCTCTCTTTCATTTTCCACTCTCACATATTTTTGCCATGGCATCTGTTGGTCTCTGAGCAACGTTCTACCGCCACACAAACTCACCGTTGCTTGATTTCCGGTTCGAAAACATAAGGACGATGTTGATTTGCATGATTTGTGTGTTCTACTTAATGTGTTGAGTACAACATTAGGGAGCCTTGAAACGATTTGATGCATGTTTACTTTTGGAAATCTTAAGAGGACAGAAAAAGTAGTTCAGAGCTCTTCATCTTTAAGACCACTTTGACAAAAGCTAAAGGAGACAAGCAAGCAAAATTAAGGAGAGAGCGTGAAGATAGCAGATTGTGACCTGTGTCTGCCGGTAGCTTTTTGTTGTCCTAAGGGTTGGTGTTTAAAAATAATAAGGAAGAAGTGGGACGGTCTTACATCCAAGAAGCTTAAAATGCGAAATCTCGAATAAGCCCAATTTTCCTCAGCCAATGGCGTTGCGCTTCGGTGGGTTTTTTTGTGTTTATCATCCCGTATTGACTCACGTACATCCACCCCTCCCTTGGCAAAATAAAAACACTAGAGGTTTATGTGGCTTTTCAAAAAAATGTATCTAGACATTTATCCACTTTAATCTTCTTAACATATTAAAGTCATTTGCATTACCCTGAAGTGACTGAGGTTTTCACTGCTTCTCTCCCCCACAATGCACCACGACTTGGAACACCGCGTGGACATTTTGTCTGTGAAAAGAACATAAGTGGGCATAAGTCAACTTACTTCCCCGTGCTTTCGCTGTTTCCTGCTGGGTGATTCTTTCCCCAAGGTTTTTTAATGTATTGTCTTCATAAATGCTCTCCAGCTGTTGCTCTTTTTTCTTTCTTTAACTCTTTATTCGTTTAAGTGGGCCTGGTGTAATTTCACAGTCGTAATCGTGAGCTGGATTCAAACTTGTGTCGCCCACATGAGCACCTTAATTGTCAAATTAAGTGTTTGACTGTCAAATGATTCATCGCGATTAATCACATCCAGAATAAAAGTTTGTGTTTACAAAATATATATGTATGTATATTCATTTTGTATTTATAAACAAAAAAACATACATATATTTATAGGAAATATATATATATATTTTGGAAATATTTAGATATTATTTTAAATTATATACATATAAACGTTAATTCATTTTTATATTTTTCTTAAATATATGCATGTATGTGTATGTGTTTTTAAATGCAAAATGAATATGCACAGTGCACAGACATATATTATGTGAATACAAACGTTT
Source organism: Triplophysa siluroides (assembly GCA_006030095.1). Lineage (NCBI taxonomy): Eukaryota > Metazoa > Chordata > Actinopteri > Cypriniformes > Nemacheilidae > Triplophysa > Triplophysa siluroides. Next base: position 2,252,212 of record VCII01000010.1, on the reverse strand, counting down.
ATACTGAATGCGTGATTAATCGCGATTAATCATTTGACATTCCTAATTTTTTGTATGTTAATATCAATAATCTTTTAATTGAAAAGAGTTTTCAATGTTTGTGGTTCATCTGAAAAATGTATCATTTTGTTGTTAAAGTTAAAGTCCAGTGTTTTAAGTTCCAGTTATAACTGTCGATGTCATGTAATGTCATCTTCCATTTATAATGACAGAACTTCTGTTTATAGTTACTTAGAAACCATATTTGTGCTACTGCTTTAAAGAACTTGTAAACCATGATACTGATCTGAAGAACATAATAAAACATTAACATTAAAAATACTTTTATACCCAAACAGTAACTCAAGAACCCCATATACAGCATAAAGGGTTCTTTAAAAAGAGCGTTTTCTGCTGAAGCTCGCCAAGTGTCATTTGACATGTTAGAGATTATTTTAACCTTTTCTGTTCATTGACAGAATACTTAGTGACAGTAATAATATGTTGTGGAGGGTTCAGCCCTTTTGTGCTGACGGCTTAAAGGCCAGAGTCAATCCAGCTAACTATTACTATCTGCAACTCTTGCTTTCACTCAGAAATGGCCACTGACTCTTTTAATCTGGTGAAAATCACATTGTTACACACGACATGTTAATGTGTGTATTTGTCTCCTTGCTGCAGAATGCCCATGACATATGTAGATTAGCCTATTTAGAATATATAGTATATGGTTATGAATCAGTATAACCCTCATGACTGTTTCTTGGAAATTAATAAAGAATTCCTGTCACTTTCATATTGAGTGTTTTCATGCACTGACTCTCTCTCTCTATCAAGATTTAAGATTCAAAGAAGCTTTATTGGCATGATAAAACAAATTTAACATTGCCAAAGCACAGGAAAATTAAATATAAACATTCTGCACAAATACAGATAAAGATCAAAATAAAAAGTATCTCTATATACATATCAATATAAACAGAGAAAGAGCAAAGTACTGGTGAAAGTTCTCAGTGAGGGTGACAGGATCCTGTCATATAGTATCAGTTTGTGTGTGTTGTGTCAGTGTTTTGTTGTGTTGTGCTGGTTGTTCTTTGGACTTGACATATATCTTGCAGCCAGGTTTGAGCTTCATGAGTTTTCTCCCAGTATGTATGAAATCTTGTCCTGGTTAAAGTCTTTGTGGAAGTTTGAGAACTGCGGGGAAGAATGTTTCTGTGATGTGTGTATAGTTTGGACATGAGACAAGTGCAGCTCTGTTTCAACTTGATTCTGTGTGGAAGAATCTTTTCTTAATTTAGGGTCTGATACGGTTGTGAGGTATTCCGCCAGTTTATATTCTCTGTTTAATGACAGATAGCATTCCAATTTACTTTGCTGAGCTGTTGCTTCTGTCCAATGTTTGAGATATTTCTCTTTATGTGTTTTTATGATTTGGTTTAGTCTGGCTGGGATTTGGGGTTGGCTTGGGCATGTTTTGGGTTGTAGAGTTAGTTCTGACATCAGTTGGATGAAAGGGTTTCTCCCTGGGTTCAGCTCTTGATGGCTTAAGGCTTTGTGATGGAGTGTCTATGTATGAGTGAGTTCTTAAGGTGAGTGTAGAATTTTATAGCTCAGTTTTTATTATTAGAGGATATAGTCCTAATTCTGCTCTGTAGGCGTTGTTTGGAGGTTTTCGCTGTACCCGTAGAATGTTTGTAAACATTTCTGTTTGCAGAGTCTCTATTGGGTGTTTGTCCCATTTGGTGAACTCTTGGTTGGTGAGAGGGTCCCAAACCTCACATCCATACAGCGCGATTGGTTCTGTAATTGATTGGATTATTTTCAGACATTTTACAGTTGGGATGTCAATTTTGATATTCTTTTTGATGGCAAAGCTCTTCGTGCCTTGTCTCTCAGGTCATTCACAGCCTTATTTAACTTTCCAGCGGACTAATGTTTATACCAAGATATGTGTAGTTCTGGGTGTGTTCTAGGGGCATGTTGTTTAGTTTGAAACTGTGATGTTGGTTTTGGCGTCTGGGCCTTTTTTGGAATATCATGATTCTTTTTAAAGTTTAACTGATTATAAATAATAGGAAACACCCATTGCAGCTGAATCTTTATGGATCCCGGTTTAAAATATAGGATATTAGCTCCCCACTTTTAAATATAGACATCAAACATCACAAACAGCTGCGGTTTAAATATGCAATCTGCATGTTCTACGTGTGAATGAGTAGTGTGGTTTTATGTAACTTACTGTAGTGGACTTTATAGCATCTGGTGGAAGCGAACAAATAAACTGAATCAGCGCTTCTCTAAAAAAGTTTACCTCAGGCGCATTTTAGAGTTTCATTTTAGTATCCAATTTTTTTTTTCTCTGAGCAAAATAATTACTGTAAGTAGACAGCACAGACTTATGTAAATATATTAAAGAAATTATCCATTTTAAGTCAAATTTTAGTTCATGTTTTTAATAAAAGAAATATTGGATAGCAAAAATAACCTTTGAAGATTGTCATGTTGTCTTATTGTATTTTTATCTTAACTTACATTTACATTTAGGCACATTTACAGTTGTGCCTCTCTGAAAATGTTAAATGGTTCCAATTCATGTTCAGTAAAATAAATTGAATGCAGAAAAACTAGCTAGTATTCTATAGTGTATGCAATTGACCCATATCGGAATCGGCCAATAGTTGTTTGTTAAAATCGGTATCGGTATCAGCCCAAAAAAATTGAGTATTGGTCACCGAACTGCAGTAACTATTCTCTTCTATTGTATGGAAACAAAACCAGCACAAGTCAATGGGTACCGCCGTAGGTTGTTCGGTAACTATCCGTTTAAGGAACATTGTGCCATGTTCATATGTGCAGTGCATTAGACATTTACACGCATTTTTCGTTTTTCCCCTTTTCTAAAGATTTAAAAATATATATATCTTCACCTGGCAGTAATTTGACAACAGCACAAACTTCAACATGATAAAGCAATGGATTTCATGAGTCCTGTGATGTTTTATTCCAACAATCATTCTCGTTTTCCACATGAACCTTAATTTTATACCTTTTATCACAAGGTGAGAAGCTAATTGTATACGCAGACAAGATCATTTCTTTCGAATGCACTGCTTAATCATGCATACGTAAGATCAGGTCATTTATTATTGAAAACGCAAACGCAAACGCTAAACATTTATCTCCCATTTCAGCCTGAAATATGTGTCTTACAAGAGCTGATGCACATACTCGACTAACCCAAAATGGACGTTTGTCGCGCACACAAATACGACGTGAAGAAATTGAATTCACCTCGACATCAACAAAATATCTTTGCTTTTCCCGATAACCTTCAGACACAATTTCCCTGCCAACCAGAAGCTCTTAATTTGATTTCTAATTCTTTCTCTTTTCTTTGCACAAATTCCAGAGCAGTGAGAAAGGATGGAGAGGAACGATTTCTGAGCCTGTAAGAAGGGAAAGGAAAAAATAACTTGCTGTTTTTTAGAGGAATACTAAGAAAAAAGACTTTCTCTGTGTGTGCAGGAATGTGGATTTCTTCCCTCCGTAAAATCCTAATTGTGCCTGGAAGGGCTGCTAGTATGTCGGGTATCTCAGCTCGGCTTGGCTTGGCTCAACAGGATTTGTTCTTCGTGTGTACGTTGAACGTTTTCTTTCAGCGAGAGATGCGGATGTAACCCTTTCACAGTATGAGACGCAGAGTGCTTGTGTTTGCCGCTAGGCTGATTTCTGGCTCTCTGCTGTTTTGTGCCGAATGTATTCAAACTCTGCTTTTAAGAACACATTTTTACCCTGAGAAATATGGCTGAGGTTATTGTCCCGTAACTTGCCTTGACAGAGAAGCAGATCCCAGATGCTTCGGAGAATGCAGAGAGTTTATGGACCTCAGGCATCTGTTGAGACCTTTAGTGGAGCTTGAGAGAAAAGCGAGAAACGGGAGATGAGGGGAAGCGGTCGCTCTGTTGATGGAGCGGCTTATTTCCTGCACCTATGTATTCATAGGGCTACATGATTGACTTCAGGCTTTTGTTGAAAGCATTGTGCGAATCACAACGCGAGGCTGCAACAGGACTAAATGCGCAAAATGCGGCTATGTAGTCGTATATACTGTGTAGTATTCACATTGACAATCGATAGGTATGTCCTCTCAAAAGCCTTTGGCCCTTTTTTGTCAATGTAAATCCCAGTTAATCCGTTATCTGCCTGTGACGTAAAAAGTGGCGCATATGTCATTTTTATTTGACTCAGGTGGTTTAATTGTGTCCAAAGCAGGATTGGCTCTGAGCTGTTGGACCGTGATAGATGAGTTCATACATCCTGTTGGAAACTGTGTGTGGTCACACCGCATAAACAAACAGCAATGAACAAAATGTTTCAATCTTAACTGTTTTCCTGATCGGTGTTCAAAAGGTGTTACTTTAAAACACGTTCTTGTGTCCCAGAATGAAACACGCATTCGACTTCATGAGACACACAAGTTAGATTTCACATTATCCACGTGTCACTATATTTGGATGCATGTACTTAAGTTGATAGTTCATCCAAAAATAAAAATTCTGTCATTGTATATTCACCCTCAGACCTTTATAACTTTCTTCCGCAGAGCACGAAAGAAGATATTTTGAAGAATTGCTAAGAATGGGGGCAAGTGCTGTTCGGTTACCAACTTTCTTTAGAATGTCTTCTTCAGGTCTGCGGAAGAAAAAAAGTCATAATGGTTTGAAATGACAAGAGGGTGAATAAATGATAACAGATTTTTATTTTTCATTTCAGTGGACCTTTATGGACAGTTTGAACAATAACATGACATTGTTTTCATGTAAAATGAGTTTTTGTTTAACTAAAAAGAGGCAATCATATCCATATCTAGGATGAGCTATTCCTTTAAATCCACAGTGAGAAGCTTGAGAATCAACAGCTGGTTGCGAACTAGGGATCCAAATCTGATCCTTTGTACTTAAATATCTTATGGCTATGAGATAAAGCAAAGGTCAAGAGAGAAGCCTTACTCGGGAGGAAGAGATATATCTCTCGCGGGTTTTCTTATCATGGGTGTGGCTACGTGTGACAGACTTATTTGTGGCGGTTTTTATCAGCCTTGAGGTCAGAGCGGGTGGCTGTACAGCAGTATAAAAGACAAACCCTCTGACCAAAGAACCTGCACGGGCGCTGATAAAGCTCGCTATTGTGACATCATTACCGCCAGACCACATGAGGATATTTATATCCTCTTACTTTCTTTCTATCCTTCAATCCCTCGTTCCCATCTTTCTTTGTGCTACAAACCTTTTATTCCTTGTTCCTCCCTCTTAATTATTAAGATTTTACCTTTCGTCTATTCCTTAGTTCCATTATCCCTTTTTCGGAATCATACAGTCAATATATACAGTATCTAATGGGCTTTTTGACAGACAGCCCTTACATCCCCCAGAAATCAGTCCAGAAGTCTTACATATGTCTTCACTAAAGTTTCAAAAGAGATCTCAACAATGTCACGAAATGGGCAAATACACAAACATGCATAAATGGTATTCTTCTATAGGTCTAATGTACTTCAAGAGTTCTATTTCTTATAAACACTCTTAGAAGAAACATCTGAGACAAATTTGATACCTAGAACTTACTCCGTCAAGTCTCCTGAGCCATCAAAGAGCAACCTCTGAGCAATAAAATTTCCTCTGGGAGGAAGTGATAAGGAGACCAATGGAAGGGTCGAGACCTGGAAATGAATTAAGCCAGACCCAAACTCTGGATCGCCTGATCATAGCAACCACAACATGCACAGTACACTGGATACATTTCTAACTTTTCGTTATTTATATTTTTACTACATTTACATGTATGCATTTGGCAGACGCTTTTATCCAAAGTGACTTAAATTGCATGATACTATACATTTGTATTTTAATATGTGCAATCCCTGGGATCGAACCCATGACCTTGAATAAAGTTTATGTCTATTTATTTTATATGATTCCACCCCTGGGTTTAATAAGGGTTAGCAAAACATTGAATCCGTCTGTTTATATATGCATTTATACCAGGCGTTCTCAACCTTTTTGACTCCAAGACCCCCCATTGTATTCAACAAAATTCAAGGGCCCCCTACCACTCACTAAAACTCAACATTTCTACCCAATAAAATGTTTTAGGGCTTGACATTAATGGTGGGGTGTTTGATTTGGAAAGATGCTAACTTTAGCCTGCTAGCACTGAAATTATAATCCCACCCTCTATGCGATTCGCCAACCAAAGCCACGCCTCCTCCAAATACATGAATGTCTTTCGTAAATCCACGTAACGAATTACAAACTAAATCCATTAAATTATTCTCGAAGCATGTACGTACCTGTCCAAAAGACAGAGAGCAACCATGGTATCGTCCTTCAGACCCTTTTCCTGCTCATTTTAAAATATTAGTCATCTTAAGGCCCCCTTTGAAGACAGATAGGGCTCCCTTGTGGGACACAGTGCCCCTGCTGAGAACCACTGATATATACTGCAGTGGCCGACTAGCCGTCTGGAGCACAGGGAGTTTTCCCGGTGGTCCGCTGCTCAATGTGGTCGGGCCCACTGTAAGGATAAAATGAAATAATAACAATATTTTCTTTTTCTCACTTGTTATAGTTGTGATTTCTGTGTTCTAGCAACAGCGGTATAAGCGCTCGTCAATGTCAAAAGGTTGGCCAATCAAATAGGGTTTCGAATATTCTAGCCAATCAAATTACAGAGGCCAAGCAGAATCCAACCAATTAAATCGAAGAAAACTGGAAGAAAGGAAGTTCGGTAGACGGGCGCTAACAGATTCAGTTTGATGACTGTGAAGTGGTGAGATATGGGAAGTCAACACATCCATGAGCCCATTTTTACCGTGTGAAACTACTGGTTTGTCAGAGACACCGACAGCACACCGTTTGTACCATTCAAGCCATAAGATAAGACTGTGTAAGTTATATGGTGGACTTGATTAACATTGAAGAATTCAATAGATTGCAGAGCTATTATCATATTTTTGGTAAAATTTCTATTTAATGTACAGTTTTATAATGCTTATTGAAGCTACTAAGTTAGTAAGCCCAAAGCGTGAATGTTTTTCTCCTCTCTCCTTGGTTTATAATTCTAATTGTGCACTTTTCTTTAGACTTGTGTGTTTATTTGGTCTTTATATTTGATGTAATAAAAAAATACTTTTTAGCAGTCTAGTCACACCTTTTTGGCAGCATTTAGGTTAATTCTCATGTCTAGGAAATTATTCATAAGGAGGTCATCACCCTTAGACTTAAAACAGGGTAAAACTTGAACCTTTGACTCAGGTTTATGTTACATGTCATGGTCAGTAAAGTGTAATTTACAAACAGTTCAAATACATTACCCTACATTACACTGACATGTTTAGGCAGGCTTTTATGTAATTCTGATGTCTGTTTGTTGCTTAGACTGCACTGGCCTTTACTGTTTAATGTTTGTTGATTTATTGGCTTTGCAATATGTCTTTAAAAGGTCCTTAGAAACATTGGTGGTTTTATAGAATGACTTGTGCATCAACAAGCTGGTGTATTATGTTGACAGACAGGTGTTATAGGCTGCTCCTGGTGAAGAAGTCCAGGGCCACTTTTTAGTCCGAATCCGCCCCTGGTATACTGTATATGCTATAGTGTGACATAGCAACATTTTGAAAACAAACTGTTAGTATTACATTGTTTTTTATTATTAATTTTAATATTTATTTACACTGAATTGGCTCTATCTCTCTCTCCTCTCCACCTATAGCTGGTGTGTGGTGAGTGCACTGGCACCACTGTACTCTGGATGCTGTCGCATCACCCAGGTGGATGCTGCACACTGGTGGTCGTGGAGGAGAGACCCCCTCATATGATTATAAAATCTTTGGGTGTACAGCAATATACAATAAAGCGCTATATAAATGCCACATTCATTTATTTATTCATTCAAAATAGCATTAGACAGATTTATCTTCATAGTTATTTTTATTTTTTTGACGTCACACCATAAGACAAAATTTGCACATAAGTCTGTCAACTACTCATATTTACTGTAGTTATATCAAAATTGTGAAAAAGACTATATAAAAAATTAATTGTATTAAAGGGATATAGTTACACAAAAATAATTCTGTCATCAGATTATTCACCCTTATGTCATTCAAGACCTCTATGACTCTTTTTTTCTGTAGAACACAAAATAAGATATTTTGAGAAATGTCTCGGTGTTTTTTAAACCATAAAGAGGAAGTCAATGTTGGCCAATGTTGTTTGGTTATTAACATTCCTCAAAATCTCTTGTTTTGTTTTTGAGTAACTGATTGACAGAATTTTCTCTTCAGGATGTTTAGTTAACTAGGTAACCCACCAACTAGATGAATTTGAGAATACTGTGTGTTGTTCGGTACATTGCAAAACGTTTATACATTTACACTGCCCATTTCAGTAGTAAAAATTACAAAATGTACAATACAGATATAGTCACACTAAAAGTACATTTCACTACAACACGTTTCCCAGACTGGTACAAATGTATGCATTCTATGTTCTGTGAACCTCCATCTGTTCTGTTTGAGGCTAAGCTAAGTTGGCTGCGAACGATGGCGATGGTGTTGCTGACGTCTTGAGTAGGGCCGAGTATCAGCGAGTCGCGAGGGCTCCCTGACGCTCGCTATCGCGGATCAGCGAGGTGCCGTTTGTCAGACGGGTGGGCTGGTGAGAGCAGCACACAGACGGCCCTCATCTGCTGCAGATACGTCAAAGAGAGCCTGAAAGCTTGTAACCTCGCATGTGTTTCGACCCTACAGTGCTACTGTACTTGAAACCTCATGAAGGGGCTACTTGAGTTATAATTAATTGGGCTTAAATTGATAGGAAAAAATCTGCAGATCTTCAGAGAGCATTGCAGTACGTATTGTGGGTGGTGTATTACGTTTTTTTATTTGGGTTTGAATATTGTTACATCCTAGTATTTTAGGATCCATGTGCTTTTTTCATAATTTGGGTTATATAAAAAAAGATATAAGAAACAACAAAAACTGCAAATTATAGCTGAGTGGTATGCTGATTGCTGAAATAATTATTTTATGATTTGGCTGGCGATGTAAAACGTCTCGGTTACGTATGTAACCTCGGTTCCCTGATGGAGGGAACGAGACGTTGTGTCGAAGACGACAGATGGGGTTCGCCCTTGAGAACCAATCAACTCTGACTACTATAGAAAAGGCCAATGAAATTTGCATGCCGGGCTCCGCCCCCGGATGTCCGGTATAAAAGGAAGCCGGCGTGCAGCATTCACTCACCTTTTGTTCTGAAGAGCCTGAGAGCCTCTCACGACTGCAGCAGAATACGATACGTGTTAGTGGCATAAGGGACACAACGTCTCGTTCCCTCCATCAGGGAACCGAGGTTACATACGTAACCGAGACGTTCCCTTTCTGTCGGTCTCTCGACGTTGTGTCGAAGACGACAGATGGGGTTCTCTATGGAAAACGCCACAACGCTGTATCGCGTCACAATCTCTAGCGAAGCGACGGTAACAGGCCTGGGCGTGTCAGCTCGATGCTTTCGCGAAACTGTAACCTTCCAGTGTGGTGGTCGGGGGGTTCCAGAGCTTTCTTGGAGAAAGATGGGAACAGCCCTGACCGGTAACCTTTCACGGACGGAGGCCTTAGCTCTCTACTGGCGAGAGGCCGTCCGGCTCGGGTTTACACCGGGTAAGCGCAACTTCCTTAATTAGGGATGCGCTGCAGAGGCCACCTCCTACCCGTGGGGAGGAATACGGTGGATAAGGTATGGTCTCGTCCTTGGAGGAGAACGCATGGAACGTGCGGGCTGAGTAGTTAACCGCGAGGTGGAGGTCCACCTGGGGAAGCTCATGGGTTACCAGGAGTGGGAACCATATCATGAGGATACATCAGACGGAACAGCCCATGGGGGGGGGTGTTACAGGCGTCCGGTAGCACTAGGTCCGGTTAGAGCCAGGGGATGGCTCACATGTTATCCCGGCCTAAGGGGGAAGGCTGCTCTGCCCAGCCGCACCCAAGAGAACAGCGGGACATGCCGCGCTGGAAATTGCTCAGTCCTGAAAAGGACCTTTTAGAAATAATCTCTATCACCTCCGGAACCGCCGAGACGCCCAGGAGAAGGTCGCTGCAGGAAGGGACGATCCGCTGCTCTGCGTCGTAGATCCGGCGAAGTAGAAGAAGAATTCGTTGAATTCTTTTTGTTCGTAGTCATGAGCGAGGGCTCTGAAGAACAAAAGGTGAGTGAATGCTGCACGCCGGCTTCCTTTTATACCGGACATCCGGGGGCGGAGCCCGGCATGCAAATTTCATTCGCCAAATTTCATTGGCCTTTTCTATAGTAGTCAGAGTTGATTGGTTCTCAAGGGCGAACCCCATCTGTCGTCTTCGACACAACGTCGAGAGACCGACAGAAAGGGAACTGCAAACACATCAAATAATTTTATGCTCTTAATGCAATTTTTATTTGCCTATAGTACGTTGGTTTCACTTTCCTTTTTGCGTGAGAACATAGTAGCAAAAAATTTTTTCAAGTGGGTGCAGTACATTTGTGCATTTCCGTGAATCAATGAGTCACTTTTTACTGTATCTTATTTGCTCAAAACATTTTCGGTCTACAAAAAAAATCTTTAAAACAATTGTTGTTAACTTGAAATTACCCAAACAAAATCTTTTTCAAGGCATTTTACTTGCAAAAACATTTATTTATTGATTTCTCATCTGGAATAAGAATTTCCACGTCTTTGGGTTTCATGCTTTTGTATAATGATTAGATAAAGAAGGGCAAAGTTGCTGCTTTTAAGTGATAGTTCAGCCCAAAAGAGGGTGACAAGAGGGTGAGTAAATGATGACAGAATTTTGACTTTGGAGTGAGCTATCCCTTTAACACAAAAACACAATGTCTCTTCATTCTAAAACACAGATTTAGTCAATATTACTATTAGAGCAGTACAATACAATGCAGGTCAACTAGAGGGTTTCAAACTTCTGTAAGGCTTCCATAGCCAGACCATTTTCATTCATCATGTTACATTGGCAAACTAAATCAGAAATCTCAACGTTGGCCTTTGCCAGTGGGAGAGCCATTTTGGTGGGTGTTTACGAATGGCGTCAATGTCATCATCCCACACAGAGGATGGCAGAGGACATGACTCTGAATGGCAGTAAAATTTCCCTTTTATGACAGTCGTTCTAACACACAGCCAGCATTAGTAGCCATAATTAATCTTGATCGGGAAGAGATTCATGGAAGGGATGTGTTCTGTGCCTGTGAATGCTTGTGTTAGTGTTCACAGCGCTGATGGACTAACAGGAGAGGTGTCAGAATCAGTTTGAGAGACCTACTGTGTTCTGAGGACAGCCCTGCAATCTGGTGCTGAACATTCAAACCATTTCAATGATGGCGACTCTTTTACAGAAAGCTCTGTTTTAGTATGGTTGACTTTGTAAAACGATTACAAACTGTGGCAGATTGGAAATAGGAAATGGTTTTATAATTTCTTGTACTTGTGAAGAGGTTTCTTTGATATTTTAAATAGAAGAATACTTGATATTATAAAATTACACTATAACTTTTAACCCCCCAAACTTGCTTTAGTTCAAAGAACATGATTTGGAGTATAAGGCAGAACGGTTATTCACACTAAAACAACATGGAAGTAATGATTTCAAATATAACACATTTATTTGGTAATTTGGTATTAATTCATAATATATTCATAATTGTGTTCTCTACCTTGTACAAAGCATAGCCTACGTTTATTCATAGGAATTAATTATTTATGCATTCTAAACATCATGGCAGTAAAGATTTTAGTTAGAAAACATAGAATTGTTCTATATAAAAGGCCTTTTAAGGCCTTTTCGGTAAATATTGTTTTAAACTGTCAGTAAAAGTTTATGCTTTTAAAAATGCCATACCTTGTTTTTAATAAATATAAATTACATTTGTTGATGCGATCTTCAAAGATTTCTTGAGAATCAACCAAGAAATGTCCCATCCTGATGTTTGATGTCAGGAACTTGAATTTGTGATCTTATAAAAGCCCACATTTACACGACAAAAATGCCTGTTTAGTGTTTATGGCCTGGTTTCACAGACAGGGTTTAGCTTAAGCCAGGACTAGGCCTTAGTTAAATTAGTATATTTATGTAGCTTAAAAATACCATAGTTAAAATATCACTGGTGTTCATCTTGAGACAAATAAATGGCACTGACATATTTCAGTTACGACAGCTCCACCTTGCATTTTAGACTGGGATTAGCCTTAAGCCTTTTCTGTGAAGCCGGGCATATGTGACTAGGCAGGTTAAGTTTAAAGTAATAAGAACAAAGTAGAAAATATAGTATTATTTCTAAATAACAGAAGAAATGATGATGAGAGTAAAATCTTCCAACTTCTAGCACAGCTTGTGATTTTCCTAGCCATCGCAACCATTGTTCTTTGTTATTGTGACGTATTACTGAGTATCGAATGAGAAAAAAATGTAAGGTGGGACTTTTACATTCTACTTTACTGTACTTTAATAAAGCATAAGAAAGAAAACGCATATCAGAACTAGCAATGAGAGTACAGCTTTGCTGCTGAGCCTGATTTTGACAAAGCACACACTGAAGATGTCTGTAACCCCATTCACACAGACCACTGATCCTAGAAAATTGACAGAGTGCCTTCTGTGCGAACGCAAACGCATCCCAGATTGATCAGAAATTGACCCGGAAAGGGGACCATGTAGTAACATAAAAAAAAAGCGCCCTGTGTGAACAAAAGGCAGAAACAATACCGTTAAAGCTGTGTTTCACACAGTGCTTCAATAAACTTGATCCCTTAACAACCCACAAGTTTCTATGCAACTCCAAACATGTTTTTCTCAACAAAAACATTGTAAACAATATAAATATGATGATCATTCCGACCGAAGTGTTTATTTTTGGTTTTATAGCATTATGTGCTTTATTAACAGCTTTTTCATTCGATATGCATGAGCTTATTCCGAAATGGTTACAAAATCTAAATGCTAAAAAACCTTTTTTCAAACTTTGTTTTAAAGAAAACATAAACTTGTTTTAAATTCAATTTCTTTTCATCATATTACTGAAAAATCATTATACTGTGCCTTTTGTATTGCAGTTAGGATGTGTTGCAAAAATACTAGGCAAATTTTTACTTTGCAGCATTCCGTTATATTTTTTCAATTTAGGCTGTGAAATTTGCACCGAACAAGCCTTAAACATTTGCTTTTATTTGTTTTCATATGACATTTTATATTTAGCTTAAGTTCGTTGGGTTTTAGCCTAGGTTTACCTTGCGTTCTTGTGCCTCATTCCTCTTCATTGTTCTGCAATTATCAATAAAAAATATAAATCAAAATCTTTGTTTTAAAACAACAACGTCTTTGTCATTCGCAAAAGGCAACTATATATGCTACAGAATAATCACCAAAATAAGAGAGATTATTTAGGCCTATTTGGCACTAACTAAAGGAAGGAAGTAATAATAACAAATTGCGCTATTTAGCCACCTAAAATCACCGCAAGGAAATATCTCTCACCGTGATCAACCCTATTATCACGACACAAAAAATGCACATATCATTACATTGCAGTCATGTGTCTTTACAGGATCTTCCCGGAAGTGTGTGAACGCACGCACAGATGCCAGAAAATCACTGGCAGTGTGAATGAACAAAACGAACGATCCCGGGACAAATTCCTGGACACATTTACCTTGTATTTTCCAGGAACTCTGTGTGAAAAGGGCTTGTGATGTTTAATTCAGTTTACATGTGACACTGAAACAGACAGGACAGAGAAGAAGGTTCCTTTCGCTCTTGATTTCTGTTGCGTTTTCTATCTGCATGTCGTCAAGAATGAAGATGAGGACAGTAATCAGAAAATAAACTTCCTCCGTTACGACGACAGTAGCATAAGCATGGCTTTAATTTACCACATAATGTAAAGTGACAGCAATTATGTGCAGGAATTATATATGGATCGAAACTAAGATGCGAGATTGTGATGCTTAATTGGATACGTTGAAGAAAGTTGTTAAGGGAAGCACACATACATGCCTACATTGATTCTCTTATAGTTACAGAAATATGTTCTGCCTCCAAGCGTAGACCGAGAGTTGACCACACAGAAGAGGTGGCTTACATTCAACTCAAAGACAAAGATTTTCACTGTTAACTATCATTTTTGAAGTTCTGCCCATTTAGCACTTACAATGTAAATGTGCATCTTCTGTTTAAGATGGATTTACTGTATCCCACCCATTATCACAAACAAATAAGCGTTGCCTTGGAAACCGCGTATAGCTGCCTGAAGTCAAAACAAAAATCCCATTTCCAATAAGTGTTTATATTTAGAAGATTCCTCTCTAAGGGAGCTGCGTATCAGATGCCTTTTAGAGACCTCGCTTAATTGTCTTCGGGCGATTTTTTTTCACTTTGAAACCATATCGTTCTTTGTAACATACGACTTTCTGAGCGGCGGAGAAATGGGCAGCCTTTTGAATGCATCTTTTTAACAGTGATGTGTGTGAGCGAGCGTTTTTGCTGGTTTGTTAGTATGTCAGTCACAATGTGTCCATGTGTATTTGGGTGTAAGCGTATGCGTGATTTGTGTCTATGATTTTGTGTGTGTGTGCGTGTTTCTCTGCAGATTCTTGGCACTGTCAGTGTGCTGAATGTTTGGCAGTGTTTAGGATTAGCATGATTATCGAGGAGTCTCTGTTCTCTTACATATATTATCTGCCTGTGCCGATCACTCAGCTTACCCAACCAGCCGTATCTCCATCTCGCAGAAAAAACACTCCATCTGTGCCCATTTGCTTTTTTGTTACACACTTTATACTGCCAGATTTATTGCGACATGCTATTCATACAATTTTTTCTTGAGCAAATCACGGCTACTTTTACATTTCGTTTGATTGTGAGACTTTTTTATGCTTTCTAAGGTGAGTGGTCTCTGGCTTTACCTGCAATCCAAAAGTAACTACAACCCATATAAAAGTTCAAATGCTACAGATACGCCATGCAGTATATACAATACATAAATACACAATGCAATACACAGAATCACAGTAATTCACACAGCATCCAATCCTTTCACATACTACTTCAAAATTGTCAGTACACACTAAATAATGTTGGGTTAAAAATAACCCAGCAAAATAACCCAACTATGGATTGGTATAGCACCTCCCTGTCTATGGGTTATTTCAACCCAAAGAATCGGGTAATGTTATCTAACCAGCCAGTTGGGTCAAAATTACACAACAGTTTTTTTATTTCATGTCATTGTCTTTATAAATTAAAACACATTGTTTTCAATTCATATTAATTATAAGTACAAGTACAGTGTACAACTACAATCAATGTTTTAAAATTATATTTTGACTACAAAATTGGATTAAATAAGCACTACTGTAACTTATAAGTGAGCATATAAATCAATTGAATTGAGTTTCTGACTAGGAATCCTTGAAGAATGACATAACAATAGATTTATTTCAATAGTACACAAAATTATAACTGAATGCTGAATGCTTCCAAGGAGAGATGTTTCACAATACTAGTTAACAATGTCCGTTACAACGTAACCAAGCTGGGACGCAAACTCAGGTCTACCAATGAAGAACCACAGCGCACTATCCACTGGCCCACCATTACGCAAACAAAACACATAAAACACAACTTAAACCAGTTTAATGCTAAATCTAACTGTTTATGACATACAACTACAGATTTCTTTATTTTTCACGCAATGCTTGTGAATGTTATAATGTTCATAATAAATAGTTAAAATGACTCACACACCCAACCCAACGCTGAGGAAAATAACCCAATAAAATAAACCAGCTCAACCCAGCGGTTGCATAGAAACAAAATGTTTTTTACTGTGTAATACAAAATCTGAAGGTTTACTGCTTAAATATAATAAATGTGCACATTTAATTAAATGACAATTGAAACTTAATAGAAAATATGTATTTTTATTTGAAGGTAGTTAATCCAGTCCCTCATTGCGAACAGTAAATATTTTTATGAAAATATGACAAAAAACCTAAAAAAGTTAGAACAAAACCACAACATCAGTCCAACATAAAGCTGCCACTCTGATTTATCTTTTATATGGATTAAAGGTCTGCGTCACATGGTCTGCGTCACGTGAAAAAAATAATATTTTCACACACACACTTTCACTGCACAAAAAATCTCAGTTTGGACAGATGGACAAAAAATAGAAGAAAAAAATATGTGGATATAGTCTAACATTGCCAACCAAAAGTACAATATTTTTTCCTAATCTAGGAAACTTGAAATGCTTTGCTTAAAAAGTGTGATCTTTCTGTTTTTTTAATGCCACTAGCTGGATATTTTGTATACATGTGTAAGTGAGCTATACATAGGCCTCACAAAGTACAACTAGCACTTAAGCCATAGTTAAAACTGTTGCTTACTATGTTTTTTGTTTTGTAACAGGTGCACCTTTATGCTGACCTGTACATTGCCTGTGTCATTCCACTTTAATAAAAGGCAAAATCCTCCCTGCAAAATACAAACAACTGTACTGTTGGTGCATTTCTAATCCACTCTGAAGTTGTTAAAAATGTCCACTTGACTTGGTTCAGTTTTGCTTTTGTAGATGTGACCTCTGAAATAGAAGTGGTGGTTGTTGGATCACCAACAGTGTAAACAAGCTTTGAGAGAATTTCATGTAGAGGCCACATTTGAGCTCCAAGGCCTCTGCCAAGCGCTGAAACCGAGATCGGATCACTTGGGCTCATGGAGACAATCAGCATAAAGGTGTTAATGTACTTTTTAAACAAAAGAACAATATTTCACATTGCTCTGTGATTTTTATCGCTCTTGAATCTGTTATTTTCTTATCGTAGTCCAGATGGTGTCGTCTCTACTGGAACCGTTTGAAAACTGTGTGTTAATAATAAATTGGCTTGAATTTTCTGTGCACTTAACAACAATATCCACTATTCATTCCCCCCCAGAAAGTGTATATGCATGCGTGTATATGTGTGGGCCACAGAATGGGATAAATATAGTTGTCTTTGGGCTGGAGGGTGAGGTTAGCCCTTTGGGAGAGGCAGAGAATCTAAAAAAAAGCCTAAGCCAGTAACAAAGAAAGAGAGAATATGCATATGTGTAAGGTCAGAAGGTATCATTATGTTTTCTAAACGGCAAAATATGCAACTTGTGTGCCAGCAAACACCTATAAAGAAAAAAAAGTATTTCTCCGTTTTATTGGATGTTGGTAAAACATTTAAAGGATTAATTCATCCAAATACTTCATGCCTTTCTTTACACATAAAGGATAAGATTTTTTTTTCCAGAAATTGAATAACAGTCTGACCAATACTAAATATTTGTGTAGTCACATGATGTTTACCTTTATTGATCTAATCTGTTAAGATCTGTGAATAGCCAATCATCCACTAAAAGCCGTGCATTTTAGTTTTATCATTCTACCTTTGGTCTCACAATCAAGGTCACATACCTGTTAATGATAATTCCTGATTTCAGTGGAAATTTTATTTATTATGTTACAAAAAGTTAAGGGTGTGAATCTTTGGGTAGATATTGAATCGATTTGATTTAACAGGTTTTTGATTGGATACCAATCCTTTGAGCTTTCCTGTAGCTCAGTGGTAAGAGCATTGCGTTCACAATGCAAGGTTGTGGGTATGATCCCAGGGGATTGCAAATACCTATGTATAAATGTATAGGATAACAAAATGTAAGTCGCTTTGGATAAAAGCGTCTGCCAAATGCGTAAATGTAAATGGATACGTTTTAGAAATCTCAGAACGATTCAGCTTGATTCAATTCGAATTGATTCACGTTAACAACTTAATTGAGTCACTTTCAATAGCCTTTATGTATAGTCTAAAAATAATGATACATGAAAAACTGTTCATTGCACCTAAAGTATTTTTATTACCGAAAAGAAAAATTTGGACACCCTGGACTGAATATTGAAACTCTACTTCCTAAATTAGCTTTTGTTCTGAATTAAAGTCGTAATTATAAACTAAATATATGTTAACGAGTGATAAAAAATCGCTAACACTACTTAAAGCTATTATGTACCGTATAATGCATTATAAAGGGTTATTAAAGGTTATGATGCATTTTAATTGTTCACAATGTGTGTTGTAATACATTCAATGTTGTTGTAAAGAATTAAGCGTCAAGCAAAATGGCTAATGCTAAAGCCCTAGCTTTGGCGGCACGCTGGAAAGGAGACCAGAGGCTAGTTGTTTTTATTTGTTTTGTTAGCCGTTATGGTTTCTCCAAATGAAAGTATAACAGACCCCTCCAAATCCCTATAATAAGAGTATCTCTGGAACATTCAGATTACTGTACGGGCGACCGGCTTCTGAATGAAAGAGTAAAAAACAGCGTTTTGCCACTGTTATCGACTGTTTGGATATGTAAGCACGAACTCAGGACAGAGTAAAGCCAAAATCTCATTAAGGTGTGTGTGGTCATTTTATCAGACGTGACAGAACATTGGATAATTCCCGGACATTGGATAATTCCCACTTCAACCCAGAGATAATCTATGGATCAGTGCTTTGTTAAAAGATACTTGTAATGTTTTAATGCTACTAAATCATTAGTAACATTAATGTACTAAATACTTTTATTGTTATTAAATCCAGACCTTAGTTCCTAATAATATCGGGCTAGAAAATCGCAACTTCACATTTTCCTTAGCACACAATATAAGTACAGAAGAGTCAAGTTTTAAATAGGAAAAATATAAAAACTCTTTGGTCATTTTTGAGCGCGATGCTACTGGTCTAATTGGATTCAATGATCTATGCTAAGCTATGCTAAAAGTGCTATCACCAGACCTCCATTGTGTCATCTCTAATGAAGATTGCTCTGTATGGTCACCTCTGCCCTCCCTGCGATGTCATATTAGTGTTAGTAAGAGACGGTTAGCTAGAGATCAATGGCTGGGAGACACTTAGCATGCCACAGCTGTGCAGAACATTAACGACCCTCATACATGTCACCCACAGTCATTCAGTAATAACTGTAATCACTTTTCTACGTGCTGCGTTTGCATATCGAGCCTATTTGTGCAAGATGATATGAAGTTCAGGTTATAGCAGTGGGTGGCGACACGGTGGGAGCTCTGGTTATGAGAGCCCATGACCATTAACTCTCTCCCACACACACACACACACACACACACACAAAAAACACTCTAATGGGGGTGTTTGCGGGATTGTGCAAATACAACACACACGTACATGGCTGGCATAGTCACTAAATGTATAGACTTTCAGTCCTTGATGCAAAAGATTGGGTTTGATATTGTAACATCTTTAATATTGTTAACTTAGGTATTTTTTATCACTACCTACTTGTATTGTAAGTTTCATTGGCTTAAGCTGGTGGGTCATTTTGTAATTGCAGGTACATTTGGCATTTAAAAAAAAAGCGTTTAGTTTACAACCACACCACCCTGAGCACACCCGCTCTCGTCTGATCTCTGAAGCCAAGCAGGGTCTGGCCTGGTCAGTGCTTGGATGGAAGACCACCTGGTAATACCATGTGCTTTAAGCTTTTCCACATCATCACCTTTTGGGTGCTTTCCTTATGTGGCAAACTTGTTTCTCAAGCTTTCGCTTACGACCACATCACCCTGATTACACCCTCTCTCGTCTGACCTCAGAAGCCAAGCATGGTCGGGCCTGGTCAGTACTTGGATGGGAGACGGCCTGGGAATACTTGTTGCTGTAAGCTATTCCACATCGTCACCTTTTGCTAATCAACCAATCAGATTTCAGCTTTCCATAACACATAAAGTGCAGCTACCCTCTCAACAAAATCCATGTCATAAGTCATTTTGTAACTAGACTGGAGCCGCCTGTCTGGAGCCCTGCCCATTACGTGAATTCACGTGAATTTCACGCACGAATGACGCAAATTTCACGTGTGAATGAAGCGAGTAAACTCAAAATGTTCAAGCGCCCAACTACGCACGAATAGCGCGTTTCTATCGCACAAGTCGCGTTTGGTCTGAACACACTACGAGTGCAATTAAGGCTGAGCATCATGGAGAAAATTTAACAGTAGCGTCATTTATATCATGCTTTCAGTTCCAGGCTCTGGTGTTATATTGCATTTCTGTATATAGATCCTCCAAAAAATGACACATAATACCTTTAACCCATTTTTGGGAAACGAGAAAGAAAATACCTTCTTATCTTTCATGTATGTGCTTCTATGACATCACAATATGTAATATGCAAATGATATGAGATTGGGTCAAACCATTCCTTTTTGAGAGGGGTTTCTTAGTGAGTAACTTAGTTGACAGTGTTTTTCTCACACACAATATTAGGCAAATCAATAAAACAATAAAAACATTTTATTTGAATAATTAATTTTTTCCTAACCTAACTGAATGCAAAACTATTAAATGAGTTTATATTTGAGAAGTTTATGCTTAAATAAAGAGTAAAAGGAGCTTCACAAAATCGCCAGCTGGAAACCAGAGTTGTACAAGACAAACTACATAAAGTGGTGTGATGGAGGGAAGAGCTAATTTTGTAGTAGAAAAAATAAGCATTTATGCTTGATAATGATGACAATAAATGAATAATATATCCCACGGAATGAGACGCATCCGCAATGATGTGATGCGATGCCACCTTCATGCACAGTACAATGTGTTATCACCTCTGTAAGTTACAATGTTAGTTAGAGCTTCTATAACTTTCTTTTAGGGCTGGGCGCTATATCGTGCGATTCTTATGCTCTCAGTTTCTCAATAAATTATGGTGAAATGCCGCCACATCCGAAAGCCAGAGGGCGCTCTCGCGCAAAAACTCTAGTGTGGGAAACAGAAGAAGAATGAGTAGTTCCAGGAAATGCCATTGTTCAAATTCTATTCAAAACTTTTCAGGTATTTTCATGATAATAAAGTAAATTTATAGTGATGATGTTTGACGAGTGTTGCTTTTTCAAATGCACGTTATAAACGACTCAATCTCGTAGTGATTTTAGATCGAGCACTACTTTCCACCGATCAAAGATCCGTAGTTCACGGAAGAGCTGTGCATAAAACACAGAATCGATTTCAGAATCGATTTAAACATTTTTAATTAGCTTGAATAGCGCCCAGCACTACTTTCTCTTTTAATACATAAATTCCTTCCCTATATAGAATGTAGCATCTGGGTGGCATGTGCAGGCTTTGTTCTTTAACCATACTGTAGCCAAAGGAATGGTATGGATGGTAGGGACATCTTTCCTAACCCTAAACATTCTCTTAAGATAGTGACCTGCTTGTGTGTGCGGGAAATGTGGAGAGAGCGAAACAGGGGTGTTTAAGTGTGTGTGTGTTTCCTATCCCCGTTTAATCTCGGCAGTTCCACTGGCTCTTTTTTCCTACTACAGACTGGATTCAATTACTGCCCATGCTCTGACCCCCAAGCCTATTGACCCTTGACAACGGCCCCATCCGCTGCCCTGATAGCAGCCCATCCAGCCCTCCTATCCACTCCAACCCTCTTCGTCATTTTCTGTGTACTTTTGTTGTCTCCTTTTGCATCTCTTTTTCAATTCTTGCTCTTCATGTCTTTTTTTCTACACTTCTCTCTGCCTTAGTCTTTTACCATTTTCTTTTCTGAGCCTGTCACTTATAACCTCTAAACTCTTTCTTCACTCTGAGTGACCTTGTGTGACTTTTGTGGTGTCATTTTATAGTTATATTCCAAGTAACTGGGTCAAGACCATGTTCATCATCGCTGACTCTTTTTATCATGTATGAGTAACTTTCAGTTTTATGTGCCCATCTAGTCAGCCATTTCTAGTGTTGACCATTTGTCAAAATCATTTAAGTTCACTAAAATGTCTTCACTAAAAAAACAACACTGAGCATAGGCTTCTCAGTGTATATGAACTGTTTGCTGCATATGGCCGAATTCGTTGGCTCTTGAACACCATGTTCATTTTAACCAGAAAGGATCAACTGCTGTTTCATGGTTGTACTTATTATTTTATTGTTATTACTGTTGTACACATTATTCGTATTCATGTTTCCCCTTTAGCCACATTGCTTGTGGACATTAAAAAGTGGAGATACATGTTCCAAACAGACATGTACTCAGGGGGTTATAGTATTGTGGATATACTGGAGTATATGTGGAGTCTGAAAGCACACTTGCTTGTGCAATATACAGTACATTAGCTTTAAATTAACCCGTTTACAGTGTTTTTTAATAATTTTTCCATGCGGAATAAATAATCTATGTTTGGATGCTCATCTGTTATTGCAGCAACTTTATAATTTACCTGTCCATACATGCTGTTGAACAAGTAGGTGGAGTGGTTTCTTTATGTTCCTGTAGCTTAGTTGGCAAAGCATTTTGTTAGCAACACAGAGTTCATGGGTTCGAAACCCAAGGGACACACATACTAATTAATAAATATATACATTAAATGCACTGTAGGGGCTGTTCACACAGAAGCCGTTTTTCCATTCCTTTGCGCTATTTTACCATTGATTTTAATGTAAACGTGCAAGACGGCTGCGTTTGACCATTGCGCTTGCGTCTCACATCTTGCATTTAAACATTGTGAACAAAGCTGTTCCCAAGCAATACAGATGATGTGTGTGTGCGATACCTGGAATTGAGCATTTTAGCCCTTCCGGTTCCACAGCCCCAAAGTCAGTGGGGTTTTTTTATGCCATAAAATGGTGTCTGCGGTGAACAAAAGCCATGTTTTATTGTATGACATAAAACACACCAATAGTAACAGTAATAATAACTTTATTGTGTCTTAAAAATGGAGGTTGTTGATAACAAGTTGCTAAAAGCGACTACATCCTTTGGGCGGACGTTAAGCGGCAGCTGTATGTTTTTACAATGTTTTTAGAATATGGCCCAACCAATCAGAATCACGGACCAGAGCTTATCGTAAAAGCAGCAGCAATTTCCAAGCAACCGTGAAGAAAACTGTAGCCATTTGACAAATTATTAGGAAATATGTAATTGTTCCTTTTTTCCGAATACTTGTATCTTATAGCTAGTTGTTTTTCCAATCTGAGATCTTTTTTCATCTTGCACTCTTTTGAACAGGCTGATTTTGTTTGTATTTACGTATTTATTGGCTAACCTTGCACTAAGCTGCAGTCGATGATTTTAAAGCCGTCTCTGTATCTTAAACACAACACAGATATCTGTTAATTACCCAGCCAGTTCAAGTGTTTTCACTGCTTAAAGAGAGATTTGGGATTGATTGCATGGTGTTAGCTGCTGGTCCCGGGTGTGTGTTTGTGTTTGTGTGTTTATGATCGCCCGTGTGTCTGTGGAGAGAGACGGGGGAATAAAGCAGGATGGATATTTATAGACCTCTGAATGGGCAACAAGGCTCAGTATCGGGTCAGAGATAAACCATGAACTTCTAAACTCACAAAGGGGCTTTGGTTTCTCTCTACATCCCATTTTAGCTTCATCTGTTTCTAGTTTTATTCTCAGTATTTTGTTCTCTACGATCGTTTTAGGCCTGTGATGGTGGCAGTGTTCTAGCATCAGTTGTATGTTAGGTTTGGTTTCATAGCTTGGTCTACTGCTATACCTGAATCCAGAATAAACTGGAAATTGCTGCACTAATTTCCAATAATCTACATTATACAGGATTATTGGTTTTCACAGGCGGGGTCACTTATGCAAAATATATATTACACACACACAAATATATATATGTACTGTGAATTTAAATACATACCCACAATATGTGTTATTTCTGCGCGTTGTTTAAGCGGTTTGCTGTCAATGGTGTTACAGGTCAGGAACTTCAAGAACTCTTTCATAAAATAATATTAACTTAAGGTTTTGTTTGAGGTCACTTTTATCCTGTAAGTGGAGGACTGAATGCAGAGTTGAGATGATATAACATCACAATCATATTTTACAGGCATAGCAGAGGTCAAGCATGGGTCAGGTTGTGTGTGTCTCACTTTGGGATACTGAACAATGATGAATGTTTGTTCAAGACAGACCTGCAGTCTTTTCTTTACTGCTAAGATGTATAGATGCACACATCAAATGACCCCTACTGTATCATATCTAGAAAGACCTCCAGGCAGAAATCAGTGCGCCTGATGTGAGATTTCACATGCTGGTGTAATGCCAAAATTTTAACAAAAAGTCTGTACCATCAACAGTACTGTAACTTATGTAAACTAGTAATGTTGCTAGGTTTTTCGAGGGAATATAGTTACATTAGTATGCTATTGTAACCAGCCTTGAACCGTGAATCGGTCCGTGAATTGGCACCCTGGTCTGCTTTCAGGTTCAGCGTAAATCATTTTAATGCAAACCATGCACCATTTAGATCTAAAGTGTCAGAGTGAAAGCTCCCTAAAAGGCGATTCACATTTCACGTTTTATGCACATGCAAGTTCGTTATTTTAAATGTAGACACGCGGCAGGCGCACGCAAATAGGGAGTGACGAGGGAGCAACGCGTATGCGGTGTGCACATCTTTTTAGGCGCCGCATCGAGATAGAAATAGTTCAACTAGAAATAGTAGCAACTTGTCATTTGACTAAAGAGAAAGCGTCGCAGCTCGCGTTTTCTACGCGGTTTTAGACGCAAAAATGTGAATCGCCCCATAGAGATAATAAAAGATTCCTTTTGTCTTGGGAGAAGATGTTCACCAGTAGCAGATTACAAATAACAGATCACAATCGAACCTGAGGCAGCTTTTATTTTTCATTTAGTGTGCAATTTAATAAGTCCGAAATGAAAAATATGTCTCACTAATATTATATAGTACTGTCTGACAAAAAACACTTGTAAAAGTCTGTAAAAAGCATAGTGTGCACACAGCCTAAAGCACATTTGTTTAATCTGAGGCTGTTATTTTTTTCGGTTTATTTATATAGACAGAGAGGGGGTCGTATTTATATATTATTAAGAAAGATCAGTAGAAACTTAATCTCGAGGACTGACTATCACACGCCAGGTTCTTAAAAAAAGGGTTCTAAAAATCAGAACGTTTTCACAAACAGATAGATAAAAATAATTGCATGCTGCTCACATTTGGAATTATCTGTGTGTACACCTAAACAAACCCTGTCCCAGCTGGTGGAGGGGGGCCGCATTTCTTCACACCTTCTCTCCCTGTGCTCTCATTCCACTGCATTTGATTTCTCCATCTGTCTAAATGCACATTAATTACATACATACACATATATTTTCTACCCCACCGACAACCACCCACATAATGCATGTGCTTTCACCGCATTTATTAGGGGAAACACTTAAAGCAGGTCTTAATGTCAGTAGTGTATTGACGTTACAATAACATGATTGTTGAGAGCAGAATAATGAATGAAGAGTTTGGACTACTTTGCCATCATAAGTTTTAAAACTGCATGTCGAATACATTGAAAGCTCAATTTTATACACTAAACGTCTCAATCCTCATTTCCTCAGGGTTATATTCAGGGTTAAATACAATCCAAGCTTTATTACCAACATCTGTGGTGTGCTGTTGATTACATAGATAATTACAGCTTGTCAATTATTCTATAAAAATGAATACGAGAATATTTATAGGAATGAACTTACAATTGGAACATGGCAGGCAAGTGTGCAGCACTGTGGCAGAATGTTTGAAATATCTAATATCACACTGTTTTGAAAGTATAACCATTACACTTACATTACATTACATTTAGTCAACAATTACTCAACAATATTATCTGTAAAATTATATTTCAACTCATGACCGGCTAAAAAGAATACTTTTTGTAAAGATACCAGCAAGGCAAATGAAAGTAACTATCCTTTAAAAGCTATTCACATAATGTCACCTTTTGCAAATGGGGGATCCCGGACGAGCCCCCAAAAATGTAAATGCTGGGTACGAAATTAAGACAAGTATTCAGTGTGTTTATAATTCATCACAAAAATAAACCTTCCACGAAAACACAACTTGATTAAAAAAACACAAAAACATCAGAATTCAAAAGAACAATAGTTTGGTAACTTATAAATCTTCATAAAAGTCTTTTTGACGGAATTTTTTTAATAATTATTGATTAATTAGTCCGACATTACAAGAATTGATAAACAAGTCTCAAGGTCAAACACAATCCATTTTTCCAACTATTGCAAATATTTATCCATCTAGATTTAAAGTAATTCTCTCCATATTTTGGACAGTGTTAACAATGTTTAACCATTTAATCTTTGTTGGAGGTTCAGACTGTAACCACTTTCATGTTTAGTAGTTGACTGACATGGGTTTTTTTAATAGCCGATGCTGATACATATGTGACGCGATAACCCAACACATGGTGAAACTTTACATCTTACATGCCTTCTAAGTATGTACCAGAATACAAAATAAAGGGCCTGATAAAACATTAGATTGATTAAATATTATTTATTAAAAAAAGTATTGTCCGGACCTCCGCCGCAAAGAAAATATAGAGACTGCATCCCCCCAACCAAAGCCGTAAATCTAGGGGAAACACTTAACAATTTAATTTATATAAAAAACATTCCCGAGTGTTGAAATATATACAAAATTTGTTATGAAAACCGTTTGAATAAAGTGAAAGTAATGTCCTTAAACATCAGCTTGCCACTGTAAATCGCCATATATCATGATAGTCAAGGTGCTATAGAATAATAATTTAATGAAAACCAGTTTTGATAAAAATCATATTTTTTTATATTCCTGAAAACGTCCCAGCGTGACATCAGACGGCTTCTCCCAGCACATATATTAAGAAAGCACTGTGGACAATTGGCCGATAAGTGGCTGATATAACACAAATACTGTTAAATAAGTAATGACAGACAAAATGGTGAAACTAAATGAACAATTATTGACAATTATCACATGCCTAGTAAGTAGCATGTAGCTTTACATTCAAATAGAATTGATCGCATAAGGACCACACATGGTATTATGTTAATCATGCACAGCTAAACATGATTTAATATGAATGAAATATAAAGGAATTCAAAAGTATAAATAATACTTACCATTAGAGTTGAGCCGGATACTCGGCTGAAACGAGTATCCGGTACGGATAAAGCACTTTTGCCGAGTACGAGTATCATACGAGTCAATATCTGTGCTCGGATAAAAATCCTCATTGGGTAGCTGACTGTGTCTGCGTTCTGTGATAGGCTAGTCACAGCGCCCCTCCCCTACACACATACAGATGTATTGTGTTGCTGACTGTGTCCCGCTCTGCTCACTCACACACACACAGAACACCAAACGCGAATGAATCGCGCTATTCGCGTATAGTTGGACGCTTAAACATTTTGAGATTACTCGCTTCATTCGCGCGTGCGATTCGCGTCACTCGTGCAATTCGCGTCATTCGCGCCGCAAGTAGGTCTATCGCGTCTTTGCATTGACTTAACATGTAAATCACTTGCGCTTGACGCGCCATTCGCGTTTGGTCTGAACACAAGAGAACAGCTCTCTCTCTCTGTCTCTCCCTCAGTCACTCAGGTTCGCGGGTCTTTTCCGTTAACGTTTAGGGTTTCTTCAGCTTCAGGTTTGTTTTTTACTTTGGTTTGTAGTACTTACTTATTAACCAGTAGAGTTTTGGTAAACGTGGGGTTTGTTCAGACGTGGTGCTCGGTAGAATGCGACTCGCTGTCACGTGTAGCGGATTCCAAAAGAACTAAAAACCACGGAAATACAAACAAAGGATACTTTAATAATACAGGGCCAAAACTCACGTGAACATAAAACAATACTAGACAAGGAACTAAGGAAAACACAGGGCTTAAATACAAAATGAAGACACTCAGGGAAAACAGAATCAGGGACAACTGAAAACTAATTAACTAATAATGAAATTAACAATGGGAGGAAAAAACCTAACAAAACATAACACAACTGTGACACTCGCGTTGCGTCTCTGCCTGTCGGAGTTTTTTTTCTTTTTTAAACCGTCAGCTGGCTCTAACCAGTTTTTTAAGGAAGTAGTGGTATAAAAAAACTATATTACAAATGAATTAGCTACACACACACACACACACACACACATACCTGGTGTGGAAATAAAAAATAAAAAAAGAACCAAAAAAAATCACACTGATCATAAAAAAATTAAAAGTTAAAAAAAGAAAGTTATGTTGAGACGAAAACTCTTGTTCATTACATTTTACTTCATAATTGCAACCACATGTGTTGTATTCATTGTTGCAAAACTTGTTCTGTATATAGTTTGTTTGTTATCGTGATCAAAACCATTGATCTGAAGCTCAATGCTGATGCTGTCATGTAAATAGTTTTCTAATCAGCAATAAATATAACAATTTCTGATCAACCCATATCAATTGCATGCTTAAAATAACATACCGGTTAAAGCCCCACCCATCTCAAGACAACCCGACCCACTTCCAGGTTAAATCCCGCCCACTTCCGGGTTAGGCCCCGCCCAGTCCGAGTACAGATATAGATACAGATAATTCATATGGTTAACAGATACAGATACAGATAATGCTGTACTCGCTCATCCCTACTTACCATACAATATGTCTAGCTCAATCCAGCTCATTTGTCAAATGCTGGATTTACATCCGAGTGGCTTTGTCATGAACAAAATACGCTGTATGGCAGGCCAACAGAAAAAATCATCAGCAGACGAATCTTTAAATATTTTTATTTAGCAGATAATGAGAATTTTTTAAAATCGGCCTGATACATCGTCCTATCACTATTCCAGCTTTTTTCATGGTTGTATGTTTAAATTGTCACATTTCTTCTCCCCCCCTTATCAGTCCACAGTTTATTACTAAAATCCTATTTTTCATTTACTTTAACAAACTAATAGACAGTGTTTTCTGTTGTAATCTACAGCATGGAACATATATCCATAGGGCTCAAGTTAACCTAAAATAGTATGTGAATCATGTAAAGTGTCCTTGTGTATGTTCAGGACGCTCCACCATAGCTGTCGGAATTAAATTGACGCAACAGGTCTGTGGAGGGTAAGGGTCTTTAATCTGTCCAAGGGGGGTCCAGTGAGGGTTTGCCATGACAGCACATGGAGAAGGTCGCATTGTTCAAGGGTGTTTGAATGTCGCCTGCAGCCGCTATCACTTAAACTTAAACATCATCCGATTATTAGGCTTATGGTTGTTTGAGCTCATTGCTTTGTGTCAGGTGAGCAGAGGATTTGGGTCTACAAACCGTAGAACATCAGGGATTTACATTTTCATGCTTTACTTGCTTAAACATAGACCTGTCTGATTAAGGTCGATTATAAATTGTCTTGAGGCTGCAAAGCTAACGAGGAAGCAGGGACTGTAAACGCAAAAATATATAATATAAACTTCTGAAAATATACTGATTTGTATAGTTCTACGCAATTATTGTGTTATATCAGAAAACTGAATGGACACATTTTTTCTTTATTTTAAAATGCATTCTAGCATTTTTGGTCCATGGTTATATTTTAGTCTGTTAAACATTGTTTAAATTATTTTCTCACTCTCAGTGTTGTAGGGAGGGGTTATTGTTGCATGGCAACAGACGTGATTGACAGTACTGTTTTTTTGAGAGAGGCGTATAATAATAACGCTATCATATGGTCTGGCAGATTTTGGGCTCCGCACCAGGGATGACAAATGTGCTCACGCAATAATTCAATCTGCTCTCCCAGTTCTTCAACTTTAAGGGGACTTGTGGAGATGGGTAGTTGGAGCAATTAAGTTGGTCAGTCATTGTTAATGTGTAGCACCCAAAATGTGTGCCAGGCTGTTTATGGCAGTGTGTTTTTATTAAAAAAAGAAAGATAAAGTAAAGGAAACTTCGCAAACAGATTGCGAATCAGCGAATGTGTGAGAATGGAAGGTGGACTGAGAATATCAGTAACTAATTAAAGTGTTCTTCCATACGTCATATGCTAACGATGCTGGGTACTTCAGGATCGTTGAAGTTATGGATGTCTCCACAATGGTTGCAACTGTGTGAGGAAAATAATTGAATTACAGCGTTCTTACGTCCATGTTAATGAGAACAAAATGCAAAACTCATGCAGAGAACGGAATAATATATAGAATCATATGCTTTATATTTTTCAAAGATATAAACAAAAGTAAAATACGGATATACCCACGTAAGTGTCTATTTTGGTTGCAGCACTGGTTCATTTGTTTTATGGAAAAGGGAAAATAAATGGTAAGGAAAGAAGAAGTAAAATGATATCTAAATCATAATTGATCAAAATAATTAATGAAATCTTTTTTGTTTTTATATATTTATTTTGCAGTTTTTATTATGATAACAAATCTGCTATAAAATGATCTTTTGTTATTCAGGAGAGGAAATACACACTAATAATGGTGGACCCAGATGCTCCTTGTCGTAAGAAACCCTCTCGTGCATACTGGAGACACTGGTTACTGGTTGGCATTCAGGTATGTCGCACTTCTCAGAAATGTCAAAAAAATCTACACCACTGGTCAAAAGTTTATGTTTCATGATCTCAGAAACCTTTGATTATAAATGTGTATGTTTAAAAGAATAAAATTAGGTTTGTGGACAAAAACATAATTGTGCCAATCTGATACTGTCTTTCAGAACTTCATTGTATTTTAATGTCTTTAAAAAATATTTAAAATAAACGTTTTTTTAATGCATAACTAGGTGTGCACCACGATGATAAAGGAGATAGAAGAGTTAGATATAGATGAGAACTTCATCAATGCTGTTTAAATACATATCAGGATATTTGGGATATTTAAAAAATGTGGGAAAATAATCCTAAAGATTAAAATTTATAGTGTACATTTTCAACATTTTACAAACTTGGTACTTTATTGAGGGGAGACATTTATATATAATATGTATTTTTTTCCAAGTTACTTGATATCATTAAGATTCTCGAACATAAAGTGAATGTTCTGAGTAATGTTCAAGTCATAATGTTTAGCTTGAACATTACTCAGAACAAAGCCTTAAAATAAAGGCACTTTAAAGCAGCGCTTTGGCAAGGACAATCCTGGACATAATGTGCAAAGCAAAAGGTGTCAGAAACACTTCGGTGGGCAAACAATTCCTGGATCGCGTGGACCGTATCTGCACCTTCCATGTGCTTCACACTTGTGCTGCGTTTCCGATGAGTTACATAATTACTGAATAAAAATATCACGTTAGTCATCAGCGCTCCGCTCCGCTCCGGTGGGATCTAGAGGCAGATTCATCGGGCTGCGCATGGGAACGCCGTGTTTAAACAGTCAGCCATGAGACGCACTTTCATTACTCAATATTAAGTAAATATTATTTCGTCCTTTCTTAATCTGTTTTGCTCTGCATACTGTACCTCTTTCTAAGTTTCTTACTGTGTACCAGTAACTCCCTTGAAAGTCATTGGAAAGTGAATTTAAAATGACAGAATTTTCATTTTGAAGGTAAACTGTACCTTTAAAGTCACATAATTCACTCAAATTTACCTTCGTTTCATTTAAAACCTGCATATGACTCTTTCTTCTCCGCAACACAAAAAAAGATATTTTGAGAAATGTCTTGGTGGTTTTGTGTCCATAGAATGGATGTCAAAGTGTTGTTTACCGTTTTTCTAAATATTAATTTTTTGTTCTTCATAAGAGAGTCATACAGGTTTGAAATGACATTAGGTTTATTTTTGCCTATTTGATTTGCTCATATAGTCACACTTTTGCCTTTCCGTTCTTGTAGTTTAGGCCACTTTAGTTTATTTTCAATCATTACATTCTTGTTTTATTACAGGATGAGTATAATATACCATGAAAGACGAACCTGCCCTGCAAAAAGCAGCGTCATTTACTTCCCTCAGCGGGCGTTTTACTCGTAACTCTGATACAAATACACGTTCTAAAAGCAGCATGTGATCGTACTCCCTGAGACTGAGACAATCTTCAACTTAACCCTGCCCTCCTGCTATTCTCTAGCTCGCCGAGACGAGCCTCCTCCCCGTCTGGCCAGGCGACACATTGTGAATAAACAAATGTATTTCAGGTGCTCAGACAGACAACCTCTCAATACCCTGTCACTGTGTGGGCGGCGGCATGCCGCCTGTCTGCTCCCTGATTGGCCGCCTTGTCGAGCCGTGCGTACAATGACGAGCCGTGGTTGGTCAGAGGTTTAATGAGGCTGGTGGGAGGTGAGTAATTGCCGCTGTGACTTCCTCTAACCTCGCCGAAGTTATAATAACATCCCGTGTGAATGTGTGGAATTATCTGTCTTGGAATACTCCTGGGCTTCAGACTGAAGCAGGTGCCACACAAATGAACAATTCCCCTCTCGCTCCAACAACACCATATTTAGAAAACTACCCTATAATTCCTTTTTTTGGGAATGAAATTACAACCATCATTTGGCTTGTTACTCCCCCATACAAGCAAACGTAATGTCTTTTTGTGTATTGCATGTAAACACAATAGGATGGCAAAAGTTGTTTTTCATCGAAACTTGTCTAAGCAGACTCACAGCGTTGTTTTCCGTCACAGCATGGGATGGTTATTATATCAGCATTCTTAGTTTTGGGGGGAAAACTTAAACTATAAATGTGGGTGTACTGTATACAAAATAAATTAAATAGTTTGTCATTTTCTGTCATTACCATTTAATGTTTTTTTATGAACCTGTTCGTATTAAGACAATTTCTTACATGTTGTTTTTAATGACATACAAAAATAGCAAAGCTATTCTTTCAATGTTGAAACAAATACATTTGTTATCATCTGCTTCAGTAACTTGTTATTCTGTGACTGTTTTTGTCTGTTAATCTGTCATTTATTCTCTTAATTGATATTAATGGTGATTGTTAAGCAAGCATTGCTTAATACTGTAAAGTTTTTCATTTACAAAAAAACCCTTACTGTACGAAGGCAAACTTGACTTGCAAAAGAAAAGAAGGAGACCTCAAATCACGTGACTTGTTGAAAAGTGTTTCATTGCTTTTCTAAAAGATCAGACATGAGATTTTAGTAAGAGTTATTAACATCTAATGATTTAATTCCCTGATCTGTACTGTACTGGATTTTATTTTATAAGATAGATTTCATTCAAACAAAAGGGTCTGTAATCTTGTTATGAGAGTTAATGTGATGTGGATTGTGGATTACAAAGTCTTATGTACTATACTTGCAATATTATGAAAGGAATGAGGATAAAACCCGGCTCGGCTATGGCAGTGACCATTGTGAGCCGTCTGTGATCACGCTCTCTTTATTGATATAATCTTTTTTTACGTTGGATGGTTTGCCAGCAGAATTTGAACCACCAACTGTTACTTTACCCAGAACGTTGGCAGTACATCTAAATCCATAATGAAGGTGCAACAGGCAGCTGTGACGAAGGTCAAAATGAACGGGAAGCATTGAGAAATTGGTGTACCGCAGAAATTCTGAAAGGGATTCGCTATGTCAGTCGATCTTGCAGCGAGCCAGAAAACGGTAAACATTTGCTCTGTAATATTTGCAGACAGTGTCTGAATCAAACATGTCTATGGGATTCTCACACAAAGCAGATCTTTGTAAAAACAAAATAATTAACTTGAACTTGTAGCAGAAATACCTCTGTTATTCATCGTTTAACATGTATATTTCACACAATTTACTTCCTTTGTCCTCAATCGGTTATTTTGTACGAGTTCTGTCTCGTGCCATTCATTCGACCTCTGTCCGTTTGAGGGAGGTATTTCTAACACTTTATTGGGACCATATTTAGTTTGTCATTTCCTCTGTTTGGCAGCATGTGTGCAGATGGACCCTTCCTCCCGTACCGCTGCCAACTCGCCACTCACAGTCAGTCGCCATCTCCAGTCACCACTCGAGATTTCTGGCACTCGCTACGAATCAGAGAGCCCACTCCACACATTTCTGTCACCGCAGAACATGTCTCCCTCTGTAACAGATCATCTTATGCTCCTTGGCTCTTCTTCCACAGTTACCATGCAACCGTACTTGAACTGTTCCTGGCCTGACCGGTCCTGCTTTTCTCCAACCAATCATTCGTGTCTCTCGGGATCCTGTTTACAGTTGTCTTACACTTTCCGGGTAAGAGCGCTTGACTGGCATGACTGCGTCGTTTAAGTGATAGCCTTTGGATTGTTTCAAGATGTCTGACCACTTTTGAGGTCTTTATGGTTGTATTTTGTGTAATGTGTTTTTTATTGATTTCAGCACTTGATTTGCTTATATTTTGGTGAATAGCTTGTCTTGCGCTATGACTTGTCTAAGAGAAATTATGATTTTCATTGGGCAGATGACAGACCTATAGAAAAAATTAATAGACTTATATTGAATTAAGGGGGGTGGGGTCTTATTGACTTTACCAATCAGCACGTAGCAACAACTCAACATTTACACCCTGCTAACATACAATAAGCATTCCTATTTGGTTGTCAAACTGATTAAACCCTAATACAATCTAATACAAAAATATACAACAGTAACCGTGGTTTCGTAGTTTGAGTAACTACGATACAAAAAAGTTACATTATGATTAACAACAGGCATTGACAAACAATGTGTAAACTGTTTAACTATAACTATAATAAAATACACTGTAATATAACAGTTACCAGTCCTTGATGCTGATTGGTCAATAGTGATTTATTTGCAATGCATTTACATTTGCATGTATTCATTTGGCAGACATCTTTTGGCTTTTATCCAAAGCGAAGTAGGAGAGCATATAACATTTTGTCAACACGCTAAACAGTACCGATAGTTTACAAGGCCATGCTATTAGGAGGTAGCTGGAGTAAGCAAGGGAGAGAATAAACAAACATTTTTTTTGACTCAAGGCAGACAGTTATTGGTTAGTCAACCGGTATGTTTTGAGCTGTTTTTTGAAAGTTGTCAAGGATGCTGCAGTTCGGGTGGAGAAAATCTGGAGGGATGTTACATGGGTTCTTTTAATCTGATTGATAACTAGACATGCAGCTGCATTCAATAAAACACAGTGTGGACTGTTTCACCTAACAATTCTGTGTATCCCTACGCACCCTTTGAACGGAAACATTCTGTAGCTGTTCAACCGTCGATCAGGAACAATTATTCCAGCTGAAGAAAGACTTTGTGATTTTACTTCATGAAAGTTGCATTGATACATATTTTTCAGCTTCACTGTGTGGTAACCGTTTTATAAAAGCAATAAGGTATTCAAGGCTAGTGCTTTATTGTGAATAAATCGTGGCTGAATGTGTCGTAACACCGCCCTTCACCTGTGATTTATTCACAAAAAAGCAAATCCTCTTGTACCTAGTTGCTTACTTGGAAATCGTTCCAAAATCGAGTCAGTTGGTCTCGATCCCATTTGAGGAACAACTTTGAAGCTCATCCTTCTTGTACTGTCCCAGGTTGATTTAGTACTCCGGCTTGAAGTGATTCACGCAAACAACCAGGTTTTTACTTATGGTTTCTGAGGGATTTCCACTAAAAATTAAATAAATCCACTCCTGTCTCTTCCGAGGTTAGGACTCTGTGCAGGGACTACATTGCATGATGCACGTTGTCCACAAACTTTAGCCATGGCGTCACGTACACCGCTGTCACTTGCAAAAAACAACAATGGCGGCAGCGCCGTGGGTGGAATTGTGTAGATTAAGTGCCGGTAATATTATAATAAGATCCTGCTTTTACGTCACAACAGGAGCGAAATCTGATCGGCTCGATTTCTCTCATGCTTGCAGGGAAAGGATCATCAAAACAAACTTACTGGGATCTTGTTTTTCACGGTTTCTGGGTTGCTAGATGCACCGGGGACCCGGTTACAGCACTTAAACACAGAAAAATTTGGATTTTCAACCGATGACTCATTTAAAACTGACACTCACACACACAAAGTATGAATAAAATCTTTACGTTAATGTGTGCTCCCAACACCTCTCGTCTTTGAATAATTTGATATAACCAATAGAGTTTGTTTTTCCTTTCGTTTCTTTGACCTCTTCAGCAAATCATATTTATCTATATTCACGCCTAAAACACTCTATGTTAAAATTTACATAACGTTGTCCTTATCGTATGATGGTGTGGATGCTGATATTGCTATAGTCATCGTTATTGTTAATCGTCATAGTGTGAAGGGCCATAAAGGATGAACAGAAGCGCTGAAGTGTCCACCATATTTACACATCAGACTCCTGTTGATTCTTCATTTATGGAAGCTGATGCAAAGTGAATTGGTAATGGAGTTATTATTAATTCAGTTGGAGCAGATGGTGATGATGGAGAGCTGAAATGCCCCTGTAGCTCACCGCTCAGCCTGTCTGACCCATTCTGCCTCCCAATTCCCCACTGCTCATTGACTACTACTAAGAAACACTCCCCGAACAGCTTGTTCTGCCTCAAACTGACTTTTCCACCAGATCGCAACGCTTTCTCGCTTTGTCTGATTTCAGCGTCTCTCGCGCTCTCTTCCTCTGCACTTAAAAAAGCAAATGTTTTTGTTTGCTCTGTCGACAGAAACAAAAGCCAAGCGATTAGCGACAGAGGAGTTTGCTTATGTAAATAAACCGCTAGGTGAAAAATCCTTATTTATTTTCACCCTAATTGTCCACCCACAGATTGCAGTCACATAACCCAAGAGCAGTTGGTGAATCAAATCATTAACGTTAATCTTGCACAGGAGTTTTGCGACAATAAAATTAATATTTAAAAATAATTTAATTAATTTCATGGGTAGAGGATGTATGGGGTCTGTCTACTCCCCCTGCCCCCCACCGTTGCTCATTGTCTGTTCAAATAATACAAATCCAGGAATTCATTAATAGCCATTCAATAAATTGTCATTATGGTATTCATTTTATTATTGTTAAGGCAAACATCACTATTATTAATGATTACACAAACTCTTTCACACATAAGTCATGCTTTACCATTTGTGTTATACATGGATGATGCCTTTAATCATGTGGTTTGTTGAGGTGTACGGTTAGGCAGAACATTTAGACTTATTTTACCTGGCAGATAATAGCACACTGCAAGAAATAAAGTTGAGTAAATGATGACACAATGTCTATTTTGTGGTACTGAATATGCCCAGTATTTCTTTGTTTGTCTCATGATATTTTATAGTGTGCCATAAATGCGTTTTGAGAACACTGTATATGTCTATAGCGTATGGGAACTGTCAATGCTTAACTGTCAATGGTTTTACTCTCACGATGTCCAAATTGACCCTGACACACCTTCATACACTCATCTCTCAACACACACATACAGCACACACCCTCACATTCACTGCTCTACAGTCCCTGAACCGGGTATAAGTGTGTCACAATGGAGCCTTTTGAGAGTTCGCGCTCATTGCTAATTGTTAACAGACAGCCTGATATTAATGTATTGATATCGGTCATTCTGTGAAACTGATGCCGTTTTTATTTTGTAGTTCATTTTTGTCTGATTGTAAATATTCAGACAAATGATGTGTTTAAGTATTAACACATTATTTGTCCGATGGAATTCAGTATTCACAGTATTCACTTTTGCACCTTAACCCATATTTTAGTATACTTTGTGATAATTATCCCTTATAGGTAACAGGGTTGACCGTTGTACAGTTGAATTTTATTTTACAAATCTTGTGCTCAAGTTTGTTAAAAATACTTTTATGCTCTTTACAAATATTTTTTGAATATTATTTGTTGAAATCAACAGGATTGACACGATAAATTCTTCCCACCTCAAACCAAGCCGTCAGATAAAGTGATAAACAAAACACATTTTAATTGGTAACTGTAACAACAATATTTATTTAAATATATGTAACATTTTATTTTAAAAGGGAAAATCATTGTAACAGGGTTGATACTCGACCTAAGGCAAAATGCTATATTTTCTTTTCCAGCACATTGTTGGAAAGTGCTCTGGAATTTTGTTCATGTGTTTACACAAATGTTGATTGTCAGCACCGTTATAGTTAGTTTTATGTAAAGAACTCAAATGGCATCTGTTTTGTGGAATGACCCTCACGTGACATTAGAGCGAATCCCTCCGTTCGTCTGTGTGTCGAGGTTCGATACTCTGGAGGAAAATATCTCAGTATCTAGCCACCTTTGAGCATCATGACTGCCTCTCTCGATCGAGAAAGAGAGACAGAACACCATTGTAGACAGAGAAACTATTGTAATGCTGTCAGAACAGCTGTGTGCTTGTATCTCTGTGTTTCTGTGGAGTCCTTTAAGGGCCTTTTGGGATGCTCAGCTCTGCCTGTACTGCTTGTCCTTTGACTGCTGATTGGATTATATTTCTTTCTCTCGAAGGACTGTGCTTTTCTGGAAGTCAGCGTGTCAAGTGCAGTGTTTTCTCTTCCCTCTGTGTGTTTGTGTGTATTTGTTTGTGCATCTGTGTGTAGCTGAAGAAGCTGTTAAGCTCTGTAAGTGACGCCTGGCCTCTTTAGGGTCACTAACACAGCAAATCTGTAGGAGTTTGTTATGCCAAGATTCTGAAGATACTGTTTTATTAATGTTTAATAGAAAACTGTTTATGGTTTGAGGAGCCATGTTACGCCTGCGATGTATTAGTGTCTAGAGATTAAAACACTTGTGTTTCTCGGAAGTTCTTTACTTCAGATCCTGTAGACACTGTTGCTACACCAGTCGCGATGCAGGAAGATTTCAGCAACAGCCCATTTGTCTGTCTGTCAACTGAATGTGAACCATCTCCTCAACATGACAATCTCTGTCAATAGAAAATGTTTGATGTTTAAAATATAGATACTAAGAAGCTAATGGACGAGTGTGACTTGAGCGTAACGGGGCTGAAATAAAGACCAACAAAATGTTCTGCTGCTCAATGCGTTGTCACTGCTTCATAGAACAAAGCATTTGAAACAGATTTACATCAAAAGTATTTATATTGAGGCGTGTATTGGTCATCAGGACTTCCGGGAGATTCCCCGTGGGCCGTGGGCTCTGTAAGCATGTTTTAGATTTTCAGATCAGTGTGGGAATAGTCAATTTTGGTTTTATAGGGATTTTATAAGGAATGGTATTACAGTACTATGAATGCAACTGTTTTTCCGATGTAATAATATGCCGTATTCTCGCACAATAAGACCAGGAACATGTAATAAGAAAGTAAATAGGGTCGATTCATGATGGTTCTTAAGTTTTCACTTAATTGGAGGTGTTATTGTGGCACGGGAATCCAAGCATACCATGTAATTTAACAAAATTCAACTCAGTTTGACAGACGTTTCCCTTCAGGTTCACTCATAGCTGTATTTACTCTCTAAGGACCCATTTCAGACCAAAAAACAACAACAACTGTTATTTAGCATTACTCCTCTATTGTGCACTTAGACAACTGTTCTTCCACACTTTTCTCTCTGTTCCCCATGTCTCAGAGCGTGCAGCTCACCGGGGAAACATCTGTGCGGGGAGCGTGACGGCTGGGGGGGCATATGGGGTGCAGGAACCTGCGCGCAGCTCATTGCAGTTAATGATGAGTGCCGCTGCCCTTTCTCGCAGCTACACGAGATACTGTTCGCTGCCACTGGTCCGCTCGTTTCTCCGCTGCCGCCCAGCCTGACAGATTTACCGACATATGCAGCGCTGTTGTTTTTCTATAAAAAAAAAGGAAATCCAGCGAAGCAGTTCATTTGCAGACGAGCGCGGCTAACCTTACAAGCCACCTGTATCTTTCTGAGAGACGGTGGGCGCCGTATAGGTGCGCAGCGAAGTCTGTTTTTCTTTCTTTTGTGTCTAATGTGATTTTAATTCCATGTTTAGCAGATATGCAGATGTGTGAGGTCATGATGTGTTTGCGAGGTTTTTCAGAGCTGTGAAAATGAAGTGCTCGTCAACATGTCTGCATCCATCACATTACCTGTACGCCTCAGCCTGGGCTTAATTAAGATTTGTCAGTCTCAATGTATCTTGTATCCACTCCTTGGTGTATAATGCAGTGAAATCAGACCCTGTCAGAGGTTGTTGTATGTTAAAGAAAAGGATTCGCAGACAGTACTACTAATCATAGCTGGTTACATTTCTAGACAATTTGTATTTATTATTTGTCTTGATGTAAACATGTACAATGTAATATTTCAATTTATCAATCAATCAATGTAATATTTGTGTTACTTACTATTATAAATAGAAAAATATATGCATTTTAGGATTGCTCAAGCTGGCATGAACCCCACAAGCTGGAACATCTGATGGTCAACAGCCGGGTTTCCATCCAAAGTTACGAATTTAGCTTATGCGCAAAATTTGAATATTGCATAAAATATTTGCATATAAGCCACCCGACTAGTCAGCCGTCACTTCCTAATAAACTGGCACTAAATATAAGTAAGAAAAGTAAGAGAAGCCACCGAACATAGTAATTTTCGTATATAATAATTACTTGCGCAAACAAACGAAACACAATAAATGCGGTGCTTTTGTGGATGCCTGCTGTTTGGAAACGCAGTCGTGACAGTTCTAATGCTGCGTTTCCACCAGACGCGAATGAGGCGTTAAGCGCGAGTGATTTACATGTTAAGTGAATGCAAAGACGCGATAGGACATCCTGCGGCACGAATGACACGGCGCTATTTGAGCGTTTTGGGCGTTTGACGCGCATAACTTGTGATTCGCGCGAGTTGAAAAATCGGACGTAGCGAGCAGAGGCAGAAATCTGAAACAACAATCGAGGAAAAAATCATCGTCGCTGTACGATACATCTTCTTACTTATATCAAAACAGGAATAATAAGGATCTTGCTTGGAAGAAAGTGAGTGAGGAGGTCAGACAATCTGGTAAATTGTAAAAAACGCTCTTTACTCAATTTGAGATATATACTGTATATACATATTGAGACTACAAGGTAGCTGAAGCTGGCAAATTGAGCTTGTTCACCGTATTTTACAACTACTTTTCCGCTGAGAGTTGATGTGTTAATTCAGAGGAAGTGTGCAGAAAGAAGTGGAAGAGTTTGAGGGACACACGCCGTTTTTCAGCCTTCCATAGCACATAAAGCGCAGCTATTCTCTCAACAAAATCCATGTCAGCCATTTCGCAACGAGACAGGAGCCCCTCCCATAACGCGAATTTGCATCTGATGTGAAGTGAATTTCACTCGAGAATGAACAATTTATTTGCGCAAGTCGCGTCTGGTGTGAACACTCAGTAAGAGGCAATTACAGAAATTCTTTCTATTTCAGATGCTGTGTAAGATACGCAGTTTCATGTGCAGTGCAGTTACATGACCTTTTTCAGGACTTTATTTGGCAAATGCGTTTTCATCTCCCATAATTCGCATGATCCCTTTTTCGCAAAAAGAAAAATCACCTCAAGCGAGCGTAAAAACTTCAAAAGTTTTTATTTCGAAATTTGGCGTTTCCATCGCTCGTTTCTGATGCGAAATTTCTAAATGCGCATAAAACCAGGGTGAAGGAAAAATGTATGTCACACATTTGGGTAAAAATAAATATATTTTTATATCTATACCAAAAATCTGTAACTCTTTTTCTGAATTTCTAATCATTCTTTTCAGTATCAGTTTTTTTACAGCTTTTACATTAAAATTTTGAAGCCCAAGTTTTAAATATGATCAGTATACCTGTCAGTATGTAAAGATATGCAACACTTTATGAGTAAATTCATGAGTCGCAAAAACAAAAATGGGTAATGGGTGTCAATATCAAATATCTTCAATTATTAATGTCCACAGAATTGTATGTATGACCTGTGTATTTCCAGTACTTTTCTGTCAAAACTTTTTACAACATTCACAATGACTGATCGAATTGACTGAATAAGGATGATCACTTCGGAATGGAAAAGGGAATGAATTAGTGTACGACTGTAAGTTGGGTAACTACGTTGCATATAGATCCGTTTTGCCGCGTAATCATTCTAAGTGTATACACTGACAATAAAAGGTAAATTATACTGGGGCACAGCAGATTTATACTGGGGCAAGACGGAGTGACGTTCCATAGCACCAGAAGAGCCTCACACATGCATGGAGCAGAGGGAGATCGTCAGCCTATGTGCCGGGGATCCGGGACCAATCTAACTGATGATTATAGTCAATATGTATAGTATGTTGTAATGCTGGATCACTGGCCCCTATGAGGTCTCGCTCACTTGTGTCTGTTTATGCGATTTATGCTCATTCTCTATTGGCTACTAAAAGCAGTGCTGACAATAGGTCTTTAACATGTGAGGCCATCTGGAGCTGTTAGGGGAGGGGGTCATTCAGAAGTGCGGTTGAATGGAGGTCAATAACCTGCCACTCCTTCCATATGCACACCTACTCACACAAACGCACCGAGGTCAAGTGCGCACAGGCCTTAAACAGCAATTAGAGCACAGGAAATATTTCAAGAACAGCTGAACTGAATATGTGTGTAGATGTCTTACTGTCAGTTTTTCCCTTTTTAAGCTACATTTTGCACATAAAAATATTAAAGCAATCGATATTCTATTCTAAATTAAAATATGTTTTGGTTGTAAAAATGTGAAAATATTGATATGATTGATATTGATATTGAAAATGTGATATTTTTTTTGTCCTAAATGTCTAAATACTTTTGGAGCCTCCATATACAGAAGCCTATATGTGCTTTTACAGTATATAAACAAGAATATAACAGTGTATAAACAAGAGAACTCTTGAAATGCATGCTTGCGTTTATGAATCTGTGCGGGGAAGGCGTACGGGGAGGCTGTGATCTTGTCACTGTTACCACACGTTGCTTGCCCTTGTTTTCATGTGGGCTGCTTTGGTTTCTATGATATCGCATGCTGACTCTCTCTTTTTGTGTTTCTGTCTTATGTAACAATCCTCCTCTCCATCTTCCATCCACGCTTAGCATTCACTCGCCTCGCCTCGCTTACCCTTCCAACCTTCTGTTATTGCTATAACAACCATTTTCCTCTTAATCGAATGGCTCTGTTGCGACTGTGTGGTAACCAGGATGCCACGCAGGAAGGACTTTTGGTAGCAGGGCTACCCCTGCCCTCCCCCTCATTATTCAGATTTACAGTAGTCAGAGATATCGTCGAAGGAATAGTTCAAAACTGTTGAAAGTGAAAACTGCCATTTTTGTGTTGTTCCAAACCTGTATGCTGGTCATTTTAACCGTGGGAACGCAAAAAGAGATTTTTAAGCAGTTTTTTCCATACAAAGGCAACTCGTAGTGACAGTTCAAAATGACAAGTAGTAGTACATATGCGCTATATTCAACGTTTGTCTTACTTCTGTCACACCTTTTAAAAAAGAGCTAACTGAAAATTCACTTAAAATGATGAATTCTTATGACGATTAATAAAACAATGAATTTCTCCGATGTGAATCGTTCAAAGTGTCGCCATTATAATGTGTTAACTTCAGATTGTGTTGTAAACTTTTCTGAAGTTAAACGTATGTGAGCCCTGCCAAGTTTCAGGTGTTGGAATGTCAGTTGTCAAGTTAGAATTTGCATAGAATGTATTTTTATTGCACCTAACCTACAGTGAGACTTAAACATTAAATTGCTAGATGCACACTTTAAGTACATTAAGGTTGTGCAACGTCAAGAACAAATCTTGAATAAATCCATCCAAGCTGTTCCCTTCAGCTTTCTTTTTCTATTTTTTACCTCTCACTGAAATAAATGAAAATCAGCATCTCTGTCATGTTAGCAGACAGCCGCTTTCTACGACGTGACATTTGAGTCACGAAGCTTGCTGTAGAACTGTTCTGCTTGCTCCGGTAGAACAGTTTGTGAAAAGTAGCATCACTGAACTCTCTTTATAACTTTCTGTATTCTGTCGAGATGTCAAAATAAATCGTTGGCGTGTCACATTATGACATTACAAGT
Organism: Triplophysa siluroides; assembly: GCA_006030095.1. Classification (NCBI taxonomy): domain Eukaryota; kingdom Metazoa; phylum Chordata; class Actinopteri; order Cypriniformes; family Nemacheilidae; genus Triplophysa; species Triplophysa siluroides. The sequence continues at coordinate 2,208,381 of VCII01000010.1, read as the reverse complement.
GGCTGTTTCTTTGCTTTTGTATTTCCACACTACAGCCACGTACTCAGTCTTGTACACTCCGTGTTGCGTGACGACTGACGTAACACAAAGATTCCGCTTTATAAAACAGATTCCGATCAGTTTGAAAATGGCTTGATCAGACCTGGTACCCATCTTTGCATTCAGCTCGGGATATTCCTACGTGCTAGCCAATATTCAGTGGTTTAGTGGGTATTGGATTGTTTGCTATGGTGGACAAATCAACAACAGGCTTTGTAGAGAAACAGACATGGAGAATTTTCACCAAAAGTTTTATACATTTCTGTAACAAAAAAGTACTGAGAAAATAATGTATCATGATGTCAACATATCTCTAGTCATTATTATTGTTGTCATTTACTTTTGATGGTATCTGATTTTTTGTGAAAACGAACTTTGCTGCAGTTTAATTTCATATTTGAAAGTTCTAACCCAATGACATGCACATATTTTTGGGGGACTAAAAATGGGTCTTATTTATACGTGGATTTAACATATATCTATTTGTAGAAGAACAAGGGATTTACGCGGATAGTAGGTGATTATAAAAACATTGGAAGGTCTGTCAATGCATCTATGATTCTTGTACCACTAAGCCTTTGGATGTGGATGTTTTTTGTGTGTTTTTAGGATGAAACAGAACTTTCAGAATGCATTCTCAAGTCATCCAGAGCAAAGGCTGATACGAAGTGCCATTCTCTTTAAGTGCTTAATGCTTATCGTCTCCCCGGCATTTCGGTGTCCTCTTCCCTTGATCACAGCATTATCCGCAGTGAACATCCTCTTTATGCAAACAGTGGGAGATAGAGGGTAAAACCTCTCAGCAATCCAGACAGGCACAGCATAGACAAGCCGACTGAAGCTCATCCACGCCAGGACTGAAGCTTCACACCTTTTTTGTAAGATGTGCCCTCTTTCTTTACACCCACAACCATTGTGCTCCAAATCCTGTTCTACCCTTGAGTAGATTTCCGAGACGTTTCCGCAGACAATGTAACCCCCTCACAAGCTGTCCTTTTTGTCTCTCTCTCACTTACACACACACTCTCTCTCTCTCACAAGCAAGAAACTCACATTTCCCCCGGATGTTAGAGAAGTTATGGTCATTATTGAGTGGCATTTCTTAAGGTATAACCTATAGAGTGTTAGTAAATTGGTTAACAAAGGAATGACATTTTAGAAGTTAAAACGAATGAATAAATGTAAAGATGATAAAGAGATTCATAAAATCCGAATTTAAACCTCCAGAAATTGTTTGATAGGAGTTCTCAGGTAAATTTGAAGTATTTACATTTTCAAAGACTACAGTTATATGATGGACACAAATTAAGATTTTGTTGTGACAGAGTAATATGCTTATATCAGCATTGTTCCTATTTCTTTAAATAGGCAAAAAGTTTATTAGTTTCTACTTGTTAGTTTGATGCAGGCAGTTTGGAAGGACTTTTTCATTAGAGTGTTGCAGGGATGACGTATTTTTGTAGGCGAACCAGGAAGTTAGCGTCGCACCGGTTCCCTCGACAAAAAGTCAGTACAATGAAGTTCTATTTATAAAGCACTTTTCACACAATTTGCATCGCTAATAAAGTCAACAAATTATGAAACAATAAAAAAGACATAGAATACATGACTGAACTCTGTAGTCGAACATTTGTATTCATAGTGCCAATGGTTGCTGTGCATATCGATTTTTATGCATAGCTATAGAATACAACAGGATTTATCTAGGCTTTAGGATTATCGCAAAAAAAGCTCTGTAATCAACAAAACGTTTATGATCCTTGCACCTTTTGTCTATCGAGACAAGTCTAAAAATAACTGGCAGAAATAAGAAGCTACGAACAGACCGCAGTTGCACGACATCAATGTCATCACCGCCACCAAGCTTCCAACATCAATCTTTATTATTTATTTATCCTGTTCCATTAATAAATGCTCCGAGAATTAATCTGCATCCACATATTTTTTATTTGTGCCCATGCAGCATTACTGTAGAGATTTCTATGTGTGATGACGTTTATTGTCTCCAACAACGTCTAAAGTTAGATTTGTTTCTTTATTGGTGTGTTTTATGCTGTGGCATAAAACCGTGAAAATATTTAGTGTCTGTTTACCTCACTCTTTATTTCAAACATTTAACCAAAAATCGACTTCAGGACGATGGAACTGGATGTGATCTTGATTTTACTTTCGCCCTTTATCAACTCACAGAGTTGTCCACACTCCAGACTTTAGCTTGGCGAGGTAATGTCAACCACACAGTTGCAAAATATGCTGACCATCACCACCAAGGCCTCCTTTTAGTCTTCCTACAGCCTCATTTTTTACCGCAACAATCAGTCAAGGAACCAGCTTTTGTTCTCGCCTGTTGCATTTTTTCTCTCTCTCTCTCCCTCTATCTCTGCGCTTCGGTATAGATTTCTCACAGCTGATGAAATTAAAAAGACAGCACATTGTGTGTGGTGTTGCCCATGGCGACGAGTTTTGCCTGCGAGTTCACGATACGGGGTTCAGAGGGGAGTTCCTTTGGGGGGGATTAAATCGCTCCCCTCTTTCTCCACCACCCTCCTCTTCTCCTCGTTGTTTCCTTCCCTCCAGCCCCCTGCCTCCCTCTCCTCTGCTCCCCTGCCTGTCCGACAGTCAAAAAACATAAACAGCTCGCAGCTTGAAATGATGAGGATGTTACTTGTTTCAAAAAACGCTGTTTGTTAGCTAAAGATGCAGCAGCGCTCTCAGGTAAGAATAACGCCGGAGGTCAAAGGTTAAGAGAGGCGTTGTGCAGCTTGGAAGGATACCGCTACACATCCCCACAGGGAGATTGGCTTCATGCAGAGAGCTGTTTTAACAGTGCTGAATGCAAATAAAGCCATGGTGATGGATGATGTTTCCATTTTTGTTGCATAGTGTGTGACTTGGGGATGCACGATAAATGATCGACCAAATCAGTATCGGCCGATAAATTGTCATTGCTAATGTTATCGGCCGATAATCAAATTTAGGCCTATATATTATAACTGATAAATAATTTCCTCTGGTAAAACTTCTTCAGCTGCATTTTGCTTACAGTTAAAATACAGTACAGTACTGTCTTTCTGTCTTGATCATTCACTTACTGATTTTAGCAAAGCATTGTTGATGTAGGTACAGTATGTAGATACAGTATTTATGAATGTGGAAATTATAGGAACAAAAGCATTTTGTTTGAATCATACTGCTGCCTGAATGCTTTCTGTCTTGAGACCCGTTTACATGTGGTTATTAAGAAATTTTTTCTGGGTTGCTCTGGAAGAACATCTATCTTTTGCTTATTAAATAAAAAATATACCAGAAAAGTTTGAAGGTTAATGAATCGTTAACTAGGCACGGTATATGATTTTCAGGAGGGGGACAGAACTAAGGGGCTGTGTCCACCGAGACGTTTCTGCCGGCGTAACGCGTATTTCCAACGCTCAGTGCTTGTTCCTGCAGCGGGCGTTTTCAGCCGAGCTCCTGACGTTTTCAGCCACGTAAAAGCGCCTCGTTGGACACAGGGGCTAATGGTTACCTTGTTTTCTGCATTCAATGTTTTCAAATAAAAGCAGTTGTCCACTTTTTGCATTTTGGTTTAGTCTTACCCTGTGTCTCAATCAGCTCCCTTGTTAAGTAGTCAGGGCACTGACCAGGGAGTAAGGCATTTTAAGCGCTGTCTCATACGCAAAATCCTTCCAGTGCACTGAAACTTTCCTTCCCTTAAAAACTCCGACAATGCACTGCAAAAACCAGGGAGCATCGATGCTCCCTAATGTTCCCTCCCCGGAAATCACGTGCCAAGTTTTGAAGACGTTGTTCAATCGAAATCGCAGGAGCCAACTCAATGAACTTTATGAAACAGAATATAACTTTTGAAAAGATAAAGGTTTTTATGTTATGTGTAAATAAAAGTTGCTAGACAGGCAGGCAACACAATCTTACAGTTCAATTTAATAATCGAACAAATTTGTGCACTGATATGTAACAGAATAATGAAAGCATTACTCATAGGTACTTCAACCAGTATCGTCAGAGAGATGTCGGTTTTGCAGGTTGTTGATTAATACCAGCTGTGAAGTATCGTAGCATTCACGTCACATGAAAATAAGTGACAGTGTCCCCATGAGAAGGTCCTTAGCAGTGCGCGGACCCGTGTAAACAATATACTGATTCACGATCTCGGGAGCATGGGAGCTGATCGAGACACACAGTTAGGAAACTTTATAATAATATTTAGAGACTGTATATCGGCCAATATATCGGTTATCGGCTTCCGATGTTAAAGAATTATCAGTTATCGGCCAAAATTCACATATCGGTGCATCCCTAGTTTGACTGTTACAAGTTCATTTGTTCAATCATTTGTAACAGGTTTATAGATTAAACAAGTCCACTTACGTTAGTTAAGGCTTTTTGCACAATGTTACATTAAAAGGTAGTGGTGCTTTGTTAAGCCAAACATTACTATGCTTAAATTTACACAAACTAACTCCAAATGCAGTTAAACGTTGGTGTCGTTGGTATGTGGTATATGAATTATACCTCAAAACATGCATCTTTTTGCTTTACTACTTGATCATATGCACGTTTTTATCTGGCTGATGATTAAAAGACACGCTACGTTGGCTCTTCTGACCACTTACAAATCATGCCGACAACCTTAATAGTTGCATAAAAACAAACTGACAATTACTTGTTTCACTCTACTGGTTATTTTTGCACAGACAAGCATCTTTGCTAGTGTATGATCCTCCATTAATGCATTATCTTATTTTTAACAAGCGATTAATTTTATATCTTATGTTTAATGGCCATTTGAAATACATTTTCCACCAAAGATGAAGGTTTTTTTGGTTCCCTCATTGACTGAAGTTCTCTCTTCGCTACGAAACCCTCATGATGGAACTTTGTAGACCCCCTCAGTATAATATGCAGGTAACTTTCTCATTCATTGCATAAAACATGTAATACAACGTGGCACTCACACTTCTGTATGTTTTCATTCTACGATTTCCATGAAAAAGGGGGAATTAATGAAGAAACATTTTGCCCCCGTAATTACCGACAAAACAATTATGTACTTAGTTTTCTTCCAACAAATGCATTCAGTGGCATTGTTTTGCCGCAGTGAGCCGAGCGCCTGTAAGACTAAAACCTTTCATTCCCGCAAAGGCCGTTTTCTGGTCACCGTCAATAAAAGCATAAAAGCATTCATTTCCCACGTTCGTCAAATTAACAGCATACTCCATCTCCCAGAGGGCCGCGGGGTTGGTTAACCTCTCTGTGAAGAGCTCCTGGTTCCGCAGCAGTTTCCATAACCTCTGAGCTGCTTCTATCTCAATTATAATACAAGAATTAAACAGCCACTGCTGTGATTGAGTCAGTAGTGCCTCTTTACAGAGAGAGACGTTGCGTGTTAAATCCAGAGTCGATCCAATTTAGTCCCTAGAATGGTGCATTTTAAAAGACTGCGCGCTGTTATGCGGTAAGAGTTTCGTTGAAGTGTGATATAATGTCATGTGAAGTTCTGAACGTATGGTTTTAGCAACTCCTCTTGAAGTCGCAATCCTGAGGACACCAACGTTAAAATAGGCACAGTATACTCAGTTAAAAACGCAAGCCTACATTATAGTTTATCAGATCCTTGTTCATTTCATATCTTATTCATATATTTTTAATTGTGACACGCTAAGGTCTCTCATCCTATATTTTCTGATTAATTGGAGGCGATTTCCTTGTTTGCAGAAGTTAGCCCTCCCAAAACCTCTCACAAACGTCGTAAGTGTCCTTTTATGCTCCCTAAGACATCCAGTGACCTTGAGTTAATTAAGGTTTATTACATGCCTGTTGAGTCCTCATAATAGCTTGGTTTAATAGTGATTTAATTGCTGTTCACTGTTAATTGGCTGGACCTGACCGCCATTTTTTTCATCCAACTTCATCCTCCCCCACAAAGAACTGATCCACTACAAAAGTTATGGCGAAGTGATGTGATTATGTCTGATATATACTTTAAACAGCTAACTATCTAACCAATAAAAGGTATTATAAAGTGCTTGTCATCTTTGACAACATATTTAATCATTTAAAACTTTTTTTTCCATTTCCTGAAAAACTTTGAATTTTGACAGGTTTTGGAAGGACAGTGACAATATTAATAATTTATTACAAAATGCATCTTTAGGAAAAGCTAGTACTCTAGGGGATTGAAACAGCATTCATAAAGTTACAATTTTGTGAAACTGAGTGTTTAACAAGACTTAATTTGTACGACAAAACTTTCTTTTCATCAGGAATTGTGGGTTCCTTCAAATGTAATTTGTGAACTTTTCACACGGCCCCTTACCTATCGTTTTTCCAATATTCAACTTACAAACTTCCCTTTACAAACAGTATCTGCAATAGACACTTTGGATAAGTTGCAGTGCGTTCAAGGTATACATTTTATTACTGTCTGTGTATAAACCAATGTTGTTTGTTTGCCTATTCAATGCTCTACCAATTAAGTACAGGAATCCCCAGTATAAATGTTGGTAACCGAACAACGACGGTACCTGTTGACTTCTATTGTACGGACACAAAACCAATGCCAGTACCGCTATTGTTTGGTTACCAACATTCTTCAAAATACCTTCTTTTTGTGTTATGCGAACGAAAGAAAGCCATACAGGTTTGAATTCATATAGAGAGTGTAAATGATGACAGAATTTTCATTTTTGGGTGAAATATCACTTTAAAACCATGTATGTGTATTCAGAAACGATTTCAATTTCCTTTCAATTGAGATCATATGCAATCATTTGTTTCATAAGGATGTCATATTTTGAACACCTCCTCAACCAATCAGAACTCGTCTGCTGTATTCTCTTTCTGTTAGTCAGCAAAACCTTGTTGGTGTCACTCTTCTGCACTCTCATCTTTATCTCTCTTATTATCTGTGCAGGTATGACTCACACACACACAATGCAGGGTTTCCCCTGCTGCCTAGGGGATGAAATGCCAGCGTTCACGGCTGTGAAGGACATTGTGTTGCAGTCGAGTGGGTTTAGTGCTGTGAATGTGTTTGTTTGCTGATGAAGCCGGGGGTGTACTGTAGTGGGCAGTCGCCGTGTTCCAGGATTCCCTCCAAATGAGTCAGGCAGGCAATCGGACCCCCGCTCTGCCCACTCTCCACAGGGTTACCTAGGGAACTCAGACCGGGGGCTTCCCTCACCGTTCCATTTCGTATCCGTATCGGATCTCTCTCTCGCTCTCTCGTACAAAAATAAAGGAGTTTATGAATAAGAGAAGAGTTAAAAGAGATTAGAAATGATTATGTAATTGCGGATATGTATTTTGCGATATATCGGATAGACTTAGCAGAGCGATAGGGACATGGTGATCAAGGCCGCTGAAGCTACGCAAGGGCCTAATTACCATTTATTGAATTTTCACACACTTATAAACCTCCCCCACCTCATCGGCTTTCTTTACCAGTAAATCATTTTTAATGCTCTCACCGCGTAGAATCCGGTAATGAACCCAAGCATATCCACCGCCCTCTTAAGTTAGTTAATGTTTTGGCATTTAGATTAAACTTAATCCTGCTCAAGTGGATGATGGGTGGTAATTTCTTTAGCTAGTGGTGTGAGTAATAAAGTATCTTTTAAGTTAATAGCAAGGCTCATTCAAGCCTAGCCTACTAGAAATGTGTGGGTTTCAGGACATGTCAAGCAGTCCAGTGCTTAGGGGGCTCACTTCTAAAGCTGGAAATGGTTTGTATTACCAAACTCATCCTACGTATTACTGACGCTAATTGACTTTCTCCGGCCTGGTTATTAACCATCCGAAGGACATGTTTGGTGAGTTCATTTAGCCGAGGAGTCAGTGGAGTAGAGACTTGTAAGTAATAACAACCCTAACATGACTGTCAAAAAATGTATTTCACGAAATCCATTTATTATGACGCTCCTGATTGTTCTAAATTTGTAACATATATTCAAACGTCCAACTTAAGTTGTTTTATATTTTATTTATTTAACTGTATAATTATCTTCTTAAACATTTACAGGTACAGTATGTGCATTAACCTGTACCACTCTTTGGAATTATTAACAAAATTGTTCCTACAGCACCTTGCCAAACAACAGGTGGGTGGAACAGCAGGGGTCCTGCCGATAAGCAAGAAAAATTACTGATGATATCTCTTTATGTCTCATTTATTAGCAAATGGAATCTTTTGCTGAAGTCTCTGATGCTGAATTATCCTGCAGAATAATAACAAAATAACCTTGAAGTCTGAAAAATGTCTCATTTTAGGAGATATCTCAACAGTGCCATAGTATGGGCATTAATAATGTTAGACGTCCAAAAAATAAATTATGCATTAAACGAATATGCAATAATAAGGTAATAATACATATCAAAATATATTGTTGCTGTCCTTCTGAAACCTTGTCCAAATTCCAAATTTGCTGTTTTTCCAGAAATGGAAACAACACTGATATTTAAAAAAATGTAAACTGTGTTGGCATATATTTGACAAGCATTTTGTAATACTTTCTATAGGTTAGGTATTTGCAAAACCCAGTGAGAAGCATAAAGAGTGACTAATAATAATGATTTATGGCAAGAATAAAAATCTTGAAATGGAGACATGAGGTTTCAGAAGGACAGCAGCGATATCTAAAATGAAAACCATAGGCTCCCACATTAAAATCTGTTATGTTAACAGTACCATTTTGCATCTCAAGAATGATTACTTAAAATCTTTGTAATGTAACCATCATGAGAACGTATGTAAACCATTCATACCGTCTTAAATGCATGATGCTAATTTTTCGTTAAAAGCCTCATTTTTAAAATGATTGTGCGGTGAATTCTTTGTTCAATCCTAAAATATAAATATTAATCTGCTAAATAAATTTGCTGTAATGGATTTAAGAGTTGTCATTAAGTAGGCCAGTGAGGTGAGAAATGAGGTAATGGTTGTAATGAATATCGCTATGGTAACTGTTGCAGTCCAGGTTCAGAAGGTGACACGGGGTTACACTTAAATTAAGACACAGGGTGAGTTCATTTGGAGACGTGTCGAGCTACTGGAGCATAAGATCATACTAAACTCCTGAACAACGGACACTTGGGCCTTAAATGGCGCTTATTTCACCCTTCGTGTGATTCAACTGCTTTAAAAATGTGACGATTTAAAACATTCAGATTTTGAAAAGCATCTTGTTGGAACGGATGTTGCCTTGGCAAGATAACGTCTTTCGACAAAAGCCAGATAATCCCCTAATAAACCCCACAAAAAGGAAATATAAGCTATTTACCACCACGACAGTGTGTTGCCTCTAACCTTTTGAGAACAGAATTAAATATTTGCCAAAAACCATATTCCAGCAGCTTCTGCGAGGATTATGTAATTTAATCACATGACCTACATCTAAGAGTGACTCTATAACAAAACCAAATCATTAAATCCATATATGAATGAGAAAAATGGCAGCTTTTTGGAATAGATTAGAAACTGAGAAACCATGACAAGAGAAAGAAAGACAAAACACTTGCAAGACAGAATACGAAAGTCAGAGGGTGTCCGAGGGTTTGTAGGCATGAGCAGGGAATTAGAGGAAAGAGAGGATTTGGAGAGAGTCAGTGTGAGAATATGGGTGGGGGGGGGTTTGGGCTCATGGTGAAGGTCCAGTATCAGAAAATAGAGTTGTGAACACCATCTGTCATCTCCCTCTCTCTATCTCTTTCTCTCTCCGTCTCTCTCTCTCTTCTCTCCCGTCTGTTACACTGTTGCCCCAGCAGGACCTCTTCTCTCTCTCGTTGTTCAAGGACTGGACAGGAGACTCAATGTTCTTTGGAGAATCTCATAAGCCTGTCAAGAACCTGTCTGGGTCAAATGTCACCCCAAATAAAAAATACAATATATTTTAATAACTAAACAAAGACACCACTTTTGCATTATGATAATTTCGGGGGGAAATTATAGGGGGTTTGGTGGGGCCTGACCCGTCTAATTAAGACGTGAACCCTACTTTTAAATGGATTGGGGGAGGGTTTTTTGGGGAGTTACTATACATCTGAGCAGTTATTTTAAACATCTAGTCACCACAAAATTTGGATTACAAGGTTAAAGTGTGTGTTTTCACCTGACCAAGTCATGTTCATCTGTGCTGATAACCTTAGCAATAGCGAAGACACTTTCTCTTACGAAACATATTTGTTACTTTTAAATAGATTTACAAAAAATGTTGCAAAAAGGCTTTTTAAATATCTCTCGATTTGCCTAATGTCCGTTTGGGTTCCGATTTCACCCCAAATTTAACTATAAATATTCTGTATAAAAATCCCTCAAAGTAATTTTATGATTTGTTCATTAAGGATCACATATCCCCAAACTCTGACTATAACACATTATTATTATTATTTTTCATTAGGGAGACATAAAACAGCCTGTCTATAAGAGAAATTAAGGTAAAATATTGCTTTTTTGGTGCAAGAATCCTTGGCTATCTACCTAAATAAACTTCAGGTACAAACGTAAAATGCTACAAATTTTAAAACATGGTCTACTGCAGAATTATAGAAAAGTATTTGTTGATTTAGTTTGATCATTGTACTGAGTAAAAAAAATGTAATGGTAGCTATCTAATGAATTCTACTCATTCAATGACTTACAGTCAAGTAACACAACAACGATTCATCTTAAATGTTTATTTATCTTACAGTCCCAGTGAAATTATAAATAAAAATGCCAATTTTTTCATGAAATATTGCAGCGTTAGTTGTAAATAGTTGATCAATGTGGGTCATTCTCTTTTTAAAAATTGTGTGCCCTCAAAATCTTTAGTTAAAATCTAAAAATGCACTTTCCTTCCTGTAATGATAATCCATCTTGATTTATACATCCAATCAAATCGCAAAGAAAGAAGAAATCTGCGCCCACTACTTTTCTCATTAGAAATTCCATTTCACTCGGAAATGCGTCAAAATACGTAAGTAAAAACGATTGCAACTTCCGGTTCACGGGGACATTAAATATTTGGTATGCATTTCCTAGACACTTAGGAACCCATAGCAACTAAACATGACCTGAAGCATATTAGTTGCCACAATACAGAAATTCAATTGGATTTCTGTATTGTTTTATAGGAATGGAGAACTGTAACTGAATATATCTCAGAGATCAGAGAAAAATAATTTATTTTATCAATGCATATTTCAGACAAACAGTTCTTTGTTGATGGAAACTTTTCTTGTTGTTTAGTGCTAATTGTGGCACACACTTTTGGATGGTCGAGGCCTATTCATGTTTTGGTAAGAAATGTAAGAATCTCGCATTTTATGTTTAAGTTTCAAAAAAAGTTTCTTTCTCCTCGGTTTTAAAGTGCATTTAACCGAAGCTACTAAAATGAATCACTTTCATCATTTACTCACAAACCTGTATGGCGTTCTTTTGCATAACACAGGTTTTTGTTTTCCTTTGTTAACTATTGTTAGATTGTTTTGTCCGTGGTTTAACTGTAATCTAACTAGCCGTGATGTAAAAACTATTTTTGCCAATGAACTGTGCCAGCAGGAATTAATAGAGGCCGGCTGGGGCAATATCAGACTTTTATAATGCCTGACTGTTGCCCTCGCTGTGTGAATAAAAACCCTCTTCTCAACTGGGTTTACAACCTGTGAACCGCGCGCTACCCACAGTGAAAGCAAGAGAAAGAATCAGACTAATCATATGGGAGTAAGCCGGCTGCCCCATTGCCCTGTTGCTTGTTGAATATGTGTGTAATGCTTCTTGTTCACAATCTGTTGATGTTCTTTTGTTTTGCTTTACTGGGGAGAATTTTAAGAGCCCTCAAAAGAAACCACGTGACCCATTGAAAAACACTTACTGAGCGAAATGAGTGAAGTACATCCCATGTTTACTGATTTGTTAAGTCATTCAGTAATATGAACGGCTCACCATAGCTATTATTGTGATTCCGATTAACTACTGTATTCTTTTGTAGTATGTAGATGTTGTCTTATCCACTGCAACAGTTGAATGGCTTTTTTTAAACAGAAGCTCTTTGTCTGATAAAAGGTGTGCAATTGATGCTGTATTTTGTATCAATTGAATGTTAGCAGTTGTAGTGGGTTGCAAATTAAAAACTAAAAACAAGATCACTGGTCTGTCTGAAAATAAAATGGAATAAAGTAAGACTAGAGGCTTGAATACACTACAAGACTTTTGCTCAGATTTTCAGTCTGGACTTGTAACAGAGAGTCTGCGACAGTCTGCAGATTGTATCGCCTGTTGTGTAATCCCCTGTTTTTTTTCTGCAAACTTTCAAAAAGTCTGCAAGTGTGTGATGTCTAGTTTTTAAAAAATCTGTTCCGATTTTAAAAGTTGTTTAGTGCATTCCAGCCTCAACCATATGACCGTGCAGATAGAATGTGCACTGTTAGACTTATGAACGCCATTTTCTGTTTTCCATTTCTGTTTTCCACTTCCATTCTGTATTTCCATTTCCGATAAATCCTGTCAATCAAAAGAGGACAGGGAAATGCAAAGAACTTGTGCTATGTATATTTAGAACCAGTTTGATGTTCAATATTATTAGTCATTTAATGAATTCCGACATTCCGAATGTTAAAAACAGGGAATATTTGATTGTTTTCCAGGTCTGTTCAAGTAAAAAATTCCAAATTGAGTATGGAGAATTTTTTGCCATCAGAAAATGATGGGTTTCCAGACTATTGCTCTATTCGGTTTTTTTTAAATATAAAATTAAGAATTTCTGATAACAAATGTATTTTTATGAAGTTTGGAGTATGTTTTGAGCGCTGCCAAAAGATCGGCGCTAGACCAATTCTGCTGGTGGACTGTTTGCGATCCCAATTTGAGCGTGCTTGACACCCGTCAACATTTAAATAATGAACCTGACTAAATGGCCGATTGTAATATCCAATAACGCAAACTACAAAATGCTGAAACGAGACAAAAATATTATGTAATTTTGTAATTTTATGTCTGTCTTTAGCTAAAAAGTCAAAGGAAAATAGCGTTCCATTTGTCATTCCAAACCTTGGACATTAACATTGCACTAAATTCCAATAAAATGTTGTGCATTGAACATGTCTTGGTTTGGTGTGCATTAATCTGTAACAGTCCACTGATTATTTGGCAAAATATTATAAAAATATACATGTGAACAGTTTGATTTTTAAAACCACTACTTTTTTCAGATGTTAAATCTTCTGAGAAGTCTGTATGTTTGAGTCTGGAAAATTATGGAATTTCGAAATGGAAAATGTGTTGGAACCCTGTAAAAATTATACATTTCCCCTTCATAATAGGCATCGGCAGATAACACTGTGAATAATCGGCTATCAGTATACGTGTAGAAATTTAGTATTGGTGCATCTCTAATTTTGATGTCTGGTGAAGTAAAGTTGGTTTGGAATGACTGCAGTAATGACATCCTTGGAGCTTTTAAGTTGACTTTATATTTACTTTGATCTAAACAACCTGTCTGAGCTGTCAACACTTGATGAGAAATTGACAGTCAATTTATATATATCTGAATTCCTCTAACCCTAGTGATAACTTTCTCTGACTATAGTCTCTCAATTTCTTAACATTTGCAGTTACACCCACATCGTCTCTCAGAGAGAATGCTGGACGTCCAAGTGTAAATATGCTGAAAAATAGGTGTGACTCTATCCCAGGGGTCCATCCGGTGACGGCCCACCCATCCCTGACAGGTTCAACCTTAATCGGCGTGAAATACAATTCGGGGTGCCCAAAATTCAAAAAAAGTCCTTCAATATATTTCTCAAGTTGTGTTGCTCATCAGGTCTGTAAAATATTGCCGTCTGTGCTCAATATGCCATCGATTCACATGTTCTGAGATTGAAATCTTTTTAGTCTTGTTGCAAAGTGAGAATATCACTCTTCCTAAAATATATCAGCACAAAGGAGTGTTGAGTTTTCTGTAACGGGGCGAGTGAGAATATTTCAACCAGACCAAGTGGGAAACCGAAAAGCGCTCGCCCTCCCAGCTCTGTTGTCGATCTGTTGCCATGGCGATGGAGCTCTCGAGCGCACGGGCAGCACAACCCTTCAGGATTTCTAAATAAAGCTGTTTCTTACTCTCTGTGTAATTGTTGCAAATAAAGCAGAACAGCTTTGTGAAACTCATTGTTCAGTAACTTTGGTCTGAGCAGATCGCATTTTTCCAGTGCATGCATGTGCCATTTGTGATAAAAAATTATGCATAGTTACGATCAGGTGACGTTAAAACCAGCTAAGCTCTTTGTCTCTTCATTATTTTGTCTTTGTGAATAGATTCCTTCATCTTGAATTCTACTTCTTTACGCGTTTAGCACAATGTTGAATTTATGACATTTAGATCATTAGCAATGTATTCATTTGAACAAGTATTGATGTCTGTATCAGGTTGCTGCTGTTTTTGGACATGTCACTCTTGTGGTAGTCATTTTTAGACTATAAAAATCGAATCGTTGGGTGAGTACTTTTCCCCCAAAACAAAACAACAAATATGTCATCATTTACTCACCCTCACATCATTCCAAACCTATGACTTTCTTCTGAAGACAAAAGAAGATATTTTGAGAAATGTCTAGCTGGTTTTGTGTCTGTAAAATGGAAGTCGTTTGGGCCCGGTATTGTTTGGTTATCAGCGTCAGGGTTCCTACGCATTTTGGAAAAGTATGAATTTTTATTTGATTGTTTTCCAGTTCTGGATTAGTATGGAAAAAAGATAATTGAGTATGGAGTAAATTATGGGTTTCCAGACTATTGCCCTATTCGGTTTTCTAAAAGGGGGGCACGGTGGCTTAGTGGTTAGCACGTTCGCCTCACACCTCCAGGGTTGGGGGTTCGATTCCCGCTTCCGACTTGTGTGTGTGGAGTTTGCATGTTCTCCCCGTGCCTCGGGGGTTTCCTCCGGGTACTCCGGTTTCCTCCCCTGGTCCAAAGACATGCATGGTAGGTTGATTGGCATCTCTGGAAAAATTGTCCGTAGGGTGTGAGTGCGTGAGTGAATGAGTGAGTGTGTGTGCCCTGCGATGGGTTGGCACTCCATCCAGGGTGTATCCTGCCTTGATGCCCGATGACTCCTGAGATAGGCGCAGGCTCCCCGTGACCCGAGGTAGTTCGGACAAGCGGTAGAAAAAAATGGAATGGTTTTCTAAAATTTAAAATTAAGAATTTCTGTTAACAAATGTATTTTTATGAAGTTTGGAGTATGTTTCGAGCGCTGCCAAAAGATCGGCGCTAGACCAATTCTGCTGGTGGACTGTTTGCGCTCCCAATTTGAGCGTGCTTGACACCCGTCAACATTTAAATAATGAACCTGACTAAATGGCCGATTGTAATATCCAATAATGCAAAATGCTGAAACTGGACAAAAAATGTATGTAATTTTGTAATTTGATGTCAGTCTTTAGCTACACGAATAGTCAAAGGAAAATAGTGCTTACACTTTTCATTCCAAACGCTCTTGAAAGGTTGATTGTATTTCAATTTGGCAATACTTTGACTATGTGTTTACTCATCACTGATAAACATAAAAAATGGTTTTAGCTATTGTTATCTAATTTGCACTCCAATTGTTCTAAAATGCAGTTATGAAGCTCAAGAAAATATATCATTTTTTGGTTTGGGACAAACTTGTTTTTGGACCTCGGTATTTCTATAGTCCTTTGTACATCCAGGATAGAACGTCATCAAGTTTTACAAGAAGCCAAGTTAATGGACTTTAATTCTCTTTTCATATTCATTAACGATTTATATTTCACCAATCCTTCTGTTGCTGTGGGTTGAAGGTTTACAGTTATTTAATTTGACAAATTATTGACATTTCACTAAATTCCAATAAAATGTTGTGCATTGAACATGTCTTGGTTTGGTGTGCATTCATTTCAAATGTGAACAGTTTTATTTTTAAAACCACTACTTTTTTCAGATGTTAAATATGGCCTGAAAAATCTTCTGGGAAGTCTGTATGTTTGAGTCTGGAAAAGTATGGAATTTCGAAATGGTGTAGGAACGCTGCAGCGTTTTTTTTAATCTTGGTTGGAAATGACAGGGTGAGTAAATGATGAAAGAATTATTTTTTTTGTAAAAGTGAACTATAAACATTGTTTTCGTATTCGATTCCTCCACACTCCTCTCTTCATTAAGTTACATTGGCTCCCTATAGTTCGCTCGAATCAAATTCTAGACTCTGGTCCTGGCCTACATGATCACCACTGATTTGGCTCCCCCTTCACTCGCTAATGCAGACGTATATACCCACCAGATCCCGACGCTCTGCAAACGAATGAAGTGTTTTCTCTCTCACGCACCTTCTCGGGATCGGTTCCACATTTATGGAATGATCTGCCCGCTGCTACAAGATCAGCAGATTCTGTAGCCATCTTTAAGAATCGTCTGAAAACACATCTCTTCCGTCAACACCTGACTGATCAGTTCTGACTTCTATCTCTTTTATACTCTTTCAAAAAAAAAAAAAATACTCTGCTCTGTATACTCTGGTAGGCTATGAGACCAGTCTTTTATTGCAGTTATGCTTTTTGTTGTCCTTATGTTGTTCCAATTGCTTCCATTGTTTCCCTCATCTGTAAGTCGCTTTGCATAAAAGCGTCTGCTAAATGTAACATTCCAACAAACCAAAGCGTGTTGACAGATTCTTCATAATCTTTCATCATAATGTATAAAATATGTAAATCATTTTTCCGTCTCCAAGAACTTCTTTTTTCCCTTTTTAACTTCTTCCTAACCACAATACTATGTTCTGGTATGCATGAGACACTTTTTACAATTAATTTAGTAATTTCTAGAAACCGTTTCTCTCTGAAATAGGCCAGAGGACAGGAACAAAATGGCTTGTTAAAGTAATGAAAATAATGATAGAGTGATTTATCTCATCCCTTCATCGCATGTGAAAGGGCTCTCTCAAAACACGTCCTCTGTTATCCTGTAGGAGGCGATAGTGAGTGGCGAGTTTTCAGTGGCAGGAACTGCTTGATTGACAATAACAGAGTGTTTCAGCTCTGCCAAACCATGAAAGGCATTTATCAGCAGGGACTTCCCGATCTAAACAGGTTTTGAGCGCAAACTTTCCTCGATCCTTTTTATCTCAATACGCAAAGCTTGCAGGGCTACTGTATATCGAGCAGTTTAAACAACAGTTATATACAGACACACCACAAAGGATTTGGACCCGGCAGGCAAACATTCAGTGCAGCGTTAGATCTGCTTAAGAATATGGGTTTAAACATGACAAATATAGGATTGCCCTTTGGGGGAGGGTTAAAAAACTCAACTCTTAGAAAGCTCAGTGAATCTCTGTTCCTAGGCAACGGAAACTTAATATACAATTAATAATATAGGAATTTGCTACTCTGAAATTCAATCACTCACTTAATTTGCCTGGGAATTGGCTTTGTCTCGGGATATTAAATATTGCAGATCACGCACGGGGTCAGCTTTGACACATTTAAGCCCATAGGTAAGGGACCCTATAGGGCCTGGCATGAATTGAACAGCAGTTAAGCTGTGGTTTTTGGCCCTCGTGTGATAAATGAAGGAGAGAATCTCAACGCGTCCCTGGGCCCCCATTGTTTTAATTCATAAGCATAGAGGATGACAAACAATGCGTATGTACAGCCGTATCTCTCTCTCTCCCTCCCTCACACACTCACTGTCTGTTCCTTCAGGGGAAGAGCTTCATGAATGGAGATGTCAGAGGCATTGAACTTTCTGGTAAGTATTTTTTAAGTGTTTCGTTTGACACATGTGTGAATATATTGCAAAGGCAAGTAAATGTAAACATTTGGTATTTTCTGTTTCTTGTTTTTGCTTTTTTTTGCAGTGAGGTTTAACATTTGAAAACCGATTCTGCTTGGTGACAAATGAACAGGTTGAAAGTAAAACAGTTTTGTGGTTGTTTTTGTCTTAAGCATACACTCGGCCCACACCGCCTAAAGACACTGGACTCCACCGCTACCAGTTTATTGTGTTCGAGCAACCTGATGACCAGACTCCGTCTCTCAGCCCGCAGGAGATGAGCTCACTGGGTGATCGCATGAACTCAAATCTTTACCAAGACATGATATCGATTAGGGCGGCACAATTTTGAGGAAATCAGGGGGTTCAATAATGCAATGTATAATATACTTTAAAAAGTAAAGATGCTTGAAAGGTTCTTCACAGCAATGCCATAGAAGAACCGTTTTTCGTTCCACAAAGATCCATTCAGGCATCCTTCCTTTCCTTTTTAAAATCTGAAGAACCTTTTTCGCCAGATGTTAAAGGGATAGTTCACCTAAAAATGACATTTCTGTCATCGTTTACCCACCCTCAGGTTGTTTCAAACCTGTATAAATGTCTTTCTTCTGTTAAACAAAGGAAGATATTTGGAAGAATGTCAGTAACCAAACAGATCTCATCCCAGATTGTAGGGAAAATAAATACTATGGGAGTCAATGGGGGATGAGATCTGTTTGGTTACTGACATTCTTCCATGTCTGGAAGAAGAATTTCATCTTTGGGTGAACTATCCCTTTAAAGGTTCTTTATTAAAATACCATTTAGACAAATAAAGTTTTTTTATGGCATCGTGAAGCACCTTTATTTTTAAAAGTGTATGCGAGACGATAATGCTTTATGCTTGTTAAACCTAAATTATATTAATATTTATTAAAAAACTAAAAAATATAACCAATATGCATGAAGTATCCAACTTCAGAAAGTGAACAGCAGTACATTAAAACAAATTTGACAGTTTATTGCAAACCGTTGTGATATACATTTTGCAGTACATGCACATTTGTAATATTTTTGTTATTTGAATATATTGTGCAGCCATAGTAACAATTTTACACATAACACACACTGTAATTGTGTTAAGAGGTTAGTTAACCAAAAATGAAAACTCATCATTCGTCAGGTCATCATTTACTTACTCTACCTATATGTTCTGTTAAACCGTGCGGGACAAAAACGTTAAGCAGATTGGTGGTGTTCTTTTCCTGAGTGGTCAAGAGCTGCAATAGTTTTGTGGAACAGATTGAAATTTGTTGTTTTCAAGTCATTTCAAAAACGTTCCTTTATATTGAGGTACATTCAGAAATGCCGCTTAAAAAAATATTGTCACAAGTTTGACCTCGATGATGCTGAATAACATTGGTTCCTGCATATCAAGTGACAAACAGGCAGTTTAAAATACATTGACGTGTTAAGGAATATAGCTCACCGGTCACGTAAACTACTTTTATGATGCTTTAAAGGGATACTTCACACAAAAAAGTCTGTCATTATTTACACAGCCTCAAGTTGTTCCAAACCTGTATACATTACTGACATTTCTGGGACATCATTGACTACCATAGTAGGAAAAATATTGTATTTTTTTGTTCTGTTAAAAATGAGATATTTTGAAGAATTTAGGGAAGCAAACAGTTCTAGGGTGCTCTTGACAACCATTTTAATATTTCCTAACTATGGTAGTCAATGGTGTCCCAGAAATACCATTTGCCAACATTTTTCCAAATATCTTTCTTTGTGTACAACAGAACAGGTTTGGAACAACGTGGAGGGGGGGGGTAATTCATAACTTTCATTTTTGGGTGGAGTATCTCTTTAATTCAGTTTTATCCCTGTTTTTCAAAAGCTTTCCTGTGGCTCAGTGGTAAGAGCATTGCGCTAACAACGCACGGTTGTGGGTTCGATCCCAGGGATTGCAAATACCTATGTAAAACAAAAATGTATAGGATACAGCAATGTAAGTCGCTTTTAAAGCGTCTGCCAAATGATTAAATGTAAATGTAAAAGAGCACCTTTGACCTTCTGCAATACATGTTTCACAAAAGAAAGAAAGAAAGAGGTCTGGGTTTGGATTGGATTGTATACTCGATGACAAAAAACTGAGTTTTGGATGAACTGTTCTGTAAATACAAATAACTTGCACAAAACATGCTTCCGCTTATAAAAAAACTCCACAAACTTGCATACTGTGTGACCACCTATTGTAGATTTTCCAGAAAATATCAGCCTTGCCATTCAGCAGAACTTATAATTAAGATCTCGATGTGAAATGCCGCTAAGCAAGACATTGACGTTTCCCTCTAATTTATATTTTTTTTAATTGCTCTGTAATTTATATCTGAATGATTGATCACATAAAAGAGGCAAATTGAAAAGCGCCAATGACACTGAAGACTAAATACATACACTACATACCTATTTGTTACATTTCGGCACATGACGGACTATTGTTATATGCTTTTTATTGCTTTTCTCAATTCAAAAATGACAATACAGTTTCCTTGACCGATATAAAGCTAATCAAATTCTTTCGTAATATATGTTAAGCAGTGACCACGGCAGCAAACGTCTCGGTACAAGAACAACAAATTGCATTTGTCAAATGACATCGTTTGTCTGTACCTATTGAAAGGTTCTTTAGGTTTCAGCTGCAGTGTGGTTTCCTGTACAGATGGTCTTTATGAATTATAGACTGTGTTTGATCTTTGAGAGTCAAGACAGTTTCCAAAGCTTATCAGACTTGAGTGAGTGGATTTAATAAGGGAAATGTAAATACATTTGGTGTGTCTGCTTTGGAAACAGCGTTTCAGTGTGTATTCATGATCACACACATACAAAAACACACACCTGCCCTCTCTCTCATATTCCCCCTATTAGCTGAAGGACAAAATTATTTGTTAAAGTGGAAAAGATGTTTCTGAATTTCTAGATGTAAAGTGTGTACTCAATACACATACATAATTATTATTCAT
The DNA here is from genome assembly GCA_006030095.1 of Triplophysa siluroides. Lineage (NCBI taxonomy): Eukaryota > Metazoa > Chordata > Actinopteri > Cypriniformes > Nemacheilidae > Triplophysa > Triplophysa siluroides. Next base: position 2,187,558 of record VCII01000010.1, on the reverse strand, counting down.
ATTAAAAAGCCCAAAGTATACTTTAGTTTTTTACCTGCATGTCTGCTTAACAACCCTACTGATGACAAAATTTACGTCATGCAATGACATCATTTGTCTGTCCGCTATGGTAGAAGAAATTAGATTTTGGATCAATAGAATTTCGCAGTGGCTTGGGCTACCCAACACAAAGACAAAGGTAAAACATTATTTTGCAACCTTATACCCAACCTTAACCTAACAGAATACTCCAATGAGAGTTAGTTGACAAGTAGATGCGAAGTTTCTCATAGTCAGTTTAATGTCTGAAATGGATCAAAATATAACACCAAAAAAAAATCGTTGCTTGTTTTTGACACATCTGGTTACAAAACTCACCGAAAAATGGTTTCTTGCTGTTTCCTTGTACATATTGGCTGTCAAACTAATAGAGAGGCCCGTGTCATACAGATAAATCAGTTTTTGCCTAATGTTTCTTTTATTTGAGAGGAGACAGGAAATTATTTGGAATGAGCGGATGAGATCAGGAAATGTCCCGAGCCTTGAACACGCTTTGTCCAATTGAGCACCAAAGCTTAGTCTATTGAGATGTGTGTGAAGCGTTCTGTTCATTGTGTTATTCTGATAAGAGTCACAAATGGCATGTTTCAAAAATTGTTACGGCTTTTTGCTGCACACCATGTAGTGCAAATTAAGAAATTAAGCCTTGCACAAATATATATTGTTATCTTGATGTCTAATTTGATTTCCTAGTCATTTTCTCATTAGATTTTTTCGAAGGCTCAGATCAGGCCAAATGTGTGATGTCATCAAATCATTTCCTGTATGTGTTTAGTCACATTTCTGCACCACTGCCTTTGAATATATATATGTATACATGCATACATACATACATACATACACATACATACATACATACATATATAAGTACATATGTGTGTCAAATGTTATTCATTTTCTACCCATGTATCCGTGGTAGAGGTCCTCACTATATGTGTGTGTGGCCTGTGACCGGTACCCATCCCTCATGTTCCACTGACATTTATTGCCTAATTGACCTAATTGGAGGGTTTGGAGCATTTGACTGTGGGTGTGGAGACATCGAATGATCATTTTCTACTTCCCCAGCCCTTCGCTCAACACACACAACTCACACAATCCAGCTCACGCACGCGTGTGTCGCTCTAATAGCGATTCTCCATTTCCCTAATGCTGAGCTCAACTCAATTTCAACCGCAGCTTTGATCTTCAACTGTGCGGCGAGAGGTGCACTCAAAAGCCTGCCGTGCAGACTACAGGCCAGAACTCGTGCTTGTGTGTGGGAGCAGAAATGTGGGTCACCGAAAGGACAGTGACAGCTGGCTGTTACACAATTGGCGAAGGGTGGTATGCGGGCGGCAGTGGGCATGAGAGATATGCGTTGGTGGGGAATCCCCACGCCTCTTGGGTCCCTGTATCCTTCTCGGTACCCATCTCTGTGCCAGGGGTTTCACAGGCCACGGGTCAAGCCAGGCCGAGATGGCAAATGGGCACGTCGCCGCCCTTTCGCTGCCAGCTGGCGCGGCGTTGTCAATTCACATGCCCTCGCACCGTACACAAATGCACGTAGGAGCACGTTTACGTGCTGGCCTTCAGACAGAAACACGGGGTGTACAACCCACAACTTTGTACTCTCCCCATCCACACAGCCACCCACACTCGCACTGCCCACATACACACAAACACACTGCTTGTGTACTGTAGTTGTGTCTAGGAGAGAGAGATATTTTTAATGTCCCTCTCATCGAGTATGAGGGAGTAAGTGATCACAGTTCTCCTTTCATTCAAATGCTTTACCTGTGACACATAAGCTATGAATTGAAAGATTATGAACTTAAACACTATGCTTATCTGGGGCTGTTTTTAAACATCTTGATTTGTTTTTGTGTGGGAGATACATATGGGAGATGTGTAAGGAATACTCATTCATATTTATTCCACATTAAGAAAAAAGTAAGCTTATCTTACTTTGGAATAACAAAAAATCTTCACATAAAAATAAAACGAGTTATATTTTCGCATTTTCAGTGTAGTCACCTTTTGTCTAGAATTTGCTGAAATGTTCGGTAACACTTTACTTTAAGCCTTTATGTTTAATGCATTATAAAGGATTATTAAAGGGTATGACGCATTATTATTGTTGTAAAGAATTAAAACCAATTTAAAATTAAAGTGTTATTAAAAAGTATTAATTGTAGTTGAAATTATTCATGAGACACTAAAATGCATTATAAGGTGCACTAAAAGGCATAATTAATACATTAAAACTACTTTTATAAGGCTTTATACCTATATGCTTTATGTCATTTTTTCAAATGACCCTGATGCTTTTTAAACAATATTGAAGAATGTATTTTTGTTGGCTGCTCTTTTTTTATTCATTCAAAGTCCGTTCTAAAATAATTTTTTTTATAAAATTTAGTTTGTAGAGAAAAATGTTTTGAAACTAGTCGCAGACATTGAATCACACAGTTTTAGAGAAAAAATAATGTAATACTGTCTAAAGGAGCAATTTATCTTTAGTAATGTAAGATTTTAACCAAATGCTGAAAAATCCTGAGCACCCACTTACTGTAGCTACACTAATTGTAATTTTCCTGTTCATTTGTCTTATATTAATATTAAGATGGCACCGTTTTCCTTTGAAATACTGTTGACATTTCTGAGAATGTGGTTATAGGGGGAATTTCATTAGATTTAATAATTCCTTTGAAACTGATTGTGTTGTTGTTTCTAAAAATACTTGCAGAAACTTGCCATTCGCAACAACTTCTCATCATAGTTGCATTATATATGGGCAGTTTTGAGAAGTGAATGTGAAAGTTGTGAAAATGCAGATATCAGCAGATTCAGAAGTCCTGATACGGAGAACCTTGTTTCTAAAACATAATTTTTCCTCCAAGCTATATTATATCATACGTGCAATATTTCAGAGATAGACAATTTGTGGATTCAGTTTTTCTGAATTTACTATTTATAGCTATGTGTTTATGTAAAATTGTCATTTTTGTTTCATTCTGTGAACTACAAACCATATTTCTCCCAAATTTAAAATAAAAATATTGTTTCTATTTGCATTTTTTTTTTATGTGATAACCTGGATTATTTTCACAGTTTTTATGTGTCTTGTCATGCTATCATTTTTTTTACATTGCTGTTGGATGACTTTATGTCATGCCTGAGGTTTTGTTTTGTTGACATTCAACAGACACTGGACTGAAATGGCCACAATACATCTAGAAATGCTGCTCAAATAATAATTTGGAATGTTTTTTCTGCGGCTGTAGGCACAAACGTCCAGTCCAAGTAAATATCTATATGTGACGGATGGATCTCTAGAGATCAGATTGACAGGTGCTTTACGATTTTAGTAGCTTCACCTTCTTGTATGCACACACACATTTACAGCGACGGATCTTTCTTGTTAAATACCTTACCTTATTATGAGCGAGCAGTGCAACTAAACAATACAGCAATGAAGTTTAGACACGTTGCTCGCTCATAGTTTCATTATGGACCATTAACCCGCGGGTCACATGCGTTCGGAACCGTGGTGCGTGATCATTAAGGATCACAGATTTACTATGTACCAATTAACCATTAGTTCTTATTTTATTTTTTTTAAAAAGTTGTAGAGAAAATGTAACATGTCACAAGTTATGACATTTAAAGGAACACTCACTTTTTTTTGGAAATAGGCTCATTTTCTAACCCCAGAGTTTATAGGTTGAGTTTTACCGCTTTGGAATCTATTCTGCCGATCTCCGGGTCTGACGATAGCACTTTCAAGATAGCTAAGCATTGATCATTGAATCCAATTCGACCAATCGAGGACGCTTCCAAAGGCCAGTAGGGCCCCAGGATTATCTAGCCTCCTGACAGACTTTAGGAAAAACAGACCAGACTTCTTTCCTTTATCTCCATAGCAATATCCACAACATATATAGGATCATGCAGGTTAATGCATTAAAGAGTAAGTTTAAACACTGTCTGTGAACTCGGTATCTTTGGGGTGAGGTTATATACAGTATATAAACTACAGTCTCTGTTCACCGCTGCCATAGGCTAAGACACAGAGAGCAGAGGGAAAGTCAAGTGCTTCAATAATGCTGGTCTTTGATGTGTAAATACTTCAAAAGAATGAAGTCAGCCTATAATCAGTGCAGCATATCTCACAGTCAGCACATTTGTGCTTTAGAAGAAGGCCAACACGGTTAGTTCATAGATCACGGCCTGCTTACACTGAGTGTGAGCGGTGCTGGCAGACCGATAATACAGCTGCTGGATGTCAAATCTATTTGAAATATCAATCCATCCATTCATTCATCGTTGGCTGTGTTATACTGTAACTCTATCAAGTTCATTTCAGGTAATGTGAGTAATGTGTGGGTGATACTTTTAAATGTAATGCGTTACATTATTGCACTGATTCTAACAATCGGAACACTGTTTATGATAATACATATCAATTTTTGGGGACTTCTTGAGTCTTGCAGTTTTGACTGTAAAGTAATTTTTGTCCAGTGAAAAACTGCATGTATGCAATTTGCATACTTGCTCTTAGGAAACAGGTGCTTGTGAATGTTTTGTGAATGTCCGGAAAATGACATGACATTGACAAGAACGGTTTGGCCCAGGCCTTCACCAATATAGTTGCAATAAATTTTCCAGTGTTTAAATATACGATTTGACCCATTATTGGATTTTTATTAGCCTACGATTCTTTTTAACCCTCAAATATATATTTTTGAATTATGTTCCATGGTCATCTTGTATCTTAAAGGGGTAGTTCACCCAAAAATTGACATTTACTCATAATCGTGTCATTTCAAACCTGCAAAACACTAAAGAAGATATTTTGAAGAATATTGAGAACCAGACAATATCGGTTGTTCTAACTTCCATTGTATGGACACAAAACCACTGAGACATTTTTCAAAATATCTTTATTTGTGTTCCACAGAAGAAAGTCATATACACGTATGTATAAATTATAAAAAAAGCATATTTTTATTTTTTGGGTTGAACTTCCCTTTCATTCTTGTTTCATGTTTAACCAAGGTTCATTTCTACCCCTTGAGGGTCATTTTCCATACCTTGCATTAGGTTAGTAATTCATCCAGCAAGCTCTTGTCTAATGAATTAACAATTTTCCTTTAGACTCTGTCCATTCGAGCCAGATGACAACTACCCGTTCACAGATATCGGTTTGTGATGGTGCATCCACTGCCATGCTCGCCATATTCGACTCCCACAGAAATCAGTGAGCTCAGCACTGGTCACTGGGCTGTAATTGAAGCTATTAGCTACACTGCAGTGTAGTAATGGACCAGTCTGATTCCTCCTCCCACTAACTGATTCAGTCATTTATCAAAACTCCTTGACCAGTGTGCGATTCAGCTTTAAAGTCTGCCAGCATCTGCAATGCCTCATTGGACCTGTGCTTATGTTCTCGTGGTTGCATTTCCTGATGATTGTCATTCATTTAGTAAGAGGTAAAGCAATAAATGGGAAACCCTGCTGTTAGAGCAAAAGGGGGCAAGATTTGACTTGTTAGCCCCTGCTGGGAGATAATGTAGCGACACCAGTCTCAACTACACCAAAGCAGTTATTCCATTGATGACCAATTAAAAGTATTAGTTCTTTTTTCAGTTGTTTGTAAATTCAATAAATAACAAATATTTCATTATATTCTTGATGATGTTTTATCAGTGCTGTATTCTTTATGAAGTCTCTTGAAAGCGTTAAGTCGGCAAAAATGTAATGCCGAGGGTTTCCCTAGGAATTGGAGATAGAAGGAAAGTTGGTGTTAGCGTTGTTACATTGTGGTCGGTTATCCACAAAGTCCATTACTTGACCACCCCCCCCCACCGTTGTTTTGCATTTTTATAAAAAGAATATATATATTTCAGAAAGGGGTGCCATAAAGGGCAGGTGGGGATGATTCTAAGGGCCCGTGCACCTTTGGGCACCTCCATACCGTTAGGAAATTGCGAATGGACAAGTGCACCAAAAAACTTGCTCATACATATATATCTGTCTGTTTGAATACTCGATTCTGATTGGCTGGGGGGTGTACATTAAAACCGTCTAATGCACAGGTAGTTTCAGTCAGTTTGATCTACATTTGAAATCGACTGATGAAAATAACTGTCATTTTCACCTGTCTGATAAAAATGACACTGTTTACAGCAATAACAGCTTCAAATTGGCAAATGACCATGGTATAAGCGGAATAATCCACAGCTATCCATGCATTAAAGAAAATCAACATGAAACACTCCAATCCTTTAATGCACGGCTAACCGTGGATTATCCCTTACATATATATCAATAGGTTTGTCTGTGTTTTACTGTTGTTTTATTCTCCTAAAATAATAATCCCATCCACAAACAAGTAATCATAACCACAAACTAATCATTGGTTTTAAAACTATGGAAAATCCTAAAATCGTACATTTTTTGTGTTACGATGTATATGTCATGTCATCCGTCGTATTCTTTTTTGTTCATAAAAGCTCTACGTTTAATATAACTCAGAAAAACACAGCTCTGAAAATGAGAGAGAACAGAAGCTGGGTGCAGACAGTGCTGAAGTGGATCGATGTGGTTATTCATTTTTGACAAATCTCTTTATACATTAGCATTAGCTCTGTATACATTAGCAGGAACTCCAGAATATTTTCTCACAAACGCACACATGCAGACACCTCCTGCAAGAGCGTCAGTATTACTGGATACATAGAGGGTTATGCCCACACCAGATAAACCAGCATTAACCAGTTTACCCTGCAGAAATACTAAAGACGTATATTAAAATTATTTTTTAGAATGATTTCTTTTAATAAAATGTTTATTAAGGAAGTGATAGAAAATACAGTTTATCTTTATTTACAGTGGATTCTCTAAAAGATAATTTTGCAATCATTTCCAAATACACACCTTAAAGTTCCAAATATTATCTTTTTATGACCAGTGGCATCCTAAAAAGACATATATGGGAAGGACAAACACATCGTGCATTTCGGTGCTTAGCTCTCTGGGGGTTAAATACCAAAAACGTCTTAACTGAGCTTTCAGACTTCATTTCCTGCGTTGCACAAACCAAAAAAGACAAGAACGGGCGGAGCTGAACAGAGGAAGAAAGTGCCGCATCACTCTCCACTTCCTATCTGTGCTTTCCATGAGTCGACAGATTGAGGAATGGAAAGAGACCAAATTAACCCAAACACACAGAGTCAAACTATTTTTAGGTTCGGTTGTAAATCTGCGTGTTGGCCTATACTCCGCCCCCTGACTCCATGATGACATCGCTGTGATGACCAGTGATGAGAGCTGTCAACAACACGTTAGCTAACCGCGGCCTACATCGGGGTTTCCCCAATGACCTTTTTCGAGTCCTAAATAAACTCGAAGCTGTATACATCGAATGCTGTCTTGAATTTTTTAAAGCAGCACATAAACAACTGAACCAAACACTTCTGTGTTACACAGATGTCATGTTGTCGTAATTCAGGCATAATTTAGGTGTGACTCATCCGTTGTGATCAGTGGCGGCTGCTGATCTTTTAAAGAGGGGAAGCTCATTTTCGGCCTAAATCATAAAAATTGTCCATTTATTTATATGTAAATTCTGCCCTACGTTCCTTTTCAAGAAAATGCTCTAATATATCTAATATATATATTTAACTCAACGGGAGGAAATGTGGGAATTATGTTAAACTGAAACAATGAATGTGGTGTGAAATTGTGTGAAATATACGATGAAGGTTGCAGCAGTTTGTCTTTCGACTACACATGCAAAATCCGCGATGGGACTGAGTTGGAAATGGAGACACAGAGTGATACGCGTCATAATCTGAAGACCACGCCCACACCAACCGTCTCTTTGCATTGCGAGAAGCTGCCGCCTCCTTGTCATTTATGATTTATAAAAAAAAAAAAAAAATGTCTAAAAGCTGATATGTGACAATGTGTATAGCAAACAAGCTAAAAAAAAACAAGAAATACGTTTTTATAAGCTGTCGACCCCAAAAAACGAGCATTTTAGGACATAAAAGTGGATTAAAAAGAGATGACAGACCCTCCAATCATCACGCAGACGCTCGGAGTCCGGGCCAGCCCACTCCTCCATTCATCCCAGAGACGCTGAGCGTCCGTGGGCGGGACATAATCGCAGCATTATCCAATGACCGTCTTGTTTCTAAGCACTGAAAAAAACTGTTTAAAGCAGCCCCATTGAAGTCAATGGACGCTGGGCTTCAACAGAGTAATGCACTGTACGCTACGGGAATGAATGAGAAGGAAATCGAGTCAGCCGACCTAAGTAGCTGATTCTGAACGAAATTGTTTTCGTTCGAGATGAACGTGTTTAACGCATTTTTAGTCAATAAAATGTTAACATAATAGTACATATATTTGACCATTCATTTTTTGACAATTATAGGGGAAGCTGAGCTTCCCTTGCAGTCTTAAAGAAATCGCGACTGGTTGTGATTCAGAGGAGTTCAAAACTTGGGAGAAACACTGGTCTAGATCTAGTCATTATTAAAATGGTTTGCTTGAGAAACCTTCGCTCTCGCTGTTATTTATACTTTGAAAGTTTTCAACTTTGCTGTGCACTGTTTGTGCTCTGACTAAACCATTTTTTTTTTAGAGATGCACTTATACTCAATCTCTCCACCGATATTGATAGCCAATTATTCAAAATGATATCTGCTGATACCTATTGTGAAGATAAAATATTCACATTTCTTAACTTTCTGAATGTTATTAATTTATATTAAATATAAATGACTTTTAATATCGAACGCCAAATTGCTAATGTTTTTTTAATATTTTTTATGTACTGAGCACAATTTCATTGCATTTTTATTGCAGGATATATCGGCCCTGATCATCGGCTGTTTTTGAACTATCGACCGATTATTGGCCGATATATTGTTGCATCTCTATTTGATGTATTCATGTATTGCTATAATTTTTATAGGATGCGTATTATTAGAATATTGGCTGTTTATTAGTACTTATAAGGCACATATTCTGCATGACCATATACTACAGCCCTAATCCTACCCAATACCTAAACCTAACAATGACTGTATTATCTAACCTCAGGGGTTCTCCCTTTTTGACTCCAAGGCCCTCCTATGTATTCAACAATATTCAATGTCTCCCCTCCCGCACACATACACAAAAAAAATCTACCCAATAACATATTTTAAAGCTTGATAGTGTTTAAATTTATATTACAATATAAAATGGACAAATAATAAGAAGTATATTGGTTTTTTAGTTGTTTTAAAATGTATTTGAATGCTCATTTTGTCAAAAAATTGTATTATTAGCCATCATGAGGCCCCCTTGGAAGTCAGCTTGGCCCCCTTGTTGCTCCACATTAGGAGTTTAAAATTGTAAATATTAAAGAGTCGGAACAAAAGATGCATTCTATCTAAAATCCAATGCTCACCCAGACCTGCCTGAAACGCCTCGTGTAACCACTGCCCCACAAATCTACATCAGTTCGTGGTATGAGTTGACTAAGACCGCCCAAATGTTTGTGCGCGAGTAAGGTGTGAGTACAATTGCTTTGGAACCTGATGTTTCCAATTTGGTAAGAGGCGTTACATTTCCGTCACACGCTTGCAGTATTCGACCAATCACTATGCACTGGTTAGCTGGCCAATCATAGCACACTTCGCTTTTCAGAGCGATGAGCTTTGTAAAAAATCTGCGCGTTTCAGAGAGGCGGGGCAAAGAGGAGATACAAACATGCACGTGTGTGGAAAATACGCCGTTTTTGAACCTTAAATCCTGTATAGATATTGCATTACATCTAAAACAAACGAAAATATTTGTTTTAGCCGTGTCATTTGACCCCTTTAATGGTTTGTTAATAGCGAGACTTGGACCTTAAAATAAAGAGTGACCTTATAATTATTATTCCAATTACAATGTATACAAAGCTGCTTTAAAATTACATGAATCAAAACAGTAAAAAGCGCAATATAAATAAAATTAAATCAAATTAAGCTACTTTTAGATTAGATAATGTTTTATTGTTAGCCATTGATGCCTTAACATGAACATGAACACAAGACTTTACATACATTTCAGCCTCATCATAAAGTTTACTGTAAGACAGAGTGCATGCATGTTTCTAGCAATGATGAGTGTCTGGTAGGTGAGGTACAGGTGTACGTGTGCGTGATGCCCTTGGCTGTAGTGGGGTCAAACAGGGATCATGATCTGCAGAGGCGGAACATTATCTCCTCATGTTCTCAGGTTCAGAGGCCTGTAGGTCACATGACCTCATAATGCCAGGTCACTTTACTCCATTCCTCACACTCAATTAGAGAGAGATCCAGACATCTTCACACACACATCCACACAAGTTCACAACACATAATCAGTCGCATGCACCAGATTTTCTCTTTACACTCATATATCGTCAGATCCGGAACTTTTGCTTTCTGTAGCCTATTTTTTGCTTAAGGGGGCTCATAGATAGTATGAGGTGAACTGAAAAGTTAGCCACAACTATTGGGGAAAGAGGCTATCACATTTTCCTATAAGATCACACTTGCATACTCTCACACCCACTTGCATTCGAACATACAAACAAGTGTACACACACTCACATTTGATCTTTCCAGGATGTGGTGCGCTCTGCTGTGTGTGCATGGACGGGGTTTCCCTTTTTCTTCACGACAGCATTTCCGTCTCGGCCACTTGTTTGTCTGTGAACGCAGCTAGTGGAAGAAAATTCAATTTGTAAACCGCTGCTTTGTGAACTGTATATTGTTGCCGCTTTGCTTTTGTTCTGCGACATGCTTGTGGTGCTTTTCAAGGAATAGAAATGTTCAAATCAAAAATGAACCTTCTGTCATCATTTACTCACCCTCCCTTGTCGTTTCAAACCTTTATGACTTTCTTTCTTGTGCAGAACAGAAAAGAAGATATTTTGAAGAATGGTTTTGTGTCTCTACAATAAAAGTCAATGGGTACCGCCATTGTTCAGTTGCCGATATTCTTCAAAATATCTTGTTTTGTATTCTACAAAAGAAAGAAAGTCATACAGGTTTAAAATGACATGTGGGTGATTATCTTGTCTCAATATCACCGTGGTCACATGACTGTATGAAACGATGGGTCTCCGGGCCTAACATGGAGAATGTTAGAAAACATAATAGATGTTACCTTTGGCAAAGTCCATCTGGTGCAATTATTTTGTTTTATAAAAGTTTTTTTTAAGGTCATTTGACCCATCTCATACTATAACTCATACGTCTAAGCAACAGTCATGATTAGAGGATAAAGAAAAGAGGATGCTCATGGCACGTTTCCAAGTCATCATTTTAAATATTGCAATAAAAACCGTACCGTGGACGTTATACCTAGGTGTTATCGTACAATGAGATTTTTTTATTGTTACATCCCAAGTGGGTGAGTATATGATGAAAGAATTTTTATTTTTGAGATAATTCATTATTTTGCCCTCTCGTTTGAAAATGAGCTCAGATTTTATCAGTAGCTCCTTGTTTTAATTTTCCTGAAGTGTATACAAAGCATCAGGAAGTGTGAAGTGCGTTATTTTGTATTTATCTCACGTTCACAAACATTGAGTGTAGACACACAGACCTTTCATACACTGATATACCGTTTCCCTTCTTCAAATATATAAAGAAGAATTAAAAAATGGAGAACTTATATTTTCAGTCTTGGACACAGTATGTTGGCTCTTTATTCCAAATGTGATTTCACATTTTGCTTTGAGGAATTCATTTATTGCCGGAATTGGATAAGTGATATTGTCATAGCAGCCGGAGTTACGTCTGGTATTTATCTGGTTGTCCTGCCAAAACGCTCTCTCTCATGTTGCCACCTCCAGCTTTGTGACAGGCTGTGTGTTTTATTTAGAGATGAGACGCTTGAAGTGATTCACAGCTCACAGAGGCCCTGAGACACGTGCGGCATTAACAGCTACTCTATTAAAGACACTCATTTAACATTTGTAACAAGTACATTGAAATATTTACCCGGTACAGCTCAATCACGGATGTAGTCGAGTATTACTATAGTATGTAACATGTATAACATGGCACTGTAAAATAAGAATATAATACAGTAATATTATATCTATAAGCATCTCATCTCAAACAGATCTCATCCCCCATTTACTGCCATAGTAGGGAAAATAATGATATGGGAGTCAATGGGGGATGAGCTCTGTTTGGTAAATGACATTCTTCCAAATATCTTCCTTTGTGTTTTGCTGAACAAAGAAATTCAATTCAGGTTTGAAACAACTTGAGGGATGTAAATGATGAGCGATTTTTCATTTTCGGGTGAACTATCCCTTTAAATAGCATTTTTAGCATAGTATAGAATGCATAAAATGTATGGCGTACACTTTCTCAAAAAAAGAAAAACTATAATTATAAAGTTAATTTAGTTCAAGTGTCAACTATTTTGCAAGGGAATACACAGCCTTCCAGATGATCTTAAAGCTAAAGGACATGAGTTTAGTCTATTTTCCCATTTTGATTTTATCCTGCCAGCAAGGTCAAAGACGTGGCGTTACATTACACGAAAGTGCTGAAAGATTTTCAGAAGTGTGTCTCATCGACATCGGAGCTCATTTTTTGCTCTTTTTTAGGGAACTGGGATCCACAGGCATTTGTTCAGAGGTTTGGCCTGACTGGCCCAGTGGCTTCCCTCCAGTTCCTCACCCAAAACCACAGCGACTAGAGGATACCTCCAAACTGCCTTCACCAAACCTTCACCTCTGGCCTTTGTGACTTTGATGTAGTACTTTATTCACTACATTTATGAGAAAATGAAACTGGAAATGAAGTTATGTGGTTTTTCCTCTTTATTTCTGAAGTGCCTGTGGGTTGTGTTTCGATGCACTGAATCTCACTATTGATCTTAAATAAACCGTGCCACATATCAAACTTTGAATAAGTTTTTTTTTTATTTGTTGTGGGACATACATGCTATGCCATCTTTTCTCAAAACAAGGTACCTTAAGACAAAAACATCCTAAAGACAAAATAGTCAAACCACGTGCACACACTTATGTACCACTATGGCTGGTCATCGCATATTCTACCATAGCCTGTCTGTTTTTCCTACAACGGACTTTTGCCTTTCTTACATAATCCACCTCTCACTTACAAACCGCTGTAATGTTGCATTCCTGTTTTTTGGCAGTAAAAGCAGGCCTGGACTACCAGACAGTTCAGTGCCACACAAACCAACAGTAATGCTCCGTGTGTTCTCTGTCCTGCCCTGAGGTCAGATGCACTGAAGGCCTTTAGCTGCGCACAATGATTTAATCCCGGGTCGCATGTGAAGAAATAGAAATATGCATAGACAGAAAGATCACCAAGAAAGTGGCTTCTGTGTTGTCACACATCAGAGAGAGCGCGTGGAAAGAGTCAGACTACAGACAGGAAGTACGTCAGGGCCAATAGAGGAAGTAAAGGGGGTGGGGGGTGGTAGAGGCCGCAATTCACTCGGAAGCCGCAGTGGAATTACGACCAAAATACTCCCCGCGTGTTACTTCAGACCAGACAGGAGGGGCATGGGTTCAAGACGGCTTCTTTTTTTCGTTTGCGGTTACATGCATGTGTTCTCTCATGGCTTACATGAACATTTTCAATCAAGCAGGTTTGGTCTTGCCTGAGTTAAAGATACGTTTATATTGGGTTGACAAATAACATAGAGGGCTATTTCTGAGCAGGCTTATACTTTCATAATTATAGACGTTAAAATCAAGGACAGAAGATGATGTATTTTCAATTAATATTAAAAAGCAGGATGCATTGATACCAGTGTCGGTATCGGGCCCGATACTAAGCTCTTGTACTCGTACTCGTGAAAATGCACCGATACTAAAGACCGATAACTGACAGAAATGTGTTGTGAAATTTGCTTTGAAAGTTTGTGAAAAGAACATAATAAAATTATTTCTTTTTTCATAATGTGTTTAAGGTGGAGTTGTTTGTAACTATGAAGCTATTATATATTTATTAATCTCACTGTGTTTTAAAAAGGTACAGGCATCGGTGAAAAATATCTTTACTCGTACTCTGTCCTTTAAAAAATGGTATCGGTAAAAAGTAGTTACGTTGCTCATTGATAGTTCATGTTACTTAATGCAGTTATATATAGTTTAAATTACAATATTTTATGTTATTAATATTTATAATAAGATACATTTCTCTTCATTTTTTTTCTACATTTTTGCAGTCACACCATAGGACACATTTGGACACACACACACATATACATATATATTGACTTATATGTTATATGCAATTTGTATATCTATAATGTTATCAAAATGCATTCAAGCATCCAATTGTTTAAACTCTCAAATTCTTAGAGTTCCTATTGGTCTTTGCTGGTTAAGCCAGTCTTCGGTGAGTACCGCCGTGTCCCCTGCGTGAACTCGGGCGAGGCATTGATCAGTTTGTCCGGTTTGCACATTTGTTTATTTTCTCAGACTTTGGTGGTCTCACACACAACATCACGGCGCAGAAAAACAGAGGCTTCTCAAGCTTTTGAAGACGTCTTTGAAGAGAATCAGTCCTGAATCACAAACTGACCCATCAGCGATCAAAGGTCGAACATTTTACTTCAGCAAAAAAATAGTTTTTGGTTTGTAAACAATTGTAAAGATCAACAGTTATTGATGGTGATAGATAAATTAACATAGAAACTTAAATTTGTCATTTTTAACTTTTGCCTCTCTATCGCCACCTCTGGCAGCTTACTTCACAAACTTCTCTTTACATGTGATGAAAAAATTCTTGTGATACCCGACCTAACTGCTTAAATGACAAATTATTATCTTACCGTTGTGAATTGGGGTAATGTATAGAGACAGTTTTGAACACTGATTAATAACAGATTTTGGTGTCTTTTTAACGAAAAAAAATGTATTGCAGCTTTAAAATATTGTGCAATAATTCAGTATGAACTGTACAAAAATATAAATTGTGTGAATCCAGAATAAAACATATTCTCTCATGCGTCTTTTTTATTGTAGGTTTGAGTATAATTCTTTTATTGTGTACCGTCTTATCAATTTGGCACTTACATGTTCCTATATTGTTGTATATGTCTGTATAATGTTGTACGTGATAGGCCTAGAAGACAAATAATTTATGTCATTTAAAAAACACACACTTTTCTTTCCATCTTGTCCGATGTGAGCGTTGTACAGTATAGTGCATAATGTGTCATCTGCTGATTAGCCAATAATTGTTACATCATTTATAGAAGTAATCTTCCCATCAGCCCTGAGGAGTGAGCAGTCTTCATGGTTCTGCAACGAGGAACAGCAACTGGAAATGCCCAACGTCCAGCCTGGAAAGAAACACAACTAATTTGATTATACATCCATTGCAGCTTTGTATTTTTCCGCTGCGTATTGAAATTAGCTAGATTGTGATCTGGGATAAGCGTACGCTTCCCTGGAATCCCTACATGCAAAATACACAAAGGGGAGTCCTTTCAGCCGGCAACAGTTCCATAGACAAGCTCCTTGCCATCAATCATCGTACAGTGCCCATAGTCATGACAGTCGCGGAAATAAAAACAAGTGTAGCTCAACAGGTGTTGGGTTGTTTTTCCGGACCCGACTCTATGAAAAGGCTTCCCCTAGGAAAGTGCCCGAGGTCTGTCCATTCAAAAGGAATTCCCTTGTCCAGGTTGCATCCCTCAAGAACAATTTGGATCAGGCATTGAGGACATAAATGTGGGCACCAATGGAATCATATTCCCCCAAAACGGCTACATGAGGTTGTGATATCAAAGAGACAGTGCAGAATATGTTTGTTGTTTATGGTCAACAAATCGATGCACGATTTAAGGAGGATCTTTCAACATTTGGCATTATTGGAGGACCAGGGTAGAATATTTTTAGCTAAAGGATTTCTAGTCTCTTATGGCTATACTTTTAATCAAATTGGAGGGTTAAATGATTGCTTTAACATTCACGTCAATTACTTAGTTCGCTTTTAGAGTTTGCTAAATCTTGGTTCAAACTTTTATTTACAATATTGTTTACAGAGTCTATATGTTATGCACTGTGAAGTAGTACAATAAAGCATAAACGTTGCTTATTGACATTATTGATTGATTATTTATGTTATTCAATTGTGCGATTGCAGCAAAAAGAAAAACACTGGACAATATTTTGTTTTCTTTTTGGCGTTTTTGCCTTTATTTGTACATTAACAGTGAGGGGCCAGGAAGGAAAGTAGGTGAGAGGGGGTGGGATAGGGATAGGGAAAGGACCATGAGCAAGGACTCGAGCTATAGGGTCGCCCGGAGTGCAACAGTGCTATATGTCGGAGCACTTATCAATTCTGACTAGACTTTCTAGTTTTTTTCTAGTTAAAAAGCTTGGACTGGGTCTTTGGGGTAGTAGTCTCATATGTCAATTGTCAACAAATATATTTAGTTGTTCGAATGGTTGTTTAAAAAAATACATTGTTTTTCTGAATTGTATTCTGAATGGGTAAATGTCTAATCATTCGTACCAACACCAGTGTACAACTGCTAGTCCACGTCATGGGTTCAAGCGGTGGAAACAGTGTTTACTTCCTCTATTTTGCTCTATAAAAAGTAATATTCAAATCACTAAGTCTCCATCTTTTAGCACTTGCTGCCAGCATGATAATGAAGTCTGTGTGTGTTTCCTCATTGACAGGCCTCTCATTGTTGAAATAACTTACGACACTACATAAACAGTATCAGCTACAGCATAGCAAGATGTTCATTCATTTATTTATTTCTGACATTTTTGCTTTAATGAAGAATGACACTTTGCGATCTTGATTGGATCGACAAATCATATTTAAGCTCTTGTCTAGGGTATAAAGTAGGAGGGGGGGTCCCCTTAGAATCCCCAAATGACAGATTCATATCATCAGTTTAGCACCTCACCTACACACATGTTACATCTTGCCCATTGAGTCAAGATTAGCCTTTGGAGTCCCCCTCGAGTGTGTATCAATATGTGTCTGTGTGCATGTTTATTTATTGTGGCCCCCAGAACACACAGCATGATTCAGACCCCCCTCCCACACACTCCATTTTTACTTCATTAGGCCATATCTGTCAGCTAATACTACTACGGTGTTTATGAATCAGTTGCCGAGGTGGATCATTCCAGAGTTCAGATGGGAGTGTTGTTGCTTTGGCAGCAGTGCCGTTTATTTGGGAATTACTGGGGATGCATTGAGATTATTTGAGGGTGTTGTTCATTGGATAGATGAATGGTCTTTAAAAGGATATATGCATTATGAATATAAACTAGCCAGAAAATGTATTTAAGCACTTATAGGCCACAGCTAGAAATACTATTGATTTTGCATTGCATAACAAAACAACATGATTTGGGATTTAAACATAGACTGTAAAACATGGACATAGTTTCCGTGATGTCACCAGTAGGTTTGTGAAGAGCAATTTTGAAGCATTAAGTGAGCGAAGCCAGTCGTCGCCATCTTGGCAGCGCGTCACTCCCGGATAAGGGGCGATTCACATTTCGCGTCTAAGGCCTAGTCCACGGGTAATTTTATAAGTTTAAAAAAAAACGCGTCCACACGAGTAGCCTACTGCGTTTCCTTGTGGATGAACGGCCAAACCGCAGTTTTTTCGAAAAAAAAACTGTGGTTTAGAAAATATCCGTGTTTGTGTGTCAGGGCCTAAAACCGCGCACAAAACGCCAGCAGCACTTCTTTCTCCTAGAAGTTTGCGCTCTCCTGGCGTCACTCGTCGCTAAGCAACCATGGGCCACAATAGGCTCCATGGGCCACATTATATGTGCTGAAAATACCTTGCAATAAATCTGTAACAAGATTTATTTATGCTGTGATCACCTGTGTCTCCATCTTCACTAATTTTGTTTATTTTGGCTGGTTGGTTCTTGTCTTGTCTTGGTTGCGCGTCAACATTCAAAATAACAAAAATGCGCGCGCAAAAGACGCAAAATGCGAATCGCCCCTAAAAGGCTTTTTCGACCTGATGCGGCGCTGCAAGATTCGACAAGCAGATGAAATCAAGGTACCGCGACATCGATTCGAAAGCAAACATTTTATGATTTTTCAAATCGCTCTCGCGGTGCTTTGATGTCATCCACCTGTCGGATCTTGGGCGCCACATCAAGTTGAACAAACGTAATAAACAGAGGGCGAACGGCAGAATGTGGGTGGAGCCGAGGTGTCTGGGTGGTGAAACCACTTGTCACTCAAGTGGCTGCGCCCTTAATTATGCAGAATTTCCAGACTTAATATAATTTAAATGGCTCACAGTTGTCATGAAGGGCAAAATTGGCTATATAGACCAAAATAACTTTGTGTACCAGTCTGTAAACATGTTTCCTCTGCTTAAAAGTTGGGCATTTTAACATGGGGCTCACTGAGATTCTGCTGTGTTTTGGAGCCCCTCTCTAGCGGCCAGTCAATGAATTGCAGTTTAAGTCACTTAACCGAAAGGTTGCCGCGTTTGGGGTGAAACCTATAAAAATATGTAGTATACTGTTTATAATTAAAGCGACAGTTCACCCTATAATGAAAATTCTGTGACCATTTACGTTTCCACACAAAGAAGGATATTTGGAAGAATGTTAGTCATTTTCAGTTCTGGGACATCATCCACTACCATAGTAGAAAAATATTTTACGTGTTTTTTTTGTTCTGTTGAACACAACATTAGTTACTTTAATGATTTATAAAATAAATAAAATATTTAGAAAAGCAAACAGTTCTGGGGCACCTTTGACTACCATTAAATTGTGTCCTACTATGGTGGTTAATAATGTCCCAGAACTGAAAATTACTAACATTCTTCCAAATATCATTCTTTGTGTTCGACAAAGACATTTATACAGGTTTGGAACAACTTGAGGGTGAAATAAATGATGACAGAATTTTCATTTTTGCGTGAACCATCCCTCAAACATATTTGGAAATGTTCAGGTTGTTAAAGGAAAAGTTTGCCCAAAAATAAAAAATGTTGTTATCATTTATTTACCCTCATGTCGCTCAAAACCTTTATATGACTGTTTCTTCTGTGAAACACAACAGATGTTTCGAGAAATGTGCATACAATGGATGTCAATGGGGACAATGTTGTTTGATTACTAACGTTCTTCCAAATATCTCTATATCTTTTTTGGGGTTCAGCAGAAGAAAGAAAGTAATACAGGTTTGGAATGAGACGAAGGTGAGTGAATACTGATTTTTTGGGTGAACTATCGCTTTAAATGTCCATAATTTAGTTACAAAATACACCTCTGGTTACCTTAAGACTTGTTGGTTAAATAAATGCAAAAATGCCTGTGGCGTGTGTGTTCAATGACAGCAACATACGTTTAGGGTGGGGGGTTGAAGTGATTATTTTATTTTTGGTACATTTATCAGGCATGAGGCCAGCGTATGTCAACCTGGATTTGGATACAAATTGTTACCTTGTCACTCTCTCTCTCTTTCTCTCTCTCTCTCTCTCTCTCTCTCCTATTGCAACAGCATCCTTTGAGCATTTCAATGCATGTATGGCAGCTTGGATTCCACTCTTGGTGGGTAATAGGGTCGCTGTGCTCTCTGATTGGCCTGAATGAGAAGTAAGGGATTTTAGTTGGACACGTGGGAAATCTCATGGGCCACCCTGGCCCCTAATTGGATTACATACAGACAAGTATGTCATTTTATAATACATTGTTCTATATATAATCTTATATTACAATATACTACAACCACTACAATTATTGCAACTCTTATTTCCTAAGGATCTTTTTAATAGCTATGATATATTTACTACCCTCCGTAATTTAAATGGAACAAGTATTGAGCACATTAGATGCTTTAGAAATACAAATATGTTTTTTTTTATTTGTTTTGTGTTTGATGTTTGTTAGCAGATTATATTGATGTCTGAACATTCTCTGCTTTAATAATTATGTGAGTTTTTTCTCTGAATGAGAACTCCTATAACAGACAGTATGGCCCACACATGAGATCTGATTTCACTGTAGTCAGTCTGAAATTACATGAACAGACTGAGAAAAAAGAAACAAAAAGAGACCATCTTAATCCAAAAGAACTCTGGCAACATCTCCATGATGATTGACTCCTTGAAAATGAAGCAAACAAAATATTATATTAAACAAATTTGAGACGAATATAATGTGCCTTTAAATTTTACACACTGCATATGGTATACGTAAAATGTTTAGTGTATAGCCACTGTGTTATTGTCCTGTTTAAGAGGTCGTTTATTTTTGTGTACTTGTATAAACCACTGACTTGAAAGATCTGGGCTTCCCCTCTCCTGTTGATCTGCCTAAACAATTTGCAACAAGGGACAGTTTTTATTATTTCTAAAAGTTGCAGATAAGATATTTTCTCCCTGGTTTCTAAATTGGTGAACGGGACCCATGACGTTTTGCCCTTGCGGTTCCTTTAATGGCTGCGGGTTCCGATCGCTTTTCCACTTTGCAGATCTGTCAACCGGAAACTCTCTAACCAAATACAGACAGCGAGGGGCGTGGCCGGATCAAGACCTTATTTGGAGTTTCCACTCGTTGGCGAACTTGGCGCTCGAGGCCAAAGCCAAGCCTACAGATCTGCCGCGCGCCTGCAGTATTTACACGCGATTAACTCTCTGGCAATGACAGCCTTTGTATTACCCAGGCAGTGTTGCTTCTTCTAACCTTGATAATCTACTATAGTGAGTTGCTTAAACAAGGAAGTAGTTTAAAAACTATTGACTGTGTTTGCAAATTAGTTTTAATTTGGAAATAAATGTTGCGTTTAGTTTGCTTGCCAACAAAAAGCGCAAGTTATACAGTGTGACCTTCAACTGCTGCATGACATCCACACATTTATACTAGTCTTAATCAATAATTTTTTTGTCAGATAACCCTATAAAAAGTAACTTTAAAAATGACTCTTTGAGAATTTGAACCTTCATTTCTTGTCTTCAGGCAGTGTGGTGTGTCATGGCTCTACTTTTGGTAGGCTATGTCATTTGATTAATTTTACTGACCGAATTTTTCACACAAAGACGAACGAATGCGAGTAAAATGACAACCAGTTGCATCTAGCAATAAAATGTTATAGCAATGTCATCTGGCAATGAAAAAGATAAGATCAGACGAACCTTGCATCTTAAGTGCATCGTAACCCATTTTAATAAGGATGCGATGAATAGTCCACATTTGTCGTGCATGCTCACCTTAATCTAAACCTTTAAGATTTACGTTTATATTCTGAAGTCATTAAAAGTGTATTCAATAATATGCAGTGTTTACAAAGGCATGAGACAAACTGATGAGCTCTCAAAACATCTTTAAAAAGCTTTCACTATTTGTCCGGTCCACTGCACACAAACGAAGAAGATTCCTGTGCAAGTTTATTAGCCCTTCTCTGCTCCGGTCCTAACACTTACCTTCCTGCCACCGACTCTAATGTTCCACTATGAGGAGCTTCCATGTGACGTCGTGCGGCCGTCTAGCTTTGTGTGTCCATATTTGGTCATCTACGTCACAAATTTGATTCCGTCCCACCGTTGAACAAGAAAGCGTTGGAGTTCCCTACGCTCGCAATACAGAGAGCAGTGCCACACTTGTGCAATCACCACCACCAACAAACCAACATCTCTGTGCTGATCCACAGAACATAACTCTTTACAGAAATCAGTAAAAAACTGTCTACAAGCAAGCTCGTGGACAGACATCAGCGCGGTTCTCGGATACCGATTTTAAAGGGATTGACATCACATTCTTTCGCTTTTTAGGTAGATTTCAGAAGTCCGGAGATTGATCGGAACGGAACACCTGTGCGTGCTTTTTAATGACAAACTGAACAACTGCTATGACCGGTAAACTAGCGGACAAGATCCCTATTACCATGAGCAGTTTAATCAACACCATACCTGACAGTCTCTATCCAGAAGAAGACATTCCCACTTCAATGAACATTTTCACTAACCAGGACTCTATTTCGCACTACTCGCAGATGAATACAGGTAAGGACTAAAAGTTCTGAATGAAATACGCTCTTGTTGGGATTTGTGACCTGTTAGCTGGTTAGAATTTTTTATGTCCGGTTATGGCGCGGCATCAGTTGTGTTGGAGCCCGCTGAGTGCGCTTCACTTCTCGGCCCCGCAGCACCTGTTAACGCGCACGCTTACTTGAGCAGCTTGGTTAGTAGGCTACTAAACTGAACTATTTATACAGATAGTTGCTATTTCGGACCGTTACACATCTCTCCACAGCTTTTCCCAATCTTTTTCTGAAAGGGGATTTCGTAACTCAAAACTGTGTTCATTTTACAGTGTACATTTACATAAAAACCTACTTAGAAATATGATTAAGCAACTCGCACGTAATATAGGCTATACTTATTTATAGACTGTGATCACATTTTTGTTGTTGCTATTATATATTGTATTTATATGTCTTAACGTGTGCACTGCAATGAATTCATTAATTTTATAGACGAATAAGTCCTACTTGCGCCTTTTTTCCTCGAAGGAATCCGCGAAACACCGGGGCTTTATTTTTGGGTGAAATATATCTTAGAAAAAAGGAGATACTGTGAACTAGGTAAAATTGTTCCAGTCACGTGATATCAGTGTGAAGTGGACAGGTAAAATCAGGTAATATCATTCCGAGCCCACGCGCCAAGGGACACGTGAAACTCCACGCTATACACGAATACAAACACAGTCAGAATTCATATTTCACACGCTGTATTAATACCGTGTCATACTAAAACCCTTCCGCTTAAAATGCTAACTTTTGACTTACTTGTCCATATACAATCGCAGCAGTCTTACAATCTGCTCTTTCTTTAATATTTACTTTTTGTGTTATTTACGGGATTGGATTAGTTGGTGTTTGCTATAAAGTATTGACCCTGTTTCTGACCCTCCACGCGCGCTTGTGGGCGTTTATGGGCGCACTGTTTTATTTAAAAATAAAAAATAAAACAGAGTTGTGAAAACAGCGTAAATATAAAGAATAATAGAATACTAAAATCTCTTCTAAATTTCACCTTAATGTAAGATATATATATATATGGGCCACAAAAGGAATATTACCCGTATTTCAAATCATGTACCCTTTAAAATATTGAAACATTTTAAAACCATTTTACATTTTAATGTTTACTAAATCTTTACACACTTTCCTGCACTAGTAATCCAGTGAAAAGTAAAATGAACTAAAATAGACTACTGGCTAATGGTTCAATGAGGAGATACTCACATTTAATTATCCAGTTGTTGCAATTTTCTTAATATACAGCCGTTTTGTTGTTTTTAATCAGCTATTATACATCTGTCAATCGAAACTTTGAATAGTTTATTTATAAACAAAAATCATTTCAGTTCCATATCATAGTGGGTATTGATGGATTTCCATAACTTTTCTAAGCTTTTAAACAACGTTCTTATTTGAGCCACTAAAAATAAGAATTTGTCAAATATGATATTTATTGCGAAGAGTGAAAGGGTGAGATCATCCGCCCTCTCGATGTATATTCTGATGGAGTTTCACAAAGCTCATTGATGTGGTTTTGACTCGTCAGGTCAAAAGAGGCGATGCTTTCCACACTTGCGGGACAGTATTGACCTCAGTTCGTTTATTAAAATGTAAAACCAATAGGACAATTATACTCCTAAATAAATGTTTTAGTTCTGGAAGAAGAAAATATAATAAATATGAGAATTATTTCTAAAGTTTAATTGTGTGTTTCTCGAGGAGATCATATTATTTTTTAATAATATATATAAAGATTTATAGTTCCTGTCAATCAATAATAGTAATACTAATAGTAATAAAAAATATGGTTCACATTAACAGGGTTATTCTCGATTATAATATACAATATATACAGTATATACACATTTATTAATGTTAGATAAAAATTATTTACTTTTAAAAAGAGATTGAATAAAGAGACTCCTTGGGAACTTTCTGATTAGGGCACTTGGGCACATATCTCTTTGGGATTATTAATCACCATGTTTCAAGGTGACAAACCTTGTCCTTACAAAGTGTCCTAACAAACGCCCCTGTCAGAGTATTTACAAGTGTGTGAAATGTATCCACACACACACATTCTGCAATGATCAGGAAAAAAAGATGCGCTAAATAAAAGAGTGAGTGTTTTCTCATTCTTGCCTGTGGAATACACCATTTTTCATTTCTCTTAGTTCTGAATATTTTCCTCCAGACACAGCACAGCATCTCTTCACACATGTACCCATATGGGTGTTGAACAGATGCGAGGACCATCTGTAATTTTCATTCTGTTTGTTTCTACCGTAAGCCACAATGGGGTATACACAGTGTCATTACTGTAAATGCACGCACAAGACAAAAACTTAGTGAGCCCTCATAAAATGTTTATTTTATAAGCTTGCTGTGATTTATCAAGTTGTCAGCACTGGATTATGTGAATCATACAGACGTATTAAAATGGTCAAGTGCTGAAAGAATACGTGTAAGAGAGAGAGAGAGGCAGAGAGAGAGTGTAAAAAGTAACAGTGATGTCAATGGAGACATCCTGCCTTACTGCCAAATAAGGTGCAGTCCTTCAATTAGATTTTGTGACAGATAAGATGTCAGGTGTCAGAACGATATTCACTGGATTCTTGTATTAAAGATAGATTTTCTTTCATCTTTTGGACTTATATGTTTACATCTTCTTGTCTTTTTTCGCAACAGGCGATTAACAGAGGTATGCAAAGAAATAGATTTTTGACACCACCTTAAGATTTCATAGTTATCATAGTTAGTAGTTAGCGCATATTAGATGATGCACATTCTCATAGAAGTAGAGGCAGAACTTTCCACTACCTCTACCTAGATTCTTTGACTGTTTTTTGGTGCGGCTGATTGATTGTTTCCTTTCTGA
Organism: Triplophysa siluroides; assembly: GCA_006030095.1. NCBI lineage: Eukaryota > Metazoa > Chordata > Actinopteri > Cypriniformes > Nemacheilidae > Triplophysa > Triplophysa siluroides. Next base: position 2,162,595 of record VCII01000010.1, on the reverse strand, counting down.
CCCTATGTCTCACAGATAATATCATGGACTTGGGCATGGGTGGCGAGAAGGGAAGTGGTGAGATTCAGTACGGCTCTGGTGGTTTTCAGTCCGGCCGAAGCGGACAGACCGTCACCTACCTGGGCAAGTTCGCTTTCGACACCCCTCCGTCGGGCAGCATCGGAGGCTCGGGTTGGTGTACCGATAACAACATTATCAGTCTGGTGAGCGCTGGAATCCTGGGCGTGTCGCCGTCACCCGGCAACATCACCAACCATACTTCATCGAGTGGCAGCATGGGCGGCCAGTCGTCAGACATGGATCAAGTATACGCACCACCTCTTCCAGCCTACTCAACCTGCGGCGAGATCTATCCAGAGCAAGTGACGTTCCACCACAGTCCGGCCACCTCCTCGTCTTTGCCCTATCCGAGCTCCGACTACCATACCACCTCCAAACCAGGCATGGACGGCAGTCTCTTTTCCATGATCCCAGACTACAACCTCTTCCACCACCAGGGAGACGTAGGGGTGATGGAGCATAAACCCTTCCAATCCATGGACCCTATCAGAGTGAACCCACCCCCCATAACTCCTCTTGAGACAATTCGAGCCTTTAAGGACAAGCAACAGATCCATCCCGGGTTTCTCGGGGGTCAACAGCATGTTTCCCAACACCATCAACCTTCTCAGACGATCACCCTCAAACCCATTCGCCCGAGAAAGTACCCCAACCGGCCGAGCAAAACTCCCGTCCACGAACGCCCGCATGCCTGCCCGGCGGAGAACTGCGACCGCCGTTTTTCGCGGTCAGACGAGTTGACGCGCCATCTGCGCATTCACACGGGCCACAAACCCTTCCAGTGCCGCATCTGCATGCGATCCTTCAGTCGCAGCGACCATCTTACCACGCACATCCGCACGCACACCGGGGAGAAGCCTTTCTCTTGCGAGTTCTGCGGACGCAAGTTTGCTCGCAGTGACGAGCGAAAGAGGCACGCCAAGGTGCACCTGAAACAGAAGGACAAGAAACCCACAGACAAGGGCAGTGGTGCAGGCGCAGGTGGGAGCCATGCTTCTCCTCCAAGCTCCTGCGGGAGCGCGGGACCCAGCAGCGCTAATATCATGACCGTTACCACTTGTGCGTGAGATGGACTTGTGCAAAGACTACATGGAGAAGACATGAAGGTTTTTCTTCTCCTTTTATATACACTTGACTCGTATACTCTCTCCCTCTCGATATCCATCCATTTCTCTTGGTTCTGTTTATTAAAGTGGCATATTTCCATAGCCGCTATGGACTCAAGGATGGGAAAAATAGGCAGTCAACAGTTCAAGCAGTCAGGTCAATCCACAAGAAGAGCACTTATATACAGATGCAGCACAATCATAAGAGTTTAACTCAGCTCTGGGGACCAGAGCGATCTCTTGAAGCTTTAGCCTTTTTTTTTGTTTCATTTGAGTTCAAGGACAGATTTGATGCTGTTTCTGTTTTCTCCAAGTGTATTTCGGTTTGTCATTGTGCACTTTCATTTGCCTACTGCTTTGCAGTTGTTTTTAATTATTGTGAATTATTTAATGTTTTGTGTTGTTGTTGTTTTTCAACACAATGTGCCAAATGTATTAAAATTCAACAGACCGATTTCTGAACTCATTTTAGTATTAACCTGGCTGGCAATATAATGGGAATGCTGTAAGATTCATTTCAGATATTGGGAAAACCTTTAAGCCTTCAAGCCCAAAGGCTTAAGGAGACTGAGCTTCAAGCGAACGTTAATAGTCTGTTGCAACATTGCATTGCATTATCCTAATTTTTCGGAATCTTTTTTGTAGGGATATGGATGCCGTTTGTAATTGTCAACAGACTGGTAGTGCAATAAATGAAAAACAACAACATCTGACTCACTTTGAAAAGTTTACTTTGTAGAGTTGAAATTAAGACACAGCTGCGGCCTTTACCTGATTCGCTTTATTTGGTGTGCATAAGGGCCAAACTTGTAGTTCTGTCGTGTACTTCTGTTTGAATCTGGTCTGAGCATTTTGCCGTTCTGTTTTTGCCGTCTGTATGCCTGCATGCATCTCGTATCATGTCTTTGCTAGTACTGAATAGACCTACAGCAATACGCGTCCAGTTTAAACCATGTGAAAATCCTCCCGTTACGGTTTCTGTTGTCGTTCCTATCATTGTTTTACTGGACAGTTCATTTTTATGCTTTAACCGTCCAATATTTTTCAATGGGTCCCTTTTAATGCACATTATATATTCAGCACACATTTTAACACACATGTACACGCGGTTTTGAAAATGAAATCAGGCGAAATTATGGTAATGCCTGCCTGCGAGCATCACCACTGGGCAGGACTGATCTTAGGAGTCATTGTTTTGCATTTTCAACGGCTGAGGCCTGCCTGCTGTATGCATGCCATTCAAGACGTTTTTGGATGGGAACAGTTTCGACATTTACTGCTCTCATGGGCAGCACTATATCTCCACGGTTACTCATATTTGGATCTGAATATTAACCATGAGCGAGAGGGGGTTTTGTACAGTTGATTATACAAGCATATTACTACATGTTTTCTACTTGGAATGTACAAAGCATTGTCCTTCAGTATTACAATATGTGTGTCTGTGCTCGTGTGTGGACCTGTACACTAAGGCATACGCGAACATCCGCATACTCTGAATTTATTGACTGAATGTTTAAACAAAAGGGTGTGTTTACATTTTTATTTTCCTGTTTTTCAGTCTTTCAGTCTTTCTGTTTTCCAAATTGTGTACATAGTGTCGAATGTTTTTAAGTGTGTGTGGAGGAAATGTCGAGTATTGACAGTGTCAAATGTGATGCATTCTCCACTGAGTCTCTCAAGTATGAATTGTTATTAACCAACACTGCAAATGATGACTTGCGGACAGACTGAATGATTTGTTTAATAAAAGAATAAGATTATTTGAAGGAAAAAGAAAAGCAAAAATCTGTCTCATTACCTTATAACCAAGCTATGCATACACAGCAAATATTTTATAAATATTTCATACAAATATTTTACAAGTACGTCATAATTCTGTTCAGTATATTACAACTGCATTTAACAAATTTAGACTAAGTAGTAATTTTCTAATGTATGAGCATACAAAATATACAACTTTATTAAAAAGGGACTAAAAGACATTGAATAGTTTTTTTATTTTATTTTGTTAAAGTAGTTTAATTCTAAACTGTTTTAACCATGTTGTGCTTGAGGTTTAAACATAAGCTCTAATAACTGTGTTAAGAAAGACAGAAAATGAATATCTTTCGCATCAGAATCTCGGTAAACTCTTGCCTTATTGGGCAAATCACTTCGGCAACATTTCTTCTGGCAATATTCCAATTGTTTTACCTCCTGGTGAGGGCATTTTTTAGTTTTTTTTATTATGATTGGAGTAATGGCTATAAATAGCTGGCAGTGATTTGACCACTACAGTAAAATAAATGTGCAAAATGCATCTATCTCCTCATAAAAAGATGCACGTCCGTATAGGCATTATAGTGAATGAGCATTTATACGTAGATGTTTATCAGGTTATTTCCCTTGCAGCTGAGTTAAGAGTTTAAATGTTATATCTATCTGGGGTAAAAAACTAAAATTATACAAATCTAATATTGATCTGGAAACTCATCTACATACAGTTGAAATTTGCCGAAAGCTAAACAGGGAATTTCAATGTATGCATTGACATTATTGACTTGAATTATGCATCGATATGGCCCTTAATGTCAGCATTGTGTACACAAGTAAGTTTGTAGCCTCTCTTACTGTAACTGAAGGGAAATGTTGCAGCGAGGATGGGTTGGTTTCCGGTTGGAGAGTGTAAATGTTAAGTTATGTCAGCAGACAGGTTCAGGAGGATGTATCTTCAAGGTCCCTCCTCTGCTTTTTTCATTATTATAGAGATATCTCCATATCTAAGGCACATATGGTTTAAACAGTTTTGTCTTTAAAATAGGCATATACACGAAAACAGCTTCTGGCTGATTTTTTTTCTTTCTGTGCCAAGATACATCGCGATGCAGCGCCAAACTGCAGCAGTAAAAATAGCAAAGGCAGTTCTCACAGATCAGATACCCTGTGGAGTTGTGTATACGTGTGTGTGTGTTTGAGCAAATTCATACTCTGATGTATGGAATACAGAGGTTTTAAAGAAAATGGTGTTTCTTTTAAAAGCTGTGTTTTGGAAAGTTGTTAAGATTAAAAAATGTGGCATTTAAATGAAATAACCCTAAACGTCTATGCTAATAAAAAACACCATATTCAATTTAACTCTGATAAATTGTATTAGCTAATAAAAGTCTTCCTCACACCAAGTTCTGTAAAGAAACAAGCAATCGTGACCTCCGGAAAACTTGTGTGTATGTGGTGTGTGTGTTTGAGCATGCTTGCATGCACCTGTATATTTGTGCTTGAGTTCTTCCATTTCCGGATTTTCCACTCTCTTTTTAAATGTCTGGGACCATTCAAGAATTGCCCAAAAAATGAATTGTCTTGTGTGCTGACCATGTAACTAAGCGCAATACACTATCAGTGAAACTTAATGCACCACTTCCGAAAGAAACGTAGATTTTTTATCTTGTCTTGTTTAATTTTGTCTGAATATAATAAGTAATAATTAATTTGCTGTTATTTGAAGAGCCTGAGCAGTTGTTTCATTCAGAGCTTTACTAGGTGGTCTGATAAATACAAATAGATATCGCTACAAGTCTCACAACTCTACTCCCCCGACGTCACAGATTCGGCATGAGTGTTCACTGTCTGCCTTTGGATCAGAGCCAGGACGAACAGCCTTGTTTGTGCCAAGCGTGATGCAGACTCGGCTGCCCTGGAACAATATGCACAGAGGACACCACAGAAATGTAAATGTGACCCCAGTCAGCTCTGAAGCAGGCCCTGTTTCACAACACTGATTCACTGTTTACCTGATTCTTTTGCTCTTGTCAGTTCGTCAATATGACTGATTCACTAACAGCCGATTGCAAATGTCCACTGTGGTATACGTGGTCAATGACTTCAGAAATGAAAGAAGTTTTCCTTATTGGTGTCCATTCAATTTCATGGTACTGAGCTGTTCAGTAATGTTTACGTTTTACAATGTGCAGATAAATAATTTGTTGTGTGGTCATCTTGGGCCAATATTTTGGTAACCATATCTTACTGCATGTCTCGCATGTCTCTTCTCATATGGAGGCACCTAGAAAGTGATCACTTTATCACAAGGATAAAACTGTGGGTTTAATCTCACCAGAAGAAGTGATTGTGTTACGTCTTTACCTCCGATATACTTCCATTGCCTTATAATAAGGCCACGTGTTAAAATATTTAATTGTTCACAGAAATTATTGATGTTTTGTGGGAAGGAAATGTTCTCCTGAGTTCGCATTTTGTTGTAAAATGTATGTTTTCCCGTTGATGACACAAATGAATAAAATACAACTGAATCCATTTGGTCTTTTTTGTGCCGCATGTGTACAACTATGACATTGAGTCAAGCATTATATTATGCACGATAAAAAAAACATTGATAGATAAGGTAGGCAATTACGAAATTTTAAATAGCAAACTGAGTGTCCAACATACCAAAGGCGGCTATCACAATTCATAATGGGGTTGCCAACTTTGCCACTATGAAATATGGGACAAAACTTGACCTGGGCAGCAGCAGTGCTAGTTAGAATATGCATGACGTCATTGCGTCATATTTGCGTTTACTCTCTGAATGGTTACATACAGTACTGTACAGTATTTTGACATTTTAGCACAACTAAATGCATAATAACGCCGTTCTCATTTAGATATTTTCCGTTTCTGTTTTCATACACAAATTAATAAAATAGTAGGCTACGCGTCCGTCTGGGTAATAAACTAAATCCATATTTACAGACAAACTACATTGATGTTGCTGTGCGCTTTTCTGTCAAAAAAAACTGCTTTGTGCGCGCCTCTCTGTCTTTGCGTGTCTGCGCGCGCCTGCATACGAGTGTGTGTGACGCGGAGGTCCGAGGGAGCGTTGTTGTAATGCATGCTTTGCAGATTCAGAAACAAAGTCGCATTTAATGTAAACTGATGCGCGTCGGCGGGCTGTGATTAGATGACAGGTGTCGGTAACGGCACTCTCACGTGTCTCGATCACCACCACTGCTGCTGCTGCTGCTGTTGCTTCTACCCGCGGAGCAGTCAATAATTTGGACATGGGAAGTCACGTACAGGACAAATCTGGCAGGCTAAATAAACGGGACGGTTGGCAACCCTAATTGTATAGCTACTAAATCTTCTTTTTTTAAATGCCAAGTCTCTACTTTTATATATGCAAGGGCAGCAGGTCATTTAAACGGAAAGTAAACTGGTGAGATTACAAAATTTGTTTGCGGTTCAAATGCATTATAATAACAGTATGCTGCAGCATTACCTGTTGCGCGGCTTCAAGTTTGACCTCTTCGCTTGCCGTAGTTTAAATCCTCGCGACCTCTGACTTCAAACAAACTTCTCTACTTCCTGCTCGCTCTTCGGCTCTCAAAGGCTATGAAAAGGCAATGATTTTAAATCAAAAGCAGTATATTTCGACTGATTTGGATTAGATTGGAGCGCAAGATGAGCTGGTATGTACGAGGACAGATTTATTTGGTGACAAATGACAGTTATTCGTTAGTTTTCTGACAGCGTTCAATGTCGGTGCTTGTGTTCCAAAACCCAGCGTGCTGCCTACATAGACAGCATCGACAGGCTTTACAGCCGGTCCAACGTTTAAACTGAACCAAAGAATATGACGTCTTGTAAGGATGCTGACGAGTTTTGAAACAGCTGTTGACTGCTAGCTAGCGAGCTCGCTAAGTAGTCTCACAGTTTAAAACTACTTAACGAATCATTTCAACATCTAAAGATTAGCTGTTTATGGGGTGTTAGTGATTATATGTAAGTTATATACAATTCTCGCGTATTCTTTTAATTATCTTGTTTTAGTTAGTTTTCCTCTCGAGCTAGCTAGCTAGCTTAGTTTATTTTCTTTACAGACGTCCTCTAAGGGATGTTTACATTCTTAGTACTGTGGTTCAGTTCTTAAACACCGTGGTCTTTAAAGTATTATTTAGGTGTTGGTAGTTTTTGCATATTTAATGACATTGTGCTGTTGTGGATGTCAGTGTGCTGTTTGCTTCATTTCAATAAACATTTATAATGTTTATGTTAGTGCATATAAATGTACAATAATATAATAAATGTAAAGGCTGTAGTAGTTTAGAAAACACTCAAAATTACTATTGATTCTTTTAAATAAATGTTTCTTAACCATTTATCCATGTTGATGTGAGGTTTCATCTTCAACCAGAGAATGAAAACTATATATAATAACACATCTTTTTATTATTTTATTATGATTTTGAGAAATACAAAGATGTGTTTGAAATAAAGCAACAAAGTGAAACATCACAGATACCTTTATTAAGACTTGCAATGTGGCGTCTGGTTAAGACTTAACATAAAGCTTTTGACAACATGAAAATATGTAGACAATGTTGTCTTTTAGTAAGCACGATTTATAGGGTTATACACTAAGAATAGTTATTAGAACACTTAGGCCACATTCGTTTTGTCTCATGGCTGTGTGATGCTAGAGTGATCCCTTGCATGTAAAAATTGACTTCAAGTTTCCTGTGGCTCAGTGGTAAGAGCATTGCGCTAACAACGCAAGGTTGTGGGTTCGATCCCAGGGGATTGCAAATACCTATGTAAAAATGTATAGGATAAAGCAATGTAAGTCGCTTTGGATAAAAGCTTCTGCCAAATGCCTAAATGTAAGTGTTTCTACATGCTGACGACACAGACTGGACAAACGTCACTTTTCCAGAGCAGAGGCGAATCTGCTTTCCGGCTTTTTCTTTGTGCTCTTATGAGACGTTCTACAATTTGCATGTCCAGAGCTTTGACTTCTATGATGTGGAAATTGGAAACACGTCACAGGACCCGACTGAAAGGTCAGCGACTTGCAGAGGACGCTTCCACTCCAGTGTGCTTAGCGTCAGGGTGAAGGCCTGAATAAGCTTGTGTTGAAAGGAGCCTTTATGAAGCAGGCTGACCGTTGCATTCATGCCAGGGCCTCTTGCAAGATAGAATGACGTTGTCATTCTGACACTGGGGTCATCGTGGCAATAATTGTCGTTCCCTGGTCGTCAACCAAGTCTCTGTGCTGCTGAGCGGAGATAAGATCCCCAGAGTATAAAACTGCAGGCGCACCGGATAGAGCTTTCGTTAGCAAAGTTCTCCACTCGGTCTGATCTGTAGCGTGAGTCAAGTTTGCCTCTTCTCTACGTAATTTCTTTTCTCCAAGTCTGAACGGAGCATTGTTTGTACCTCTGTCATTACTTGTGTCTCTCGCGTATGTGATCATGCTGATAGCGTAAGGCCTTAGATTTCAGAATAGGGCACTGTTCATGATTCTGTGTGCATGTGAAGGGAGAGGACTTTGTTTAGATTAGCATGAAAGCCTGTCTCTTTCTCACAGAAGGATTAATGTTGCCCTGTATTTTATTTCTAGAGATCAGTTGGACAATCAATCCAGTCTTCAATTCAGATTATAGATCTGGGAGTTGGGCCATTAGCTCTAAAACTTTTGAGATTTATTCTTTGGCACTTTTCATCTTTGGCATGTTTGAATTAGTCTTATTTGCTGAGTAGGGTGCATCGCGAGTTAATAATTCTGTGAGTCATTCAAAAGACACATGCTTCAAATCGGTTGAATGATTCACCTATTGGCCAATTTTAGTTTCACATTTAAAAGTAAGCCTAACATTTATTTTTTTCAAATATTGATGTATAGATGGACCGCTGAACAGTATACTAAAAGTAATGCTTTTAGTATTTGCTGTTGTAAAGTGCCGTAACATTCCTAGACACTAAAGTGTTTTTGATACAAGGATGCACATTATATTATTGACCATATCGCTATTGCCTGAAAATTGGTTGTTTTGATAGGGATGTACGTTATGTTAAAGGCCATATCGCTATTGCCTGATAATTGTTCATTTTGATAGGGATTTACGTTATATTATCGACCATATCGCTATTGCCCGATAATTGGTAATTTTTAATGTTTTCGGTATATAATAAAATCAGGCCGATATTAAAGCTGATAAATTAGAAATCATTTTCTCTGGTGCGCACTGCTCACAGTTTAATTCCAGTACAGTCTTTCTGTCGTGATCATTGAAAACATTGTCGATGTAGTCAATGGCACCCGAATCCGCTGCTTAAAACAAATCATCCACCCGCCACCCACCTGTACCTATAATTTTCTATGATCTAGATATCCGCACCCGATCATCACATTATTCATTCCAATTCTAATTCTTTGTTTTTAAGCGTGACGTCAGTGGATCATTCATTTTTAACAGAGCTAATTTGCGCATCTCTGATAAATAATACACTGATCTTAGGCTGGTTTTGAATAAACACTTTAATTCAAAAAGTTCTTTCAGATCTCTTTCGCCTCCATTTCTCTAAGAATGGACCCCCGTCCCATCCTCGCGACCCACGTTTTTTGTTAACTGAGAGTCTGCAAATTAGTGCCTGTCTGCCTGATGAAAATGCATTTAAACATGTTCATATTTTAGAGAATGTTAATTAATGACTGATCTTATCCACCAGCAGTTAATCAGAATGTTCTTTTTTATTACCTTACCCGCCCCACCTGCAGATTATCCGCAGCGCCCGAGGATATAACCGCAATCCGTGCATCACTAGTATGTAGATATTTATGAATGTGCAAATTATAGGAACAAAAACGCACTGTTTGTAGCAGATTGATGTTTGAATGATTTCTCTCTTGAGACCTGTTAGACTCGTGGATTTTGAGAACACTTTTCTTATCTGCCAAAATGTACGGTGCTTCCCTAGTTTTTTAGTCTTACCATAGTAAATGTACACTACAGTACTACAGCTATACACTTAATCCAATAACTATAGTTAATACTAAGTTAATACGAAGTATAATACAGTTCACTATAGTAAATGCAAAAATAAACCACTAGTAAATTCACATTTGTTGTAGAAATAGCATAGTTTAAGTAACATGCAGAAAGAGTTTTTAATGACTGTTTCTTACTATACACACTTTCAATAAAACATTAAATAAATACCCTCTTCGGCATGCAGACACAACATGATCATGTCTATAATGAGTTTGGATGGTAAACATTATAATTAACACTTTAACAGATTAAAATGGAAGGTTAACTGCCCTTCATTATGAGTCATTTTGACATCCAAAGGCGCCACTGTATGACATAATATGTCTTTAGCATCAGCAGTGATAGTTTCTTTATAATGATATCATGCACACATTTGCAAACCAAAATGACCTAATACCACACAGGATACTTTTTTTAACCTTGTGGTCCAGAAATAATATTTCATCATCTGTTTCACCAGAATGCAGACAGGAAGTTCTTTTATTAAACCCCTGGTATTTTCCCATAATCCCTTAAATATCTTAAATGCCAAATTAGTGAATTGATCTTATGTTCATAGAATCATATCAAGTCATTGAAAGTGCCTTTTTTGCATTAATTGCTGTTTGGAGTTTTGAAAGGCACTGGTGTACAGAGCTACATTGTTTACTCCACAAGAGTTTACTAAATGCACCCAAATCTTCCAAATCCATACTTCATTCAATCAATCTAAGAGCTTCAGCAGTAACAACGCACTCCACGCATGTAAAAAATCATACCTTGAAAACAGTGTAGCTTTTCTTTCATTTATTTACTGTGACCTTGCAGAGCATGGGATCGGTTCCTTCAGTTTAACTATACTTGTATAAGGGCGTATGTAAAAATGGCTCTGCGAAGAACCTCAGCCTTGGATTCCCACAGTACAGATTGACTCAATGCAGATCACATTTACAACCCCATAGAACTAGTGTTCATTTGGTCATTGATCTTTATAGACTTTGAATAAGTAGTACACCAAAATGAAAGATCGGTCATCATTTACTCACCTTCACGCTATTTTAATACCTTATGACTTTTCTTCTTTCGTGGACATAAGGAGAAGTTTAGCAAATGTTTTTGTTCATGTTCTATGTTTATCTTTGTTCATTTAAACTTGCCACGTTGCATTCAGTTAAGAAACATGGGAGAACAAATGGTGCTTTCTGACGTTAAAAATGGCACGGCGCATCTTCATATCTGTATATCTACACACACCAAGATTAAAGAGAAAAACAATATTTTGGGCGAACTATGTCTAAAAGCAGGTCCTTGTTCGCTTGCTTCTGTTGGTGACACTGTTTTGTAAATTTGTAGATAAGGCAATTTAGTTATTTTTATTGACTTTAAAAACATTATTTTCAACGTACAAGGAATGTCAAGTAACATGCAACAGTGCAACACATACAAACTTATTGCGTGTTACGAAGTCTTGTTGCCGAATGGAAGAGAATGTTTTATATACAAAGGGGTGTTGAGAGAGCTGTCCATACAACAAGAGTTATGGCCTGCGGGAAGAAACTGCAGGTGTCTGTTTGCCCTAGTTTTTTGGGCTTTCTTAACAGTTCTCCATTGTGAGGGAAGATAGTGGGATGGTCCATCAATGTTTCTCACCTTTCTCATGGTTCTGTGTCTTAGGCAGTGCTGAGTAACTAACAAAAGTACACAGCGTTGGGTCAAAAAGGGACTAACCGTTGAGTTGTAAATTAACCTTATGCTAGGTTTTTTAACCCCAATTGCTGAGTTATTTTAATCTATGGTGGGTCAAATATAAACCATTTTTAGGTTAGTTTAACCCAACTGCTGGGTTGATTCCTTTTTGACCAAATGCCGGGTTGAAAATATTTTTTCCAAATTTCCCCTGCAACTAGAATAAGTGTCTTTAACTTGTGGTAGCGTGTAGATTACCTAAAGCTTAACTGTCGGTTATCACATGTAAATTATACACGGTTTCAAAGATACAATTTAAACAAACGTTACTGTGCATGCGTGCTTTTGTGGCCCGAACTTAACTTCCGGTAAACATCCGCAAAGAATAGAGTCCCTGCAGGTTATTTCTGAAAGCAAGCAAAAGAAATGGCAAGTAAATGACATTAGCCAGCAACTTAAAAGTATGTCTAGCTTGTATTATTTTGGGTTACCAGTACAATAACCGTTACTTGGCTAAACTTAAATGGACACAGTTATACGACCCATTTAACAAATAGTTTATTTAATACAATTATTATACAATAAAATATTAATATAAATAAAAATTAATGTAAATTCAATAAAATAAAATATAAAGTTATATTATTAGCCACTAGCCAGACCGATCAACATACACCGGAAGTTAACTTTGAGCCATGTGCGTGTGTCCGATAAAACCGTCTAGAAGTAGGACATAGTTTGACAAACTACAGTTTTGTAGAATTTTTGTTATCTCCCTTCATTTCTACCAAGCTAATAAATATTACTAGAGGGCTTTCCTCAGTGAAATGAGTTGTCTTGTTTGTATAAGATACCTAGTTGAGCTATACTCCTTACGTATGCAGATTAACTCACCTATCTGATGAAATCAAAGGCAAAACAACAGGTCGCTTGCTAATGCAACATCCTACTTCAGCACACATTTAGCTTCCCTTGCCGTGCTTTGAGTCATGTCTGTTTATGTCATTTTGGCGGTAGTGAACTTGCGTGAGTCAGCTTTACAACTTCAGAAAGTTCACTAGGTGAAAACTTGTAGTTTTCCATGATGGTTTAGGCATAACAGTGGCATGACAAATGTGAATTCAACTTGACTTGGGATGGTGATATTTCTGGCAATATCTCAACTGTATACATTTTTAGTTTGTCTCATTAGTATCTAACAGTAGTTTAAGATATCAAATATTTTTCTTTAATAATTGATTAAAGGGACTTATTAAACAAAAAAGAAAATTCTGTCTTCATTTACTCGTCCTCAAGTTGTCTTTGTTCTGTTGAACACAAAGAAAGATATTTGGAAGAATGTTAGCTGCTGACAGTTCTGGGGCACCATTGACTACCATAGTAGAAATATTTTTTTTTTGTTCTGTTGAGTTGCTAACGGTTAACTTGACTAGTTTATTAACTTGTGTACTGTCAGCTTATTTTAGTTTGTGATGACATCTAAAGCGGTCTTGAAGCTCTGGTTTATTCAGTAATTATTAGAGGTAACTAACGCACGCACAACGATTACATGTATGAATATCATTTCTGTTCTCTTCACTAACCTTACACACACACACACACCCTCCCTCACACCCCTCTTTTTCCGTCTCATTAGCTCACACACCTTTGCTTTGACGCAGCCGGCATCGCCGCGCTCCTGTCATTCCCAGCTGTCCATCAATCTTCTAGAGCCGTACTTCTGTCACATCAATAGTAGTGTGCGTGAGACTGTGAGGTGCAATAGCAGCAGTGGAACACGTTTTTTTTCTCTCCAGGTCTACCTCAGCCTGTCTCTTGTGTAATTACGAAACAACGCATGAGAAAAAGTCGAAGGGGGCCGGACAGCTAATTACTGCTTTTCATTAGAAGATAGTTGTGTCAGAACAGGAGATTGGAGATGTAATGCCATTGTGCTGCTGTGTTTTTAGTACATTAACAAGTTTGACAAGAAAATCTGCCACTTCCTAGGTAGCAGGATCTCTGTTTCAGTCTGTTTTGTAACATATCTAGCGATGGCCAATATATATACCAAAATTCACTGATTAGTATTTCTTTTTTGTAATGATCACCACTGGCAGATATTTAAAGCGAATATTAAGGGGCTTCTTTTTCCAATACTCACTACCAAACTTAAATTCTAACTTCCAAGCAGCTAGTGAAAAACAGAAAAAGTAAAGATTTTTTTTTTGAAGCAAGCACATATATTATTTAAATTGGGGCTGTGTGGTTTATTTATTGTATATATTCAGAAATTTTTAACTAAATTGCACTCTTTTACCCATTTGTAAGTTTTGTAATATTTGTTTGTATACTTCTTTCTTTCTGAGCATTTTGAGTCCGTCAAGATGTTTATTCTGGTACTGAAAATAGAAAATAGAAAATTTTTAGCTATTACAATTTTTGTTACAACTATTTTACGAGGGGGCTGATTGTGACGAATTCTTATGAATTTGTACGATCTTATCCGAACATTTTAGTACGATTTGCTTTTGCGCCAGTGACATTAGGTTTAAGGGCGGGGCTTCAGTATTACCTTTTTTCTAGTAATGGTACGTTTTTGTACGATTCACGGCGTATTGAATTCTTACGAATAAGCCACCTCGTAAGATCTCTACGAATTCCTGTGAGATCAGGCACAAATAGCTGACTATATAATTTAATGCAGAAGTCTGGAGATGTCTGGAGTTATCTTTTTAATTATCTTAAATGTGATGAAGTGATTCTGAAAATAGGGAAGCATGACACAAAAGCCAAAGACGTCCGTCTGCTTGCACCTATAGACTAGCAATTACAGAATGCAAGAAGTTGTCCTGTGTGAGCTCTGCAATTGAAAGGTTATTCGAATTAAGTGATAGACAGTTAAATTGCAAAGTAATACAAATTTAAACTATAAATGAGCACAGACTAAAATATTTGATTGATTTCTAGTACTAGTTAAAAACGGTTGTGCAGTTAATATCTAGTTAAAGCGTTGTTTAGTTTGATGGAACAGATTATCAGACATCAGCTGTTGTTTAGGTTGGCCATAATGCAAGCTATTGAATCCGTATTTCTGTTTGTGCTCATTCTCTACTATTGGTCAAGGGCTACTCTTATTTCATCAGAAAGCCTATACTTGTCATTATAGATTTGCAGTCAGGAGATTCTTTCCATGCCCACAGAAGTTTATGTACGTCATACAGTCATAAGTTATTTAGGTCAGTGTGACTTTTTTTGTTTGCATGTTTCACCATCATTAGTCATATGATGTTGAACTATAGAACATTTAAATAGACAGTCATAGGTTGTAAAGCCTAATCGTTGTTGCTCTGCATCATCCTCTGGAACACCACAACCTCTCAATGTCAAAAGCGTGTTTTGTCAATCAACACATCATTTATCTAATAGTATGTTGATTAAAAATACATGCTGTCTAATATGCCCTGAATATTTTATTCATGAAAGAACAGCAACTTCATGACTCTACCTTTGTAAGGCCATGATGAAATTGAAAGGGTTCTAGTCGAATTTTTGGCTCATTGTAGTTCTTAAAAAATTATATTATAATTAAAAGGGGTTCAGGAATACGTCATGGTTCTGTTAGATTTGGACTTTTGCCATGCTTAAAGTTGCTTATAAATTTTAACCAAAGCTGTCCAATTCCAGATAGCACAAAGCTAACAACTTCCTTTATATTTATACAGTTTATAACATGATTTTACAATATTTTTATATACAATTCATTAAACAATTTATAAATAAGTTGAATATTTCACTTATTTGACTTTGCGTGAGATTTTATACGAAGACAAAACCAACTGTCGTGACCTGACTGAAGGACGACCTGTAGGCGTATCAGCATTTTTTTTTGTTTAGGAAATCAAACCAAAGTTAACATACCTTAACACCCACCCTTAAAGGTTTGGATGTCAAGGAAGGGATCTGTTCAGATCTGCAACCAAGTGTAATTCATCATCTAAGTTCCTGTGAAAAACTTGGTCATGAGTGTTTTTGTTTCGGTCAGCCTTGTAAAAAATTGTCAATGTATTTTATTCCTACTGCCAATGTGTCAAATGACGGAAACTGTAATTCATTTTCCAGTAATTGTGTTTTCTGTTTTTCCTAGGATTCCTTTCAAACTCGGACAACCGAAGAAACAAATCGTTTCAAAAACAGTAAGTACTAAAATCCTTTCTTATGGGCAGATCACATAGAAAGCGTTTTTGCTGTTAGACACGCCCCTTTTGTATAGTTTTCAGTTGGCAGAGATCGTTTTTCGTGCTGCTTATGCGCACCGGGCGCGACACGTTCGTGTTTGGCTGCGCGATCTGAGCACCTGAAGTTGAAAAAAACTCAACTCTGAGCAGAAAAGCGTTTGACGCCTTTTTTCCCATTGTCCAATTGAATGAAAGGAGAGGCGGGCCTTCCGATGTGGTGACGGAACTTTAGTTGCTTGAAACGCCCTGAGACTGCAATGATGAAGGAGAAACTAGTGTTGGCTGATGCGGGTAAACCGAGCAAGGTCAGAGCAAGCGCCCTCTGCTTGTACCTTTTTAAAGATTCTGAAAATATGACCGTTAACAGCAACTAGAGCACTCGCGCTATAATCCTTGACTGACACGACAGCTGTTTCGTTCTATGTGATCGCCCCTCAGTCTTTCTTGTAATTTTGTTATGACCTACACCATGTCTACTGCCACACAATTCGATGCGACAAAAGACAAGAGAGCTCCACCAAGCAAACTGCAAAACAGCTGACAGTAGGGCAAATTGGGCTTTCCCGAAACATTCTCCTTTTCTCCTATTGGTCTAAGAGGCAATTTCTTTACAGAGATACTTAATCGCAGCTTTATTGAAAGTAGAAATACTTGGCCACAGGCTCTGAGAGCTGTCCATCCAATGACTCAAAGATAGGTCACACCATGAAAGACAGTTAGGACTGTCAGCTTGGCGGCAAAGAGCGGAGACTAAACAAAAACACAAAATCACAAGGACGACATCACAAAACAAAAAAGGACACCCTGTCTGTAGAATTTAGTCCAAGAAGCTTCGTCCTGGCCATTTATAATGAACAACTAAAACCAAGACTTCGCATTTATCGTCTTTATTGCCAGACTCACTAAATTGGGCACTGTCTGGTAGGCAAGCAGACCTTTCATTTGGTTTAGCCATGTTAGAATGTTAGAAATGGTGTTCCTCAACTGGTCATCTCGGCAAAGTTTTTCTTTTAATGTTGTACCTGCATTATTTGGCAGGCAAATTCACAAGGTGAGGTTGGTGCTTTGATATTGCAATCTGCAACTTTTGCCTCTCTTTTACCTTCTCTGTTTTATCCTAATTGCAAATTGCATACTTAATTTTACGTGGGTCGAAGTCAAATGATGGCAAACTAATATTTCACATTAAATATTTTAAAGGTCCAGTGTAGGGGTTACCCCGAATAGTCGAAGATTCGATGCTTCGATAGGAGGAGCCTGATTCCACTACCAATCTAACCGTCGAATCTTCGCAGAGGTGTTATGCAATGGGGATGATGCCATTTTGGTTATATGGGCAGTGGCGTAGCAGAGATTTTAGGCACTGCGCCGCCTAAAATATTGATGATGTAAACAAATGGGACATTTTTAGGGTTGGGTACCGAAACCCCCAGTACATATAAGCGCTTGGTCTGGCTTTGACCCAGTGCAGGATCGCGTCTTCTGTCCTGTGAGACCGGTAAAGAGAAGCAGGACGTTTCCGCATGCAACCGCAGATGTCTCGCAAGTGAATGTCCGAACATTTGTCACTTACTGAACACTTGCCTAAACACATTTATTTTGCGCATTGCATCTGGTTTTATTTCATTTAAAATTTGTATTTATTATAAAGGTATACTCTGTTCTAAACGAATGCTGTAATATTTGATTGGTTTTGCCGCATCTATGTTGGCCTGCACTTTGCGTTGTACCCCACATGCACATGCACGCACCGCTAGCACACACACACACACACTCAACTATAGGCAAGTCATCTAGTGGTGAGGTTGCGAATTGCGACCAACGCCTCACTCCACTCCTCTCTTATGAAGCACGAGGGTGGCTAACACAGAACTGAAAATGATGTCGTCATGTTTTCACTTCTTTGCCGAAGGAGATAACGTTTTTATTAAACACGCTCTGTAGAGCAGTTTGTCCGTTTGGGGCCACTGTAGAAAAAAGCATGCACTGTAAAAAATGTCAAGTTGTTTCAACTAATTGTTATTTTGTAACTAGTTCCCCAGAAGTTTTACGTTCACTCAATTTCGGTCTCCAAAGTGTTACTTGAATTTTTTGCTGGCCCAATCTTGACTCAAACATTAAAAAGTATGTTTGCTCAACTAGTTTTATAGTTCATTCAACTAAAATGTTTTAATCTGTATTTATTTTTAAGGACACAGCAAATTCAGTTAAAGTTTTTAGCATTAATTCTATTTGTTTTATGTTATTTAAACTAAGATTTATATTTGATTATCATAACTTTACATCACATAAAAAAGAAGACAAATGAACACATACCTTTGTTTTTGAATAATCTGCATTTAGTAAAGTATACGCAGAGAGATTGTAAATGAAACGGAACAGTCTTTTTTAAAGATGTTTACTTAGTCTAGTTGAATCTAGTTTTGTATTACAAAAGGAATTGTGGGGATGTAATCGAGTCATTGTTTGAAAAAATTCACTATGAGTTCATCAGTTCTTCCCTTTGGGGACGCTGTACACTTCCGTGTCTTTGAGCTGAAGTCTTGTTCTCTTCCTCTTTTTAAGGAGGTAATTCATCCTCTCATTTCTTTTTCTCCCTCATCAACTCTTTCCAAAGCTCGCCTTCTTTCCTCTTATGCCACACATTCATAGTCAGCCGTGAGCGGGCAGGCCACAGGCCGGACACCGGCCGCCTGCCTATCCAAATATTGTTTATTTACAGGCTTTTCCCACCAGACCACAGGACAGGAACCCCTGCTGCTGCAATTTTGACATCATTAACCCCCTACACAGCGGTAGGATGGCATGGACACAAGCTAATGTGGCAAGAGAATTACAGGACTTCAAATAAATACAGCGTTCCAAATGAAAGATTCTGCTTGCTCTGTTTTCAAAATCTTTTCATTTGATCCTTTGGAGATTTTGCCTAATAGCTAAAACATCTCAAAATGACATTCACGTCACTTTTTTCTGTTGGGTGCGTGGCTTTTTCGATCTCAACTTACTCTTAGATTCTGCTACCTTGTAGATCCTGTTTTTGTGATTACACACCCAGAAGAGCTGATAGAAATGTAGAGCAGTTTGCCCACACACTTCTTTAAAGAGATTATTTTATCTATTCCTATTTTTCCACTCACATGTCTTTATATTTTGTTTTCCACAGGTTGAAAGAGACTTTGAGCGGGAATATGAGAAGCTCCAAAAGTAAGTTGACGTGTCCGTTGTTTGGTTTTTTGTATGTGTTTTGTTGCCCACAGAGCTTTGAATGTTTGTGAGTATCATTAGCCTGCCGGCAAATGCTCACCAAATGATGGCACTTTAAAAGAAGTCACAAGCATTTCAATATTTGTTTTCCCAACAAGAACAAACTACTAAAGCAGTACATGGATTTTAAAAATAGAGCGACATTGGATCTGGAGGCTTTTGATGGACTGACATACAATTTGTTTGTCCATACATTTTGGGAAAAAGTGAAAAAAAAAGACTGTTGTATTGTATTTCAGCAATTCATGTGAGAGCCAGACGTTGAATGAAATACAACTAGTTGAATTTAATTTATTTCAGGTTTGTTCCTATTGCAGTTTGCATCGTTTCAAAGCAGCTGTACAGAAAAAACTTTATAAACAAACATACAATAAATATGGATATAAAAATATATATATGTGACATCTTTTTAGGCCTATACATTTCTGTATGTATTTACACATAACATATACAGTACATAGACATAAAGCAGTAGGCTTCTTATCATCATAAAAACATGATTATTGCACAATAGTCTTTCAAAAGATGAGCATATATTAAGAAACATAAGCAACACAATTTGTATTAAAAAATGCTGAAAGAGAAAAAAAACAATAATAACAACAAGGAGGTTTCAACGTGAATAGAGAATTTGCAATGATATAATGTTCAACATCGGCAAGGAACCAAAACTCTAAAGGTGTATAGTATATGTTGAGA
This sequence comes from Triplophysa siluroides, assembly GCA_006030095.1. NCBI lineage: Eukaryota > Metazoa > Chordata > Actinopteri > Cypriniformes > Nemacheilidae > Triplophysa > Triplophysa siluroides. Next base: position 2,142,774 of record VCII01000010.1, on the reverse strand, counting down.
AAAAAATCGTATTATACAATCCCTATATATTAACCAACAGAATCACCCCTTGTGGCCTTATCGTTTATCCTGGCTCAGTGCAGTTTGTCCACAAAACCGAGGGATCCGAGGATAACTGTCATGAACACGTCTTGGTCATATTTACCCCAAAATAATTACAATAGAAAATAAGGCGCATTTGAGGTAAATTAGGAGCGGTTTGGGGGCATTCCTATAAAAAATAAAACAAATGTATTTTTATTTTGGGATAAAAAATTGGGACAATAAAGTTGTTACAACTATTCAAACACAAAGACATTAATATTTTAGACGCAGATCGTAGAAGCAAACCTAACATTTATATTTTGCATGCTTTATTGCAGATTCAGGCCAGAGGTCATGAGATGTACGTGCTTTGTGCCTCAGCTAACCCTTTACCTTTAGTTTCACTTGTGTGGGTGGAGTCTCAGTACAGAGAGTTATAACACGTATATCGAACACGCAAGCACTCACGGGGTGGGCACAGACATGCAGGGGCCTGAACTCTTGTTTGAGAGGGCCGCACCTCTGCTTTGATTGCTATCAGAACGCCTCTCGTTACGTAACTACACACACCCCAGTGCTCAAAAACATGATGCCTGTTGTCCTCGTGAATTTTTGTGGTGGTAATGGAGTTGGGGGTGTGGTGGTGCACGAGGAAGGTGATGCCCAAGTGCACTTCCCAGGGCATGTGTGGTGAAGCGTCTCCAGGTTTGCTCATGTGGTCTATATTGCATATGTAACTTATTCATCTCATGAACTATAAACCTCTCTGTGAGCAAGAAAACAACTTCAAACAACTACAAATGTCATTTTGACTGAATTAATTTTTTGGGGTGAATTGACTGAATTTAAATGTTTTGGGTGAATTGTCCTTTTAATAAGATATAGAAATTCGCCAATAGAATTCACAAAAACATCTGTTTTAAATAATCTTTTTAAATTCATAATTAATGAATAAATTATTTTGTTAATTTTGTGTAGTATTTCTATTGTTTGCTCTTTAACAGGGCTTAGTCTGGGGGGGATTGCCCCTCCAAAAATATCCAAAAATGAAATGCGTATTATTAAATACTTACTAAATGCTTATTTGTATTATCTATTAAATAATAATCTGTCGATTTAATCACAGATAAATGTAAATACGTTGCATAATGACTAGTATAATAGTCTGTATATAAAACAGATTCTAATGATTTTTTTAGCAACAGCTGCCAAATACCCTTTTTTATATTCTGAGAACAGCAATTTTGTAGATACATAATATACATTAGGGATGTAACAATATTATCGATATCGTGTTATCGCTATAGCAAAATTGTCTCAATATTACCGTGGTCACATGACTGTATGAAACGATTGGTCTTCCCGGCCTAACATAAAAAATATAAAAAATTAATTGTGTTACCTTTGGCAAGGGCCATCTGGTGCAATTATTTAATTTTATTATCATTTGACCCATCTCATACTATAACTCATACCTCTAAGCAACAGTTATGATTAGAGGATAAAGAAAAGAGGATGCTCATGGCACGTTTCCAAGTCATTATTTGTCATTATAAATACTGTACCGTGAACATTATACCGAGGTATTACCGTACAGTGAGATATTGATATCATTACATCGCCATAAAATGCATCAATTAATGCTTAAAAACAAAGCCATTTTATGACACTGTGGCAATTACTGTACTCGCTGTAAAAGGCTTTGTGAAGATGCATTGTTTTAACATCTTATCCACCGCCTACTTCCCAAAATTTTCTTCTCCTGCCCCTTATACCACGTCAGAAAGTGGAGGTTTGGCGCTAATGTGTTGGCTTGTGACCTGTGCTAGCTCTAAATGCCATTCACGTGTTGCGACGAGGCGTGCTGGTGGCACGTTCGCATGCCAGACGTCTGGAGCAGCTGGGCCAGTTCTACTCTATTAGCACCTACTGTAATGGGTCCTTTATCACATCTTGTTAAGAGTCTCTCTTTCCATTCGTTGCCAGTTAACCGCGGTTCCCTCCTCCTCTTTATCTCTACAATAGTTTTTTTTTCGTAATATACTTTCCCACACTTTTTCCACCCATGTCGTTCTTTTATTCTATTTTGATATCAGGCCAAAAAATACCAATTTCACCAACGTTTCCACTGTTTCGTGGTTTTCCTTTATCGCTGTGATAAGTGCAGTGAGAGGTGGCTCATGGGAGTCCCCTAGCCTAATTTTCCACCTAATTGATTATAATGAACAGCCCCCCATCACCACCACAAACACACACACTTATTCATGTGAGCGCGAGTCAGATGCAGTAGTGCGGTAATTGCAGTTGTTAACACCCCCAACGGGTGTGAATGGATCACTGCAGCGAAAGACCCTGTGAATGATCTCCTCAGCCGTTCGGGAAACGTTACATTTTACTGGAACATGAATGGATACTCGTAGATGAGCCGTTTTAAAATAGCTACCGTTGTATTATGTCTGATTGAAATTGAATAAGCGTATTTGATGATACGACAAGATAATGCTGTTCAGTTCAAGTGTAATTAAAACATTTACAACTGTCAGTTTTACACGGTCCATATGTTCGCTGCTGAGTTTTTTTTCCCAGTTAATAGTGGGAACTATTGAGTGGAGAAATATTGTCATTAGAACAGTGTCATTAAAGCCTCTGTGGGAAATCCTAATTAATGGTGTTTGCTAAGGCAAGCAACAATATTATTATTTCTCAAAACCTCAAACTGTTAAACTATTTGTTCTGTAACTAATTTCTGCAGTGAACATGAATGTTACATTTCTAATGCCTTTTTAATTGGTCAAAACAATTTTTTTTAATTAAAACACGTAGATACACATTCAGGGCGAGACTAAAGTCGCATAAGTTGGTAACCACATAGCAATCGCCCAGAACATCCACAACTGCATATTGCAAAATGTTAAAGTAACTAAGAACGCCCTGGCAACCTCAAAAGCAATGTCCTGGCAACCAACCAGAACACCCCAGCATTGTTTTACAGGATTTAGCATCACTTCATTACAAAAAAAATCTAGCCATTTTTTCTATTTGATATTTTTTCTATTTCAACAACTGATGTTCCACTTTCCTTCTTTTTAGGTTGGAAGAACAGACAAAGAAGCTTCACAAAGACATGAAGAAAAGCACAGAGGCTGATTTAGGTTTGTGATCGTGATGTCAGATTTGAATGATCCCCTCTTTTCAATTAAAGTCGCTATATTTTGGCCATTTTACAAGCATTCATTTTGTATGTTTGGTGTCTTATCGTTTTCATTTACACATTTAGCAGATTTTCAAATAATAGATTTTCATGCATGATTTTAATACATTTTACACATCGGTTTTCACAATTTATTTACCTAAACCCAGTCTCTATGAATCCCCTTTCGCGGTTGTACTTAAATTGTGATTCATGTTAAAGAGAAAAAATCCTTTTGCAGTAAATTTTAAGTATCGTAGATCTTTTTTATGCTTGAAACAACAACACTTAACTAAAGATGAAAAAGTGAAAATGGATTATATGACCCCTTTAATGTAAAAGTAGATGGTTTATTCTTAGCCGGGAACCATGTTTCATATTATTCAAAATATGTTCTAAACAATCATGAGGGTAGGAGGAGAATGTGTAGAAGTTTGTGACTGACGGGTGGATGCATATTTTGTGCATGTCCATGATGGAAACACATTTTTCAGCACATGGTCATTGGACGTAACATGTGCTGCGCAGGTTGTCTGGGACTACGCATGCCGCACATCTGAGCTGCACTTGCTCTGTCGGTCCACACCGCAGGGAGTCATACAGCAGTCAAACACATGCATGTTACATATTAACAAACAAAGGCCTTTTGTCTGGAAGTTAACAAAAGGTCAAAAGTCAGAAGTGTTTTAAGATGTTTTTAGTTGTATTTCTCAGATCCACAAAACACAAGGCAATGTACTTGCTAAAGAACAAAGATTTCACAAGTTGCTTTCATGCATGTTTGAGAGTTGACGGAGATGATGAATATTCACCAAAGGGCTCTGATTGTGTACTGATGCCTCAATAGTGCCAACCCCAATTACAGTCCGTCGCATTCCCTGCCAGAGCCGCTTTAAGTCAGAATGCTGATCAGATGAGCATGTCAGCGTCAATCCGTATCAGACACGCGGGAGGCAGGAAGCCAGATAAAACATCCACCCCTCACACCCCAAAACGAAGCTTGATTTACTTCAGCTAATTGGGGCAAAGTAAAGAAAGAAGGAGAAAGTTTTGTCATTTTGGTCCCCATGTAAAGAGTTGTATTTTGTATTTGAGAATATTGATAAATAATCATGTTTTCTTATGGACAATTTGAACAACTGCTAATAGTGAATGTCCATTGAGATAAGAACAATAGTAACAGAGTTGTGTTTCTAAAGTAAAGTTAATATATAAATATTGAAAATGTTATTATAGTTTCATATCACTGCTGTAGTATTGAAACATCGTTTCTCCATATTTCGTGATTTTTTGTTGTTGTTGTTTTTGTTGTTGTTGTTGTCATAAATCATTATTATTTGTCAATGGGATTTGCAAATATCCATGCAATGAAAAATATTAAAAAGTGCTTGTCAAATTTGACAACACTGTATGTAGTCATTTAAAAAGAACAGTGTTTTTAAAATTTCCAGAATTTGGACATACAAGATTTTAGAAGGACAGTGACAATATGTAAAAATAAAAGATGAATAAAATTAATGTAGAATTAATAGATTAAATAGATATTCTTCCAATAAGATTTTTGTCAAGATTGTCAATAACTTGACAATGCTGTTGCAACAACTTTTTAAACAGACTAACTTTGAATTGAAAATACCTTTTTTCATCATGACTATACACATTTTTTGTAATGTATTTTGTTAAACTCCTAATAGGGCAAATATTTATAATATTGTTAATGTCACGTATGCAAATGTATGGTGCTTCCTTGGTATATCAGTAACCCCTTTAACATCTGTTTTTAATGCCAATTTTCATTGTTGTTATTTTTAAAAATATTTTTGCCAGAAAACAAAACTAAAATGGTTAGGAAGAGTGTCGTTTTTTTGCAGTGTTATGCCAGTAATGAGACCGTGTCTCTTCTTGCTCATTTAAAATCTCAAATTAAAAACGGTACTAATAAGAAAATATAAAGCAGTAATCGAATCTACAGTAAGTTACTGGCAAACCTGCTTTAAAATTACAGCATAGTTTTAAAGTGTATGATATGATTTTCTGCAGTTGTTTTTGTTGAAATAAAATTTTATTTTTCAGCCATGTCCAAAGCAGCAGTGAAGATCTCGGGGGACTTGTTGGGTAATCCACTGTGTGAGCAGGATCAGGCCTTCTTGGAGTCTATGACCGCTCTAGATACAGCCATGAAGAGAATGGATGCGTTCAATCAGGAAAAGGTAAGAGACTAGTTACTAGTTACAATATGTAATTTCAGTAAACATTACCAATAACAGTGAGATTTAACTATTACCTAAGATTAATGTGCAACTGAACATGTAAAAAGCTCATATTCATTACATTAGAAGAATGCTGTCTAAAATTAGATTTATTTAACAAATAAACCTCATATGTAATTGTTACTGACCTGGATGCTCGAGCACATGTCATTGTAAATACATGCATCCATTTTAAAGCAACCACATACCAGCCAAGGAGCGTGTGTCTTCAAAATTAAATTAAACTCTGTACTGCTGGTATTTTTAGTTCATTTTTTATCAAATTTAGCTTCTTTAGTTAACATATTCAGTTATTCTGCTGCAGTGATTTTTGGAATTATTTTAAATTAAAACTTTTTGTTGGTTTAAATATACCATGCTCAACCCCCGCTACGACCATATGTATTTGGGCTTTTAAAGCTGTCTCTTATTAGGCAATGATGTTCATTTGCATAATAAGCATGTAATGTTTGAGCATATATGGCTGCCACTGAAGCTGGCTTACTCATCTCCATGCCCACACGGAATCTGCACACTTTTCACATTTCTGTGCTTTAATTGAGGCAAAATGCTGCAAAAATTACCCTAATTGGAGTAAACTTTACTGCGACTCTTTTAACGTTAGATCAAATTAGCCAAAGTATTTATGAACATGGTATAAATAAACATGACGGCCTGGGTGATGTAGAACTGTCTGAATCACGGTTCTTCGGAAATAACATATGTTAAACAGTCAAAAACAACAACTGGAAGCTTTACAGACATACCATCATTGTGTCTACAGAACACTGGAAACCAAAGATACTTCGAAATTAGATGAATGTGCATTTCGCCTTTTTATGTAGAATAAGTGATAACTATAGTGCAGGTGTTTGCAGGATTTGAATACTAACTGGCTGTGCCACAACAACCTCATATTTGACATTTTCCCCCATAATATACATTTGTCTGCTTCTATTCGCTCATTGGGACCAGTTCATTACACCCAACAGACTCATCTGTGATCGGTTACAAAGTGTAATTGTTGCAAAAAAGAATCAGTCTGTTTGGCTAATTGTGCAGCGCCTGATGCAAGTGTTCATGGGTAATCCTTTGTCTTTTCCATGATGAAGCGAAGACGGTATAAAGCGACGCCAAGCGCGTATAACTTTCTGTTTCCTGCATTTCAAAAATGTACCTTCTTCAATTCTGCCCTGCAACACCTTCTAACCCGTGTTTATTTTCCACTTTTGGCGGTGGAAAATAGTTGCTTTTCTGACTTTGGCAGAAGTGTGTTCTGTCTTCCCTCCAGCAGATTGGGCATGAGTATGTTTTTTTTTCTCACAGCAGACCCCACGCCCTTCTACACTCGGTGCGCACATGCATCTTCAAATGAGTTCCATCTCTGCCTTACTGTCTTCTCTATTTCCTGCTGCTGGTGCTACTGATTGTTGTCTTTTTCCTTTCCTTCTTTGAAACGTAGTTAAGAGCCCTTAAGCGAATTACATAGCTTTGACTTGCTGCCAGAAGAGCAGCATTTAAGAGTCAAGGTGGTCTGCAAAAAGTGGATAAGGGCCGTTCACACGACCCAATGCGCATAAAGGTACTAAAGTATACAAGCTACACCTCTTAAAGCGATTATTCATCCCAAAATGATTTTTTTTCAATTTCATTTATTTATTCACCCTCTTCTCATGCCAAACCTGAATGACTTTCTCTCGCAGAAAACAAAAGAGGATATTTTGAATCTTGGTAAGCAAACAACATTGACTCCCATTGAATTGCATTGTATGTACACAAAACCACTGAGACGTTTCTCAAAATATCTTTTTTTTGATTTCTGAACACTTCTCATGTGGTGTCATTACGTGGGCAGTGGCAATGCTTAGATCAAAATATGGCAGAGAGACTCATCCTGTAAATATCTAGATGCATGTACGACACACTGTCAAAAGGCGCATATCATACACTATAAAGAGCAATACCGGCATATTTTCTGAAACCTGGGACCTCTTTTTTGGGATAACTTTACTGTTCTCCTGTATCTGTATCCTTTCATTGTGCTAAAAGCTCAAATATATTACCTCTTTTATTTTTTTCGATGTTTCTGAACTTTTACTGTTTTCACCGTTTACAGTGACATTTCCGCTTGGCTTGCTATCTAGGAATCTTGTAAAATTGACCTTTTGTGACCCTACCTACAGTGCTTTGCGGGCGGATGTCACTTGTTTGAGATGTTGAAACCCCATTGTTTGTCTCATAAAATGCTGCAGAGAAGACAAACACCTTGTCTAAGTGTATTTGATTGATACTTAAATTCTTTTTTGCTTTGACTGATATGCAGATGTACTTTTAGGACATCTCATGTTGTCAGTAAATTAAGCGTTTTGATCTATTCCCAATGAGTATTGAGAAACATTTGTACTGTAGAATGTGGCAATTCTTCAAGAAAACCTGTCAGCTGATATTCAAAGCCATCATTAGTTGCTCAGTCAAACATGTCATAGATATTCACTCATGCACAAACCTGCCAGGGCAAAATATACGGCAAGTGCCTCTAGTAATACAGTCCACGGATCTCAGAAATAGCAGATTGAAGCCTGATGCAAATATCCTTGCTCTCCGCTGACCCCTCAGTCAGTTTAACCAAAGCCAAATGCTTTCTACAGCTCTCTCCTTTTCGCCCGAGCACCGTTTTCTCATACTCTACTGTATGGGTACTTGGCAGGCGAACGGCGCACTATCCGTGGGCGACGAGAGATGTTAGCCCAGCTGATTTTTCAGCTCTGCATTTTGCAGTGTGCTGGTGTGAATTACCACCCTGGATGCTTGAATGGTTAATGAGACTTCCATGAATCAGACACCAAACATGCAACAAACTCCCCCTGTTCTTCAGAATTGAGAGGTTTTGTCACGGTAACCAACCAGATCCTGCATTGCGGTAGCTAATGATAACTAGTCGGTCGTCTTTTTCACTCTATTTTGAGGAAAAGATGGATTGCCTGAGGGAGGATACAGATAGACAGAATGTTATGGTAATAAAATCCTTGGTTCTCGACCTGCACTGTGTATTTTAAAGTCATGTTTGAACAGTTTTAAGGCCTGTGAAGCTTTTACTGGTAATAACTGGCGGCCATGATGGTGGTGAGGAATATTGATTTTTCAAGGTTTCTATGCATTGTGTGTATTTTTGGTTGTATGTGGTGTGTGTGTGGATGATCTCTGGCCCCTGATTCACACGCTAGAGCTGGAGTGTCTGCCTCAGGCTGTGCTCTCATCATATGGAATATACTTGCCTATCACTTCATTCACAGTGTCTACCAAATATCTCCTTACATTTCTGCTCTCTTTCATCCCTTGTTTGCTTTAACTGTCTACTATTACATCTTTTCACTGAAAAAATTAATCTAGAAAAAGTTTTATCTATATTTGTGAAAATGGAATGTAATTTTCTTTCTTTTCTTTCCGTACACTGTGTGTATACCAGACGAGTGCACAAAACGTGACAAAAGACAATAGAACCCCATAAGGGTGAGGCATTTGTCGTGATGCTTACAGTATGGACAGCATCACTGAATAAAATAGGTTCTGTTGTCTTTTGTCATCCCGCTTGCATCCGGTGTAGACACAGTTTTTTTTTTATCACATCCACATTTATACGGTATACCTCACAGTTCAGTATTAGGGCCATTTTTCTTATAAATATGAGATGTAAATTATGGTGGAGTAAAAACAAATGGGTTCTGAACTCACATATTACAAACATTCCTGACACATAGTGTCAAAAAAAAAAAACCTTTGACCAATGTTCTTTGCATGGTTATACTGTGTGACATACTGTTTTTCATGTACAGTTAATAAAACAAAAGAAGGTTAAGACAGAAATCTGGAAGTATGCTTTATGAACAGGTTTGTAGCATATGTTACTTATAGGATACTTGAAAATACTTGTTTTACAAATTCTGAAAATAGAAATACTTGCAAACATCTCTATTTATGGAAACTTTTATAATTTAGCCCACAAACTAACTGTCGGTTCTATCAAATTTCATACCTTTCAGACCTCTGGGTCAGTTTTAAATGCTTTACGATCTCAGAGTCATTCCCACCTCTGAGAAATCACGCTAAATGTTGTTCTTTCAGCTGACACTATATTTAAATAACTTTTGTAGACTTTCAGTTACAGTAGCATTTTATTGGTCCGCGACTTCTCAAAAATAGAGTGATTTGGTGTCTGCAGATTGACAGACACTTTCAAAATCTGCCACATATCATGTGCCACAATTTTTTTTAATTGTTGCTTTGTTCTTACTACCAATTTCAACTTGTTTAATAAAGATGTCAATTTGAAAAATGGCTTGCCCATCTGTAATGAATCGAGTTTTGTTTGCTCTTTGTGACTGACTTAGCTCTCAATAGCGAGTGAGATGTTGATTAGCTCCTTAAGTTACGATTCTCTGATGGGCCTGTCAGCTCGCGTCGACTTTCCTCTTTGCGCTCGTTACTTGCGAAGTTTGCCAGGTTAGGTTAGTTTTCCTTCAGCCAACCACATCCTATTGACATCTCAGATCGGCAATGTAAATGATGTTTTGCAAGTTTAAGATTTTAATTGTGTGGCAACTTGTGTGGGGTTCGGGGCTTGAGGCGGCAATGCGACGTTCGTTTACACCCATTTAGCTCAAACACCCCCTCTCCGCTCGACTTTTCTCCAGCCCTGACACCACACAGAAGAACGGAGGGAATATAAACTGTTATTGTTAAAAATGTTTGTTTGCAAAGAACTTTCATCTTGTACAGCAGCCCACCCTTTTCAGCATTTTCAACCCCAGCTGGGGCTGTTCTTTCATGTGCTGTCCCTCGATGATTGCAGCCTTTTGTATTCACTGCTCAATTAATATTCACGTCTTTCTCGCTTTCCTCAGGCCAGGAGCACAATAAAGAAAAGACGTCACAAACTTTTCTACATTCTTCTCATTTGAACGCAGAACGTTCTTCGTATTGATAGGGAGGGGTGACAGCTGTTGATGTTGTTAATGTGTGGGTTATGTTGTATCCTGTTGCTAATTAGCTTCACCCAGAAGTTTATTGGTTATTTTTTTGTTATGTTAAACTTAACGATCCATATAACTTGTTTTGATGATTGTCATTAATAAATTAGCCATGCCATGCCTTTTCTTCAGCTTCTGATTTTATTCTTGTTTCCACGCAGGTCAATCAGATTCAGAAGACTGTGATCGACCCTTTGAAAAAGTGAGTACAGATAACCAGTTATTTGAAAATAATATTAATAATGATGATATTAATAATAATATAACTATTATTATTACTATTATTTTGATTATTATCATTATAACGTTAATATCATGGTAACATTAAATATATACTACTACTACTACTATAACTAGGGGTGTAACGATACACTCAGCTCACCATTCGATACATATCTCGATGCTGGGTTCACGATACGATACACCTCTCGATATTTTGAACAAAATAAAAAAATGAAACTGAAAATTTAAATCACATGTATTTTCAAAATATTAACAATTTAGTAACTTTTTTTGTTGCACATACAACTTAATTAAGAATTTTAACATTTTAGGGTTTAACTGAAATTAGAATTAAGATCAGTGAAAGGCGTATTCATTCAGTACGTTCAACCAATGAAACGCTCTGATAGAGCTCACACTCAAACGCCATTGGGTAATATCTTTGCTTGAGACAGTAATGAATGAGAAATATCTAATCTTTCAAAAAAACGAATTACATAAGCTGTATTACATTTCTTTAATCATGCAAATCACATACTTTTTTTTAGCATGTCATTCAATCTTTTAATATACATTACGGCTCTCTTCCTCACTTCTCTGATCGGAACAGCGCTGGTGTCTTTTGGCTTAACGTTACTTTATGTTGAATATCACTTTATACAGCAGCTCACGTTAGCGGATAAATTAACATTGTCATATGAAAACGTTTGTGCTTGACTTTGTAATGAGTTTCGTGGTGACTCGCCTGCAGTCACGGTTCAAGTTTGCTGTGTTTTACCGGTGACTTTGAAGGAAAGTAAGAGGCTCTTTAAAGCACGTGAAGACACAGATTTTGTCTTGTGCTTCCTCTTCTCCCAGAGACTTCTCTCTCTAACGCATATATGAGATAAGCACACTTGGCGCGCTGGCGCAGAGTAGGTAGCGTCTTGACCGCTCAACGAATAAAATGGAATTCAACATCATATCGTAAAATATCCCCATCTCTCTAAGATGCGCATCGAAACATTTTTGCATCGCGAAATATCGATATACGAAGTATCGTTACACCCCTAACTACTACTACTAATACTAATAATAATAATAACAAAATAACTATTATTGTTATATTGACTATCAATATTAAGGTACTATTATGGTTTCAATATATATAAAATAATTAATAATAATGATATAGCTTTTATTGTTATTTTGATTATTATCATTAAGTTAATAATTAACAGTAAATATATAATCAAATAATTGTAATAATTATATAATCGTTAATAAATTAAATTATTATTATCAATAATAATAATAATTGACTTCCTGGCCTCTGAACATTGTAGTTTTTAGCACTTTTCTGAAACCTAGCGAGGCAACTACCAATACAACTGCATAATAGTTGCAGTATATACGTAAATATGATATCTTTTGCCCAAATACTAATGCAGCATTACACTTGCGCAAGATTTCAATCCCAAAATGCATTGTGAGGATTCAAGAGAATTTTTTGATGATTAACATACCTGGATTTCATGTAGTACACAGTATGTCATGTTAACCATGTTTTTTTCATTTGTAGTAGAACAATGGTTCATTTTTTGTTAGGGAACCTCTCATGTGGTGGATAAGAACATAAACAGGCTTGCTTGTGATAAAGCTGAAATGCTTCTGTTTGAAAAGAACATAAAAAGAAAAGCCATAAAGAAAGACAAACCTAGTTGTGTGCAGGATTGCTATATTTAGTATTTTAGAAAATATATGCTATTGAATCATTGTTTTACTCATTGCACTAAACTTTATTTGATGTTATATTTTGAAATATTTTACGTAAACTGGTGCTTACTGTAAAGTAAAAAACATTAATCAGAATCGGCCAACTTGCTTGTAAAAATTCGGCAGCCGGAGTAACTTTAATTGTTTAGTCTCATTGATTTCATGTAAAGGCTTTTTATGTATGTAGTGTGTAGAGTTTCTGCCTAAAGCGCTTTAGATCAAGTCCCTTGTCATGGAAGCTTGCTGCTTCAGAGTGTACCTGCTTATGGGAAAAGTAGACCGCAAAGCAGCTCACTAGGTTTGGAATGAAGCTATTATATTTATCATTTTTTTCTTTTGATCGAATATAAAATAGTTTCCAGCTGAGACATCATCTTCAGTTGAACATCTGTTGATTTGACCCCAAGTGAAGTGATGTGGTTCGAGTAGTTGTTACATTGCTAATATTACATTTGTTGGCAAACGTCAGCTAGTTATGAATGCTGGCTGAAATGATCTTATTGTTTTAAACACCTGGAATCAATCTGCATGTGCTCGGCAGGAAAGAAATCTGTACTATTCTTTTTCGGTTTGACAGAAGGACCTGATGTTTATTGCATAAAAAACACAGCCAGGCGGCTGCAATTAATTAATACCGAGAAGGTGTGTTAACAGCTCTCATTTAGCCCGCCAGACTTCCTTTCAGCTGCGCACATTAAAATCGCCGAGCGTTTATATGAGCAGCGTTCTGACGGCTGCAGGTCTGTCCTGAATGAATGAATGCGTCTGGAGGAAAGTTTATTTGGCTGTCCGCCCCTCCACTCCTCTCTCGCCCCCTTGAGTGCTATTCCATGCCTCCGTCCCCTCGTGGGAGGAGCCGGAACAGGAAGCATGCCTTAAAGAGAGACTGGGAAGAGGAGTGGGCGCAGAGACACTCCTAAAAAAAAGACGCCTCTGTGTGTGCTGTGTGTTTCAGGGTTCTTGAGTGCCAGAGTTTTTATTGCAAAAACTTTCCTTAAAGTTTGCTGTTCCATTGTCACTTAAATAAGAAATATAATCATTTGTATTTAGTAAACCAGAGGTTTTGGCCTCATGCCACTGGTGAAGCCAAAAAGCTGTGAGAGAAAATATCGTCTGGTGAGGTGTGTGTTGTGAGGTGTACAGTTGTGTGTGTGTTTGGTGGCAGGATGGAATGGTTCTCGTTTCCGCTGGCTGGTGGGTGGGTGTGTGGCGGACGTGTGTGTAGGCTCTTAATGTGGCCTCAGGCCCAGAAACACACAAACACACGCACACAGACACCGGGAGCACAGGAGAGACACTGAACACGAGTGCACGCACTTAGGGTTGACCATTTCTCTTGTGCAAACTAACCGATATGTTGTTGTAGAAGCACTGATTTAAACCTACGGTAGTGTAAAGGGTGAATCTGTCCAGGTCCTATTTCCTCTCCAACTGAAATAGAAATTCATTTCTTTACATTGAAGTGATAGTTCACCCAAAAAGAAATATTCTGTCATCATTTACTCCCCCTCTAGTCATTTCAAACCTGTATGACTTTCTTTCACAGAACACCAAAGAAGATATTTTGAAGAAAGTTGTGAACTGGACCCCATTCCCTTGCAATGGTTCTGTGTTCATACAGTAGAAGTGAAGGGGGTCCAGTGCTGTTTGGTTACTGACTTTCTTCAAAATATCTTCTTTTGCTTTCTGCGGGAGAAAGTCATAAAGGTTTGAAATGACAAGAGGGTGAGTAAATAATGACAGCATTGTCTTTTTGGGTTGAACTTTCACTTTAAGAAAGAAAACGGAGAAAATGTATTTTACGGTTTGAGGATTTTTTGCATGGTTACATTCAATTAAGTATTCTTAATACTAAATGTCATTCAATCCAATATATCTTTTGTTTTGAAAAGTGCCATTGTACAGATACATTCTAGACAGTGTTTGTACACATTTTTCAGATTTTGTGCAGTAATGGTTTTTCTATACATTGATATTTTTATTTTCCTTTATTTTGCATTCCCATATTAAGATTTTGGGGCTGATATGTACTTTAATAATCTCGCAATGGAAAAATTTGAATGGTACTAAACAGATAAAAAAATTCGCTTGGAACCACTTTTTCCTCCTAATTCGAGTAGTATAGTTAAAAAATCACTAAGAGAAGTAAAACTACTGTAAATAGAATGTGGTAGAAAAATGCTTAAATGCAATGAAAATGTTATGATACAAAACTGATCATATTAGAATTTTTTAATAATTACTTTTGGGAGAAAAAAAATCTAAATTTATGAATTATATAAATATAGAATATAGAAATAAATTATATTTTCAGGAGATTCAGTCAGACAATCAGCTTTATTTTGTATGCAAACTATTTCCATTGATTTTGGGGTGAAATATGACCTGGCCATGTCACAAACACACAAATGCTGGACATTTCATGCTTGGCTTTTAACAAACTTCTTTCATCTGTCAGTAAGTCCTGCCTCCGGAGGAATCCTTAAAACACACGTCTTTGTTTTCACCTGAACTGAAACGCAATTAATCCGAAATAAGCCAAGATACCATGAAAGACAAGATTCCATTAGTGCATGAATAGCTCAGCATTTCTCGTTCTTTCTCGATGTTCTCGCTGTGTTCATGGATGAAAGTATTTATAATGTGATCTGTCTGAAAGGCTGTTGAAACTTTAATGGCTTCAGACATGTGTCGGATCTCTTAATGTGATAACTCTTTTCTATGAACCAGGTGAGTGTGTTTTGTCTGCGCAAACAGAAGTCAGCAACGGTTTGAATTGAGCGAGTAGCACTCCATTATCTCTGCTGGGCGATATGCATTAGGGGGTGGTTGTTTAGACTTGGTTCTCTGAAGTCTTTGTTCGCAAAAACAAGATTTTTTCTAATGTTTTGTGTTGAGAAGCTGACTGTTCCTCATACTAAGAGTTGGGGTTATGAACAAGACCCTTATCTCACGTATTTGGCACTTAACTCATCCCTTGCCATTTGCGCAACAGACGTGAATATGTCAAATTGCGTGTTTTTTTTTACGAAGAGATATGTTATTTTTTGTTTACGATTGCTGTCATGCTTTTGTGACAACCTAATATTATGATATTCATAATATGAAAAACATAATATAAAGTTTTGCATGGCCAAGCACTACTTACATTCTTTCAAACATGTAAAACTATACAACATCGCCCTGCTTACATTAGACATTTAACTATAGTGTTCTTGATGCGTCTCATTTTATTATAAAAATAGAAGTAAGGGCTGAGTCAAAGACGTGGGCCTTTTTAAATAACGCCGTTCTCAGGCGTGATGTAGCACAAAGCAGTCAAGAGTCAACCGGTTAAACTCTCGAACCAAAGGACCGTCACGCCGTCCCGCTGACAGAAGCACGAGGTTGATGTAGCGGCCACATTGTCCAGACTCTGGTTTGGCTCGGGGATCAGCGTGTGTGACTGCGTCTTCGTCCAGCTGTTATTTCTGTCATTCTCTTTGTCAAGCGGCCACCACACCCGCAGCCAGACCAGACGTGTGTTAAATTATAAGGCGAGGTGGAGCGCGAGTGTGTGCAGCCATGTGGATGATCAACGAAACATCATGAAAGCTTTTAGACACGACGGGCGCGTGACTGTGTCTGGGCTGTGCCGAGTCAGACGGGCAGTCCTCTAGTCAGACTGACCCATTCCTGTTACGAGTCTTTAGATGCCGTCCTTTCAAGAACAATACTGTTCTCAGTAGAGTCAAATGTAGAAATAGATGTTTATAATAGGTGTGATCGGTGTATCTGTGGTGTGTGGTGTGCCCATTGCAAATGCTATTAGTTACATTTACATTTATGCATTTGGCAGATGCTTATGTGACCTTGGCGTTGCTAGCGCCTTGCTCTAACCACTGAGCCACAGGAAAGCTTGTATTGTATTGTATTGTGTTGTCGTTGTAATGCTGTGTTCACACCAAATGTCCCTCTGTATTACTTACGGGAAAATTTCGTATTTTCGTGTGAGTGATGCTAGTTGACCAATATTTTCAAATTGGACGGAAGATGGGATTGCCGCACATGCGCATCGCCTGCCGCGAGTTTGCGTCTATCAGCGTTTTTGCATTGATTTTGTATGTAATTTACTCACGCAAATCACTTAATTTGTGTTTGGTGTGAACACAGCATCATGCTGGTTTGTTATTTTCGCATGAGTGACGTGAAAAACATCACGCAACAGGGAGTGTCTTTACGCGTCCGGACCAGTCAAACAGTAGGTGTCAATGAGCTCTTCGCGTAAAGTTTTTCACGTCATTCACATCGGCTCCCACGAGATTTGGTCTATTCGCGTCTTTGCATTTAATTTGCGTTTGGTGTGAACCCATCGTAAGAAAATCAGCGTGACATGTTGTGATGTAACGTCTTTTGCTTAAGTGTTGGCGCACACTTGAGCTTCAGATGTTTCAGCATGTTATCCCAACACAATCGGATTGATTTTGCTGTTGTCTCCTTTGGGTTAGTGTTTAAAACTCTTTCAAAGCGGAAGATTTACGTATCGTTGTTTTGAAAAAGGTCCTGGCCATGAAATGTAAAATTATGTCATGTTTGGTGTCAATTTAATGTTATAGTATTGTGTGTTATGAATTCCAGTTGTCACCCTTAACATTCGTGCCAAGAAGTGAGGAGATACGAGAGATCCATTGAAGCAAGGTGTTGTTTTATAAATAGAGAGAGAGCGTAGGTTGCGGGGCTGGGTCCTCTTATGACGTTGCTCCAGTGATATTGGGCCGCTCCCTTCTCTACTTCCTGTGGGAAACAATTTTAAGGCTTGTCTTAACACAACTCTTCATGGTAAAGCCATGTCTCTCTCTCTCTCTCTCTCTCTCTCTCTCTCTCTCACTCACTCACTCACTCTCACAAAGGCTGTCAACTCAAATTCACTATTTTTATAAATTGTTTAACTCTTACCCATAAGTTTATTACTTTATTTTTAGTTTATTACCCTTTACTAACGTTTTTGTGAGATTTCATAAATTTTTTAAAGCTGCAACTTTCCTAATTTTTTTGGTTTAAAGTAACGCAAAATCGGGAGCGAGTACTTGCTCCTTTACCCAATTTGCAAAAGTAAGCTCATAATAATAATTCATAATTTTAGCGTATCAGTGTGATTTCATGCCAAATGTCAAATTGACGTCAACCCCTAAAAAACGTTGTGAACATTATTTTGATACATAACCCGTCTAACCGGCTTTCTTTTCAATCCAATCTTTATGGATAAATTCAGGTCATGCTGAAAATTCTGTCTGATTTGCATTACATTATAGTAGGTACATTTTTGCTGACTCTTGTTGATCAATATTTGATATATTTATGAATATTTTAAATTATTCAGCCACTGAACAAATTAAGAGACCATTTCAAGTTTTCATTTAATCAGCTTTTCTAGATGTATTGTGTCAGGTGTCTATTGATTCAACAAAATTCAAATGCAATGTGAAAGACTGACAGCATGACACAAAAGACACATAAAAACTGATACAAATCCAGGTTAAAAATAGTTTTTGAACTTTTCCTAAATACACGAACACATATTAAAAATGAATATGAAAAATACAGAGCATATTTACTATTATTTTGCCGGTTTTTTCCCGTTTTCACTTCCTGCAAATAAATACAAATAGAAAATATTTTATTTGAAATTTAAGAGACATTGTAGTTTACAGAAGGAAACAAAAGGTATCATTATACCTGAACACAAACTGATTTTGAAATGGTCCCTTAATTTGTTCCTGCAGCTGTATATTATTTTACTTGTGCATTTATAAGCCAATTCAAATAAATGCACAAGTCAAAAAATGAATACTACGTAAGACGTAGTATTTCTGTGCTCGATACACTCCGCCCCGGGTTCGTATAGGTTTCAGAACGTTTTTTTGAATATGAATTCCTGTTTCGTAACAAGGATTCTTAGTCCCTTATTGCACAATTCTCCCAGAAAAGCACGCCCATCAATGTGCTTCGTTCAAGATTACGAAAGTTCAGATGTGTTTGGTTGTTCGCGGTATTTTAGTAATGAATGTTATATAACACTGTCTCCTCTCCACCAATAAGCCGGTGTGTGGTGGGCGCAATATGGCTACCGTCGCATCATCCAGGTGGATGCTGCACATTGTTGGTGGTTGAGGATATTCCCCCCTTCCATGTAAAGCACTTTGAGTGTCCAGAAAAGCGCTATATAAATGTATTTAATTATTATTATTATTATAAACGGTGGATATAACGCTAGATTTCAAATATAATAGAAATAAACGGCTATATTAAACTAATAAAAACTTTGAATGGGATTTTTATAGTGTGACACAATTTTTTTAATAAAACATCTAACAATTAATTTCTCTTATTATATTTAATAAAAAATAACTATGTACATTTTAATTATCAAACTATATATATTTTTAATATACAGTCAGATTTAGTTATTTTTTACTTGCATCTTTACAACATTTATTTGTATTGGCATAACCTTGAAAACATGTGTTCAGATATTGTGAAGATGTACTTTGTTTTTTTTTCTCAGTTACCACCTTGAAGCATCTGGGAATGATAACAAAATGATTGGTCTATTTAATCTCAGTAATTACCATTACCTATATTGCCCTTTTAACCTCAGAACTCATCACGTCTTCTCTCACTTATTGTCAGTAGACTTTCCAATGCATCACATCGACCGCAGAAAACCCACAGCAGATACACCTGAGATTCTTCACCTCAATCCCCAGAATACTGCACATAAGAACATACACTTATAGCTCCTTGACCCTACAACTGACCTCCTACTCTGAACACTGTAGCTTTTACAAAGTAAACAGCCTCTTTTTTTCTTCCAATAGTCACAGAGAACAAAACTGTGTTGGAGCTGTACATGTCTTGTGTGTTTGTACTGGGTTTCTCAGAGCTCCCAGGCAATGCAAAGTCGAAACGCAGTCAGGCCTCGAACCGAAACGGCTGACTCTGTTGCTAAGTTACAGTTTAGAGTTCTCCTATTTTTAGTTGCCTGAGACCAGGCTTCTCACCCAGAGATTAGATTTTCATTTGGAGTAGAAACAATAAAAAATCTAAGCAAAATGCCTCCTTGCCATTTGTGTCTTTAATTAAGTGATCTTGATAAAACGGGCGAGCGCTACGTGAACCTCCTCATGACATTATTAAACATGCCTGCAATATTGTGAAAAACAACACTGCGGTTTCTTACAGACAAATTCTTGGTTTGCTTTATTGATTTGTGTCAAAAGTAAAGTTGTCAAGCACTATGTCATTTTTCCACTTATACACAAAGAAATGAACGGAATGCTTGATAAATGTGTTTAAAATGCTGACCCTGACCTAAGGGCACCTGTCATATATAAATCTTTGAGTGGGATTTTTTTTAGTGGGAGATATAAAAAAAGAATGAAAAATCTAACAGTTAATTTCTCTAAAATGTACATAATTAAATATATATAATAAAAAATAAGTATTATTTAAGTATTTATTTATTATCAATAAAACTATTTATTTTTAATATACACTTAATATTTTTGGTGAAGTCTCATAGAAATATTTGAGTTACTCGGATTTACTTAATTTTTTTACTTTAATTTACTCAATTTACACAGTGCATTTCATTGATTTCACAGCTTTAATATTTACATATTTAATATTTTTAAATTTACTCTGATTTTATGTGAAACAATTTAGACGTTACATTTCCCAGCGCTAAAAGATGCGGAACATGAACCGCACGAAGTGAGTGAAAATGAGTCAAATGTCTGTGTTTTGTTGGGAATCCAATCTAAACAACACAAACCTATATGCAGGGAAAATACGACGATGTATTGTGTGCTCGTGCTTAAGTTCCGCCCCCTGCTCGCCTCCAGGACCTTGCATGTTTTCGGAAATAATTGTACATCAATATCTGTTTTTTATAAATGTGATGAAACTAAATAGTCTTCGGAATATGCAATACTAGAGATTGGCAGAAACTGCTTGTGTTACCGCTGCTTTAAATATTATGAGGGCACATTAATAAAAAAAATAGAAAGTCCACAGATAAGTCACTTATAAAAACACTACAATGTTCCATAAATATTTTTTTTATTTTTTATTTCATCCCCTGTTGAAAATTGTGTAGAGTAAACATCCTCTTTCCATTAACATTCATATTGATCTCGGTTGTCGTTGCTCGTCATCATCATCATTTCTCACTTTCTTTGCTGTGTATGTTTTTCTGAACTCAGGTACAGCAGTGTGTTTCCCAGTCTGAACATGTCAGTGAAACGAAGGGAACAAGCTCTTCAAGATTACAAGAGACTCCAGTCGAAAGTGGAGAAGTATGAAGAAAAAGAGAAGACGGGGCCCATCATGGTCAAACTCCATCAGGTACCAAACATGACCTTTTATTGTCATTGTAATACCCAGAAACAAGTCAGAAATACATTTGTGGGTTTATTTCACTGAAAGGTGTTAACACTGTGGCTTTCAAAACATTGCTTTTTGTTTAGGTGTTGCAATCTGCCCCGCACAATAAAATTGGATCAACCAATGGAGTTGATTTAGGTTGACCAATAATAAGTAGACATACAGCATGGTACGCAATAACTTCCTCTAGAACACAAAAGATCATTTGAGAAAAGTGGTTTTGATCCATACAATGCGGTCCGATGTTGTTGGGAATCTCTTATTCACGTAGTGAACATGTCTCCGGCTGACCAAAAGGCATCAGGTCCTGCAGCTGATGCAGGAGTATAACTGTGCCGAACCCTGAGGGTCATCGGGTTTATTATAATCTGTCCGCTCTCATACATTTCTGATGTTTTTAGCACAAAGCAACAAGTGAAGGAAGCTGGCCTGGATGGGTGCAGAAGTATTCAGAGCACATGTATACATGCGAGCGCTCTCACCCACGCAAGAGAAACAGCCTCTCAACTCTCAGCTGCACTTTTTTAAGAGGCTGCGCGCAATGCGGCGCTGGATAATTGGGTTTTGTGCACGTGCTCGCGCTGGAAATGCAAGCAAACAGTAATTGTTTGTGTTTTCGCCACTTCTTGGTCATTATGCATTTGTATGTTGACACGTGAAGGACTGTATGTATGACTTGTCCCTGGAAAACTTCATGCATATACTGCCCACACACACACGCACACACTAAAAGGCTAAGCAACATTGCAGAGGATAAAAGAATTGATAGTGTGTGTGTATTTGCTGGGCCTGCCCAACACATCACATTTACACATGTGTCATATATAAAAAAGAAACATACCAGAGGTCAACTTTCCCTTCCGCTGTGGTCTTTGGTGATACCATCATGAATATTTCTCTTCCCCACCTCCACATCCTTGAAAATGTTCCGGCCTTATGTTTTTTCTTTTGTTATTTTGATGACAAACCATGACACTGTCATTGCCTGTTTTTGTGTGTTTTGTTTTTAGGCCAGGGAAGAACTGAAGCCCGTCAGAGAAGAGTTTGAGGCCAAGAACAAGCAGCTTTTGGATGAGATGCCGAAATTCTACAACAGTCGCATCGACTACTTTCAGCCCAGCTTTGAGGCGCTGATACGAGCTCAGGTAAGAAGACCACATGCAAAATCACAGTTAGAGGTAGCTTATGGAGATTGCACTCTTTGAGATGAGAGGTTCTTGTGCTGTGTTGCCTTTAACTTTCACAACTCGTTCGTAACTGCCTCCCCGGTCCACCCATGGCCTTTGTCAACTGACCAACTTTTTTTTTTATCATTGGGGTAGAATTGTTGCTTTTATTGGAAATGATGCAACAGCTGTAGAAGTGTCATATTTTTATGATGGATTTTCAGTTTTATAGATGATGGGTCTGGGACGAGTGTAAAACAATACCGTCTAATCACAGTTTAAATGCTGTATGTAACTTCATTAAAATAATAAAACAATTTAAAACAGGAGCATAAAAGTGCCAGAAGTTGAAGAAACACGCTTAAAAACACATTGTAGTAAAACCTAGAGCTCGATGCTTCCTCCACCCAGACTAACACACACACACACGCCTTTATGCTGCACTCCTAAACTCTGTGGCTCTACACACTTCCTCTCTAATGTGATTAACCCCCACAATCCTGCTTATGTCCACAGCTCCGACTCTGTGTGTTATTTCGGGGTTTGTGTGTGTTACAGAGAAAGGCACTAGTATCTGTAATACAAGAGCAAAAGGCCATCTTACACCCCCTTTCATTTTCAAATCTTGTTGTTGTGTGTGACAGGGAAGTGACAGTGACTCTTTCATAATCACTATCACAAGGACGATAAATTACTTTTGGATTACTCTTGCAAAATAAAAAATGCAAGAGCTTTTTTACTTTTTTAACCGCTACTTGGCTAAACTTGTCTCTCCACATTTTGAACTTTGACATCTATTGGGTGAGCTTGGTATCACAGTCTATGTACCATACAGGTTCTTTAAATGCCTCAAAACCACAGGACCCATTCAATAAAATGTTTATTTAATAAAATTATTATTCAGTAAAATAATACAAAATAATATGAACATAAATTAAATATTAGTAGTTATATTATTAGACAGTCCTGGCGCGCGCGTGTCCAATGAAACGTCTATAACTATCGTGCGAACGGTTTGTCACATAGCTAGTATTTATGAAACAGAATAATAAGGTTTGTCATATTCCCCATTTACCCCCACTTTATCAAATTATTTCTACATCCTTGCATTTATTAGTAATGCTTGTACTAGAGAAAACACTTTAATATAATTTGAATACAAAAAATATAAAAATTGTATTTAATATTGTTGCATAAACGCAAACAATAGTAAACTAATTACAAACCATCCAGTAAACGCGTTAAATATGTGTTTATCAGACTTTGGTTTGAAAGCGAAACAGTCCAGACGGAGCAAAACTTAAAGGATTAATAACATTATTAACAACAATATGTGCTATATGATAAGTGTCCTCTAAATAGGGAAGCAGCTGGTTTTTTATAAACAAAATAAGTGAAAGTGTATTATTTATATAGTAGACTATTTGAAGTACAGTGTAACGGTAACAGTTTAGTAGTATTTGTCCTGTCAGGTGTTGTTATCTTATTAGCTTGAGTAGGATTAACCAAATGGGTAACTGTCAGCATGACGACCAGAGACAACGTCACACGGACGAGAGAAAAACAGAAGTGTTATTGATAGGCACCCATGCTTCAGACATGTTGAGCTGTGATGCTCATGTGGGAGGCCAAGGTTCAAATCTGACCTGTGACCTTTGTACTGTCTGTCAAAGAAGGGGCAAAACGTCTGCCTGTCATCAATGGAACAAGCCCCAAATTAATCATTTTTATGTAGCTTCACATTGTTTTGTTACGCTTGTCATGTCCTCCATTGAGAAATAGTCATTGAAACCGTGTGCAAAAAAAGATTAATAAATGAATTTATTAATGTAGTATTAGACTGATCTCAGATCAGGCTTGAAAATATGCTCTTTCCTGAAGCTTTCAGCTGACAGATGGGTAGCAGAGAGAGAGGGTCAGCAGATGACCCACTCATTCATCAAGCGGTTTCAGTAACCCAAAGTGCCGTCCATCCAACACCCACATACTCCAGTGCACACAGTCCGATCTGTGACGATGAAGAGGAGGGGTGTAGGTGGGCTCAGATAGGTGCGGGAGATCCTATTTGATGAAGGACAGATTATAAAGAGTGTGTTTGTGTTTCCTGCCGTCCTGGTGCCGAAACGGTTTGACTCACCGAACATTCAGTCCTGCTGAGTCACACACACACACACACACACACGGCCTTATATCAGGAGATGAGGGCTAACGGTTCAAATGAGATCCTGGGTGGATGGAGAGGTTTTCCAGAGTTTAGTTTATATGTAAATATGTGCATAACAACAACTTCTGTCCATTGTAAAAAAAATCCATCTGGCAATATTGCGGTGTGCGCAGCCTGACTTTGGAAGTTTCTTAAAGCCGACCAATCAGGTTGAAGCATGCCGTTTGTATCAGAAGTAGTACGAATGGGCCGTGGTCTGCATAAATGCGGTGGCGTACCTGCGTTTTAGCTCGCGTGTGGCGGCATCGTTCATCGGCCATTTTGACTGATCTCTGACAGGTCCAAGGCGGATTTTCCTATGAGCTAGTTTTCCTTCCAGCCCCACGCGCAGCCCTGTAAACA
This sequence comes from Triplophysa siluroides, assembly GCA_006030095.1. Classification (NCBI taxonomy): domain Eukaryota; kingdom Metazoa; phylum Chordata; class Actinopteri; order Cypriniformes; family Nemacheilidae; genus Triplophysa; species Triplophysa siluroides. The sequence goes on along the minus strand of VCII01000010.1, from coordinate 2,118,151 downwards.
GATCCCCTCTCGGCTCTTCATGTGGTGAGACCACCATAAACAGCGCAGACCAGTATCCGCTTCCATTCTGCACTGGGCAGGAACTGGACCGTCGTAGATCACAGGGTGCCACCGACTGTCATCCAGTCGAGAGTCTTTGATTAGAGTCTCATCAAACCGAGAGGAAGTTTACACAAGCGTGGAGAACGATCGCGGCCTATCCCACCCTTCAAGAAAGATGGAGTTCTATCATAATATTTATACAGAGTATCAGAACCAAAATGAGAAGTCCTAGAAAGTTTCCGTAAAGTCATTTCTCATCTATAGTTGGCTAACTCAGTGGTCGTTGCATGAAGTTTGTTCTGCGATAATAAGCGTAATATTGTTACGCTAAGCAGAAAAGGAAATGACCTAATTACTAATTAGCATTGGCTCTTTCGCAGAGTAAGCACCCTAACAACTGCCTAGCAACCGACTAAAAATGGGCAAAATCACGGTCAAGCTTCACTGATATTTTCTTCGGAATACCTAGAAATCGATTTGTTCCTCACTGGATTGAAAGAGAAACAACAGGTTTGGACCTGTTTGCGAGTGCTTGTACTGTAAGCGGTGTGCGGAGGTTTCAGAGCAGTTGTATTTTCCAGCGCTTTCAATGGCTTCCCACTCCTCCTAGAGCCTGTAATGTGATTAAAGGCTATTAATCATCAAAGCACCTCTCGCGGGACCCCTGACTCACGGGTCGGGGGAAGAGCAGGGGCGGGACGTGTCAAAAAAGCTTTCAGCCGACACTCGCACCATGAGCGCTAAAGAACGGTGAGGGTCACCTGCTACCCACAGACGTTAATTCTGCGCTTGCTTCGCACCTCTGTATAGGCTGCTTGTTTGTGCTTCTATTTATGCCTGTGCATGAAGGGTTTTTTTAAGTGAAGCGTTCTTTATATTCCAATTACACATTTCAATTTGACATTTCATTCTAAGGGCCGAAACACTTTCTTTGCAAGTGAATACAAACGCTTCTGGCTGTGTAAGTTGTAATCATATTCTGAAATGCTATTTGAATATAGTCTCATGGCAACTTTTCACTTTTACAGGGTGGCTAATTTGTATAAATTGGTACGACTTTTTTTGTTCGATCTGCTTATGTGTCAATGACTGTTAAGGTTAGGGGTGAGAGTTGGACTTAAGTACTTTTTGCATTTATTTGAATTGGTACATAGTTTTAAATTCAGAAATCCGAACTTAAAGGGACAGTTCACCCAATAATGAAAATGCTGTCATCATTTACTTACCCTGTATAAATGACTCTGTACTGATGAACACAGAGAAAGATATTTGGAAGAATGGTAGTCAATTTCCGGTTCAGGGACTTCATTGACAGCCATAGGAGGAAAAATTAAATGGTAGTCAAAGGTTTTCCTAAATTCTTCAAAATACCCCCATTATGTTCAACAGAACACTTTTTTTTCCTACCATGGTTGTGGGTGATGTCCCAGAATTGAAAATTGCTAACATTCTTCCAAATATCTTTTTCTGTGTTCATTGGAACAAAGACATTTATACAGATTTGAAACAGAGTAAATGCTGACAGATTTTTTTTTTGGATGAACTATCCCCTTAAGGTTTCTTCTTCAGATATCCAAAGCATAAATGTTGTTTTCTACGGTCAGTTTTTCTACTGTCACGACGGAACATTATTTATTTGCAGCTCTTTTTAACTGCAATTTACTTTAAATGACATTTCTTTGTTCCCCTCATTCCTCTCAGGTGGCCTATTTTACAGAGATGCACACGATCTTCACAGAACTGACCGATCAGATTGACCAGGGCGGGCTGACAGATGAACAGAGAAAACAAGAGAACGAGTCCAAGTTGAACGAGTTGCGCTCTCTGTCCATCGTGGCCGATGACTGATCTGGAAAACAATCTGTGTCATATTCTCTGATATGCTACAAAGATTTCTTCATTTGTTGTTCAAGTAGACTTTAATGAGGTTTCTTTAAGACACGTCAAGCGGGGATGGATTTTGTTACGTATTTATTTTTCTTTGTTTGTGTGGCCTGTTTTTAGAAGATTGTTGTTTTTAATCTTGTTTATACCGATGACGCATGAAGGAACACTAGCTGATGTCATTTTTCTCATGAAATTGGTCGATTCAGAAAGTCTTTAGATCTTTTCCTCCTTAATTTCCAAGTCTCATTCAAAAATTAGACCCTTGTTAAACAAACTTAATTATTTTTATATCACTATAGCTGAAGTTGACATTTAGGCAGATTATTAAAGTACTTCACTGGCTATTGTAATACTTTCTAAATCTCAAGAGTTTAAATGGTAAAACATTTTTAAGTTGTTTTGTCCATTATTTGAAGGAAGTTTAGTTTACTACTTGAGATATTTTCCCCCACTATCTCTGGCTGTTTTTGTCATCACAAAATAGTGTAACACTGGAATATTGTAGGTTAATGTAGACCTTTAAGGTTTAAGGAGAGGATGTATTAATGACAAATGTAAAATATCAGTTTAGTAGAATTGTCAAAACCGACAGAAATCATATTTGTGTTACAACTTAAAATTCTTGGTAGGATTCTGATGTATAGTGAGTGGACCATATGCATTGAATTATACTCTGGCTCCCTCTACTGACCGATAAAAAATGTCATTTGATGGTGATTTTATTCTCATCTCTGTTTGTAAACTAATAAGGAAAGATGTCTTTATAAGTACTAATAGTTTATAGCCATAATTCGCAAGTACTGTTAATAACATTTCCATTTTAGGACCAATAATTCAAGCCACTTTTTTTAATCAGTTTTGTTTTAATGTTATCAAGAGTGATCCGAAACAATACTGACAAAGTATTTCTTTGTAGTATTTAATCAAGTTTAAGCGTCATTGTTTTTACACTACTGGTTATTCATTTCTGACATGGAGCGAATATTTAAATTCAAGTGCCTTTGTTAATTGTATTGCCTGTTGTTGCTAGCCACACCAAGGTCAAGAGTTTTCATCCCAGCAAGCACACAAACTCGTACCTAAACGTGTACCTTTAATGCATTGTCTGTTGTTTTGGAAAAAATCTGCCCAATTAATAAGCGTAAGCTGTACTTTATCTTTGTATTGTGTTCTAACTTTGGCTCTGAAGAATTATTGTTCGACTCTGAATGTTTGGGATTCTGTTCTACACATTGAAATCATAGCCTGATGTTTTAACAAATGTGTTTAATTCAAGTATTTTGTTTCGTTTCGTTTGGTGGTATGGATTTCATGAATGATTTTACTGCAAGACTACTGTTTGTCATAAATAAAGCTGTGTCAGTAAGTTGCAAACATGAGCAAGAGAAATGAGACCTGGCTTTATATTCACAGTCTAGTTGCCGAACCGATTCATTTTATTTTGGCTTTACTGTAAATCTACCATATGTTATTGTACAATGAATATTATACTACATAGTCCACCCAAAAATGAAAATCCTGCCATTTATGTTCCAAACCTGTGTACATTTTGTTGTTCTGCTTAACACTAGGAAAGATATTTTGAAGAACGTTTGTAACCAAACAGTTTTGGGGCCCTATTGACTATGGTAGTCAATAGTGCCCAGAACAGTTTAGTTTAACCACATTTTTCAAAATATTTTATGTTCATCGGAAGCAAGAATTTGAGGGAGTAAATTATGAAAGAATTTTCCTTTTTGAGTGAACTATCCCTTTACGTACGTCATTACCAGATTTTTAAAACACGAGTGCATACAAAAAAAAGTATGAAAATGTGATACATCTTTATTCTTTTCAATAAAAAGAGTAAAATACAGTACATTTTATAAATTGGTATTAGTCTAACATTTACAGCTCAAAATGATCATTTACAAAGTCAGACATTTCATTTGCCAACAAACCAAATGAAGGAGGATTTAAGATTCATACAGATTGTTCTTTAGAGATCATTTGAACATCATTGCAATTTAACTCACAGCTATAATTGAGTCTATGGAGCAAAGTCATCACTTCTGCCGTCCAAGAAAATCTTTCCCATATCTTGGAAAACTAATTCCTGATCCAAGAATTAATGCAATGGACAGAAATGTTCTGCCAGGCCTTTAAAACCTTGATTCAAACTACACTATAGAAACTGGCTAACTGACCAATTGGCTCTAAGACATATCATAAGACAACAATACTAGCTAACTATAAAAACAATTAAAAAACGCTAAAGTCTCTTATCTAGATTATCAACATTTTAATATGAAAGTAGCTTTAATCTCTGGTTCTGGTCCCTGATCTGATTCTAGTTATATGGTATGTGGTATACACCAGTGTGTGCTAATGCACATACACAATACACATGACTAAAGAAAGTTTCTGTTCAGTAGCTTCTCTTGTTTACAAAGTCTATTGTTAGGTTAGTTAAAAATTGCTTTGCAGCAGAATTGATATACTGTATCAATTCTGTATTTGTCTATGATGTATCTGCTTGAGGATATGCTGCATGTTCATGCGGTGTGTGAGGTCTCTATATGGATGATTTGTGTGAGGTCTCTATATGGATGATTTACTGTACATTTGTGTGATCTGCTCACAGAAAACTCTTCGTAGTTCCACGCGTTTGCTCTTCAGGGTTGGCGTGAGGAGGCCGTTTGACACGCTAAACATTTCCGGGTGCAAATATAAATCCTTCACCTGAGGAAGACGAAACAAGACATCAATTGCTATAGAAGTTCTGCTTTGATGTACATTACAATACATTTCATTGCCTGATGTAATATACAACCACGGAAAAATTAAGAGACCATTCCAAATGTTCATTTATTCAGCATTCTAGATGTATTGTGCCTATTTCAGTCCGGTGTCTGTGGAATTTCGACAAAATCAAGCCTCAGAAGTGACAAAGTCATCCAACAGCAAAGTGAACGTTTGACAGCATGACAAGACACATAAAAGGTTACCACATAAAAAAAATCATTTTGAACTTTTCCTAAATACGGGTACTGTTGTATTGCTTAAAAGTGAAATGAACTTATTTTCTTTGCAGTATTTAAGGTCTCAAAAAATGCAGAGCATCTAATTATTTTGACTTGTTTCTCCAGATTTTATTTTCTGCAAATAAAACCAAATAGAAACAATATTTTTATTTGATATTCGTGAGAAATATTGCTAGTAGTTCACAAAACCAAAATTGGCATTTTACCTCAACACATACCTATAAAAACATTTAGAAAATATTAAAATAATTTGAAATGGTCTCTTAATTTTTAGAAGGTGTATATTGCAAAAAATAAACATTGTTATGTTGTTTATTACCACAGAAAATAATTCGACTTTAGTCCGTGTAAAACCACATTTAGGAAATGTGAAACAAATAGGAAACACATGTACTGCAAATGCAACTGTATTGGAAGCCAGATATCCCTGTGGCTGCACCATAAATAAATGTGTGCACTGTGCTACATCTATTTAAAAAATAAAACCATCGCACCTAATAAAAATCACTACCATGTCTGTGCGATCACATCATGTCACGAACAAACGTACACCCAGTTACATTTTTTGATCTCTGTGTATACGTTTAATCTTTTCACATTTGTTTTGCATACAAAACAAATGCCAAAACATTCATTTCCTTCAATGCAAATCTTCACTTTGCCTGTTTTTTTTTTAATCAGTGTTTTAAAAAAAAAAGAAAAAACGACTTCAATACTAATGAAAAAAGCATTTCAGTGTGAGACCTCAAGTAGCTGCTTGATAAAATGTGAAAAAAAATGCCTTTTGAAACTTTGAACTTTTGAACACTCTGTTCCAGGGTCCACGGACCCCTTGGTGGATAAAATTTTAGCTATCCCTCAAAATGGCCTAGAACAACAAAAGCATTTATGGTACTCGACTGTAACCATGTTTCTCCAAACGAAATATCAACCCAGTTGTCTGTGGTCATCGGCAGCACACCATAGATCCAAGTGAATATTCCTTTACCTGCTCAAATGACTTCAGTCCCGCCTCCTTGCCCACTGATGTCATATCCTCCAGCACAGCCTTCTTCACATCCTATTGTTCAAACCGAATATTTCATTCAAAGGAAGAACTGTACAGCAGAGAATGTCAGAACTGACGGAGCACATCCGTCTCAGTTTATCAAGATGGTGATTTACTGCAGTGTATTGTGTACAGTGGGAAAGCTCACTGGATTCTGGCAGAGCTCTTCATACGATCCCACAATTCCACTCTCTTTGGCCCAGTTAACAAACACCTCCGGGTCTGGGACTACGATTCCTATGAGATGAGACTGAACATATGACGAGAATTGTCATTTTCTCAGCACACTTCAAAGGTACTTTGAAGGCACTACTGTGTTTTGAAACCTAGTAAGCTGCCTTCCTAGCCTGTACAAAAAGTGCATTTATGACTCGATATTCAGATGAGCAACCCGTGTGACACCTGTACAAACACCATGTGTGTGTGTGTTTGCGTGTACACTTACTTGTAGACTGTCTCCATGCACAAACACCTGTAGTACTGGAACACAGCGAGTGTAGACATTTTCTATTCTCTCCGGAGCGATGTACTCGCCCTGAGACAGCTTAAAGATGTGCTTCTTTCTGTCGATAATCTGCAGTGTCCCATTCTAAGACCAGACACATAACAATGCTTACACTGGAAAATATTCATATATCTGAAATCTACAGCACATATTAAAATTGGACACTTTTGTACATTTATGTGCCACACGGCATTAAGGAAATGGCTTTTTGGAGTTAATCGACTCTTACCGGCAGCCATTGTCCCACATCTCCAGTGTGGAGCCAGCCGTCAGCGTCCAGAGCTTCTCCTGTCCTCTCCTCGTCTCGCAGATATCCGCGGAAGACACTGTGACCCCGGATACAGATCTAACACACGTGCACATATTACACAGACAGCAAATGTGCGCAGATACGAAACAGCAAACAAGTGTTCAATAGCTTAGGGAAGTTGTCATTTTAGCATCATTTTTATATTGAACAACAACAATCAAGGTGTTTCTAGACCTAAACTATTTTTATTTCCGTGAAGCTGCTTTGCTCCGAGACCAAATGTGAAATCTTTATTGTATTATTAAATACGTTTTTAAGGGAAAAAGCCAAAACACCAACAATAACAACAGGTGTGGTACAAGCATTGGATTTCAGGTGTCATGTGACTTTTGGAATATGTGCAAAGTTTCAAAGAACTCCTATTGATCACTTCAACAATGCTTTGACTGATTTGCCTTTTCAGGAACTCAACAGTAAACTTCATCTTATTTCATCAGAAGCGTAAAAGGCACGAAAGATGATTTTCTTTTAACATAAATCTTTTGATTATTGACTTTTTTCTCTCTTCTCTTAGGCTCATGTAATCTATTGTAAAGAGAGAAGTTCTGATAAAGACACTGACCTCTCCCTCTCCATTCTTGGCATAGTAGTTCATGTCCGGGATGTCAGTTAATTTCACCATGGCGCAGGGTAAAGGAGCTCCGACATGACCTGATAAACATTAACAACACTGTAAGCAGGACTCACTTTGAGGGGAATTCCAAATAAATACAACGAATGACAAACCGTCACAATCATAGTCATATTTTAACTCTCTACCTCAGAGAAAGTCAACTGGCGGCCCACGGGAAAAGCACGGCCAGCCAATCATCTTTCCCTGGCCCTCCTCAACATTTCAAATAACGAGAGAGACTTGAAGAACGGTGTGCTTTAATGGTGCGTTCCCACCAGACGCGAATGAAGCGTTAAGTGCGAGTGATTTACATGTTAAGTCAATGCAAAGACTCGATAGGACCTCCTGCGGCGCGATCGTTGAAATTCTGAACTTTGGCGAATATTTGCACCGCGTTAAACAATCAGGAGTTTTCTCTCAGAAGTGATGTGATTACGACGTAGCAAGCGGAGGCAGAAATCCGAAACAACAATCGAGGAAAAAATCATCGTCGCTGTACGATACATCTTCTTACTTTTATCAAAACAGGAATAATAAGGATCTTGCTTGGAAGAAAGTGAGGAGGTCGGACAATCTGGTTAATTGTAAAAACGCTCTTTACTCAATTTGAGCTATATACTGTATATACATATTGAGACTACAAGGTAGCTAAAGCCGGCAAACTGAGCTTATTCGCCGTATTTTACAACTACTTTCCCGCTGACGAGTTGATGCTTTTATTCAGAGGAAGTGTGCAGAAAGAAGTGGAAGAGTTTGAGGGACACACGCCGTTTTTCAGCCTTCCATAGCACATAAAGCGCAGCTACTCTCTCAACAAAATCCACGTCTGCCGTTTCGCAGCGAGACTGGAGCCGCCTGGCAGAATCCCCTCCCATGACGCAAATTCACGTCTGTTGTGAATCGAATTTCACGTGCGAATGAAGCGAGTAAACTCAAAATGTTCAAGCATCCAACTACGATTTATTCGCACAAGTCGCGTGTGAACGCTCAGTTAGAAAGCACGTCCTGAGACGCCACATCTTTGAAAGTCCAAAACACTGCTACATTCAATATTAAAGTTATTTCCTCAGCTCATAACAATAAATTGACGTCTTATTAAAGCCATTTGATGTTCATGTTATTTACGTTATAGACAGTTTCGTCAGATACGCACGCCTGGACTGCAATTAACTTCCGGTCTGAGTTTGGCTAGTGTCGTAACCAATTATATTTAATTGAATTTATGTTAATATTAATTTGTATTATTATTTTACTGTTTAATTGTACTAAATAAACGATTTGTTGAATTTTGTTGTATGTTCATTTTATTTGATAAACAATTTGTTGAATGGGTCATGTAATTCGGTCACATTTAAAGAAACTGTATGGTATGTTGACATCTAGTTGTTGAGCTTGGTATCGCAGTCTAAATTCAAAATATTTGAGAGGTAAGTTTAGCCAAGTAATGGTTTCTTTTGCTTATCAGAAATAATCTGCAGGCACTCTCTTGTTTGTGAATGTGTACCGGACGTTAAGGGCGGTCCACGAACACGCGCATGCGCAGTAACCTTTGTTTATGTTGTAACTTTGAAACCGTCTATAATTGGCAATCCACAGCCACAGGCAGTCTGTTTGCGCATGCGTTCTAAGACATATGTCTTATGTCCTTGAAGGGTACACCACATGAACAGTTGTTTCAGAGTTAAGGGAAAAACTGTGTTTTTTTTACTAAAAATACAGACATCAATCTGAACTGACGTCACTCTTTTGCCAATGTTGCATGCAAATATGTATATCCAGAAAAGCTACTGTGCAATATGTATATCCTGCATATCTTTCCAAAAAAAAAAGGCATACCAAACACACCAAAGACATGATACAAGCAAGGAGATGGAGGTGTTGTGAGCACAAACCTGCACTCCAGTCACCGGGCATTGAAAAGGTACAGCCCGCGGTGCACTCCGTCTGCCCGTAACCCTCAAAAATCTGCAATCAGATGCATTAAATCCCCACAGTCACATAACCCAGGTACACAAAATTCTACATATCTTACAATATTAACATTGTAAGTGAGGTCTCTCACCATACAACCAAGAGTGGCCCGGAGGAAGGACAGGACAGTGGGAGAAATCGGTGCGGACGCGGTGAGAATAAAACGCAGGTTTCCACCAAGACTGGCCTACAGCAGTAGTGAGAAAGATATGATTCAGATATCTGGGTGGGTGACAAGGGACTAATCTACACAGTGTAATGATATCAAATATGATGAATATTTAATAACATGATGCCCGATGATGAGATAGGCGCATGACCCGAGGTATTCCAGGATTTCAAAGAAAGATATTTGGAAGAATGTCAGCAACCAAACGGATCTCATCCCCATTCACTGCCATAGTAGAGAAAATAAATACTATGGGGGTCCATAGGGGATGAGATCTGCTTGGTTACTGACATTCTTCCAAATATCTTCCGTTGTGTTTAGCAGAACCAAGAAATGTATACAGGTTTAGAACAATCCGAGGGTGAGTAAATGATGACAGAATGTTCATTTTGTGGTGAACTATCCCTTTAAATTCAAGTTACAAGCTTTCTCTCCAGTCATGTAACAGATGTTAAGTGTCCACAAGGGGGCGCTCTCTCACGTCTCAAACAGCTGCATGATTATTTTAATGTGAGAGCGGTTCACCTGTATCTTATTGAAGATCAGTCTGTCCCACAAGCTGTTATTTCTCACGACTCCACTGCTCAGTTCGGCCTGTTTTCTTCTCACGGCGTAATGCAGAATGGCTCTTTTCAATGGAGATGTAACTGAGGCCAGAATCTACATGACATCAATATATTAAATCACTACAATGATCATTGTTCATTTTTCTGTCCATAAACTCATCATTGAAATTCGCACAGACCTTGTCGTAGATCCGGTTGAGTAATCGAGGGACCACCGGGAAGAAGGTGGGCTTCAGCGTCTTAATGTCATCCATTAGCAGAGAGATGTCACCCTGGTAAAAACCAACTCTTGCACCGTGACAGAACATCGACACCTGACGAAGAGAGAGTATATTATCACAAAATGAAACATTCACATTAAGCCACAGTGACAGTATAGAACCCAATCACACCCGTGACTGTTTAAAGGGTTTTACATTTTTTAACCCTAATTTAAATACCAATAATACAAGATACAATAATACAGAAAATGCAAAACTCAAACCTTTTATGCAGTAGGCAAAAGAGTTGACCAACCTCAATGCAAATGAATTAACTTCTGATGTAATTTAAGAATTGTGAAGTCCAATGAAACACAATTTGAAGGCTTTTAATACGAGTGTGTCAGTCTTAAAGTGATAATTCACCCAAAAATGAAAATTCGGTCATCATTAACTCAGTCTCTTGTCATTTCAAACCTGTATGAATTTCTTTCTTCTGCAGAACACAAAATAAGTTATTTAGAAAAATGTTGGTAACCGAACAGCGCTGGCACCCATTCACTTCTATTGTACGGACACAAAACCACTGCAAGTGAATGTGGGCCAGTTAACAACATTTTTCAAAATATCTTCTTTTGTGTTCTGTGAAAGAAAGTCATACAGGTTGGACATGACAAGAAGGGGAGTAAATGATGACCGAATTCATCACTAAGGTTATCTAAATGTTAGTGTGCTTCAAAACAATGATAAAGTACACATTTAAAAACAGAGTTTTATTATTATTTATTATTTTAATTTAGATGAAGTTTTAGCAATTTTGGTAAATGCTTTTATATTTAATTTGTTAATTTTTTATGTTGCTATAATATTCATTTTTATTTTAGTTTTTGTTTATTATAATTTTAGTGCTTTAAACTTATTTCAGTTTATTTTTAAGGCAATATTTAATCTTTCCTTTTTCCTTTCCTATATTTAAAACGTTTTCAAAGTTGTAATTTTAGAAAAGTAAAATAACCTTGTTTCGAAAATATATGCATTCAACATGTGAGATTTTTGGTGTATTTGCGAGAGCAAGTTTTATTGACTTCTCCTGTATAACCAAATGCTCATAAGAATCTGAAGAGCCTGGCCCCATATATTTTTTAAATCACTCAAGTTTGTTTGGTGAATGGCACATACGGCACTATATACATCGTGGAGGATATGAAACATCACAAGCGGTAAGACCGCACTGATGAGTAAAGGAGACAAAACACAGATGTCATGCATCAACTTTTCAAACTACAGCGTTATTGGTGTTCTTTTATCTTAGTTATGGTTAACTTTGTAAAAGCTATTTTGGAAATTTAATAGAATGACTTTTTCATACATGCCTTAAACAAAATGCTTTGGGAAATTTAAATAAAGGGCAGGAGCAACTCAACTTGTTTCCAGAGATGTTCTGTTTTAGTCACTTTAGTCACTTCAACAGTCTCCACCGTAATATCTCAGTTTTCAATGTCAGTCCCATATGCCGTCGATCATTTACCTGACCTTGGTCTGATAAAGGAGTTGTTGTGCCAGTCCAATGTAATATGGAAAATAACATAAACAGATAAAAAGCGCAGGGGGTTGTTGGGTGCTGAGATTTTGGGGGGCATGGGAACAAATTCCATGTTGGTTAAAAATGAAAATCTTTAACGTACTAACCTCCAAATGGTTTACAAATGTTAAAATTAAAACTTTATACATACAGTGCTAAATTAAATATACATTTTACCAATTTGTTTACTATTTGTGTATTAATAAAAAAAAACTTATTTTGGTCTCAATAACAGCTTGCTTTCTTGCTGGGATTTAGTTACATACTTTTCTCTGTTGTCGGTAATTGGGCATCTAAAGAAAAATAAAGGCCTTTAGTATTTCTTCTGCCTTTCCTGTAAAACAGTACATTTGAAAACTCATGGATACAATTATACAGTGCATCCGGAAAGTACTCGCAGCGCTTCACTTTTTCCACATTTTGCTGTGTTACAGCCTTATTCCAAAATTGATCAAATTCATTATTTTCCAAAAAATTCTACAAACAATACCCCATAATGACAACACGAAAAAAGTTTATTTGAAATCTTTGCAAATGTATTAAAAATAAAAAACGAAAAAAGCACATACTTTTCAAACGAACTTCATTTAACGTTGTCATTATGGGGTATTGCTTGTAGAATTTTGAGGAAAATAATGAATTTTATCCATTTTGGAATAAGGCTGTAAAATAACAAAATGTGGAAAAAGTGAAGCGCTGTGAATACTTTCCGGATGCACAGTATTTTAGCATAAAAAAATACTACTGTGACTGAAAATCATACACATACTGATCGATTAACCGTTACAGAAATCAGAAAATGATCACCAATACTGTTCGTATAGGGCAGCTGTGGCACAAACCTGATCTCTTCCGGCTTTGCTACTGATCGGACGCATTTACTAGCGCTCCGTGCTTTGCGCTTCTGCTTTTATGCTTTATCTTATTTAAACACCAGCAGTTCAGTACAGTGCTCAAACTAAACAATAAGGCACTTAAACCAAATATGGGAAATACTTCAAGCAACAAGGATTTCTTTTAGGATAAAAGGTGGTCTACCGGCTTACTGCCAACAATTGAAACTCTTCAGGATAACTCCGCTGCCCACTCTCAAACTGGTGTGAAAATGCCTTCTTTTGGATCAACAACCACCTGCTGCTCAAACTGCCACAAACTTCTACAAAAGATTGCAGTTCTCGAAACAAAGCTACTCACAATATTGCCGTCCCTGCAAGAACACACAGCTGATACTCGCCGTGGATGGACCCCCTCAGCATATAGCCGGTAAGTTCTGTGAACCCAGCACTTCTCATCAGATTATAGTGAGCTCAGACAAACCTGTACAGATGCAAACAAAGGTAGCTGAGGACACAAACCGTTGGCAAAAAAAAGGCGCAAGACCTAAAGATGCTCGTAATATCAGACTGTCAAGAGTTTCACAAATTGCTGCATTAGCTTCATCTACCCCAGATATGGCTAAGACTCGACAAGACAATGTTGGTACTCTGCCACCTCTTGTACATCTTGAAAATAGATTTGAGGCACTAATGAATATGGGTGAAGAATCCCCAAACGTGGTCAGTGAAAAATCAAAAGTGGACACTGCAGTTGGCAGACGCTCTGTGTCAAACAGGCAACCGCACTCTGCTCGGAAACCAGCCGAGCCAAATACTCTGATAGTGGGGGACTCTATTATCAGAAACCTTCGTAGCAGGGCTATACTTACATACTATTTCCCTCAAGCAATGATTGCTGATGTAAGCAAGGAACTGCCAAACATCCTGACACAATATAAGTCTGTAAATCGGATTGTCGTACATGTGGGGAAAAATGATACTCGAAAAGAGCAGTCAGAGCTCCTAAAAAGGGATTTTAATGAACTCTTTGAAATGCTTGGAAAGCTAAAAGTACAGGCCTTCATCAGTGGACCTCTCCCAGCTCGGGGAACGAATATGTTCTCTCGGTTACTCAGTTTGAACATATGGCTGCAAAAAACCTGCAACATGAGAGGACTGAACTTCATTGACAACTTTAATCTCTTTTGGAGTCAAAGACAACTTTTTACAACAGATGGCCTCCACCCAAACAAACTTGGTTCAAGAGTGCTAAAGGACAACATCCTCTTCTCCCTCCTTCACCCATCAGCAGAGTGTGCCACTCCACTCCTAAATGGCACATACACCTGGCCATAGTGACCCACCTCAGCAGTTTGATGGACTTTTGGATAACACCAATCAGGCTGTACCCTGCCCAGTGACATCACATCAGTTGGACGATGACGAAGACTCAACACCCAAGGACGTTTCTGTGGATAACAACCGGGAGAGCCAAAACAACATACTTCAGTCTTCAGAAACACCAGACTCGCAGCCCCTCTCACTACACACCCTCTCCCTCTCTACTACATCATCTCTTTTGAGCTTCTCAGAGAAAATGGAGGAACTAGTATTCGCTGGAACAAAACTATCCCACTCTATTGTCGCGAGTCCACAGGTTTCAACTAAAAAGCGACGGGCCCCACAACCACCAAAGTCTCTGGGTCAACCTGGCCAACCCGTTCCCTATGAAAGAGCTCTCCGGCCTCTGCCACAACGCCAGGGATCACACAAACCCCCATCTACTGGAGATGGACTAAACAGGACTGCAAAGAGCACTGGTAACTGATATGAATTGGGTCCCTGCTATGATAACAGCAACAATCTCAAATATTTACTGAACAAGTGGGAACCCAGTGTTCCTTTAGTTTTCCCTATATCTGTCCTGATAAGTGAACGCAAAACTAAGGCCCTTTCCAGTCGTATGGCAAAGCTATCTAATCTTATACCTTTTAGACGTCACTCTGAGAATGACAGGGGTAAAAAACTAAAAACAGTTACTATTCAATTAGCACTTTTAAACATCCGTTCACTAAAAAACAAATCCTTTTTGGTCAATGACCTCATCACCAGTAACAAACTGGACTTCATGTTTCTAAATGAAACTTGGTAAGATGATAGTTGTAGTGCTACAATCCTCAATGAATCTGCCCCCCAAACTTTACTTTTATAAATGTTTGCAGAGCTGTTAGGAGAGGTGGAGGAATAGCTACTTTATTTAAAGATCTCTTTGACTGCAAGCAAGTTTTACTTGGTGACTACCTGTCCTTTGAATACTTGAGTATTGCTTTAAAAGGTGCACCACGCATTCTGTTTACAATTATTTACAGGCCTCCCAAATACTCCCCAGTCTTTGTTGATGGTTTTTCAGAACTGCTATCAGCTATTTCCTCAGAATTTGACTGCTGGAGATTTTAATATTCATGTAGACAAGACAGAAAACAACACTGCAAATGAACTTTTAAATGTTTTAAACACTTTTGATCTGATCCAGCATGTGCACGGTCCCACACACAATCGTGGACACACTCTAGATCTGCTCATTAGCAAAGGTCTAAACATTTCATCCACTATTATTAGAGATGTGGCGCTGTCTGATCATTTTTGTATTTTCTTTGATATATCAATCAGTCCTGCCACTGAAAATAGACCTGTCTCTATAAAAAAGAGATTCATAAATGAGAATACCAGTGAGCTATTTATGAATGCTATGTCTCTGTCACCAAGTATATCTGCAGACTCTATGGATGCTCTCCTCGATAGCTTTAATGCAAAAGTAAAAAATGCTATCGATGCCATTGCTCCAGTAAAGGTCAAGGTGAAAACTGGCAGGCATAAAGCACCCTGGAGAAACACACCAGCAGTACAAAGCATGAAAAGAACATGCAGAAAAGCTGAACGTATGTGGCGAATAACCAAACTTGAAGTTCACTATAACATCTATAAAGACAGTCTGCATGCCTTCAATGTTGACTTAGGCAAAGCTAGACAGAACTTTTTCTCTAACATTATAAACTGCAACATAAATAACACTCGCACTCTTTTTGCAACTGTAGAGAGACTAACAAATCCCCCTAGTCAAGTTCCGATGCAATGAGTTTGCAACTTTTTTCCTTCAAAAGATTAGTAATATCAGAATGGAAATCAGCAAAGCTCCATGCGGCAGTCAGGTCAGTCTGACTCCAGTACATCAGAAAATAGTAACTTTGTCTGAATTTCAGACAATTGATCTCAAAACCCTGGAGGAAACGGTACAGCATCTTAAGGCGTCAACTTGCAGCCTTGACACACTTCCCACATCCTTTTTCAAAAGAGTGTTTAACTGTTTGGAAGCAGATCTCCTAAAAATAGTTAATACCTCACTGCTCTCAGGAACTTTCCCAGAGTCCCTAAAAATGCAGTTGTCAAACCTCTTCTAAAAAAGGGCAATCTAGACAAAACCTTACTATCTAACTACAGACCAATATCAAATCTTACTTTTATAGGGAAGATCATTGAAAAGGTTGTTTTCAATCAGCTGACCAAATTCTTAAACTCAAATGGCTACCTGGACAATTATCAGTCTGGTTTCCGTCAGCATCATAGCACAGAGACAGTGCTCATAAAGATAATTAATGATATTCGATTGAATTCTGATTCAGGCAAAATATCAGTTCTGGTTTTACTAGATCTCAGTGCTGCATTTGACACGGTAGATCACGCCATACTCCTACATAGGCTGGAAAACTGGGTAGGGCTTTCTGGGTTGGTACTTAAATGGTTTGGGTCATAACTTAAAGGGAGAGGTTACCATGTGAACATAGGCAACCATAAATCTGACTGGACACCCATGACTTGTGGTGTTCCACAGGGCTCGATTCTTGCTCCGCTCCTCTTCAATTTGTACATGCTCCCACTTGGCCAAATAATGAAAAAGTACCAAATTGCCTACCACAGCTATGCAGACGACACTCAGATCTACCTAGCCCTCTCACCCAATGACTACAGGCCTATTGACTCTCTTGCCAATGCATTGATGAAATTAACAGCTGGATGTGTCAAAACTTCCTTCAGTTAAATAAAAACAAAACTGAAGTCATTGTTTTTGGTAACAAGGATGAAACTAACAAGGTAAACACCATACCTTGACTTAAGAGGTCTAAAGACACAAAGCAAGGTAAAAAATCTTGGGGTCATTTTGGAGTCTGACCTTAGTTTCAGCAGTCATGTCAAAGCAATAAGCAAATCAGCCTACTACCATCTCAGAAACATAGCCAGAAATCAGATGTTTTGTCTCAAGCCAAGATTTAGAGAAACTAGTCCATGCTTTCATCACCAGCAGGGTGGATTACTGTAATGGACTCCTTACAGGTCTTCCCAAAAAGACCATCAGACAGCTGCAGCTCATACAGAATGCTGCTGCCAGGATTCTGACCAGAACCAAAAAATCTGAGCATATCACTCCAATCCTCAGGTCCCTACACTGGTTACCAGTCACTTTTAGAATCAACTTCAAAGTATTATTAATTGTCTATAAATCACTTAATGGTCAAGGACCTAAATACATCTCAGATATGCTCATTGAATATAAACCAAACAGACTTCTCAGATCATCAGGATCAAATCAGTTAGAGATAACAAGGGTTCACTCAAAACATGGCGAGTCAGCGTTTAGTCATTACGCCACCCGTAGCTGGAATCTGCTTCCAGAAGACATCAGACGTTCACCAACAGTAGCTACTTTTAAATCCAGATTAAAAACACACTTGTTTAGCTGTGCATTCACAACCTGAGCACTGTGCTGGTTTACATCAACTGCACTTTTATTTCTAATTTATTTTTATTCTGCTCTTATTCTTTTTATATATACACTCACATTTTTGATCAATTTTATTGCCGTTTTATTGTTTCTTAAAATCTGAAGTATTTGTGATCTTAAATCATTTGCATTTTAAAGATACGTCTTATTTCTTTCTGTCAATCATTTTATGTTAAGCACTTTGAATTGCTCTATGTATGAAATGTGCTATATAAATAAACTTGCCTTGCCTTGCGGTGAAGCTTTACTGGTCTGATAATATGTCTTGAAAAACAAGGAAGCAGCAACTCAATGAACAGATTCATTTTTTAATGACTTAACAGTTTCCTCCTTATTGGTGCTACATTATAACCATTGTTCCCAAAACTGTTTAATTATTAACGTGTCTGGACTGCTTTTCAATATCACAATATACGACCATTTACACACGCATGAAACCTGATGACACCTGATTTTTTCCCCCATACCTTTGGTATGTCATTGAACAAGGCTTAAACAAATATCCTATTTTAACAACTGTATTTAGAACCAGCTTTCTGTTTTGTCTTTAAAGACAATGGCTCAAATCTCTCAGTTCATAAAGCACTGCACTAGCATCATGGGTCCCGTGAGCAGAAATATGGAGATTTCTTGCATTGATTACAGTTGATTACACCCTCCCCACTGGACGATTGGGTTGTGTAAGGTGTCCCTAACTGGAGTAATACCACCGGGTTTCTTCAGTCTAGGACTTATGGTGTGGTCAGCACAATCACTCATTTATCGCTTCATTCCTAAATCCCTAATATGTGACCCTGGACAACAAAACCAGTCTTAAGGGTCTATTTTTCGAAATTGAGATTATTACATCATCTGAAATCCAATGATATATGGTTTGTTATGATAGGACAATATTTGGCAGAGATATATACAAAGTTCCATTATGAAACTCTAGATGGCACAGTCCTCCAAGTCTAACTCAATCGGACATAATAACATCATAACGAGAAAGGCGGGACGAGAGCTGTGAGGCAACGAGGCGGGGCCGGTGGCGTGAGTGATAGTGCGAATCAGCCTTGCACGCACCAGTCCCGCATCTCTCACGGAGGAGATCGGGAGCATAAGAGGACGAGCGACAGGACTGCTGACGAGAGATGACCGGGCCCGGACATGTGTTAAGTTTGTATTTATGTTCTTGTGGCCGGAAGTCGACCGTGAAGTGGCTCGCTGCCGGCTGCCCTCAGCCGGAGGAGCCATCAACGGCCACCAGGGGGCGAAGGAGGATCGAGCTGTCCACAGAGCGTTCAGTACCACCGCATGGCACTGCGAGGAAGAGCCTCTCGGCTGGCTGATGACCGAGCGACAGTGTGTCGGGGAACCAGACCAGATTTTTTCTGTTCTCTCGTCTCGTTGGTGCATACCCCCAGGGGCTGCGGACGCCGAGACTGGCTCCACGGGGGGGAGTAAGCACAGTCTCGGTGGTACCCCCCTGGCCTGTGAGGGGCGATGGGGGTATGTAACGAGGAAGACGGGACGAGAGCCGCGAGGCAACGAGGTGGGGCCGGTGACGTGAGTGATGGTGGGAATCAGCTGTGTGCACACTGGTCCCGTACATCTCACGGAGGAGATCGGGAGCATAAGAGGACGAGCGACAGGACTGCTGATGAGAGAGGACCAGGCCCGGACATGGTGTGTATTTATGTTCTTGTGGCCTTTTACTTCCGTGTTATTGTTTGTTTATTTTTGATTAAAAGTTTGTTGAATGTTCGCCGGTTCCCGCCTCCTTCCTTCCCTACTTTGAACTGTATTACAAACATTTACCAAATGGCGCAGCTGATTGGTTCTTTCTGTATCAGCAGCCAATGAGTTTGCAGCTCAATGTTTAAATCTTGGCTAGTGCATGTCCTAGCAGTGCAGCGCACTTCAGAAACCCTCCTCCTTCCCCAGCTCCCGTTTTCCGGATAATAACATAACATCGTTTTCATTTCTCAACTAATTTCAATACTTTTCTATTTACGTGGAGTACGCAGAAACGTTTTGGCTCCAGTTAAAGATGGTTATAGACTTGAAAATGTATTTATTGTCTTACAGAACTGTTAAAACTCAAAAAAGCAATCATTTAAGCTTATAAATTGTGTAGACATCGCTAATGTGAAATAATTTAAGGTAGATTAGATGCACATGACCAAAACAGCTCGTGCACTTTACCTTATGACTATATACTGCTATGTCATACTAATAATGCACGGCAGTTTAACTATATCACATACATCATGTATGTGATATACACTACTGTAACGGTTTTACCGGATTAATAAAATAACATCTTTTATCTAAAAATGTCTAAAATTACAACAGAAAAAGCCATTTCCAGAGTGAAAAACATCAGTTTTTTATTTAATACGTAAATTAAACTATATTAGCTTGGATGTTTTGTTAGATGATTTAATTAAATCTCAGAAACAATTTCTACATGTCTGTGTTTTATTTTCGACTACTGCAATGTGGTTATTTATTCTGTTGCCTGTGTTGTCTTTAACATTTCACTGAACATGATGTCATCTAGTGGATTCTCACGAATGACAGGCACAAATAATGGATTTCACATTTCATTATGACAACCATTAACTTTAAGGTAGGCTATAACTATCGAGATTAGATATGATGCAATGGAAGTTGTACTCTACGTACATCGTAAACCATTGAAATGTTTAGAAATGTAAACGTGATTGTACTTTTAATGCTGAAAACGCGCAGCTCTCACATCGGGTTCAGTGGGCTTTTAGTGCACTTTTGCTCACTAATATGGCAGCACCGTTGACGTATTGCAGCAGCGGAGCAAAGTGGCCAACGCGCCGTCTAGTTATTTATTATGTCTTTGGTTTTGGCTTAAAGGGGTCATATGGCGCGAATATGTTTTTTTCCTGTGTCTTCGGTGTGTTATAAGTTGCCCATGCATGTATTAGACACGTAAAATTGCTCAAATTAAAGTGTCGGAACAAAAGATGCATTCTATCTAAAAGCGAATGCGAACCCAGACCTGCCTGAAACGCCTCGTGTAACCACACCCCGGCGAATGAGACCGCCCAAATCTAAACGCAAGTAAAGTGGGCGTACTTCTAAATCTCAATGTATCGTCACCTCGGCAGCCATGTCGCTTTTCAGAGCGATGAGCTTTGCAAAAAATCTGCACATTTCAGAGAGGCAGGGCAAAGAGAAGATACAAACATGCAAAATACAGCGTTTTTTAATCTTAAATTGTGTATACACATTACATTACATCTAAAAAAAAACATAATATTTGTTTTAGCCGTGTCATTTGACCCCTTTAACGAAGTGCTCAGCAATGTAAAGATGATCCCTCATGTAGCTTATTTATTACTTTTTTTCTTTTTATCTTAAAAACACATATTTGCAGGCCAAAAATCCTCCTTTTCCCATACAGTGCATGTTATACGACCGGAAATTTCTCTGCCGACTCTGGCGTGCTAAAAGCTCACCGGCACCATCTTGTGCAACCTGCGAATTGGGAGTAGCAAGTCTCGGTACTTGTTCCGCCGACACAGCAGCAGCGTATCAGATCTATTCTGCCTGGACCAAATATATTAATATGTTGTGTACACTACCCTGCTAAACTCTCCGAGAGTTGTCATGACAGAAAATCAATTGAGCCCAATCGAATATGTATATAAAAGGTTAACATTTAATTCACATTTATGCATTTGGCAGTAGCTTTTATCCAAAGCGACTTAAATTGCATTATCCTATACATTTATACATAGGTATTTGCAATCCCCTGGGATCGAACCCACAACCAATGCTCTTACCACTGAGCTACAGGTTCACATCTAATGTTTTGTCAGGGCATCAATATTTTATTCGGATACCACAGTATGTATGAAACATAGACCTGCTATGGCAGTGCTAAATTGAAAGCCTAGTGGCCTATTTTAATATTTAAAAAAAACTACTGACAACATATTGTAAAAACTAAATGAATTTATCATGAGCAGAAGTAGGCCTTCTTACAAAGTTCAAAACAAGTACCCTTCAATATAATCTCTGATTAAAACATATTATATAGGAAAGGTAACCTTAAATTACTTCTCTTGTGATCTGGCACTATATATAAAATAAAATTAACTTGACCTTCAAGGGGGGGCGGGTGTTGCCGTTGGGGGGCAGGACGCCCCTAAGGTAATGGTAGGGGAAACACTGTGCTGTAATGACATTGCTGAGAGTAGATGAACCCCAAAGCAGAAAGGTTTGATATATTTACGGTTGAAAATATACCAAATATCCTTATGGATCATGAACTTTACTTAATATCCTTATGATTTTTGGCATAAAAGAAACATCTATAATTTTGACATACAAATAATTTTTGGCTACTACTACAAATGTTCTTGTGCTACTTAAGACTAGATTTGATCCAGAGTCACATACTTCATTATGTTTTGAACAATCCGCCCTCGTCAAGACCAAATAAAAGTTATATGCTGACAAATCCATATGTAGAATAGTCAGGCCTTTGACAAATTAGAGGCTCAAACTCCATCAGTATGCCAAATTTCACATTTTACCACAGTGTTTTATGAATCGCCTTAGATTTTAAGCCAGTAAACGTAGACGGGGCTTGCTAACTGCCATTTTACTGCACATTAAATATAGAACACTTATAAATGAATTTATAGATGAGTTGCTGAGGTGGTGCATTTTTATCCCTTTACATACTTTTGAAGTAGCAGTTAAGAAACTCCATACATTTGACAAGACTTCAAAAAAATAAATGGAAAAATGATGCTAATATTATAATATAATAACTAAACTATTATGACGTATGACGCTGTGACTACACGCTGTGACTAAGTGAGGGGAAAACCCCAAATATTGCAGTATATCGTTTATGGTCTGTGACGGAGCTAGATAAAAAAAAAATCCAGTCATTGGACTGACATTCTTTCAACACAATGTCAGTCGTCAGAGTCATGGCCAAGAAAAGCACACACACAAACAAGATAAAGAATAGAGATAAACAGTAGTGGAGATACAGTTATAGATACGATGAACAATCGCATTAAAAATATGTCACACTTTGGCATGTTTGAACTATCTGCATTGGTGTATGGAACCCGCAGGGCTGGATGACCCGACCATCCTTAAAATAAACAGCCTTTATTACTGGGGAAATCATCACATGCGCATACATGTAGTAATAAGTAACCAAACATTCAGCCCAACTTACAAATGAGGGCCACGCACAGTCTCCGTGTACTCAGTAATTCCTGTCCGACCTTGACAGAACAACAGATTTATGGCAGACGATTGGTCGCGATGCCAAAGTGTAAAATCAACTGCATTGAAAGGCCTCTGTCTCTTGCCTTTGAAAAGCTTGGTCGTGTTATTGGTAGCTATCCATGTGCGTTTCTTCTCGCTTCGTGCGCAACGGTGGCTCTTGGAACTGGCTTCATCTTTCTTTCGAAGCTGGAGGCGAATAATATCGAAGATCAGTTCACACCCGTGAATGGACCTGCCAAGCTCGAGAGGGAGATTGTCAGGAAACATCTCCCACAATCGGAGGAGTTTTCTCTCTTACGGCTTTTGTCTGAAGGAACGTACGCCTCTTTGATCATTACCGACGTCAACCGAGCAAACATATTAACCGCTAAAGCATTTAAGGATATTATTGATCTGGACAGAAAAGTAAAAAATATAAACGTCACTTTTGAAAGACTTTGTGCCCGCAGGAAAGGAAAATGTATGTCGAATCCAATTTTAGACATAATAAATTACAACTCTAGCGAAATTAATTCTATATCCATAAAGTATCCCATGCAGGATGGAATATTCATGGGAACGAGTTTAGGCGGTGTTGATCTGAAGGCAATAAGCCAAGATATAACCACTGCGAAAGCAGTCCGGCTTTTTTATTTTTTAAACGAAAAAAACAAAAAGGAAAACACAGAGTGGCTTGATGGTTTCCTGGAATTCTTCTCAAATTATTCAGAGAATACACCGGTAAGTAAACATGATTTTCTCCTCATACTCTAAATAACACGTATGTACACTGTAAAAAAAAATGTCATTTGTCATGACATGACATTTCCGTCAATGCTAAAATGCGATTTAATGCAGAGCAAAACGTAAAATACAGGTAAAACAACTGTAAAAATGTATACGGAAAATTCCTTCATATTAATACAGTGTATTGCGCCCTATTTTTACGGATTTGTTTTAGAGTGTATAAGAACTTAATGGAAGTACTGTATATTCGTGCTGTGCTTTAGGTATAGCATCATTTGTAAACCTTGAGTTTTCTTTTTGAGAAATCTCTAAAGTTGAGAACTGAATTCTGCGCTGAATGTTTAGTCTCTACAGGTGCGTGTGTCTTACTTTACATCAGAGTCTAGACAGGAGGAGCTGGAGGCCACCTTAGACTCTGTGATTCCTCTCTTCTCCATCACATATTGTCTGGCCATCAGCATTGCAGTCTTTTTTTGTCTGAGGTATATTATACTGTAAATTAAATAAGCTTGATGGGAAATGAACACATTTATGTATTAAACTATACCATATCTCTGCTACCTCTAGGTTTGACTGTGTTAGGACAAAGGTGTGGATTGCTGTGGCTGGAGTCCTCTCTGCTGGGATGGCTGTGCTTGTCAGTTTTGGATTGCTGCTGCTTTGTGAAACGCCTTTTTCCATGACAGTGGCCACGGTCCCTTTTCTGATTCTTGGTAATTAAATTTAGTCCATCACATTTTCTTTACCTGTATATTTAGAGAATTTCATCCAAGTAAATATATTTTTGATGTTTAAAAGTGATAGCTCACTTCAAAATGAAATTTCTGTCATCCTTTACTCGCCCTCTTGTCAAACCGGTATGACTTTCTGGTAACACTTTACAATAAGGTGCTATTATTTAACATCAGTAAATGCATTAGCTAACATTAGATACAATAAGGTGCTATTATTTAACATCAGTAAATGCATTAGCTAACATTAGATACAATAAGGTGCTATTATTTAACATCAGTAAATGCATTAGCTAACATTAGATAACAATGAACAGTATAGTTTTACAGCATTTATTTATCCTTGTTAATGTTAGTTCATGTCAATACAGTTATTCATGTTAATTCATGGTGCATTAACTAAAGCTGGCTGCGTATACTTTTGGATTACTCGTGGTAAAGTGATCTCATCCGCATGTCGGTTCTTGCAACGCCGCATGAAGTCGAACGAGCCTATAGACTTGGTCGGTTTCGTGTTATAGCTGGGGGCGCAACCTGGGCAGAGTCTGCGTGGGGGAAAACGATTCTTTACCCTGACTGGAAATGCTGTGTTGACCCAGTATGGCCTACATAAAGTCATTATTTCCATTCAACAGAGCAAGATATATAGAAAAACCAAGCTGTTTTGTAAGATAATAACCGGTGACACAACTATCCCAAACTCGGGGTACAATTTACCAAATCAATGAATAAGTGTTTTTCACGTTAATGTTTTAGAAAGCCTCATAGGTTGTGGTGCAGGGGTACAGGACTACACCAGCCAACGTTATCCCTAGCCGCCCCTTTTTCTAAGAACCGCCCATTTTTGTTGTCTATGCCCCAGTTTCGAGATCTCCGCAGTTGCAGTTATATCTACTTTTATTCAATGCCCTATTGATATGACCAATTCATGTGTTCTCTTGAAAATGATTCAGTGACCTTTGCATCGCTACAAGAGGGGGGTTAGCAGGCAGAGGTGGAAAGTAACGAAAGTACTGTATTGAGTAGGTTTTTTGTAGATTTTAAAATCTGTAATTTTACTTGTACTTAAGTATGATTTGTGAGATATATTGTACTTCGTTATAATTTAAATCATATCCAAAACCAAGTAAAGAAAATTATGAAAACATTGGAAAGAAAAAACGTGACCGGAAATTACTCCAGTGAATGATGGGCACGAGTATGAGTTTGCGCCGATACCAGAAGAGTGATGGACACGGAGAAGTAAGACTGCGGTAGTGCACTAGTCCTAAAGGTGAAACTCCATCGAAATCGGATTGCTGAAGACAATGCCATCTTTAAGCAACCATTTCAGCTTCAGACAGGATTATGGACGCTGTGTAAACTAACATGTGTGCGCAAGAATGTAGAGGTAAAATAAATTATATTTGTTTAAATAATGCTTCTACCCTTGTTGCATAGGTAACTATTAAGAAGTTTTGACAGTTTAGTAAAAATCAAAACGACATTGGGCATAATGCTATATAATTGTTTAAAGTGTCAAACTAAGTCAAATGTCTGCGTTTTATTGGCAATCGGCGTGTACGTGCATAATGTACAAAACACAAAGGGATTAATGTGATGATATGTTGCCTGCTCATGCTGTAGTTCCCTCCCACTCTCCCCACCTCTAGCAGCTTGTGTTTTTCCGGAAATAATCGTACAGCTGTATCTCTCTTGTATAAATTTGATCAAACTAAATACTCTTAGAAGATATGACGTATGCTATATTACTGTATAGGCACTCAAGATTAATATGAGATTGGCAGAAACTGCCTGTGATACGCGGTCTTTAACTACACTAGTCAACGTTTGAAGTGGATCAAAACCTTTCATCAAAGTTGTTCTAAAACCAAAATGTGTTTCTTTTTACAATCCGTGCATAACCTGCAAGTCTGTCATAAGTCAATGTTGTCATAAAAGAAATGTCACCCTTAATGGCCTTTGATGGTCTGCAGACATGATTGTTTGTCATTAGGTAACAATTGGCCCGTCACAGGTTTCCATAATTGGGAACTGGTTATCATTTAAGGCTATAAAAGCTCCACTTGAGTTCAGAAAGCATTGAAAATGCCACGTTTTTAAGATTGCAGAATTCTGACCTCACAGGCCCATTGGGATGATGCAAGGAGGCATGACTCAGCGTGAAGCTGCAGACGCAGTGGGAACGTTTCAAAGTGTCATTTTCAGAGCCTGCAAAAGGTTCAGAAGGTCTGGTAGTGTGAGTCGAAGGCATGGTGGAGCCAGGCAACGGGTCGCAACCCCAAATCTAGACTGGTACTTGACCCTGCATGCCCGCAGAAATTGTTTCATGCCTGCAGTCAGACTGCGAAATGACCTTCGGGATGCAACAGGGGTGCGAGTATCCACTCAGACTGTGAGGAGATGACTTCATGAAGTTGGCTTGAGAGCCAGAAGACCAGCTGTGAGGGTGCCTCTTTCCAGAGCACACAAGAACACTGAATGAGTTGGGTACAGTGCTCTTCATAGATGAGTCCCAGTTCTGTGTGGACTTCCTAGACAGTCGTAGGAGGGTTTGGCGTCGCCCTGGGGAGAGAAATTTGCCACAAAATGTTGTACAGCATGACAGTTTTGGCGGATCATCTGTCATGGTTTGGGGAGTTCAGTTGTGCGACCGTATGCTGGTGCAATGTGGCCAGATTTCGTGCTTATGGATGACAAAGCCCACCCACATGGAGCAAGGCTGGTGACGGAATTCTTGGAGGAGGAGGGCATCTCAAGGATGGAGTGGCCAGCCCGGTCACCCGACTTGAACCCCATTGAGCACATTTTGGAGCAACTACAGTCAAGAGTGCAAGCACGTCAGGTCCCTCCAAGAACCTATGTGGAGTTGCAAACAGCATTGCTGCAGCAATGGCGAGCCATCATAAGAAAAGACTAAACAACAAATTCAAAGCTCTTAAAAATATGTAAACATTTCAACACCACGAGAACGAACTGTGAAGCTCTAAACATAAACAAAACACAGCGTCTCTGTCTGTATTTTAGTTAAAATTGCAGAAAACAGCAGATTCCTCACCAAATGGATTAAACTCTTGGCATTCATGTTTCTTGTAAACTGCTATCAACAGCAAAAAATGTTGCCATGGTAACGACCGGGTTACACATGTCAATCATTCCATTTACTCTCATTCCGTACAAATGTGGAACCATGCGTGGAACGATTTATACGTGGTTTTACTACTGAAACTTAGCACTGTGTACCATTGATAATAAAATATTTTTTAAGGCTTCATTTTGCTTTTGAAGAAAATGTAAATTTATTTAAGAATTGTTTAGTTGATATTTCTGCAAAACAAGACAATTTGTTTTATTTGTTGCAGTGCACTTATAAACCGTTTTAATATATAAACTGAGGCACTACGACTAATGTTGGTGTTGCACAGAACAGGAGAGGTCCTCCTTCCGCCTTAAAAAGTAACTAAGGAACTTTTACTTTGAGTAAATTTAAAACAAGCTACTTTTTACTTGAGTAGATTTTTTTGACTGATGAAATTGTACTTGAGTGCAAGTAAAACAACCAAAGTATTCGTACTTGTATTTGAGTGTAATATTTTTGTACTTTTTCCACCTCTGTTCGCAGTTAATATTTACACAGTAACATTTTCTGTCTTGCAGGTATTGGAGTTGACGACATGTTCATCATGATCTCCTGCTGGCAGAAAGACTAGAGTTGATATAGAAGTTGAAGAGCGCTTAGCAGAAACATATAAAGAGGGTGCCGTGTCCATCACTATCACCACGCTGACGGACGTGCTGTCTTTCTACATTGGTCTCTCAACGCCGTTCCGCTCCGTACAATCGTTCTGCTTGTACGCTAGTACAGCTATTCTCTTCTGTTACATCTTTAACATCACGTTCTTCGGTGCTTGTCTTGCACTGAACGGAAGGCGAGAGAAAGGCAATAAACACTGGCTGACATGTATGGAAGTTCCTAAAGCCACGGGTGACAACACTACCGGTAACATTTGTTGCGTTGGTGGTGCTTATAATGAAAACACGGGTACCGATTTAGAAACGCCTATGGATTTGTTTTTTAAGAAGCAATATGGACCTTTTCTGACAAAAACTTGGGTTAAGGTCTTTGTGTGCGTGATCTATGCTGGTTATTTAGCGGTCAGCATCTACGGATGTTTCCAACTACAGGAAGGACTTGATCTGAAAAATTTAGCGGCGGACGGCTCATACGTCAGTAATTACTATGATGATGAAGATACATTTTTTTTCTAACTATGGTCCCAACGTCATGTTAGTTATGACAGATGAACGCTTTCAATACTGGAATTCATCTGCTCGCGATCACCTCGAGAAGTGTCTGAAACATTTTAAGAATCTATCAGAGGCGTCTAACGATTCGGAAATCGCACAGATTTCTTGGCTTCATGCGTACATGCAGTATGGGAAAAAAGCTGGCTTAAATTTGAATAACGAAATAGTGTTCAAAAGAAATTTGACTGACTTTATGTTAAGTCAGTATAGCAGTTTTTATGATTTTGATCAAGATGTTAACTTCACTAACAATCAAATTCTTGCATCACGTATGTTTATTCAGACTGTGAACATCAGCACAGCGGTCAAAGAGAAGAACATGCTAAGAGCATTCAGAGAAACAGCGGAAAGTTGTGAAAAGTTGCCGACGCCCATTAATAACTGTGTACCACCCTATGTTTATCTATTTTGACCAATATGCAGTCATTGTCAGTACCACAATCCAAAACGTAGTAGTCACTACATGTGCGATGTTACTTATTGCGCTCTTGCTGATCCCAAATCCAATATGTTCAGCGTGGGTGACATTTGCCATTGCATCCGTCTTTGTGGGTGTGGTTGGTTTCATGGCATTATGGGGAGTTAGTTTGGACTCGATATCTATGATAATTCTCATTATCTGTATTGGTTTCTCGGTGGACTTCTCCGCTCATATATCCTATGCGTTTGTGTCAAGCAAAGAGTGCTCAGCGAACGACAAAGCCATAGATGCCATCTATAATCTGGGCTACCCGGTAATACAAGGCGCAGTGTCCACCATCGCGGGTGTCATCGCGCTCGCTGCTGCCGAAAGCTACATCTTCAGAACCTTCTTTAAAATCATGTTCCTAGTCATTCTTATTGGGGCTGTCCACGGCATCACATTCATACCCGTGTTCCTGACCTTTTTTGGCACGTGTGGCAAGACGTCTCATCAAAGAACATGAGCCGAGCCCAGACCAATCCGAGACCGGTGACAGATACGATCAAAAAGTAGCAACAGTAATGAATCCGAATGTATTTAGCCAGACTAAAACAGAGTTTATTACTCAAAATAATGTCCGCAATTATTGTGCAATCGATTGCAGGATGGGTATGCCAGTATTCATCGCACTGGAGAATGGAGCACTTTCGATAGATCCAGACTGTTACTGACTGCGCTACGTTATTATTTCCATCAATTCTGCGCCCATCAAAACGTGCAATTTTACTTAAAGAAAAATACAAAAGAAAAAACACAGCAACATATCTGAATTATATGATATTAGTTGTTGTTAGTTGTTAGGATAGTTGCTTTGACATTTTTTGCAGCGATTGTGTAAATGTCTAATAAAAAATAAACAATGAAATATTTGTCTCAATTAAAAAAAAATGTCTTGCCTCCATTTTGTCCTCCATTGTTGTTTCGGATTTCTGCCTCCGCTTGCTACATCGTAATCACGTCACTACTAGTGCAAGCTCCTGATTGGTTAACGCGGCAATTTTTTTTGCCAAAATTCAGATTATTCGATTCGCCCGAAACGCCCGAAACGCCCGAAACGCTCAATTCGCGCCGCCTCATTCGCGCGAATCGAGCCGCAGGGTGTCCTATCGCGTCTTTGCATTGACTTAACATGTAAATCA
Source organism: Triplophysa siluroides (assembly GCA_006030095.1). Lineage (NCBI taxonomy): Eukaryota > Metazoa > Chordata > Actinopteri > Cypriniformes > Nemacheilidae > Triplophysa > Triplophysa siluroides. Next base: position 2,087,939 of record VCII01000010.1, on the reverse strand, counting down.
TTCGCACTTAACGCTTCATTTGCGTTTGGTGGGAACACACAGTTATCACAGCATTGGTGAGGTTTACCAAATTTTCTTTGCATCAAAATTTGAAATTGCAGATATACAATATGGTCAACCATGATATATATGGACAAATACTGTATCATGTAGGGTACATATTTGCAAAAGAAACTAGCAGGAAGTAACAATTAATATACCCTAGGACATGGGTTTTTCAAATGTTATGATGCCAAGGACCCCCAAATAAGACGTACCCCCTTCCTAAAATACATATCTATGTTTTATGTGCAACGAAACATTTACATTTAGATAATAGTAAATGTTATATTGTCAAGACAACATATTTTTTTCCAAATTAATGTAAATATTTGGCTACACTTGTTAGATGTATACAACCCTGAAGAGACATTTTCAATTCAAATATATTTGTACTGTAGCAACTTTCACTTTGAGTGCGAAAAAAGGAACTAAACTGAGAAAATAAAAAAATGAAACAATTATGTTTTGTAGACTTGAACAATTTTAGCTTTAGTTTTTTCCCAAAACATTTTCTGGGGACCCCTTGTAACCTTCTAGAGGCCCCCTGGGGGTCCTCGGACCTCAGTTTAAGAACCCCTGCCCTCAGACAGCCTAATGATATGAAAGTCTATTAATATTTATTTACTAATTATTATTATTCATTATTTATTTATTCCCTTACAACACAATCAAATGCGAATGGGTAAAATCCAGTCATGTCTTGCAATATCTCCTTCCGAATATATTTTCTTTCTCTCAGATTGATAACACCTTATAGGAGGTTAATGTCTTGTCATGATATTGTTGACAAAAGTCTTAAGGTGCAGAATATGTATAGAATGTCACTAAAAGGTTGTGGTTACCTGGATCATGCGCTCAAACATGTGGGCGAGCGGTAGATACGAGATAGACACATCCTCTTGACGAATCACAAAGGAGCCCTACCGTGTGCATACAAAACAACAGGATCTAAACAACTATAATTTCATACACTGACTAAAAATAAAGGGAATTATGAAATGACTGGTAAAATTATTTATTATAGAATTTTAACAAACAACCTGGATGAAAGAGGTATTTAAAAACATTTGTTCAAATCATTCTTATATGTATTGGCCAGAATGCATCATTTCAGGGATGTTCTTCTAAAGTAATAATTGCTGTGTAGTATACACATAAATTGCCACAGCATCTTCTTTTAAAGAAATCTATTTGACCAAATACAGGTAACGCAACAGGTAAATACAGATAACAGAGAAGATATAAAAAGGTTTCATCAAAAATATTCATAAAAATCAAAAGATAAATCGAGAAAACAGAATAAATTTAAAAGAAAGAGCGGTAGAAACTGACCTCCAGGATTTTAATAACAGAGGAGGTGTTGGAGGCGATGTTGCCGTGGGTGATCATAGCTCCTTTAGGCTTTCCTGCAAGACATCAGTAAACAAAAGAACTACGTATAAACTCAAATATCAGCTACATTTTTTGTACCACCTAACAAAAAGAACATGGCTTAATTTAGATGAGCATCGTTCAGCAGATCAAAAGCTGGTGCTGAGCAGTGTTTGGACTGGAGGAAGCAGTACCTGTGGTCCCACTGGTGAAACACACCACGGCCAGGTCCTGTGGCTGAGGGGGCTAAACAACAACACACAAACATTAAAAGAAGTGAAAACTAAAGTAAATGTTAAAACATATAAAATTGTTTCCAAATCATTGTCTCTGAAAAGTAAAACCGTTGTTTTTTCCAATTTCGAATGGAAAATTGAAAAAATGACTTTAATTTCTAATTTTACTATTCAAAGTAATACATGTGGACCAACCCTAATGCAACATTTTATTAATGCTTTTAAATCTAATAAATGTATTAATTTTTAATTTGTATCACTTGTACAAATCATGTTGTAAAATGTGTCAGTTTTGCTGCAAAACAACATCCTAATAGCCCTGTAACAACACTCTGGACAGCCCATCATATTTTAGGATTAGGTTTAGTGCTAATGGAACAGTTAGGCTCAGGACTAGATTTTGGTCTTGTACAGTATGCAAAAAGTCTTATTCTAACATCATTTGGTAAGTTTATTGACATTGAGCCCTTACCACGGGTGGCTTTAAATTGTCTCTTCCCAGCTTCTGCAATACACACAAACATACAGTCTAAGCTCATCTTCAATAGCTGTGCTTATTAACAAATCAAAACTGTAGACTTAAGACCCTCACCAAACATGCATTGGCAACATGAAATACAAAATAGGCACTTAAATAATTTACAGCAAATTACATGCTGTAAAATGATTTTGATGTGATGTTCAAATAAAACTTAGGCCAAAGAATTACATTTGTTTGTACATTTCACAAACTTAACTTCACTTATCTTTTATTAATTACAGATCTCAATTTAAACATCACAGAGATCCAAATTTAGATTTTGTACTACTACTGTTGTTCCTGACCATCATCTGTGAGAGCTGTAGTATCTCCACACTGCACTTCCTCCCTCTCTCCAGCAGGGCGGTGCTAAAAGGGTTAAAAAGCACCAAACAAGAAAGAGTGGGCGTCACTCCTTTCTCCTTGTTCTTTAATAGAGATTCAGCTTTATCCTCCTTATCACAAATCACCATAGAGATCTCAGCTAGAGAGAAAGATTTTAGGAATAATGTTATTTCTTTTAGAAAGTGATGCTATTATAAAATCAATCAAACATCACAGAATAATTTTATAGAATTTTGAGTATATGGGTGTCAGTCATACTGACCCAGATTTAGGATATGAACCATTGCCTCTAATCCCAGTGTATCATACAGCGGCACCACTGCCATAGAGAATGTGTAGCAGGCCAACTCAGCGATGACCCACTGCCACCAGCAGAGAGAGACAAACATAACAACATAACTACCAAAAAAATCACAAAATAATTCATAGTTTTGTACATAGCTTATTTATACCAAGAAATTTACTGAAATCTGTTCATTTAAAAAACAAAGTTGTTCTTAAAGACAACACAAACAATGCATTTAACTTCCCAATATGATTGTCAGGCTTGGGAAAAGAGTTTTTAAATAAGAGTGGTGTCCAGAAGTCTGAGACCATTATTTTTATTTATTATTTGAATAAATAAATGTATCCCCATTTTGCTTTAATGCCAGTTGTATAAAAGAACATATTTTCTGCTGCAATAGGAAGAACATCTGCCTTTTTGTTTCAAAGTTAAAATTCTCCAAATTATCTTATTTCAGAAGTGACTTAAACTGTAATGCAATCTTATATTTTGTGTAGAAAAAGATTTTAAATCCTACTACTTCTATATGCAACTTTTTAGGATAAATAGAACGAGTTTGTTTGTTTGTTTTAGGCCATACCAGTTTACGTGGCTATTTTCATGGCGAGAAATTTCTTGTCCATATTATATTAGGTTTTTACACTTTTGTTATGAATTGAATGAAATTAAATGAATTGCAAAATATACCTCTGGTCTGTTCTGGGCGTAGATCCCCACAAACTGTTGAGGGTTTGGTTTGCAACCCTTCGCTAGCAAACCTGATCCCAACACCTGTGCCTGTCCTGCTACCTGTAAGAGATTTACAATAACCGTTAAAAATAGCTTGCGTTACATTTTTGATCAAGTAGTAAAAGTGTCAATTGACATATGCAATGTTCTCACCTCAGTGTAGGAGATCCACTCATAGGGCTCTCCTGGTTTCCTAAAGCCAAGACATGGGCCATCTCCTGAACAACACAGTGACAATAATATTGTTAGTTATCACAGTACAGTACAGTATACTGTATGCCTCTCAGTAGTAATTCATTCTGATTGGTTGAATATGCCATTTTTCTGACTGCTGAAACTGCAGTCAGTTGACTTGCATTTGGGTTTTAAATTGTTCTTAGCATAACTGCTGTTGATGTGTCATGGACACAAAACTCCAACAAAAGTACAAGAGACAGATATGCTTATAACACCACATCAATCTAAAAAATGGCTTGCAGAGCACCACAATAAATAATTGAAAGAAAAATGAAGAGGCTTTGAATTTATCTAGTATAACTGCCTTTACCAGAACACATAATTGAAATAGTAAATTCAAGTGTTAAATATTCAAAGAAAAGGCAATGGCGTTTGGTTCAGGAAAAATCATGGCAAATGGTCTCTGAAACTTTGTCTGATTCACACAGACCTGCTATTCTAAGTCCTCTCTGGAACATGTCATAAGCTGTTTTAGTGTCTTGATGGTAAAACTCCAGTAGATTGTCATCTTTTAGTAAAGCGGATCGCCTACAGCTTGGCAGTCCCTGAAACACAAACACACACACTAAATTAAATGCTAAATTAGTAATAACATCCACCAGTATTGCTGCATCATGGGTATCTCTAAAAGTACAAAATTTGAAATAATTTACTCTTTAAAAAAAGATACTAATCTACTCCTTTTTAAGAAATGTGCAAGTTTTTATGTACATGACGTGTTCTTTAGACACAATTCAACAAACAATTTCAGTCCACAAAAAAGAAATTCTGCATACAACCAAGTTCATGGCATAGAATCAAGTTTCCCATAATGCAATGCCGTCAACTGACTGTGCCATTACCTTGTGTAAGTTTCAAATATTAGAATCATGTTTACCAATAAAATTGAGAATAACTTTTCTAAATGTGCTTTAAAGCATTGGCATATTTTCAAAGCTCACAGGGGCCCATGACTTGACACATTCTCCTAAATTAATAATTTTCAAATATTACTTCCACTGAATCTTATATATGATTGTATTTCCAGGTTTTTTGGCAAAACGTTATACAATATCTGCCATGCTCTCCTGCAAGCTGACATTAAGAATCATTTTCATTCATTTCAGTGTCTTTCAAAGGCCCTACAGTGTGATTCAGTTAGCTATAAAAAACTACGAATTTTGCCATTTTGTCCTCGAAATTGACATTGAGAACTGTTTTAACTTGTTCATATTTATTTTCCGAAAGCAAGCTTAGTAAGTTGCAGATCCGTTTTGTAAATCAATATACGGACATAAATGATCAATATTAAACTTAGCCTGTGTTTACACTTGAATTATTTTTCGAAGCTGCTAGCGTCTGTTTTACATTATAATCCTATGAAGTAAACCGTGTTTTCAAAAACGTCCTGAATGCTTTTTTAAAGCTTTTTTCTGTCACATCAATCATTTTCCAAAGCTAACCAATGACAGAGACCTGTTGTTTCCATAACAATATGTGAGGAACGTGATTGGTCGAGAAGGCCAATAAATGTAAGTTTAATTTTCACTTTCAACAACTTCTGATTGCATTTCTAGCGAGAAATTAGTATTGTAGTTTTTAAATATGTGATTAGTTATTGCGAATACACTCTCGGTTTATAATTCAAATAAGACTTCCTATCTGTTTCTCTGGGCTGCCTTCTTGCAAAGATGATGACGACAAAGTCATGGTGTTCGGCTGCTTTTTCTAACCGAACGTTGTCAGCGTTTTTTTACTAAAAAGCACCTTGGTCAACTTTTTTCTTTTCAAAAATGAAGTTAAGTGTGCACATGGGCTTAAACTAGAGATTCATACTGGGGCAAGATGGAGTGGCGCTCCATAACACCAGCAGCCACTGCCGCAGAGCAGAGCGAGGGCTCAGACACGGACGTGTAATGTATATTGAAATATCCAAAAGGTGTTTAAAAACCATATCATCGTTATCGAATTTAATTCTATAGCTATGGATATTGTTATTGAATTATTGTCCAGCCCTAATGCAAACATTTGCAATTAACAATGTTTTAATTTGCAAAACAATAAATGTATCCCACTTACTGTCATGTTATGTGACTACTGTTTAAAACGCTTACATTTGTAAACGGCACAATGCTTCAATGTTTTTTGAAAAACACGGTGGCCTGGCTAGCATCAATCAGATCACTCACCTGTACAGGTATGGACTGGGCCTGCAGGTCACAGGGAGGCAGCATGGGTCGAGGTCGGGTCACCAGCCAGTAGGTTGTAAGAGAGGCGAGAGCTCCTAAACCTATGAGAGATGATGAAGAGACGGAGAGAGAGGACAGAGAGAAGGACGCGGGGAGAGTGGGGAGGAGGCTCTTCAGATTGTCCACCTCAGACTTCACATCTCCACTGAAACGAAGCGAACGTAACCACTCCTGAATCTGCATAGCTGAGTGAGAGAAGACACAAAGAGAGAGAATACATTTTATTATCAAATATGGTCGTTCGGGCCGTCTTCTTATTTACTTTACAATAAAAGCTTTGTTTTGTTAACCCCATAAATCACATTCCGTCACACTTGACAACTTTACTAAATTTGAACATTTTCAAACCTGCACAAAACCTTGCTTTTGTTCCTCTACAACAGTTAGAATGAAATGAAGGGTTCAAAGCAAAGATTTTAATATCAACAAGATGCGCCACAGCCATTACATGGGGGAGGAACGTGTGATCAAAATGAAACGCTTTCTGGGAAATTAGTTGTTCTCGGATATTTTTTTCTTTATTAAAAACAGCGGTATTCAGGGCTAAGTGTATCCAGGGCTCTAGACTCATTTTTCCAACTGGTCGCACTGGAAAGTGGGTCGCACCAACTTTTTTTTATAGTAGTCATAGAGACCTTGCATAACTACCTCAGTTGATAAATCGTTCAGATATTTTGTCACCCTGTCTTTTAAAATAGTCAGATAGACCACTTCATATTTGAGCTTTAACAATTATAAATAATAAATCCAAAATAAATGAAAAGAAACTTTGTATTTGGTATTTTACCCAGTTGTTAACTTGTTATTAATTAGTTTTATATTCAAGTGTATATTGGCTATGAAATGATTGGACACAAATATAACCCGTCACTCTTCACATTCCTCATTTATTGCCCTCTTTGCAAAAAGCTCTAATTTTGCCACTGGCCTTATTTAGACCACATAAAATTAAATCAAATGATCTAGCTCAAAACTCAAAACTAAATAGGATATACAAGCTTCAAAGTTATGTAGTTTGTAAAACTGTTTTTTATCACATAATAAGAAACACCACATTAATTAACGTTACATGTTTGCAATTGCTAAGTGTGTCCCATCGGGTTAGAAATACTACATGCTCACTTGGGATCTTCACGGCCACTAGAACACTAGGGCCAAAAACAGGAAATACTTCATGAAAGTAGTCAAGTGGTCAAGAGCAAAGACCGCAAGTTGGGGTATTTGGAGACAGCCACAGATTCCAATCCGAAGGGAGCGAATATGTTCAGTTCAAAGGGCACTGCAAACGGCGTCGGGAATCAGGGAACATTGACACATCACTTCGCCGGAAGTGAAAAGGGAAAATCACCCAACTGCCATTGCGTGCCGCGTTACGAGTTAGAAAAACAACGGACGAGTTAAACTTCGCAATGCTCAAAAGGAATAGGTAATTTGATTTTTTCTTAATTACATTTAATAATGTGGTTTGCTTCACGTAGATTATTTTACTTTTTGTGGCATTGTTATCATGTAGGCTACACACTCGAGATGATGAATGTATTTATTTGTATTTATATTTTATTGTTCAATTAAAAGGTAGTTTTCATATGCGTGTAAGGATTCATAAATGTTGCTATATTACACATTTACATTTAGTCATTTAGCAGTCGCTTTTATCCAAAGCGACTTACAGAGGGTACAAACTGATGTAAAAGTGGTAAGCAGCAGCAGTTCTTATTTATTATGTTATGTTATTTGCCTCAGGAATGTTTACGACTGCACCACATAGGGAAAAAAAGCGAGATGAGACCCACTCGACCATGGATTAATCTGATGAAAATTCAAATTTACGTGCTATAATCGGGTCTCCGGTGCATCTAGCAACTAAGAAAATGTGAAAAAGAAGAACCCGGTAACTTTGTTTTGGTGAGCCTTTTTCTGCAAGCATGCGAGAAATCGAGCCGATCAGATTTCACTCCTCTTGTGACATAGAAAGAGGTCTTATTATAATATTACCGCCCATTAAACTGCATGTTTACACCCTGGGCATGGCCATAGCATTCACTATACCAGTGATTCCCAACCCTGGTCCTCAGGGCACACCTCCCACAATGTTTAAAATGTCTCCCTAATTAACACACCACCACACTGATAAGTTGAATCAGGTGAATCGAATCAGGTTGAATCTAAAACATTCTGGGAGGTGTGTCCCGAGGACCAGCATTGGGTTGTGTCAACACCCCGGACGGAAGAGGGGTGGGGTGCACAGTAACTCACTAGCCTTTATGGAGACATACACCAAAACGGTTTGCTGTCAGTAAAGGTGTTTTTGACAAGAAAAGAAGGGTGTCGTTTACACAACCGTTCATAGACAGTTATAGACATTTCATGAAGACCCTAATAAATCATTCCAACTTGTTGAAAATGTTCATCCGATGAGCCCTTTAAGATCACACCTTTACATAAGGGCTTTTCACACGTCGTTTAACCCTGGGTTATCTTCATTATAAACCCCGCTTTTATTTGGTTATTTAAAGGGACCACGCACTATTTTATTCAGTCAGTTTGACGCTGCAGTATTGAAAGACGCCTTTTGGTGAGGTTCTGCTGATAATGCCCTTTGTATGCTTTCCATCAATGCGACACATCGTCAGCCTCATTGGGTGTTTCTTTATTACAAGATGCCCATGCCGTGTCCATCAGCCTCAACCACAGCCATTGGCTTCTTCTTTCTGCACCACTGGCCAGTTCTTGATTATCCTCCACTGGACTGGAGTGACCTCTTTTCAGCTAAGGTGACCTCTGCATTTAACCCATCCAGTGAGTAGTGAAATCACACACTGCAAGTCATGAACACATATACACCAGAAGCAGTGGGCAGCTACCACTGCAGCTTAAGGGCACCTCGGTAGTTACCCACCGGCCCTGAGAATCGAACCGGCAACCTTCTGGTCACGCGTCCGACTCTTTAACCATTAGGCCACGACTACCCAAGCCGTTAATGCGCACTCAGTGTCCCCGGTCCCGTATGGCAAACCATTACACACATTAGCATAACCTCGTCACAACGATACACGCCACCACGTTGAAACAGATAACCCAGGATTTTGTTTACCTGGGGGTTAGAATAACCTGGGTTAACCAAGTGTGAAAAGCCCTAGTTGACCAAATGAAATTGTATTTTTATATTGCATAACAGTAGTGTTTCAAATAATCAAAGCCGCATCAGTCAAATAATAAATGCAAGTACAAGCATTAACAAAAGTTACGATTTGATTGAGTAGATAGATGCATAATGTGTGTTAAGTTTATGTATGTTTCTTTTCAATTTAAAAGAAAACTTACAATATTTATTTATATTATAATCTGCGCAACCGTGCCGTTGCCTTTCTTTGATGACGTTGCTGGGCATACCAATTGAGTCCAATTCAACGAATATCCTGTGCTCGGAGTAGAGAGCAGTGAACACTGCGTAGGAACCCTATCAAATGGAACGCAGCTAAAGTTTTGCATCTTAGTGTAAATCAACATGTTTGGGGAGTGCTCTCTGCTGGAGCATAAGGTAACACCAGTTGATGGGTGTGAGAGCTCATACACATTACTTTTATGCAAATACTAGGATGTTTTTTAACTTCGAATAAACATGATAACCAATAAACAAAGATTAAATATAAATCATGCAGCATGTCTATAAAGTTCAATGGTACTTTTATCTAAGGGGTTTGTTGTAAAGTAGCTTGCGAAGAAAAGCGACTTTGCTCAGAGAAGCCAACCAATGTTTTGGGCCCCATTACAATGCCAGGAGGAAGCAATGATGATTGGCTGTCCCACAACAGCCGGTCGGGTAACTCCCGGCCATTTACAGCTACCAGGACACAAACACACAGCAAGTGTAGTGTGAATGTTACACATACAAATGAGATGAGAGATCATGGGACAGATGAAGAACAGAGAAGTGTGGAAGAATGTTGTCTTGTCATTCTTTTAAAGGTGACCAGTAACCGAACATGACGTTGATAAAGCTTTATTGATAAAGATGGAAGGCGAGTGTACAGTAGGCAATGATGGGGTGATGAAATGGGGTGAGTGGGAGGCTCCTGTGCGAGGGAGTGTGACTGTGGTTGCCAATGAGCTGTTATGGGTCCACACGATCACATGAGACAACTCAAACACACTCATTTCCTGGGACTCGATTCACAGTCCCACAGTTTCCTCTCCTGAGCCATTTACTCTCTCTCCCTTTCATTCTCTCACCCCCAAATAAATCCCCCTCTCTTCTCTAACCTCTCACCCACTTCTCCCCCCCTCTATTAAAGAACAGGAGGATAAAGGGTGATGTCATCTCCCCTCGCCCTCCACCACGGTCCGTATCAGCTCCTTCCCACAGAGATGCAAAATGCCCTCCCTCACTCTCTCACTCTCTAAATGCCACCACATCAGTGTTGTGGTGGTTTCTTGCAGAACACTTAACACTAGAGATGCAAAAACAAGATTGTGGGGACATACAATCATAATCACACGAATGCAAATGAGATTTTGCTTTTATACAACAGTTCAATAAACAACAAAATTGTATTTTTAAAAAGTCTTCATTTTTAAACCTTGCTAGCTCAAAAGATGCATCCACACCGCCATGCAGATTTGAAAAACATCAATTAGCATGTATGATTACTGGAACCAATAAATATAAGAATGTATATATATATACACATAGCATAAATATAGCTTATAAAGAAATCTGGGCCCGTATTCACAAAACATTTGATCTCAGAGCTCTCCTAAACAGCGATCAACTTTTACTAAGGAACAGAAAGAAATGTTAAGCTAAGAAAAAGGATGGGGTTGACCTTGTTGCTATGGATGATGTCAGCAAGCTTAATGACTATGACAACAGTGATTGGCTGATAGAGGATGGGTCCCTGTCAGTCATTAAATCATATAAATATTATAGAATGAGGTGTCATGCTGACATATTTAAATTAAGATCTTGAAATAAAAATGTAGTCATATTTAAATAAGATATTTTAACATATAATTATTGCTGTATTCAAATTAAGATTATGAAATATACACTTAGTTACTAATTCAACAAGTGAAGAGTTTATTAACAAAAACAGATAACTCCATTTTTCTTTTCAAAATTCTAGTTTTTACTGTGCATTCCAATTTATATAAATCAAACAGTTAGTTTTTTATTAAGTAACAATAACTTTTAAAAATACAATAAAACACAATAACCACATACACAATAAACTACATGATTTTTTTTATTATTTAAAAAAGGGGTTATCTTTGGCAAATAAACTATGTGTTCATATAAAGTAGGTATGATGACATGATAAGGTGATTTCAGGTCCCCGCGACTTTCGGAAGATTTGCGTGGCTTTCAACCGGTCGGCAGGCTTTGGACACTACTGAAAGGTAGGTGGACATAAATACATAGCTTTTATCTTGGTACTGACGAAATTCCATCTAAATCCGTAGAGGAGAAGGTATTTTACTAAATCGTGGAAATTGGGTAGTCACATTTGTGGCGGGTAGATTAGCGAATGTACTGCAGGCGTTGTTCTAAAAAATAAAACATCGTCTGTATTTCACTCATTCTGACCATGGGTCTGATGCCCATTCCAGCTAAAACAGTAAATTTTCATGATTTAATTTGAAAGAACTAACAAAATTCTACCTTCTATTCAAATTTCATGCAAATATCCGATAAAATGAGGAAGTTACAAGCAAAAATGTGTGAATAATAAGCATTTTCGGTCACATGACTTCTATTGTAGTTAATGTTTACTATTTTAATATATTCCCCGTTATTATAAATATCATTTATTTCGCAATCCTCAACTGATTTTCACAATTCAGGTGTGGTCGTAAAGGGAATTTTCAGCTCCGTCTAGTCATGTGATCCATTTTGAGCTTAGGGGTGTTTGGAAATTTTGTCATCATACCTATATAAAGTATATGTTCAGCTAATTGTAAGCCTTTTGCCTGTCTCATAAACACTTAGCAGAGTCTTTATGGTTAAACTTATTACATGAAATATTTCTAAAATGTTTACGTTTCAAAGTAGACGGATTGTTGCGAGTTGGTCTTAGTGAATTAGGAGTCCTCTTCACTACCCGTCTCACAGGTTTAGGAGCTAGTTTTGTTCTTTTTTGTGTTGTTTTTTTCCCTACTATGGTAGACAATGGGTGTTGAGATCTGTTTGGTTATAAGCATTCTTCCAAATATCTTTCTCTGTGTGCATCACAACAAAGAATTTCATACACATTTGGAACAACACAAAGGAGAGTAAATGATGACAGAATTTTCATTTTTGGGCGAAGTATCCCTTTAAGATGTTTTGTGAATACGGGCCCTGTTTAAATGCTTTCAAATATTTTTAAGAATAAGTATCAACTAACATTAACAATATTTTTTTTTAAAACAACAACATTGTCTCTTTATCAGTCAACCATTTAATCGGTCTGTCGGTATACAATTACAAAAATGTTATGGGACTTACATACTGTAGCCCAAATGTGGCTATCCTTTAAAGCCAAGGCTTCAAAACAATGCCACTCTAAACGGGGACATCCCTCTCCGTATGCACATCCCTCTCTCTGTCACACAAACACTGAAGATAAATAGATTCTGAAAATGAAAATGATTATGCATCCCAGATGAGGACAGACCCCCCTCTCTCTTATTCATACAGGCATTGTCAGAGGTAGACAGGCACTATTGTGTGTATCTGGCAGTCACTTGGGAACTTAAAGAGAACAAAGAGAGCAGAGAGGGACAGAGGCTATTACTCAAACTGGTGCTAAATGAACTAAAGCTTATTTCAAAAGAAAGGCTTACAGATTTACAACTTCCGTCATTGAAGCAAACTCAAGCTTTTAAAAACCAAACACGGCACACATCAACAACTCAGAAAGAGGAGCGAAACCAATCATTACCATAAGAGTCTCTAACTAATGATTTAGGGGGTTTGATTGTCTCTGTATACTCAAAACTGTGAATTATTAGGTTCATTGCTGTGAGAAAACAATGCTTTCTTTAAAAGCCAATAGCAATGCTTTCCAATTAAAAGCCATCTCTCTGAAATACTGGTCAATCACAACACTCATATTTGATAGCTGACTATTTATTTATTTATGCAACTGGTAAAGGTTTAAAGTTAATTTGAGTTATGCTTTTTATCACTGTTCTCTGAAATTCACATGGCCTTTTGCATTGCTATGCTCTACCAGCAGATACATAAACAGCAACCGAGAAAAGTTGGTCGGGCTCTTCCATCACTCAGAACAGGTTCATATTAAGGTAATTCTTTTTTTATATACAGAAGATAGGATTGAACATTTGGGAATTCCTAACATGGGATGACAGAACGTTTTGTGGTTCCACTCCCAGGATGGTGTTGCTTCCTGTCTGGACCAGTTAAACAAGACTCTCGTTTATAAGATTGTAAAACAGTTGAAAGTGTCATAAAAATTCATGAGCTAGAGCTCGGGAAAGAGAACACAAAAGCAAGTCTGAGTGCTTTCAAAAAGCTTTGCCTGTGATCATCAAGGGTCATTGTGGCATGTGGCTATTTTACCTGTGGTGATAAAGCCACATCTATAAGTTTTGAGCACTGCTTTTGCTATTAAGACTTCAGATCAATACATCAGATCTTGCAGCATCCTCCAAGTGATTAGACTCAATAGCTTTCCTGTAGCTCAGTGGTAAGAGCATTGCGTTTACAACGCAGGGTTGTGGGTTCGATCCCAGGATATTGCACATACCTATGTATAAATGTATAGGATAATGCAATGTAAGTCAAAGCGTCTGCCAAGTGCGTAAATGTAAATATTGTCGCCTGGTGGATTGCAAAAAGTGACCTGCATCAATCCATATCAAGGGGTCAAAATATCATAGACTAGTCAAAAGAGCATGCTTTCTGGTCTGAAACCACCCATAACAATCTGCCATTGCAACGGCACGTTTTGCAAGTGCAAGCACCATTCAAATTTTGTTCCAAGGTTATTTTAGTTTACTAAAATTTGAATTTTGAAAATGTTTCTGTTCATTGAAATCAAGTGACCTAAAAAGGATTGGAGAAACTTAAACTAAATAAAACATTGAAATGTTGCTCCAAAAATAAACTGAAATAAGTTTAAAGCACTAGAAATTATAATAATAAACAAAAACTAAAACCTAAGATTAATTAACCTAATATGGCAACATAAAAATAAACATATAAATGATTAAATGACTAAAGCATACACCAAAATGTATACAATTTTAACATTTTAAAAATAAAAGCTACTTTAAAATATTAATAAAACTCAAATCAAAACTATAATAATAACTATGATTTGTTCACAACTTAACGTGACATTTATCAAAGCAACTTATACTGCATTCAAGCTGTACATTTTATTAGTATGTGTGTTTGCCAGGGAATCAAACCCACAAATTTTACTAACTTAACGCATAGCCTCCAACTGAGCAACAGGAACAGGAATTGCACTAACCACCTGAATACCATGTCTGAATCTCTTTAAATGCCTACAGGACTGCAGCGTTGAGGAACAACAGGCACACTGTTAGAATAAAGCCATTAAGCATCCACAAGGAACCACAAATTCCAAAGCGTGTAAGGTGAAACCTCAAGAGGAAGGTGACCGGTAAGTAGGTGTCCATTGTGGTGTGCAAACTGACAAGAAGTAGATGAGAACATACGGCAACTAATAACAAATGAAAGATTTTAAAAATCTCAGGTGGCGATTATATTTAATAGAGAAGTTGATTAAGTTTCCTTGTTCTGCCGAGATGGTTCACATGTCTCCTGTAGAGTTGACGAAGACATTTCAACAATTCCTGCAAATGTGCTTATTTTCGCCAAAACACAAAGTCAGAGATTCTATTTAGACCTGAACTCAAAACGAGCATTTCTTAAAAAATCTTATAGGGCCAATTTACGATAGTGATCCATCCGCATTAAAGGGGTCATATTGCGCGAATACGTGTTTTTCTGTGTCTTTGGTGTGTTATAAGCCCATGCATGTATTAGACGTAAAATTGCAAAAATGAAAGTGTCGGAAACAAAAGATGCATTCTATCTAAAAGCGCATGCTCACCCAGACCTGCCTGAACGAATTTGATGAAGAGAAATGTAAGGAGTAAGAACTCACCCAATAGTTAAAAAATGAGAGAGGGGGTGAGTGAGAGAATGGTTCAATGTTCTCTGGCTGTGATTCACAAACGAAGCATGAACACAGAATCAGACAGAAAAGATTTGGAAAGGAGAGGGAAAGGTGGGTCACACAGGGAATGAACTGTCTGGAAGCAGGAAGAGACTATGGAAATGCATCTTTATTTCTGATGTAACATTTAGCGAAATGGCACACTGTCATATGATTCAAAGTATATGATAACAAACCGTGTAAAATATATCATCTTTCATTGGAAATGTATCAACATTCGATCATACATTGACAATTGCCTTAATCTTATAAATAATGGATGTGATCGAACTCCTGTGATCAAACTAACTTTTATAAAAATCACCTGTCAAGCTACAGATATTTTGAAGATATATCAAATTAGCATATGATGGTCAAATTGGACAACTACAGAGAATCATTTCAAGATCAGTCGAGAATACAGCTCTGGAAAAAAAGAAGCTAAATTGACAAATGTTTCAGTAATTTGGTGTCCATTTAATGAAAGCAAAAAACAAAGATTGACGGCATAAGCCTGACTTTTAATCACGGCTTTCATGCATCTTGGCATGCTCTCAGCTATTTGGTGACTTCACACACCTTTCCTTTTGTTGGAATTCAACAGACGCTGGAATGGAAGAGCATGTCTCTTCATTTTTTCCAGAGCTGTATTGCAATATTCCTCTATATTTCCCGCTATTGTGAAGTATTGCTTATAGGGTTTTGGAACTATTCATACCACCCGATTATGCATTGCTTTCAAAGTATGAATCAAGTTCGGGTATACCTCCTACAAAACAAACTGTTGAATTATAGACTGTGTGAGTGACACGGCACAACTTCATTCAGCATGACTAGACATGCAACGACTACATTGTTGTTTTCGGTCTTCTACTAGGCAGGCAAGACAGGATCTTATTCCTGATGTATCAAAGTGTTTTGTAGGCAATGTGTCACAGGTTCCACGCATATCATTGTTACAAAAGCACTCTCAATTTACGCAGCATGACACGTGAAGAGCACTAAATAAAGAGAAATAACGGCCAACGTGATCTGTTGACACTAAATGCTACATAATAAATATAACATAACCAACATTTAAATTACGCTTACTTAAGTTGACACACGTGTCCTGGCAGAGTAACCACAGGTGTAGTTCATCACATAAACCACACATGTGCAACACCCAAAAGTGTCTAGTTTGTTAAGCTATTGTGTCGTAAATTAAACGTTAATTGTTAATCAGTAACGCGTAACATCCTTTTTAAAGTGCGGATAATTGTTTACAAAAAACTTCCACGTGTCGCGCGCTGAAGCCAAACTATAAAATATGCGCCACAAAAAAGTTATTTCATAATAAATAATTTGCCAAGCTTAACAGTTGTGAGCAACTATCTAAATGTTGTATAGAGGCTAAATGTTGTATCATAAAGATGTCAACGAGTTGGTCAATGAATGAATGAATGAATGAATGTGACTTCCAAGGCAACTTCTTCGACATTTATCAAAGAAACTACGAACTTTTCCACGTTCTCTATCAGATGTCGCATATTGTAGGTACACGTGGTTTTCAAATGTTTAAAGAAAACAACTCTTACCTGTGTTTGTTTAATCTGGGTCACCAGTCCTCCTAAAGTTTCTCTGTGCAACTAAATTCCTCTCTTGGACCCTTGTGGCAATTTTCTGCCCCTCTTCCCACAAACACCGCCCTCATAACGTCAGCCTGCCCCAAACAAATAGTGCGCGCGACTTCATGCGGCGCTGCAGACCGCGTCCGTGTGTCTTTGAGACCAATATTTGAAGAGTTTGGTTCCAAAATGAGATAACTCCGTTTTTAAAAGATAAGATATCATGTTTTTATTGTGTTAGTTAGCTGTATTTTTGTTGTTATTATGGCTTAAATCAAAGCAAACCAACTGCAGTTTGGTTGATATTAATTGGAATGAACAATAAAAAAATCGAATTTCGGAACCAAACTCTTCATTTATAAAGGGCGCTAATATCAGACAGGTTTTTGAAAGATTAACCCTTTAAAATAACATTTTAATACGTTTATTTGGGGTATAAATACATTATTTCGAAATTCTTATTAAAATGTGTAGCACTGTTGTGTAATTTCCAAAAGTAAAAAATATCCTTAGTCTTTGTCCTTTTTGTTCAGAACCCGCAGTAAGACCGTATGTCCTGGCATAGTGTGCCATTGCCTTTAATGGCACTTTTTTTCTATTGTTTTAAAATTTCAGCCTATTTAAATGTGATTGTTTGCTTCTCAAGTATCCATGCTCAAATTCTGTATAGTTCATCTATAATTTTATTAGATAGACCCCAGTAGGCCTATGTAATCTCCAATTGCACCGGAATCTTTTCTTGGGATTGGACATCGCAGGGTATATAAAAAAATCCAACACTCCTACATTTTTAAGGACAATGTATTTGCACAAGGAATATATGTGTTATTTTAGAATCGATTATTAATTTCATAAGCTATGTAATGTTGCTGTGTGTTATGTATAAATTCCAGAGTCCATATGTTTTACAATGACCACATATCACTGTGGCATAAATCAAAAGTCAATGTCCCAGTCTGAATCATCCACTGGTCCTAAATCTGCTTGGCTTTCTGTAGGGGGAGCAGATCCTCCACTATTTAAAACACCTGCAACCTGCAAAAATAACAGTTAAGTTAGAAAGGTATTGATATATAATGCATTAGTGTGGAAAGTAAATCCATATTCATATTCAGTTTCACATGCTATTACTCAAACACATGAATTTACAATACTACAACACAATGTGTCTTGTTTACCGTAACTTACATTTGGTATTATTGGTGGAGTCATCGTATTTTTCTGCAGATGGTCCCAGTCAAATCCTTTAAACCAGCTGCGAAACAAAGTCATAAATCTCTCAAATAATCTGGTACACAGCAATCTCTCATTTAATCCCCAAATCCTTCCACTTCCCTTCTCTCCCTTCTTTTCTGATTTTACAAATACATATTTGATTATAAGCGAGTCTTACATGTGTTTGCAGATGTCCTTGACACCATTCCTCTGGCCCAGTCTCTCTGTGGGGTTGAGTCTGAAAATGGGGTGATAGATAATAGCAGACTCAGACACACAAATCCCAATCCACAAATCGAGCACTGCTATTCTCAGAGAATGTACGTGCTGTATCTAGTACAGTATAGACATCCATACGTTTTTATGTATTTCCACATTTTCAGGATTTAAACTAACATCCTGATTTCTTAATAATATCATTTATATTAGATAGTATAAAATTATTGAACATAATTATAACTGTTGACATGGCAACAGTCATTCGTAATCCCGTCCTGAAGCGCCGCCCATGTGTTTTACCTGCACAGGCTTTTGATGAGATGAGTTGCAGTCCTGCTGATTGTTTTGGGAAGCTCCGCCTCTTCTATTCCCTTTAGGACAGCTGTGAAAACCTTTAGCTGCTCCGAGCCAGAAAACAGAGGACTAAAAATATAAAAATAGATTGATGTGATATCTTACTTTACAGATTGAGACATTTACAAATACCACGATAGATGCAATACAGTATACACATAGGTAAAAGTTGTGTATAAAATCTACACCTTGACCACCACAGATGAGGATTTTAACCAGGGCTTGTAGGAAGAATTAAGTCTAATGCTGCAATGTGCAATTTTGGAGGATCTATTGACAGAAATGCAATATAATATACATAGCTATTGTCTTCAGAAGTGTATAAAGACCTTACATAATGAAGCGTTATGTTTTTATGACCTTAGAATGAGCTATTTCTATCTACATACACCGTGGGAACCTTGCATGGAATTCACCATGTTGTTTCCACAGTAGCCCTAAAAGGATAAACGTGTTTTACGTGTTTCGTAAATATGTTATCTCCTTCGGCAAAGAAGTGAAAACGTGACGACATCTTAGTTCTGTGTCAGCCACCGCAGTGCTTTGAAAGGGAGGGGGGAGTGAGCCGTTGGTTGCATTTTGCAACCTCGCCACTAGATGCCGCTAAATTTCATACACTGGACCTTTAAACCTAGAATTAATAAGATTAAAAAGCTCTCTCCATTAATACACTGTAAACATTTTGCTGTAGTTATGCAGCTAGTTGCCAGTAACTTACTGTAGATTTATGTTTATCTAATTTATTGGCAACAGTTTGTTCAAAGATAAATGAACATTAAACATTAACAAGTGTTTATCTTTACAGAAACAAAACGATAAAATGACAGCCTCATGCAAAGCATTCTGGGAACCAGAAATCCACATAAACCTTTTTCTGCTTTTTTCTAATTTTGGATCCCAGAATGCTTTGCATAAGGTTGTTATTGTATCGTTTTTAATAAACATATCAAATATTAAAAAAGGTGCGTGGTGTTGTATAAGACCTCACCGGCCATTAAGCAGTTCATACAGCAACATCCCTACAGCCCAGACATCTGCGGACAGACCATGACCCTTATGCAGAATGACCTCTGGTGCCTGATAACCCACAGACCCACAGAATGACCAGGCCCTGTTCAACGAACCCAGCTTCTTAGCACAACCAAACCCTGTCTAATGGAAGAAGAGATGAAGTTATCATTAACCATTATAAATCAGATCGGTTTATCATTTTAACTTTTACTTTGATTTGTTTGTACTCTGCACCAGTTTAGCATATCCCCGCTGGTCCAGTAGAACATTTTCGGGTTTTAAGTCTCTGTGAATAACGTCTTTGCTATGCAGAACACTAAGAGCTTCCAGCACACACGCCGTGTAAAAGCGAGCAGCAGCTTCATCCACTGACCCCCTAGAATATAAACACCAGGGTCACGATGGACTACAATGGCATCAGTATAGCATCATGAAGTTCCTGTTTCAATTCGATAATCATCACTCAAGGTGTTCTCTTAAGTCTCAGTGTTGCATTTTATCTTTGTATAGTATTTGTGGTAACTTTATATATTTAAAGTCAGCATGAAATCCAGAACTCAGAACTTCTTTACTTTCTTAATATGTTGCTGGTCCAATTGTGTACACTTTATCCTCAGGAAAACACTAAGCCTTATTCGATATGTAATAACTTTGCTTCACTCTGAAACACTTAATTGGAAAAAAAATTGTTCAGCTTCTTTGTTAACATTTTGGTTCCCATCAAGAGCGGAGGCTTGAATAAATGTAGGCTCAAACTCATATTTAGCTCTTGCTCCATCCTGGAATCTATCATCTCCTTTCACACTCAAATAAATCCAGGATGGATCAAATGAAACCCCATTAAAGAGATTTTGTTCAATATACATATTGCTACAGTCCTTCTGAAACCTTGTATCTCCATATTTTGTGATTTTCATTTCTTTGCCATGAATCATTATTATTAGTCACCCTTTATGTCACCCTTGTCACTGGGTTTTGCAAATATCTAACCAATTATAAAGTGTCAACTTTGACAAAACAGTATTTAATCATTTAAAGAGTGTAGTCTTTTTCCATTTCCTGAAAAACAGTGAATTTGAACATCCAAGGTTTCGGAAGGAAAGTGACAATAAACTAAATATACATGAATATAGGAACCTTATTTTGAAGCGTCACATTCAAGTGATTTACGTACTGGATGCTTTGCAAATCTGTTCGGTAAACAGTTCAATAAAACTCTTTACTTCAATATCAGTGCATGTACCTCTCTCTAAGTAAATTCCACAGATCTCCTCCTTCACAAGCTTCCATCAACATATACAGGTATCTTGCATCTTTAAAAGTGGAGTACAACCTGAAAAAATACACAAATTAACAAATGAATAGAGAACAACAAAGTCTTTTTGATCTGAAGTCTGATCTGATTTTATCTGTATGAAGCTCTGACCTTACTATGAATGGACTTTGGAGATCCATCAGAATGTGTTTCTCTGCAAAGATCCTTTCTTTTTGGCCTAGGCTTCGTATAACCTGCTTTCTTATGGTCTTCAATGCAAATTTGCGTCTGGAGTCATTCTTAAAATGGACCTTGTGACAAAGAAAATCTAAATTAAATTTGTACCATAATAAAGCCATTACATGTCATTCGGCAATTAACAAAACTCTCTGACTTATAAAAAACATAAAACTGACTGGGTTCTCTTGACTCATTAAAGACCCTGAATAGCAATAATACTTTTTTTTTTAAATATTAAGCTCACCAGCTGAGTTTGACCATACTGTCCTTTCCCCAGATTATACAGCGTCTGAAAACTGCTAAGAGACATTTCACCAAATTCAGACCCATTTTCCTTTGCCCTGTTTAAAACATAGAGATTACAACAAGAGTTACCAATCCTGCTCCTGAATGGCAAATATCCTGGAGAGTATGATTCAAACACTTCTATAACGCATCTATCTATACATGTTATTCAGGATTATTCGGATACCTACTTTGATTGGGTGTTGCTGCTCTGATTTGTTCTGACATTACTGAAGCCTCTAGTTATCTTTTGGAAAAGCCTGGATATAGATGGTGAAATATAGTCACTGATTGTTTTATGTAGTTGCTGTTATTCTGTTTCCATGGCATGAATTTCAGTTTTCCACTAACAGCTCACACTTACTCTCTGTCTATGAACAGACATGTCACATCGCCTGCGGCAACCACACTCATCGACCTTGCATCATCCCTGGAGAGCACACAACAGGTCAGAGATGTGAGTGTTACATGATACCTAATGACTTGAATTTCAATGTCTCTCATTGAATAAAATAATCAATAACACCATGTATTTTTGAAAAAAACTGTAAAATTACAGAAAAGACAGCTAATTCACAAGAAAACGGGGAAAACGATTTACTATATATCCTTATATCCTGTAATTTTACAGGAAATAACAATATTTTACAGTATATGTCTGGTTCCCCAGCTGCCAGAAAATTAAATAAAAGAAGATTTTATTTGTTGCACTTTTTTTTTTAAATATGGTCAAAAACTGTATAATTACAGGAAAAGACAGCTAATTTACAAGAAAAATGGGGATTTTTTTTATATATCCTTATTTCCTGTAATCTTATTACATAATATTTTACGGTATATTACTGTGGCCCCACCAGTTTTTTTAACATAATTATTTTTATAGTGTAGAGTAGACACGTGAGTGGGCTGGCAATTAGATTGTAAAGGAAAAAGGTTGGAAGGCAAGACTGATTTTTGACCACTTCATTTGGCCTTTTTAGTTTAGAATTTTTTTGTGCATTTTGTTTTGAAACAAGATTATATTCATTTACATCAAATTTCAGCCATTTTTAGAAAGTTGGTAGCCTAGTGAAAAAATAAAATGCAATAAATACACCTCTTACATGATATATGGTACAAACCTTCAGCACAGTAATGAATAATTCTTTGTTACTATAATGCTAATTAATATTCCCAAATATACCATGATCATTCGTCGTACAGTAAAATCAGAATTGGTAAAAAAACTGCCAACTGACTTCCATAAAATAATAGGGTGTCGCCCTCTGCTGGTGGGGGTTATATCTCACCCTTGTGGAGGTCTCTCTCCAAAACAATCTCCTCTGCTGAAAACAGACACTAACACATTGTCCTCATTGGCGGATTGTTTCTCT
Organism: Triplophysa siluroides; assembly: GCA_006030095.1. Taxonomy (NCBI): domain Eukaryota; kingdom Metazoa; phylum Chordata; class Actinopteri; order Cypriniformes; family Nemacheilidae; genus Triplophysa; species Triplophysa siluroides. The sequence goes on along the minus strand of VCII01000010.1, from coordinate 2,065,192 downwards.
AAAACATTCACCTGTGAAAAAAGCAATATATTGTTACTTTATTCACATGCTTTCTGTTGAACTATATAGATAGACCGAGACAGACAGATCGATCAGTCTCACCTGGCCATGACTAACAATGAAGAGGGTATCTGCTGGACCACCATTTCGAATAATATAATCACCTTCACTGTGTTGAGACTTATAGGAGGATGAGTGTGTGTACATATTCAGAGAAAAGAATGGTTGCATAAACATGCTATTCTGAAAATGTATCATAAATATTAAAAAAATGCAGTAAAAATATGTTTGTTTTGATGTTAATGCGTTAACCACTGTTAAAAAAATAAAAGTGTTACCAGTTTATTTGTCACATATCTATCTGGAGTGACAATGACCTGTGAACAGCGTTGCTATGTCATACAAACCTCCTCCAGAGCATCAGACACTTTCAGAAGAACATCCTCTGGTAACACACAGAACAGTGAAACACTAAGAAATGCACAAACGAATGAGTGTTAGTAAGCCTGAGGAGAGAAGAAAACAGTTTCATTTATTGAGCTCTTATTTTATAATGGAGAATAACATTTAATAAAATATAAATTGTCATTACATTTTAATAACTTGAAATATAAACGTGATGCTTTATGCTTTTCTGGGGCATTTTGAATCTGACATGTTAGCTGTTTGATCGCATGGTTTTACACATCTATATTATCAAGCTCGGTTATTTAAACTCTGTGTCAAATATGTATTTATAAAAAATTCTACTTTATACATATATAGTCTTTGTCTGTATATGTAAAAATATTAATTATTGCATCAACCTGCGTAGGAACTGCAGGGACTGGGTGATTTTGATCAGGCCGCTTCTCATCATGATCTTCTGAAACATCTGACCCTCTATCACCCATAACCTGCTGTTCATAAGAGCTGAAAGAGAAAAAGCGAGCGAAAATGCTGGATTGATGGGTCGTTTTTTGGGGGGCTAGGAGATACGTGAGTTTCTGATTGTGGCTTTGAAGCTCATTGAAAATGGAAGAAAGAAAAAGATCAAAGGAGAGACTGAGAGTTTTCCAGATGGGTTGGTAATGCACTGTAAAAAAGCGTACGGCCACCAGAGATGAGAAGACACAAATGGCATCTTTACATTATTCCTGACTCCAAAAATGTATCCGGGGAACTAAATAGACACAAATGAGTCATTTTGGAATGAGTGAATTGTATAGAGCTATACAATAAATGCTGATGGCATTTAGGCCCATACTGCAGCTCAGATCTTGAGAAAATATATGAACGCATATTGTAGTTACACCTTCAACATTTTCTAAATGACACAGAGAACAGCTAAAAATATTTCTCTCGACTCCCAACTCATCATGTCTTACGCCATGAGACCCTTTTGAATTAATAATGACACAGATTCATTAACTCTGTCATCTTTGAGAAAAGAAATCGTGCAGTGTGTCTTCTCTATGTTGTACATCTCTCTCATGTCCTTTTCTCTCCTGTATCTCTAAGGATTCTGGATGAATAATAAAGACCAAATGTGCAGCCCAAATGCCCATAACATAAACAACCAATCTGATCCTATTTTCTATTTACATTTTGAGCATTATTAAAGGAGTAGTTCACTTTCAAAATCAATTTTCATGGTAATTTACTCACCCCCATGTCATCCAAGATGTTTCTGTCTTTTTTCTCTTTAGTCGAAAAGAAATTAAGATTTTTGATGAAAACATTCCAGGATTTTTCTCCATATGGTGAACTTCAATGGACTCCAAACGGTTGAAGGTCAAAATTACAGTTTCAGTGCAACTTCAAAGGGCTTTAAACAATACAAGATGATGAATAAGGGTCTTATCTAGAGAAACGATAGTTTTCTAAAAAAAAAAAAATTATATGTTTTATAAACACAAATGCTCGCCTTGCTCTGTTCTGCAATGCGCGTTCATGACTTCACGTAATATATAATTACATTGAAAACTTGCATGTTTAACTTGAAAACACTGACTCGGTACTTCCGCCTACGTCAAGCGTGACCTTTTCAGCGTAATTACGTATTTTGTGAAGTCATGAAAGCGCATCACAGAACAGAGCAAGGCAAGCATTTGTACATTATACATTATATATTTTTTTTAAATGACCGATCGTTTCATCGTCTGGTATCATTTAAAGCCCTTTGAAGCTGCACTGAAACTGTAATTTTGACCTTCAACTGTTTGGAGTCCACTATATGGAGAAAAATCCTGGAATGTTTTCATCAAAAACCTTCATTTCTTTTCGACTAAAGAAACAAATACATAAACATCTTGGTTGACATGGGGGTGAGTAAATGATCATGAACATTTATTTTGAACGTGAACTACTCCTTTAAGGCAACATCGTCTTTTAGGATGATTTAAAGCATTTCCTCCGTAAACACACAAAATCTTGAAAACAGATCGAGCAGAATTTTATGCATGAAATGCAAAGCATTTTCAATGTGAAAAAAGTACTACACACAGACACATTTGTTTGATATTTTATGTCAATTTCATAATTCAATATTTGTCTACTGGGTTTAATTAGGGGTCAAATCATTTCAGTTTAAGCTCACAGGTTTTGATACGCTTCATTTCTGAATATAACTGTGAAAAAATCATTATAGTCACCATTTCAACAGCATTCATAGATTTGTACGTAATACAGTTTTTTTACCTTATGTGTAGCATCATCTTTCCATGACTTCGAAAGAAATCACAAAGCACACATATTGAAATGCATGTATTTAAAACAACTCTGAACTACAAACAAAACAGCAAGCAGGGACTGTGTTCATCTTTTATCTAGATTTTAAGAGGACATCACACGAGGAAGAAACAATCAGGAAAGAGATTGAACAAGAAACAAAAGGGACAACGTAAAAAAGGAAGCAATTTCAGCTTGTCACTGAATGAAACTAAGAAAAGTGGTCAGGCAAGGTTGAACAGAGGGTTGAAATAAAAGGGGAAAGAAGTGAGGATGAGAGATTGTGCAAAGAAAAGAGAAATGAGGAATTGGAAAAGGATATTGACTGCGAGATGAAAACAGACGACAATCAAGACAGACATTGTCCGCAGAAGAAAAGAAAAAGTTGCTCAAATCAGCTGATTTGACGGGAGGCTTTCTTTTCTTTATTTATCCATCTTTTCAGCCATTCACTTTTTCCAATCTGTTTTTTCTATTCTATTTCCTGGCCATCTATTAAAATTAATAGGTCAAGCCAATGTCCCAAAGGGGATTATGAAAGGGCTCGAGGGAGAGAAATAAAGAGCGAAAGACGTAAATCAAAGTATGGGATACATGTGAGAATGAATATGAATTGACCTGACAAGACAAGACAAGACATCAAAAAGATGTAAGCTGTTGCGAAGATGTTGCAAAGGTTTTTCTTTTATTTCATAAAGGTTTTTTCAAAGGCATTACAGAACAGTCTCCTGTTTGTTCTACAACGTATATTATCCTCTAAAGCTATTTTTGTCTCAAATTTCATTTATACTGAAAAGAGAAACCTATAACAAATCTTGCGACATATGAAAGAGAAAAATCGGATGTGTGTGTTTGTATATGTGAGAATCCAGAAGTGTGTCAGTACCTGTGACAGTTTCGGAGCAGGTGTGTTTATGAATGAGAGCCAGTTCTTCAAACATCCCCCTCGGCTCAATGATGTGCAGCTTCTGGCCGGCCCTGGACACCTCCAGTTTTCCCTCTGCATTAACACACAAACAGACACACAAACATCATCATCTATGCCCTTCAAGGTTGCTTAAACTGACAGGTGTGGAGTGGCAGCGTGACTGGCACATAGAAAGATGATCTGACCCATCGCAAATTAGGCACGAAGATGCCGTCAGAGATGATGAGACAAATATTGGCCTTTCCTCTAACAAATCACAGCTGGGGATTAGCACTGCTCATGGACGGTGTCGACAAACGCTTTAATGATGGTAACAGATCATTCTGCTGCCTTCCCTCCTTCTTCATTCCTCAATTTTACAGGCTGGGTATTTAGACACGCACTGACATTTTAGAAACTCATTTCAGCTCAGGGGATGAGAGGGAGTGTTTTCTCTCGCTCTCGCGCCATCTTTTCAGAAGCAGGTCAGCCACACGTTTCTCTTGCTGCCTGCCTGCTCCTGCAATCGCTATGGGAGGTGCATACTAATACTAATGTACTTCTTCACCAGAATGAAAGAAGGACAGATTGAATGATTGTCCAGTTTTTTACATATTTTCAGCATTTAATATTTTTACCTTTAAGTCCAATATATAGTTAGACGAGATGTATTGCGCTAAACTGCAATTGTCTTTTATTATCATTTCTTATACCTTCTACCAGAGCAGTTGAAGCAAACAGGCTGTAATTATTGTGCCTTTTAAAGGCCATTCAATTGCCGAACACAGTTTTCTGTTGACAAATGTCTTATTGAAATGGCAGAAAGCCTTCTGTTCCAATAAATCCATAATTCGTCCAACAATGAAAATCCCGTTTTCTGCAATGTGCAGATAACAATATGTAGCTGTAGTTGCCAGTCTTGATGTTCTTCTGAAGCAAAAAAGTAAAGTGAAGTTTATTTAAAAAAAAGTTTCTAATACCAATGGTTTATTAAACGTTTGCATGCATTGTTTTGTGACTGATCACATTACAATGTAACAGGCTACAGCCTATCTGAAAAGGCTGGCCGTGACGGATAGGGCAGTGCAAACTTTGCTGGACCCGACAGCAAACCCATGAGTAAACATTGATGCTCCCTTAACATGCAAAGATTAATTTACAATCAAATCAAGTCCCATGAAATACCACGGGTCAATAAAAAAGTTAAGAGATAGCATATAATAACAAGCTCAACAACTCACTGCAAACGGCATGAAATATTTAAGAACCACAAAAACTGATCTCAAAATATTCAGACATGCATACAAATTATGAATTTACTCTGAAGTACTGTGAGGAAAGTGTATCTCTTCCATTTTAACTTCATGTCATTTCTTACCTTCAACTATGTATGCCTGGGATCCTTCATCGCCTTCCTTTCTGACATACACGCCCTGTTTGAGCGTGATGGGATAGGCAGAATCCACCAAACACAATATCTGATCCTTGTCTAGATACTTCATACACCCGTTCTCTGCAAGAGCTGCTTCTATCAGCTTCTGTGACCTATGAAGAAGAATACAAGGTGAGACACTGGTGGTGACAATAAAATAAAATAAATGTCATGTGTTCTTACTCTTGGGTTTTGCTATAGCTGATTGGAGGGTTTTGTAGGACTACATCTGTCTCCATGTTAATGGGTTCTGTTACTAGGGCTCGTCTCCTCTCTCTTACAGATGAAGCACGCGGTTGACCTAAATGCAATGGGTAAAAAATTGGTGCAAAAACAACATTGAAAATATAACTGTAATATATATAAATAAATAACTGTAATATATAACGGTAACTATAATAATACAATAACTATCATCATAATTCTCTGAACAGTTTTCGGATGTTTGAAGTGTTGACTGTAGGAGCCACACATTGAGTTTGATTTTCATTTCTTCTTCTACTGGTGTGTATATGCACATGCATCGTGACGTCATTACTGTGGGTGGCACCGGGGGTGTGGTGTCTACATTAGTGTGTGTGTGTGTTCACCTGTGAGGTTATGGATCATGACTGCAGGGTGAGCATGGGGAGAAACTTTCTATTGAACGTCACCATAGCCAACATTATCACCATCATATGCACTGTCTGAGGTATCTTTGCACGGTTTTCATGAGTACATCAATCAACGTAAGTGCTTATGTTTTCTAAGCTTGTGAAAGAGAGTAATAAAGACATTCCATCATGTGCAATGGTTCAGCGTGACGCGTCTTCAATTGTAAATCCTCATGTTTCAGCCTGCTGCGGCGTTTGGTTTAGTTTTGATGTAAAATACGCCGCAATATTATGTCAATAGAAAGTTTGCTGTTGTTACGCGGATTCAAATGTATTGTCGGGACAACACTAGATGTTTGAGATTGCTTTCAGCGTTGTGTAAGCGATAGACGCGGACGCGCATTTGACTCACGTAAAGTTTATTCATTCATAAATTGTCTGTTACGATGCTTATTCGGTCATCACAGTTGCCTCCTTTGAAAGTTATGCTATGCTCATAAACATTGTGGATTGTTTGTCAAAGAAAGAATTGTATTCCCTGCTAGGCTCAGCGGTACTTTCACATAAGGTGATTGTACTGTTTTGTTTGTTTTGGGACTTTTAGTAGTGTTTTGGTTCGTGTATCAAGCGGGTGAAGCATTGCGCTTGGGAGTGCCGCCGTAGTTCTAGTTCTAAGACGGTTTGTCTGGTTCGAGACTCGAGTACATAAATACCCACCGCTAGTATGCACAGAAGACTAGGGTTGAGTTTAGCTTATTATTGGTGGATAAGTTAGGGGGAATCAAAGACAATGCATTGTATTTTGTTCATGTGGAAACATAAGTCATAAAGGGGAGCTGTGTTTAGTGTCATTAGCAGATATTTTTGTGATTATTTTGTAAATGGAGTTGAATGGTACCAGATCAGATGAGAAAAGACGAACAACACTTACACCCAAGGCTTTTGAATATAAATTGGAGCGGCTTCAAGAAGAACGTCAAGCAAAAGTAAAAAGGATTAAAGGTGTAATAAAAGAAATTAAAGACCTAATGCGAAGTGCTGGTAATGCTGAAAAAATACGGTCGTGTCTTGAAATTATATCGAGCTTGTTTAAAGAAGCAAGTCATCTTCATGGTGCTGTGGTACCTATGCTTCCACCTGAAGAACAAGAAAAACAAAATGCTTGGTTTGATACTGTTGAAAAACATGAAACTGCTTTTGTGGAGGAGACGAATAAATGGCTGCTGGAGGCGCCAGATGCACCAGCAGAGGATGTAGTTGCCCCATGTCTAGGATCTTCTCTTTCTAATGATAAAGAGGCACGTATATTTGAAAATATGGAAAATGCAGTAGACGATGACATTCGGCCAAATGATAGTGCTTCTAATGTGTCAGTGAGGGCGAAGAGATGCAGTACAGTAGTGAGTAAATCTATGTCCACTACATCATCAGCCAGAATAAGGGCTGAGGCTGAGACAGCTGCTCTTATGGCTCGTCAAAGGCTGATGAGTCAGAAGCATGCCCTGGAGGAACAGCAAGAACTGTTGAGGAGAAGGAAGGAGGAGCTGGATTTGGATATGGAGCTGGCAGCGTCTATGGCTAAAGTGAATGTGTGTTTAAGGCTTCTGAAGGATCTCGTGTGTCTCATGTTTCTGTGAAATCAGATGGGATGAACTCCTATTTGGAAAGAGGGAAAAGAACACAGTTAAGCCATGATGCTGCAACATTCGTGCCTGAGCTTAACACTCAACCATCGGCTGCTGAGGCTGTAGAGGAAGCTTTACTCTCAGGTTATGCTGCTGTGAGGCCCAAGATACAACAAATTTAAGCTGCCTGCTGCTGGGACCTGGGCCGGTCTGTCCACTTTGCCAGAAGATGATTCTCATCCACCAATTACTCACCTTCAGTATGACGCTGCACCTGTAACAGCAAATAATTCTGATCAACGTTTTCTCACAGTTTTGGAAAGGCAAAATGAAATTACTTCTTTATTGGTTGAACAACAGTCACTTTTTCTCTTACCTAAGCGAGACCTACAAGTTTTTGACGGCGATCCACTGCAATATCAAACCTTCATAAGAGGATTTGAACACAACATTGAAGGGAGAACATCAAGTCAGAAGGATTGTTTGTATTACCTCGAGCAGTATACAAGAGGTCAGCCCAGGGATTTGATCCGAAGCTGTCAACATCTGCCTCCATCCCAAGGATACACTAAGGCAAAGTCACTGCTTCAGGAGCATTTTGGCGATCCATTCAAAGTAGCCTCTGCCTACATGGATAAGGTGCTTTTATGGCCGATGGTTAAATCTGAAGATAACAAGGCCTTACGGGCCTACAGTTTACTATTACAGGAATGTTGCAACTCTATGGGAGTTGCCATAACTGACCTGAACGTGCCTACAAATATGCAAATCATTGTGAAAAAACTGCCTTATAAGCTGCGGGATCATTGGAGAAGTGCGGCCTGCGATATTCAGAAGTTTGGTCGTAGAGCTACATTTTCGGACATTGTGGAATTTGTTGAGAGGCAAGTTAAGATAGCAAGTGACCCTCTTTTTGGAAATATACAAGATACACCTGCGACAGGAAGAAGGAACTAAACAAGGTCAAGTCTCAAACTAATTCAAAGGCTAGAGGCAGTAGTTTTGCCACTACTGTTGCACCTGCTGAGAATAAAGTGAACAAATGGGTCTGGGAACAAATGGGTGAAAGACTCACTGGAGAAAGTTTGTTTGTTTTGTGGGGCTGGGCATCGTTAGATGTTTGCCGCCTTCTGCATAAAAGGACACAAGCTGAAAAAATGTCTTTTTTGAAGGAAAATCGTATGTGCTTTGGATGTCTGTGCATTGGGCACATGAGTAAAGATTGCAGAAAACGTCTGATATGTAGCGTGTGCAATTATAGACACCCCACGTTGTTGCATATCTACCCCAAAGCAAAACAGAATAGTTTGACTCAGGCTAATAATGGTGGTTTGGAAATGGCCAGAGAAGATGCTGTGGTGTCTGTTCAGTCCAGTGGCTTGACTGGGGCCGGTAAGCAGGACTGTACGCTCTCTATTCTGCCTGTTCAGGTGAAATCCAAAAGGGGACAAGAGACCTTGGTCACGTATGCGTTTTTGGATCCAGGGAGTACTGCCTCGTTTTGTACAGAGCGACTCATGACCCGTCTCAATCTTACAGGGAAGAAGCTGGGAATCCTCCTTAGAACTATGGGACAAGAGAAAGTGGTGGACAGTTACAAGTTGTCAGACTTGGAAGTCGCCGGGCTGGATTCGAATAACTTTTGTGACCTGCCAGAGATTTTTACTCAACGGAGCATGCCTGTTCATCGAGGTAACATTCCACGATCAAAGGACCTCCAAAGATGGCCGCACCTGACACACATAGAAATACCAGAGATCGATGCTGATGTTGACCTTCTGATCGGCACTAACGTCCCTCGAGCTCTGGAACCGTGGCAGGTGGTTCGTGCAGTGAATGGGGGCCCTTATGCAATTAAGACCATCCTGGGTTGGACGGTGAATGGCCCGCTCCGTGGAGATTGCCAGATTAGTGATCAAAAGTTTTTGCAGCCCGACATCACAGTCAATCGGATCTCTGTGGCGAGGCTTGATGAGCTTTGGGAGAAGCAGCTGAAGGTGGATTTCCCTGAAACTCTGCAGGATGAACAACCTGGTCTGTCAAGGGAGGATGAACGCTTCATTGAGTTAGTCTCCGAGTCAGCCAAGCTCATTGATGGTCATTACAGTATTGGTTTGCCGGTAAGACAAAGATACCTCAAAATGCCAAATAATAAGACCGTTGTAGAACAGCGTGCATTGAGTCTTAAAAGACGTTTGAATAAAGATCTATCTTTTCGTTCCGATTACATCACATTTATGTCCAGGATGCTGGCTAATGGCTATGCAGAGAGAGTTCCATCTGAGCAGCTGGCCCGGTGTGATGGAAGGGTGTGGTATATACCCCATCATGGAGTGTATCATCATAAAAAGAAAAAACTGCGGGTAGTTTTTGATTGTGGGGCCTCGTTTCAGGGGACGTCTTTGAACTCACAGCTTCTTCAAGGACCAGATCTCACAAATCTGTTAGTGGGAGTCCTTACAAGATTCCGCAAAGAGCCCGTGGTGCTCATGGCAGATATTGAGGCCATGTATCATCAGGTCAGGGTGCCGGCTGAAGATACTGATTTGTTGAGATTTCTGTGGTGGCCTGATGGAGATTGCAGTCGGGAGCTAATGGAGTACAGAATGGTGGCACATTTGTTCGCCGCTACTTCCTCTCCTAGTTGTGCCTGTTTCGCCCTGAGGAAGTGTGCTGAGGACAATCAAAAGTGCTTTAGTCCCATGGCAGTTAACACTGTCCTGCACCATTTCTATGTCGATGATTGTTTGGTGTCTGTCGGCTCTCTGAGGAGGAAGCAATATCTTTATGTCGAGAGCTTAGTGCCTTGTGTGCTGAAGGCGGTTTTAAGCTTATAAAATGGATTAGTAACCGACGCACTGTTCTCGCTACTATTCCTCAGGAGGAGCGTGCCAAAGAGGTGAAAGATCTGAATTTGAATTGCGATGCTTTGCCTGTGGAGCATGCCTTGGGTGTACAGTGGTGTGTCCAATCTGACTCATTCAAATTTAAAATCATACTTAAAACCCACCCACTCACAAGAAGAGGAATCTTGTCTGTGACTAGTTCGATTTACGATCCTCTTGGTTTCTTGGCGCCTGTTGTTTTGTCTGCCAAGAAAATCCTCCAAGATCTTTGCAGGAGACGTCTGGGATGGGATGATCCTTTGCCCTCTTCTGTTGCTGGGGAATGGATGGCTTGGCTGGAAGACCTTCATGACCTTGAAAATTGGGAGGTCAATAGGTGTTTAAAACCTGTGGACTGTGGTCGTGTTGTCTCTGCTCAGCTCCACCACTTTGCAGATGCAAGTGAAGAAGGGTTTGGGACTGTGACTTACCTGTTGCTCCATGACGATAGCGGGCGTACTCACAGTGCATTTGTAATGGGAAAGGCACGAGTAGCTCCTCTAAAACTTGTCACTATTCCCCGCATGGAGCTGACTGCCGCGGTGGTGGCTAGCAGAATGGACAAACTGTGGAGGAAGGAGCTTCAAATGGACCTTCAAGAGTCTGTCTTTTGGACGGACAGCACTTCTGTTTTGAAATATAAGAACGAGACGTCCAGATTTAAAATCTTCATAGCAAACAGAGTGTCTGAAATATTGAAAATGTCTAACGTATCCCAATGGAGGTACGTGAACACATTAACCAACCCTGCGGATCTAGCCTCCAGAGGTGTCAAAGTTCAGTTATTGTTAAAGACTGGTGCATGGCTCTGTGGTCCTGATTTTCTTCATGAGCACGAGAGCAGGTGGCCTGAAAAACCCTGAGACCTTGGAAAACCCTCTTGATGACGACCCGGAGGTCAAGGTTGTGATGGTGAACGCTGCTCAGGTTGAGCAGGTCAGTCCATTGGAGAAGCTCATTGATTACTTTTCCTCCTGGCTCCGTCTAAAAAGAGCTGTCGGTTGGTTTCTCAAGTTTAGGACCTTGCTTTTGTCTCTGGTGCGACGTCGAAAGCTGCTGAGAAAAATCCTTTCAGAATTGGACCAAAGTGCTGAACAGCCAGAGAAAGAGCTACAGGTCCGGATGGAGGAAGTTAGGGCTCAAGTGCCAATGGGTGTCCTGTCCGTGGAGGATATGGTTGTAGCTGAGTCAGATATTATCCGTTTTTGTCAGAAAATAAGGTTTCCAGAAGAGCTGGCCAACTTGAAGAAAGGAGAGTGTGTAAGAAAGACGAGTCACCTCTACAAGCTTAACCCGATCCTGGATGGTGATCTCATTAGAGTTGGAGGAAGGGCTTAGTAGAGCAGCTATGCCAGTTGAAGCAAAACATCCAGTTATCCTGGCTAAAGATCAACATGTCTCCACTCTCATTCTCCGTTATGTACACCAGGAAACAGGTCATGGTGGACGTAACCACATGCTTTCTCATTTGCGTCAGAAGTATTGGATTCCTGGTGCTTGTGCTGCCATCAGAAAAGTTTTGGCTAAGTGCGTCATCTGTCATAGATTGTCTGCTTCACCTGGACATCAGAAAATGGCCGACCTTCCTCACAACAGAATAACTCCTGATGAACCTCCTTTCAGTCGAGTTGGTTTGGACTGCTTTGGACCGTTTGAGGTTAAACGTGGAAGGGCTGTGGTCAAGAGGTATGGGTTAATTTTTACATGCTTGGCGATGCGAGCCATACACCTCGAAGTTCTTTCATCTTTAGACACAGACTCTTTCATCAATGGTTTCAGAAGGTTTGTGGCGAGACGTGGTCAAGTCCTGGAAATCCGTTCGGATAATGGTACAAACTTTGTGGGCGCTGAACGTGAATTAAGGAAGGCCATTGAGAATCTGAATCACAACCTCATAAATGATTACTACAAAAGAGTGTGAAATGGGTTTTTAATCCCCCAGCAGCATCACACCATGGAGGTGCTTGGGAAAGGTTGATACGGTCAGTCCGTAAAGTGCTAAACTCCATTTTGAAGACTCAGACCTTGGACGAAGAAAGCTTGGTGTTTTGTGAGGCTGAAGCGATTGTCAATGGCCGTCCATTAACGAAAGCATCGACAGATCCTCAAGATTTGGAGGCATTGACCCCTAACCATCTTCTTCTGCTTAAGTCGCAGCCGTTGTTGCCTCCAGGGTTGTTCGAGAAGGAGGACGTTTATGCTCGTCGTCGCTGGAAACAAGTGCAGTATATGTCGGACTTGTTCTGGAAGCGCTGGGTGAAGGAGTACCTTCCTGGACTTCAGGAGCGCCAGAAGTGGAATACTGCCCAAAGAAACTTTGTTCCAGGAGATCTCGTGGTGCTGGTGGATGATATGGCACCTCGCAATACTTGGATTATAGGAAGAATTGTGGATACTGTTCCGGACAAAAATGGACTTGTGCGAAGTGTACGGATTAAAACTAACACCAGCTATTTGAATAGGCCAATAACCAAAGTCTGCCTTCTGCAGGAAGCAGAGGGGCAGTGAAGATCATCAGATATAGTATACATGAACTTTGACATTATTGGACTTTCAAGGACTAACAGTTCTTTTTGCATTTTTTACTGGTGTCTGTCTCTCACAAGGTAATGGTGGTCAATTATTACTATGAAATAATTTGGGGCCGGAATGTAGGAGCCACACATTGAGTTTGATTTTCATTTCTTCTACTGGTGTGTATATGCACATGCATCGTGACGTCATTACTGTGGGTGGCACCGGGGGTGTGGTGTCTACATTAGTGTGTGTGTGTGTTCACCTGTGAGGTTATGGATCATGACTGCAGGGTGAGCATGGGGAGAAACTTTCTATTGAACGTCACCATAGCCAACATTATCACCATCATATGCACTGTCTGAGGTATCTTTGCACGGTTTTCATGAGTACCATCAATCAACGTAAGTGCTTATGTTTTCTAAGCTTGTGAAAGAGAGTAATAAAGACATTCCATCATGTGCAATGGTTCAGCGTGACGCGTCTTCAATTGTAAATCCTCATGTTTCAGCCTGCTGCGGCGTTTGGTTTAGTTTTGATGTAAAATACGCCGCAATATTGACTTCTGCAGATGTTTGATTTAGGCTATTCATTCATTTGGTACGGTAAGAAAATACTTCAAGAAAATACAATTAATGACCTTCACCAATGTACTGTACAAAGGTTATAATCAATTTAAAAACACCAATTTTAATTTGATTTTGACATAAGTCATAAAATATTAGGTTAATTACCCTATTAAAACTATATGCATTCATAGTGTGCAGCAAAGGAAACGCTTCCAATAGATGTGCTTGACTGGTTATTGTAATTATGAGATGGACCACAAATAAGACTCAAAATGACAGAAGGTAAGATTTATAAATGACGATAAATCATTGAAATGACTTTGAAAATTGAAATTAAAATTGCTCTCACCTGAGACGGAGAGGCGCAGACGGTCGAGCTCCCCCTGCAGGCGGCGGATGAGATCATCTTTAGCGTCCAGCTCAAGCTCTAGCTCGTCTATGAGAGCATCTCTTTGCCGTAACTCCTCTATCTTCAACTGCAAGGCGAACTGAAGATCTCTGAGTGTACCCATGAGCCCTGTGCAAGAATATACTGAGGAAGGAGTCTTCATCTCGTCAGACGGACAATAGACACTGTATTAAGGCAACTCAACATGAACTGAAGTCTGCAAATTTCCATTTGCCTTCGAAACTGTTTCCGTTGCATACAGTTCATTTGCGCAATAGGACAACTCATTTATCATTTTAACAATAAAACATTAATTTATTATAATACAAGATGCAATGATGTTCTATTGAAAAGACGTTTACCTGTATGACACGGTCAAAAAACATGGGAGTTCAAGCAAAGAGGACGGATGGAGCGGATCGGCTTCTGGAATACTACTGAATGAATCCAGACTACGACTGTTTGAATCATGTCTCCACTGCACGAGCTGTGATCTGTTTGGGTGAGAGAGAGAGGGAGAGAGAGAGAGAGAGAGAGAGAGAGAGAGAGAGAGCCTGTGTGTGTTAGTGAATGTATCAATCAAAATGTCAAAACATGTATCAAATACAATAATTATATATTTAAGGTGTCTTCATTAAATTCACAGAATACAGAATTTAATTTATTGTTCTTACGAAACAGAAACACAATTACTATTTCAATGGACTTTCATGACAATCTCACAAAGCACGTTTATACGGAAATTTGAGGAATAAAGATACAGTGTGTAATAACGTGTGTGATATGTATTAATCAATAAACCATCACTTTACGTAACAATGAGGACGTGGTGATTACCCAGCGACAGAAACGAAAATATCCGATTGGTCGGATAACATTTGTGGGCGTGGTGTGGTGTGACTAGTTGTCGCGTATGTTCTTCCGTGTTTGTTCAGTATCGAGAACACAAGAGGCCAGACCAGACGATCCTTGACAAATATTCATTTACAATCACAGAAACCGAAGTTTTGAAATATCATTGAGAAAACATGTCTTGTAAACTCATTGTAGCCGCTGTTGTTCTTCTAAGCGTCAGCTGTTTTGCCAGGCAATGTAAGTAGACATTAGTGTAACGCAGATTGTATTATTTTGTAAAATTAGTTCAATAAGTAATATTTTTCTGCATTTCTGTTATCCTTTTCACAAGTGATGGTGAATCCTTTAGTAGTTTTAAGAGTATTCTCTTTTATTTCTTTATTTTTCAACAATGGGGTACGTCGATGTCGACCTATAGTGTGTGAATATTAAAAACATTTAAAAACGTAAAAATGTATACAAAACCTTGAAAAACAGAAAACTTACAACCTTGAAAACGCTTAGCTTACGGTTAAATGTTTGTGAATATTATGTTTTGAGACGTGAGTTCTTAAAATTACCACATTTTAGTTTCACTTTCAATATCATGGCTGAAAACTAATGCGCATGTAAATAAACTCGTTTCACGGCATAATGGCTTAAGTAAGATGTAGTAAGTTACATGGATGATAAGATTTTATTTGATCAATCTTTTTTCTTGTGGAAAACACTAACTGCTAATTTAAAAACGCTTTAAAATAAAAAACGAATTAACTGTCAGGTATCCGTCTCGTTTCCCCTGGTTGTTGTGGACTTTGAGTTTGTATTCCTTAGTTCCTGTTTCCTGTATATGTTGTAGTTCTTTGTAGTCCTTTTTGTTCATTGTCTCCCCGTTGATTGTCTCCCAGGTTTGTCTTGTTAACCCTCATTAATTTGTGTATTTATACCCGTGTTTGCCACAGTCCTTGCTGGTTATTGTATCTATTTATAGTGTAGTTTACTTTTGTTTAGTTTGTTGTTTTTGCCTATATCTTGCAAAGTTCATGTTTTGGATTTATTAAAGAAATAACTTAAACATAACACAGGAACACAAACTAAAAGTCCATAACGACAAGGGGAAACAGAGACAGATATGTAACATTAACACGTAATACTATGTAACATAGGGCAAGTGTAAATATTTACGCATTTAAGCATTGGATTCGTTGTTCATTTGTCACATGATAAATTATGTCAAAAAGACACTGTTTCCTTGTATATTACTAGCTGATCCAAAGGTGCAAGTATACAGCCGCAATGTTGGACTGTATGGGCAAAAGAATGTGCTGATTTGCCACGCAAGTGGCTTTCATCCTCCTGACATCATCATCGATCTCCTCAAGAATGGTAATGTGATTACTGGGGCTACACAGACAGACCTGGCCTTCGAACAAGGTTGGGACTTCCACCTGACAAAGCATGTCGAATTCTTGCCCCAGAGTGGAGAAGAGTACACCTGCAGAGTACGACACATGACCACAACCAAGACCTACACATGGGGTAAGAAAACATATATGATGATCTGATTAATGTTTTGAGATGTTTTTATTTTTGTCTCGGTTTTACTAAATCTCAAAGACAGTAAAGCAGGTCTAAACGTTGTATTTTAGAAGCTGTTTGTGTTCTGCCTATTGTGTTTTGTAGTTGTTTCCTCCGCAATCTTATTTAGATCCTGATTCTAGATGGCTAAAACAGCTATTGGAATTTAAAAACATCCGATGCAAGTTGTTAATTGTTGTTTTTCTTGTTTTTTCTCAGAGCCTGACATGTGAATGTACAACACATTCAGAGTAAGTTATGATAATATTGCTATAAGGGATTCTCAACAATGTTTTTATATACTGTGCCATGCTACATTTAGCTTTAAAATAATATTTTGAGTAATGCATGTTTTTTTATTTGCATTTGAATCTAGTACTAATTAAAATGTGTACATGTATTACTTTTTATAGTTTCTACAAAACAACAGGGCCATCAAAGTGAAACTCCAAGAATTCTGCAATACTACAAACTCAAGAATAACCATTTGCTGTGATTACATTATGATGTCAGTGTAATTTCTCAGCTTCACAGCTTTGCTCCACTATGCTTCCATATCTTCATTTTCCTTCTGAGACCTTGGATGTCCAAATTCGCTGTTTTTAAGGAAATGGAAAAACACTGTACTTAAATGATTAAATACTGTGTTGTCACAGTTGACAAGCACTTTTTTTATACTTATTATTGGTTGGCTTTTGCAAAACCCAGTGACAAACGTGAAGGGTGACTAAAAATAATGATTAATGGCAATTTTTTTTATAAAAAACCACAAAATATGGAGATACGAGGTTTCAGAATGATAGCACCTATATATCTCTTAAACTCAACTAGGTTTGTGACTATAGACAAATTATTGAGTAATTGATTTCTTTTTGATGTATAAAGCAGTGAATATATGTCTGGATGCCATGTATATTGTAACTATTGGCTAAATTGCCTAAGTTTCCACTTTACAACAGGAGCACTTGTTTAAATGTATTAATATTGTGTGTTTTTGCCTCCATTATAAGATTAAATTAAACTAGAGAGCATAATATTTGAACATCCCTTATAATAAAAAATAATATTAGTGAGCAGGGCAGGGTTTTAAGCCCCTTAAAAAATATATAGCTGACATTTAAAATAATAAAAAATGAGTATTTAATTATTATTATGAAATACTTAATTGTTTAATCTATTAAATAATAATCTGTTCATTTGATTATAGAAAAATGTTGAATGCATTGAACTTTGATTATATATTTGCCCAACCAGAATATGTATTTGCTTCCCAAGTCGAGCCAGCTTTTTACCAGCCTGTTTGTGACCCAGAGAATGTTCTGTGAAAAAAAATAACTTTAGTTGGGTTTTTAGAGGCAGGTTTTTTATATATATATATATATATATATATAAATAAGGCTTATGAATTCAATAAAATTTGTTCTTTAATACGTGTGTTCTCCATTACTATTGGGCAGTTTCATGTACACAAATTCATCTTAAGCCAGGACTAGGCCTTAAATTAGGCATTTAAGTAGTTTTACAAACATGCCTTACAAATAAACATTACTTGTGTGCATCTTGAGACAAAACAAAGACACTGGTGTATTTTAAAATATCGTCGCCTTGGAATTATAAGGTTCTATCTGCGAGTCGTTTTGAGATAATGAGCTTTAAAGTTTTTGCATTTTATATAGCAAAAATTATATAAGGAACAAATCTCTTTTACACATGAAAAAGACAGAGGGCCTCATTTATGAAACGTGCGTGCGAAAACTGAGCGTACGGTCGTTTCCACGCAAAACTTGGCATTTAACAATATGGACGTGAGCGGTTGCGATCAAATCTCACGACAGGTTTCAGTTAGTGTACGCAAGTTTTGAGATATAGGGTGAAGGTCTGTGTACGCTTTACCCTTTTGATAACTGAAAAGGAATTATGACAAATAAAAAGAATAGTATTTTCGTTTAGTATTACAAATGTAAAAATAGATTCCGATGCGATTTTTTATTTTCATTACATTAATAAATATTTTCCTTTCTAGCCTAATTACATGATCATTTAATTGTTTAAATAACAAGGTTAACGGGTGCTTTTGTTTAAAAACCTTTCATGAGCGTTAGGCTACTTCTAAAAGAATTAACCCCAATTAAAATGCACAATTAAAAGTAAAACATTTTAAAACCTACAATAAACAATTACAAGCAATGGGTAAGGTGATGGCTTCTTTTCAAGGTGATAGCTTCTTTGTTTGACAAATATGCATTTTAATGAAAACAGAAAAAACGCATGCTTGGTGTTTTTTTATTTGTGCGATCTGCGATGTTCGATTTGGTGGAAGACGCGCACTGGGTCACAAGCTCGAGGTTGCCTGGCTTTGTGCGGCAGGTTCAGGCCGGTTTGTGGGGGATGAAGACCGCTGCCTGCCTCTGACAGATCTGAAAGAAAAAAAATAAATGAAGCAAACATAAAACTGTGTGTGCTTGATTTTAGCAGCCTGAAATGCAAGATTAGCAGATTAGATTTTAAACATGTATCCTGGTAGAAACATCCGTCTCCTCCGCCACAGACCATTTTTTCTTCACCCAAATGAACAGAACTGTATAAAAACATCTACATATAAACATTACTCTGTAATTGAGGCCTAAAATTATCAGTAAATTATATACATTCGTTTTTACCTTAACACATTAATGTAATTTAAACAAAGTTTTTCAAGACTTATGTCAGTTTTCTTATTTTATTTAAATACATTATACAACCAAACTAATTTAAAGCAACAATAAACACTTTCAGTGTAAAAATAATAGTGAAACACTTATAATAAAATATTTGCGCTTATATTTACAAAACATGATCATCCAAAAAAAATACAAACCTCAGCTGGAGTTCGGTTCACTACACGAACGCTGTTGACCATAGCGATCTCTTTCCAAACTGTTTTTACTTCCTTTGAATCCGCTTTAATTTCTAAATCGGAAAAGTTCCTTTTATTGGCCGGATTACGTTTCTCCATGTCGCAAAATAGGGGCGAGGCGTCTACACCTTGAAGTTATAGGTGCGTGATATGTAAATTACGACCGATTTCTGCCGCCGCATTTATCAAGATACGATCATTCGTACGATGAGGTTTGGGCTATACAAATGTTTGATGAATCACACGTAAACCCCGATTTCTGCTCACGGATCTGCGCTCGTTTCTATGTTAGATTGATAAATGAGGCCCAGAGACTCTCTGGACCAAAAAAATTGGGGGGAACAGGTCACACCTAGATAGAACGTCCTTATTCTGAAAAAATAACGTTCCTTTTATAATTATAAGGTTCTATCTGCAAAACATTCATTAAAGCAATTATTTTTTCAAGCAAAACAAACAATTTACTTATAACTTTTGTTAAAACATGAAATTAGTGTATGATAATGTGTAAAAAAGGTACATTTAAATGGTTTTATGACACTTACTTATATATATTTAGGATGCTCTTTTTGTTCAAGTAAAGCAAAAAAGTCCGTGCTAATTGTTGTATCGATGTTTTTCCACAGAAGGTGGGACAGATCAAATTACTTTTTATAGATGAATATGGCTGAAATAACGTAATAATGTTTATTGTTGTAATCAAGACTCTTGAAGTCGTCAACAATTTGGCAGAGTCTATGTAAGCACAGGTATTACATTTACAGTTACATTCATGCATTTGGCAGACGCTTTTATCCAAAGCGACTTAAATTGCATTATCCTATACATGTATACATAGGTATTTGCAATCCCCTGGGATCGAACCCACAACCTTGCGTTGTTAACTATAAAAATAAAAATAAATTAGCTTTCGTTGACAAGAAAATATAAATAAAACAATCAACCTTGAGGTTTCTTTTAGTTTTGTGTTGCACTGTTCCCTCAGATATTCCCCTGGGAGTCAGGCTACATGACAAAGAAAGCTGATCCTCATTGGTCCTCTTGTGTGCATTCAACGTGCTGATTGGCTCTTGCAGATAGACCCTTATAGATGATGTCAGGAGGTAGATAGAACCTTTTTGTTTTCTTTATAAGAAAAGAACCTTATAAGTCTAAGGCGACGATATGTCAGTGCTCGCTCTCTACAGTTTAGACAGCCCTAGCGTTAACTTTATTCTAGGACTAGTCTTAAACCCTGCCCGGGAAACCGCCCCATATATTTTTGATTGGTCATGGTATTGTTCTCTTTATTGTCTCTTAGTCATAATACATTTTACTTAAACTCTGGTATGTCTTTAAGTTTAAGATACCAGAAATTGTTATGTTAATGAATGTTATGTTTCAGTAAACATTAAATAATACACTTACAATTTAGTTGGTCTCAAATGGGGTGAGGCGCAGCCGCGCAGCTTCTGATGCGCATGCGCAAGTTTGAGCATCGACGTCATCATGTCCGTGGGAAACATCGACTGCTAGTCAACGAATGTTCATCGACACAATCAGCTATATTTGTTTTGTATTTTATTGTTAATGTAAAGATGATTGTTACTGTAAAGCCTCTTCAAGGAAAAGAGTGTAATGTACAGGTAAGCTTAAGTTGTATGGTGTTTTGGGGGTGTTAATGTTAGCTTCTTAGCATAGCATTGTGCTCCAGCAGCTTTGCTTTTCTCTCATTATAAAACAATAATATAATAATCTATTGATAAATAATAAGCATCTTATGTCCCTTGTAGCTCGTTAATCATGGTCTCTGTTATCATTCACTAAAAAAGCTAGTAAGATGCTAAAGCATTTTGTATAAACGTGCTTAAAATGCACAATAAGCTCGTCCAGCCTCTGGTTTAAGTAGATAGGACAAAACATGAGTAATCAGATTGAGTTAACAGATGATATGTGACATTTACTGTACTCCTACTGTAGTTCTCCACACCTCACTTTCAGCTCCTTACATGAATATTGTTAAGTGTACAACAGAGTTTAAATATTTGTTTTTATTTCATTGATGCACAGGTGACAGAAAACGAAAAGGTATCAACAGTTAAAGAACTCGTTTCAGAGCGTTTAAACATCCCACCCAGTCAGCAGAGACTGCTATATAAAGGAAAAGCTCTTGCAGGTACAGCCTTTCAAAAACAAAATAGTTCGCTTTGATATGCCCTTCTAAACTTGTATGACTTCCTTGTCTCGTGTAACACAAGGTGGTAAGAAGATTGTTTACTTCGCACATACCGTGAAAACATATGGCTATCAAGGTCCAAAAATCATAGGCCTAGTAGTAGACATGTGCAATAGGGATTTTCCAAATGGTATTTATGCGCCCTTGAAGGGGCCTTCGTGAGGTGGACGCCATTTGTAGGGTCTTTCCAAACTAAAGTGTACACCTAATCCCTTCACGAAGGGCCCTTTCAGAAGTCCATTAGCGAAGGGTACGTGCCATGGAAGTGAGTTCCGTTTGCGATCACGTGATCTTGGATTACGAGTTTTCGCGACGCACTTTGAAGCAAATGTGGTGCAGGATTTTGAAGTTTCAATACTGTAGTGTGTATTTGTTTTACACAATTTTTGTCTAATTGTCAGTGATGAATATGATTTGAGATGGTTAAAGTATAGTATAAGATAATAGGTTTCCTTAATCATATATTTCATGTTTTTTTTTAATACCAAATGGAGTGAAAAAATACAAGAAATAAGACATAATTAGACAATATTCAACAAGAAATATAAAAAATATTGTTTATTTTCAACAACAGAGCGTTGGATTCAAAGTGCATGTGCGGCATTGTCAATGTAACATTTGACCAATCTTCCCCTATGTAAAGTGAGCTCCAAACGCATACAAGAGAGACAGTAATGCCCTACACCCTTCAAAGAGTTCGCTTCGGAGGGAATAGGGCATAGGGATGCTCACTACCGTCTATTGGAAAATGCCTATAGACTCTATACACAATCGCTTCTGTATTTTATCTCAGTCACATGATGCGCACAAAGCGTCCATAGGGAACGATGAGTGAAAGATGCACATAGGATCATCGTACATCGACAACCAAAAAGGGGAAAGGCTTCAGGCTTTTCATTACTACAAACTACATCCACAAATATGATTAAAAAAACGAGGTAAACTTTTGCACGTTCTTGAGTTGATCACAGAGGGACTCAATACTGAGTTGTAGTGCTGTCAGTTCGCTGAAATTTCGACGTTTTTTAGTAAACATCGCCTTATCACTTAGTGACAAATTACCTCAGCCCTATGAGAGCGGACGTACGTCATCAACCTGTGTGCACAGAGTCAATTTGAGTCTTGTGATGCCATATGATTGTTAAAAGATCACAATTTTAAACACTTTAACATGTCAAATTTACAATACAGTTTAACATCATACAAACCACATATTAATTATGCCTTTAATGTGGGCTTTTTCTAACACAAAACTGTCTAAAGGGCTCTTATTTTTCAACATACATTTTATTTGCATCTATTATTTGAAGGTAATCATCTTAAACTTTTGTTATATGAAAAAAAAATGTTTTGTTGCTTGGATGAAAGTCATTCATATTTGAAACAAAAACATTTTAAAGTCAATGTTTTGTTTTATGTTGATGAACAAATGTACATTCGTCATTTATTTTATTACAAACACTTTCGTTTCTTATTTCCCATTGCATGGTTTTTGTTAGATTTCAAGGACAGATAGCAAAAATTCCAGTTGACAAGGCATGTGGTGTTTTTTCGTATGTCATTGTGACTGTTATTGTGCACTGTGTTTAGATGAACATAGATTGAGTGATTACTCCATTGGACCAGAGGCCAAGTTAAATCTAGTAGTGCGGCCGCCGGTAGAGAGGAGTGGAGGGGCCATGGGATCCAGTACGAGTAGAAATAACGAAAAAACAAGCAGTGGGGTATGGCAATTGTTATCAACTGTCCTGGCCAAACACTTCAGCCCTGCAGATGCAGCTAAAGTACAGGAACAACTTATTAAGGTTTGTTTTCTTAGCTCTTTGGTAACTTGAATTTTAGTTTCATATCGTATTTATGCAAACTCAATTTCTGCTTTTTTTTCTCCAGGATTATGAGCGTTCCCTCAGACAGCTTAGTTTAGATGACATTGAGCGTCTGGCAAGCCGTCTTCTCCACCCTGAGACAGAGGCCATGGATACCTCATACATGGACTAAAAAAAACTAGATCAATGAAAATCTCTGGACTGTCTTTACCAAGCAGCTGTGCACCTGGTTTAAAAACAAAGCAAGGCAAGAGTGTGGGATGTATTTAATGTGGACTTTAGGAATTAAAAAGGAGATGAACGCTGTCAGGGCACGGGCCACAATGCTTGGCATTGTTTTCCCATCAGAGGAAAACAGTGGTTGTTTTAGTGCAACTTTGTAAATATTGTGTCCAAGTTATTAAATGACAATAAAAATGTGTATTCGTTTGGTCATTTCTAAAAGAGAGCAAAGTAATCTTTGAAACCGACACAGCCAGCGCGGGTTTAAATGTATCTTTATTTCACTTTGTATTTTGAAGCCATTCTTTTACATTTGGCCAAGTAAAAGTGATGCCTATTGAATTTCTACAGTTATTGGACTTTGGCATATAAAACTGAAGACCTTTATAGGTTGGGTATACATACAGGTGTATAATGTAAATGATCAAAAGCAAGTCAAACATTGAATTAAACATGGGAGTAATGTAAAAAAAGTGTATTTTTTTGTTTTACCATATGAAACTTCTACTTGTTTGACAGTCAGTGCTCCTGTCCTTTGTGAAACATTTCTCAACATATACACAAAACATGGTTTGTTAACCATTTCTTTTATCTACTAAAACATTGTAAAGAAATATGATAAACGGGTGTCTTAAATCTGTCAAAAGTACCTAAATGTCAAATTTAGAAGAGTTCTGTCAGAGCAAATTTGAAACTGCCACATATCAAACCATGAAACGGTACGTTAATTAACCTTTATGACATTTCTAAAACAATTAAGGCATGTTTTTACACCTTTTCTCTAAATAGACATTAGATGTTTAAGTATTTATTATTTACGTGAACCATCAATACACCAATAATCAGAAGTGATGATGTAAAAAAAAAAATCTAAACAGTGTTTTGACCAGATTTTTTACCTTTAGTAAGCCATTGGCATTTCCAACTGTTTGCATTTACGATGCAATTGAAAATTATTTTAAAGCCTTAGCATACTTCCAGAAGCAAAAAAACCCTACTGGCATGGCGCATATTCATGAATATTTACGAAAAAAGCACAACACTGATACTGTTTTTGTGTTGATAAATGTTATATTGTTAACTAAGTAAAATTATATTTAAAATAATGTATCACCCAGCCTACGTGATCAATACAATAAATCTTTATAGAAAGCAAATTCAGCATAGAAGTAAACCTGTATTGACATTTAACTAAAAGTTTAAAGGCACAATAAACCATCAGACGAATAGGTTACTTCTGAAACCGAAACATTAAATTACACGGAGAGCAGAAACAATGACAAGGACGTTCTGACAGCTGTAGTGATAGTAGAACCTGTAATAAATGCAGTGTCACAGGATATGCAACACATCTGTCTTCCTGTTCCTCAGACAGTTCAACACACACCACACGTTACTCAGAGTTCAGCAGTAAATGGATTTTCAGCTTTCACATGTGGCATTTGATACCCTGGATGTTTCAAAAGAGAACAAAACAGCAGGGGGTGATGGGCACCAAAATAAGGGCCTGGATCTTTACCATCCCTCCCACTGTCTTTTTTCTGTGTTGGATCTTTGCTCCCCTTTCATCTCTTCTTCAGCAACTGCAGCCATCACTAGCAGATGTAGGTCCGTCATTTCTTAATTTAATCGGGTCAGGAAAATCATATGTCTCCGTTTCTGACTCCTGAAAAGTGAATATGTAAGTTTAGAAGTGTTTACATGAAGCATACGACAAAGTCCAGCCAGATATCAATGAGGATAGTAACAGATTTTTGTGTTTCTTTAATCTTATATTAAGTCAGTTTCTAATATATAGTTTTTATATACACAATATATCAATAGGCCTTATTAATTAAACACCAGTAGCATGAATTTGTGAAATACTTGCGATTTACATAGAATTACATTCTGCTTGTGTTTAAAGGAATCAAGTTCACCGACATAAGAATTATGCACAGCTTACTGTACCTGTTTAAGGGCATTGCGAGCGATAGTTTGGAAGGCCTGCTCCACATTAATAGCTTCTTTGGCACTCGTCTCAAAATAGGGGATGTTGTTTTTACTCTGACACCACGCTTGAGCTCGCTTGGTTGTTACCTGTATAAAATACAAACAGATTTTGAGATGAAACATTGAATCAAAAATGTATAAACTCCAGCCAGACAATCCAAATGTACATATTATTGGTCTTAACTGGCATTTATGCCAAAAGTCCTCTGATATGACCATAGTTTCAACACTCCTCAATGCTTTTAAACACTGACCCTGCGTTCCAATTCGCCTACGTATACCAACCCGTTAATAGTAGGTACTGTTTTGTGTTGGAATAGTAGGTACTTTTGAGTGCATGTCAAAGGAGATTGCATGCACTGGGACATACTAACAGGAAGCGAAAGAGGCCGTTGTTGCCTAGACAACATTGTGGCCAATAACTGTCAACACATCAAAATACAGCTCTTCTTTCCACTAAGGTATTTATTCATTCGTTATTTCATATGTAATGTTTACTGTATACGTACATTTGTTAATTTAGTGACACATCAGTTATATAATTTATTAATGCAGTGGAGCGCCACTTAACTCCCCCTACTCGCGGTGAGTTGTGGGTAATATCAGCCGTTAGAATGTGCATCGTTCTGAACTTTGAATTTCTACAGGAAGTAGTAGGCCATCAGGGAATCTTTGGAATCTATTTTAAACAAAGTACAATTTGGGACATACTAATTCTACTTTCGAATACTATTAGGACGGATAGTATGCTGATTGGAACGCAGGGAGAGGATCAAAGGGCCAAGTCACTAAGATAGCCGCTACAAATAAAACTGTAATTTTACCGAATTTTTCTGTTAGTTTTCTACAGATTTCCACGAATCATGTAAAACAAATTAATTTTACTGTTTTTTTTACAGATTTTTATATCTTATTTTTAAATACTGTAAAATTACAGAAAAAGACAAGAAAAAGAGTGGGATTGTAATTTTACAGGAAAAACACGTTATTTACAGTTTATTTCTGGCGCCCCAGCTGCCAGGATTTTTTTTTTTTAAACAAGATTTCTTTTTTTAAAGAGTACAAAACATAAGATCATGAAAATTACATTTCATACAGTCTGTAATGTTGCCGTGTTTGAAAGAAAGCAGTCTGCCAAGTTGTAAATACTAAGGTGAATGAATAGCAAAGTTATTGGCTTGGAAAAAAGGGAGTCGATTCGCGAACCGCTGCGGATTTACGTCACTAGATATAGTCCCCGCCTACGTTTTGCTAGGACTGACGGCGAAAACTTCACTCTTCTACCCCAAACACTGTAGCTCGTGAGCCTCATTCGCGGTCATTTGAGAGTCATTCAAGAAGTAAGGTAAGACCAACTGCCTATTATTACGAAATAACAGTGTTTTTACTCCTTCTATGTACATAAACTTGTTGTTGGACACTCCATAAACCAAAGTAGGACCTTAAAAATCCCTAGTTATGTACTCTTTAACAGTTTATTTTTGAAATACGGTCAAAAACTATAAAATTACAGAAAAAGAAAACACATTTACAAGAAAAATGGGGAAAACTATTTAAAATATATCCTTACAGTATATCCTATAATTTTACAGAAAAAAATATTTTACGGTATATTTCTGTTTTTTTTATGGATTTTTTCAAAGTGATTTCACAAGTTTCATCAGTGTAAGCCACCGTGGAATTCTGTTTCCCTAAAAAAGGGACAATACTAGTGATATTGCCAGTACGAAACACTACCTGTCGGTTCTCCATGTCAATTTTGTTGCCCAGTACAACGAAGGGGAAGTTCTCTGGGTCTCGTGGACTGGCCTGAATGAGAAACTCATCCCTCCAGCTTTCCAGAGTCTTAAATGTAGTCGGCACCGTGACATCATACACCAGCACACAACAGTCCGCCCCTCTGTAGAAAGCCACGCCCAGAGACTGAAATCGCTCCTGACCAGCTGTATCCCAAATCTTAGGAAGAAAATTATGTTTTTATGATAAATATCAATTGTTGATAGGCAACCTTTTGTCTCTTCAACTGATATTAAAGGGACAGTTCACCCAAAAATGAAAATTCTGTCATCATTTACTCGCCTTCGAGTTCCAAATCTGTATAAATGTCTTTGTTCTGATGAACACATAGAAAGATATTTGAAAGAATGGCAGTAACCAAACAGTTCTTGGACCCCATTGACTACCAAAAAGTACTTTATAAAATGTTTGTTCTCTTGAACACAAAAGAAGATATTTTAACTTGTCGGTTGCAAGCATTCGTTCAAATATATTTTTCTTTGTTCAACCAAACAAAGAGATTTATACAGATTTGGAACAACAAGAGAGCGAGTAATTCATGACAGACTTTTCATTTTTGGGTGAACTTACCGTTTAACCTTGTTTTTCAATTACTATTCTAAGACTGTTTAGTGTTTAGAAACAAGTAGAAACATTGTCTTGGGCCCATGAATTTTAGGCCCTGGGGTTTTTGTGTTACAAAGAAAAGCATGAAACAGAATTATCTGACTCTGAGTGTTTTCACATAATAACCAATAATATATAATATAATTTATAAACTAGGACTAAACTGGTTCTAGTACTGAATGCTGATGGTCAATTTAGAATCCCACCAGTGCACAAAGTAACAGCTTCTAATGTTCCTGGAGACTATATCACCAAATAAATGTTTAATAAAAAAGAAATAAACGAGTAATTGAGGTGTATTCAAGAAATCACATGACTTCTTATGAGTAACTTCCTAAACACTGCTTGTTAAGACACGTGAGGATCTGAATCATCACGACTGGTCATACAGGTTAGAAAACAGCTTATGTAAGCAAACAACATGTGGGCTAACACGCTACCTACTGGGAAACACCAGGGGATTACCAGACCTGTAACTAAATGTGACATATTTAACCTACATCAGTGTAAGAGGTAAATAACATCAGAAAACACTGTTTGGTTATCTGTTACGACAAAATGTGTTGATCACTTATTAATCATTTCAGATTTGTCACGTTTTAGGAATGTCCGGTATGTCTGCATATGATCCTTTCGCATCACGTGAAAAGAGATGATTACTGCAATAGAGCATTTTTTGAGAAATAAGGGTGTTAAAGACAAAATGTCCATCGTTAGAGCCCTTTCTCATTTGTTCTGCTTATTATTATGAAGCTGTAAAATGTATAAATACAAATGCATTGATATATTTTATTTTAAAATAAAAACTTTATCAACATCAAAGAAGGACAAACAAAAATGGAAGCAAACCTGCATGGTGACCAGCCTGTCATCCACCATCACCTCCTTGGTGAGGAAGTCAGCTCCAATAGTGGCCTTATACTGATTACTAAATTTATTATTCACATATTGATTCATCAAAGAGGTCTTGCCAACTCTGTCGAAAGAAAACATGGCATAAATGAATAAAAACAAATACCTAAGCATGCTAAACGTTTAACAGAGCATAATGTTCGAAACAGTAAGATCACCAGGCAATAGAAATCGCTGCTTGTCTTGTGGGAAGCAACCAATAGTGTTTTAAATGATCAGAGATCATTTCAACGGATATCAGGGTTTATTGTGATGGGGCAAATTCCAAACACAGAAGACTATCAGGGAAATTCCTTGAGCCATGTCAGGACAATGATGTTTACAAGAGTTCAACATTCAGTGCTGTAGACCTTTTGGTCTGCTGCATAATACCGAGACTGTCAGCTGAATTTAACATCTAATCAGTCTCCACTGATACTGCAAGGATGTTCTAAGTAACGCTTACCCAGAATCCCCTAGGATGATCACTTTAAGCAGCACTTTCTTGCGGGAAGCCATGATGAGAAGAAAGCCGATTGACAGATCAAGATATCAGACTGAATAACAGAAACATACAATCATTAATTCATTTCCCAATACAAATGTATATTATACTTTGACGTTAAATGATTTGCAATTAAATACATATAATTTAATACATTCAACTTAAAGTAAACGAATTGTTCACTACATACTGTAAATTGTAGTGATGCCAGTAAAATATTCTTGGTGGATGATGAAAATAGTTGACAAGAAATCATTATTGATTAGTTGGGTCTGTTGTTCAGCTACGGGCTACAGCAATACGTTAAGCATTAATCTGTTATACCTGAAAAATGCTAACTTTACACTAACTTTTCAAACATTTACATTTCTGGTTTTGTTTCGCATTAACTGAGAAGGAAAATATATGAATACAATACATTTATATTTAATGAATAAATAGTTGCATCCGTATGATCAAACTGCACGCATTGGTGCCCCGTTCATGCGGTGAAAGAAGTACAAAGAATCAATTCATGCGATTCATCGAGTCACGTGACGTCACTGCTGTGAAAACATGGCAGTAACATTGTAACACATTTATTATTACTAAAACATATTTCGGGCGAGCGTTACAGAAGCTAGAACGACGCTAAAACCCCGGCGATCTTTTGTTCTCCTTCGACCAAGTAGCTGGTCCTCCTGGCAGATGTCACGATGATACCAAAACAACAGTAACAAATAATGTAACATTAGACTTTACTAAATGTTGTGAGCAAAAATACACGCTCTTTTAAAGAGATCTGTTTTGATCGTTTTTAATGCACCAGCGCGCTTGACAGATTTTGAGGAAAACAAACTGTCATTTACCTTCACCTCTTCGCTTTTGCTGTCGCAGCTCCTTTGATATTCGCCGTGCGTCCGAATCTGAATCTAGTCCACACAATAATCACCCAATACTCGCAATGATACAGATGCACATCAGCTGTTGTGAAGTCTATGTTTCTTCCTTGTGGAACAGGACATGACTGACTGTAAAGTCACAAGGGACTGACGCAGAATATTAGTGTTCGAATCGCGAACAAGCAGTGTTGTTGTTTTGAACAGTTCTTTTGAACCGATTCGCAAATCGTTTGCTTCAACTTTGTCAATAAGAAAGGGATAGGCTATATTCAGGAATTAAACCCTACACATATAAACAACACATATAAACAACACTATGTAACTAAAATGTATTAAATTGCAAAACGTATGCCTACTCTTAAAACCCTCACGTCCGGGAACTCTGTTGGACAATTCCTTGACTGAGTCTTTGAATTAGATTCGATGGAACCTGAATCTGAACGAGTCAATTCGCTAAAATGAACTGGGTGCTACAGTGTAAGAAACTACAGTGACCTTCCTCCATTCTTTTAGAAGGCTCCAAGATGGTGGTGAGGAGGGAATGTATGAAAAGTATTAAATGTCACTTAAAAATGACATTTATACGTTTTTGTTTTACAAATCGTCAACAAAGAGCACTCTTTCAAACCATAATGGCATTACCATCAGGGTTAAAGGACGACCAAAGAAGTTATAAGTTAAAAAAATCTTTGATTTTTATTAAAAGAGAAAAATGAATCACAGAACAGGACATGGGTGAGGCTCTTCCGATCTTTAATGCCTAAAGGCATCACTTATCCCACTACTTGTTTGTCATGTGATTTAGTGTCTGACTCATTCGAATTCTTAATAACTTCCTCAACTCTGTATTTTCTTTTGTATAATTATAAATGATTTAAGCGGATTATTTCTAATCAGTTTGATCGAAAATGATGATCTAATTGTCAGTTGTGTGTTTTTACGACCATATTTGCATACGCACTATTTCTTTAATACTTGTTTATCTAACAGATCAATTACAACGAGGGATTATCAAGGTTCCTCAGCCCATAGTCATGGGATCCCAGGCTTTATTTACATCATAATAGATGATGAGATGGCAATATTTTCATTACAAATCATCTTCAATTGATCTCTTAAAAAGGGAGTAGTGGAAAGAGTTCAGCGTCTAGTTGGTGAATGTTCCCCTGCTGGAGGGGAGGACAAAACAAGACAATGGTAAATTGGTAATCTCTTAAAGTCAATGTGTGATATTTTTTTTACAGTTTTAGGTTCTTCCCACTTACCCTAACTTGAGGTTTTAGTCCATGTTGTTGGCGCCTTGCTTTGAGTTTTTAACCCCTTTTGACCATTGGCTGTAAGTCCACACTTGGTTCTTCCCTCGAGCTGAAATGAACACGTCTGCCAGAGCTGCAGCTTCAGACGCAGATTTAGGTTGACGTTCTTTAATCCTTTTCTTCCTGGGTCCGGTTATGAGGCTGAACCCATTTGAGATACAGTTCTTTTAATCTTATGTATTACTCCTTTGGAGTCTCATCCCTCCCCACCTCTGATGACCTGAACTTTAGGCGATTACTTTCAGGGTTAATGTCATATTCGTTCATAATAGCCACCTTGACCTTCTCATAATTAAGCGATTCAGCAACGTCCATCTGTATATGGGAACTTCTTGCTTTGCCTGTCCATAGGGGCACTAATATAACTGTACATTCCGTTGTCGGTCACCAACACCCCACAGCAATTCTTTCATACGATGAAAGGTAGTGCTCTATGTAATCTAACTCTGACAGTTGTTGCAGATGGGCCTCCTTCTCCACTGTAGGCTGTTCCAGTCC
Organism: Triplophysa siluroides; assembly: GCA_006030095.1. Classification (NCBI taxonomy): domain Eukaryota; kingdom Metazoa; phylum Chordata; class Actinopteri; order Cypriniformes; family Nemacheilidae; genus Triplophysa; species Triplophysa siluroides. The sequence continues at coordinate 2,033,513 of VCII01000010.1, read as the reverse complement.
AGGGCTGTTGTACGGCTGGGATAATTCCATTTCATTTCTGTTACTGTGGTTGTCAAGCGTGGTGGTAGGCCCACAGTTTGAGTGGACACGTTGACGCGGGTTAAACTGATGCTGCAGAGACTCCCACCTGGCTCCTGCGCCACCTGGTGGTCTTGGGCCTGCTGGGTTGCAAGGAGTGTCTGAAACATGTCTAGAAGCTCTTGGAGAGAAACATTTTCTTTCTTCTTCTGAATATTCCCCTGTTCTCTTATAATTACCTTAACTTAATAGAAAATCCCTTACACCTAACACATACTATTCCTATTTCTCCCAAGAAGCAATCGTATGAAACAATTTAACATCCGGTGGCCTTATTTTGAATCTGAATGGTCCATTGCAAACACTCAGCACAGGTACCAAACATTTTAACCCTAGCTAATTTTTGTTTTATATATATTGTATATACATTACATAACATGTATATATAATATACATATTTATATACATACGCATATACACACACACACACACTGTACAGTCGTGGCCAAAAGTTTTGAGAATTACATAAACATTGGAAATTGGAAAGGTTGCTGCTTAAGTTTTTATAATAGCAATTTGCATATACTCCAGAATGTTATGAAGAGTGATCAGATGAATTGCATAGTCCTTCTTTGCCATGAAAATTAACTTAATCCCAAAAAAACCTTTCCACTGCATTTCATTGCTGTCATTAAAGGACCTGCTGAGATCATTTCAGTAATCATCTTGTTAACTCAGGTGAGAATGTTGACAAGCACAAGGCTGGAGATCATTATGTCAGGCTGATTGGGTTAGAATGGCAGACTTGACATGTTAAAAGGAGGGTGATGCTTGAAATCATTGTTCTTCCATTGTTAACCATGGTGACCTGCAAAGAAACGCGTGCAGCCATCATTGCGGTGCATAAAAATGGCTTCACAGGCAAGGATATTGTGGCTACTTAGATTGCACCTAAATCAACAATTTATAGGTTCATCAAGAACTTCAAGGAAAGAGGTTCAATTATTGTAAAGAAGGCTTCAGGGCGTCCAAGAAAGTCCAGCAAGCGCCAGGATCGTCTCCTAAAGAGGATTCAGCTGCGGGATCGGAGTGCCACCAGTGCAGAGCTTGCTCAGGAATGGCAGCAGGCAGGTGTGAGCGCATCTGCACGCACAGTGAGGCGAAGACTTTGGAAGATGGCCTGGTGTCAAGAAGGGCAGCAAAGAAGCCACTTCTCTCCAAAAAAAACATCAGGGACAGATTGATCTTCTGCAGAAAGTATAGTGAATGGACTGCTGAGGACTGGGGCAAAGTAATATTCTCCGATTAAGCCCCTTTCCGATTGTTTGGGGCATCTGGAAAAAGGCTTGTCCGGAGAAGAAAAGGTGAGCGCTACCATCAGTCCTGTGTCATGCCAACAGTAAAGCATCCTAACACCATTCATGTGTGGGGTTGCTTCTCATCCAAGGAGTGGGCTCACTCACAATTCTGCCCAAAAACACAGCCATGAATAAAGAATGGTACCAAAACACCCTCCAACAGCAACTTCTTCCAACAATCCAACAACAGTTTGGTGAAGAACAATGCATTTTCCAGCACGATGGAGCACCGTGCCATAAGGCAAAAGTGATAACTAAGTGGCTCGGGGACCAGAATGTTGAAATTTTGGGTCCATGGCCTGGAAACTCCCCAGATCTTAATCCCATTGAGAACTTGTGGTCAATCCTCAAGAGGCGGGTGGACAAACAAAAACCCACTAATTCTGACAAACTCCAAGAAGTTATTATGAAAGAATGGGTTGCTATCAGTCAGGATTTGGCCCAGAAGTTGATTGAGAGCATGCCCAGTCGAATTGCAGAGGTCCTGAAAAAGAAGGGCCAACACTGCAAATACTGACTCTTTGCAGAAATGTCATGTAATTGTCGATAAAAGCCTTTGAAACGTATGAAGTGCTTGTAATTATATTTCAGTACATCACAGAAACAACTGAAACAAAGATCTAAAAGCAGTTTAGCAGCAAACTTTTTGAAAACGAATATTTATGTAATTCTCAAAACTTTTGGCCACGACTGTACATATAATTTCTTACATATGACATAATTTAGTTTTTACATAATATATATATTTTGTAAACAAACACTTTCATTTCACGAATAATTGTTTGACAGCCCTAGAAACAGATTTAAGAAGTTAAAGTACATGTAAGTCCATGTCCACGCCACAAGAAAGTTGGTTCAGATGAGTGATGGATGAATGAATGTCATTAATTTACCACTGCTTAAATTATATCCATTTATTTTTCTTAATCAAGCAAACAAAGCCCATGTACTGACTTAGCACATTGCCAAATAAGGAATATACAATCAAAATAGTGGAGATAGTGTCCTTTTCTAAATTATTTGTTCATTCTTTTCTGAATATGGAGCTATGTGGCTATGTTGAAAAGGATGTAAGAGTTGATTTGCACAGCTTACTATACCTGTTGGATGGCATCCCGAGCGATAGTTTGGAAGGCCTGCTCATTGTTGCTAGTATCTGGGTCAAAATAGGGGATATAGTTCTTACTTTTACGCCACGCTTAAGCTTGCTTGGTTGTTACCTTTTAAATACAAGGGATTTTGAGATTAAACATGTACTATAAACTTCAGCCACAAATTCAGATGACAATCAAAAAATATGTACATATCTTTGTCTAAAATATAGGATTTATAAAACGTTTATATTTTTAGGTCTTTCAAATGACCAGCCCCAGCATTCTCTGACACCCCCATAAACTTTGAAACTTTTTAAAATTCTCCCGGTTTTAAATAATTTTTCATATTAAATAAATAATTTAATTGCCAGTAAGTTACCACTACCAATAACACTACCTGTCGGTTCTCCAGGTCAGTTTTGTTGCCCAGTACAACAAAGGGAAAGTTCTCTGCGTCTCGTGGACTGGCCTGAATGAGAAACTTAGCCCTCCAGCTGTCAAGGGTCTTAAATGTGTGACCGTGACGTCATACACCAGCACACAACACTCTGCCCCTCTGTAGAAAGGCTTACATATAGACTGATATTGCTCCTGACCAGCTATGTCCCAAATCTTAGGAAGAAAATAAAATGAATAAAATTAAAGGCACTCTGTTGGCTTACCTTACAAGGTCACAGTTATAAAACTTTATGCTATCCATGAACATGATTTGTGTGTCCTGTTGGCAGTGGAGGTGAACAGTACACTACAACTCATTCCACGTGCCTTCACAGAATCATAGTTACACCTTATGAGTTGTTGTTCGGCGCCCCTAGCTGTGAAAATTACACATTGTACCAAAAATGTACCAAAACCATGGTGACAAAAAGCAATTATTTGTTTTATTCAAAATATTTGTTTCGTTCATTTGGGTATTTAATTATCACTATATTCAAATCTATTGAAGAAAAACACATACTGATATAATTTCAGATTTTAAAATAAAAAAATGTTTGAAGACTTATTAGGAACACCGAAGAAGATGGAATCAAACCTGCATTGTGATCAGTCTGTCATCCGCCATCACCTCCTTGCTCAAGTCAACTCTAATAGTGGGATTATACTGATTACTAAATGTATTATTTACATACTTATTAATCAAAGAGGTCTTGCCAACTCTGTTAGAGGAAAACAGGGCAGAAAACAAATAGAAACATTTAGCCATATCTAAAAATTACAGAACCAAAGTGAGGCCAATATGCCTCTCAATGCTAAACGTTGAACAGAGATGAAATATGTAATTGCTGCTTGCCAAGTGAGAGGCAATCAACGCTGCATCAAGGTGATGAAGTTATGGGACCGCTGTCAGTGGGCACCATGTCTGAACCACGTGTGAAATCTTGTCAAGTTTGTTTAGCCGGTTCTTTTAAACAATTCTTTCGAGCCGATTCCCTAAGAATTTAATATACGTACTTCACACATAACAATACTCAGTTTAACTAAAATGTACTGCATAACTAATTTTAAAACCTTGCATTAATACTTTTGTGAACACACAACATTAAATCTAAATTGACTTATACTTTCAAAACATTGATACTTATTATACCCATACTGTTGTTCTTTCAACTTTGATACGTATTATACTCATACTGTGGTTCAATATAGACTATTATTTCAATTAGATGTTATGCTAAACAGTGAAAAAGGACAGACAGAACAAGACAGGGAGGGGCTCCGATCTATCATGCTGATGCCGTAAATTTCTGAAGTATTCACTCAACCACTTCCCTAACACTTCAACTCATTACTATCCACTTCCTTAACTCAGAATATAATTTGTAAAATTATGAATTATTAAGAAATATATTCCACATAATAGTAAAACGAATTAGATGGAGTGGTCAGATTTGTATTTATAGGGAAAGTAAATAAATACGAACGAAACTGTAATGCAGAAGTTTACGGAAAAAATTTCGCCGGGGTCCTGATGTTGTAAAGGGGTGTGGTGCATCGACCATGACGTATATTGATATACAGTTGTTCCATCCAATGCGATGAATTCAAAATACATCGTCAACAAAAAACAACCAATCAAATCGCGTTTGGAGGACGCCGCAACCATCTTTGACAGCCTACAACCAAGAGGCGCAGAAAAGCGAAACTCAAATATGTCGGTCCTCCAATGACTATTTCAGTTATTCCCAGCATGGTGGATATCAATACAACGCTGTGATCGCGTAATTTAGTTGCGGAAGGCTCGGCGCATCGCATTTCGGTGAGAATATCGTTCTTAGAAGCCCGGTTTTCTTATTGTTTTCATCGTTCCTCTAATAACCTTCTGCTTTCAGCATCACACCCTGCAGGACTGCCGCTGGTCGTGTAGTATTCAATCAAACTGGAAATTCATTATATATTTATGGCTTACATTTAATCGAGCGAATGCACGAGTCGTTTAATTTGCGTTCGGACCATTATCATCAGCGAGGCTTATTTGCTGTATGCATTAACCTTTATCTTTCAGATATGGAAACCCTGATCCCCATCATTAACAGACTGCAGGAGGTTTTCCTCACACTTGGAGCAGAGATTATCCAGCTTCCACAGATCGTGGTGGTGGGATCACAGGTCAGTTTATAATAAATGCTTGGGTTTGGGTCCATAGGCAGTACGTTGATATCCTAACTTTCAGATGCCAATTTTTTATAATAATTGATGCATGCATACAATAAGTGCCAGTATGTCAACAACGACTCGATCTTTTTATATGAATGTACAGAGCAGTGGAAAGAGTTCAGTGTTGGAGAGTTTGGTTGGACGAGACTTCTTGCCCCGAGGTTCAGGAATAGTCACACGGCGTCCTCTAGTGCTGCAGCTGGTGAATGTTCCCCCGCTGGAGGAGAGGAGAAAACAAGACAATGGTAATATCTTATATTTCTCTCTCTCTCTCTCTCTTTTAAAAGTTTGTAATATGTTTTACAGACTAAAGGCTGTAACTAAAAACTCCTAAGATGTTTAATAATACCGTCTTGACAGCTCATAGAGTTTACATTACTTTATATTTACACATTATATAAGTTTGTCTATATAAGTGTTTAATAAAGTTTGCTTATTTGTTTATATTGTTCTGGTTTGCAAAAATGTCACAAAAAGTATTTTGGTTTCAAAACAGGTTAAACTTGTTATACAATTCTTTTTTCTCTTTAAAAAAAACTGCTGAGTTGTCTACAGTAGGAGGTGAAATTGCATTGGAATATACTTCACCCAAAAATGAAAATTCTGTTATCATTTACTCACCCCACTTGTCATTTTAAACCTTCATGACTTTCTGCAGAACACAAAAGATGATACTTTGAAGAAAGTTGGTAACTGAACAGGACTGGACCCCATTCACTTCTATTGTATGGACACAAAACCAATTGAAGTGAATGGGGTCCAGTCAACAACATTTTTCAAAATATCGTCTTCCGTGTTCTGCGAAAGAAGGAAATTCAAACAGTTTTTAAATGACAAGAGAATCCATATGCATTTTCCCTTTGACTATATAAGGCTTGCACACTTAGTGCATTTCACTGGATACCCAAGGGGATAACAAAAATAAATTGTACCATCTATCACCCATATGCCAAAAAAACCATATAAACACACTTAAAACTTTATTTAGACAATTTAACAGCTCAAATATTTATTTAATTGAAAAAAAAAAGTTTAACCACTTAAACCATTATAGTAAGTGCATCACTGTCAACACATTTTCAGTATTTACAAACTGAAGTATGTGTTGAAATGATCTTCTGTGGTACCAACAACATGCCACAAATCTCAATATCCTCTCACGATTACATTAAGTATTTTTATCTTTTCGCGTGTGTTCTTAGCACGCTCAGTGTTTTTTCTTAACCTCTTCCCTGCTGTTCTTTCTCCTAACTCAGGAAATGGAGCTAAACAAAACTCTCAAAACAACTATCCAGGTCTCTGTTTTCAACAAATGTTCCGTTGCATGAACTTTCCGGTTTCCATCCTCTTTGTCCATTTCACTTTCCTGCTTCCCTGCACCTGTTGTGTAGCAACATTCACTCCCTGGTTATTGTGGTTTGCCAAACAACCTTGTGCAGTTTCCTCCACCCTTTAAGACTTTACAGTGAAGCGAATGCAATTTGGCTTGTATTATCTCACTTAGGCACCATTGTTTCCAGCCACTATGTAACCTATTGCTTCCTGAATATTGATTTTGCAATTTTTCAAGTCAGTCTACTTTCCAGTCCAAGCCTGTAAAAAGCTTTTATTCATTGTGGTTTTTCAGGGTAAGAGGGTTTCTCAAGTGTCTACAGGGCTCATTGTTATTATTATTGATTTGTGTTGTCTTGTTTGTTATTGTGTCATTCCAGGAATCAAAGCGGAGGAATGGGCAATCTTCCTACACTGCAAAAACCAGGTCTCTTAACCCTTGTTCATATTTTTTTTGATCAGAAAATGTTTGCGCATCTAGTCGACCTAAATGAATGTAACAAATGTGTAAAATGTAATAAAAAAACCAGATCATTTACAAAATTTTAACTAAAGATATATACTAATGCATGTACTAGACAACATGTACAAAAAAAGAAAAATCTTAAGTGCACGTTTACACGATAAAAAACTGAAAAGTTTTTCCTTTGCGTTTTTGAAAGGTTTCATGTACACATGACAGCGTTATCAAAACTGTCTGCATTTACACGATCCAGGATAAAAACACTGTAGTATGCACGCCAGGCCAGTAGATGGCGATGTAGTTGTGTAAAGAAATGGGACGTGCCTTGGCACATACACAGTTATAAGGCAAAAGTGCTTTTTAATACACTTGGTCGACGAATATGTGTGTTTAAAGTCTGGTGAATGTAAATAGTGTGTCTCTCCGCTGGTCTTATTGGTGTAGCAAATCCACATTTTGCTGGGGAAATGTTAATACATAGTCAAGCAGCGAGAGCTCACAGTACGGGTAGCCAAAACGCCGTTTCCGTCTAAACGAACAGCCAAGACGCATACATTTTTTTGCGCTTTCAACTTATTGAGCAGTCAATAAACGGGACATGCGAAGTCACGTACGGGACAAATCATGCAGGCTCAAAATACGGGATGTCCCGGCTAATACGGGACGGTTGGCAACCCTATGTGTACGTGAAACTTTTCAAAAACGCAAAGGAAAAACTTTTCCGTTTTTCATCATGTCAACGTGGCCTTTTCAATATGAGTAAAACATTTTTATATAATTTAGTTGAAATTCAATGAAATCCACTTCAACATTGAAACAGGTTCCACAGACCTGACCATCACCCAAGGGTTATGAAGGGAAAGGGGGTGGCATCATGGGGTGTACTACAACAATGATTACAACGTTACAGAAATGTTTACGTTTGGCAGGGATAGAAACATGCACATGATAAACTAAGTGTTGTCATTGGAATGTAAAAACAAGCGTTTTGTTAGCCAGCCAGAGACCTCCTTCACACAAATGTCTGAACATTCTGATTTGATCTTTGCTTAGATTTTTACAGATTTCACTGAAATTCGGAAAGAGATAGAGGAAGAAACAGACCGCAGTACGAATAATAAGGTATTCTGGAAAAACAGCACCGATCATGCTTTCATTGAGTTTGTCTTATCTCATTTATGTAATTGTTCTCCTTTTCCTTCTTAGGGCATAAGTCCAGAGCCCATTTACCTGAAGATCTATTCCCCTAATGTTCTCAGCCTCACTTTGGTTGACTTGCCAGGGATCACTAAGGTAAACACAATAAAAGTTGATGTTCTTACTCCGCGTACTGTAGTGTATCACCATATGCTCATCAATAATTTACAATCCATCCATGCTGATCAAACTTCTAGTCTTCTGACAGTTTAAGAGATGTTGATAAAAATAAAGGAGAATGAGTCATTTTGGCAGTCTGAATTTATTCACTTATTATTATTTTTATATATTTGTATTATTTAACTTATTAAAAAGCACTTAAGTGCCTTTGTTTGATCTGTTGAAGTTATCAGTTATCACCATTTAAACAGGAACTTTAAGCTAGAATTATTGACTGGCTCTTCACCCTTTTAAAAAGAGGCAATAGCGTTCAGTTGACCTCGACATGGAATGATGTCGTAAAAACCATTGATTTGTATTGGCGGAAGTGAAAAGGAAGATCAAGAACATGTTCTGTTCTCACTGTTGCAAATAACCACCCATCTAACCAAGATTTGAACAATCATTTGACTAAGATTCACCAACATTTGGGTGCTTTATTGGGAGCACTCAAAACATTGTCTCATCAACTCACAATAAATAAATGAATAAAATGCAGAAGTTGCATTAAGCCAACCAATCACATTAAAGGTGTTGAATTCAGTCAGCTCTTTGCCATTTTTCTATGCAGTATACATTTTAATTTGCTATTAAAGACAAGAATGTGAGATACCCTGCATATAACCATCAATCTTCTTTGCTTTTCCAAATAGGTTCCAGTTGGTGACCAGCCTGAGGATATCGAGACTCAAGTCCAAGAAATGATTCTGTCCCACATCTCCAATCCCAACTCTCTCATCCTCTGTGTGTCTCCAGCAAACTCTGACCTGGCCACATCCGATGCCCTCAAACTGGCACGTGAGGTGGACCCAGATGGTGAGCAACACGCGGAGATTTCCTAATGTCTTTCTTGCACTATTGAAGGGCAATGTGGAAAGTTTCATGTTTGTGTGTGTGGTCAGGCCGTAGAACTCTGCTGGTTGTGAGTAAACTGGATTTAATGGACGCGGGGACAGATGCTCTGGAAGTTCTGCTGGGTCGGGTCATTCCGGTCAAACTGGGCATTATTGGTGTGGTTAACAGGTCAGTTGATATTTGTTAAAAAATGCACCTAACAAACTTTCTGTCTTTTAATTTACTTCTTCCATTGTTCTCGAACACACACTATATTGCCAAAAGTATTGGGAAGTCCCTTTTAACAAACAGGTTTGACTGTTCAAGTCATTTCTGGGTGTTAATGCTACAGCATGTAATTATATTCAAGAGAATTGTGTGCTTGTAGCAACAGTTTGGGAAGGGCCCTTTTCTATTCCAACATGACAATGTCCCTGTGCACAAACCAGATTTACAAAGAAATGGTTGATTCAGTCTAGTGAAGGAACTTAACTGGTCTTAACTCTAAAGCTCAGACCTGAATCCAGCTGAACACCTTTGGTGTGAAATAATATGTTGCTGCATAAAGCTCCTGTTAGATTTGCCACAATAATAAATTAATAGCCTTTTGATTGGGCAATTTTGTGAAAATGTCAACCTTACCATTTTTACCAAAGGTTTTCACTATACTAACAGCACAGATATCAACATTTGGTGGTTCAAAAACAAAATGGTCTCTCATTAAGTTTTTAAAGCATTTGTTTTATTTCTAGTGCATGATTTTCCATAATCAGGTAAGTGCCATTTTCAGGATTGTCACATCCATAATGGTTCGTATTCCTCATAAATGGGCTCATGAAAATAAACAAACTATTTTATGTTCAATAAAGAGTCATCCCTTCTTCATTTGTTGGATATAATTGCGTCTGGTTTGAGCATTTTTAATTCACAGAAATCCTACAAAGTTGGTTGTCTCCCAAAAACGGTGCTCTTTTTCTTTTTTCACATCCTTATCGCATGTTTATTTCCCTTTTTTAAATAGAAAACTTATACATAGACTGATATTTGTCTGATGTTTAAACTCTTTCAACAAGGGTTTAGTCAAATATAATCAAAGAGTCCAGTATATTGGTAACAACTAAATTCTCTGAGCGTTTTTATGTCACATCCATAACACAAAATGTCACGCCCATATAACGCTGGAATTGCCCATTTTCTTTTGCACCGTTTGAGGTCTTTTTTTTAGCATTTATTAGTGTTCTATACCAACTTAGTTAACCATATTCATCAGCATGTCATCATAATAAATCAAATAAATAATAAACTGACTAACTAATGCAAAGTACTGGCATTGCCAACTGGATAAGAAACTCTCTCACACATGCCTCATCGTGAGTAGACCTCAGAAAAAATAAAAAAGCTAGTCTAAATTGTAAAATGTGCCCATGACTTTTAAAAAACTTTTAAAAGCGATCTCTTAGACTCCAGCCCTCCCGTGACCCTGCAGAGGACAGGCGGGTTTTGAGAATGGATGGATAGATGAAAGTTATCTCCAATTCTTTTTGTATAGTTTCAAATACTGTTCCACTGTTTTTCTTTTCCACAGTGTAATTCCCTTTAGATGAGCTCTGTCATGATAGCCCCCAGCGACACTGACTTTTTATATTTTATGCACAAGCACCCAAGGCTATCATCATCTTCTAACAGTGATGTGTGTTTCAGATAAATCATTGCCTTATTCAACTTTGGATTTAGCAAGTATTAAATGAGACTGTTTAGTTGTATAGAAGGACTCCTGTGACGGTTTTCATTTCTTGACTCTTGTTAACTTAATCAGATAGAGCCGCAAGGGACGTCTCCATTATTAGTTGCAGTTCTTTTTTGAGGATTCAACAATAAGCAACCAGACAGGGGCATTTGAAGATTTTCCTTTGAGAGCTTTTATAGAAAGCAAGCCCAAAAAAATAAAAGCAATACAGTTCTTTTTGTTTTGTTAGGGGTCGTTTGCTAAAGCACGTTGTAGCTGAGTCAGCTAACCCACTACTTAACCCTCCTAAGCTTTTGGGGTCATCTTTAACCGTTTTCGTTGTTGGTTTTTGAAACAAAAAATGATTTAATCTGTCAACACGATTCAAGATTCTGTGATTTATGCTGGATTTAGAATATGAACAAATGAATCAAAATGAGCTAATCCAATAATTGTAATACAGCATAGACCGTATAGGCTGTTTGGGTCAAAATGACATGCCATAGGAAATGACTGGGAAAATAGCCTAAAGGCCAGTTCAGATTGCGGGAGATGCGAAAAAGCTTTCATATCAACGACGAAACGAACGTTCGCTTTCTTCTAATTGACCCCCGCACGGTAGATGGCGCTGTAGAGAATACATTTCACGCCTAAACATTAGGTGGCGCTCAACCGCTATTCAGGATTCTTTGGCTGCTGAGAAAAAAAGCTTAAAGCTTAGCGCGTAGCAATACCGGCTACCAGTACTTTTTGCTTTACGTACTTGCAACAGCAGAACAAGAAATGGATTTCTGCATCAGCAGCGAAGATGAGTTTATTGTTTTTTGCCTGAATGAGCAAACGAAGAGAAAAAGACAATATTGGGTTCACCCTTTCGCCATTATGTGTACCTTCGTAGTTCTGTGGATGCAGCATGAAACCCCATAATCTGCATATATTTCCATGGCTTCTTTTTTTTAGCAGCCTGTCCACTACGACATTCTTCAGCCTCTTCTCTCTTTCTCCTCGTGTATGTATCTCTGAGGTTTTTCCATTTTGCTTTCACCTCATCCACTGCAAAATATATAAAAAATAATTATTATATTTGTAAAAGGTTAACATACTACACAAAACCTTATATACGATTTAAAGATATAAAAAATCTATGTCCATCTTTTTTATCCTGGTTCTTTTTGTTGCTGTGACTTTTGTCAAAACGTTCAGCTTTCTGAGCCTTAAGCGCCTCCGCGTGCCCTCAGTGGCTCTAGGTGCGTGACGAAAAATGCTTGGTTCTTATTGGACGGTCCGTTTCTTCGCTTTGCGAATGGGGAAAGCTTCGTCGCACTAGAAGGAAAACAAAACGTCACTTTTTCGCCGCGCGGATATTCGCGGTCTTTATGAAAGGCTTCATATGAGTCTATTTGTTCTAGTCTGTTTTTGTTCTAGAACATTATCTCAATGAGCACTCGCATCGAATATTCGCGGGCAATCTGACCTTAGGCCTTGAACAAATTTAGATTTTTTTAACAAGGCTTTATTTTGATCAAGACTAATTGAATAAGCTCTATATGAATACTTAGGGTGTTTTCACTCCTGGGTCCTCCGAGCTCCGACCCCTTTAAGTGGACCAAGAGATGGACCAAATTAAAATGACCTAAATCTTTTCATGTTCACACTGTCTCTGTCCCTTAAAGAGGACTCAGATCCTTTTTGGTCCACGTAAGCAGTAATGGGAACTCAGACCTCTTTATGTTCATACTGTTTTTTGGGGACTGATCTGTAGGAACATTTACCCTGGTTTTATTATAGTAAATATAGTATAAATTAAAATATTTGCACTTTGTGCACTGTAAAAAGGGACTGAATTGCGAATTAACTAAAACTAAAATGCTATATTGAAGATCATGTGTATTAAAAACATACAAATATGTGCAATGAATAAACATAGATCCTTGCATTCCTGCTTCGGGACAGTTTGTTAAAACGCAAGCCGGGCATTGGGCCTTTTTCACAGTGCCGTGCTCAATGGACATTGTCCCCACTCCCCCGCATGGCAACATCACTTTATTATCCAGACCCGTGCATGCATACATCGTTATGATGCAAGTGTTTTGAGTTATACAGTGGGTAAAGCACACAATCCATAGAGTAATGTTAAGTTTGTGATTTATTATGTTTTCAACTTTATACGCACGTTGTGCAGACCCAGCAGCTTATGATATTAAAGTAACACGAGAGCAATTAACGAAAGGTGCTTTCTCCCGCAGTGCACACCAATAAGTCTGTGCAACAACAAAAAAATCTAAAATAAACAGAAAAAAAAATTGTCCGACAAACCGAATATTTTGACCAGTTTGGGAAACGGTGACACAGAGTATGTAACCATTTCGGGCATTACCTGTATAAAGTTGTTTTCTCACGATGACAGCCAAAGCTAAAGGAGGTAGCCTATTTAAGCAGACTAATGCCCGTCATGCATTCAAATTTGAACTCTGCCGGTTGGCAATCAATCTGTGTTCTGTGCCTGAGAAAAAAAAAAATACTCATCATTTTTCATCAACATTTTTCTAAACTAGCGTTATAAAGAAACGAAACTAATTATAATTAACCCTTATAACAAAACTACGATGCATTCAGCACCTGAACCACAAACAAAAAAATACTTGCGTAACTTAACGTAATAAAGAAACTAAACAAAATATGAATATTTGCCGTTAAAAACAAACACTAAACTATTTTAATGGCTGCAACAGCCTGAATGCGGAGGTAGCAGCTTTTCTTGTAACAACATATGTCATCTTGTTCTGAGATAAGAACATATCTTTGAATCTAGTGCTCTTAGTGGTTTGTTTTGGTTTCAGTGTCGCAATATAGGCTTAAAATATTACTTGTTTTCACTCACAAACGTATCGTTTCATTTCAGAAGACATTAATTAACCCATTACAGAGTCAAAAAAATTAAGGATGGATGTGCTTTTTGGAGCTATATATAGACGTATAGTGATTAGTATTTTTTTTGGACGACTAAAGCCCCACATGTAGTAGCATCTTTATCCAATAGTGGGCAGTATATGTACAGTTTTCCTATATTTTTCTGTATTATACACTGTAAATGAAACCCTTTTGTGTGTTTCATGTGTTTTTATGGCTAAAGTTACGTATTTCCAATGCAAGGTTATTTTAGTTTACTATAATTAAAACTTTGAAAAAGTTTCATTAATTATTGACTGTAAAATAATCGGAAAAACTTAACTAAAGGAAAAATGTAAATGTTGCCTCAAAAATAAACTGAAATAAGTAAGCACTAAAATTATAATAATAAACAAAAACTAAAATAAAAAACAATTAATCTTATATAGCAGCATAAAAAAATAAATTATACAATGACTAAAGCATATACCCAAATTTCTAAAACTTTAAGTCAAAAAATAAAAACTAATTAAAAATATTTATAAAACTTGTAAAACTAAAATCAAAACTATAATAACTCGGTTTCCATGACCTCCCTTCTAGTAATTTATTTAATTTAAAAATTTTCCATAATCTAATCAGTTCGAAATGGATAAAATACTTTTATCTTAAAAAATACTTTTGCATTTGAAATACATCACAATACATCTGTTACCCCATCAGGAGCCAACATGATTTGAACACCCAGAAGAGCCTCGGCGACTCCAGTAAGGGCGAACTGGCATTCCTGCAGCGTCATTACCCATCGCTTGCCTCGCGCTGTGGCTCGTGCTACCTGGCTCGCACCCTGAGCCGACTTCTCATGCATCACATCAGGGACTGTCTCCCAGAACTGAAGACACGCGTCACGGTGCTAACCGCCCAATACCAGTCCCGACTCAACGGCTACGGGCAGCCTGTGGAAGACCACAGCTCCACCTTGCTTCAGATAGTCACCAAGTTCGCCGCAGACTACTGCAACACTATCGAAGGCACTGCCAGATACATTCAGACGTCTGAACTGTGAGTACATTCACATTGCATTCATATTCAGTCATTAGACTGATGCTTTTGTCCTAAACAATTTTAAACAAGGGAGACCACGAGCTATAAGATTATAGCACACGCTGTTACATTATACAGCATCATTTAGGTTTTATCTCTAAAGGCCTATTCACATTTCCAAGGATCACCTCGAGACAAATGTCTTAAACTTCCAGAAGCAAAGAAGATTTGGGGCGGTTTCCCAGACAGGGATTAGTTTAAACCAGGACTAGGCCTTAGTTTAATTAGACAATTTATGAAGTTTTAACAAATATGACAAATATGCCAGTTTGTACAGCTCTTACATTTATTTCAGTCTAGGATTATTCTAATATTGTCCTGGAAACTGCCCCTTAGTGTGTAAAGCACACTCTTTCTATTTCGGATCATGATAGGATGACACAGATTAAGACATTTTTCAAAAACTTTATGTTCATGTCAGCTTGAATGCATGCTATCTTTATTCATGAAACTGTCAGAAATTCTCAAGTTGACTTTTTTCAAATTTAAAATGTTAGACCGCTTCATTGGACACGCACGCCTGACCCCCAGTTAACTTCCGGTTTGAGTTTGGCTACTGTCTAATAACATAAATATTAATATTTTATTTAATTCATGTTCATATTAATTTATATAATTATTTTCTTGTATAATAATTGTATTAAATAAACGATTTGTTGAATTTTGTTGTATGTTCATTTTATTAAATAAACAATTTGTTGATGGGTCATATAGTTCGGTCGCATTTGAAGAAACCGTATGGTACATTGACATCTAGCGGTCGAGCTTGGTATCGCAGTCTAAATTCAAAATATTGGAGAGACAAGTTCAGCCAAGTAACAGTTCTTCTCGGTTTCTTTTGATTGTTATCAGAAATAATCTACGAACACTTTGTTGTTTGTCAATGTGAATGTGTACCGGAAGTTAAATTGGAGTCACAAAAATGCGCATGCGCAGTAATGTTTGTTTTTGTTGTTAAGATGAAACCGTCTATAATAATAGTATCATTTGTATCTAAACTAATTGTGTTCAGTCAGAAAATACAAAACCGAGGCATTTTTACTTGTAGTCTCACACTTTTAAAAGCCACTGTAAATTGATTTACCTATTTTATAACAATAGCTGAACTGTTATTTCAGGGAATAACGCCACATTTATTTTCACAATAGTACAATCAATTCTTGCAGTACATATCAGACAGCTTTATGGTCGGCATGAAATAAAAAAAAATTCGAATTGTTTTACACTGTGGTGAAGTATTCATTATAAAACGGTCAGTTCTGGTCCTTGATTCTGATTGGCTGTCAGACCAGGACCATTGGCTTCTAAGCCGTTATAAAATACCCCGATATATAACGGCTGCATAGCCTAAATATCATATTATTTACTTTATTTTATGAAACCTTGCTAAGCATATGGAGTAACCGTTTTATAAAAGCAATAAGCCCCGCGTCATGCCACAACGCCCTTAGCTGTTATAAAATGCACTGTAACCCACTGCTTCTTGGGGATTATTGCTTTATTGTAAATTATTTATCCGTGCACATCATTATTTTTGAAAAATTCATTTGCACTTGTAATCTTTAATCAAAAACGTTAACCTCCACCCCCTCTCGAAACGACCTCTCTTCACTTCTGGTCACGAGGAATGGCGCGAGGGCGGGGCTGCAATGACTGACAGATTGCCAACTGGTGTTCAAATCTTTCACCTTTTAACGATTGAATCAGTTGCCATACATTTTTTTTCTCATTTCAGAAGTCGTTTCACTTGGGGATATGTCACGATATGGAAAAAAGACAATCGCGCTACTTCCGTTTCATGCCGACTTTAAGGCATTAAAGCATGTGTGATTGTGTGTCACTCGGAATAATCACAAATGTGCCTTTTTCGTTTCCCTCCTGGTATGAATAGACCTTTCACTGCAATTCTTTTTCATTTCTCTGTCATTCTTGATGTAAATCGGCGCTAACGGTTCTGTATTGAATGTTACTTATTGCCTCAAGTAAAAGCACTGGTCTATTATTGTTATTGAAGGGGAAAAAATCAGAAAGTGGTTTTCAGAATGCTTGTGCTCTTTGCAAATACAGTATGCATCCGATGGTTCGCAAAGGAGCTTTGATTTGGAGAGCTACTTGGTTGGAATTTGACACGTTTTCATTACCTGTCTTGTATTGTGCACCTTTCAGGCTTTCGAAAGCTTCTGAGTCTGTCATTTTCACACCACAGCTCATGACGGATATGCACCGCGTTTACTTTGTCTGGCTTGGCTGAATATGACAGGCAGATAATCCTCGAGTCTGTCCAATTTCTTATTTACACTCCACGCGCTGCTGCCTAAAATCCTGTTCATCTCCTATATCTGGCTAGTTGTACAACAGCTATCGATTAATTAAGTGCTACATATTGACGTTCTCCGGCTGGATGGTCTTGGATATGACTCCAAGGCGATGTGATCGTGATTTCGGTGTGAACTGAGGTAGACTGTGTGCATGTGTTTGTCGTCCTGCAGGTGTGGAGGAGCTCGTATATGTTACATATTCCACGAGACGTTCGGAAGAACCCTGCAGTCCATTGACCCACTGGGAGGTCTCAACGAACTCGATATTCTCACCGCCATCCGAAATGCTACGGTACTGCACTACGATATAACACTTCCAAGTTTATTATTTATGCAGAGGTATAGCTTAGATGTATGGGTTTGTTTTGTGGATGCAGGGTCCTCGGCCAGCTCTGTTTGTTCCTGAGGTAAGTTTTGAGCTGCTGGTGAAGAGGCAGATCAAGAGACTGGAGGACCCCAGCATGCGTTGCGTGGAGCTCGTCCACGAAGAACTGCAGAGGATCATTCAGCACTGCTCGGCCTACAGCACACAGGTGAAAAAGCATTCAGATTGATCAGATTTCATAATCAGTTGTGGTACATGAACGCTACATTATGCATTTACCGAAGTGCCAGTTTTCTCAACATTCCAAAAACAGGGGCATATAACCAATGCAACTTTTATAAAATATGTTTTTATAGGCATTTTTGCCTTTTTTGGACACAACAATATAGGAAACTAGAAGGTGGAGAGAGGGGAACCGGATCGGCAGGGCCCTTGAGTCAGTATTCGAACTCGGGTCGGCATACTTGCATTGTAACCACATGTCGGAGAACTGCCCAGTACGACTCTGACCGCTATGCAACGTTTAAATTGTAATTTAATTTTAAATGTTTAATTTTATTTGGCGACTCAAGTGACTTAGAAGTTTGTGACAGTGACAGTTACGTACCTATAAGAGGTATGATCACTGTCGTGATTGGCTATCCTCCATGTATTGGCATATTTCACACTTCACACTGTTGTTCTCTTATTCTGTGTGTCCACAAAAGCGTTTTTAACACATCTGAAATGCCAGGTGCTCTACTTAAAGCAACGACCGTGGGATGAGACACTTTGGTTGCCATGATACAGAATATTTGCCATGTTATCTAATTTTAAGCAACACATTATAATATTGTGATAGTCTGAACATCATCTGACTGGTACAGAAATGGATACTCGGAAACAGGAATATTGACTTCTTGTTCTTCAGTCCTTCACTCATATGTGGTTGTAAGAGTAGGATGTGGCGATTGGTTGGTTTAGTATTTGTCCCGCCCCCCCTGCACTGTGATCGGACGGATGATAAAAAAAGTGACACCAAGCGTGTTTCCATCACTCTGGTTTTAAGCGTATTTTGAAGTTTCGCATTACCGTGCGTTCAGACCGCTGCCGTCGAGAGCGTCAAAGTGGCCGGAAGTCATTCATTTTCAATGTGAGCCGGCGGTGAGCAGCGGCGCAGAGTGTCTTGGCCGTTGAGGGCATCAAGGAGAGTTGAAATCAGGTCAACTTTATGGTAATGAGCTATGACACGGTACGGCGGCAACCAATCGGAACGTAGACCACCGCTTGAGAGGATTCCAGAGAACGCAGCCCTGTAAACTTTGGTTCTGACCACTTTAGTTCCCAAGCAAAATGGAGAAGAGGTTGATTATTGCTGTGGCGGGTTTCCCAATCATATACGAAGCGTCCCTGTAAATAAAAAAATGTTTTCGCGTCATCGCGACACAACTCTTTCTACAGCGTTGTTGACAGGGCGGCCAGAGTGATTTTTTGAAGCTCTAGACGGTGGCAGTCTGAACACACAGTTAGAAACGAGTGATGGAAACACCAAATTCTGATTGAAAAACCCTTAATTCGCAAACAAGTTGTACTTTAGGTTTTTCATTCTTGCAAAAAAGCGTCAATGAGAATAATGGGAGATGGAAACGCATTTGCAGAATAAATTCCTCCAAAAAGTCACGTAACTGCACAATGAGATTGCATAACCTGACTAACCAGAGTACTTATCCTGTTACACAGCATTAGAAATGTGTTTACGGTCATTCTTAAATGCCTGAGCAAAGTCGTCAAGTATTTCTGTAATTGCCTCTTAGAACTGTCACGACTGTGTTTCCCAAACAGCAGGCATCCAGAAAAGCACAACATCTTGTGTTTCGTAATTGTCTACTTGAGCAAGTATTATTATATGTGGCTCAGTGGTAAGAGCATTGCGTTAACAACGCAAGGTTTTGGGTTCGATCCCAGGGGATTGCAGATACCTATGTGTAAATGTATAGGATAATGCAATGTAAGTCGCAAAGCGTCTGCCAAATGCATAAATGTAAATGTAGTTGGATGGAAACGGTGCTTATTTGTAAATATTTTGTGCAATATTCAAATTTTGCGCATAAGCTAAATTCGCAACTTTCTATGGAAACTCGACTATTGAAGAGTGCAGTTTTCCCCAGATGTTGAAAATGTTTTACTCTCAGCGGCTGGAAAAAATAGGTTTCCAAACATAGTGTGTGCAGTGCTGTACTTTTATTGCAAACAACACTGGCGTCAAGAAAAAAAACTGTAGTTGACACAGCCTAAAGTTTTTTTTTATTATTCTCATAAAGTGGAGATTAAAAAAGATGAGATCATCCATATAATCACAATATATAACCGACGACATGTTTATATTTGACATAAGTCGATAAATCGATTAGCGCGACAATGTGAAACTAAAGCATAAATGCAATGCTTTCACCGTTTGGTTCGAATTTGGATGCAGTCATTATAGTCGTCTTTATAGTTCTCTTGGTGTAAACTGGCTTGAAGTTGGTGAATACTGAAGATTCGATCACTGATGTCAGAGTTTGTTTGTTTGCTGTAAAAGTGTTCTCTGAATACATTGCCTTCTCAAGGCATCTTGTGTTGCTCACATCTCCTGTTATTCATCTGTTGCTGACAAAAGCAAGTGGTGTTTTGTGCGTGAAAAGTTTGGTTGGGAAATCCAAAGAGACGATCACTTCAACAGCACAGCGAAACTGCTGTCTTCAGGTGCATGTAGTACCTCATGGTGGAAAATAGATCGGTGCTGGAATTTTACATTTACATTTATGCACTTGGCAGACGCTTTAATCCAAAGCGACTTACACATTGCATTATACTATACTTTTTTTTTTCTGAGTGTGTGCTCGTTTTATAAGGGGTCGTCTGCTTGGGTTGGTGATGGAACTCTTCCATAAGCATTGAATAATTGGATTACAATAAATAAAGACATTTATTCTTAATGCTGTTTGTGGTCCGTGATGGAGCTTTAAAAAGGTGCGTTGAATAAGCAATGAAAATGTTACACGTACATTTAAAAAGTAGAATGAAAAAGAATCCTGTTTTCAATTATATGCACAATATAAGTATGAGAAAGTACACCGTAAGCTTATTACAGGCACACACACACACAGGCTCAGCGGAAGCCACATTAGAATTCTGCACCTCATCCTGGACTTATCTCTTCTCACCTGCTGCCCACACTGTGTACATTTGTTTCATGTTATACTTTGTAAGGTTTACTTTATTCTATAGATACCTGTAATGTCAAAACGTGACCTGGAGGCGACGAGAGGAACAGAGACGCTCATAATCTTCTAACAGTTGATCGAATATTATGCAGATGCGTAGCAGTGAGCAGTCTTTCACATGGGCAGTTTAAATAATGCATGACTAACCTACGGTATGTATGTGTGTTTGTTTGTGTCCGAAGGAGCTATTGCGCTTTCCCAAACTGCATGACTCAATAGTGGAGGTGGTGACCAGCCTGCTCAGAAAACGCCTGCCGATTACCAATGAGATGGTGAGAGCAATGGCTCATTTGTTTATTTATTTTTAATATTTTATGCGGATTTTGATGAAATGTGTTTTCCTCGCGATTTAGTGCATTAGTGCACATTAGGGCATTAGTGTCTTTTTAAGGAAAAAATATGAATTTCTGCGCTGGTTTTTTTGCATTTATGCATTTTGCCGATGTTTTTATCCAGCGTGATTACGGTGCATTCAGTGTGAATACTTTATCAGTATGTGTGTTTGCTAAAATATCAAAATAAACAATGATATAAGAATTTTTCACCCTGACAAGATTTATTTTGTTTTTAATTGATGCATTTATACGGACTTTTAAAAATTAAGAGACCACTCCAAAATTACTTTCAATTTCTCTGAATCTACTATCTATAGGTACGTGGTTAAGTAAAAACAACATTTCTCCCGAATTTTAGATAAAACTTTGTTGTTTTTATTTGCAGAAAATTATAATGGCACAAAATAACAAAATATGCTATTCATGTTAAAACAACACAGTACTAATGTTTATCATGCATTCTAGAATCAGTTCAGAAAGGAATATATGATGGATTAAGCCTGATTTTTATCACAACTAATTCTCTCAATCTTTCACATTGCTTTTGGGTGACTTTATATCATAACTTAGGTTTGTTCCTGTTGAATTTCAACAGACATTGGGCTAAAATTGCCACAATACATGCAAAACTGGAAGCGGTCTCTTATTTGTTCAGTGGCTGTATCCCACAATATACTGTAGATCACAAATAAAAACTGCTGAACCCCTTTCGTTCCAGGTTCACAATCTGGTTGCGATTGAGCTGGCTTATATAAACACCAAACATCCTGATTTCACAGACGCTGCCCAGGTGTCTGCATCCGTCAACAGTCAGCAGGTACTGAAACTATCTCTCTCTCCAGGAACAGTGTTCGTCCTGTGCTAATAATATCTCCTTACAGGTAGATTCTGGGGATACAGGGAAGCGTTGGAAAAATGACAAAATTCCATTGGAGGACAAAGGCCCTGTGCGCGGGTTTGGAAGCCCGACCAAAGCTGTTAACCTGTTGGACACGGTAACTTCACAGTATCTCATTACCACAAAAAGCAAAAGTGCGGAAACATTTGACTTAATACTGTGATGGCTTTTACTTATGTTTCTCTAGGCTGTGCCAGTATCCCGCAAACTGAGCGCCCGTGAGCAGAGAGATTGTGAGGTCATTCAGCGACTCATCAACTGCTACTTCCTGATTGTGCGGAAGAGCATTCAGGACAGGTGAGCTTCACGGTAGCCAGAGAAATTGGGTGGCTAGGAGCCATTCTGCAGACTAACAGTTTTTCCGCTGTATCTAGTGTGCCAAAGACTGTGATGCATTTCCTGGTGAATTATGTGAAAGAGCATTTGCAGAGTGAGCTGGTTGGACAACTCTACAAACAGGCACTGCTCCAGGAGCTCCTCATTGAGTCTCAGGAAACCGCTCAGCAGCGCACAGAGGTTGCACAGATGCTGGAGGTATCTTTTTTACCTGTGTTACCAATTTAGAAATCGAATAATATATTCGACCTCCCAAACAACTGCCCTTTCGCTGGATCAGAATCCCGTTGTTGAAAAAAGTTAACAAAAAATAACATCAAATTAGAATTAGGATGTATTTTTATACCATATAATGGTGACCATTCAACCCTGTTATCAAAATCATGTAAAGAAAAATATATAACAAAAATCTTTACTTGCAAGAACGACTTGCAAACAAATGTCTCATTTGAACCAATTCGTTTACACCGAATGTAAGAGGTGAATCGTTCAAAGCTCAGTAAACTACAAGAGAACGTAGGGTGTGAATGAGCTTCGCTCATTCAGTTAGACTGGTTACTTATGGGCTTAAAAGTCTTATAAAAAAGCACCGACCAATCACAACAGCCTGAGAAGCGGAAGCTCGCTTATATGGGTGGGGCAATTTCACACACACACTCTAAGCGGGGAACCAATCGCGACAGACCTGGTCAGCTTTACCAATCAGAGTGTTTCGGACGGAGGGACTTTATATAGACCAGAAGAAATCCAGTCGTTTTGTGAGAAGAGGGACAGTGGTGAACAATAGACTTGAAATATAAAGCGTTTTTTGAAATTAGAAACATGAACATCCATTGTTAAACACCCCAAAAACATAATCAAAGCCTCTAAAACGGCAAAAGAATGGCTGATTTAAGACACTTAAAGGGACGGTAGGGTTACACCTCCGCTTCATTTTGAGCCAGGAAAA
Source organism: Triplophysa siluroides (assembly GCA_006030095.1). NCBI lineage: Eukaryota > Metazoa > Chordata > Actinopteri > Cypriniformes > Nemacheilidae > Triplophysa > Triplophysa siluroides. The sequence goes on along the minus strand of VCII01000010.1, from coordinate 2,010,278 downwards.
ACCCTGTCTTTGAAAGGACTTTAAGTTTTACCGCATTATGCTGAAATGAATTACAAACGTTGCAAACCTTGTGTGTAATATAAAATAAAGCAACTTAAATAAAAGTTTATATTACATCATAGAATAACCTCAAGGTTTAAGATCAACATTTTCTATTGATCGTCCTTGTTCTGAAAAATGCCAGGTGTTGTACATAGGATTTAAAATAAATAGCTATGTTGTGTAACTGATCTTGCTTATTGCCGACATACTTTCATCTGTCTTTCTGTCGTATTTTCTCATTTCAGGCACTTAAGAAAGCCAGCAACATTATCTCAGAGATCCGAGAGACTCATCTTTGGTAGCCAAACGTTCTCATGAACACGTCTCAGAAAAGTGTTTACATGTCTGTGTGAGTGTAGGTCAAACGTATTATATATGAAGACATTGCCTCTGCCTACAAGAACAACGTGTACAGTTTTTCAAATCTTCTTTATTTCTATATCCACAGAATCCCATAATTATGTATTTGACAGACGTCTGTGCTTATGTGTTTGTAGACTGGAGGTAAGATTGTAAGCATATCAAGTCTAAGGCACTTTCTTCAGCTAAATTTTTGGTAGGTTTTAGTCATTGCATCAAATAAGATGCAAGAGCGGTTTAATACCAAATCCGTACTTTTATTCATGCAATTTCATAATTCTTAGCAATGCGCAATATAATGTTTCAGCATTTATAAATCTTTGTTCAAGTTAGTTCATGTTAATGCCAATACAATTGTTAGTTCGCTGTGCATTTTTAACAGTTACAATTTTTTACGTTAAAAATGTTTTGGTAAATGCTGAAATTAACATAAATGTAAGTTTAATAAATGCTGTATTTGTTATTGATAGTTCAATTTAGCTAATGGATTAGTTGATTTTGCACACAAATAAAACCTTAGTTTTTAAATAACTAAAAATAATGTAATTTATGTTTTGTTAAGGTCAGCCATAAATTTACTTTACTAGAATTTCTCCCTATTTATTAGACGTGGTCAAATTTAAGGTTGAACTTTTCACATACAATCAATTTATGTAGCCAGTATGGGCTGAAAACAAACGCTCAGTTAGTATATTTGATAATGGGATTGAGCTAAACACAAACCTATGAATAAACTCCATTGCACTGTTCCATTTAGGATCATTAATGAGACAACCTGTGACTGACGTCTAGACATGGTGCAAATAAATGGAGATGCAGTGTAAAGAGCTGTAGAACAAAGAACCTTTGTGCTTAGCTGTGCTCCGGAATGCTCAGGGGTGCCCGAGACTTGACTGCCATGTAATATTTATGCTTGTATGAATATTTATTGTAAGAGTGAATACGTGTCAGAGAAGGTCAGATGAGGAACAAAGAAATGAAAACGTTCCATCCGAATCGGTGCTTGAAGCATTGAACAGGGAGAAGAAATGCCTTGTGTTCAATGTCATGAAATTGTGCACCGAAGAGGTCTGTGGAGGTGTAGACTATTTGTTTGTTGTTCTGGTTGAATTGCCAGTTATAACTATATTGAACTGTGTGTGGAGGTGTAGGGGGGTGCGACTTCAATTTCATTTGACTTTTATTGCTGGGTGTTGCATTATTAGTGGAACATGCCTTTAGATGTGGTGGTGCGGAGGTGCAGGATTTGTCCTTATTTTTTGCTTAAAAAAGTCAGAGTGACACTTTTATGTCCTAATCAGATTAATCAAATTGAGATTGAAGTTCTCAACACGGACCCCAATTTTATTGATGTTGGTCACTGGTTTCTGACCTAAAGTAAAATCAGTAGTGCAGGGTTGTCAGTCTTGTCAATCATATCAAGATAAAACTGTTTGAGATGAATTGGATTATCAATGTGTGAATTAAACTCATTTAGGACGGTGACAGTTTTTGAAATGCTTTAGAAATGAATCATTTTTCATTGTATTCCTGCACGGTAATTGGCAATTCTCATTGAAAAAAAATTACTTCTGAAAATCGCTGCCAGTGTAAATGGCCCCATTAAAGAGATAGGATTTATCCCTGCAGGGCTGAGTCATGTTGTGTCTGTGATTAGCACACAATGTAAAGGTCTGGCTTCATTTACTGTAGAAAGCGATTGAAAAGCCATAGAACAAAAAAAGACTGATGGGAATGTGTAAAAATATTATAAACCTGTTTATATACGTTTATCGGGTCATGCATCTTATTTTGAAAATATTTTAATGGAAGTGATGCATTGAAGATTGCTGTTGTCTTGTAAATAGGCCGCATAGTGGAGATGGACGTGTCAAAGAGTTAAATCTACTAAAAGAATTGAGTAAAGTAGAAACCAGATTTTATTGACCCCTATTGCGATCTCATCTTATATTTAACCATTAAATAAGAAAAGAAAAGAAAATAAGAAATGATATTAAAATCAAAAACTTTCCAACCCTAACACTTATTATTTTTCATATTTGTTCAAAAATGTTATGACAATTCTCTCAATTTAAGGCACTATACTACCACCCTGTAGAAATGCATTACAAGTTTACAGTAATAGTATTAGTACGGTACAGTAATAGTTTATTCTTACTGTTTTCACATTACAGCAATTAAGAGAATTTGGGGTTAAATGTGCTTCATTGCAAAAATGGACCTAATGGCCCTTAAAACATGAAATGGTTTTTCCTTTTGATTTTGTAATGATAAATGATCTGGAAATGTTCTTTCAGCCTTAAAATCAGCCTTAAAATTCAGCCCCAGTCTCACGGCAGTTGTAATCTATTGATTTGTGTACATGGACATGAATTTCCCCTTTTTCGTGTCACTCAGCACGACTTTCAATACACAGACCGTGTGTGTGTGTACATTTATATATTTATAACATGATATCAAAAGAAGTCATACATACTTAACTGTACATATTTTAGGAGTAGGCTAACCAACACCTTGCCTCACCCCAAACCCTAAAATCACAACCGCAAAGGCTAATTTTGCCAAAAAACGTGAGTTTCACAAGGTGTCAAAGCAACGATAAATGGCTACCCTAATCCCGCCCCTAAACCTAACGTCACAAGGTAAGGTCAAATCATGTAAAACCATACGAATGAGATCGTAGGAAATAGAACTTTACACAAATGAGCCACCTTGTAAAATAGGTTTGAATTCCCATCAGATTGCGTTGATATATATTTATACATATGAAAGAAACTGCATATTAAAATACGTTAGATTGAAAGTCGTGTTGCGGGTTCTTGATTTGCCCACTGAATCTCCTACTTCCACACACGAACTGCCTGCAAAATCATTAATTCCTGTGGTCTCAGTTATTAAAACAGGATTAAAATTCACATTTGACTTATTCTTTTGACTATATTTCAACTTTGCAGCCAAAACAGGACACTTATTTTTCCAATGTCCAATATTGAAACAGTAATTGCATACTAAATCTCGGTCAGCTTTTCCACGACCATTTTTCTCAAATTTTGAAGCATAAGCTTGTTCAAACTTCTTTGTTGCACCCCTATTTTCACTGAAGTTACCACTGTGACGCCCTGATCGGTCTTCTTTCAGGGAAAAAAAAAAAGACCGATTCGTGTCCATGAACACGAATTTTACAGTTCATGACAATGTCACAAATTCCTGTGAGATTGTGTTGTAAAATTACGGTCTGTCCAAAAGAGACTTCAATCCCTTTGAGTCATTCTCTCTTTATCAGTATGTTCTGTATGGCAAGGTATGAACGTTTAGTAAACTATTCAAGTACTTATTTAGCCTTCCTGTTAAGCATGTGATCATATGTGTTTGTGTAAAAGAGAGTAATTGTACGTGTGAAATTGATGAATTAACATGCCATTTCTTGAAGAATGCCTATAAGCGCCTGCCTGCTGTTTTATTTTGTGATACATGTTCTTTCACTGTTCAAAAGATCATTAAAATACAGACTGAAAACCCAGCTGCTTTCCAGTTATTGAAAACAGATTTTTCAGTATTTTACTGATCTTCTATTACTCATCATGTTACAGACAAACAAAATAAAAAAAGTAATATCTCTGCTGAAATGAAAAGTAATTTCAATCTACAAAGAATCACAAATTTTGATCAGTTTGCTGTGATGTTTCTCACTTGAGTGCCCGCTGGCAATAAAATAAATTCAGAGAGGAAAACAGATTTCGCCGGGAAACTTGTTTTTAAAAGATTATTTGAAGCAGAGAAACATTTGCGTCTGTCTTTTAAAACACAGCTGTTCAAAAGACGCAATCATACTGATCTGGAAGTAAAGGAAACGAGTACTGTAGGTCATCCAAAAAAAAGACTCTGTCTTTTAGTGTTCCATTGTGTTATAGTCAAATGTATGACGTTCTTTAGCTATTTTAGGAACTACTTACACTCTTTTCCATACAATGAAAGCATATAGTGACCAAATGTAAAGGGCACGAAAGTGTTCAATGTGTGATGTTATTTACTTTGTGAGGAACAGATTAACATTTACATTTAAAGCTGAGGCGACTTGTTTTCCAAAGAGATACCATTATACTGAATAAATCCTGAATAAATTAGAAAACGTTTTAATTTTCTATTCACCACATGAGTGCAGGTATTTAGTGCAATGTCTGTCACATTAAGGTTTTCCTATAAACATGATCTATGTCTCACAGTATTTCCTAAACGCTATGCATGACACGTCTAGAAAGACGGCAGCAATTCATCACATCTGAATTGCACACCATCACTTTCCAGAGGCTGTTATGGAGAAGTAATTGCGACACACAAAGCAAATATGCTGTAAAGTGTCATGAATTATGATAAGGAGACTGACAGAGGGTGAGGACGTGTCTCACATTCTAGATGAATTACATATGCAAGTTATCTGGGACAGGCGTTGCACTGTTGCAAGCAGTTGTAACAATTCAGACCTTGGATTTGTGGAGTATAAATAAGCAAAGTTTGATTTAACTTTAATGGACCTCTAGTGCCACATCACATCCAGACACAGATGTAAAATACTTATACAGAATGGCGGTGCATTTGCTTTGCAAGTGTAGGATTGTCAACCAACAGTAATACAATATAATAATATTAATAAATAAATACTGCATTTTATTTTTCAGGTTTATCTTTATAATTGTTTGCTAAACAGGATTTATAATCATTTATTGCACGGTTATCTGGAATATTTGATACTGATTGGTCAGCTTCGACATTCCACGGTATGTATCCCCCGCAATCTTAAAAATACTGATAAAAAAACACAAATTGGTGCCAGAAAAAACAGTAAAAAACAGTTTTTCACGTAAAATTTTCAAAACTTTTTCTGTAATTTGACATTTTTACCCTATTTCACTGTAAAAAAATAAAAATATAACCGGGGCAGGCGGGGCGCCAGAAAATATCGTAAAATAAAAAAGGTATGTAAAAAACAGTAAAATTACTGTTTTTTTACATTATACATGAAAAATCTGGTCAGTCAGTATGACCTTTTGGCGCAAGAGACATAGCATTAGAAGGGATTAAGTACAATAAAAAAACTTGTTAGATATGTCCCAAATGAAAAGCACAAAATGTACGCTAATATTTGAATACATATTTTTCTCTCACAGGTAACTTCCATACACGTGGCATTGCATTACCATCAAAAACACCTTGAAATGTAAATGGCTTTCACAGTAGTGAAGGTAGTGCATTAGTCCACACAGCCTGTGAGCACAAACAGCAGTGCTAATGAATGCAGTAATAACTTCATTTGCCTTAGGACACATGACACCAAAGTGAGGCTGCAGTCAGATGGACTTCAAGCAGAGACCCGTCAACTTCCCGCTGGGCAAAGCCAGGTAAAAGCCCAGCACCGGTTTCAGTATGGCAGAACTGCCATGCAAGCATATAAGGTCATCTGCTCCTCAATGTGTACTAAAGTACTTATCAGCTGAAATTAAATTAGAAATCTAGGAGGAACTGGACTAGCTTTGACTATTTGGTCTTACAGCGGTCCTCACGCTTCCTTTCTCCTTCAGAGGCATGAAACTATATCATTCTCTGAGGAATTGTGCAAACACATCCAAACACATAAAAATGCTCTGTCAGCACTCATGTCAAGGCCGTGGGCACACCGGCTATTTTTGCCCATCATCAGAAAACTGTAAAATTTCTGCAGTCTGAACACAAGAAGGAATGTGCACTGAGAAATATTTAACCTTATATTTAGCTTAAAACGAACTAAACTGCAATGTCTTCATATGCATTCATGAGTGAACTATGATATTCCAAAGAGATGTGTATATATATATATATATACAAACTTTATATACACAAATATTTTAAATCAAAATGCAATAACTATTTTGGAAATGGAGTGGTTTGCCACAATCCACTGCAAATTTAAGTTTTTAGGTTGTTCAGATTCCTGGTGGATAAAAACTTTTCTCAAGTCAAAAGGTGGCCACACCAAGTTATTGATTTCATTACGGTAACAGATGTGTAAAAAGTGCTGGGTTGATTTTGACCCTGTTTAAGACACAATTAAAGGCTTTAAAAAAATCACAATTGGGTTAAAATTGGTGTGTTTTATGTCATTGAATAAAACGTGAAAATATTTAGAGGTTTTGTTAACCACAGACCTTATTTCAGGCGATTTACCAAAAACACATTAAAAAACCTGTAGACTTTGGTTCGATGGGACCAGAAGTCCTAAAATGTTATGCAAACCCTACGAAACCTCAGAGGTACTCAATTCTGGGTTGTCTTTACCCAACCATGAGTTAAAAATAACCCAGTCCTGTGTCAGCCACCAAGTGCTTCGAAAGGGAGGGGTGAAGTGAGCCGTTGGTTGCAATTCACAACCTCACCGCTAGATGACGCTAAAATCTTAAAGGTAGTTGTTTCTCAAGAAGCCAAATTTTCATTCTATACATACTCCAAGAACTGTAAAGACACCCTTTGTCTCATTTAGTTGGATATCTTGTGATCTAATCCAATAAACCCTTTTGAATTTTTTTTGTTTGATATGATACGCTGGTGTCAAATAATGATTGCTCTTAGTTTGCTGATAAAACCTACACTGCTAAAACCCTGCTCATATTTATTTGTGCATTTATGCAAGCAGAACATGCAATTCTGGATAATCTCGGCTGCTTGTTCCGGATTAACTGAAAGAAGTTTGTTCAGATCTAATAGTGGAGGCAAAATGTACCATTACGATCCTCACTGAAACAAATCTGATGGAGTAATTTATAAACGGATGCAAGAAATAATACGTTTAATCAAACACTATTAAAGTTTAATATGATGTGATATGATTCAAAAGATTCATTGATGGTTACAGTAAATCTAAATGTACTGTTTAATTCACCTGTTTGTGGTTCATAGACTTTTATTTGAATCATTTTGTTTTTCACATCGTGACATCTTACAGTAGGACCCAATTTCTGATGGAATGGGAATCTGAGAATAACAGTTATTTTACTCCAGGCACGTGTTTTGGCTCTTCAGTTGGGCCCATTAAACAACTCACACGAGTATTATGTCAGTAAATATCTATTCCCTATTTACATAACATTTATTTACAGAAAATATGCTGTTCTAAACATTAACTGATGACACCTATTATTACAACAAACTCCTCTATTTCTCTCTAATTCCTTGACCCATATTTAGCATGCATGCGTGCTTAGGAACACAAAAATGTCTAACCTTCTTTTGTTGACTACATTTGGTGCAATCCAACATTTATTTAGATATGTTGTTTTTATAAGCAATTGTCTTAAACGTTCATAAACATTCTACAGTAATCTGGATTTACAGGTCATGGGAATGCTCTCTATATATGCACATGCAATATATTTCGAACCCATGATCTGTCCTAGAGTAGACCACAGAGTATTTTTGCTACACTGTGTGCCGTTATGCATGAAACTGATAGATAGATGTCAATGGGATGAAAGTCATGGCCCTACTCAAGATTTAAGATGGGGTTTGTGTGTTATATTTACGTAAATAAGCTCCATAGCAAGTCATTTCTGGACATTCCTTTGTTCATCTCACAGCAATGTGAAAAAATTTAGCAAAAAGAAAGAGTTTGCCAAACATGAATTGGCCCAATACCTGCTTTCACCCCTATTAGCAACAACAATTAAAACCAAACACTTCTTGTATGAAACTGCTTTGGAAGAATTATGGCCGCATTGTCCTTGCAGATCCGCAAACATATACCCTGACATTTTTAGGCTATCAAGCATAAACTTCACGTTTCAGGTCCTGCCACTGCATTTTAATGCCGTGAATGTCTGACTTTAACTGGGCTAACCTAAAATGTTCTTGTTTGTTTAACCGTTCTGAGAAATGCCTGTATGTTTCAAATCACTGGCTGTCCCAGCTATGTCATGGTTAGAGATGAGATGACATTCAATGTAAAATATGCAAAAATATGGAGAATAAGACGAGACACACTCACACAGTCCCTATTTACATATTACACAACACTCTATACATTCTTTAAGGAACTTCACCAGTGTATGACTTCACCTATTTTGAAATTTTCAGGAATTTTTTATCATTTTTGTAACTACTTAATGCTTACATACAGAATTACTTATGGAGAAAATAAAAGTATTTGCGGTTACACTTATTTTAACGTCTTGTATGACAGTTTAATATATATTTAAGTATACCGAGAAATGATACAAAACTTACTATGGGATTGGGGTGAGGGTGTGGTTTAGGGTTAGTTACATGTAATTATGCAAAATGTATGATAAATACTAAAGTAAATATATGTAACAAGGGCACTGTAAACTAAAGTGTTACCGTATTTCCTTTCTATAATGATAATTTTTCAAATAAAACACTCTGATAAATTATTTGAAGGGGTTCTCAACTTCAACCTAAATGTTTTTAACATTCACCGTTTTAGTGTCTAGTTAGTTTTGTTTTACTGACAAGAACAGTTTCTTAATGGCATCATCCTCCTGGAATCTAAATCTTTATAAATTGTTGGTGGGAAAACTTTTTATAAAATAAAATAGAATAAAATACTCTTTATCTCCAGGCATGTGAAGACTTCTGTTTGTATTGTGTCTATATTCATATAATGAAGCAGAAACCACTGTGTCTTTACATGTATGCAATGTAAATTAAAGAATACATTTAAGATAAAGATAAAATAAAGCATTAACATTAGACACACAGAATCAAAATCACCGCTTTATAAGAAGGTATTTTGTTAAACTTGATTTGATTCCACAAAAAGATTTTATGTTTCTTGCCCATTGAGTTGTGTTACAGAAGTTAGCTTTTGCTATAAATTAGTGTTGCTGCTAAAACAAGTTAATTATTTCTCTCACTAAGTGAAATATCCTTACAATCTAAGTATTTAAGTATCTCACCAGGCATTGTTTGGAGTATAAACGATACTTCTGTCATGTTCCTGCCTCACCTTGTCATGCTTTTCTAGTCTTGTGGCAGGATCATGACAGTCCCACATGTTTTGTATGGAAGCGCATGGTCATTGTTTGTTTATGATGTCCTGTGCTGTTTTGTTTTGGTTACTTTGCCTGGTTACTTTGCCTTGCTTAGTTTAACCATACTTACCTTGTGTCCAGATTCATGTACTCCCAGTCTTGTCTAAATTCCAGGAAAGTGTCTAGTTTAGTTTATCCTGTATTTTTCCTGGTTTTGCCCCCTCGTTGGAAGTCTTTGTTATCAAATTCTTCTAGGTTCAGTTCTCGTTTTACCCCATCTTGGGTCTATTTGTTTTGTTAATAAAAGGTAACATTTTTGTACCTGCCGCCTGCACTCTCCTTGACGTTCGTGACAACTTCAAATCACGTTATTACATTATAAATGTCAGAACTACATATAGCAATGCACAAAACTAGTAAACAGCTAGCTTGAATTCTCATTGTGATCAGCATGCAGAACTAACTGTCAATTTCTCTGAAGAAAATTGTCACATTTGTCTCATGTAGCTTGAAGGAGCATTAAAATCAGAAGCTGTGATAATGTATCACGACTTGTATCTAGACTGTGTGCATGTCTCTGTAGGAGTAATGAAGCAATAAAGACAACTTTCAAACTCTTATCAATACTGCATTCCAAAAAACTATAGCAGAATATTTTAAATCGATTGAAATTAAACTTTTGTTATTGATGGTTGGAGAGAATAAAATCCAGTTAAAAGAATTAAGCTGAACATCAAGATGTTCTGACTGATGTGGCTAAATGACAAGGTTTCTTTCAATAAAAGGCATTTATATGCAAGTCTATTGATCGGCTAACATTTGATCCTGACTGGTGGTAATTTGGCTGTTCTGCAAATGCCTCGTGATAGTGGGGTCATCTATAGGTCTGTTTCAAATTACCTTCATCTATCAGCTCCGAGTCGCATTGGATTCCAGGTAACAGTGATATTACAGATTCTGAGAAGAGAAGTTTTAAGGCAATCTAACACTGGAAACTTCAGCATTTTCTGTTCCTCGAGATCCACTGTTGACACTTTCACATTTGCCCAAATGTCCTAGTTCAGTCACTTCCATCACACATACACGCACATTTTTTATTTACCACAAAAGCTGCATCCAGATTCTTGTACTTTCATGGTATGAAAAATACACTTTTCAACAGTTGAAATGTTTTTTGATTTATTTAGCCAATGGTTGCAAAATGTGGGTTTTTAATGGTCGATGATCAATATAATGCCGAATCTTAATACATTGACACCAAATAAGATAAGCAATTAATGCTTTATTAAACAAACACTCCTTATAAGTAGGCTAGAATTTACTGAAAATGTCCTTTAACAAGATTGTCTTTTGTTGGTTGTTGGAACTGACCAATCAAATGCAGCTATCTGAGTAATCTCAAAATGTCAAAATATAGGCTGTATTTATTAGGCAATATATTAGTCTATCACTTTCCAATACTATTCCATATCTATTATTCCCAACGGTACCCAATCATAGACTAGAATTCAACTGAAGTGTGTTGTTCTGAACATACATTCTCTGTCTGAACTTGTTTTCTTCCTGCTAACAAGCCCCCACGTTCCATGCATTTCAGAAACCCAACAGCAATTCCATCATCATCATCCGAGCCTCACACACTTCAGTGCTTAAATGCAATGATCCCAGAGAGATGAAACATTTCGGCACAAGCATGAGATGTGATTACACAGCTCTTCTAAAATAACATATGATGAAGTGTCATAATGGAGCTCATCACCATTCATCATCATCCTTGCATGTTGTGTCAAAATATCACACCCGTAACTGTGGAAATGTTTAAGAGTTCCAATGCCAAGATATAGCAGCCTTCTAAATAAATGGGCATTGGGAAATTTGTAACGAATGTTTATAAGTTCCTATAGTGTATGTGAAGGTTAAATGTGAGATGAAGAGGTTGTATTTCTTTTTGAAAGCTGCTCTATATTCTCGGACAACACTCAGAGCATCTTTATGTCTGTGGTTTACCCTTCCTTCACAACCACGGTTCTTAATTAAAAAGCCAGCAGGGATCCAAATGTCATCCTTCTATCAAATACTGCTGTTTAGCATCATGATGGATGTTGTTTGTTCACATGTCACTGACTTTTCGACTTCTCATCTTGAGGTCTTGTTGCAGTTTAAAGGAATGTTCTAGGTTTTAAAATAGTTCAACTTTATCAAGATCTGCGACGCGTTTTTCATTACTACAGAAATCAGAATCAGAAAGAGCTTTATTGCCAGTGTGCTTGGCAACAAAAAGAATTTGTCTTAGTGACAAAAGCTTCCAGTGGACATACAGGTTAATAAAGTGACAAGGCGCAGGTAACAAAAGGTAAAAATAAATATGTGAGAGACATTACACATTTGACAAAAAGGACAATATTAGACAAATGGACAATAGGCAATATATTGTATGTACAGATGTGCTATATACAAATTATACTGCGTATATACAAGTTATGGAGGGGAATGTGGACAGCTGAATATTATCAACAACATATGTATAATAAATATGAGTATATATAGTTGTGTATTGCACATGTTTTTATTGCAAAGTAGGAGAACATTTAACTATTCATGAGGAATATGGCCTGAGGGAAGAAACCTATGTCTGGCTGTTTTGGTGCTCAGTGCTCTGTAGCGCCGACCAGGCGGCAGCAGTTCAAAGAGAAAGTGTGCGGGGTGTGAGGGGTCCGGAGTGATTTTGCAAGTTCTTTTACTCACTCTGGATGAGTACAGTTCTTGTAGATTGGGGAGGGTTGTGCCAGTGATTCGCTCAGCAGTCCGGACTATCCGTTGTAGTCTTCGGAGGTCAGTTGTAGCAGCTCCTGTGGTAGGTTGAACTTCCTCAGCTGCCGATTTTGACGATAGAGTTAATGTGAATGTCCCACTTTAGATCCTGTGAGATGGTGGTGCTCAGGAACCTGAATGACTCTACTGCGGCCACAGTGCTGTTCATGACGGTGAGTGGGGGGAGTGCCGGGGGTTTCTCCTAAAGTCCACTATCATCTCCACTGTTTTGAGCGTGTTCAGCACCAGGTTGTTACGACTGCACCAGACAGCCAGCTGGGCAACCTCACTTCTGTGAGACTCGTCAACGTCCTGGATGAGGCCAATAACTGTAGTGTCGTCTACAAACTTAAGGAGCTTGACAGAGGGGTCAGTAGAGGTGCAGTAGTTGGTGTACAGGGAGAAGAGTAGTGGGGAGAGCACACATCCCTGGGGGGCACCAATGTGGATGGTATGGCTGTTGGATGTGAATTTGCCAATTCTTACTAGCTGTTGTCTGTCAGAGAGCTGGGAAAGTTTGGTCTGGAGGATTGTTGGGACGATGGTGTTAAAGGCTGAACTGAAGTTCACAAACAGGATCCTTGCATAATTCCCTGGTCTGTCCAGATGTTGTAGGGCAGGGCTATTCAAATACATTTGCAGGGGGGCCAAACTAGGAAATTCCTAAATTTGTGAGGGCCGGCCGGACGGATCAGCTAAAGGAAATTAAAATATACTATATACTAAGGTACATAATATATGAAATAAAATAAGGTACATTATTATTTTGGCTTTCCTTTATTATTTCAACACATTCAACTTGTATTGATTTGGCCTACAACAAAGTGCAAAACTGCAAATACTGAGACATAGGCTATACACAGCTTTTACCCTTAAAACAGTAAGTAATAGCTTATAAATCAAACAATCAAAATAAAGCTGTCTTAAGTGCAAAACTGCAACTGCAGTTTCAAGTATCAAATCGTATTTGGGAAAATAATAACATATAAATATCCCTGAAGTAGTATATCTTTCAGACAGTGAGTCCACATTTTAAACTAGAAAAAACATATCAAGTATACAGTAAGTACAAATCAGCTAACTAGTACTGTAAACATACTCTTGATTAAAACTAAATAATAACAAGAATATTTTTTTTCCTCATTTAGTTGACCTTATTTATCAGTGAGAGTATGTGACTCAGTGGGAGAAGTGACAACGATTTTCTTTTGCCATTTTAACATAATCTGGTTCATATGTGGTAAGTGCAATTCTCAGGCACTGGGATAACTTCTCATTGCTCAGGGAGCAACGTGCCTTTGTTTTGATTGCATTCATATGAGAAAAGCTAGACTCGCACGTGTAGGTGGATCCAAACATTGTCAGTATCAGCACAGACACTTTCTTAATTGTGGGGTATTTAGCTTGGCTAATATGGTTACACCAAAAGTTGATTGGACCTTCAGACTGCAAGTGTAGTTTCAAAGCAAGTGAAGACTGAAGATCAATCATTTCTAGCTGAAGAGCACTCTTATCAATGTTAGGCATGAACTCTTTAACTTTTGCAATGAAGTTTGAGTCATGGTTTATTGAGAATGGATCGCGAGTAAACTGCATAACCTCCATTGGGAGACTAAAGCCCTGAAATCTGTCACTGAAGTTTTCAGTCAGCTTTGTCATGAATTCAATCATAGTTGGCAAGACTTGTGCCCCTGGCGTACTGCTCAAAAATCCACGAAGGTGTGTAAAGTGCATCAACTCGTTTGTGGTTAGGTCAGACAAATACATTCAGCTTTGTTTTGAAAGCACACAATCTCTCAACCAAATCCGCAATACATTTCTCTCGCCCCTGTAACTCTGAATTTAGTGAGTTTAAGTGTCCAAAAATGTCACAGAGGAGTGAACTTGTGTCATGAACTGTTCATCAAGCATGTGCTCCAAGAAATTAGCCGCTCGTTTGTGTTTACATGTGCGAAGGAAAGAAATAATCTCACTGCGGAGATCACAAAAACGATCCAAAACTTTACCTTTACTGAGCCACCTGACATTGCAATGAGCCAGTAAGTCAGCGTGCTCAGCAGAAGTCTCATCAAGCAACAGACGGAAAAGACGATGCTGAAGGCTTGAAGTTGAGCGGATGAAGTTGACAATGCTTGTGACCTTGTCCATAGTGTTTTTAATTCACCGCTGAGCTTCGCGCACAAGACAGACTCGTGAATAATGCAGTGTAAAAACTGCATTTGAGGTGCCACAGCTGACAGTCTGGCTGCTAGTCCTTGCACTCTTCCGAGCATAGCTGGTGCTCCATCCGTTACTAGCAAGCAAACCTTTTGTAAATCCAGTTTATGCTCACTGAAAAACGCGACAACATTTTGAAACAGCACTTCACCTGTCGTATGTCCCTCCAGTGGAATGAGTCCCAGAAGCTCCTCACGAAAGCGAACTCCATCGTAAAATCTCACATAAACGCACATCTGGGCCACATCAGTTGTATCTGTCGATTCGTCAATAGCAATGGACATCTGCTCCGTTTTTTGGACGTTTTCCAGTAGTTTATCAAATACATCCTTTGCTAGAAGATCCACTCGACGAAGAGCTGAGGTGTCTGACAGTGGTACTTTTTTAAAAGATGACGAAACCTGGTCTTTAATTTTTTGGTCAACAATCATTTCGTCAACAACCGCCAGCATGCAGTCTTTAATAGTCTCTGACTCGGTGAAGGGCCTCTTTTTCTCGTGAGTATCCACGCCACTCGTAGAGAGGCAATGAAAGCTCTCTCCTGTTCTGTACAAAACCCGCCAATTGCACGCTGACTTTGCTCAAAAGAAGTTACCAGTCTGTCTATTCTACGTTGTCTCTCCAATGAGCCCTCTTGGTATTGCGCAGAAAAAGACGAATGTTTTGTAGTAAAATGTCTCTTCACATTATATTCTTTGGCCACAGCCACTGATTCGTTGCATAGTAAACACACAGGTCTATCGGTCCCTCGCTTGCTTGTCGTAGTTGGCACAATAAATAAGTACTTCTCCGTCCATTCACTCTGAAACTTACGATTTTCTCTGTCAACTTTGCGGTTTGGCTTGGACAACGCCATGTTAGATGCATGTGTAGACAGCGAGAGAACATCGAATCAGTGAGAATGAGTGTTTGTCGCCATAGAGACGACCTGCTCCGCTCTAGAATCTTTGCCTGTACTCTTGTCTGTGCGCCGCGGCAGATTCGTAGATTTTTAACTTTTTAGATTTTTTTAATTTTATTTTTTTAAATCTGCCGCGGGCCAGAATAAATTTCAATCGGGCCAAATTTGCCCCCGGGCCGCTATTTGAATAGGCCTGTTGTAGGGTATAGTGCAGTCCCATGTTGACTGCATCATACAAAGACCTTGTTGCAAACTGGAGTGGGTCCAGTAAAGGTCCTGAAAGCAACTGTAACTCTTGTGACCCCTACAACATCAATGAATGTCTGGAAGATTGAAACACAGAGAAATGTAACTTGTATTTTAGTAAGGATTTTTACAGTGTACAGTTGGTTGGTTAAAGTGAGTATTAAAGTGTTATTAAAACAATTACACAGAACACAAATCGTAATGTTACTAAAACAGGGTTCAGTGTTATGTTCATTTTACACAAAATGCAATTTCTTATGTCCTTCTTTTAATTTTGGGGTGAAAAACGACCTGGATTATAATGAGATTTACTCTATTGCTCCTTTCATATATTCTCATTTGTAACGGCAGATTTTATTGTTGATTCTATTATTATCTCATTAGTAGTTTATTGGTCTTCTCTTATCTTTCATTATCTAATATATCTCCTCCAGTTTATTCCCTCTCTCTCTCTCCCTTTCCTCTCTCTCTAGGTAAGACTAAACCATTTATAAAAGGGGGTGTACACATAGTCTTACTGCAAAAGCATGACAATAGTCCCGGATTTGCTACTATTTATAAATAAACACATCAGCGTGGTCAATCTACAGCATCGTCAGCACTCTGTAATAGTTTCTTGTGGTTAATCTTCTTTTATTACATGGTCATATCTTCTGCATCACCCCTCTCTATTTTTCCCCTGATTGGTCGGTTTGGATGAAGGTATGAACAAAGACGAGAGCGAGCGAGTGAGAGAGAGAGTGGTGCTGATGTGAGTGAAGGAACACGCTCTCGCTCAGTGATACTGTCGCCCGGACAACAACATACAGTAGAGAAATAAAAGATCGATGGATGCTGTGAAAAAGAGAAACAAAAAGCAAAGCAACCAGAATATCACGCAGCGGCTGAAAGATAAGGATTCATATAATCTTATACAGTATTAAGATTTTGTTGAGAAGTTTGTGGTGTTGACATTAAGAAACAAAGAGAAGGCTTTCACCAAAGCTTTGACTGAGGAAGCTAGATATCTTTTACAGCGGAGAACTCTTTTTGACTCAGGTAAGACATTGTTTAAGTTCACTTCTGTATCGGTTATCCCATTCTCAGTCTTAAAGTAAATGGTCTTTTGCTGCTTATCTGGTTACAGTGTAAATGTTGAATTCGATTGAAAAGATTAAAAACAGGATGAAGAGCAGAATAAAACCAAAAGTTTATTTCATCTCACTCCTGGATTAGCAGGGGGATGTTTTCATATCAATCTTTTAGCGTCTCCAAAGCTGCTTTTCATGAGAACAGACAAGAAACAAACACACACACAATCTTGATGGGGCTTTACATTAACTTCTATTGGTTTAACATTTCGAACGCACAAATGTTTTACTATTTTCTCTAAGACTGAAAGATTTTTTTTTGGTGACTATAAACTGTGACAATTTAGGTGATTTCGGGATTTACTTCTGGGAGTCTCTTCTCTCTCCTCCACCCCAAACACACAAATATACCTAGAAACTCCACAGAACCTCAGCATCTGTAAAAAATAAAATACTCGCACACCAGAATTGTTCATCCCGTGAGACATGTGAGCACTCGATCAAATAGACACAGCTTCCTTGTGGACATATCTGTAAGCACGCTCTGGCACTCCCATCAGTTTAGCTCTCTCATACACCTCTACAGTCTACACATACACGCATTCATTCACACTGCATTTAGTTACGTTTATTAAACCTATAGGGGAAATATTTCTTTCTGTCTGAGACCCAGAGCCGCCATGCCACCTGAAAACCAATGACGTCTCTGCTTTTATGTCTCTCAGCCAGACAGCGGGTTATTTATACTTGTGAACTTTCCTGATTTGGAGTGAGAATACAGTGGAATGAGAATCCTGTTCATGTTGTCTAAGCTTATTTAAAAACAACCATTCCACTTTTAAAGTGGTCATACGTGTTTTTCTGTGTCTTTGGTGTGTTATAAGTTGCCCATGCATGTATTAGACACGTAAAATTGCAAAAATGTAAGTGTCGGAATAAAAGATGTATTCTATCTAAAAGCGAATGCTCACCCAGACCTGCCTGAAACGCCTCGTGTAACCACACCCCGGCATATGTACGTCACTTCGTAACATGATTTGACTAAGACCGCCCAAATCTAAACGCATGTGAAGTGGGCGTACTTGTTAATGTCAATGTATCGTCACTGCCGCAGCCATGTCGTGGAGACACTGTGTTTCGTTGCGAAAAGAAAGCCTCTTTGTTTGCCCTGCCAAAAGATGAGACAGCTAAAAACGAATGGTTACATTTTATTTACAACACTGTTCCAGAAAAGTACAATCCAAATGTTCTAGTTTGTGCAGCGCATTTCACCGACGATTGCTTCATGAACGTACGAGAGTGTTTAAAACCGGCTATGCACGAAAGCTTTGGTTAAAAGTGGGGCCATTTCAACAATTACAAATTTACGATGACAGTCTGGCGCCTCAGATTCACAGCCCGTAAGTATATTTTCATTGTAAAAGGCTTTGCTACGGACTAACACAGGTTGAGTTTGTCGTGTGTTTGTAATCTGCAAATGTAGACACGCGCACAATGTGAAATTAGACAACACAAGTCCTAATAATCAGTAATAATGTTCCAACTAGAGGCAACAAATGTCGTGTTTATAATGGGTTAATTGTCTTTGTTGAGTCGCGATGAGACGTGACGTAACAGTGGTTGATCAAGAAGGGTCAAAGCGCTCGCGTTATTTATTATGTTACCATTCCCTGCTGTAATGCGAGCTTGTTTCTATCTCACACAAACTCTGTATGATGTATATGGTTGTTTGTTTATAATCTTTATAACGTTGTATATAAAATATATAGTTTTAAACTATTTAACATAGGTTTGAGTCGCGCTGGCAAAGTTGATGTATCAGCATGATCATTTTCATTTTCCGGATCAGATTCTGGCTCGAAATGATATAAGGAAGTACCAATGACATTTTATCAACTGTCAGTACAATTGCTTTGGAACCTGATGTTCTGAATATGGTAAGAGGCGTTACATTTCCGTCAAACGGTTGAAGTATTCGACCAATCACTACACACTGGTGAATTGGCCAATAATAGCACACCTCGCTTTTCAGAGCGATGAGCTTTGTAAAAAATCTGCGCGTTTCAGAGAGGCGGGGAAAAGAGGAGATACAAACATGCACGGTATGTGGAAAATACTGCGTTTTTTAACCTTAAATCGTGTATACACATTGCATTACATCTAAAACAAACGATAATATTCGTTTTAGCCATGTCATATGACCCCTTTAAGATGCATGCTTTTTAACTGGTCTCGCATACTTAATACTAAACCAAGTGTTTATGGAAAAGGAAGGTGGTGATGATAATGGTGAAAAAGGTGAGCAGAGGCAGGTGAAGAAAGGGAGGGGGTCTAGACTATTTTTAGCTGCGATCTGATGAGAAGGTTATATAGTCTGCCACATAGTCATGCACATATAAAAATAATGCCCTGGAAATGTTTTGTATGGGAAAGAAAATTGCAAATAAGATTTTGTTCAATATTGCTTTCTCCTAGACAGCAATGAGATTAAACGGAGAGAGACTTTTTTTCAGTTTCTCAAATATTGCCCCTGATAAAGACTTTTAAACAGCTTTATATTAACTTTATTCTATTGGATCTCAAAAATGATCTTTCATACACAGCACATCTGAGACAAAGTCCTTATAGGAATATTTCACCTTTAAAAGGAAAGTTCTGTAATTATTGACACGTCCTATTGTCATTTCAAACCTGTATGACTTTCTTTCTTCTGCAGAACACTCAAGAAGATATTTTATAAATTAACCCTTCGGTCCCCGTTGACTTGCCTTGGTTTTTTGTCCATACAATAGATGTCAGTAGGGACCAACAGTTTTCAAAATATCTTCTTTTGTGTTTTGCAGAAGAAAGAAGATCACACAGGTTTTAAATTACAACAGGGTGAGTAAATGATGAAAGAATTTACATTTTAAAGGTGAACTATTCCTTTAAATGAAACATACTGTTTATGGAATCTCCCTAAGACATAAAAGAGCAATCGCTGAACAGTAGCCTGCAGCAATTTTCTTATCTGAATTTGATTGACATTTTTTAATATTTCACACAAAACATTATTTGTTATATATCGTATTACATTAATATTGATCTCTGAAGCAGCTTTACTGAGTTTTCTTTATGAAGGGATTTGCAAAAATCAATGTTTAAAACACATCACCATCAATGAACGTACCACTGTGCGATATATTCAAGTAGTTTTGTATATTGATTCTCATTGCACTGACTAAATTAAATATAAATGGTTATGAGGCAATAAGAATGAGGGTCATTTCTAATATCTATACAGTACATTTCACAGTTGGATGGGTTGACCCTGTGTAATTTCCTCTACCTCCTGACATTACCCGGCCAGGGAATAAAATGCTTCCATTTTAAATCAGTTTGCAAGTGTATTCCACTAAAGAACAGTTCAACCAAAAACACATTTTTGAAGACAATTCGTCAATATAAATATTGACTCTTCTGTATTCATTCTGCGATATAGAGATTTAGATTAAATGATAAAACGATTATGCTAACATACATGTTTTAAATTTCAAGTAAACAATAACAGCTTTCAATACGCTGTCCTAACAGCAACCAGTAAGTAATCCCACCTCTGTTTGTGAAATGTCAACAAAGTCCCTGGTTAATATTTGTTTGCAGAGTATAACAGTTTCCTATAATCTAAATAATATCTGCTTGTTTGTGATTGCAATTCATACGAGGGCTCAAACTGCATTCTTGGCTTTCAACTCCGATAGAAAATTAAAGTCAAATGACTCTCGGT
This sequence comes from Triplophysa siluroides, assembly GCA_006030095.1. Taxonomy (NCBI): domain Eukaryota; kingdom Metazoa; phylum Chordata; class Actinopteri; order Cypriniformes; family Nemacheilidae; genus Triplophysa; species Triplophysa siluroides. Next base: position 1,989,848 of record VCII01000010.1, on the reverse strand, counting down.
CTACCTGGTTATTGACAAGCATCCAGCGAGAAATTAGAGACAAACAGATACATGATGGATAGAGTTTTCAGGTTTGTTAACAACACAAAAATAAAAAATTTTTTTAATTGCATTCAAATACTCTTACTTGATCTGAAGTAGGCTACATACTGTAGTATGTATACAGTATGCACATTTTGTAAGCAAAATATAAACATTCTGAGCAGTGATCACAATTCAAATTGCATGGAGTATTGCATCCCACAATGCAACAAACTCATCTTTCATTTCAAGTGTGAAGAATAAGGCAGAAGTAATATCAGATACGATGTTTAATTTATTTTCTACTCATTATTTCTTGTTCAGACTGCCATATGCAAAGACATTTTTACAGTAGACTAAATTAAATTAAATGATAACAAAGCTTTTTCCAGTGCCAAGATGATATACTGTATGCACACCACTTTCTGAATACTTTCTGTATTCAAGGAGTAGTTCACTTTCAAAATAAATTTTCATGACCCCCATGTCATCCAAGATGTTTATGTATTTGTTTCTTTAGTCGAAAAGAAATGAAGGTTTTTGATGAAAACATTCCAGGATTTTTCCAGTCATGAACGCGTATCGCAGAACAGAGCAAGACGAGCATTTGTGTTTATGAAGCATATACAGAATATGACAGATCGTTTCGCTAGATAAGACCCTTATTCATCGTCTGGTATCATTTGAAGCCCTTTGAAGCTGCACTGAAACTGTAATTTTGACCTTCAACCGTTTGGAGTTCACTATATGGAGAAAAATCCTGGAATGTTTTCATCAAAAACCTTAATTTCTTTTCGACTAAAGAAACCAATACATAAACATCTTGGATGACATGGGGGTGAGTAAATGATCATGAAAATGTATTTTGAAAGTGAACTACTCCTTTAACCATGCAATGTCGTGACATCATGTGACAATGTAGCACACTACTTATCAAAATACATGAAATTGTTGCACAATCACATAGGGCTACTATTTTTTAAAGCAGTACAGCAGATTCTCATTTGACATTGATCATATGTAGACATTCCAGCGTGTCTGGTTCAGAAAACATATTATCTTGGCCTTGTTTGAATTATTTAAAGCAGCTCGGCACTGAACAGTGAATTCCCAGATAACATGAGATATCTCAGAGCCTTTTATCGCATGGAAAATGACTCTTCAAAAGCAGAAGTTCTGTGATACAAAAGAAACGTATGCTCTGTCTATCAGTGTGAAGTTCTCTGCAGGGCCACAACCCTGACAGAGATTTGATTCCACACCATCCATCAGCCTGCATGGCCTGAGGTTTCCCTCGAATGCTGAAAGTCTAACTTGAAACCTTTTGAAGAAATGACTAAAGCCCTCAGATCAGATGCAGAGGGACACTCGAGCAAACCCTTCTCACAACAGACCGGGATTCTGCAGAATGGAAGAAAGAATATAGTCTTGTTTGTCACAGCTCAAGGCAGCACGCCCACAGAACGTCTAATGGATATTTTAAACAGAAATGGAAAGAACTTTCTCAAAATGGCAAGCTTCAGTTTGACTGGTTGGCATTACGCCATTTCTGATAATTGGAGTACAAAGTTATTTTAGTTTTTAGTGAAAGCTGTTATGATGTGCACTTTTTAAGGAGATCTATGCATTAATACTGAATATCACAAAAAAACATATTCCACTGCAAGACAAGAAATCATTCAAATATCCCAATAGAGTTTGGAAAAGATCTCACAGCAATGTCACAAAACTGAGCTCAGATTTGATTCATTGAGAACCCATAGCACCACCCTAACATGTTCAGGACTGGCAACCACATTTTTTTTTTTAAACCTGTGCTGTCATCTAAAGGTTTTTTATCCAGTAGCTGTCTTTTAACCAAAGTTTTTGGTCTTGAGCAGGGGCATCATTTGGGCATGGCAGGGGCTGGCGGCTTCCATACCCTGGGTGACTGGTCATGTCAATTTAAAGTAATATTTTAATGTAGGGTTATTGGAGGAATATTAGCGTAGGAAGCGCGAAAAATGTAGGTGGCTCCTTCCCCAGAAAGGAGTGTAAAAAGAGTGTGGATTTAACACCGCTTCAGTGATTCAGTTCTCTGCCGCGATGCGAGAGTCTGCCATCCCTTGGCTTTAGGTGAATTGACAACGCCACTGTTCTTGACCCAAATGCTCTGCCCTACTTAAGGAATTCAAAGCTGCTAACGGTTTAGATTTTAGAATTTTTAGATTTTTCAGTGGCATGAATTTGCCTTCATTGAATTTTATGTTAGTCTCTTTCACTATGTTCACAGCTGCGACAAGAATAAAAAGGGATTTGACCTACAGTAATTCATTCATACAGACAGACAGTTAGATGTTCTTCAAAGCTGTTGTATGAACATGATGAACATCATCATTCCCAACACTGATTGTGTAGCCAAAATCACAATGTAATCCATTTTCCTTGAGCACACGTTGATGTTACTTTAATGTAATGATTTGTTTTACAATAAGTAGATTACTGGTCAAAATAAGATGCAATCATGTGAGCCAGACATCAAAGTAATAGTCAAATTATTAGTCCATTAAAAACTATATGCAAGAGCACAGCATTGTTAAAAGCATGATTTTAATTCAAATGAGTTCAATTTGATTTAAATAGCCCTTTTCACAATTTTCATGGTTACAAAGCAGCTTTAATATATATTCATTATTAATAATAAAATAATATATTATATAATAATATTAATAAAAAAATGAAGCACGGTGAAAAAAAGAGCGAATTAACCAAGTATATGGATATTAGTCAGCGAATATACAACAAAAAGTGATTTTACACAAACTGGAAAAAAGGCACACGGATGAGCTCTCAGATATCTTTTATTTTCCAGTGCTACAAAAAAACAATAAAATACTGCACAACAACATTGAGATATGACACAACAACACTGAATTACTGTGCAACATTAAAATGCTACACAGCAACAATTAAATACTATTCAACAACATAAACATAATACAACAAACTGAACAACTGTACAATAAAATTGAAATAATATGCAACATTACTGAAAAGCTATACTGTACAACAACTTCATAGTCAAAACTACCGAAACACTATGCTGAACAATGCAAAACATTAAAACACTTCACATTACCAAAAAACTAAATGCAACATAAAGAAAACAAACCAATGACATACACAATACTACACAACATTAATGAAAAGCCATGCAAAATTATTTGAAAAACTACATAAAATTAATGAAAAGCAATGCAGCAAACAAAAAGAATACAAAACATTATTGAAAAGCTTCGCAACAATATTAAATTACTACACAACATTACTGAAAAGCTAAGCAACAATATTCAATTACTACACAACATTACTGAAAAGCTACCTAACACCATTAAAATACTACACAAAATTACTGAAAAGCTGAGCAACAATATTAAATTACTACACAACATTACTAAAAAGCTACCTAACACCATTAAAATACTACACAACATTACTGAAAAGCTACGCAACACCATTAAAATACTACACAAAAATGCTACGCAACACCATTAAAATATTACTACGCAACACCATTAAAATACTACACCACATTACTGAAAAACAGCTACGCGACACCATAAAAAATACTACACAACATTACTGAAAAGCTACTCAACAATATAAAAAACTACACAACATTACTGAAAAGCTACGCAACAATATAAAAAACTACACAACATTACTGAAAAGCTACGCAAAAATATTAAATTACTACACAACATTACTGAAAAGCTACCTAACACCATTAAAATACTACACAACAACACTGAAAAGCTACGATACACCATTAAAATACTAAACAACAACACTATAAAGCAACGCAACAACATTAAAATACTACTTGACAACGGTGGAAAAACTGTGCGACTTGAAAGCAAAGTAGAAATAACAAACACAGCCGGTGAGCTGCTATCGTAAAATATTTATATTATTTTATTATGTTCCTAAACCATGACACCATCTGAAAAATCTGCCTTGCATCTAGCTTCATCTGTCAATCATTTATGCTAATGAAGCTCTGTGACACACAGAGCGCATGCTGGGATTGAACAGTGTTGCGAAAAACACGATGCCGCTGGAGACTGTACCTCACAACCTCACCACACAAAACACTGTGGTCCGGCTGATAACAGCTCAGCCGCACGCTGTCGATCAACAGCTGAATCTATTTAGATATCAGCACTCACACAGCATCCGGGGAAAAGAAAGCAAAACATTCCACCTCAGCTATGGTGAAGTCTTTTTATCACTATATTGAACTACAGCTGTAGGCTGCACCATAAATATTGCATTTTCAATCCATACAAGCACTGCAACTGATTCGGTTACTTCTCGGATGGAGAGGAATATTAAAAGAGATTTGAAAGAGTTCTGGATGAATCCATGGACGGCACAAATAATAGACCCCGTACATTCTCCTATCAAAGTGCTTTTGGTTCAATTTAGGTCAACTGAATATTACCGGGGCTCAATAAAGTGGATCATGACTTACGCATCAAGGCAAATAGCGTAAAATTGAACAGTGGCCTTGAATCTTTTCTATGGTTTACTGATGACATCTCAGATCATGAAATTGAAGCAGGCAAGAGGGCTGCCTGAATGTAAGTTTTGTTTTGTGGTTCTCGCTTTGCTTCAGATCCAAGATTTGAAAAGATTTCTGCCTAAATTACCAGAAGACCGTATTTACACATTTTGTCAGCATTGTGACTAAAAGTCCCATAGGCATGTTTCTGTGCTATCATGTCTCTGAACCGGAGGACACTCACATGCAATGCGAAATTAAGACTTTAATGATAAAATTTACACTCTCATCCCCAAACTCCCATCTAGTGCATTATGCGTCATTCACCATGTAGGACATAATAAATGTGCAAACAAGTGGCTGATTTGAGGCGCCGCTTCAGCAGCTCTTATGAAGGGGGTGGGACTCTTCAGATTCTAAAGCGGGTTTGATTGGACGAGAACTTTGACAAGAGGCTAAAGTGTAACGTGATGTCATGGAATTTCTAGATTTGTTTGGGCGCACATGCCAGATCAGGTCAGTTTTGAATGCCTACATCTTCTAAATGGGAATTTTGTCAGCACATCAAGGCTAACTTATTTTTAATAAAGGAAAGAATGTTCATTTTGATTTCACTGGGGCTTTAAAGCTGTTTTTGATATTTACAGTGCAATTTTTGATCAGACCGGTAAAAATAACGCTTATTTTCATCAGTTACGTCTCGTTAGTTCTAGCACCACTCTGTCCGCTTAAATTAATATAATTATTGTAAAAAATAAACTGAAATACACCTACATTTAGCTATAGTTGTTTTATAGTTTTCGGAACAATAATTTCTCAAAATCATTTTGGGCTTAACTATGAATTCAGAATTACTGAGAACATTCAGAGGGGGGAAAGTTGCAGTTACTAAAATGAAACGAAACAACCAGCTTTTTCCGCTGTAATTCCATGTCCGTTCATTCTTCTCTGCCAGCAGGGAGAAGGTAAAAAACAAACAGGTAGTGAGCAGGTCTGGCCAATTTCTCAGCTGCTGCATCAGAATCCTGGTGTCTTTCACGCATGGGGACCGCCGTTGACAGCATAGCTATAGCAGGAAAAAACTGCCATAATTAATGTGCTCATGATAAGGCATATCTGCCGGTGTTTCAATTCCCCAAGCATGAACACTTACGGCAAATGAATGAAGTCGCTAGAGATAACCGGAGACTGTTTACCACCTGATTTAGAGTGAAGAATTATGCCAACACTATTAACCGTTCACCATTTTCTACACAGCCACTTCATACAGTTTTACCATTTTTACACAACTAGCACAAGCAGTTGAAAATGGAATTTTAAGTCAACATGAAATCAATACGGACCCTATTTAAGCAAATACTCCTGGTCCTATTATGCATGCCCTATCACAGCATGTTATTACATTAAAAACATTAGAAATTGAAAGCAGAAATTCCAGTCATTTCATTCTGGTTAATGCTTTAGTTTTTGGTTCAGGTACGGTAGAAAAATCGTATTTATAAATTATGAGTCCAACAATAGGAAAGTGCGGAGATAAAATTACTACTAGGCTACTTGTGATCTCTTTATGATGGGTATCATACGTTGGAGCACATTGATATCAAATTGAATTTATTTATTTCAAACATTTAGCAAAATAATAATTGATCATTTCTATTTTTTTAAGATACGTATTAAAATGGGAGTGGGTAGTGTTTTGTTTGAGTGTTAGAGTACTTGCCGTCATTTGCAGAAGAGCCGCTAAAACAAGATGGAAAAAAAATTATGTTAATGGTTGACAAACGATTAACAAAGTTCGGGAGAAGCCAGAGAATATAATTAAGACCGGCTGGTTCGCAATCAGCAATCATAAACCAGCACATAAGTAGACAAAGATTCTTACCTGAAGCCATCTCTAAAGGATTACACATCCAACCACCTCCCCGGCTCCTCTACTGGAGCTCTTGTTGTAGCAGGACTAGGGGGGGTAGGTTCTGGGTTCGGCCCCGGACAGCAGGCCAAACACGCATACTTTTTACTACCCCTGCTATCTTCATGTTAGGCTCAGGTGAACTCGTGAATGTATTATTTAACATAAAGTAAATAGTACAGTTGATATCATCTTGAATTGTTGGTCAAAAATATGTAGTTTATTGTGATCAATTTGAAGGAAATCGGTTGAAACCGTAGAAACAGAGGCCGGACATGATGCAAATATGGTTGCATGTGAAGTGACTCCAGACGTAGAATCTGTGATGTCAATTGTGTGTGAGGGAAATTTACATAGAATGAATTGTCTGTGATGCTTAAACACTTAATTCACTAAACAAAATATGCAAATCAGATTATGGTGCAAGTGAACTTAAATATATGTGTTTGTCGTAATCTTGCAGGTTATTTCCCAGTTTTAGGTTGTGGAGGATACTGCAGACTTCTATGGTTTAACCAAAGCTGTTAAGAGAGAAAGTGGTGACAACGGAAGTAAAAAAATGTCCAGCGTCATGTGATTCGTGGAGCCTTCAGATAGTTCTAGGAAGTTGTGTTTTTTTCGCTTAATTCTTTATTTCTTTAAAATGTATTTTCTTTAAATGACTTGCGTCTTTAAATGTGTTAAAGGCCACATTCCCCGCGATCCCATTTTTCAACCTTTAGTTAGTGTGTAATGTTCCTGTTTGCAATACCTGCAAAATGATAAAGCTCAAAGTCCAGTGCCAAGCGAGATATTGTCTTTAACAGAATTAGCTTTTCAAGGACTACAGAGAACGGCTGGAATCGGACTACAGCCCTCTACTTCCCGGGTACATGATGTCACTATTCCCAGTGCTTTAAATAACCTCCGCCCAAAGGAATATGCCAAAAAATGGGCATGGTCTTCCTTAGAGAAGAGGAAGACCCACTAGAGAAGTGTTTGGTTATCAGAGATTGTAAACATTTGACTGAGCTACACGCTAAACTACTTTCACTTTCATCACATTGCCACAGCTGGTAATAAGAAGTCCGCTACACACATTCTAACAGCTTCCATGACTTTAACATCCGCTGTGAAAGCTGTTCTGTGTAAAACACTGATATTGTGTGTGTGTGTGCGCATAGTCTACCTCTAAAACACTTCTATGAAACGTACTTTGAAGTCCTGCTTGCAAATGTCTCCTGGTCAATCTGCTTGTTTTATTATCCAACTCGGGTCCAATAGAAAAAGGCAAAACCAACGCTTCTGTTATTAGTGTTAATTAATATAACGGTCTGACGTCATTTGGTCCGGTGTCGTTTCCCTCACCATGGTAGAAAAAAAAATGCTATCTCTTACAAAGATTGACGTTTGCACATGCACTAGCAGACCTCCGTTACATTTCGATCGATCCGCATGTGTTTAACTGATAAAGTGAAGTTGACGCCATTGTTACTCTTTATTGCTAAAAGCCAAAGTTTACGAATACACGTGCATTGAGAGGGGCACCGACCAATCACAACAGCTTGAGGAGCGGAACTCGCTGATATGGTATGGGTGGGACATCTTCACACACACGCTTTAAGTGGGGAACCAATCGCGACAGACCTGGTCAGCTTTACCGATCAGAGCGTTTCGGAAGGAGGGACTTTATATAGACCGGAAGAAATCCAGTCGTTTTTATGAGAAGAGGGACAGCGGTGAACAATAGACTCGAAATATGTGAAATTTGAAGCGTTTTTTTGAAATTAGAAACATGAACATCCATTGTTAAACACCCCAAAAACATAATCAAAGCCTCTGAAATGGCAAAAGATTGGGTCCTTTAAAACGTCATCTCAATCGATCTGTTTTGCTGCAGTTCCAGGCATTGCTAGTAACTTTCAGGAACTATTGAGAGGCTCCATGGAGTCAACAGAGTTGACGTGACTCTCTCTTAACATATAGTACTTTACTAGACCCGTAGAGAATCATTCAGCCACTTTGATCCAAAAACACTTTCATTGTTTTATCAAATGTGAAACAATAGAGCAGCGAAATCGGGTTAATGCAGATAGCACCTGATTGAACTAGATTGCAGGTGATTCGTGAATGATGTTTGAGCAATGAAAATACTGTATAGCAAGCAAAAGTGGCACTGTGTTGACTGAATTCACTCTCAAATGTTTACTCTGTAGCAAATGTGCAACGCATGCATAATGTTGAGGTGTAAATAATGGGCCTCATTACCTGAGGTGTCAAAATGACACGTCTTACATTATTTCTTTAGCTGTTTAGTCATTATCAAGGTGATACAATAAATAGATTGCAGCTTATTGTGGTATTAAATATTTTATCAATCTACTGTATCTCTAGGAATTGGGATTTAAAAAAAACACCATACATTATATAAAGGCTGGAATATACAAAAATGTTAAATACTGAACAGATTTTTTCTAAACTAGACATCACACACTTGCAGACTTTTCGAAAGTTTGCAGAGAAAAACAGGGCATCACACACTAACGCAATAAAATCTGCAGACAAGCTCAGACTTTCTGCAACAAAAATCTGAGCAAAAGTGTATTCAAGCTCGACTGAAACGTTTGTTTACCTCTATCAACCACTTTTTCGACTGAAAAAAAGTTTCACAAATTACATTAGGAATAACTGAAATAGAAAAAGGAATCGTTGTGGCTCTTATTTAAAGCTCTGAGATTTCTATTCTTGTTTAGAAAAGGGGCGGAATGTTTGGTATTGGTGTTAGGTATTACACCGTTTCTGCACCGGACAAAAGACAATAGAACGCATTAGAAGCCATTATAGTTGAAAATTTCGTCCACTGGATGCGGCACGACGCAACACGACACATGGCTTGTTCTAATGGGATTGTCGCATCGCGCCCGGTGTAGACACGGTGACATCATTACTTAGTCTGTAGCTTATGATGAAAATATTACTCTTCTACTGCCACTTAACAGAGCTGTAAAGCCACACATACAGTACAGCGATCATTTTAACAGCAGTTTACATGGGCAGGATGACTATTGAACATAATGGGTGCACTGTTCACATACAGTTTAGGTATGAAAGAGAGCGATGAGAACATTCTATAAGCAAGACGGCTGAATTTTGCGAGTTTGATTGATACTGTGAGTGCTTTCGGAACGAAACCACAAAGAAAAACGACTGCAGTTGTTGGTCAGTGTTACTCTATCTTTGCTTTCAATTAGCAATGTCAGACCTGTCAACCTCTTTAATAACAGAAAATATGGCCTGAAAACTCCAGTTTAGATGGAAAAAGGACTGATGGAGAACACAAATGTTTTCATGCACGTGATCCGAGAGGACGAAAAGCAAACTTGCCAACATTTTTACAAATTAAATTCCTAAATATGTTTTAATACTAAAAGTACTGAAAAAAACCTACTGGATAGTTTCACGGCCCATTTCATTCTAAATTCACTTAGCATTGGCAAGTGTGGAAAGTTAAATTTGCACTGTCACAAGTTTTAGATTTTTACCTTTACATATTTTTATGACATATTTTTAAACACATTATTATTGCATTTTTGAGCCAGACCCTGTCTGCGGCACACACAGGACACTTGAGTTTAAACACGGTTGTCAATAATGTGAATGTATAGACTAGATATTCTCACCCTTTTTTAGTCTTCCTGTCTCTTGACAAATTTGTCCTCGGCGTAATGAATTTGTCCTCTGCAGAGGCAGATGTTCAGCTTTCTTCCCACTGCGAGGACAGATGTTGATTCCTAGGCTCTTGAGATGGCACCAATCATACATTGGCTTCAATATAACCATCTCCCCATGTGGAGCAACACACGGCTGTGTCTTCAATGAAAACTAGTCCAAAGGAAAACTATATTTGTAGTGTAAGAGTTATTTAGCAAATATGCTTTCTAATATGTTTGTTTTACATTGCTATATCATGTGGTTGGTGGTCTTTGTGATGGACCTTAAAGGTTTTTTGTCTCTCATACAAACATCGTTTTTTCCCTTTATTTGATATAATTACAGACAGTAACAGATGGCATATTGACATAAAAAATTATTTGGCATATCGATTTAAATCTGAGATTAATGTAACATTTACATGCAAAAATTTTGTATTGTAAGTATTGTGCATTTTTAAACAAAATTTTAGACTACATACATTTATGCTAATTCGAACATACATAGTCCAACTACGGTATCATATTATTCACTAATTTGTTGCTTGATTTCTAATAAAATAAGATAGGACATGTTCTTGCAGGAACGCAGGTGGTGTATGATAGACACTGGCATTTAGTGAGACTCAGCAAGCAGATGGGCTACAGGTGTGGGGTTAATGGCAGGCTTGGTCGGATCTGGGGATGTCAAGAGAAAGTAACCATTAGTATGAGCGGTTTCCTAACCCAATTAAGATTTCTACCCATTTTTGCAATACTTTTTCCCTCTAGCCAGCACATTGAAACAAACAACGTGCGTGATGTGTAAGTTTAATAGCACCATAAAGTGAGAGTGTTTACACTTTCCTATAGAACAGCTAAAATAAAGTTGCTTAAAATCATTGGATTATTTGTTTGAGCATCATGACAAGCCTGACACAGAAATGTTTGACTTATATATTGCCAATATATTTAAAGTATCTGTTTGTCCGACCAATGGCAGAAGGGCCAACAGCTAGCCAAATGAATTCACTCGTGTTCATTCACTTCTTTTAAGTATATTAGTAATGTAGGGAATAATGAAATGAAAGAGCCTTTAAAAACATATTTATTGAAAAATATTTGTTTTTTGAAAACATAACCTTACTGTGTGATTATATAGACTCAGAAAATGTTAATATTTGACCAACCATGGGTTGTTTTAAACCCAGCATTTTGGGCTGAAACAACCCAGTATACCGTAGGTTAATTTATTACCCAGCAGTTGGGTTCATCGCTTTTTGACACAGTCATGGGTTTTTATTTATTTTGTCGTTTTTATATGACAAAACAGTGGTTTAGTGTTACATGTGTGGCCTGCTGTCAGTAACAATTATTTTCTTTGAAAATCATTACCTGGAATATTTTATACAAAATTAATATATCTTAAATATAATTACTTTTATTAGTATAACTTTTATAGACTTAAATATATCAATATTTATTTACCCTCAAATTGTTCCAAACAAGTTTTATTTTCTTCAGTCCTTCAAAAAAAAAAGTATGTTTCAGATAAAGGTGACATATCAAATTTAGTCCAGACTATACAGATGAAAAATAGCCTTAATGTGCAATGTAAATAAATCAATAAAATATAAATAAATAAATTCAATTCAAAATTCAATTTATTAAATCAAATTCAGTATTTGCTTCTTACTGTACCTCTCATACCTTATGAACGTGGCAATGAGAGCTTTGAAGGACACAGTCTTTTTCACTTAGAACAAGGCCATACATGACCACGTGAAAGCAAAATAAGTAAAAATGTTCTGTTTTGAGTAAATCATTCCTTCAGAACCCCAGAGAGCACCAGAATTTACATCTGGGCTTAGCAAGGCTGTGTGTGCATTGAAAGGTGACTTCTAAATGGCTCCTATCTCAGAATGCTAATTACTGTCTCCACAGCTTATCAGTTTTTCACGAGGGTTTATTTAACGCCTAAATCAAGCATCGATCCACCAGCGGTCATCTGATCCCAGGAGGAAAATCTGCAGGCTCTCTGTGGGACAGAGATATAGGAATGGAATATCCATACCTGTCTGCCTCTCTTCCCTTATGTTAACTCTATGGCTCTTTCTGTAAGGCCCTTGGGCTTCACACTCTGCTGAAAGTCAATGACTTCCTGGCCTTGTGCTTGCGTACAAGGCTCTGAGAGCAATCTTTGTCCAAAATAAAAGCTTCAAGCTTAGTTTCACGCGGCTTCTGGCTGTATTGTACATTAGGCAGGTCTTATATTGGGCTCCTGTCTCACTCTGTCAGCAATTAGGCAGGCTTACACCAGCTGAATGATTTCATTTTCACTGATGCTGCCAACTGGGTGTCAGCTGCTGATAGTATGTTATCTGTGTCTCTTTGTCCCTGTTCTCTCTCTCTCTCTCTCTCTCTCTCTCTCTCTCTATCTCTTACACTCGCTCTGTATGTCTGTCTCTCTATCTTTACACATACTGTATGGAAACTGAGGCTGTTTAAAACCAAAAGTATTTTCTAGCACCTAACACTTTTTTAAAGGGGTCAAATGGCGTGAACACGTGTTTTTCTTTGGTGTGTTATAAGATGCCCACGCATGTAGTATTAGACACGTAAAATTGCAAAATGAGAGTGTCGGAACAAAAGATTCATTCTATAAAAGCGAATGCTCACCCAGGCCTGCCTGAAATGACTCGCGTAACCACACGCCTACAAATCTTCGTCAGTTATATGATTTGATTAAGACCGCCCAAATGTATTCTCAAGTGAGGTGGGCGTACCTGTAAGTACAATTGCTTTGGAACCGGATGTTCCACATATGGTAAGAAGCGTTACACTTCCAGCACACGCTTGCAGTATTCGACCAATCATTATAAAAAATCTGCGCTTTTCAGAGAGGCGGGGCAAAGAGGAGATACAAACATGCACGGTATGTGGAAAATACAGCATTTATTAACCTTAAATCGTGTATACATTGCATTACATCTAAAACAAATGATAATATTTGTTTTAGACGCGTCATATGACCCCTTCAAACTATGGTTAATTCTAGGGTTGTCAAACGAATAATCGCGATTAATCGCATCCAGAGTAAAGGTTTGTGTTTATATGTCAGCGTACTGTGCATATCAATTTTATATTGATATACACATACACATGCATTATTTATTAATATTATTATTTTCATATTGTTTGCATGTGTATGTTTTTTAATACAAAATTAATATGCACAGCACACAGACATATATTAAGTAAACACAAACTTTTATTCTGGATTTTTGTAAGGGTTGTTTGGTCACTGGGTGTTATTTTGAATATCTTTTTGGTAAAACAATAGATAAATAATTAAATAATTTTCCTGTAAATGTTATTTGTAAATATGCATTATAAAAATAATTACTTCACAAATATACAATACAACTTAAATAGTATACTTTTAGTATTTATAAATAATATTATTTTTATTTATTTATATTTATTAGTTTTTATATGAATTTGTTATTTTTTTATCATTAATAATTACGTTTCATGTCACAGAAGGTTACTGAACACTGGCTTAGGAATTTAAGTACTTTATTATCATTCAAATAATGTGAAACCATGCACAATGAAATAAATTGTAAGTGTATTAAGGTCTTAATCGGCTGTATGTTCTATATTCTCTTTTGAAAAAACTATTTAGGAATAAAGACGCACTGGCCATTTCTTGACACTATAAATAGGTGCTTATAAAGCTCTCCTAAAATCTGCCCAGAGTTCAGTCAGATGAATATATTATCACACACAGTCACACACCCACACAAACCTGCTCTAGGTTCAGCATCTTATACCAGAGGCCAAACCATCTGCCAGGCTGATGGCTGCCCTGTGAGACTCGGTTCGCTGTTTTCTTCATTTCCTTTCACCACTCACTACCCAGAGGCCAAAACCTTCCACTATTACACTTACAGAAAGACAGAGTTAACGGCTGTGTCCTTGTCTCTGCAGTGCCCATCTGAGAATAACCTGCCACTTTTCTGCACAGGCTTCCTAAATCAACTGTGCTTTATCTCAGTGTTCACATATCGAGGCACAAACGAGAGAGCCCACGAGGCCGTAAGGCTGTAATTTACTTTAAGTGTTTTGTGTCTTTGTCATAGTCCCTGCCATGGACTCGGAAGACGAACCATTGTTGCTCCAAGGTACTTGGAATGTAAGCGAGTTTGAGGAAGAAGAGGAAGAAGAGGAAGATGATGGAGAGATGGGACAGGCCAGCGGAGAAGAGCAGGTCTGTAGAGGGGTGTGGTGGGCTTTAGGCTGGGTGTACACACAGCCCTGGGCAAGCGGGCTAGTTCTGGTGGTTGGATTTCTGGTGCCCTTTGCCCTCTCGACTTATATGTTCCTTAAGTGTGAACCTTTAGATATAGACCTTTCCTACAGCGCCTTTGAGGTTAGGAGTCATTCCTCGGCAGAACGTTTCGATGCTCTCACCATTGCACTGAAAAATCAGTTAGGGTCCTGGGACAGGCATAGGCGAGACGCTGACGGATTTGACCTTGAAGCCAATGCTCTGAGAGACCTTTTGTTACTCATGGTAAACAGACAGGAAGGGAAAGATGTATCTAAAATGGCAAATGTTACAAGCCCTGCAGGAATCTTGGATACAGAACCGACTGATACAGGGTTACGCAACGAAAATGATAATGAGAAAAATAACATGAAGAAAATGCAAGAGTCAAACTCCACAAGCCCTCAAATAGCGGCAAGCGTCAACTCCGGTGCCGAAGATCACAGGAAACCCCACTCACCCTTGATCAGGAAGCGAAGATTTGCGAGCTACTCCTACCTCCAGACTCAGGCCCTGTGGAGGATAGAGCTAGTATTTGTAGCTCAGGGTGACGAAGATAACAACATTTTTACCCCAGAACGGCTTTACACCATCCATCATGTGGAGAGACTTCTAATGCAGCATACGCAGTTTCAGCAGTTCTGCTGGAAGCCGCTGGAGGCGTTACGAGACTTACCCCTGGGACCCTCCTTTTGCTCTCCTCCAAGCTCCCTCCTGTCTTATCTCTTCCCCAGTGAGCGCGCGGGCAAGATCTACTATGATGGCATGGGACCTGATCTAGCAGATATCCATGGTGAGTTGTCTGGGGCGCAAACTGTTCCACCTTACACTTCTACACTTTAAAAACCCTGTAATTTTACAGATTTTTTTTAATTTTATACAGATTTTACATGTATAATGTTAAAATACGGTAAAACATTTCAAATTTACAAGATAACGGGGAAAACACGTAATTTTACAGGAGCTGTTATTTTACGGATTATTTCTGGCAAAAATGTTTCTGCAGTGCACCAATAACACAGTTTCACTTTAATTTTTATGAATACATTGATCTAATCATGTGATTTGGTAAAAACTGATCATTACTTAATGCAAAAGACAATATTTACTTTTCTGATGTTAAATCCAACTCACATTAACTTTAAATGGTATCTGGGTACAGGTCATCTCAGGATTTGATCCTGACTTTAGCTAGTTTTAAAGACCTGTCTAAACTGGTAGACCACTATGAACCAGCAACAAACCAGTTAAAAACCCGTCTAAAATCTTTTAAAGCACTGTGCAGCTTAAACTGAAATTGATATTTTTATTCAACTCTATGTTCTCCATCCTCAGGTGCCCTGAGCTTGGCAATTACCCATCCTCAGTTTTACTGGTATGTGGATGAGAAGCTCACACCAGACAGGCTTCAGTCCTCCCTCCTTCGCAGTGAGATCCATTTCGGTGCTCCTCTTCCCTCATTCTACTCTCTCCAAGACAGACCTCTAGAACAAAGACGTCAGTTCAGAGACTTTGTGGTGCGATATGCAGACATCCTGTCACGGCAATCCACCAGGTGGGTTTTGAGGTTTCTATGGTTTTTGGCAGAACACAAGAGGGTTTGCTGAGGACAAATGACTATTCATTGCACTGTGTTTTGTTGGTAAATACAAAAACTGTTTCATATGAGCAAGATTTAAGGTTCATCTTTTATTTGAAAATATAAAGCAATACAGTATATTGAATATCCTTAAATTGAAACCTAGTGCAATACACTATTCAATATATTAATGTTGTATCATTCTGTATATATACAGTATATCTATATTAAACATTAAATTTACAGTATATTAAATAATTTAATATACATATTAACAAATACATATCTGTTAAGGAAAACATATTTTCAAGTTGGCTAACTGTGAAAAAATTTCCGTGCAAAACATTTCAATATTGAGACTAAAATAGAAGAACAAGTATAGCATAGATAAAACTAAAATATATAACTAAAATATAATTTAAAACTGAAACATACAGCATAATATTTGAAATATGCAGCATTTACAGCTAACAAAAGAATAAAAATGCAAACTCAGAATACTTAACACCATATCGTTGTAACCTGGAGCAACCCTATTGTCTTTCTGAAACCTCATATCTCAATATCTCAACCACGTTTGTCGCTGGGTTTTGCAAATATCTAACCAATAAAAAGTATTAAAATGTGATTGTCAACTTTGACAACACAGAAATCAAAGTACAGTGGTTTTTCCATTTCCTTAAAAACAGTCAATTTGGAAAGCAAGATTTCAGAAGAACAGTGACGATATGCAGCAATATTGTGTACATTTCCTCCATAGGAAAGAATATGTTTTTTTTATTGTTATGCTACCTATTATTCACAAAGAAATACGAACAACTAAAAAATACTAAAACAGCAGAGCAAGACTTCACATATACCATTATTCCATATCATTTAACAAGACGTACAAGTACAATATAACTATATTTCGGAACAATTTCTCTGGAGTATCCAAGAGCACAACGATGGAGGTTCCTTGCTCATGCAGATTTGAAGCAACAACCTCTTAGATGTCATTGCATCGTCACTACACCATATAACCTCTCCATCCAGAAATTTAACAACGTTTTTATTTTCATCCAGTTGTGTTAATAATTACATACACAAAGTAATGCTTAATAATACCAATGAGAAATGTTGGATTTTGACAGTAAAATATTTTCCCTGGAAAGAACGATGGTACATAAAAGACATCTGTACAACTCTACATGTGTTCTTATTGCTATCAAGTCAATTAATGCAACTGATAAATCATAGACATATACTAAATAAACACACACTTTTATTCTGGATGCGATTAATCGCGATCAATCGTTGAAAGGCCAAGTTCATTTTTGTAAGGGTCGTTTGGTCAGTGGGGGATATTTTGAATATCAATTTGGTAAAAACAATAGATAAATAATTAAATACTTTTCCTGTACTAAATGATTTTTGTAAAGATGCATTATAAAAAAGAATGACTTCACAAATATACTATGCAACTTAAATAGTATACTTTTAGTATATTATATTGTTCAAATGTATTTATAAATTTTTACATAAATGTATTATTTTTATATCATTAATAATTACGTTTCATGCCACAGAATACTGCCTAGATGACAATTGAGGAAGGCTGGAATTAACAAATGGCCAGACATGGACTAGACAATCTCATTGCAATACTTATATTCTAATCACTTCTTTAAAAGCCCACAGATATAATTAAGATAATCTTTTTTTTGTTTGTCTCCTCTCTCTGTATGTACTTCTCGTTATATATCCTCTGATTTCAAACAAGATGTTCATTCTCATGTCTTGTTGTCTTTCTCTAAAGTAAAGTGAAGGTGCTGTATGGGGGCACCGAGCTATTTGATGATGAGGTGCGGAAGACCTTCCACAGTGATATGCTGTTGGCTTTGTTCAGCGGTGGCTGCATTGCTGTTCTTGTGTATGTTTTGACTTCCTTTTCCGGTAAGATGCTTAATCATTTTACAATAATAAATAAATCCATTAAAGGTTGTGTATTACAGTAAAATTGCTACATAATATATGGTGCAGTAAAGAGATGACGGCGTTGGATAATTACATTTATTAATGATAGATAATTACAATACACAATTGTTACACGTAATAAAGCTCACTTGTAGATAATGTCGCATAACAAACAATGCAAGTTGTTACAATAACTTATATTCAATACAGTTATGGCTCTATTGGCTACAAATAAGGCTACAAAGTGTTTGTTACTAGCTATCTTTCTCTACCTAATCTTATTCGTAACCTTACTTTTGTTTTTATAACCAAGTCAATAATTTCAATTCGTCAAACCTGCTTATTAAGATATTACCAGTGGCGTCAGCATTGGGCCAAATGCAAAATGTCTTTCCTCTCCGTCTGTCAGTGATCGCCTTCCCTCTGTCCGCTCCCGATCGGGAGGTGGTATGTCTGGATACGGGCCAATAACCCCACAGGGCTTCTATTCACCTGCATACGCAGACGCTATACACCATTGGATATTATCACATTTTAGGTTACCTGACGAAATAGTATTTTAAACTGAAAATATAGCTTTTGGCTTTTAGTTTGTGTGTTAGCTTTGATATCATTGTGTGTTAGCATTGAGGTCAGGTAGGCAGGAGATCAGGCACTTTTTGAAAAATCCACTTTCTCTTTGGGGAATTTGGATTTAAAATACAGCATGGATTATTCGTACACATACTTATTTTGTCCAGTAAAACATTTTTTCGATTTGTCTGTTAAGACACAAATCGTAGTCACGAATAAAGGGATTTCATGTATCCAACAGCATGTGCCAGACAACGTTATTATCTCTCTGATCACTAATGGATTACCAAAAATAATTTTCTGGGAATAAAACAAATGAGAAAAATGTAAACCTAATTAAAATTGTTGGATAAAAGCACGGGGCCTATGCCAAATGTGTAAATCTAATGCAAGTGATTTATAGAGGAATCAGATTTCTCGAATTTGCACATGCAGATGTTGCTGATGGGCCATTCACACAGAACGCATCTTTGCATCTAAAAACACGAGACGCAGCGCTCAGGAATGTTTCTTAAAAAAGCGCGAGGGTCTCAAGACTTCTCCGCCATGTTGCCATGCCAACTTGCTACTGTAAACAGAAGCTTGCCCGGCTTCCAAATTCTTCTGATTGGTCCACTACTTTGGAACTGACATTGTAAAGCAGCGCTAATGCTTTATGTATAATGAAATTCTTTGAATTTGACACGTCGTCTTAAAAACACGCTGCTCATGCGTGAGATGCTTCAAAACACGCAAGACGCAAGCGTAACGGTCATAAATGAAGGTCAAACGTGTGTTTACATAGAAAAACAATGGAAAAGTAGCGCATTGGAATGGAAAAACACGTTCTGTGTGAATGGCCCCTGAGGTGGTTCTTCGTGCAGTATGACTGCATCTGACACAGCTGTAAGCATGTTCTTCATTCTATTTAAAACACAAGATCATCTATTGGGATTTTAAATGCACAGCTTTAGATGTTCACCCCAAAATGAAAATTCACCCTTGTCATTGTGAGCCTGTATGACTTTTCTTTATTCTGCAAAACACAAAAGAAGATATTTTGAAAAATGTTGCTAAAAGAAAACCGTTGGTGCCCATTTTGTAGTCAATGGGGACCAACGTTTTCTTTTACCAACATTTATCAAAATATCAAATTTTCTGTTCTGCAAAAGAGAGAAAACCATACAGGTTTGAGATGTCAAGAGGGTGAGCAAATGATTACAGAATTTTCATTTTGGGTCGAACGTTATAACAGTACCAACTTTTATTGTATGCAATTCATCTAGTAAATCGGATCAATTTGTCTGTCTCATCATGATTCCACACTTGACTTTCTTAGTGAATTTAGGTCATTTTATTATTTCTCAGGACAGATTTGACACAAGTCTTACTTTCTCACAGCTGCACCGGTAACAGACTGGATCACAATAATGAAATATATCTGTACTTTAACATTTAATGTTTTTTATTGTGACGCTTTTTTATGTTATATAATGTGACCTCCGCCAATGTGTTCTTCACCTGTATATCATCCAACCCTACCGCATCCAACCCTGTTAGTTTTAGATTGTTCGTCATTCTCACAACACTCACCTTTACCAATGCTTTGCTTTGTACGAGACAATAGAGAGCTCTCGAAAACAGTGGGTCCACTCAGCTTGTACTCCAATTTGTAACTGTTTGTTCCAAAACCTTTAGTGCTCTCTCGCCTACAGCACTTTCTGTTAATTCAGGGATAAAAACATGAATCTACGGAGAAAATCTACCAATGCTCTTCAGAGTTTCAACTCTGCTATTGCAAAGTAGGCAAACAATACCAAGTGTGGTTTTATTAATAGCTTTTGAATACCAAATCTAAATACTTTGATTGTGAAATGGGGAATGATACTTCACATTTGACAATAAGTTCTTGGATTTAACTAAAGTAACAAAAGGAGTAACTAGACTTATCTTAAAGTGATAATTCACCCAAAAATGAAAATTCTGTCATCGTTTATTCACCCTCTTGTCATTTCAAACCTGTATGACTTTTTTCTTTGACAGAACACAAAAGAAGATATTTTGAAGTAGGTGGTTACCAAACAGCACTGGCCTCCATTCAAAACCAAGTGAATGGAGGCCACTTAACAACATTCTTCAAAATATCTTCTTTTGTGTCCTGCGGAAGAAAGAAAGTCATACAGGTTTGAAATGACAAGAGGGTGAGTAAAAAATGACAGAACTATCACTTTAACATTTTATACAAAAGTGTGACAAATGCAAAGGATTTTTTGGAGTTCTTTTAAATTTTAATTTTGGAGATTTTTATCTTGTCTCCCAGTGACTAGTACTCTGATTGCAAAGTATATATTTGAATATATCGAATTCACATTATTGGTATGATCTCATTCCTTCGAACATTTTGTTTTGTCCCGGTAAACAACAGTTTTAAAGTAGCTTCCTTGGTTTTCCCTGAAAGATTTTCCTCTGATCTGATTTGTTTCTTTTCAGTATTTTTGACATTCTTCGGCTTGGCTAGCATCGGCCTGAGCTGTCTTGTTGCACTCTTCTTATACCACGTGGTGTTCGGAGTGCAATATCTCGGCATTCTCAATGGAGTGGCCGCCTTCGTCATAATCGGAATTGGTGAATTTTAAATGAAAATTCAACTACAATTTACATTTGCACATTTTGGGGTTTTCCCATCTGAATTGACAGATTCTTTCCTTTTTCTCTCTTTCCATAGGTGTGGATGATGTGTTTGTGTTCATAAGTACCTTCAGACAGGCAGCCCACCTGACTTGTTCAATACAGCGTATGATTTACACAGTAAAGACAGCAGGCAGAGCCACGTTCCTCACGTCCTTCACAACCGCAGCAGCATATGCTGCCAACACCTTCTCACAGGTGCACTCAATAGAGCGAAACAAACATGACTAGACAATTGGTTTTCGAAAAAGAAGCAAAAAATTCAGTTTAAAGAATGCATGAGAAGTGTTTCTGAGTGAAAAGGTTCTGTATTTTCTTCCTGACGTCTACATGAAACGTTTAGTCAACAATTCTTGTAGCGAATACAAGAGTTTAATCTCTGAATACATTTACATTTATGCATTTGGCAGAGCTTTTATCCAAAGCGACTTACATTGCTTTATCCTATACATTTGCAATCCCCTGTGATCGAACCCACAACCTTTGTTAACGCAATGCTCTTACCACTGAGCTACAGGAAAGCCAATGAATAAGGTATCAATTTGTATGCGCAAGCGACATGTTGTTAATTGCCGTAGCATTGCAAACCTATTTATCAACACAATCATTTGCAGTTTGGCTTTTATGAAGCAACATAATAAAAAAATTATGGAGTGACGTACTCACCCATTGTCTGGAAAAACATCTGTCGGGCTTGATGCAAGTTCCATACGCAATGACAGACACACAAACAGCACTTTCTGTTCAGTAAATCTGACTGGATTGCAGACAATTAAGTAATTTAGCTACAGTTCGGTGTTGAATCGGTTCTGTGGGGAGTAATTACTATTTAGAAGTACAATACATCTATTGTAACAATTCTCAATCATCCAGACCTGATAACAATTTCATAACAATTGTCTCTATTAAAGAAAATAATTAGTGTGGAAAAGCGTTTTCTGTGTAGAGCTGAAGGTCAAAAGTGTGACACTGTTGTCGCAGGTACAGGCAGTCAGAATTAAACGGCATACATTTGCTACTGCACCTTTAAGAGTTCTTTATTCAAAAACCTCTGTTATGCCACCTGTGTGTTAACAAGCTGCTGACCACTGAAAATTTTATGTAAATGTGTTCAGTCACATTTCTAAATTTATGCTATTTAAAACAGCAGTCTGTAATTTTTGCTTCTCTATCAGCATCTGTGTTTGAAACACAAAATCGCAAGTTATTTTAGGCACTTGGCTAGTTATAAATCACTATTAAAATATTATTACCCCGTTGTGAACTGGGGTAAGGTGAAACCGTTTTGAACACTGTTTGCTCATGTATTTGCAATGACGGATTTTGTTTGTTTTTACAGTAATTAAGAAAGTTAGATTGCAGCTTTAATTTTTTACAGCTTACTTTGATTTTGGGATTTAATTGAATTTTTTTTTTATATAACGCTTTTTACAATGTGGATTGTTCCAAAGCAGCTTTACAGGAGAAAAAATGAAAAACACAGAAAATGTCAAACACAGCACAGTGCATGGTGTCTATAGAACAAGCAAGATCATTCTAGTAAATAATATCTAACAATATCTAATAAATGCAGTCTCGCGGTGAGCAAGCCAGCCAACAAAGGCGAGGAACCCAAACTCCAATGATAAATAAATGGAGAAAAAAATACCCCGGGAGAAACCAGTCTCAGCCGGGAGGGCCAGATCTCATCTGACGTGTCACACTCTTTAAACTGATTAAAAGTTACTGAGTAAATGTTTATGAAGAACCAGTGTTAACCTGAATGCTGAGCATTGTGAGTGCAATAATCATGTTAATTAGCATTTAATACTAATCATTGTAAATTTTGCATTAATGTGACAAGTAGTCGCTTTGCTCTTGGTTTGGGATGGAATTGACCCAAATGTTGGTATAAAGTTCACAGAAAATGAATAAAAAACATTACCTAAATCTCCTTAGGTTGGTAACATTTTCAGTAGGTAGAGTGCCTTGAATAAAAAATATAATTAATAAATTATATCTGATTTTATTTTGTACCCTTAGAATCTACGTGACTGTTCATGGTACAGTTGTTTTTGTGTTTATTGTTTATCCAAAGTTTCAAATGATGAAACAAGCTGCAAGAGTGTAATACAGACCGTCAAACGATTCTTTATCTTTAAAGAGTGATCCTATTTATACAGTGTAGCTTTTGAAGCAATTGGATTATCAGGTTTCTCTCACCAACTCATGCTTATTCAGGATTGTCGTAATGAAAGTCATAGCTTATTTCTTTTTAAACAAAGAAATGAAAAGATTTTTTGCAACACCTGACCTTTAACTCTTGTACATGCATCATCAGATTCCAGCCGTTCATGACTTCGGTCTGTTCATGTCCCTCATTGTGAGCTGCTGCTGGCTATGGGTGTCAATTCTAATGCCTGCAGCCCTTTGCATCTGGACGCAATGTGAAAGTGTCCGCTGCAATGCCTGTCCAAAATGGTAGGTTTGCTATACATACTCAGTCAAATTTTAAAAGAGTTTAAAAGAGTTAAAAGAATTTAGTTAAATGACTTCTTTCTTTCTTGACAAAAAAGCACCGCACAGTACATCATCCAAAAATCATCCGGCCGTGCATGCAATATTCCTAGTTAAATGATAGCATTATGGGATAATCATATGTGAGTCACTAAGTTGAACTTGTCAACCGGATCACTAAATAATTATTCAGGATGTTATGTTGCGCCTCACACAGAGCTTGTGTGGCTTCAGATGACCGTTTTTGAAGCACAGGTCATACCAACACAATCTCACGACAAAAACTGTGCTATTTTTACGATGTGGCTAATTCTGACTAAATTGTATAAATTCTTACGATTTAGCCAACTCATAAATAGCTTCGAATTCCCATGAGATGAGGTTGGTCATATAGACCAGGTTTAATCAGGGGCGGACTGACCGGCAGGACATTCTGTCAAAGTCCAGAACGGCCATCCAACCGGCGGCCTACGGCTGTGACCAGGGGTCGGCCTGGCCATCTGGAGTACCGGAACTTTTCGCTTGGGCTGGACAGATGGACGTATTAAACGCGAATGCACGCAATGCGAAGGCATTAGAGAGTCTGACACGTATGCATGTAATGCAATGACACCTTACATACAACAACCCCCGTCGACAGAAATGGTGGAGGGCCGATGCCATCAAACACCAAATCTCCCCACCAGAATCCACCCCCCCATTGATGGAAATGGTGGAGGGCCGACGTGGGTCGATTAATCCTGGGCCGATTTTGCTTCCCAGTCCGCCCCTGGGTTTAATGCTTATATTTGATTATTGATTTAGTGCAACTTAGAACAAAGATGATGACAGAATGTTTTTTTTTTCTGGATTGTATAAAGGTGTCTTCTTGTGACAAGTTTTGAAAAAAGCATTATTTTCAATTATACAATTTAACTTTGTTATTAACACAGATTACTTTAACCTCAACAGGTGGAATACTGTAACTAAACTCTCAGCCAGCCCAAGCCCTCTCTCAGATGATGATGATGTAGCTCTGTTAACTGTAGAAATGGACCCAGGTAAAATAGACACATCATTGGTCATTAACAATGGGCCAAGCAATCACACAAAGTGAAATCTCTCATGGATTGACTGACCTGTAAGAAGTGGTCTGGTGGATGAAGGGGAGGGGTTGAACATTGAATAAAAAACAGGAGCAATTTAAAATTGCAATAAATGTGTGTATAAATGTGTGTATTAAGAAAGACGATACCTTAATACTGTCAACTTTGGTTTGATGCTAACTTTGAAAGAAACCATACACAGTTAGTGTACACAAATGATTGAATATCGTTTTCCTGTCTTCTGTTATGGTCCAGGTGTGTATGACTCAGATTCAGATGTCGCCCTGCTGTCTCTCTCTGTAGAAGCCCCCTTGACTGTGTCCACCGACGGAAGTGTTGGGATCATCAGTGCCCACCTTCAGAGGATACTAAGACACTGGGTGGCTGAGCCTGTAGTGAAGAAACGGAATACAATAATAGGTGAGAATGTTTCTTTGGTAATAAATATATGGAGGATTTACAAAGTATGTCAATAAACATGGCATGCTTTCATAATCCCTACATTAGTTAATCATCTTTAATGATATAGTCTCAGCCGGTACGCCCACAGACCACAGGGCATTCACTAACCGTATGATGCATATTTCAAACACAAATTGCTAAAGAATGGGTGAAATCTTGGTTGGCATCTAATAAACTTAGAAAGCAGAGAGCACAAGCTTCAACCATTTCAACCTTCAGTCATTTTTAAAAGAAAATAAGTACAATACGTGTAACTGGACGGGCTTGACCAGAATGAGCTGCAGTGAAAATCATATGGATCATGTACGGTGTGTTACGGCTTTCTGCACACACTCTCTCAAAAAGGACATGTTATCACACATTTTTGGGGGTTATGGAATTTCAACTCATTGTGTTTTTAACACATAATGACTCAAATTGTTTTTTTTAAAGGGGTGCCGCAACGGTGTTTCATGCATTCTGACTTCTTCACAATGTTAAACGTGCTGTCTTCTCATGCTTAACATTGTCAACTTGTCAAAAAACGAGTTGGGCGTATTACGTTGTATTTCTGTGCTCGATGCACTCTCCCAGCGATCGTACAGGATTCGGAAAGTTTTTTTCAAACATATAAAACTGTTTTTGGAGATTTGGAGATCGTTTGCAGGCCCTTTTTTTCCCCTTGCCGTGCTTTTCCGGGAGAAATAATTTGGCCAATAAAAGGAATATTTCGGAAAGTTTTTAATAATTCTGGATCCCTGTGTCGTCACATGGACAAAGCTTTCTGCAATTATAAAGACAAAAATTGATTCATTATAAAGCTATAAAGTGCTGATGTATGATTATTCTAAAAAGAACAAGGCGTATAATGATTTTTCCACTTTTACATACACAATTTGTGCACGAGTAAGATGAAAATATCCTTGCTGTTTTGTTTTAGCAACGCATTAATCTGTTCCTAGTCTCAAGGTCAGCGTGTTCACAGTTCAAACAAAAGAGCCATGAACGTCGTCCCTTATGTGCCTGCACCAATGCAATTAAGCGTTTATTAGCATGGCAAAGCTTACCAAGACATTTCAGCAAATTTCTATTGTTTAAATGCGTAGTAATAGCAGCACATGCATGTCAATAAGCTGAATTAGAGCCACATTTTCCCAGGTCACAACTGCTTTTTTCTTCTATGCGGTGATCAGCCTGAGCGCTGTTGATATAAAGGCTGTGTAATTATAGACTCAGAAACAGTTACAATGGAGACTCATGCATTATGTAGAATGCATTTTAATCCCAGCATCAGCTTTTTAAAATCAACATCGTTCACATCAGCAATATCTGTACAGGTTGTGATGCTTATACACATGCATTTTTAATGATGCTATGAAACGGTTGAATCATATAGACACTTAACTGGTTGTACAGTTAGTAATGTAAATTGTAATGTTTCTTCATACTTCATTTTCTTTTTTGTGCAAAAAATGCATTCTCTGTAAAGCTGCTTTGCCAAAATGCAAAACTGTGTAAAGGGCAATAGAAATAAAACAGACAACATCATGCTCTCTCTTTTTTTGAAGGTGTGTATGTGTTGATTCTGTTGGGTTCCGTCTGGTGCTGTTGTCTCCTGCGGCCCGCCAGTCACGCCCCTGTGCTGTTCCACCGAGACACAAACCTGCAGCGACTCCTGGATCTCCGCAGCAACCTGAGCGCCCAAGGGATCTCCTGCCATATGTGCTCGGGTGGGGCTCTTAATCAGTAAAGAATTGATTTCTTGAATATACTCCAGTGAATCATGGAAAACAAATGCCTTGACTCATTAATGCCGCTTTATTTCATTAGATAACAGATCCGCGCAGTTGCTCGCATGGCATGATGCACTTCAAGTAGATTAAAGGGCCAGGCGATAAACTGAGGCATTTGGTTTTGAGAAATGATGTTATTTGGGTGCTTGGTAACTTTGTAATCATTTCATTAATATGTCATTTACCAACGTTCAGTAAAGCTTAAAGGGCCGCAATCCCAGGTGTTTTCTGCAATGTAAAATAGTCAGAGGTATCCCCAGAATGTGTCTTTCAAGTTTCAGCTCAAAATACACCACATATCTTTCATTACAAGATGTTTTTGTGTGTGTCTCTTTAAATGCAAATGAGCTTCTGCTCCCCTCCCCGTATGCAAAATAGGAGGTAGAGCGCTTACTCATGTGCTTTGGATGACATCAAGACAAGCAATATAGTGGAAAGCGCAATTACGGCTGTAATGCCCTTTCCAACCAAAACCATACACTAACTGCAATAAAAATCACCTTAATGCCTTGTTCATAAATACAAATTAAATGGAAAAGACAAAAACATAGATAGAACAACATATGCTGACCATTTGCTGTATGAAATGTTGGCCATTGATGATTAATCATGTGCATGAATATTAGACATAAACCGGGATATAGGCAAAAACATGCATTCAGAGTACTTGTATATGACAGACAGGTATGTAAAGATCAGCAACCAGGTGTTATTACGTTGTGAGTAGCAATTTCTTCGTAATCTCATTGTCTTACAAATGCGCACCCTGTTTCTATCCGCTCTAAGTATTGTCGCAAGAAAACACTGAACTCACAGAGAAAGACACTGCTATAACTTCCTTTCGTTGTAATGAATAAGCTTTACAGAAATTATGTTGGTTACAAGTCTTCTAAACCGATGGGCGCGATGCGTTTTACCACTAACGTTATGACACAACTTCTGTCTTTGGACCAATGTAAAATCTCAGGATTAGCCCCGAACATGTAAACAACAGCAGCTAACATGCTAACCCCGGGAGCCGGAGATACATTCGGCAGAAGGCGACTGGCCGGAGCCTGGTCTTCCGGGTGCTGGGCCACCTGTTCCCGGAGTTTAGATTTTTCAACCTTTCTGTCTACTGGGAGCTCTAGCCCCCGACCTAGGGGTCGCATCGACTTGCGGTCAGCTTCGTTCGAATGCCCCGTCGGAGACCTTTCCAACGAGGAATCGTTTCGTTGGCTCCTTTCTGTAAGTCTTTCCGGACTGGAGATACTGACTGGTGATATGGGTTTGTCGATCCGAAAAAAGTGGTTCTTTCCAAGAGAACCACTTCTGTGTTTTCTTAGACAATTTTGGCATCTGCTCATGCCTGAAAATGGCTGACAGCGTGTATCTAGCAAGGTGGGAACTAAGCGCTCATAAGGCGGAGTCTGTGAGCGGTCATGGGCAGGCGTAAACAATGTGACATCAGATTGTTAGGGTTTCCCCAAAAGGAGATTACAAAAAGAAGAACAGATGGATTTGTATAATTACAGGGTGTTTCTGCACACACGCTGGCGACTCAATTTCTGGTAGATAAACATTTAATAGTGCATTTTCTGGGATAGCGGCCCTTTAACCGATCAGTTGTCCATGTAGTACATTCAAATATTAATATACCAATGAGTCCAAAGTCTGAGACCACTGGTCTTCCATCCGTGTTGCAACAGTTTTGGAAAAGGCTTTTTCTGTTCTGAAATGACTGTATTCCTGTGTACAAGCCAATAATGGGTTTGGGTGATGAGTGTTTGACTCAAAGGTCTGAGCTTTATGCAAACCAGTCAAGTTCTTTCACTAGATTGAATCAAACATTTGTTTTTGAATCTTGCTTTGTGCACAGGGCATTGGAATAGGAAAGGGCCCTTTCCAAACTGTTGCTATAATATAAGAATCACACAACTGTCTTGGAAATCATTATGGTGCAGGATTAAAGGAACAGTTCATTCTGTTGAACACAAAATATATTTTAAAGAATGTAGGACAGCAAACAGTTCTGTGGCACTTTTGACTACCATTGTCATTTTTCCTACTATGGTAGTCAATGGGATCCAATAAATGTTTGGTACAAGCTTTCGTCCAAATATCTTTCTCAGTGTTCATCAAAATGACTCACGGAAATTACTAAAGTAGTCAGTTCTGTTCGTTAGAAGGGAACGTTCCAATCCACAACCCTACATACACAGCATGCAAACAAACTTTGTGTAAAACATGGTGATTTACTATATGTTACCTCAGCATGACTTGAGAATGTCTTGTGCATGTGCTTTAAAGAAAACTAATAAAAAAACAATTAAACATTTTTTACATGAATTTCATGTTAAAATGTAAAAAGAAGCAGATTTTTATTTTTTTTATATAAATTCAAACGGTTAAAAAATTTACAATTACAGAAGACTGCAAATTTACAAGAAAACGGGGGATTGTAATTTTACAGGGAAAAAAATTTTCACTCTTAAAAATGAACCCGAGGCACTTACGGTTGGGTATCATTTGTATTTTATCAATTGCGATTTTGATTCCACTTATCGATTCTGCTTCTTGTCTATTCCCAGTGTCAATTCCAAAGTAGTACCTAGGAAATAGGAGAAGTAGTAAGGTATTTTGTATGTAAATTTGTAAATTTAGCCTACATATCATAGTTAAACTATGCTTACTATAGTTCAAATATTGGCTTTTAATGAGATATTAGCAGATCACAAGTTCTGCCAAAAATGTGCACACAGGATTTTATAAGAGGAATTGAAATGTTAATTTTACATCAAGTATTCGATTCCTAACCTTAAGAATCTGATTCCAGAAGTGGATTTTTAATCCTCAATCCTAGTTTCGACGCTAGTTTTAGTGAAGTTTTACTTCCTAATTTGTGAAGTTCATTCTTGGTTATGCATTAGCACAAACATAGTGTGTGATTCCTTGCCACAGTGATGCTACATTCTAATCCAAGATAACCGCATATAACTGAATGCTACATATGGGACAGAACGTTAATTGAACCGACTGACCTGTTTCACTGTCTCACAGGTGTTTTTATGGAGCGACCTCATAATCTGCACAGCACTGCTGTCTCCACAAGCTCTACCTCAGGAAAACATGCCACAATTCCCCCAATCCAGACCAAACCAGTATCCACCAACACAGCACAGACACTCACAGGTTTCATTTTCTGCTCTATGACTGTATGATGAACGGCTGAAAAATACCCACACCTGTTTAAAGTTTGTTTTAGAAACATCTTCTCCTGGAAAAACTAGGTCAGATACCAGATTAAAGTGGTCAGGATGCTAAATGACTTCAAGTAGATTCTACAACTTTGTCATAGATGCCACATTTAACAGTGTTAATTTCTTATAATGTTATTTTTCAGGTGGTCTTTTCACTGTTTATGTCTTTAAACTGGATTTGGGTTCTCCTGTCCCTGTATATCGCTATTCACTGACTGCCAATGTATCTGCACCTTGGCAAGCATCATCAAGTGGCCATGGGGATGTGCCATTCTTTCAGGTCTGTAGGCATACACAAAAACAGCTATAATCATGTTGCTATTTGAATATTTTCTAATAAACAAAGCAAAAATATTCGATTCACACAGCTGTAATGAGCCATTTTTCACACTGTTTAATACCTTCGCGGTGCAAAAAACATTACCCCTTGTCTGCTAATGCCTCTCTGAAAAAAACAACAATGCTTTCAATGTACGCAATCTGTTCCTCACCCTTCAAATTCCATCATCCTCCGAAAAATTGACACGACATAATGTCTACTGTGTGTGTTCATATCACCTCAGCATGCCTCAATTGCCCTTATAGCCCCATTCCATCTGAGCTGACAAACACTGATCGATGTGTTGTCACGGTAACAGGCCTACAGAAGTCCCCATAGCAACTTCAGCACGCGGATGACTGTGTGTGTTTCTCACGCGTATCACCCCCGCCCGAGATGGATGCTTACTCTGCGGTCATGTGACGGCACCCGGCGCTGGATGTCGGAGTTTGAGTTTTATGTGGCTTTGGATGAGCAGCAGAACAGCAGGTGGGGGACACGTGACTCTCTAAAGCATGGAAAAATTGACATCATGTTTTATGTGCATGCCAGGGTGGAATACGATGACAGACTCTATAATTGTTCCACGTACAATATCAAAATATTTAGAAATATTAACTGCAATGATTGGTTGTTGAATCAAACGTGTCACATTTCATCCTAAAATAAAATAAAAAAAATGAGTACTTTACACAAAGACTTCACATAAAAAAACTGTTATTTGACATGGTTTTCATGATTTTTTATCAATTTTATGACAATTTTAAAAAATCTATTTTTTTTATGTGGTCATGTTTTTATTGTGTTCGTTAGCTGTATTATTTAAGTTATTTATGGCTTAAATCAAAACAAACCAACTGCAGTTTTGCTCTTAATTTGCATATATGACTCAAACATATTCTTTACATGTTTTGTCTGATTCATTAGTTTTTCACAGACAGCTTTGTCTATATTGTAGAAATGCATTTCTCTTTTGACAGGAAGCTCTATTTTGCCCAGCACACGATCAGTCCATACCCCAGTCGTGTGTGTGCGGAGCCACCGGGCTGTGTGTTCAGCTCAGGGCCCGATGGACCCACTCAGGGCCGTTTCTATGCACCACGGCCTCCAGGTAAACTCTTGAGATTGACACGTTCAAACATTAGGGTCTTAAATGTGTTTGGAACTGTGTGTTTAATCTTGACCGAGAGGATGTTAAAATAGAAAATATACACTTTTTGTCAAAGTAGTAACGCGTCCACACTTGTGTTCCTCTAGCTCCATTGGTAAAGCATTGCATTGCATTAACAGTGCAAAAGTCATTGGTTTGAACCCCTGGGGCAAACACACACTGATAAAAATGTTTACTTTGAATGCACTGGAAGTTTCTTTTGATACAAGTGTCTGCACAATATGTACACTTCAGTTAAATCTAAGTCTGAACTTTACAGATTTGTTGCACACAATGAGTAGCTCACCAACAACAATGTCCAATGGGTTTTTATTCAACAGTTATTTATGGTTTAAGAGATAGTGTACCCAACAATTATAATACTTTGAAGAATACAATGGAAGTCATAAGAGTACTTATTGATTTTCAATATTCATATTTTTGCATGAAATAATAAGTCATATGAGTTTGGAATGGATTAAGGGTAAATATTGACAAAAAGATTTTTTTTAGGTCAACGTCAAATGGATGCATGTATCTCTGTGCTGTTTGCCTTTTAATTCAAGCTTTTTGCTTTTTTTTCTACTTAATACAGAATATATTCTATTATATATATATATTTTTTTTTTTTTCAAATAGTTGCCGTGGTATAAAGCATCAAACATCACACTGCTGCAAGACATGATCATTTAAAACATGATGCATTCCAAAATACTCTTGAGCAATTTTCCTTGTATACGTTCTTGTTTGGCAACATGATGTTTTGGATGGTTGTCTTTCAATCCTCTTTCATTACTATGTAATACATCATATTTATCTCATCAGTCACTACTCAGGTAAAGGTCTCCAGGACATCTGGATTTAACCCTTGCAGTGGAGGTGGTTGTGGGAAACCAGCAGTGCGCCCTCTAGTGGACACGGGAGCCATGGTCTTTGTGGTTTTCGGGATACTGGGGGTCAACCGCACTCAACACTCGGACAACCATGTTATTGGAGATCTGGTGAGACAGAATTAAACTTTAGTAACTTGGTGCAGAATGACCTGTTATACAGTAATACACACTATACAGGTGTTTACAGTAAACTAACCACAATGACTCCATCCTATGAGAATAAGAATCTCGGCATTCTAAAACATACGCACTTATATGCCAAAGACAACTGAATAGTATAGGTTACTATTTGCTGTGGATTTTTGAAGTCTGTTCATATTTTTGGGGTGTTCACTGATCCTTGGAGGAGGAATATGGAGAGTTCTCTTATACGATTCATGTGAAAAAGCTATCCACATTTTCTTACTGAACATTCGGTGAAGGACGAACGGTGCAGAATCAACATATATTTCTAAGTTTTATGTCGTGACTTTTCTTTATTTGCCAGTTTTCTAAATCATTGAACTTTCTATTATTTCCAGGTTTAAGCTAAAAAAAAAAACAGACTTTTGGACCCCACTGTATATTGATAGATTTTCTTTGAAGCTGAAGATGATTTATGAATTATTAATTTTCTGATTATAGACTTTGCTCTTCCTCAAAGGGCAACGTGATCTATGATCCAGACTTTGATCTCTTTAATGAGATCGGGCACTTGTGCCAGCTGTGCAAAGCCATCAGTGCCAATACCAAGCTGGTGAAACCTGGTGGAGCTCAGTGTTTACCATCAGGTGAGACAGAATCGTCCACCAGAATCGTGTTAATCCGATCATGGTGGTCTTGTTTTTACGAAGCTTTTATCTCCCGCAGGCAACAGCCTCACGTCCATTCTGCCCCTGCTCCACCCTGACTGTCACTCTCTTCCTGAACCCAACCTCTTGCCGGGTCAGTTATCTCATGGTGCAGTGGGTATGCAGGGCGGTAGAGTGCACTGGATATCTATGGCGTTTGAATCAGTGAGTCCACTCACTCATATGAATTAAAGGGAAAGAATGAAAATGTACTTATTGTATGTAGTTTCAGATCTGTTAAATTCAGTATGACTTAAATAAAAAAGAAATGCAGTTTGATTGATATTAATTGGAATTGGAATTTTATCTCATTTTGGACCCAAATTCTTCATATATATATATATATATATATATATACTGTGTGTGTATGTATATGTATATATATATATATATGTGTGTGTGCATTTATAAATACATTCAAAAATATAAACACAAACTTTTATTTTAGAATCGATTAATTGTGATTATTCAATTTGACACCTCTAGACTTGATAACCCTTAGGCACATTATTTTTTAATTGTATGGAAAAGACATGGCGCAAAAGAGTACCACTAATGAAAAATCTCGAACGAGGTGAAACATTTTAATCAGATGAGACCAATATGAGGGTGATGTAATGATGCGAAAATTTTATATCTGGCTGAACTTTTCCTTTAAAGACTACAAATGGCAAGAAATTATAAAGTGGCTAAGCGTTCTCCGTTCTTTGTTTTCATTGTTTCCGCACTTCAGACCACCTTCAAAGGAAAGTCTTCGTTTCAGACTCACTCTGATTTCCTCCAATGGGAGAGCTTCCTGCAGAAACAGCTTGCATCACTCCCAGTTTCATCTGCCCTGAGGCGAGGGTTCCAGACCTGCCAGCACTGGAAACAGATCTTCATGGAAATCATAGGCAAGAGAGCAAAAATAGCAAGAGAGAGAAAAGAGCCTTGATTAACATGACCAATTTGAGAGGAATTAGTCTGGGGCGCAGACATCATTAACACGAGTATCTATTAACCTGAGAATCAAGAAATGACTAGGAGAGTGAGACCGCATTCATGTGCTCTATTTATAATGCAATGAACAACATTTTATCTCCCCCTCATGGCCTCTAGGTGTGGAGAGCGCCCTCTACAGTCTGCTGCTGTCTCTTGCCATTTGCATAGCATCAGTGGCTGTGTTTACTGCTCATCCTCTTCTGTTGATGCCCATCCTGCTGAGCATTCTGGGTAAATAATGTCTTTTTTGCATCATATTTTGATAGCTTTCTTGTACTGAAACATTGTATGCTGCCAATTTTATACCATTTTTTGTTCATGCTTTATTCTTAATTTACTCTCATTTACATTACAGTTTTTTATTGAAAATGCAAAAATTTTCTTTATAGAAAATTTCAGGTTTTATTTCTTTTTCTTTTTTTGGCATAGGCCTTAATACTGTTTTGTCAGTGTTGTAACATATACACTGTAAAAAATAATTGTCGGTTTTAGTTGTATCAACTTATTGTTATTCGTAGACACAACGAATTATCATAAGATGTTTTTATATTTTTGTACATTAAACCATTACATTAATAAGATTTAATGGCATTATTATACAGCTCATAATCAACAAATAAAGTGCCATTAAACAATAAAACAATATTTTAGGCCACAATCAAAAGAAAAAAAGACTAAATGTAAAATAAATAAAATATTTTTAGGATGCTTTGTTACAGTATAAGTAAGCACACTTTTGCATTTCATTTTTCAAAATAATTTTGCAGTAAAGCAAAAACAACATCAACAATAATTATACATATAAGTAACATCTGGATGTATTACAGAAAAATCTCAAGGGCTAATTATATAGTCTTTATTTACCTAAAATATAAAATCATTTATTTTTACCCTCATGTTTTGAGGTGGAATGGAACCTAAACATTTTTCTTTGAGATTCATTGTTTAATTTTCTACAACTTGGTCTTAACGGGCTTGAAATGTGGTTTAAGCAGATCCCTTTGGATTTTGTGATGCAGTCTCTGTGTTTGAATAGTGACATCAGCCTGTTTCGGTCCTTCTGTTCGATTTAATTGACTCAAGTAATACGTACAGGTTGTGAAAACCAACGCCTTTGAAATGTGCAGCTCTATACCCAATCTCATTTATATGGTAATACAATATGCCAAACATGGCCGTAATTTAACTTGCTTTCAGCAGGGAAATATCATCACTACAAGTGATTACTCAGACTGAACGAATACACAAATTATTCCAAATGAAAGGAGACTCTGAAAATCAGCACACTCCTAAGGGCTGAACAAAACAAGGAAATATAAAAAAAAGTGGTGTAATGATCAGTGAATTGAACACGGCCTATTTCTGACTCAACGACATGCCGTTTTTCCCATAATGCATTCCTTGACACTTTAAAAGACAACTTTTGAAATGTGGCATTCACATCACTAACGGTTGAGCTATAAAAATCACTTCTTGAGCCATGAAAATTGTAATTGTAAAACTGTCAGTTAGTACGACAGTCCCAAATGATGTTGCCGAGGACTTGTAAAATGTGTATCTTGTTGGCAGGTATGGTGTGCCTGGTGGTGGCTGTGATGTATTGGCTTGGCTGGGAGATGGGTGCAGTTGAAGCTATCTCTCTCTCCATATTGGTGGGCTCTTCAGTGGACTATTGCTTACATCTGGTGGAAGGATATATACTGGCTGGAGACATTGTGACCTCAGGACTGACGGATCAAAGTTCGGTATGATTACCATTTATATGTTTCATTGCATTGCTGAGTGGTGGTTGGACAGTGCTTAAAGCTCTAAGCACGTACCATGAGACATTCCTGGCTAGATCCCAGGTAGGGGCAGTACTTGAACTGTTAAGCCACTGGGATTTCCTATCACCAATGCGCCCTTGAGCAATACGCTGAACCTCAGGGCACTGCAGGGAAGTCATTTCTTTCAGTGCACTATAAGCCGCCCTGAATAAAATAGCGTCTTCGAAATAAGATCTCACCAGTTCGTGTAGCAAGTCGTATGCATCAGAGTTTATCGCCATCATAACTCTGTAAGGCGACCTTTTTTATCAATTAAAGGGATAGTTCACCCAAAAATCTACATTCTGTCATCATTTACTCACGCAGAAGTGTTTTTAAACCCATGTTTTAATGTTTTAAACCCGTCCGTGGAGTGTTTAAACCCTTAACTTCTGGTACACATTCGCAAATAATAGAGTACCTGATGATTATTTCTGATATCAAGAAAAAGAAACCGAGAAGAACCGTTACTTGGCTAAACTTGCCACTCCAATATTTTTAATTAAGAATGCGATACCACGCTCAACCGCTAGATGTCAATGTCCCATACGGCTTCTTTAAACGCGACAGAACAACATGACCCATCAACAAATTGTTTATTTAATGAAATTATTAAACAATAAAATAATATAAATGAACATAAATTAAATAAAATAGAAACAGTTATATTATTAGTCATGAGCCGGACCGATAAACAAACACAGACTGGTAGTTAAAGGAGTAGTGCACTTAAAAATTTTGACCCCCGTTGACTTTCCATAGTAGGAATAAAAATTACTATGGAAATTTTAAAGTTAACTACTCCTTTAACTGCAGTCGGGCGCTCGCGCGTTCAATGAAACAGTCTATACATTCATTTATATATAAATTTGATCATTTTGATTATATAAACGTATATGTATTTTATTTTGGCAGTCAGCCAACAAGTCAACCAGAAAAGTCCCATAGCTCCCTGTCCCTCCTTAAATTGAATACGTTTTCACAACTTCACAAATTATCTTTCATTTACAGGACTCATCCATCAAGCGACAGCTACGGACCCTCGAAGCAGCCAATCACGTGGGGGTTGCAATAGTGTCTAGTGCCGTCACCACGGTGATATCGACCATTCCTCTCTTTTTCTGTGTCATTGTGCCTTTTGCAAAGTTTGGTCAGATTGTGGCCATCAACACAGCAATTTCCATCGCGTACACACTATCGGTCACTACCGCTCTGCTGGCGACAATGGGACCAACTGACTTCACTCGACCCCCTGGAGCCGTGCTCAAAGCCGCTGGGGTCGTCCTCATACTGGCTGTCTGTGGAGGTCTCTTCTGGTGGACTGGATCACAATTTGCTCCTGGCGGACTGATGTAAAGGTGGTGTCAACAAATCACACAACACATTCCTGCTGTTGTGATTTCAAACCAAGGAAAAATTTATTTTAGGTTTTACGTGATTTATGTGTGATGTGATTACTATGAACATAAGCCAGTTTTCCAGTTTTACTGGAACTTGGGAACAATATGATATTAAGTATTATGTGGCACAGTTTCAGAAGGTAGCAAGTATTAGAAGTAGATTAATAATGTCGGAGACATCCGAAAAACCCTCTCCGAATTTATTTTCAGCAAAGAGAACCATGCAAGAGAACTCTGTCTGGGGTGTACATTTAGTGTTAATGTATGTCTAAAAAGAAAGGATTTTTCTCGCTGCTTTGTTTCTCATTCATCACTTAAACTGAAGTGACTCAGAGGTCACATGAGGATATGTTTTACTCTGGTTCTTACGAGACGTGTGATGAGTCCCTCGGGTCTATAAAACAGGAAAGAATATGAATTCTGTGAATTCTTGCATGGGGGAAACAAAAGCGACTTTAGCACATTCTGTCCTTCTGAAGCGTTGTGACAGGGTTGGAGTTTCAAGTTCAGATAAACCCAAGACAGTGGCTTCATGTAACAACACTGTAAATGATTTCTGTAGAAATTACAGTATTACTGGCAGCAGTTTGCCAGTAACTTACTGTAGATTTACATTTATGTAAATTACTGGCTACAGTTTGTTCAAATATAAATGATCATTAAACATTAACAATTCTTTATCCTTACAGAAAAAAAACTAAAAAATAACAGCCTCACCCAAAGCATTCTGGGAACCAAAATTAGAATAAAAACAGAAAAAGGTTTATGTGGATTTCAGGTTCTCAGAATTCTTTGCATGAGGCTGTAAGGATCTGTAAAGATAAAGACTTGTTAATGTTTAAATATTTATTTATCTTTGAACAAACTTTTGCCAATAAATTAGATAAATATAAATCTACAGTAAATTACTGGCAACTAGCTGCATAACTACAGCAAAAACATTTACCGTAATCCTTGTTGGAACAAATTATGTTCGAATGACTGAATATTTAAATTCGATTATTCTTATCATTTTTTTTACATTCGTTCCCATGTCGTGCAAGTCTGTACCATGGGGAATTGCTCAGACAATATCTTTCTTAATTAAAATTTCCAAGCAAACACATAACTGCAGTAATTTAATTGACATCACAATCTATAAAAGTTTACAGAGAAAATGTATTCCATTGTACTACCGAAGTAGCCATACGTCAGTGTTCATATTTTCTTATTTCTCTTTACATCTATGATAGCCAAGCGTAAGAAAAACGTCTTAAAACAGCACACTGTTTTTTCTACCCTTTTTATATTATATTCGATGTCTAAGAGTAATTGAAGACAATATATGTTGCCAAATTCATATAGACATTATATAAGTACATACAAACTCATAATGGTCAACACAGTTCTGACAATTGAGGGATGTGTCAACATTTGTTAATATGTAACAATAAGACTTTAAGTATGATATTGTTTTGTAGTAGTCTGACTATGTAAATAAACCAAGCCTGGTTACAGTTTACGGTAACATTTTTGTATGCTGAGACACTTGTGTGTATTTCAAAGTAAACCATGGAAAAACCTTTCTTTGTTTTCCCACAAACGTTTAGGGGCATTGTCTGGATTTTGTATGATGAAAGTGTAATGTCATGGTGAATTTCATGCTGCCTTTTAAAATTCTTGTGAAAGAAACATCGAGTTCTACAGAGTATTGTTGTGCTTGAAATATGGTTTGTTAAAAGCTCTCGGTGAAACCTTTGTTTGTTTGTGTATCTGTGTATCTGTGTGCTGAACGAATCCACTTAAAGTTCACCCAAAATGAAAATTCTGTCATCATTTACTCGCCCTCTTGTCATTTCAAACCTGTTTATCCGCAGAACACAAAAGAAGATATTTTGAAAAATGTCGTTAACTGGCCCCCATCCACTTGCATCTGTTATGTGTTCCTAAAATGGAAGTGAATGGGTGCCGCCGCTGTTTGATTACCAACTTAATAGTGTTCTGCGTAAGAAAGAAACTAATGCAGATTTGAAATGACAAGGGGTGAGTACATTTTTTTATTTTGGGTGAACCATCACTTTGATCCAGTGTGATTTTTATCTGTTTTGATTGTGTATTTTGAAAGATAAACGGCAACAAAGCAGCAATGTTCAGAGCTGACCTTCAATTGCCTTGGTCCTTTAACCAGCAGTCTGGAAATTATAAACCACTTCAGCATCAATCCACTCAATGT
Organism: Triplophysa siluroides; assembly: GCA_006030095.1. NCBI lineage: Eukaryota > Metazoa > Chordata > Actinopteri > Cypriniformes > Nemacheilidae > Triplophysa > Triplophysa siluroides. The sequence goes on along the minus strand of VCII01000010.1, from coordinate 1,949,955 downwards.
CCTTATAATAGCTGGATACAGTGCTCCGAATAACCTCTTGCAGAGAGTTCACCTTCATTAAAAAAGGTTACGACTACAAATGCTCACCTTAGGTGGTTCTTCTGGCCATTCAAATTCAGTACAATATACTTCATATACAGTATTCATTATTGATGTTACAGCATTAATGGAATAACAGACGTTTTAAAATATGTCAGAGGAAAAGTAAAAAGGGGTGCATTACATTTGAAAACAATGAGACAGTAAAAAACATTAAAATCATGTTACATTGCAAAACTGTGTTGTTCTAAATGATTTGAAATAGCTTTAAAATATGCTTCACTTTTATGCAACCCATTATTTTTTACATTTTAGATCAAATATCGCTATATGACTTATAGACAGTATTAATCTGACAAAATGGCACGTCTGAGGTATTTATAAAATGTTAAAAGGCATTGATCAAATAAAAAAACCCCACTAGACTTTGTAACGTGCACAATCGTATTAGTCACCGACTTTATATTTGACTTTATTTAGCTTCTCCCATCAATTCTGCTTAATTTTTAATGCTGGAAACGGTAGATAGGCATTAATAATGCACTGTGGTGACCATTCATAATTGATGATCTGTTATACAGCAAATGCGATGCCGATATGTGGTTTATTTGAAAATCCACACAGTCATCAAGATGCGCAGGGAAACCAAACTCCATCCACCTTCGGACACCGTATGTGCATTTTCAGCTCAGACCTTAAACCCATTCGAACAATAATGCAATTCTATTCATGAGTATCTTTACATGCAGATAAATCTTTAAAAGCATTCAAAATGACATGACTCAGCCAAGTGTGTTCACTGTCAGACATATTTTCTTCTAGCATAAACTTTCTTTTCTTACATTTGCTAACTTATTGAATTGGTATGATCGGGCTTCCATTCATCTAATGCATTTCCTGAGTCTAGAAGACAAAATGTGACAAAACATTTCAAAATGAAAATAACATTTTATGAAATAGATGCACTTGTTAACACTATGTGCAATACATAGGTGAAAATTAGCTATACAATATAAATAAATTGCATCTTTTGTCTGCAATTACACATACCCTTAATTCTCATCGAGTTATCTATGGTTTAGTGTACTTTGAATACATTAATACATATTTACATACATACATATGATAAAATGCATAAACATGTACCAAGTCTTGTGGGAACGGCGGTCAAAGTGAATTGCTGAGGTAACATTTCAGATTGTGGTAAAACATTTGACGCTTGCCTTTCCCACTTTCTCCTTAAAACAAACACCCTATTTCGAACAAGAAATAACAGGGGGATTTCAAACATTAATAACGCTAAAGAAAATGTGCTTTGATTAGCAAAATGTTCAAGTGCTCCGCTACTCTAAAGCCCTATGCTAGTATGCATATTCAGATACATTTGAAGAACTAGATTACAAGTTAGTTGATCATTTGCGCAAACGGCGGTACGTCCGTGTTCTCTTGCAGAAATGTATACAGAGCAGGTCAAGAGCACAGCACACGTGGCTTGAGGTGAAGTAAATCAGTGCTCGGGTCAAAGGCGTTGCAGATGAATCACATAAACCTTAAAACATCAATTAAAAACCTAAATCCTAAACAATTGAAATCTAGTGTCTCTAAAATGATTCAGCGGGTAGAACAAGTGGGAACCTGAGATTTAAAAGAGCTTTAGGTAAATCCATAAAGGCAAACAGGTGTGAAACGGTCTCATGAGAGGAAAAGGGTGCCTGAAATGAAAAGTCAACAGCCAGTTCTGCAAGAGACCGAGGTAGGAGAGCCGTCATGTCGACTCCATACGTCACTAAATTATCTAAAAGAGTAACACCTCGGATCAACTAATGGAACCCCTGTGGATGTTCACTAGCACACTCTATTCTACACTTTTCTGTTTTAAGATGAAACTGTTTGAAAAACAACTCGGGTAGGTAAACTTTTAGCCAAACTTTAACCGTCTCAACTGACATTCGACATCAGCAGTAAAAGAGTTATTTCAAGAGACCGACCGCATGCACGTGTGGCGTAGGGCTCATTTGCAATAGCACCGTCCAACCGCTCCACCACACACTGAGGTACAGTATTGATAGAAATGACTCTTTTACATCTGATCAGTTTTGCCTCCGCTGGAGCGGCGTCCCATCTGAAGATGTGAAACCCGCTAAAACTAAAATCCTCCGTGAAGATTTCCTACACCACACTGGCCAGAAAAGCTGTGACATTAACAAGTTATACGTAAAGAACGTGGATCTTTTGTCAGGGTAGATGGCGTGTTTAATGGAATGAAATGCAAACGGATGAACTATTGTCCGTTCAAAGACTTTTGCTGTTGTTTTAAAGATCATCATGTTAAAAAATGTGTTTCTAGAAAAACCAGTAATGACCTAGGTTCTGTGATCCAATACGACACATTACAACGATTGTAGAAGGTGGCATCTGCCCTGACTACAGATCCATACACCCAGATTTCATTTATGACATGTTGGTTACAAAAAGGACCAAGAAGTATAACATTTTAGTGCCGGACTGCAACCAATGATTAAAAAGAATCAAAAAAGGAAGTTCATACAACAATTCATTGTAAATCCAGTCTGCTAAAACAAATTATAATTGTGTAACTTAACAACAACTCCTTTCTTCTTTTTAGCTAAAGTAATTAACAGCAAGAAGACATGGGCCACGTTTTGTTTATTAGTCTTTTTTAGCATAATAATTGTGTCTGGAAAATTTCCTAAAGTATGATAATAATGGGCAGGGGAAAATTCAGATTACTGGCCTGGAAATAACTGGTACTACAGATGCTGGTGCCGTCACGTTCACAATTTCTTGTTCGTGTCCACGTCCTGCTAACTGTACTACATGCATCTCTTTGACATACAGTGACATGAGCTCAACAACAACAGGTAACCAGACCAACAAGGCTGTTTATGAACAAACAATGCCGGATAATCTTAAGCGGAGATGGACGTTCCCCCACACTGCAGCGGTAATCTTGTTTCAAGGTCGATAAATCTGTGAGGAATGCCCTACTCCACTTTTCAACTCAATCCCACTCTTGAATAGTCAACTGGCTTGATGAAGGTCTGACTGTTAGGTTGTCCTGCAGGAGGTCCTCAGTGTATCTGTGTTTGTCGCTCTCGGCTCATAAAAGAAAAAAGGGGGAGGGGTTCCATGGGGTGATCAACATCCGCCCACCCAACCCAACCCAACCCACCCTCACGTATCATAATTCCCTTCTTTTTTGCCCTCGTTCCCTAAAGTATCCATCAAACTGAATACGATCCCCCCTCCACGTGTTGCCCCAAACGTAACAATTAAAAAATAAAAGGTAAAAACAAGGTCTACTGCGGAATGGCTTTACTCCTCACAGTCAGTAGGGGATGCCAGAGCCCCTGTGATCTACTGAGGTGCGGTTGGCGTTCTTGCGGCTGGTCCGTCGAGTCTGGGTGTTCTTGGTGGCCGGGGGGCTCCGAGCGATGGGCGAAACCCTCCCCCTGGGGCCTCTTCGCTTCCCCCTAGGCCCTGCACGGCCCCTCCCGGCCACTAGGGGTCACTTCTTACGGGAGTGAAGTGTGTCCTGAAACTTGGTGCTCGTGTAACGCACGTGGAAGCCCTTCTTGTTGATAGTGTCGTCCGAGCGGAATTTGATGACAATGGAGTCACCAGCTGAATAAATCTCCTCCGGAGGCTGGAAACGCAAAAAACGACAAGGTCAAACGTAAAAGGGCACATCGCTGTAATTGGAAGCTACTTTGAAACTGTACTTTGTTATTTACATCGTTAATAAGTTAAGTTGCTACGATATTTCAAAACACGTCCTTATATTGAGGAAAAAATATGATTTGTTTTACACACAGAAATTAAAAGTACTTTCAGTCACATACGATGACTCGTATCAATAACCTCAAAATCAATTTATCAATAACCTCAAAATCTAACTTATTATATTACACAAAGCGGGTCAAATCACGAAGGCCAACATGAAAAACGATCCTCTGCATACTACACTATATTTCTGTAATGCCACTGTTATTGGACATCTTTGTAGTCTAAATAATCGTGACTGACTGTGAATTAGGGTTGTCACGGTACCATAAACATATCTTACGATACTATACCAGCCGAAGTATCACGGTGCTGTCTCATGTTCATAATTGATATCTACAAAATAAATCAAATTTCCTAAATACACAGATTTAAATGAAACATTTAGTATTTACTAGTATATTTGATTATGGTAATATTTACTATGGTAAGACTAAAAAACACTAGTGTCTAGGAATTTTACTAAAGTTAACTATAGTAAATACTAAAGTACACTAGAACATTTTTTACTAGGAACTAATACAAATGTGCGAGAAATTTATAAAGGGATAAATAAAAATTTGAAACTAAAATGGCCAGTAGGTGGAGGCAATTTTTTTTCGTCGTGGCTGATTTATTCAAGAACGAAGCAAGTGACTTGATAAATGACTCACTGAATCATTATCTCGCCCGAGTCGTTCAAAACAAGGATTCATTTAGTAAATGTTTATATGAACGTTAATGCGCATGTAACGTTCATTACGGCACTACGATGCTACCGTTTGAAAATTAGAGCGGTATCGCAGGTATTTTGAAGCTTTAGCATCGCGGTGCTACCGTAACACTGGTATTTTATCACACCACTACAGTAGTTGTTAAGCCGCAGCCACACTTGACTTTTTATTACATTGACTTCCATTCATATGAATGCTAATGCATCAGACCGGAAACGCAAGCCCATCCCAAGATATTTCGCATTTGCAGCAAAGTTTGAGTTTGGTGAACTCTAACCTGCAAATTCGCATCACACGTGAGTTCGTGAGACCAATAGAAGATTAAAACGTCACCGCATGACCTCTCGGAACAGAAATGTAAAAAATGTAGAAATCGCTCCCGCCCGTTTTCGCAGCACGGTACGAACGAATTTCGCATGCTCAAAGTCAAGTCCGACCGTGGCATTAGAATAGCTGCACTTTAAAGCAGTTGAGCTTCTGGCATGCTACAGAAAAAAAATATAAGTACTGTAAATTGGTAGCACTGCTATTTTCAGTAACTTACACTCAGTAACATAGAAATGTTTCTATAACAATACCATCACTTAGCATTTATAATTAATTAGTATGCAGGAACAGCATACTGTGTATTATTTTCATTTTAGCGCACTTCAGCCTAATTGTTTTTGTTCCATCAGGCTTCTGACTTGTTCCAGAATGTGTCAGCCCTACCTGTGTGAGCAATAATTTATGAACGTTATGCCACTCTCGGCTGTCTGTAGTGTTGGTTAAGTTTTGATTGTTGGATTAGATTCAATTTACTCCCATCAGAAGAATTTTGCCTCCAGTAACAATAAATTAAAGAGTTTTTAAAAGTCTCTTACTAATAAAAAATCTAGACAGCTGCACCTGGCACAAGGTTGTTTTCCAAAATTATAATTTATTAACTACTTTAATAATTTTGCTGATAAATTTGCTAAAGCAATTTAGTTCAATACATGAACATTTTATTGTGCTAATTACGAACGTTAGCTTAGCAACATGGTAACAACATTCCAGTGAATTTCCGCGCGTTAGTCAAACCAAAGCCTGTTTATGGAAGTCGTGTCACCAGGTTTCCATGTTTATAACGCCTCCAGCTATTTCAGTTATAGCAAGACAACAGTCCTATCTTCTTGAATCAAGGAAAGCAGATATTTCTACAAACTCTGGCAAAAAAAGTATTAATTAGCATATTTAGTAATTAAACCTGACATCAATTCTACCATAAAGTTGGTTCCAAAGCTTAAATTCCACTAAAAATCACTTTTTTCAAGGCCGTTTTAGTTCCTGCACAAGCTGGCAAGTGCCTTACAAGACTCCGTGTAGACCCCTACATTGTATTATTATTATTTTTTTTAAACTGTTTTGGGATGGATTCCATTGTGCATTGAACAGCGAAAAAAGAAGATTGTAATTTAATTTTGACAGAGTGTGTGACTCTTCTCCGACCAAAACTAAATGGGTTATTTTGGGCTGTGACAGCCTAATGGCATAGTACGTTAAAGCCAATGTTGCTCCAGGGAGACATTCCCTGTTGTTACTGAATTGTCAAATGCTTTGGATTAAAAGCATTCTCTAAATGGCCCGTAACCAAAACATGATTGAGACAAATGTATAGTGTCTAACATCTCTGTTTACATTAAACACATCTTTTGGTCAATAAAAAGATTTCACCTGACAGCAGAACAAATACCAGACATCAACATCTGATCTGTGGTCTCGTCTGAAGTCAGAATAGGCTTCTTCTTATTTAACAAAAGTAAATGAAATCATACTCTCTGGAGCTCATATGCAGCCCAAATTATCCTCTCACTTGAAACTAGATTTTTACATTTGTACCATGCAAATTCACCATCTTGTGGGTGATTGCCAAGGTATTGCACTGTGGTTGCTAAGGTGTACGCTCTGGGTGTTTTTTCGCAATCACATATTCTGGTTTGGCAGATATATAATCATAGTTCACTGCATGCATAATTTGTACATTTTTTTTGTGATTAAATTGACAGATTATCTGATTATTTAATAGATAATATAAGTATTAATAATAAGTATTTAATTTTCAATTATTTTAATTGTCAGCTGGATATTTTTGGAGGGGCGCAAGAAAAATCTGGGGGGCAAAGCCCCTCCTAGACCTGGCCCTGGTTGACACTTAAATGTAATAATTCTGATGTTTGGTCATTCAAGTCACTTAATAAAATGCTAGTTTCGTAGAGCTGGTTGCCTGGAAATGTTTTTTATATTACATTTTCTTCTGAACATTTCAATGGTGTGTGCAAAAACATTTTCCATACAAATAAGATCATTCAAGTTAAGTGGAAATAAGATGCTGTTGCTAATGTTTCCACGGTTAATTTAACTTAATTGCTAAAACCATAAATATGCAATACACCATATAACACAACAACAAGTCTTTTGAAACCATGTGAAAATAAAAAAACACTTAAAACTCAAATCTTATGCAACACTTTGGCATCATGATGCTGAAAACCATTGGGTCTCATGTGGCTTTATGTCACGTGTTTTAATATGTGGAAGAGCAAATGAGATATATGAATTTTATAAAATATACTGGATTTGATGTTTATTCAAAGTACCTCAACAAAAAAAGTAACCTGTTTAGAAAGTAACCTGTTTGTGTTTTGAACAATATGGGCGAGTAATGGTGTAGTATAGCAAATAGCTAAATCTATAAAACAGTGAATCTGTAAAGCCTTACCCCTGATCCACAGTAGCGTCCCAGTCTGGGAGACTTGACATCGGCCCCGTCAAACAGCTCCATGTAATCATAGCCACAATCAGCCTCTTCTTCAATTTCAAAGGTCTGAAAGATGAGCTCCACTCCATAGCCCTTCTCTGCGGAGATCCCCCACTGGCAGTCGGACGCTCCAGGGTAGTTATTATCGCCAAACTGGGCGTGGGAGTAAAGGTCTTTAGTTTTGACCTCCGCTTTCAAACGGCCTCCACACTCTGGAAAAGAGAGGAAATGACATGTTGGGAGTAATTCACTTCTCAAAATACCACTGCACATCAATGATATACTTCTACACAGCTGCTGCTGGGGTGTTTGTTGTTACACATTGTCCTTTAATATAGTACATGTAATATAATATGTAATGTACAGTATATTGTATTTAGTTACGTGGAATGGTACAACCGTTGATAAGTATCTGCTTTCCAGAAGTGTTGTTCAAGTAAGGGATAATGTACAGGAAGCCGGTTGTTACCGCAGAAATAAGCCCCGACAGTGTTATCAGGACCGGACGCTTATTACACGGCTACTTGCCGCATGAGAAAATAAACTGGACATGAAATGCGAATTTGAAATATTTTATTAGCTAATTTTTACCGATTGTTGACCTTCCGCGAGGAAAAGCCGTTTACTTTCGGTTTTACGGTAAGAAACCACGTTCAAATGTCACGAACAGGCAATTTGGTTTAACCGTTTGTAAATATAATGTCGTATGTGTTATTAAAAGACATATTTATATTTAATTTGACAAAAAAACTTGTTGATTTGCTGCATCTGGGATGCCGTGTGTTATTAGTTTTGAGAGGGTGTCATCTGCGAATAACGAACCTGCAAATGTCGCGACTGGCCAATCAGAATCAAGCATTCCAACGAGCCGTGTAATAAAGTGATTTAAAGATGTCATATTATTATGCAAACAAAGTAATTCATGACTTTGGCTATTGCTAACGTACTTCCAATAACAATTCCAGTTTTACTAGCAAATATATTTAAGAGGTGACTGCTCACCTGCAGTATGGGAGGCCTCGAATCCTTTCTTCTGCACTGAGTTATCAGAGAAGAACCGTATGAACATCTTGTTGCCGGTGGATAAGATTGGTGGAGGTTTCTTTGTGCCGCAGTAGCGGCCCAGACTGGACGCCTTCCCATCCCGACCGTCGTTAATCTCAATGTGGTCATAAGCGCATTCTGAATGAGGCTCCATGTCGATTTCATTGAATGCCTGAAAAACAAGTCCAAGTTTAAACCGCACGCAAAATATCACGTTATTCAGAGGTACACCTATTATTACTACAACATCCCGTAACGATAAATAAACAGGTCAATATCAGACTTTGAAGAACTTAATCCACACGAAGTTGAAAATTGAGTTTTTTAAATCCCAGTTTTTATTAATGAAATGCACAACGGTCCTCCTTAACTTTACTCACAATACATTAAATACATTAAATTCTGCATATGTATTTTCTTTTTGTGTTGTTACACTTTCTAGATCGCAATCAAGTTTTAAAAAGCCTAGTCATGCAAAGCAAGAAGTTTTCTAATAAGAGACTTGCAATTCAACATTTCATACTCAACACACAAATAGCTCTCCGCTAGATGTTTAGTTAAAACCTAGAGTATGTTGTTGTCATTTTTCTAAACCAAAAATGGTCCAAAACGCTTCGATATAATAAACACACATTTCAGTATTGAATAAATGTGTGTATTTTTATACTTTGCTTTTCTCTGGAATGATCAGCTACTCGATCTCATCCCAGTGTATTTTGGGATTATCATATCCACAAATATGTACTGAATACCTAATGCTGCATTATAATTTGAAGAAAACATATTTTGGGCTCCTTACCATCTAAAACAGCTTTGATGATGAACGAATAAATATGCCTTCAAATGTGGGCAGTTCGCTTTAGGTTTACATTTTGTAAGAATGTAAGGACTTGCCTAGATGTGATTTTTGTATTACAGTGAATACGGACAGATAGAGATGGTTGAGTGAATAGTACATACTATTTTAATCCGATGTCCTGGAGTAGTGGAGAGGGCCCAGGTGCAGGCCTTCTTACTGGGGTATTTATCTGGCCAGTTGGGGCTGGTGATGGTCCCACTCACGCTGTTCACAATGTGATCACAGCCGGCTGCAAGAGACACCTCCGACAGTCAATAACACGTGACATCCAGAGCTCCCAAACAGCACTCTCTTCATATGAGCAATGTACTCTAAACGCTGAAAATCACTCCGACACACAGACCCCCGCATTTCCAAACCCTTTCATGCACTCATTCTCTCTCATTTCATCTTGCTCTTTTCTCTCTACCGCTGCCTCAATCTTTCTATTTCTGCCCACGACGGGAAGACGATCTCTAAAAATATCCAGACGCTAGTTAGTGTCAGCGAGCTGAAATCGATGGCGAAGCTTTCTGAGCTGTCTTGAGCTAAAAGGTTAAATAAAACAAGCGTACTGCTGATGCATAGGCTACTCAGACAGCGTCACAAAGCAGAGACCCTTCAGACATGAAGTAATTCTGCAGGACTTTGTGAAGAAAACTAAACCAAATTTCTTAGGGATTAAGTCACCTTCTGGAATTTCAAACACGTTTCCCATTCCAATATTTGGCTACTAAGCCAAGCATGTGTGGTTTTGTCCTCATTTTAAAACCGCTCATATCAAAACTGAAATCTGATGGGAAGAGCAACGGATTAAACCCTCTATATGTGTGTACATATGTTTATGTTTTTCATATTTTACATTACTTCATCAAGCCATATATTTCTTTATTCTATGTGTTCTTTTTTAGTTTTTCTTGCATTGATGCAACGCAGTTTGAAAAAAGCGCTTTAAAAAAAATCTGACTTTTATCTATGAAAACACACTTAGGCCGTGTTTACACTTGACTTCTTTTTTGACAAGAAAAAGTTGACAAGGGCGTTTTTTAGTAATAAAAAACACAGCCGGCACTATTCAAAGATATTCATAGGCAGCGTAACGTAGTCTATTTGAATTATAAACATAGAGCGTCTTAGTAATTACCAATCACATATTTAAAAACTACAATACTCATTTCTCGCTGGAAATGCAATCCGAAGTTATTGAAAGTGTAAATTAAACTTATATTTATACAAAATTATGCTCCAACGGCGTTTCAGCTGCCATTTAATTTTTCGAGCTTTAGTCTTCTTGACCAACCACGTTCCTCGCATGTTGTTCCCCGTCATTGGTTAGCTGAGATAAAGGTGATGACGTAGGGTGTTCTTTTCCGAAAAGTTTGAGCTCTGAGCTGCAGAAAAAGACTCTGGCGTTTAAAAAAGCGCTCAGCTAACACAGTTTACTACATAGGAATATAATGTAAAACAGATTCTAGCAGCTTCTAGAAAGTCAAGTGTGAACACGGCCTTAGTCACCCTCATGTTACCCAAACCCATATGGTGATTTTTTTGGAAAACGAAAGCAGTTTTGAAAACATTTAGTTCATTTCCATATCGTTACATATTAGTATGACATAGTAATAACAAAATGTACATTCAGATTTAGGTATTTAGCAGACGCTTTTATCCAAAGCAACTTTAAAGCGATATAGGTAAGCAATAATACGAGAAGTGCTATACCAAGTTCATAGTATGTTCAGTACTCATTTATTGTGCATCTTAAAAGCGTCATAATAAGTAGTCTATATATATATCTCATGTGTAAGTGTTCTGAAGCTTTGTGTAAGTAATATTTAAGCCATTATCCGTGATAACAATAGCCAGGATGAGTTTCACTTCTTCCATAGCTCATAAATCTCATTTGTGCTTGCGTTCAATTCAAATATGATTTTTAGTGAATGAGAAATTCGATTCGAATTGCACACAAACCTATTGTTTGACTCAAGCAGTTATGGAGCTTGACATCTATGGTCACTTTCAGCTGCTATTTTTTGTTTTCAGCATTTAGAAAGACAAGATGGTAAGTAAAGCCCAAAGTGAGTTGAGGTCAAGTGGGGTGAGTTAAGAAAAGGGTATTTCTCACCTTCCTTGCAGTCATGTTTATTCTCATGCAGTACGAAGCCACTTCGGCACTGACAACTGTAGCTGCCAAAAGTATTGACACATTCGTGCTGACAACCGCCGTTCTCCTTTGAGCACTCGTCTTTATCTGAGAGAGAGCGGCAGATTTCGGTAAAAACACACATCACGTCGCTAAACCCAATTACACATGCACATGCAGTCACTCACCTGAGAAGAACTGGGCCTTGAAGCCCTTCTTGGAGACAGTGTTGTCAGATTTAAACTCAATGCGCATGTTGTTGTATTGAGAGGTGATGGCCTCCGGTTTCTCGGCTCCGCAGAACTTCCCGTGCAGCCTGGCGTCAGATGACAAGCCGCTCCTCACCTCAACAAAATCATACTTACACACCTGCACGGAGAAGAGTCAACTTGAGTCAGTATGAACAACTTGAAGGAAGGGTTCAGTCGACATGAACCTACTCTTTATTGTTTTTAATACACTTTCCTGGAAACGTAAATAGGAAAAACGTAATAAGGAAAACTGACATTTCTAGGACATCATTGACTAACATAATAGGGAACATTTATAGTTTTATTTATTTTTTCTGTTGAACACAAAATGAGATATTTTGAAGAATTCAGAAATATCGTTCTTTATGTTCAACACAAAAATGAAATGTATACAGGTTTGGAACAACTTTGGGGGGGGTAATTCATGAATTTTCCTTTTTGGGGGGAGTATCCCTTTAATTTTGAAAAGAAGACGCCGTTTTGAGGCACAAAATAACACTCAACAAAAGGTTCCAATGACGATCCCAGCTTTCAGAATAAATATATACGTCGCCTGGTTTTAGTCCATGACAACCCAAACAAGAACTTGGCAATACTTTCATCAGGGTTGGTATGCCAGCTGTAGTTCTCTGGAATGAAATTTGGCACACCTAAACGCAGCTGAACACAGCTAAAGGCTATTTACACCTTTCACTGTTAAACCGGCGTGTTAATTGACAGGCAATTTATTTAGCAAGCAATTTTATATCAAGCTGGTAGTTCAGAACACAATCTCTTAACCGCTTATTAAAGCTAGAAGCTGCTTGAAAAAACACTCTTTTTAGTACGTTCTCCGATTCGACAGACTAATAGCTATTTTAAAGTCCAAGCAAAGCCAATTTGCTGAACGACTCATGATTAGTGCATTTCATTCATATTCTGCCAAAATGTGATGATGCCGCTGTTATATTATGACTCAATATATGATCATTTCTGTTTAAACGAAAGAAACACGCCTGAAATGTATTTTAATGGCAGGGCAGTATTGTGTGCCTTTGTTGAGACCTGTGTTAAGAAAAATAAGGATTTGTTTTGATGCTACGAGTCATCTCAATAGACGGGGGTAGAAAACACTATGTTTTACCAGCACGTTCATTACATGACCGTACAAAAGTGACGTAAGCCATCAGCACTTCACGAGTGAGAAAGAAAACAATGCGATTTGCCGGTTGCCGAAACGCTGTGGTGATTTACACCAATTGAACAGAAGTGGACCAGACAAACCCACCCCACTCTGAGGCAAAAACCTAGTGCTCACATCGTTCCCCTCGGTCTCGAATACGTCGAACAGGAGGGTGATGCGGTACTGCGTGGGCGCCACTAGCTGCCAGATACAGTTCTTGTTGGGTGGATACTCCTTGGGCCAGCCTGGGCTGGTGATGGATCCATTCAGCTTGGTGATAAAACCGCCACAGGCAGCTAGAAAACAGAAAAACAAGAATACTAATTAGATTTATGGTGAAAAGCAATTGTAATGGAATGGTGATCTATGGCAGCTTAAAGGAACGTGATGGGTTCAATACAAGCTCTATCGACTGCATGCTGTCAATAACCACTGGAAATAATATTGACTCCTATTTCAGTTTGTAAAAACAAACCAAAAACACATTCTTACGGCAATTCATAACTATCTTTCGACATTTATTTGCTAATTCATGTCAATTTGTACTGTTTTATTAGTACACTGGTAAGATCTGCTTTCGCGGCAGTTCCGGTTAGGTTTGGGTATTGCTGTTTACAAAAAATATGACATTTTTGATCAATTCAAACCAGATAAATGTATCCCTCGTAAAATAGTTACAAAATCCCTTGCGATCAGGCTGATAGCAGCTTAAATGACACTACATATGTGCACTACTGTAGATGATGAACGAAAGTACTGATGAACCACGGCAGTAGATTTTACAACTGAACTTTTATTAACCCTGACAGCAGTCCCGTTTATGTGAAATCTAGTCCTAGTGAAATAAAAGATGACAACTCTTATTTTTTCATGAAATATTGCAGCGTAATAGCTTAAATAGCATAAATAGCTTATCAATTAATCGCGGTTAAAATCTGAAAATGCACTTCTGCCCTGAAACGACTATCCACGTAAATAGGTCTTGGCGGGAGCATCCGTTAACTCCTCCTCTTCAACTGTCAGTCTGCTGCTGCTTCATTTCAAAATCAATGCAAAAGCCGTTTTATCCATCCAATCAATTCGCAGTGAAAAACGCAAGCCACACCCACTAATTTTCTCCTTTTCACTCGGAAATGTGTCAGAATACGGAAGTAAAAACGGTCGCAACTTCCGGCTCACGGGGACTTTAAGGTACGGTAGCACAAACAACATGTTTACATAATTCTAAGGGTCAGACAGTGCAGAAAAAAGTCATAAAGAATGATTGGAAACCTTTTCTAACATCATTACCTCGGGGAAAATACAAGACAAATATGCAACAAAAATTTGCAAAACAAACGAATACGGCCTCTTTAAAGAGTGCTTCTTATCAGAAGACTGGTACAAAGAATTTAAAACAAGAACTGGAGACACACATATACAGTATGTGTGTATATATATATAAATATACACATTTCATATACAGCACACAAGACTACAAAGCATGTCAAGCTGACCAGAGCTGTGGTTTTGTCTAAATTGGCATATGCTACACATAAAACATCACGAACGGGCCTGTTTTAATTAAAATACACAATGAACAACCTCAGCCTTTACATCTCAGAAGACATAAAGCGGAAAGGCAGAGTAGTTTAGTTAAGTGCGGTATGATCCAAATTAACGGACGGATCCCCTACAGCGATTTCCACCAAACACATGCACTTGGGGAAAGATGTTTCCATGGCTACCACCATGCCACTAAAATGCCTTTGGAAAACCAGCGCCTTGAAGTTTTAGCTTTGTGCGCATTTAAGCTCTCCATCTCTCTCTGTTCCCACAGGATTGTCGCCCAATGATTCCTTTCTAGACAGTCTGCTCTGTGACAAAGAAAGAAATGGCTATTATCATAATGTTGGATTTTCTCCTGATCCGAGTCACCCAGAAGCCAATTTTTCGTTTTATCTAACGGAGAATCATTTACCAATCTGTCTGTCACGATCAGAGCCGTTGAGTCATTCAGAGTGCATGTCTGAACACAGACAGATTTTTTGCTCAATATAGCTACAGGGTACGTGCTGTCCTCGCAACTGATTCACGGATCTAGATACATGCCCACACTATAGTAAGAGACGTCGAATGTTAGACAACACTCACGATGCTTTGAGCCAATACGTGTGTTGTGCGTGCCTGTGCTTTGTTCCGGAAGAATACTTTTTTAAACAGACCCAAACTTCCTGACAGTATCTGACAACAGAGGGACGCTCTGTAATTGCTGTGCAGAGGATGGCAAACCTGATGTCAATGCGAGGAAGGTGCTCATAACTCGCTGGCAGCCTCAAGGCAATAGCACAAAACAGATGTTGGCACGATGTCAACAGAGCCAGCAGTTTTAATAAAGAGGATGCAGTAGCACAAAGTGTGCGCTAGAGGCAGAAGGCTGCTTAAAATAACAGCCTTTTCTTCAAAGATGAAGAGTGTCATGCTTAATGTCGTAGATGTTGAAATATTTTCTTAAAGGAGTTGTTCACTTTCAAAACACATTTTCATGATAATTGACTCACCCCCATGTCATCCGATATGTTTATGTTTTTGTTTCTTTAGCCATAAAGAAATTCCAGGATTTTTCTCCATATAGTGGACTCCAAACGGTTGAAGGTCAAAATTACAGTTTCGGTGTTTAAAATACGTAATTACGTTGAAAAGGTCACGCTTGACGTAGGCGGAAGCAACGAGTCAGTGTTTACAAGTTGACCGTGCAAGTTTTCAACGTAATTACGTATTTATTACGTGAAGTCATTGTGGGGCAATTGTGGCCTAATGGTTAGAGAGTCGGACTCGTGACCAGAAGGTTGCCGGTTCGATCCTCAGGGCCGGCAGGTAATGATTGAGGTGCCCTTGAGCAAGGCACCTTACCCCTACTTGCGCTGCAGTGATAGCTGCCCACTGCTCCGGGTGTACGTGTTCATCACTTGCTGTGCGTGTGTTCACTACTCACTGGATGGGTTAAAAGCAGAGGTATATTTCGGGTATGGGTAACCATAACTGACAAATAGGTCACTTTTACTTGAACTGAACGCACATCGCAAAACAGAGCAAGGCAAGCATTTGTGTTTATACTGTAGAGCATAAACATTTTTTTCTGGTATCATTTAAAGCCCTTTGAAGCTGCACCAAAACTGTCAATTTGACCTTCAACCGTTTGGAGTCCATTGAAGTCCACTATATGGTGAAAAATCCTGGAATGTTTTCATCAAAAACCTTAATTTCGTTTCGACTAAAGAAACAAATAAACATCTTGGATGACATGGGGGTGAGTAAATTATCATGACAATTTATTTTGAAAGTGAACTACTCCTTGAATATGCAAAGCAAGAACAATTGTAACGTTTTTAAAGTTCACCCAAAAACTTAAATTCTTCATCATTTACTCACCTTCCTAACCTATTAGATTTACTTTCTTCTGAGGAACATACTGTAGCGAGGAAGGCGGGACGAGAGCCATCAGAAATGCGGAGCCGGTGCGCGCACAGCTGATACTCATTATCACTCACGCCACCGGCCCCGCCTCCTTGTCTGACGGCTCTCGTCCCGCCTTCCTCGCTACGCACACTAAAGCAAATTTTGACGGACGTTGGTAATCCCCACAAGCCCTATCGATGTTCAATTTATGGAAACAAAACCACTGAGACATTTCTCAAAATATCTTATTTTGTGTTACACCGTAGTCATATACAGGTATACATGCAGTGTCATAAACGCTTTGCGTACTGTTTCGGCCCACGGCCAGTAAAATGTTCACATACTGACCCTCGCAGCTTCGTTTGTCCGCAGCCAGCTCGTAACCAGGGTCACAGGCGCACTTGTAACTGCCGAGCGTGTTGACACAACGCTGCTCACAGCGACCATTGTCAGGCCTGGAGCACTCATCCATTTCTGCAACAAAAGATTTAATCTGTTTGTAACAAAGACATTTTAAAAATCACTATGAATGCACTGTATGTGAGAAACTACTGTATGTGTATTATAAAGCATTATTTGGTCTGGATCGTGTCATAATGAATACCTGGGATTTTTTTGCATACATTATCCAAAAAAAGATGACACCATACAGCAAAGTTCTCACCTTTGAAGAAATTGGCAGCAAACCCAGCCTTGTTTACAGAACCGTCAGACACAAATTTCATCCAGAGTTGGTTGGAGCTGGACTTAATATCATCAGGTTTGTCATAACCACAAAATCTGCCCAGCAGGGGGCTGCTTTCCGAGTTCCCATCCCGAACTTCCAGGTAGTCGTATGCGCAGTTGTCGTGCCTCTCGATCTGTGATCGAAATAACAGAAGATAATAAATGTCTTTATTTGATGCGTAACATACTGTTAAAATTACCCTGAAATTAACTATGACAGGGATTTCATAAGACAAGTCTTTATCGATCAGGGAGGATAATTCTCTTTCTTGTTAAAACATTTTAAATATGTAAAAAGTGCACACAAAGACTTTCATAAACACCTGATTGAAAATGCTAATGAGTTTAACATCAATTATATTTAATAAATGATTTCAAAAGCTTGAAATTATTCATGACAAAAAGTAAGAATTATTCAAGATGTTTAATTTGAAATCACCAGCAAGATCATTCTATAGTAAACATCAAATGTATCGCAAAGCATTTATTAATAAAAATTAGGGCTGTCAAAAGATTCATCATGATTAATCACATCCAGAATAAAAGTTTGTGTTTACATAATATATGGATGTGTACTGTGCATGTAAATATTTTATTTATGTACACATACATGTATACATATTTAGGAAATATTTACATGTATTTATTATTTACCAATAATTTAAATTATATATAAATGTTTATAATATTTTATATATATTTAAATATATATAATATATATATATATATATATATGCATGTATGTGTATGTGTATGTTTTTTATAAATACAAAATAAAAATGCACAGTACACAGACATATATTATGTAAATACAAACTTTTATTCTGGATACGATTAATCGCGACTAATCGTTTGACAGCCCTAATAAAAATGCATTCATTGTGCATTCAAATACTAAACACCATTTCACGCTGTTACTTTTCATTTACAATAAACAGCAAGCTTTGTGTTTATTTACACCAGCTGGTAAGAGACACGAGCCGATTTAAACCAAACACGAAGCCAGTTTGATGACACGTGGGCATCAGCCAACAAGTACTAAACTAAGCTTTGATGTCTCCACGATTTTCGTCAGTCATGAACTATTTATTTTCGGGTTTATACCAGCTTCTCTCAAGCACTGACTATAAAACAAGGTTTATAAGGCATTAATTACACATATAATAACAGTAATAACGTAATAAGTAATATTATAATAAGAGTAATTAGTAATAATGAGGTAACTAGTTTTACCTCAAAAGACTGGAAGGTGAGGCCTACGTGGTAGCCCTGACCCACGGTTATCTTCCACACGCACACTTTGTTGGGTCTGTAGTCATCTGGGTAATTTGGAGACTGAATTTGACCGTTGTCTTTTTTCACCTCCCCGCCGCAAATAGCTGCAAGAACGAATGATCATCATCATCAAAATCATATTCAGGAGAAAAAAACATATTTTTGTAATACAGTAGAAAAACGAACAACAGAAGGATACTGAGCATGAACACTTTTAAAAATGATACCCCCATTACCACCGACAAAACTGGAAAGAGAGGTGTTTACCTAATGGAAACCCTCTGTGATTCATATGTCTGGATGAAGGTTTATAGGACAAAAAAACTCTCAAAACGAATGCATTTGACATTGTTTCTGTTGTTAAGCTATTTCAATTTATTTTTCCAAGGCTCTGCATTCAACTCACCTCGGTACAGTGACCCCAAAATGTGCCGTTCGGTACATTTCTCACTGGCTGCATCCCATTTACATGCTGTTTATTTGTGATTTACAGCATTGTAGGATGCTCTAATACTAGTGCGATGCCTTATTACAATACATGCTAACAAGTATGTACTTCGCCATCACCAGCCAAGCATTAGTACGAGCCGTTGTTTTGAGTATTGAGCTAATACTTTCAAACTGAAACAAGGACAGAGAAGGGTACAAAACAGGACTAAATTCCTTCCATAATACTTTCTTTAAATGTCATTTGAAACATCACATTTTAGATTTGCTTGAATGATTCTTCCAGTACCTTCGTAAACGGCAGAGAAGCCCTTGCCCACCCAGTTACTGCTGCTGCGAAACTCAATCCACAGCCGACTGTCTGTCGAAATGATCGGCTCGGGTAATTTATCCCCGCAGAATCGACCTGCACGTACAGTCACAAACAAACGATTCATTAACAGGCTTCATTTTCCGCATCTTTCATCCTTTTGTAAATGTCAGGGGTTCATTTCAAACCTTTCAGTGGTGCCTTTCTCCAATATCCGTCTCTGATCTCCACGTGATCATACCAGCACAAATGACTCCGGTATAAATCCATAGACGTAAAATTTAGAATGATCTTAAAAAATGAACAACATAAAAACGAACAATGATTACATGTCTGTGTGTCAAACGATAGGTAAATCAGTGTATGCCGTTTTGAATCCCACTTCCTGTCTAAACGTAACGCCGACATCAAATTTATAAAAGTGAATTTCACCTTTTCTCCGGGTGTGACGGAGATTCTCCAGATACAATGCATGTATGCTGAATAGCCATTGGGAAAGCCAGGTGAAGATAAGTTTCCACTGCTCTCCTGTAAACTGTCTCCACATCCTAAGAACGAAAGAAAACAAAGAAAGCATTAATATCAACATTTTTGTATTGGTACATTGTGCTTCCTGTATATAAAAAAATGCTATGGGTCAAAGAGGACAAAGACAAACGCAAGCTCTCTTTCACAGTTTACGCCTTGAGCACGTTCATGTCATAAACTACATCTGCGTCTAATTTTACGCACCTGCCTATTATTAACAATGAAGAGCGGGAGAAAAAATCAATTTAAAATTCAATATAAATGCAAACTTATTTATAGGTTGAATAGTTTTATAGAAAAGAATAAATGGGTAGCATACTGGAATAAATGGGCTGACTATTAAAGGCTCTGCTCGTCACTGGATGATACAATTTGATGAAACGCAAAGTATGTTATACTTAATTATAATAAAAATGTTAAAATATTGTAATATAAGATATAATGATCTATTGTCCTCGAGTAATGCAACAAGGTCTTATAGAGGAGCTGCAGACAGGATTTTAACCCACAAGAGTTACAGAGTCTTCCTCTAAAATCGATCAGATATTTGTCTACTAGAAAATCTCTTACTACTAGACATTATCAACCAGTCAGTGTACCTGTTCGATCGCATGTAAAATTGTAGTATAGCAACACCAGAGACTCTTAACGGCAAGTGTGGAGTCCGTTAACAAGCGGCTTGGCAAGCTACAGCAAGAGACAGACGCCACGAGGAACGCTGTGCAAATATCTGCAACACTTCCACCTTTTTTCCACCATGTGATTTTCTGCATTTTACGCTGTGCAGCCACATCATCCACCCTATGCTGACAGCATAGATACCGCATCATGTGACACATCTTCTGCCAATAACCAGAACTTTAAAAACCGATGGCCATATGTGTAATACGAACAACTGCCAAGACTGTGATTATTCATGGGTTCTGTAGGAACTTAAAGAGATACTTCACCCAAAAGGAAAATTCTGTCATCATTTACTCTCCTTCGACTTGTTCCAAATGTGTATACATTTCTTTGTTCTGATGAACACGGAGAAAGATATCTGGAAGAATGCTTATAACCAAACAGATCTCAACACCCATTGACAACCAAAGTAGGAAAAATACAACGGTAGTCCAAAGTGCCCCAGAACTGTTTGCTGTCCTACATTCTTCAAAATGTCTTCTTTTGTGTTCAACAGAACATAAAAAAATAAAAATTAATTTTCCCTTTGGTAGTCAATGGGTGTTGAGATCTGTTTGGTTATAAGCATTATTCCAAATATCTTTCTCCGTGTTCATCAGAACAAAGAAATGTATACACATTTGGAAGAACTCGAAGGGGAGTAAACGATGACAGAATTTTCATTTTTGGGTGAAGTATCACTTTAAGTCATGCTCAAGACAAATAGCAAATAATTCAATCATATGAATGATGCTCGTAATGTCTGTTTAAAAGGCTTTAGGGACGGTTTTTGCAACCCATTTTAAAGCTATAATGTAATGTATTTCAGAATGAATATTATAATTATATACAGCCATGAAAAAATAAAGAGACCATTTCAAAATTATTTTCAGTTTTTCTGAATCTATTATTTATAGCTATGTGTTTAGGTAAAATTATATTTTTTGCTTCATTCTGTAAACAAATTATAATATTTCTCCCAAATTTCAAATGGAAATATTGTTTCTATTTGCATTTATTTGCAGAAAATAAAAACAGGTCAAAATAACAGAAAAGATGCTCTCTATTTTTTTACACCTCAAATACGGCAAAGAAAACAAGTTCATATTCACTTTTAAGCAATACAACAATAATATTTGTACATGTATTTAGGAAAATTTCAAAAATGACTTTTTTATGTGATAACCTGGATTTTTATCATAGTTTTCATGCAACTTGTCATGCTGTCGGTCTTTCACGTTGAAATTCAATAGACACTTGACTGGAATGGACACAATACATCTAGAAATGCTGATTATTAAATAAAAATCTGGAGTGGTCTTTAAATTCTTTCCGTATATTATATACCATTTTATATAATTATTATATTCCCTGATAGAAAGATATTTCTAGCGGTGGAGCGATTTATTATATTTTGAAGATAATGTAGTATTTTATTGAAATAACATGCAAGTGATAAATGACCAGAAATGTCATTTATAAATGTTTAATCATCTATATAAATGCATAATAATGTTTCAAATAATTTAAAATGACCAGTCCATAATGGAAAAAATGTCCATATGGAAAAACAAGTATGCCTTAATGTATTTATTTTACACAAATGTGCACATAAACAAACGCAAACACTGTCTGAGACAGAATGTGTCATTAAGCGCATGCAAGGAACTATATTATGCACTCATAATATGCAATAGACACAGTTCTATAACAAAGCCAGTACAGCCAAAGTTTGACTTCTTTTTTGTAGTTTCAAGACATATTTTTTATTAAACTCATAAACTGTGATTCATTTTTCATAATCAAAATGAAATCTTTTTTATTTAAATCCATATTTCTTTGGTAATTTATATGCATTTAATCTCCAAAATGATAAAAGTCGCCCCCAAGAACATGCACTGACTAGGAAAATACAGCCAGTTTCATGCTGACTTAAATTTTTCTCATTCCTTTAACAGTGCCATGATGTGTTTGCACATTGCTGTAAGGTTTACACACATTCAATGTCTGGTGGTATGTGTTTGAAGTTCACTTGGTAAATGTCTTGACCCCCTTGTACTCCATTCACTTGCTGTGTCCTAGAAAGTAACTCCCTTTTTATCTGGAAAAGAAAACAAATGGCAAACTTCCTGTGCTTGGCCAGTGTTTACTGTGTCTTTCCTCAGCCTGGGAGTCACAGAGACGGTCGCCAAGATACCGTACCACATCAATCGTGGATGCTTCGCTATTTCCAGACAAGGCACACTACATTTGAGAACCCTTGATTTGTTCCACCAGAGTACTTTGCAATGTGGGGAAACCTTGCTACGGGTCACCAAAATGAGCGTTGCACTATAAGCTGTTCCAACATGAATCACTGTACTTTTGGAGAAGTTTGCATAATGGTGCTGCCCAGACCTAATTGCTCGTGAAGTTTGCGTAATGCAAAGAACGTGCTAACAATTTTCACATCTTCTATTGATTTTGAAACTGACAGGAGTCTTCCTTTAAAGTTTGCATGAAAAGACCTTGAAGTGACATTTTTGAAAAGTGTAAAATGTTGTACTTCTGTGCATTTGTTACGTTTGTGTAACTTACTTAAGATTGTTTGGTTATCTTACTTGGACACTTGTAAAGTTTGCGTGCCTGTGTGATGTCTCCTTTGCTTAATCTGGTCCTTTGACCGATTGGTGGCCGAACTCCATTCACATCATATCGTGGCAAAATGGTATCCAAAAATATCCCTCTGTAACACAAGGCGGATAAAAAAAGATATAGTTAGAAACCAGTGATACAAAAGGATTAAAATATAGCGTAACCCACTTATTTGACTATATTCATTTTTTTCCCTGAAATCCCATGGGGCACATAAGACCCGTGACCAAACCGGGGCCCCATGCCCTGCTTTTCAATGTCATTTTGATGGTCCCTGGGTAGTTCTGAAGAGTTTTGAGGAGAGTACATGTTGGGTATACTGAGAAAGCTTTGCTTAGGTTTCAATATAGAAATGAACATTGCACACAGCTAGAAAGATTATGCGTCTCATTGGATTTGGTCAAGAGTGGCATTACTGCAAATTAAAGTTAAGTATACAAAAACTAAAACATTACTTCAAAACGTATCATTCTGTCATCAATTATTCACCCTTGTATGTGACACAAAAGAAAAACACGAAGGAAGATATTTAGAGAAATGTCTCAGTGGATTTGAATGGGGTTCAAATGTTGTTTGGTATCAATATTCTTCAAAATATCTTCTTTTTGTGTTTTGCAGAAGAAAGTTATGGGGATCGGTCACACAGAACACATCTTGCTCCTAAAAACGCAGGACATTGCGTTAAGGAATGTTTTTAAAAAGCACAGAAAACAGAAATTGCCACGCCAACTTGCGACTGTAACCAAAAGCTCTCAATGGGTGTCTAGCGCGTGTTAACCTAGAAAAACTACGGAAAAGTTCAGCGTGCACTGGTCTATACAGGTTTGGAATGACATGAGGATGAGCAAATGATGAAAGATTTGTCCTTTTTGGGTGACCTATTTCCAAATTGTTCCAAATGTCCGAAGCAAGTAGGTGGTCCTTGAATGTTATCGTGAATGCAGGAGTGACTCAGTAGTGTTTCCTCTACAAATACGCCACAAATATCCTTGAGCATATGAGTGATTGATCGGTTCACCAAACTTTCCAAAACTGTTTATACTTGTATTTACAACTTTTATTTTTGACAGACCACCCGAGATGAATATTGCTTACAGGTGTTTACAGGGACTGATTGTCACAAGGATACGGTACAGCACAAAGACTGTGTATCACAGAAATGTTGGAATGATTTGTATATTATATTAATACATGCATACAGTATGTGACCCTGGACCACAAATACAGTCATAAGGGTACATTTTTTTTTTAATTGATAGAATAAATTAGCTTTTCATTGATGTGTGGTTTAACAGGATAGGACAATATTTGGCCGAGATACTGCTTTTTTAAAATCTGAAATCTGAGGGTGTCCCCTGTGTTACTTAGTCTGTGAAATTTAGTCACTTAGTTGATACTTATCTCAGATATTTATCCTAAAATTGCAAAGAAAAAACTGAAAACAGAGACAATTGTTCAACAAGTGAAAAATGAAATCTTTAGTGTTATTGACTTTTGATGGCAGACTTGGCAAATCTGAGCTCAGTCTGAGACATTCATGAGCTCTCCTCTAAAACTATTGGAGACCGATTTCTGGGTAATTTTCTCAGGAGAAATACCTGAGATACCCGTTTCCATTTGCTCTCCATTAATGTCTAGCAGAAATAATTAAAATCTGAACTATGATTTGACTTTCTTCTTGGCACAGTGTTATTTATTAGCAGCGTTGGTTTGGATCTGTTCGCTGGTCAACTCACTTTTGTGTCAAAAGCCCAAAAACACAGGGCTACCCCAAAAAGATCTTTCTTCGGACCACGAATTCAACATCTACACACCGTGGATTGTACACTTGCTCTACCGGTCCAGGCCTACAGCATCCTTAAACTCAATCGTGACATCATGAGAACATGTGGTTCAATCCAAAGCTATAAACGAAAGAAATGTTGTGCAAATATGGAATGAATTGGGCTTCAGTTGCCTGAGCTTTGCAGCACATCTCATTCTCTAGTTCTACCGACTGAGACCGAAAAAAACAAACGTTTACATAGTGCCACAAAGAATGATTCAGTATCAAAACCTGTCTCTTTTCTCACCCTTCTTTTCATACTTTGACACTTTTTGCTAGTTTATCGTCTTGCTTTTCTCTCAGTGGTGCCCAGTGAGGGTCTGCTCGTTTGTTTGTTCCCATGGGAACCTTCCAGTCAACAGCAGGCATGTTCAAATAGGGAAGGATGGCCTTTTCAGCTTAACTACAAGCTTTATGTGAAAGAAACTAACATTGTATTTCTTTAATAATAATAATGTAGGGAAATTAAAAATACGGTATGGCAGTGATGAGAATCACCATGGAGAGCAATTACAAAAAAATACCCTCAGCATCATCTTATTAAAGTGTCCCAACAATTTACAGAGACAAAGAGTTTATGCAAAAAAAAAAAATCATTGGTGCATACACATTTTATTATCCTTAAATAAATTGCTATTTTATTTGGAGGAGAAATACACCAGTGTTTTCATGAGATATACTCTTGTTATCAATCTGTGTGTATAGAGGCGAACAGTCGCTGTGTGGGTGAGCGCTAGCACTCAGCTTGGTGTCATCTCACACTAAAGACATACTGCTAGCTCTTTATTTGCTTTTGGCCTGAATCGCCAGTACCATCAAGAAGAAAAACCTCCTTGACTAGGGTGGGTAGAATGGGGCTCAGGAAACAAAAGAGAGGGGTCGGAAAACATGCTCCAGACAAAAAGGCAGGAGAACCCACTCGCTATTTAGAGAGAAAAGTTTCGAAAAAAACTTGAAGGAAGGCCATTACAACCTCCCAATACAAGTGCAATCACATAGCCCTTCTTCCCACGGAGATTTACAGTACGAGCGCTTTCCAAACACAGCGGGCATGATGGGAAATAAAACAACAAGACAGTTGTGCAAATACAGCAGCCAATAACAATACAGGGACTGTTATGAGCCCCTCCTTTGGTTTGTGGCATAACAGAGGAAAAAGTGGAATTTGTAGGGGAGGAATTTATGATAAACTCCCGTAACCCACAGGTCTTGATCGTACGGTATCTAGTTATCATTTAAGAATTATGGGTGGCTGTGAAGTGATGTGCGAGGAAGCCCTGGATGACTTCTCACTGCGCTCATCTGTTCAGTGCTATACTTAGCTCCGGGGGTTGAGTTTTCCAGCACACTCCCAAAAGATGTTTTTTAAGAAACCAGTCCCTGAAATGACCTTACATAAAACAGAACCATCAACCCTCACGCAAATACTTTGCACAGAATAGCAAGTGAGGTCAGGCAGTAATGGTAAAGCTGCATGCGATCCGTAACTTTTGGTTAACCTCTAACCTATATAACCTCTATACCGTAACCTCTATACCGACGTCTCTGTTTAAAACACATTTGCAGGTTCCTTTATGTACTTTTCTTTACGCGTGTTGAAGTCAAATGAAGTCAAACTGGCATTTCCCACAAAATCTGAAATAAAATGATAAAAATAAATGATAAACAATATCTATAATTTTACAAAACATATATCTTTTGGTTCATAGCTGATTTTTGTTTATTTCAACCAAAAAGTTAGCAATTGCAGCTTTAAAAGAAATATAACCCAATGTCTAGAAATATATAAATTATATAGTTATAAACAACATATACAAAATACTAGAGATGCACTGATACTAAATATTTCCACCGACACCGATTATTCTGTATTTCACAGCCCCGATTATTCAAGTGCTGTGAATAGAACAAGTAGAATAATGAAATAGAAAATGAATGCTTAAATTGCAATTTTATTATATCATTATATCACTCAGTCTTAATAGCATCATCATTTGTCTCCAAGTTTATAAATCAAAAGCCTCATTTCAAGAAATCTTAGCGATTCGTCTTGTTTGTGAATTAAACTATAGACAGGCACCACCAAGGCCCTGATAAGTCTGATAGCTCTTATGTGTCTATCAGAAAACATTATCATTTAGATTTCCCCTGTGGCATCAATAAAGTCAGCCTTACATGGGTCGATGATACAAAACTCGAGGAGGTATCACAGGCAGTGCAGATTCAGATCAACTGACAGTACAATATAACAAGAGAAATGTTACAAAGTAAGACATCAAATCAAATCTCCCACAAAGGTATATTACAGAGTAAACAAGAACAATGCTCAATAGCAAAACTAGTGGAGAGTTTGTGAAAAGTTTGTGTACAGTGTGTGACAGTTGTGTCACATTGCTGTGATTGGTTTAAATGCCTGCCAATGTGTTAATGCCCGCCTCTCATGTTCACAATCAATAAGCAAATCCAAAACATCCGAAATCACGTCTTTGATCCGAACAAAATGAAGCTTAAAAGATGACCTGAGAGTGAATTGTTCTGTAGTGATCACTTTTAAACCCGAACCACTGTGTCATCACTATAAACAGCATTTGTTGCGTAATGGTCCATAAACATTCAATAATAAAGCAAACCTACAAGAGCCTTTTACTGAATTATACTCTATGCGGTGGACTTCTGAAATAAGGTATAATCCAGACATTCTCTCTCTTCCTAGAATTCTGCAGCCATGAACAAATAGTAACAAATTTGTTCGAAAAAAAAAAAAGTTGGGATACAGAGGCCAGAGGAGAACTGAAGGAGAACAAAAGCTCAGGAAACAGATGGTTCTCATATACGCAGTGCAGAGCTGAATTCGCTTGTGTTTCGACTCATGTAACCTTCACTCTGGGCGAACGTTGGCTGTAGGCTGTCAAAACTGTTCTGGATAATATTCGATAAACACGTGAAATAAGGAAACCATTCTTATATCCCATCAGCAGAAAGTCCCATAAGCTTACTTCACTTAGCTAAGGACTATTCAAGACTTCCTCTCAGACTAAAGCAACATCTTAAATCCCAAGATACACACATACACGGTAAGCTTAAAGCATCTCAAAGATGTCAAATGTCTGTTTTAAGTGTACATCCAACGCAGTCTCACGGGAATTCGTGAAATTGTCACAAACCGTTATCTATTCATTCGTGTTCATCAACACTTTTTTCATGTCAGTCAGCATGCAATTTTTGCGTGTCACCCAGCACGACTTTCCATCATATTCCTATGTTTTGTTATGATATGACTTGTCCCCTGTGACGTTAGGCTTAGGGGCGGGGTTAGGGGAGATATTTATCATTGCTTTTCCACCCATGAAACTAGGATTTTTAGCTAAATTAGCCTTTGCGGCTGTGATTTTAGGGTTTGAGTTGAGGTAAGGTGTTGGTTAGCCAACCCCAAGTATTTGCGACTTATTTTGATATGTGTACATACACACGTGGTCTGTGTAATTATCAATTGTCGTGCTGGTGATACTTTATAATACATATAATTCATTTGTTTGTGTCTCATGTTTCTCAAGTGTATTTTATCTAAACAGATGTCACTTGGTTGGTTCACTGGCCAACACAACATGCTCAGAGTACATTTTGCTAAATGACAGGAAAAGTCTATGTGTGGTTAACAGATGTCATAAACATAAACAAACTGTTTTCATGTGTGGATGGGACAAAAGGTCAGTCGGTCGATTGGGGCACATTGACAAAGGTACAAAGAAAAAACATCAGCCGTGCTTAACCCAAATGAAAAACACGACTTTCATTTTAGGTTAAAGTCATTACCATATGTTACTGCATCAAAGCTGTTCTGTGTCATATACAAAGAGAAGTGTTCCATGCCACGATATACAGAACAGTAACTGAATCTGAATTGTTACTGAATGCAAATTTAATATGGAATAAATATGAACTGGATTTCAGTGCGGGTCAATGCGAGTTTATTCTCTCTAAATGACACTTACTAGCACACTATGGATTTAAAAGGGAGAATAAAATGACCTTGGGGAACTTAAGTTCTGCATGTGCTGTGCTGACACTTTACAATACCTCAAGTAAAAAAAATGTAGGATGGTTGGATTTGCAGTTCATTGGAACCTTTTTCAGAAGGTTTCAGAGCAGGACAAAAATTGTACTCATTTTTCAGAGCTAACATATCCCAAAGATACCACTTTAACATTAATCGCATAGCTGCATTAACAATTGGCAAGATTAAATAGCTCTTTGGCTACATTTACATTTACATTTAGGCATTTGGCAGACGCTTTTATCCAAAGCGACTTACAGTGCACTTATTACAGGGACAATCCCCCTGGAGCAACGTGGAGTAAAGTGTCTTGCTCAAGGATACACTGGTGGTGGCTGCTGGGATCGAACCAGCAACCTTTTGATTTACCAGTTCAGTGGTTTAACCCACTAGACCACCATCTCCAACAATTTAGTCATTTAGCAGACGCTTTTATCCAAAGCGACTTGCAGAGAGTTCAGGGAGCAATAAGCGATATGTCATACAGGAGCAATAATACAATAGGTGCTAATACAAAGTCATTAAATGCTACAGGCTACATGCTATATGTCTTGCTTAGGTGGCATTAGCTAAAAAACAGGCTGATTGTGAAAACAACCAAGAACATAAGGAAAACAGGGTCAACATTATGTAGACTTTAAAGTCCCAGTGAAATGAAAAATTGAAATGCTTATTTATTCCTGAAATATTGCCGTGTTTATTGTTAATAGTTTATCAATGTGGGTCATTTTCTTTTTTAAATTTGTGCGCCCTAATAATATTTAGTTAAAATCTGATAATGCACTTCCTTCCTGTAATGACCTTCCATCTTAAATGATGTATGTTAGACGGCTTGGGCGGAGCAACTGTTAACTCCTCCCCTTCAACTGTCAGTCCGCTGCCAGTTCCATTTCAAAATGACACGGCTGTTTTTATACATGCAATCTAATCGCAGAGAAAGATGAAAGCCACGCCCATTATTTTTCTCATTACAAACTCCATTTCCATAAATAAAAAGCTGATCAGTAGTGTACATTGTACTGCTTCCTCTTAAATTCCTTCCTGCTCTTATGGTTCACGATTCTTCATTGCATGTTATTACAAAAAACAAAAAACGTTTGGCTTCATAATTGTATTAAAAGGTGTTGTGGAATGTGTCTGGACACATACCACGAATGAAAGGATGTTCTCTACCTAGAAGCATGAAATATAGTGAAGGTAAATCTGGTAGCAGCTGTTCAAATCTGAATAAAGCTTAATCCCTAAACTCATGCCAGGACATATGGGCCCCATCACACGGTATTGCCACAGAAACCATGAGGAGAATATTGAGGTAGACTACAAATTCAGCTTACAAAGAGATGAGATCATGTAACAGATCTGAAATGATATGAATTTGGGCTTTCTCATTCTTTCTCTGACTCGCTCAGATGGCTGAAGTACTGATCGGCGTGTGAGAAGCACAAAAGCTGTCTTGTGAAAGCTCAGCAGAAAGAGAGATGCTCAGATAACCATGCACATCTCACAAGTGCTGATGCCACAGTAAAGGGTCACCCTGACACAACGTAAAAAGCCACAGAGTATGTGTGCCAGAGAGATTTGACCGTTACAGAATTATACAAGATAAAAGTTATTTCACGTTGCACAGAAAACTAATGAAGACACATACGTTGCTACATAACAACAATTAATGTGTTTACAGTGTTGTGTATGGGAACACCCTAGCAAGTGAGACCACCCTTAATCTCAATGTATTTATATGGTCCAATGCCATTTCTACCTGTCCATCACTCACAAGGCAAAAATAATCGCTTAGCAAAGTTAATAGTAAAGGGGTGAGATATAGAGACCTGTTGGAGGGCGGGTTCTTACCTGGAAAACGTGTTTCTTGCATAGTGCATGATGCTGTCAAAGTCATAGACCTCCCCGAGTGAGTCCACCTCACCAGGCTCCATCTTCAAAAAGTTGTACTCTTGTCCTGTGGGAGGATATCAAGAACGCTCATTTACTACTGTTTTGGCTTTTGTTACGCAGTTTGCTTCGATATTATTATAACAACATTATATACTTTTCAGGTTATTCTGTTAATATTCTGCATGTTCAATACATTTAGAGCAGCAAATATGCACTCTGGGAACGTTCCCAAGTATTGATGGGGGGTAAACATAGCATACAAATACTGAAGCGTATATCCTGTTAGTTGGCAAGCCGCTAAAAGTACTGTGCATAAACTTAAAAGTTAAAATACATTTGACAAATCTATTATATTTCTTCACTGCATTTTAACCCACTGACATTTTCAAAGCTCAAGAATAAATGCCCTCATTTGGTACAAAGATTGATGTGGTGCCACATAATAAGGATGTAATACCAACACTATTTCCATAGATATTGTCAGTCCTTATTTCAGTATATCTTGTACATTTGTCTTTGTTCAAGTGTGTGCTGTAAAAAGATTTTATGAATTTTCAGCTTCACAGACAGATCTGTACATGTGCGGCT
Organism: Triplophysa siluroides; assembly: GCA_006030095.1. Lineage (NCBI taxonomy): Eukaryota > Metazoa > Chordata > Actinopteri > Cypriniformes > Nemacheilidae > Triplophysa > Triplophysa siluroides. The sequence goes on along the minus strand of VCII01000010.1, from coordinate 1,918,804 downwards.
GGTTGGTTGCCAAAATGACCTGTGGTGAGGTATTCTTGGGCGTACAGTGGCACTTAAAATAACTTCAACCCTTTAGGCACATCTACAGATATAAGAATTGACTTGAATTCAATAACAAAATATGAAAACAAGAGCCACAGATAATGCTAGACCTTGTGACACAGTCAACTATTTTCAATCATTTTAAATGACTTTAAAGGGGTCATATGACACGGCTGAAACGAACATTATCGTTTGTTTTAGATGTAATGCAATGTTTATACACGGTTTAAGGTTTGTTTGTATCTCCTCTTTGCCCCGCCTCTGTGAAACGCGGGGACTTTTTACAAAGCTCATCGCTCTGAAAAGCGAGGTGTGCTATGATTGGCCAGTTAACCAGTGCATAGTGATTGGTCGAATACTGCAAGCATGTGACGGAAATGTAACACCAAAGCAAATGTACTGACAGTTGATAAAATGTCATCGGTACTTCCTTATATCAAAGACACAGAAAAACACTTATTTGCTCCATATGACCCCTTTAAATATGGACTCCACTTATAACCGTAAAATGTCTTTTGTCATTTTGTCTTCAGTCATAACAGTAAACTGTAAGTATTTAAATGCTTACAAACATGTTGTGAAATGTTACAAAATAAGGTCTGCTTACAATACTGGTCTTACAAAATATCAAACCAAATAGCATTTATACAGTGTTTAACTGTTATAACTGTTTTACTGTTGTGGCAACTGCAAATTGGTCTATTGTGTAACAGAAGTTTCACATCAAATATTCTGGACAGCATTCTTGAAGAGAAATGGATATGCAGGTGGGATTTGTGCTGAGCTCAGCAACCAAGAATGTGTTTTATAAAATGGGCCACGTTGTTCCAAGCATGTGGTGTAACAGCTGATTAGGTTCTCTAAATATTGGCACGAAACTATGTTTTGTGCTTTTTGCCTGAGCTGGCCTCACTTAAACGCATCTGTTCAATCTCCTGCATATTACCATAACAATTTCAGTTTTACAACAATACATGCAGATTCCTCACGCACCATTTGTACGTAAATCTGATAAACTCACGCTATTAATGCATTACGCTCCAAGAAGCAGTTGTCTAAAACCCCCTAAGCTCTTATAAAATGCACTTGTAACCCACTGCTTCGTGGGGCTTATTGCTCATATAAAACGGTTATTCCATATGCGCAGCAAGTTTTTTTTTAATAAAGAAAATAAAGTGATATTTAGGCAACGCAATGCGGTCAGAAGATATAAATCGGGGTGTTTTATAACGGCAAAGAACATGGCTCCAATCAGAATCAAGGACCAGAAGTGACCGTTTCATAATGGTCATTTTAGGGTGCGTGAGTTTTTTTGTTAAATAAATTTGTCCTACCTGGCTGAATGTTATCCCGTATAATACTGACATGATCGTCTCTGTCGGGCCGCGTGTGCTCGTGCCAGAATCCGATCACGTGACCAAGCTCATGCACCACAATTCCAAATTTGTCACAGTTTTTCCCGATGGATATAGCCTGAGGACCTCCTCCCCTCCGTCCAACATACGAACAGCACCTGTGAAAGTTAGGCACCATCGTTAATAATATACACCATTTTATTGCATTCTTTATTTCATTGTATTGATGACAAAGGCATAAAAAGAATACATACGTGTAAAAATTAATACTGGGGTGGTATGGAATGTAAATATATGCACTGACAATTACAAAATTTGAGACCCTGTGATGCATTAAAAGTTCCTATACATGTATTTTATAATTATTTATTCGCTTGACTTGTTTGTTTCTTTTCTGTCTTTTCACATTTCCTATTAAAAGAGTAGAGCAGGACATATGGAAAGGCTTCGTTTATTTTATAAACAGCCAGTAGCTTTGAGTTTACTTCACAGCCACAAACCATGATTTGCTACTTCCCACCTGGCAGGTGGTTTTAGGTAGAGGAACATATTTACTATCGAGAGAATTGGACGAAATACGGTGTATTTCAGGAAGACTTCAGGGCAATTCCACGAAAATGTCAACCTTACCACGAAAAAAATACTTTTAACCAGTGGTTTTTACCGTGGTAACAGCACAGATTTTAACATTTGGTGGTTCAAATACCCATGTGAGATCTCTCTTCAAATTTGTAAAGCATTTGTTTTATTTTTAGTGCATGATTTTTCATAGTCAGGTAGGTGCAATTTTCAGGATTGTCACATCCATAACGCTACATATTCCTCATAAATGGACAGATGAAAATTTAAATAAAGTAACCATTTATGTTCTATAAAGAGGCATCCCTTCTCCATTCATTGGGTATTATTGCTTCAGGATTGTGCATTTTATTTTACAGAAATCCTACAAAGTTTATCGTCTCCCAAAAAACGCATCCTTTTTTTGTCACATCCATAATGCATGTTTATTTCCCTTTTTTTAAATATATATACTTTTTGATGTTTAGACTCTATCAACAAGGGTTCAGTAAAATATAAACAGATGGTTCAATATAATTGTAACAAATTCATTCTCTGAGCATTTTTATGTCACGTCCATAACGCTGGAATTGCCCTTCAGCATTTTGGTCTGTTTTCCCAGAAGAGAAAGATAGTAGAAGCATATCTGCTAAACGTTTATGTTGGAACACGTTAGCATATAGGCAGCTCAAAACTAACAAACTACAAACTCAAAGCCACAAACTCCTATTTTGATTTTAAAGGGTCCCTAATGCCACACAAGCACAAAAACACATAAAACGCAATATAAAAATCTCTTTCTGAAAGGTCATGTTATTTGTGAGAGAAAGACTGCTGAGAGCTGGCTAACACACATCCACGGCACACACAGACGCAAACACACAAACCTACACGCACAGACTGTGTGGGTGCAAAAAAAACACTCTTTAATTACTGTGTGCACCCAGCAGAAATTCTACCTTGAACTTTGCACAGCGTGGACAGGCATCGCCTGAACACACACACACACACACCCACAGAGGCTCATCAGACCATGGCTCCCCCCATTGGCAACTACCGCTGGCTGCAAAGGGCAAAAAAGCGTAACGTGTCATCACCTCGCTAGCCCCAGCTCCAGACACACACACCGTGTTTGCTTGTCCATCATGGCCTGCAGTATGACATAAAGGATGTCTGTACTTTCTAAGACCTAAAAATGACTAAAAAGGCGGCCCAGGATGAAAACAGTCATTTTCCTTGACTGCTCGACCGCAAAGTCTACTTAAACAAATAGAAAGCAGACTGTCTATGTAACATTTATCTGTCAATTTCCTTTTTCCTTAAGGGATAGTTCACCCAAGTCATCATTTACAGTTCCAAACCTTTATAAATTTCTTTGTTCTGCTAAACACAAAGGAAGATATTAGGAAGAATGTCAGTTACCAAACAGATCTCGTCCCCAATTGACTCCCATATTGTTTATTTTCCCTACTACGGCAGTAAATGGTGCATGAGATCTGTTTGGTTACTGACATTCTTCTAGATATCTTCCTTTGTGTTCAGCAGAACAAAGAAATTTGAGGTTGAGAAAATGATGACAGAATTTTCATCATGAAAATGTTCCTTAAAGGAATAAATTGTCTCATTATTTACCTTGAATGCCATCCCACATGTCCAAATGACTCCGCTCAGTTATTCAATATTTTATGAGGAGAAATCCTAGGCTTTTGATAGACAACTATTAATATGTTGAGCTTATTTAGCACAATTAAAATGTAAACAAACCATCCAAGCCCTATGTGTCGATAACTTAAAATCTCTTGCATGTCCCGTGACAAACACGCACATGATAAACAAACACAAGAAACATGTCGGATCCCTAAAAGAAGATAACATGACAGCAATTTAATATGAAATGATTCACTTGTGTTCAGCTAAAGATTCAGACATCTAGGATGGCATGATGGTAAATGATTAGCTTTATTATGTTTGGTATCCAATCCATGTCTAATATAATGCCAACAAGAAGGGGAATGTCCCCAACCCCTTTAAGTACACAAGTACACACGTTCCGTTATATTGATCTAATATGGGGCTAGCTTTAAAGGTATAGTTCACCCGAAAAATGACAATTCTGTCATCTCTTACTCGCTCTCAAGTGGTTTCAAAACTATACAAATGTCTTTGAAGAGGATATTTTTAAGAATGTGGGAAACGACACCGTTCAGGGGCACCTTTGAATACCATGGAAGTCTCTGGTGCCCCAGAACTGTTTGATTAAAATATTCTTCCAAATATATTTTTTGTGTTTGGCAGAGCAACAAAATTTATACAGGTTTAAAACAACTTGAGAGTGAGATGACAGAATTTTCATTTTTGGGAAAGTGCAGTAATGATCTCTGGGTGAATGGCAAACAAACTATTGTGACTGCCCATACCTCTGTATATCTGTAAAATTCACATGTAAATGTGCTTACGGATGTAATATCATAACCTCATGATTTCCGAATGACATGAAGGTTTTACTGCTTAGCTTCAATACTTTTGTTTTTTGGTGGACTGACAATGAAACTTTGTGTGAACAAGTTCAAGTAGGCTACACAGTACATCAAACTCTGTGTTCACTATGAAAAACTCCTATTTCAATAGATCAAAACCCCTATTCCTGCAGGGGAAAACAGCTATATGGTGCCAACATTGATTCCAGGGCTCAGATTTGTCAAACAAGCTGGTCTGAACTTCTGACACCCCATGAAAGCATCTACAGGGAGCCTTTGTGAGAGAATAAAACCCATACTTTCAGGTGACAAGTCCCGTGGTGAACACTGTGACAAAGTCGCCTGGTATTTCCTTAGTGAAGAATAGAGCAATCGGTAGGTCAAGACACGAGGGCCCCCACACACACGCAAACCCTTTCATTGGCACACAACAAAGATAACCAGAAGCAATGGAACAGGGCGGATGAAGAGGACAGAAAAACATTTAGGCGATAAATCAGGAAGAGCTTGAAAAAGAAAGGCCGAGTAAAATAAAGAAGAAAAGCACATGCTCCACATGAGCAGGAGAGACAGACGTGATTTCTTCCTGAAGGAGTCAAAGACATCCTCCTGCTGTGGAATCATTTAAACATAGTACAGACAGACACACAAACTCTGTTATGACACTCACACACACACTTACCCACACGGCCGGTAGGTGAAGACGATGTAGCTCTCCTCTGTTGTTCTCTCAATGAAAGTCACGCATGTGTTTTTTTCCCAGTGTCTCATAGCCTGTCTGAATATGGCTCTCTGGCTACCTGTACAACACACCAAAACACACACGCAGTCCAGTTTATTAACTGTACAGGTGAGTAAAGGCATTAATTGATAGGACTATAAAAAAAATCTGTCAAAATCTGGTAGGCCTATTTTAAGGGAATTTCCATACTTTTTGGCAAAATCACAGCAAATCCGAAAGTCACAGCCATCAATATCTCCATATTTCGTAATTTTTATTTTTGCCATAAATCATTTTCACTAGTCACCCATTATGTTTGTCACTGGGTTTTGCAAATATCTTACCAATTTAAAGTATGAAAAAGTGCTTTTCAACTTTGATAACACAGCATGTAAATTTATATAAAAAGTACAGTTTTTTGGACCTACAGAACAAGGTTGCAGAAGGACAGCGACGATATTCAGCTTTTGATGAAGCTTTTTGGACCAATGAGGTTTTTTTCTAGGCGGGGCTACCCACTGCCAACAAAATCGACCAGCCTCATTGATAACATATATAAAATATATATCATATAAAATATTTACATTTTAAGTGAATATTCTATGACATAAATAATTAAAACTATACTTTATACTTTTTGTTAATTATTCTTTATTTGCTAATTTATGTACATTAAAATGTATTAAAATGATATGAAATGCCAACTTAATTTACATTTACGCATTTGGCAAACGCTTTAATCCAAAGCGATTTACATTGCATTGGACTATACATTTCTGACTATATAGAATCCCCTGAGATCGAACCCATGATCTTGGCGTTGCCAGCGCCATGCTCTAACCACTGAGCCACAGGAAAGATAAAATGGCAGACAGTGTTGGGTAAATTACTCTGAAGAAGTAATTAATTACTAGTTACTTATTCAATAGTGTAATTAGAATAGTACAAATTACTCTCTCCAAAATGTATTTAATTACTTATTACTATTTACTTTCTATATCCTTCATCAACCTTGATTAGAATTGATTCAAGGATAGACATGAAACGGCTCCTTTAATTCAATCAAACAATTAATAAATAACTTCATAAATTATTCTTATTAACTGACCAAAGTATACAAATGTGAGAAGGATACATTAAAGCAGACATTTTAAAGTTAGACATCATTTTGATGTCATTTCCACTATTGAATACATTACAGTATTTAGTTCTATTACATCAGAAGTAACTGTATTTAAATTACAGAAAAAATAAGACTAATCCCTTACTTAACTTTTTTCTAAAGAAAAGTAATTAAATTACAGTAACTAACTACTTAGTAACTAGTTACACCCAACACTGTGGCAGAATATGTTGTTTTGCCGCTAGACGTCGCAGAATATAACAAAGGCGTAGCTTGATAACAAAAGTTAGTGCTTTACTTTTGCCAAACCTTCTGAGCAGCGCCGCATGAAGTCGAACACACCTATGATTTCTAAAAGCCGGGATAACAGATGTTGACAGGCAACCATTTTCATGCAATGAAAAGGGGAATCAAATTTTGAATTTCTCCGGATTCAAACATTGTTAAAAACATATGAGACAATAAAAGCACAAATGTGAATATAATAAATAGCGCTGCGCTAGTATTTTTTTATTAAAACATTTTTACATATTGTGTTTTCAAGGTCCTTGTCGAAGGCCTGCAAACTATTTGAAGCTGTGACTATAACCACAATAAAGCACAGCCTCTCACACCAAGTGAATTCACTTACCACTGAAGTTCCCACTGATGACATAAGGGATGACACCCTCAGGCCACACCCTCTCAGGTCTGGAGGTTGCTGCTCTCTTCCTGCGACGGGACCCCTGATTGGATGCAGTATTGTTTGGACTCGTCTCATTGGATAGTGAACCTACCATTTCCAACATCAAATAAACACTGATGTTTCATTATGAATACGTTAGATTTACATTTAAGATGTCTTACTAAACAACACAGACTGGCCCAAAAAATCAGCAATATAGGAATCATTTTATTACTTATTCATTCAAAATGTTAACGCAAATACATTTTCCTGGGATTTCGCTTAAAAGACTAAACAGGTCTTATCTAAAGCTTGAACCCAACCCTTGTTTCCATTTATTCATCACCTGCCTATTCTACTCTCACAGTAAACTTTCTCTCCTCTCTGTGGTGAAAATATTATTATAGTAAAGAGGAATTATGGGAGGAATCATAATCGCTTTCCCTTTTCTGTCTTGAGTATTAATTACGAGAAGTTGTGAAAATAGTTTTTGACAGGCTTTTCTCAGCTGGTTTATTAACTTGTGGAATAAATTTCTCTTGCCGCGTTTTCGAGCACCAATTAAGACTGAGGCAAAGTTTATTATAAAGCACTTCCATATGTGTGCGCACACAAAGTCACACATGCACACACACACTATGACTTACCAGTCTCCGTGTTATTAAGAATTGTGACCGTTCTCTGGGCTAGATTTACAATGCGGTCCACTTTAAACATGCGCATGTCTTCTTCATCAAGTGCAATGTCTCCTAGAAAGGCAACTGAAAACAACACAAAAAAAGTACAGTTTTAATTTCAAGACGACAATCGTTCATGTCAAGCACAAACAAGGCAGGTCAAACGACAAAAAACACACTGCGATCCTTGTATCTGTGAACTTAATAAAAAAGGTGTTTCGATGCCATAGAAGAACCTTTTGGTACCATAAAAAACCTTTAACATCTGAAGAATATAAAAAAGTGAGAAAGAGATGGATCTTTAAAGAACTTGTGACTGAATGGTTCTTTGTGGAATCAAAAATGGTTCTTCTATGGCATCTCTGTGAAGCACCTTCATTTTTAGTGTACTTAACTAATACAGCTAGTCAGTCTATCCACCATTAACTCTATCCACCAAATTTGTTTTTATGGGTAAATTTGCAATGTTTGTGGCAGATGCATACATTTCTTCAAACGCTTATTGAAGAACACCCCCAATGAAGCTCGCAGGGTCTAGCTAGCTGATAGACGCCTCATGTTTTTTTAATGATCATCTGCGATGCCATTTATAGAGGGGTCATCACTCGGCCCGTGATACATAAATCATGCATCGGGAGAGAAAGCGAGAGAGAAAAAGCTGATTAGTATCACAAATTTAAGTGTGCTACGACAATAAATAAGGAACTTCTCACCATCTACACAAGATGCTGACCTACATGGAAACACATGCAATTCACAAAGTTTAATGAGCTCTTGAGGATTCTTCGTGTCTTTGGAAACTTTGATTGAAGTGAGTAAATCAACTGAATCGTTAAATGCAATGTGACAGTGTGCAATGACAGACTAAAGAAATTAGGATTGTCTGGAACACAACGCATTAAGAGGGACCATATTTGGCACATCTGTGGCATTTTCCACCACTTTCAATTCAAGGTACTTGAATTGCCATTGGTGATGCCATAGAATAACTATTTTTGGTTCCACAAAGAACCATTCAGTCAAAGGTTCTTTAAAGAACCACTTCTTTCTTACCTGAAGATCCTTTTTTCGAAAACAGAAAGGTTCTTCCGATGTTAAAGGTTCTTTATGGAACTAGTTAGACAAAAAAAGTTATTCTATGGCATTGTGAAGCACTATATTTATATACCACTATTTCAGAGATTCCCCTGGTGCATGTCCAAAAAACAAGATATTACAAAGTTCCCATTTTTGTTGGTGTCTGCAACTTTTTCACACCTTAACACAATGCAAGGAGTGAGATTTTGTAATGGGCATCCAAATACTTCTGTGTACCATTTTGTTTTGCCAAGAAAATGTTAAACATTGTAAAGTCAGCGAGCGCCTGGAAAGTAGTGCACATTCTTTCTCCTAATGAGGGTTGAAAAGGAGAAATTACGAAACACAGAGACGTTTTACGAGACTCGTTACGCTGGTTATTTGCTTCTTTATGAAAATGTCCCAGTATGTGTGTGTTTTGTCATTATATGTGTGAAAGTGACGACAGGAACAGATCAAAAAGACCTATAACCCACTAATAGTCCAGCCTGAGGCCATAGGGCAGTGGAGCAGTGACCTGTAGCTTCCTGTACAAGACAATAAAGCTGATTATTCTTCCACCAAGACGTCTTCTGCCTCTGCGATGAATATTTCAATACCTTATGAATAGGTTTGACATCCACAACACTACACAAAACACCATGTTTTAACTTCCAAAGAACATTATTTGTTCTTTCACATTTGGAAAAGAAAAAGCAGTTTGACCCAAAAAAAACACCGCCCATCAGAACTCATTTCTCTAACTCATTTATGTTTATTATAGAGCTAAGATGAGTAACATTTTGTGACCAGTGAGCGCATAAAGTGTCCAGTGCTTATTCATAACTATTTATACTGTAAAAGATATAGTTCACCCAAAAATTATCATTCTGTTATCTTTTACTCACCCCCAAGACGTTTCAAACCTGTATAAAGTGTGTTGTTCTGCTGCTCGTAAAAAAGGTATTTAGAAGAATGTTTGTTATCAGACAGTTCTGGGGCACCATTGACTACCATAGTAGCAATACAATTTACTATGGGAATCAATGGTGCCCAAGAACTGTGTTGTTTCCTTTATTCCTTTTGTGTTCAATTCAGGTTTGAAACAACTAGTAATTCATGACAGAATTTTCATTTTTGGGTAAACAGTTCCTTCAAACAGTCTGTTACAAAATGGCTGTATCTAAAGCTATAAACAATGTGATTCCCTTTGCCTGATACCTCAAAACAGGCAACCTTATCTAGTGCTACACATTACATCACTACCTGAGAAAAAAATATCTTGTAGGGGAACAACATAAACAGTTACTGTCACTATTTATATAAGTAAAAGGAAATTGTGCAACTTTTTAATTACTATAATTATCTCTTTACGCCATTATGACACTCACTGTTGAATATCCGGACTGTTATCGTGTGTCTGCAGACAAACTTCACTGAACTCTAAAAACAGGCTGAACTAAAAACGGTTGACAGCACTGAAATAACAGGGTTTTACCTCTCAAAGTACATCCACACAGACAACCACAATCCATGAGAGGCAGCGTGAAACCTTCCTAACAAGAAGCTCCAAAAGAAACATCTATAAGAATAAAGTTTCATCTCACTGGACTTTTCATTGCAGTACCTGAACTTAAAGGGATAGTTGGTAGATAGTACAAAAGTAGATATTTTGAAGAATGTTGGAAACAGAAAACCGTTGGTCCCCCTTGACATTGGTTTTATGTTTTCCATACCATAGAAGTCAATGGGAACCAACGGTTTCGGTTCAACTATTTCTTTAAATCTATGGGATTTACTTCATTAAAACAACATACAATAAATCAGTTAAACCTTAAAAATGATGTATGGTTTGGTATTTATCAAAAATATTTGTTAGTCTCTCTGTCTTTGTTATACACGAGTCACGACACAGAGGAATTTAAGTAAATGACATTATATGAGGCTGCAGACTAAAATTGACCAAAACAAAGGTACAAATTCTCCCGACAAGATCAGACAAGAAAAGAGATCTGATAAAAACTTGCCAAGACAAAACGTTTCTCTTGCTAAAACTAACATCTCTCCCAAACTCAGACACAGATAAAAGGGTAAGACACAACAAGTATAATGATGCCATACAGCATGTTTTTAATAAATCTGAGAGATCTTGAAAAGCTGTCCAGAGGTGTTCTCGTAAGAACCAGTTACCAGATGTCAGCAGTTATATGAGAAACTCCAGTGATAATGAATGCAGACAGACACGTTTTACTCTTTCGTAAAAAAATAAGAAAATGCTTCGTTCGCACCAAGAAACACTTTAAGACAAAGTTACGCTGCCTTCAGGTCATGTTGGAATTATTGTAATTACAAGATTTAGCAGCAGTGAACATAAACGCCACCACAATTACCCGTCGTAAAACTTTGGATTGTCTTTAAGCCTCTTAATATCATGTTAAATAAAGAATCATGGTGAAAACCGATTTGTCTTAATCATCGAGTTTAATTATTAAGACTAGTTTAGCTATCTTTTATTTCCATGGCACAAACGGTACGGCACAAAGGTTTAATGCCAGCGTTTAAAGATCGGGAAACATGCTATTTCATGCACTCTTGCTTCTTTACACTGTTAAACGTGCTGGCTTCTCATGCTTAACATAGTCAAATTGTTAAAAAAACGCAGTTGGACGCATGACGTAGTATTTCTGTGCTTGATACACTCCCCCAGCACACCAAATTGTTTCGGAACGTTTTTTATAAGTCTGGATCCCTGTTTCGTAACAGGGATCCTATACTTTTTATTGGGCAATTCTCCTGGAAAAGCACGCCCACAGCAAGGCGAAAAAAATAGTCCGCCCATGCGCCAACCATCGAGCGATAGGAAGACCCGCTTACCATCAAGATTGGCTGCGCTGTGGGCCTGCAGCTGCAGCTCATTACTCTTGTGACAGTGAGAGAAGTTGTTTGTTTGTTTTATTTGTTTGTTCATGGCATTTCAGTGATGGATGTTATATAAACGGTGGATATAACGCTGGATTCGGAGATCGTTTGAAGCTGATAGATGGCACGGTCCCAGTGCTAAAAGATGCCGGACATGAACTGCACGCGGTAAGTCAAACTAAGTCATACGTCTGTGTTTTGTTGGCAATCAGCGTGTTGTAGTTCCATCCCCTGCCTGCCTCCAGCAGCTCATCTTTTTCTGGAAATAATCGCACAGCTGTTATAAATTCGATCAATCTAATACTCTTCGAAGATACGATGTATGCAATACCACCGTATAGGTTCTCAAGATTAATATGAGATTGGCAGAAACTGCGTGTGTTACTCGATCTTTAAGGGTTTGTCCTAACACCGCAAAACATAAACAACTGAAACGAAACAACACTCTCCAAACAAATATATAAAGAATGCTATATTTTGCTTTCTGAACAATGCTAAAAGGCTTCAGAGTATACAAGTGCATTAGGGCGTACAAAGGAACTCCAAACAATCGTACGAAAGAAAGCCCCCATCTATGATACGACTGAAACCCAAACAAACAGTTGCTAGGCCACAAACCTCTGATCTCACAAACCTGGACTCCGAAGGCACCAATGCCAACAACACTGTCTCAAGGGAGACTGCCAGCGACACATGGCACACACAGACCGAGCCAGACGTAAATTTATCGTCCGCGCAGCTAGAGTCTCTGAATGTCACCCTCCAAAGGAAAATACACAATCTTCTGTATCTCCCCAAGCTTCTCGATCTAGCGCGTAATGTGCTCCATCAGAAGCCAAGGCTAGTGAGGACAAGTGCACTATAGCAGCTCAGCCTCCCTTGTTTGATTTCTTCGTCCAGAGGTGGTGGCGACACATTTCATCCTTGTGTCCCGAGGGATTCCCCTTTCAATCCCTCTGTCTCACTAGCTCGAATTCCTCACCGGAAAAATCCCAATCCTCATGCTTTCTATAAACCGAAATGAGAAAATCTTATCAGAGCGTAGGGCTTGAGATAAAAGAATGACAGAATCTCATCACACATGGCCCTAAGGAATCAAAGACATTGAGACATTGTCAGAACATAAGAGCCGTGAACTGATGAGCTTCAGCAATCTATAAATGATGATAGGAAACGAGAGGTGGTGATTTTTATGAAGTGGAATAAACTAGTGGCATATCGAGGTTTGGCGTTCATCATAAGACGTATAACAGCTGCAAAATAAGCACCCATGCATGCTCTGGATTTGTTTAAAACAAAGAAATGCAATTGGGAGGAATTTGTGGGTGTGACTGCCAGTCTGTAAGGTTTTCTAGTGAGATATTAACTATAATTGGAACCAAAAACATCAACATTATTATTTATAGGTTAGCAACAATTAACTGAAAAAAAGATTAAATTCAATTTAACGCATAAAAATTACATTTACATTTAGTCATTTGGCCGACGCTTTTATCCAAAGCGACTTACAGATGGGGTAAACAATCGAAGCAATTCGGACAACGCAAGTACAACATAAAGCATAAGTGCAATCAATAAAACTGGTTTCATAAAGCCTACCACAGTATACAGTGCTAAGTTAGAAGTTTTTTTTTTTTTTTGAAGAGTAGAAAAGAGATAGAAGTCAGAACTGATCGGTAAGGTGTTGACGGAAGAGATGCGTTTTCAGACGATTCTTAAAGATGGCTACAGAATCTGCAGATCTTGTTGCCGCGGGCACATCGTTCCACATAAGTGGAACCGATCCAGAGAAGGTTCGTGAGATCGATTTTTTTTTGGTGGTCTCTTGAAAATCAAGTTTTAAAAGGAGAAGCATACCAAGAACATGCATTGCAGAAACGTTCACATACTCCACACGTCTCTTATTGAGGAAAAACATGTAAGCAAAAATCCCTTTTTTCATTTAAAAAGTTGTAAATGTTAAACTTTGTAGGATAAATGTAAAACAGACATCATCAACATCAAATAGAAGATGCTTGGCATACTAGCTATCAAATTCAGTATTTTTTACGATATTGCCCAGACAATGAAGAAATGTCTAAAAGTCTTAAATGATAAAGAAATACGGTATTATAACGAAATAGGAATGAACATCTTAAAAAGCACAAATTAAACAATTTCAAGGTTGCAAGAACATCTGCTGAATGTCACTATACAATTCAGCATGTATGTATAAATGCGAATGATCTTTTCAGACATCTATTTGTCTGTCTTTGTAATATCGGTATAACTCTGCCTTCCGAGGTAATAGACTAAACAACCAAGAGTCATGAAGTTTACCTTCTCATCTATGTCTGCAAGGCATTTTAATAATACATTGTCCCGCATAAGCGCAAACTGATAGTAAAGTGGTATTAAGCTATGCAATTGTACCTGTCAATCAAAGCATCCAGACAGATGTTTGCTGTGAAGCTGGAAGGAAAATACAATTAAAACAGGACAACGGTAGCTCTGCTGTAGATTGATCAGGTTTGAAGGCTTAGCCTTGATACTTTTAAGAGGATCTTTAATGGCATCGCAGGACCAGGTCCAGCTGGGTAAGCTTTTTTCTTTACTTTCATGCCATTTTTCATCGCCTGGCCCGTCTCGACAATCACCTCCAAATACAACAGCAGTTTCATTAACAAAAGCCAGTTTGGCACCTATTTCACCAAAATTGTTTTCTATTCAAAGCCCTGAGGGTATAACATGTGAGGTCTAGACAGGTCTTAAAGTTACCACCCACAAAATGAGAGATTTCTCCCCCTTCAGCATCTTTGAGGTAAACAGTGGGAAAGCACGGCCTAGGGGTCTTAATGCAGACGCACATTAGACTACAAGCCCGCTGCGCATGATAATACCAGTCACGGCCACTACAGCGGCGCCTACTTAAATGCAAACGCTCAATTCACATTCATGAAGAGACTGTCTATTAGATGCTGAAGGCTGGTCTCAGAAAAGACTCTCACTGTAGTTTCACTTACTACGTGATGCAAAATCAACGAGCCAATAACAATTCACTCACAGTGGGACTTGTTGATTTGGGGTAAATAATGTTGCTTAAACCTCTAAAGTGGGGCTTATTACTGTTTTTTTACGGTTTTAAAGAAAACGCATGGATCATATTAAAATCCAGAATTAAAGAGGTACAAGAAATATTATTTAGCTTAAAGGAACAGTTGACCCAAAAATGGAAATGCTGTCTTCATTTACTCACCCTCAAGTTGTTCCAAATCTGTATAAATATCTTTGTTCTGTTAAACACAAAAGAAGACATTTTGAGGAATGGAGGAACGCAAACAGTTCTGTGGCACTTTGATTACCATTGTGATTTCTCCTACTATGGATGTCAATGGGGGCCAAGAAGTGTTTGGTTACAACCATTCTTCCAAAAAACGTTCTCTGTTTTTATCAGAACAAAGCAATTTATACAGATTTGGATAATCACCCGAGGGTGATTAAATGATGACAGAATTTTCATTTTTTGGTGGACTGTTCCTTTAAGGAAAAGAACAGCAATTTAAAGAACATCAATTCTCCATTCATACAGTAGGATAGAATCACTATTAAGAAGTAAAAGCTTAACTCAGAAGTAAACATGCAGCCAGTTTACTGTAAATAGAATGTGCTAGGAAAATGCACAATTGGCATGAAAATGTTTTTATAATACAAATATTTGAAGAGATTAAATAAGATTGTAAAAAATGAATAGTGAAAAGATAGAAGAATTAGTTTAATGTGAAGTTTATATTACTTAAATGCAAAATGTCAGCTTTCATCACAATGTGATCCATATTCCTATATCCAATAGTCTCCACAGTATATACATTTTCTATATCGAATAAAAAAAATATCTATAATGTAAAAAATGTATAATCTTTTTTTTGTGCAAACATAATTTGTAACTTGACTTCCTTCGCCTATGTGGTGAAATATGACATTGACATGTGTTCACGAGATTCAGTCAATCAAAGGTCTAGAGCATGTTGGTGTCCAAAGGTTGAGGATTTAGAGCCGGGGTTTTAAGTCCTGAAAATAGATCAAATCAAATACACCCGAAGAAGCAAAACAAGCTGTGGATCATTCTGGTGATATTCCCTTGATTGAGAGTCTCCGGGGAATTGAATACAAGTACATACAAATCTGGACATTTCCCTGGAGGAAACGGCATGTCTTTTCTTGAAACACGAACCATTTTAGTTCTCTGGATAGACTTAGATGGTGGTAGTGTTTGCGTTAGGATCACGAGCATAGGGGGTTCTCATAAACACCAGAGCCCCTTTACTGTTCTCTCCTGTAAAAACACTTCCAGATGTTGCTTCTTAACAAATGCTTACCTTGATATTTCCTGACTCTGCAATTTGAACCTCAGGCCACGAGTTACTTTTTTTCAAAGAGTTAATCATAGATTGTGTTCTAGACCAGACTACAGCCTAAAAACCGGGTTTATTCCCTAACAAGCTGTGTTGCCTTCAGGGATTGTCAAAGGGGGGGCCAGGGATGCAGAAAGTGTGATGAAAGTGCAGTGGGGGCTGGGGGGATGTTTTCAAATGTCTGGACACAGAGACAGCCGGAGGGAAAGAGACTTCAGAAGGCACGAGGCCAAAGAGTTGCCTGACATTTGGGAAGCAAACAGGTCGTTCATCATGCACCCTAATCAGCACGTTCAGTCACAAAGCACTCGCCATATAGTCGCTGACTCTGATTATTTGGGAATATTCCCATTACAGAGATCTGCTTAGTGTCCGTTTGGTTTGCCAAAGACTCCATAACATTGCTTTATGAGTTTAAAGGTCCAGCGTATGAAATTTAGTGGCATCTAGCGACGAGGTTGCGAATTGCAACCAACTCACTCAACTCCTCCCATTTGAAGCACTATGGAGGCTGACAGAGGACTACACTGCAAAAAATGACATTCTAGAAATTCTGAAATCAATACACAAAAACTTGACAAGAAAAGTGACCTAAGATATTTAGTCTTGTTTTATGAAAAATAATGTAATAATTAAGTAAGTTTATGGTAAAAACAAGCAAATAAATTTGTCTACGGGGAGAGAAAAATTTACTTTGAGAAAAACTTTTTCTCAAGTATCTAATTCAAGTTTATTTTTCTCACCACATGGACAGATTTTTTTGCTTGTTTTTACCATAAACTTACTTTATTCTTATATAATTTTTCTTAAAATAAGACCAAATATCTTCAGTCACTTTCTTGTCAAGTAATTGTATTTTGATTTAAGAATGTTTCGCTTCTTTGCTGATGGAGGCAATGCACATACGAAGCTCGCTCTATAGAGCAGTTTGTCCATTTAGGGTTACTGTAGAACAACATGGCGAATTCAATGCGATGGGATACGAGGTGTATGTATATAGAAATAGCTCGTTCTAAGGTAATAAAAACAGAACGCTTCATCATGTAAGGTCTTTATACACCTCTGAAGATATAGCTATATTGCATTTCTGTCGGTAGATCCGGCAGAAAATGACACATTGGACCTTTAAGGTTGAAAGTATTAAAAAAGGTGCTTAGCATTATAAGAGTATTATTATTATAGTATGTCACATTTAACTGTAGAAATGTGCATATATTCGAGCTGCAAAATGTTGGAATAAAAGTATGGAGTTGTATAAAAATACAAACAAGTCAGGATAAGAATGCTGTTATCAAGAGGCATTTATAACAAAGATTAAACCCACGCAAAAGCCGTAAGACCCTGTATATTTTAAGAATGTTTTGTAAACATATTCACCAGCTATCACTACATGTTCCCTATTAAACCCCACTAAGCACACACACTAACACGTGCATGTCTATGTTAAATGAAAACAGTTGCTATAAGGGTAGCAGGGGGTCAGAACAGTGGCTGCGGTCAGTCTGTCTATAACAAACCAATTACAAAGAGCCTACAAAGACCTATTGATCCAACCGGCAACCAAACTCCTTTAACACATCTATGAATAACACCTGGTGAATGGAAACGCTGGGAATATGACCAAATTTATGTCCAAATGTCTTCATTTTAGTATTTATAATACAGCCTGTGCGAGCCGATCTTTGGTGTTGTCTGTTTTGATCCGAGAGTGAATGTATAAGTAACGGTTCTTCTGAAGGCACAAACCACCTGAGCACTTAACCACTCATTACATTTGCATTTTTAAACCTAGTAGCCTAAGTACTCTGCACTGAACCTCAAACGGTTATACGCATGGAAACAAACAACATGCATTGAGTTTAAATACATGTGAAAGGTCACGAAGCATTTGTTTGCAGCTTGAAGTCACTGACAAAGCGATTGGGTGGAATTATTCAGAACTACGTAAACGTGGGAAAGGTGTCGCTGACTCGGTGAGCGTATGAACACCCGCTTTTTATGGTCAGTTTGCGTTCTCATTATCGTGACTAATTAGGTGTGAAAAAGATGATTAGAGCGTGTTCTCCCCAGGTTTTTGTAATTGTTTCACACTAGCAACAAGACATATTGTTCTCTCTAATGCGTCACACAGTGCTCCTCTTTATTTAGAAGACAATGTGCAAAGAATTATGAAGCTAATTAGCTTCATGAAAATGAAGACAGCCAGACTTGGGGGACAAGTCTTCAAAACACGCTATACACGGCGCCTAGCCATGTTACTCGAGCTCATTTGTAAAAATACCATTTGAAGGTACAAGCTACTCCTAAATGTAAGTAGTCAGGCTGTCCATTTGATAAAGTAACTAGGTACATGAAGTTACAAACAGAATGTAGCTATTAAAGCAGTCAAGCTTTGACATTTAAGCTATTTATTTTTATGATCACTTTAAAAACAATAGGTCAACTAATTGGGGTTGCGCAATATAGAAAAACAGATTGAATTCGTAAATAATCCAAGAACACCCGTGGCTAAAGAGGTGGCTAATATGTATACATTTGTAAGATGCGAATCGTACAAAAATGTACTTTTAGAAAAAAATATCAAAGCCTCACATAGAAGTAAATTGCACCAAAGCGTGCAGATGAGAATTGCATGAATTGATACAAATTAGCCATCTCATAAAATAGTATCAAATTGTAGGAATGGCGTAAAATTGTGTTGAAAAAAACACAATATGCAAAAACATGCTAAATAATACGATAAAATACATCTTTAAGTTTGCACGATTTAAATGATAAAAAATATATAATAAAAAATATATATATACACACACACATACTGCATTTCTTTTCATTAAATAAACCCAAATAATACATGAAGAGTTTGGTTAGAAAATGAGATACTCCTTTCTTTTTATTTCAAAAATCATGTTTTTTATTATGTTATCGTGTTTTTATTGTGTTTTATTGTGTTAGCTAGCTGTATTTTTTTAGTTATTATGGCTTAAGGCAAGGCAAGTTTAATTACATAGCACATTTCATACCCAATGGTAATTCCATTTATGTAAAGTGCTTTACACAAATATAACTAAAATAATCATCTAAAATAATCACAACCATAAAACAAGGAATTTAAGAACCTTTAAAATTATAGTAATAAAAAAAAACATTAAATCAAAACAAAGCTACTGCAGTTTGATTCTTATTATTTGGAATGCACAATAAAAAAACATGATTTTTGAAAATGTTTTAAAACGGAGTTATCTCATTGGAACCAAACTCTTCATATATACATGATGTTAGAGAAATTAACTGTTGGATTTTTACCAATTTGTTTATATGTCCAACAGAAAAATCACTAACACTTAAAAAGATTTAGATTTAAGTAGATACTATTAAGTTAATATAGCTATTAAGTTTTGTGATATTTATGGTTTACTATGGTTTTCACTAATATTTAGAACCCATTTTACATTTTGTCCACACTGGATGCGGCGCAAGGCGACACAACAAACCTATTAAAGGCAGGGTGTCCGATTTCTCTTAGTCGTTGTTGATGTTCAAATCCCCAAAACAAACACACCCCTACCCCATCTTTCGCTTTCGTCAGCGCTCGGCTCGGCTAATGTCCGTGCTGTGCACTGTACACCTTACTGCTGATTGGACAAGGTTGTTTTGGTACTCGGCCCGACTCAGTTGTCTAAAGCATAATTCGAAATCGGTTACCCCGCCATTAAGAACAAGCCATTGTAGACACAATGTTAATTCCAATCCTCGATTATGATTGGTCGACAGCTGTGCTTTATTAGAAATAAAACACAGCTATGATGACCGCTTCACCTTACGATTCTGTGTATCACTACGCACCCATAGCATTGTAAACGAAACATTCTGTTGCTGCTCACACTCAATCAGGGTCTGACAATTTTTTCCAGCAGAAGGAAAGCTTTAAGTGATTTTATTTCATGAAAGTTGCATTGATACATATTCTTCAGCTTCAATATTTGTACTCCGCTTTGCGTTGTGCCTAACAACGTCCTTAAGCAGTGATTTATTCACAATAACACACAACTTCTCGTATCTTATTTCTTACATTATATATATATATATATATATTATATATATATATATTAGGGCTGTCAAACGATTAATCGCGATTAATTGCATCCAGAATAAAAGTTTCTATTTACATAATATATGTCTGTGTACTGTGCATTTTTATTTTGTATTTATAAAAACATACACAAACATGCATATATTTAAAAAAATACATATATAAAATATTATAAACATTTATATATAATTTTAATTATTGGTAAATAATAAATGCATGTAAATATTTCCTAAATATGTATACATGTATGTGTACATAAATAAAATATTTACATCCCCAGTACACATCCATATATTATGTAAACACAAACTTTTATTCAGGATGTGATTAATCACGATTCATCTTTTGACAGCCCTAATATATATATATATATATATATTTACATACAGAGTATATATATATATATATATATATATATATATTTACGTTTCAGATTCTTACTGGAAAGAGAAAGATGTAAGTAAAGAGTTTTACAGTTGCATTACATAAAAACAAACAAATAGGATATAGCAAATCTCTGCGATATGCACATTTGTGACATTTCACTCATTTCTTTATAGTGCGCAGACCTACAACTAATAGGACTGGACTCAACTGTGTATCGTAAATATTTACTCTGAAAAGACTGTGTAAAAGCAACACTCTCGTTGAACTTTTCTTACAAGAACACTTCTCTGAAATCAGCAGAGCTACCTTTGACAAATAAAGGCACTGTAAATTTATTACGGTCGCTACCTTTATCAAATTCACAGTTGTGCTTTTATTATGGGTCCCTTTAGTCTAGAGACCTCTGTAGTAATGTAAGAATGTAAGAGGGAACATTACATTGATAGCCTACTGTAATTTATGCACATAGACATGTGGGAACATACTGTATCTGCAAGAAAACTGTCCTCTAGTGCTGGCTGAGACTGTGCCAAAACAGAAATAAAGGTTAACCTGCGACCCCAAGAGCAGGCCAAAACGAGAGCCGCTCGCTGCACACGGAAACACCTACAGGATGGAAACACTCTCCAGCCTGCTGAAACAGTTCCCAAAGGAAGCAATGCCTCGTTCTTCAGATCACTTCATTACTCACTGCCGCTCACACCTCCACGGCCTACAAACCTCTCCTCGCACACATATATAAACATATAAACCTCTCCTCGCTCATATATAAACATATAAACCTCTCCTCTCACATACAGTATATAAACATCCGTACGCACTCTCGTTTACGCTCGCTCGCTCTCTATACACACATATAGACATGTAGAGGACTCGTGTTGTTTTTTTGGATCCCACTGTGTCATTACGTGAACAAATGGGCTGTAATGCCGGAGGTGACGAACAGGCTTGTACTAGTGAATTATGTGACTGAATCTTCCCTCTCTGGTATTCAACACTCGTTTGCTTCAGAAGTGCAAGATGGTCTGCTCATCCAAAGCGACTTACAAAAATAAGGAAAGCAACAGAGCGACTCATCCTAAGAGGAATGATAAGTGTGCTGTACTTTATTCAAACACAAGAACCGATATTTGCTCTGCAGGTCAGTGACATGGTACAATGTGCACTTGGCTTAGGAACTTGGTACATTTACAAGCTGAATGCAAGTATTGTTGCCAGTGGGGACACAAACGTCGAGGTGCAAAAGTCTGAGATTACATAAAAAATTATGATTTTGAAAAGGTTATGATATTAAAAATGTAATGTATTTACAGTCCTGCATTATTTACAAATGGGACCAAACAGATCTCATCCCCCATTGACTCCCATTGTTTTTATTTTCTCTACTATGGCAGTAAACGGGAATGGGATCGGTTTGGTTACTGACATTCTTCCAATTATCTTCCTTTGTGTTCAGCAGAACAAAGACATTTATACAGGTTGAGTAAATGATGAAAGAATTTTCATTTTTGGGTGAACTATCCCTTTAAATCTCATACAGGTCCAATTTCGCTACGTCTGTTCAAGCATACATGCATTTTGGAACGTTCTCAAGTCATGCTGGCATAACATGAATCATCAGGTTTGCACAAACTTGTTAAGTCCACACCAGTTGCGGTGCATGCTGCCATTGAGGAAAAGGGATGTAGGAGATCATATCATTTGTAATGAAAAAAATACAAATTTACTTTTGGATCGCACTCTGTTTTTTAGACAATTTTTGGGTGGCAGGCAGTGGTGTACACAAAGCCCAGCACACAATATATAACGCATAGAAAACCGAGAAACAGGAAGTTCTTCAGGCCTAAGAGGGAAGATCTAAACCTATAGGTTCTTAGAATGGCATATGCATCAAAAACAGATGTGTTGTTTTTCCGTGCTCTTCTTACCTCCTCTGACCTTCTCTTATCTGAGTCAAACAAACTCCAGCTGTGTGCTAACAGTCAGCAGACAGGCTCAGTCAGCTGTTTTAAACATTATTAAAAGCATAGCTGGGGTTTTGAGAAGTCACTAACTAAAAGCGAGGATTTTCTGGATGTATGACAGTAGCTAAGGTGTGCAATATTTAGAAGGATATATTGACAGAAATGCAATATAATATACATAACAACCTCTTCAGAGGTGTATAAAGACCTTACAAAAGCATTATGTTTTTACTACCTTAGCTATTTCCATCTACATACACCGCGGGTCACCTTGCATGGAATAAGCCGTGTTGTTTCTACAGTAGCCCTAAATGGACAAACTGCGCTACAGAATGCGTTTCGTAAATACGTTATCTCCTTCTGCAAAAAAGAGAAAACGTGACGACATCTTAGTCCTCTGTCAGCCACCGTAGTGCATCGAAAGGGACGGGTGGAGTGAGCCGTTGGTTGCAATTCGCAATCTCACCGCTAGATGCCGCTGAATTTCATACACTGGACCTTTAAGCCAAGACAGCAATGGTTAACTAGACTATTTATCACTTTCTCATTTCTCATCAACTTAATAGTAAGTTTAGCTGCAAATGACTATAGTAGTACTGTAGTAGGGACAACTATAAGAAAGTCATTAGTATAAAAACATTGATTTCACCGTCATCCGCATGACACAATAACATTGGCTCAACCAATGGCATGAGTTGGGCCAGGGCTCTGTATTCAACAAATATCAGAACAAATCCCGTTTGAGAACAGAAATGACACACTCAATCCATAGCAGGGAGTGAAAGTTCAATTTTAACCTCAATGATATACAAAAGCAGTGGCAGAAAAGAGTTCAGACGTGGTGTAGGATGATGTACGAGTGAAGGCTGAGCTGCCAGATGGGTCTGAATGAGAAGCAGTCACATCAGCTGGCAGACAGACACAAACGTCTGCAGGACTGGCCCGTGCTGGCATGCACTGAATGACCTACAGTCTGGAGGCACGCTAAACTCCTCTCACTCTGCTATATCAATCTATCTCTCGGTTTTTTGTGATCTTTACCCAGAGGGCAAGAGGGGAGGGAATTGAGGGGAAATGTTTGGGCTGGTTACAGTCATAAATGTCTGTTTGCGATAAGCCAGCCTTTGAGAGTTTAGGTGAACCCTAAAGCTTAGAAAAACACGGTCTTGGAAATTAAACTTTTTCATTTGTTGTTCTGAGGCTGGATTATGGAAATAATGTTGACAGACCGATGTTACGCAACATCGCTCTCTAATCCCTTTAGGTGAAAGAACCTCGCTGTCTAAGAGGCGTGCAGTAATTGTGCGTGACTGGCACTCATTCATTTTTCATTTTACAAACGGAAGAATTTATCTAGATGGATGCTCAGAAATGTCCCGGGAGGCTTTCCAGGTTGCACATTTAAAAAACTCCACTTTTATAGGCATGTTTTTGCTTTGCTTTAAAAGAACCTAAGATTCCTAAAATGTGTGAGATGTTTTTCTTAAAACCGTTCCAAGACGTTTTGTCATGGATTGATTCATTTAGCTGACATCCAAATCATGTGCCAAAAAAGAATTGCGGTAGCATCACAAAACGGAAATACATTTAACCTGCCATTGGCAGGACAAACAGAACTAAACATATTGCTTTAGTCAGCGCTTTGCTGGTTAGGTTGCTAAACCAAACCGCGCCATCGAGCTGCAATGTTTACACATTTCAGGGGAATCAACCTAAAAATGGTTTACTTATAAAATGACATCATCTTTAATGGATGTCATTCCTTTCTGACAAAATAAGATGTAATCACATATAATTAAATAAAAACATGTCTTTATGTTAAATCTGTCACACTTTCGTTCTTCAGTTTCAAATCAAAATAACCAATCCGCCCCAAGGTTAAATGTTCCTATGACCTGCGGGAGGGCGTGATGTCACCAGCCGTGCACGCATGACACAGTCCTTGTGCTCGGCTGGCAGCTCTGGCTGAACTGCGCTTGTGGTTTTCCATGCCGAGCTATGAGACAGACTCAGAAGAGGAAAAGAGAAAGAATTTAAGCACCACCACATTTCTGGGTGAGCGGTGCAACAGGGAATCAGGTCAAAGAGTGCTTTATTAAAACCAATGCTCGGGGAAAAAACAGTTGCCATGTGAGAGCTACAGACGGCTAAAAGTGCAGAGAGCTTGCGGTTCGCCTGTATATTTGTAGTCTGGTGGATTTCATGGAGTGTATGAATTACGAACTTGTGTAAGACAGATGAGAGCAAATGTACAAACAGTGAATTTGCTTTCAAGTTCTGATTTTCCCAATCTAGACAACATTTTATTAAGGATAATGTGCATCTATGCATATTAATTGCAACGAGTAAAAAATGGTTTCAATCTTTCATCAAAATGTAACAACATTCTCTGCCTTTGAAACGACTTTCTTTTCATAAACTAGACCATGCGGCTTTTATAAACTCTTACAAAGTCCACCCAAAAATGAAAATTCTGTCATGAATTACTCACCCTCTGGTTGTTCCAAATCTGTATAAATTTCTTTGTTCTGTTGAACACAAAGAAAGACATCTGGAAGAATGTTAGCAACTCTGAGATTTCTGGGGCATCATTGACTACTATAGTAGAACATTTTTTAATAGTAGTCAAAGTTGCCCCAGAATGGTTTTAAATTCTTCAAAACTACGGAACAAATTTTTTTTTTTTTAAATGTATACTATGGTAGTCAGTTGTGCCCCAGAAATCTCAGTTGCTAACATCCTTCTTTGTGTTCAACCGAAGAAAGAAATGTATACAGGTTTGAAACAAGTGAGAGTGAATAATTCCCGACAGAATTTTTATTTTTGGGTGAACTATCCCTTTAACCAAGAACAAAATACCTATTTAGATTTAATTATATTGAGGATATTCATTGTCTGGCTCCACTTTTCACAATCCAATCAATTCCTGAAAGATAGAATCTCGGCACATCCTATTTTTTCATACACTTCCCATTTCACTTGAAATAACACCACATTATGAAGGTAAGATTGCAAATGCTCTTCGTGATTCAAATAAAATTTGTTTAATATTGGGTATGCGGTTCAACAGTGTATGCAGCCTAATATGAAAATAATGAAAAAATGTGTCATATTTTAGGCCAAAACAACAGCATTTAACAGATTAATAGTTGGTTTGACAAAAATAGGACAGTGTGAATGTTCCACTACAAGTAAATGTAAACAGGGAGCACTACATCTGTGTTCCTACTCATCTCTTGTACATACAGACCACACTACTCATATAATGTAAGCTACAGCTGGGCCATTTGGGCCCCATCCAGAACCAATCCCAAACCCCGTTCGCCTTCTACCACTCAGAGCTGACAGCAATGGAAGAGGTTGCTCAGAAAGGCAATCTTTCTTCTGAGCCAGTGACACGTTTTATCAAATCAACGGGGTCAGAGAGCAAGACACATAACTCATTTACATATTTGGGGTTATGAAAGATTGGGCAACACAAACCTCCAGCATTCCTCAAGAACTGCAAATCTCATTTCCCCGCGTACTAAATGAAGGGCATCACATCCTACGAGGTGTCACTTTGCGAAAACAGTATGTCCTCACACTTTCATGACATCATAGGCTAAGAAGTTCAACAGTGATGTACTACATAACCGTGTTTGTTTACGTGAAGTGAAGGAGATGAACTTGGGAGGACATCTGTGAACGACGGGATACATTCTGTGCCTCGTGTTATACCGGCTGATAAACTCTGACTCACAGCAACTTGTGTAAATATCTTCCTTCTGACGAAAAGAAAATGTACCCAAAAAAAGGAACATGAATATTGAGAAATTGCGACAAAGGCAGTTCCCAGAGCTAAACCAACTTGAATGACGCATGAAATGCGATAGCAAGGATTCGCACACAAAAACAGAATTGCGGCAGCTTAACGTCGCTCGAGAGCCTGAATCAGGAAGTTAATCCTCGTATGAGATCGACGCCCCCCGAGCCTTTGCGGGTCAACCAGCCTAATCTGCCTGGAATACCAATTTCAGCTGGTGGGCTGTGTTATTGTCCTATAGCCACTTGTTAAGAGAAAAGTCTGTCTCTCGGAGGGGTGAAAATGTAAAAATGAACAGCCAAGGGCCTTATTCAGCTGCAAATGAGGACAAGGAAAAAAGCACGACCTGAAAGAGTGAAAAAGACTAAGATGAAAGAAAGGGGAGTTGGACAGGAGGAGGAGCGGTGCACCAGACGAGTTAATAGAGACCAAGATCCCTGAGATTTGACACGTCTCCTAAATGACCCCAGAGAGAGAGACTGAATTGAGCTTGGAACAATTTGGTTTCACTTCAATCCATCCGCTTAACAGTGCTCATGTTAAACCAATGGAGCCATCAAATCACATCCCTGCAGGTGGCAAAACAATGGAAACCAATTGCGTGTCACTAGAAACTGAAGATTACTTTGAAATTATGACTTGTTTTGAAATGTTCCTAGATAAATGTCAATTATATTTTTCACGGTATTACATCGAAAACTGATTTCACGGTTTCCTCCTGTACGTAGACAATAGGACAAAGCACAGACTAAAGAGACTTAGGCAAGTTTTGCTAGAACCAATTTTTGACATTATTATTAAGTAAATCGTATATGAAACATTTCGATGTTTGTCATTTTCTCTAAAATCAGCGAAATTGTATTTTATTTATAGCGCTTTTGACTACGCGCATTGTTGTAAAGCAGCTTCACAGAAAACATATCAGCACACTCCCCTTGTCGGTCATTGGACGGTTAAAAAAGGTAGTCCCACACTTAAACTCACACCATTGGCTCTGCTTATGTTGACATTTCATGCTAGTCATGATGCTCAAACAAGCAAAGCGGCACAGACCCACAGTGTCTCTACACTTTTGGGGGGAATCAGTCAACGACTGACTTAAGGTTAAAATACACTACAAGACTTTTGCTCAGATTTTGCCCAGATTTTCAGTCTGGACTTGTTGCAGAAAGTCTGTGCCAGTCTGAAGATTTGATCAGTAAGTGTTTTTCTATCTGAAACGTTCAAAAAGTCTGCAAGTGTACGACGTCTAGTTTAAAAAAGACTTGTAGTGTATTCCGGCCATTAGTTGTCTCTGCCCGTTAAAGCATTCAATGTTTGGTTGTGCCATTTGTCAGGCCATTTCTTCTTAGTAAACAGCTGTGAATCTCAATTAACTACAAAATAAGGGCACCTGCCCTGACAACATGAAATGAGAAAATCGTCTTAGCTTCTCTCGAGACGTAAAGAATGAATTACTTCCCTCGGGCTACCGAGCCATAATTATAAAATACATAATTGGTTGAATTCAGGTCAAGTAGCCCAGAGTTATCCTGTGTGGATATACAAGTCTGGTCTAGCCGGTAGATTGGGGACATTAAACAAAGTATTTTGTTCTGGCACAGAACACGGGCTGCATTTTATAGAGCATGCTTCCATATTACTATTTTTTCTATGCTGGGAATACCCGAATTGGCAAAAAAATGGCGAAATGAGTTCGTCAGATGCCTACATTTTCTCTTTACTCAAAATAAGTGCATTTTTCTGAGATGAAGACAGGACACCACTTGTTGACTTAACTGTACTGTAATGAGATCACGCGACAAAAACATCAGGTTGTGTAAAGTTAACATACGATTTACCAAAAATAGCATGCAGCAGTTAATGTATACAGCATACTATACAGTAAACAGTACGCTAGTACAACATTTTGGGGGGGAAATGCTCTTTTGTGTCACTGTGCTCTACGTCATGAGGAAACAAACAACGTCATCAACTTGCTGCATGACATAATGCACCTTAAGCAGGAAAATCGAACCGGCCGGTCACTACGTCATTTAAGACAGTGACATGGCAACGAGGGGTGTCCATCACCCCCGCCCCCCCTCACACACACGGAAAGCACGATATATCGAAAAATAAACTTTGCTATAGCAACACAGTCGGCAACTTTCCTGAAACCGTTTCCCATAATCACGACGAAAAGTTTTGTAAATACTTTTTTACGGCGCTCCACCTCATATAAACTCAATATAAATTGTGTTTAGTGTCCGCGCGTAGATCAAAAATGTTCGCAAGCAAAACAAAAAAAACCGAAGAAAACTTTCCGGCTGGGATGTGACAAAAGAAAACAGCACCTGGCAAATATTTTCGTGTCGGATGTCAAAACACCGCGGAATCTCGGAGACACCGTTGTGTCAACAACATCTGCACTTTCCGCAAAGTATATTCTTGTTGATAATCGCGTGTTTATTTTGCGCGTCTCCGCTGTCATCTGGTCGCACAGTTTAGAGTTCGCACCGTGATCGCGGCAGCTTTACGTGGCTTGCGCGAAAGCTCGCATCAATAAAAGCGGGCAAAAGAAATGACTCAGTGCTCACCAGCTTTGCAGGGATCTTTATAGTCGATCACGTCTGAGGAGGTGCTGGTCTCCACATAGTAGCCGGGATCAATCGCCTCCAAATCGAGCGCTGCAAGCACGGCGAAGCTGGAGAGCAGGAACGCGCACCTCGCTGCGAGGTCCATGATCGGGATAGTGGAGCTGGAATAGAGGTACAGACGGAGAGAGATGATCGGGGGAGGGAGGAGAATGGGAGGTTTTAGGGGAAATCAGATCCCTCTCGAGGGCGGGTTTAAAGGCACGGCTCTGCCTCCGCGAATTCCCATAGCGGTGCGGTGATACGCGTCGACGGGCTCATCGCCAGATACATAGGTAACAAACTTTGCGAGGCGAGAAGTGTTGGCGCTCGCACGGCTTTGTGAAATACCTCTGTGCTGACTGTGTGCATCCTCTGTCTGTTTAAATACTCTTTAAAAGTTAAGGTTTAGCTGTGTCTTGTTTTTGGAGAAAATGTCTCAAACGAACGCGTTTAAAGCCACAACATGTGGTAATGTGTTGTCATTAGCACGTGTTGTTTTTTAACACGTTTTGAGTGGACGTTCAGCACGTCGACCTTCCGTACAGTAGCACAACGCTTTCTTGGCCTGACAAAAGCCAAACTGTTACAGTTGAAATATTGTCTGTACGTGTCCATTCACTTTTTAAACCAGTATCAAGATTAAAATGCATACAAATAGATGCACTTTCATACTGAGAAAATAAATGACGTCTGTTTGGTTACTGGTCACTTTTTACCAGCACCCCTTTGTCATCGCAAAAGGTTGCATTTTTTAAATCATATTATTATTTATGTGCATGTATAATGATCATAAAATACAGATTAGCAAAGTTATTTTAAGAATTTTAGATAAGGTAGAAAGACAACAACATGCTGAGTGGTGCCCCAGTTGTAAGTATGAATACAAGTGTCAGCAGAAACATTTTTTGTCAGCTTTACAAATAAATCACAATGATGAATGTTATTGTTGGCGTCTCATTGCACAAACAACACTCTGTCATTTGTCACAATACTAACAAAAAGTATGTTGTATTATTTTGTGAGAAGTTGGTGTTCGTCGAGTGGGAGAGTGCAAGCATGTAATTTGTTTCAGCTGAATGTTGCCATCATGGTCATCAATAACTTTTCTGTCTTCTGTACCATAGTTTGCTAAAACACATTGCAAGCATGGGTCATTTAAGCTTTGATTTTAAAATGACTGGATCATAGAACCATCTCTCCATGGTTGTACATTTTCGTGACCCGTTGGAGGAGAAATGGGTTTGGGGAATGGATGGAAGGAAGGATCACACAGACATATTATTATTAATATTAATCCAAGTCAGTGCCAGCTCTAGGGGAGCATTGCCTCTCCAGATTTATCTTGGACCCAGCAGACAATTAAAATAATGAAATACGTATTATTAAACACTTACTAAATACTTTTTAATCACAGAAAAAGTGATTCGAGCCAGTCTAGTACCGGACCTGATCCAATTCCTGTTCATACAATATTACAAAAGCTTTTGCACATCCAACCATCTTCCTTAAGATCTTTAAAAGCCAATATAATGTAGATATAAGGCAGTATAGTGAATCCTCCTCTCACTATGGTTTATAGCTCATCTAAGTCTTTTGTGAAATATGGTGTTCTTCAAAGATACATAAGTGTCTCTTTTTCTTTCTTTTAAAGGGGAATTCCATATTTTTTAAAGCTCTGAGTCTGAGCCCATGTAACACTCATCTGGAGTGGAATTCCCCTTGCATGCATCTGGTGGGATACATGTCATGTTGTTTCACTATTGTGCATATAATGATGCGAGGATTACCGGAATGTTTGTGTATATCCCAGAACCAATATGACAAATGACTTTTTTGATGAAATTAAAAAATCACTTCTTTAGTCAAATCCTGACTAGAGCCAACTAACATCATAACGATGCTCAAAGGACGACCACCACTGCATTTGACTTCTTAGCAACATTAGATCTTAGATCAACAACTGTATCTTTTCTTAATGTTAACTTGATTTCCTTTGGTTCCTTTTTGTGTTTTTGTCATTTTTTACATAAACGTCAACATGCTCACAATGCCATGGTCAAGAGTTTAAATCCCAGGGAATGTGCATATTTGTGATGCACACTGTAAAAATGTACTTTTTAACTGCAACAGTACTGTAATTTAATTTACAGGCATTTAATCGCAGAATACAGGAAAAACTGTACTTTTTGATAACAACAGTATAATGTTGTATTTTTACAGCAAATTACTTTATTTTAATTTACTGTATTTAGATGAAATACATAAATTACTGTGCATCCAGTATGTTTCCCATATTATTACTGTTAGCTAAAATTTAAATTGAGTTGTATAATGTATATCATTTAAGCTTTTACTTCATAAAATACATTAAAATAAGTGTTTGCAAAATCCCTGTATCTTAAAAAAATGGCTAAAATTGATACAATTTTAAAAATACATTACTGGCGAATTTGTACCTCGTTGTACATGAAATATACATTAACTGCATTTTCAGATAAACTGATAAACACAACTGATCTATTACATTACGTTTTTGGGTAGTCAGTGTGTTCAAAAACCTGTTAATTTATGTAGGTTTAAAATAAAAAAATCCAAAAATATTATTTTATTGATTAAGATGATCGAATATATTAATTAAATACATTTTTGTAGCTTTATTACAGCTACTCAATAACACTTGTGGAATTACTATTATTTTACATTTCGTTAAAGCTGCAAGATGTAAACACAACTTTTGGTTTTACTTTTATAAATCTTACCAACAGAATTCAATCTTAAATATATATGTTTCACATTTTAATTTGGTTGTAAATGTTCTTTTGGTTCTATTTTGTTCAAACGTATGTGTAGTGTTAAAAAACTGAAACAGGAAGTTCTTCTGGACCAGCGTTGAATCAGCGTTGTTTACGTCATCCGAAGTGGTCACTAATGTTTGTCAATACATTGTATAAGCTTTGGGGAATAGTTTGGGGAAAAGAGATTCGGAAAAACTGTTTGGGAAAATATTGGTCATAATATACCAGCATTGAACACAGCATTTTACAAACAACATGATCTGAATATGTGTCATAGATATGTCAATGGCTTATGGGATCAAGAAAGACTCACTAGTTCTAAACAATTTGTGCTTGCTGTGATTTCAAATACTGATAGTGATGTCAGTGTTTGGACAATAAGCCTTCGTATAAACTTTTTTTCTCTTCTTGATAAATATTGAAAAGTACGTATATCCTGTTTGATATCAGTAAAGTAAGGGAGGGATTTTTGTTCCAGTGATCCAAATGCAACAGATTTTTTTCTGTTCAGGAAATATCAACTTTCTGACTATTGACATTTGTGGGAATATCATACAATCCTAATATTGGACTGAAAGCCAAAGGAGATGGAAAGCGTGTTACAATTTTAGATCTTAAATCCATCTTTGGGTCATATCATGCTAAAAAAATAATTTACTCAGACCATGACTGTGTATTATTTAAACGTATCATGATTTGCAATATGCACAACCCTGCAAAACAATCTTAAACGAATTACTCATTCATGTCAACCTTTGGATTTATTATCCTTTGAAGAGAAATATTGTACCTTTTTGCGGACCGTCCTGCTTAAAGAATGTAAGATTGCCCCCCTGAGCCCGTTAGACATAATGTATAGAGACTGGATATGAGATAATGGCCCTATTATATCAAATCATTTTAATTTAGCCCATAAGAGAGATGACTGAAAACCAGGACATGGTTTTAATAGCAACTTCCCCAGGGGAATATATGATACCGAAGACCCATGAAGAAGAATATGTTTCCTAAACACACACATTCATCAGAGCCTCTCTTTCAGTTTGAGAGACATCTTGTGATCTTATCCTGACATTTGAATGGAATTACTCAAATGCATTCCCAGGGAATGAAACCCGAGATACAGGAGAACATGTGAGATGTCACCTGAAATGTTTTCCTAAATATGAAACTAAATTTATTTCTAATATTTCAACAATTGAATGAGCTGTTCTATCAGCCACATAGCAGCTGTGAGAAAAAAAGCCACGGCTCTGCTTGGGACAGTTGCGATAAACATATTTAATGACAAATCGTCTTCATCCAGTGAAATATAAGTGTACGGGCAGAACAACTTTTTGAAGAATAAGGAACAACATTTTTGCTTGAAATTTTGCAATGCAACATGGCTCAAAGTATAAGGAAATTTCAGAAGCAATAAAATAATGATCAAATATAATAATAACTAAAACGTCTTCACTTGTTTTGAGAAATAAATATCCATGATGCACGCTGCTCCTGCCGGTGTTAATGCATATCAGCAACACTTCATGTGTACGATTCTCAGTTTGTCTATCTGAGCCTTCGGCTTCTCATGAGCTGATGATCATTTTAGCTTTTCACAATGCAGTTCAAAGAGTTCTGATCACTGCAAGACAAAAGATACACAACAGTTTGTTAGTATTAGTGTTTATCCAAATGAAATTGACATCTTGTAAAACTGTTGTATAAAAGCAGGATACCACACTAGCCATAGTCTGATATTGTATAAAAAACATATTTCACATTACATTTTGCTGAAAGAAAATTTGAAACCTATTTTTGGCCCATATAAAAACATAGCAGATTGACACATTTCAATTGTGAGAATTTGGGGGAAAATATGTAAATGTACAGGCAAAGTATTTTAACGACACTAAAAATACATAATTTTTCTTTTGATGTCAGCGACAGATTTTCGTATTCAGTACACCGCCACTCTATTCCTATGACATGGTGAAGATAGAACTTTTTCAACTCAAAGGCTGTGGTCAGAAAACCCAAACCCAAACTGTAACTATAATAAAAAAATCATGTTTTTAATGAATTAGAAATGTTCTTAAATCATGCAAACCCATTACGTACAGCTAATTGATCCAAAGCAAAAGTGACAAGCGTATAATTATGCTCTTCAGGGTGATTAAGCAAATAATTACACCTCATCTCTCTCCATGGTCAATGAGACGGTTACCACAGCAACCGCTCAGATGAGACTTATTCTCACTAGGAACACTGCGAAGCATTAAAGCGTTGGGACACGGGAAGTAAACAACGTTTGACAGAATAAAGTAAGGATGCAAAACCAATGGACTATTCAATGTTAATGTAAATCTGAAATTACTTTGATGAGGAGCTCTTTTAATCAGTCATGAACACATGAAAGGGACTTGCGAAGCCACGGGATTGCACCTGTTGTGATTGGCGCTGGTACAAAGCAATAATGTGAAATAACAGACAACAGGGTTTGTGAAGACGTCGGACTGCAGGCATAACACACCTGATTTTCAGGTGCGCTGTGAGAAGGTCCTGTCGCTCCCATGTGGCTGAGAGGGGGAATTCTGCTGGGCTGTCCTCGCAGTGTCACTGTGATAGTGGTAGGAGCTTTCAGCCCTGCCGACGAACACACACATGCGAAAAAACATGCAGAAGTGCGAGTCAGACGTTTGTCATTTCTGGCACTCGATGATCCCGTTTAATTTCCTTTCATTATATGTAAGATCAGCATGAAGATTCTTCAAAACTTATTTTGTGCTCAACAACATAAAGTCATAATGGTTTGGAAGACACATGGGTGAGTGGATAAA
The DNA here is from genome assembly GCA_006030095.1 of Triplophysa siluroides. Classification (NCBI taxonomy): domain Eukaryota; kingdom Metazoa; phylum Chordata; class Actinopteri; order Cypriniformes; family Nemacheilidae; genus Triplophysa; species Triplophysa siluroides. The sequence continues at coordinate 1,884,337 of VCII01000010.1, read as the reverse complement.
ATCTCATCTACATAAGAGTCCCAAACGCATGCATGTTGAGAGAACGAAGAATAAAACAGAAAAAAAATGAGACGCCAAAAAGAAAACAGTTTGTTGTTGGGCATTTAATGAATGTCTTTATGAGGAGAGCAAGCCATATTGTGAATTACATACACTTCTCATCAAACAAATGAAACAGTAACAGTAAACAAAACTAACAAATGAACAAAAACAACACAAATAACGGAACATAAAACTTAAAGCACACTGAATGAAAATGTAGGAATTGGTTAACAGAGCTGAAATGATCCAAATGTGGAATTCGACGTTGGCCCATTGGGAATAACAGTAGTTACAATGTGCATTAATGAAGATGGTACATTAGTTTGCGAGAAGCAAAATATCAGATGACTAAGTCTGCCTTATTGTTGTGGATGATCACCCACTATGGCTATTTACATTACAAAAACAAAAATCGAAACAAATATTTGCCTTTATAGTACATATACACATGCTTTTTTTCTCTTTCAGAAAATTGACTTCTGTCCAATCTTTGGTCTATCTGCATTTATCACCCCGTCTCCAAATCAGATATTTACCGCAACTGTGCTACAATTTAAATGTCGACCTGACATGTACACTAGTGTCCCCATTCATCGAGGACGTCGCTGTTTGGATCGCTGTGTCATCTGTGCCAAAGAGGACGTACCCGTGCTCTGACTAGACACGTGGGCCAGTCGTTGGATGTTGTTGGGGAATTTGCTGGTGCTGAGGAGTTGGTGGATTGCTGTGGTTTTGGTCACCCCGGAGCCAGAAGACACTACCGGTATCGTCCGCGATAAAGCACCACTCCCCGGGCTGAGAGAGCTCAACACCTGTCCCTGACAGTGGGCCTTCCCTACTGACACCTTAACAACAACACACAGTGTTAGAGTCTCGTTGCTTTAATAAATGCAACAGAACAAGCTTATTTTACAGTAACAAAAGATCTAAATAAATAATTAAATATGTGATTTTGTAAGACTGGCACCTGTGTGGCGGAGGGCACGCCTGGAGATTTTGTGTTGATCTCCTGCAGACTGAGGCTGAGACCCTGCAGCAGACTACTGGCTGACGGAGCTGAACACAAACAAGCACGCAAACAGATGGATGGATGTAAACAAGAGGCCTCACTGATGACTACTGGCAGCATTGGAAGTCAGCTGTACCTTGGGTAGTGACGGGGACCTGAGCCTGGACAGGAGAGGAGGAACCTGAAATGATGCTTCCTTGTAAGCTGTGAAACGACACCTCGCTAGACCCCAGAGCTCCAGTCATCTCTGCCAGACCACCTGACCTAAAAGTACACAGCATTAGCTCAAACTTTTATAGTCAGAATGGCAATAGTCGTCACATTTTGCTACATGTAAATATACTTATGTGTCTATGCTACTCAAGAGAATGAGAAAAAAAAGTCTGTGGTTATAGCACCACTTAGTGGTGAAAAGTAGCAAACACATGCTGCTAAATAATTGTTTGAATTAGTATTATCTGGAACATAGTTTACAGTCAAGGGCTGAGTCTGAAATCTCCCACTATACCCTCCTTCACTACTCCCTACATTAGTTCACTAATATAGTCCACTTTAAGGAGAGGGTAAAAAAAACGAGTGAGTAAACTCAGACACTCGGTGCACTGGGAATTGCGTGTGCCATCTTCTGCCGAGACGGGGGAATTAATTCAGCGCGAGCGTCACGATCGATGGCTAGCAGTTAGCCGTGAGTGTACATCGGTTGTAAACTCGTTATTATGATGCATCATGGGATTGATTGAGTGCACTCAATAATGTCCACTATGATTTCGGACAACCGGGGACTATTTCGTACTCAGCCATGGTTTCTCGCATGCAAACAGTTGCACTCGGACCCAGAAAACTGTTGCTACCATAGCAATTTGAACCTTTAACAATACCTCTCTTATGACTGGCTGGCTACCTATGACTTAAAAATGATCAATACTTTAGGGGGCAGTAATCATGTTGTTTACTTCTGTACAATCCGACTTGTGTAAAGATAAAAAAAAAAAAACCTTGTGCACTGAGAAGCTCAGATAATTCTTTGGCCCCTGACACCGTCTGGCCCACAGTCACTCCGAGGGGCTTTCCTGATAAACCAACTGCATAGAAAACAAGATGTAACCACAGGTAGACGGTGACAAGTTTGTCATTGTCGTTGAAATCTAGATAAGTAACTGTTAAGATGACCACTGACCACAAAATATCTTCTTATCATTTTATGAGTGACTTGGTGAGGCTTTTTTATTCATTACCTTCCTGAGCTGTGCCCCCCGCTGTATCTCCATGGGAGACGATGGTGACTTTGATCTTGGCTCGTTTGGAGGCTTTGGCGGCTGTGGGGCTTGGTGTCTGTCTCCTCTTAAGGTGGAGCCTGGGGTCATCTCGGTCTAAACCATCCACCTGGTCACTGGGTACAGGCACTGAAACACACAAAGATAAACGGTCAGGGGCCAAACGTCTCCAACAGTCTGACACGAAACACCTAAAGGTGTTTTTCCAAGAAATCTTTGCTGCTAATACTCACTGATATCACAAACATGCAGCGGTTCTGAACCCTCTCCCAATTTAAGGTGCCATCTAACAGAAAGTGTGTTACTACGCGACAGGGACTTTAGGAAGCATTTCAAGCATTCACTTGAGCAAACGCGAGCTAGTGAAACGTTTACAGAGACATTAACCGAGACAATGACGTCTTATTTTTAACAGACAAGACAGAGAGACGAGAAGGGTGTGAACAGACGCAGATAGAAGAACAAAGAGAAGGAAAGATACTCACCAAAGAGACATGAAGGGCTGCCAGGAGGAATGGTTTTCCTCACCAGCATATTATGTTTCATAAAAGCAGCAAACTGAGCTGTATCAAACGGAAGACAAAGATGGAGAGAGAGAAGAAGGAAAGGAAAGAAAGGATCACACACAACATTACTGCTGGATGGGGTCCGTAAGGAGGATGTGACTGCACATTCCAAAGTGGTTCGTGTCAGTTGAATGGATAAAAACTCAGCCTGTTTCCTTTCTTTGTGACTTTCAGTCACCATTTACATTCATTTCAAGACAAATCTTAAGTGAAAAGTAGGGATAACCCGAAATTTCAGTTGAATAAAATGGCATTATCGGTTTCGGGTGAAAGAAAAAAACTGATTGGAATTGGTTATACAAAGTGACAGAGAAATTCCTCTTCAAGGTCTTTCGGTTTAAAACAGGTTTAAAATATGTCATCAAACTTTACACCACACTAACAGCCTTCTTGTAACAGACAAATGTTCCGGCTGCTACCCTAAACATCCTTCGCACTGTGCTGAGATGACAAAAGATGAATCCGGATGCACCAACCATGAATGGCATCATATATGCAGATTTGTAAAAACAAATGTTTCTCCAATGGCAAGCTCACACTACGTCATTTTTGAATCCAGCCAATCACAGCGCAGGTTTGCATCAAAAATCTGCTGGCATGTATTCATTAACATAACATAGCGTGTTAAATGGCTATTATAACCATCCTAAAGCTATTTGAAACTATCCTAAAGCACCAAGTCTGTATAAGAAAACACTTTAAAAACACTTCAATGTTTCACGCTCCATTCCAGTGGATGGTGTAAACGCACCAACCATTCATTTGCCATCCACCATCAAACTAGAAGTGTTCACGATGTGGGAGGTATTTCCGATGTTGGTCCTTGACCAAAGTCTTGTTGTGAGCGCACTTTGTCTGCGTTGTGTAGTACGTGTGCTGCTACAACAAGAAGATAAAGGATGACAAGAAACCTTGTTGTGTAGTGTAAGTTCAAGTAGTCTCACAGTCCCGTAGTGTCAGTTCGGCTTAAGGTGTTCTGCATGGTTGTCTAAAACAGGGGTTTTCAAACTTTATGATGCCAAGGACCCCCAAATATGATTAACCTTTTATGAGGGACCCCCTTTTCCAAAATATATATCAACCTATATGTTTTTATGCGTAAAGAAACGTTAAAAAATGTGTTGGATAAATAGTAAATAGAACAGTGGCGGCTCCTGACAAATTTCTCAGGGGGGCAACTTTTGCGATTAGGGCTAAGATCACCCGTTCAATGGGTCAAATAATAATAAATAAAAGTCAGATAGCTAACTTGACAGTGTTACATTGCATTGTTTAATTTGGTTTTCCTGTTCAACCACTAGATGGCAACACCAGACATGAATTACACATACTGTACAGTATTTTTGTAAAGCTATATCAATTTAAGTCTCAAATACAATAAATTTGGTTCCACAATAAAACACTTCCACAATGGCCATCCACAGATACATTGTCATCCACTAGTTAAATTACTGTTAGCACAGTCTACAATTTATAGCCATCATGGTTGCCATAGCGATAATCAAATCAAAACATATTATACTATCATCAAAACTGTAATTAATCAAATCTTTCCAGAACATATTCAGTATATATCTGGCTGGCAATATGCAATCAATACAACTATTTACATTCAAAATTTGGAGAGTACAACTTAACACAACTCACCATTTAATAACACACTCACTCATCACTTGTATTGAAAATTTGAACAGTAATTCCCTCAATGAAATAATGGAGTTGCTGTTCCTAGCCATGTCGATCTTGCTGTCTCACTAAGCTTTCGCGCGCTGTGCATGTCGTCCGAGCACGCATCAGTGTGTATGATGAAATCACGTTGGGGCGAGCCCTCCCTGAGCCCATAGAAATGCATTGTAAGGTCCAAAATTTGAAGAAAGAATCTCAACATGGAAGTCTATGAAAGCGCCTGGGGCGATTTTCAATCTGACTGAAGTCCCAAGGGGGCAAGGCTACTGGTTGGAGAGTGATATTCAGGCTGCTAATTGGACAATGAAATTAGGACCTCTATACAGTCTATGATTAAGACTTAGACCGGCAAAATAAACTATTTTCCCCCTCTTTTTTCGTGTGGCTGAAGGAGGGCGGTGCACTATCGCCCACTATGGGTCAGCCGCCCCTGAAATAGAATATTATAAAGACAACACATTGTTTCTAAACCTAAATAATCGGCAACAAGTTCACTTTGAGTCCGAAAAAAGAAACTATAGTGAGAAAAACTCACTAGAAAGATACAAGATATAAACAATTCTGGAAACTATCCATAGCAAAAAAAGCAGGTAAACACTGTGGACTTATCATTTTTTGCTTAATCTTTTTTCCTAGAAAATCCTTGTGGAGACCCCAGTTTGAAAACCCCTGTCTTAAACACCAGCTCTAAATTTCCTATTTAATAGCATACATTATATCAGAGGTTTCGCAACAATCCCGAACCTCAGAAATGAGCAACCACCCAGCACTACCGATAGCACGCAAGACTAAGTCATATTCGTACCCCCATATGTTTCTGGGACAAGAAAACCCAAAAGGATACCCACCTTGTGCTTGTTTGTGTGTTAGCACAGTTCCCGAGCGCTGCATGTGCGTCTTCAGTAGCTGTGTGGCAGTAATGAGACTGGACTTCTGAGCTGGAGACAGCCCGACGGTTTAGGTTTGGGACTGGCTGTGGGACTGCTGCACATACTGGACATATCCTTGACAAGAAACCTTGTTTTAAAAACACAACTGAAACTAAAGACATAATCTAGATGTGTGAATGAAAAATCAGAAGAGAATAGTTTGAGAGTCCAGGGGCCAAAAACATCACAACATTTGAATATGATGATTTCAACTGATATAGATTCGTGTAAATTTAACAAATGTTGTAGTTTGTAGCAGTTTATGTGTTGCAAAAAGAAATTTAATCCACATTGCTTCACATGAGCGTTTATTTTTGCTGTGCTGCTAACGCTCAATTAAAGTGACCATTACTAAAAATGACCAACTTTTATACTATACTGTGCGACTTAACTTTTAACATCTGCTGCGACAGTGCTATGTTCACATAACGTTACTGTAGAGCCAGGTTTGAGATTATTTCAAGATCTGTAACATGGCCCAAGACCCTCAAAATATTCTTACCTCTGATCCACAAGAGGAGATAGGTACCCTCACGGCAGGTGAAGAGGGTCGTGACCTTTCAAGGTCAAAGGGGAGTTCACGTCGTGTTTTTTTCTTCTTCTCTGCGTCCAAATCGCGCGTTTCACCCGAGCCATGACCGTGGCTCTCAGTACGGGTCAAAACTCCTGACAGAAAATCCACAATCTCGTCCTGTAAACAAGCGGAACATATTAGACCAACAATATCCCGCAAGAATCAATACAATTAACAGAATATCATCTAAGTACTAATAGTTTTTACAATTTGCATTTCCTGGCCACCTTTTCATCACAACACAACACAACACAACACAACACAACTTTATCAAAGTTACTTAAAGAAAATCTTTTCAAAAAAATACCTGAATGCAGCGATCCACCATGGTCTGGGTCAGACCCTCTGTCTTCATCTTAGTAGAGTTGATCCTATAAGCAAAACACACATGATGTGAACACAACAGACTCTGCAGCCTTCATGTGCCTAAATATATAAATGAGCGCACACAAACCTCAGGTTGTCATCGGCCCCTCCGACAACTACCATGCTGTTGTCTCCCCGAATCTTTTCCCTAAACTCCTCCATGTTTTCAGGACTGCACTGCAGCGAGTTCTGACCGACCACAAACAGCACCGGAGTCTTCATGTCCAACAGTGGATCATCAACATCCTGCAAAACACAATAACAAAACATAGCAGAGCTATTGCATAACCTAGTGTTCCCAATGCAAATAAAATACAAAAGAAACTGCCTAAGCACAACATAACAGCTGTCAATGAGATACCCAGCCGTATTCCCCAAAATGAGAAAAATGCAAATCAATGTATAGTTTATGTTGTAGGTTTGACCTCGGACTGAGTTAGCTCTTACCCCTCGTGGCCCACTGACGCTCTGAAGAGGAAAACCCAAACACACGACAGCTGTCATGTATTCCATTAGGGAAACCTGGATGCAAAAACATATGTGTGAATCCATTAGTTTCCAGCAGATCACAAATAAATCAGATTTGACTACATTTACAGAGACTTACATGACAAGCGATCAATGCCCCCACATTCCAGCCCACCAGGATGATCGGTTTGTGAGGAAAGTGACTGTGAACCTAGATCAAACGAACCAAACCAATGAGTGCATGAAGACATCATTTGTTGCTACACTATTAAATAAAACATGCATTATTGACAAAATGTTAAATGCCCTCTTATTTCTAAGTCGGGATAAAAGCATCTGCTAGATAAATAAATGTAAGGGGTTAGAATGAGTTTTAGAATGCTTGGATTAGACAAACAGATACACGTTATATTTGTATGATATTATTGCTGTAAAGTGTACATGCAACTATTATAAGTTGAAGTAGTGAGTGTTGTTGGGTTGTACCTCGATAACCTTTCCTCTAACTGTGCCGATCATATGCTCTATACATTGCGTGATGCTAATGTTGGCACCACTGCCCACATGAACGTTAATGGGAATGACCTGAATCACAAACAAAACAAAACAGATCAGAATAGGAGAATCAGAATAGACACATCGCAGCTAAATATTTACTTAAGCATTCATGTTATGCTCAAAATAATTTAAGTCTATATTGGAGATAATGTGGAAGAACTGCATAACCTATGAGATGCATATGAAACTGCATACCTTCCCGAGACAGGACAGCTGGGATTGCCAGAATCTCATTCGTCGAGATGAAGAGAAGGCAGGGTTGGTCGGACCTGATGGAGCTATCAGGATCAGAGGTGAACCAGGAAGTTTACTCTGAAAATATAAACAAGCACATATAGATTACAAGATAGTAATGTGCTGCTGGAATAAATTCTTGAAAACTTATATTGTATTGTAAATAAAATTGTATTGTTCTTTAAGGGATAGTTCACCCAAAAATGAAAATCACCCTCAGATTGTTCCAAACCTGTATAAATTCCTTTGTTCTGCTGACCACAAAGGAAGATATTTGTAAGAATGTCAGTAATCAAATGCGCAGCAAACGAAGAAATGTTTACAGGTCTGGAACAACTTGAGGGTGAGTAAATAGTGACAGAATTTTCATTTTTGGGTGAACTATCCATAAAGTGAAGAACAAAAGTTCTGTCACCATTAACTGACCCTTAAATGGTTCCAAAACTGTATGTCGAACACTAAATAAGATATATGGGAAATAAACAGTTATGGGGCACCATGATAAACAGAGTCATTTTTTTACCTACTATGGAAGTCTATAGTGCACCAGAACTGTTATACAAACATTCTTTTCAATTCAATTTTATTTGTATAGCGCTTTTTTAATAGTTTGACTTTGTTTCAAAGCAGCTTCACCGGAAGACAAAATACTAGTATTATTATTAAAATAACAAGATACCAACATTCTTCTAAATAGTTTTTTTGTGTTTAGCGGAAAAGCGAAATTTACACAGGTTTGGAACAACTTGAGGATGAGTAAATGACAGAATTAAAATTTTTGGGTGAACTATCCCTTTAACCCTTTAGAGCCTGAATGGAAATATGTTGTTTTATCACAATTTGTTCTTTTGCAAATGTCCTATGATCATGTGCAAGGTATCGTTTTTTTTTCAGAAAACAACTGTCTTTCAATAACATAAAGGTTTTCACCATTACTGTGTGTTGTGAGTTTGTAAATAGAATTTAAATAGAAAAAAAAAGAACGAAATAATCTAGCACTTCAGACATGAAGAATATACTGTAGTACATGCAAAAAAAAGTATTTTTAGTATCACTAGTTTTAGTACCTTTTTTGACACCAGTTCTCTAGGCGTTTTTTTGCACCTTTCACTCCATTTACTCAAATGATGGCATACAAACACATGCACATGCATACACACAAATACACATGCAATGCATGCAAACAACACACTCACACACACACGTACTGTGTATGTCCACGCATAACATTACTCGTGCGCACATACACGCATATACGAGCACACATGCATCCGGTCTTAAAGGGTTAAAAAAATATCCTAAAAATGGACTGTGCACCTATAAGTTCTCCAAAAAAGCATAAAGCCTCAAATCAAGTAATCATTTCATCCAAAACTGAATGTCATAAATATGCCAACTATCCATTAGCACATTCAAAGTCCTGCTGCCATGCTAAAAAAAAGAAGATATACATACAGGTTTGTTGTGTGACAGTACACCCACGGCAGGGTCCCAGGGACGCTTGAGGAGCAGAGAAAGAGCCTCAGCCCCCGCCGCTCCTGTTTTCACTGAAGACGACAGCAACATCCTGTCAATCAGCGACGGCACCTACAAGAGTATGTCAATAAAGAAGAAGAACCATGTTTTCTTTGAATAGTGTTCCTGCTGAATTGTGTATTGAGTGGTTCATTGTAATTTCATGTTTCTTTGTAATACGTTAATGTAAATTCATCCTCAAAATGTGTAAAATGTCAAAGTAAAATATGCTGTTTAAATTACATAAGGGTGTCATGCAACAGTTACACCACCTCAAATTTAATACAAGGGTGCGTGAAAGTCGTGGAACGGGAGAGGTTTGACAGAATGAGTTTACATTCACTCACCTTGCTTTTGAGTGTCTGCAGCACATCCAGGTAAGCAGCCAGCATGGAAAGACTCAGAGATTCCACCATTGTGTTATGAAGCCAGTGAGTGAGTTTAACGTCCCAGTTGACGCTGGCCAGAGCGTGACGTACCTTCCGAGCACATTTATCCACAGCTGTCCTTCGTAAGACAGGCTCATTACAAGCCTGGGGAGAGAGATGACCACCAAACTTGAACGACTTTCCTCCTAATAGACCTTATTTGGCCTGCCAGCCTAGAAACCAGCACTTATAAACCAGTGTTTAAACCCATTTACTCACAGCATCATTGGCCATTCTGCTGAGTCTCTCTGCCTGTAGAGCCTTCAATACTTTGTTGAAGAGCTTGTTCTGAGCCAAAGACCAGCCGGCCCTAAAACAGATTCAACAGTGGTATCACCAGCTAGAGACCCAAAAACGAAACATTCTTTTAAAGGGATACTTTACTAGCAAATCAAACTTCTCCATATTTTACTTACCCTCAAGGCATCCTTACTAAATATGCTTTTCTTCTTGAAGAACTAGGCTGCGATCACACAGAACGCGCTTTTCATTTTCGAAAACACAAGACTCTTTGGTGACTCTCACATGACGTTAAGCAGAGTTGAGCTTTTTTCAACTCCGGCCGCTCACAGCGCTCCGCCTAAAACGTGAGGCGCAGCAGGCGGCAGAAACGCATAAGCAGCGCGCAAAATGCTTCAGAAGACCTTGGTTAAAGGGATAGTGCTCCAAAAATGAAAAATCTGTCATCATATACTCACCCTCAGGTTGTTTCAAACCTGTATGAATGTCATTGTTCCAATGAACACAGAGAAAGATATTTGGAAGAATGTTAGCAATTTTTCAGTTCTGGGATATCATCCACTACCATGGTAGGAAAAAAATATTGTGTTTGTTTGTTCTGCTGAACAAATAATAAGATACTTTGAAGACTTTCGGAAAGAAAAGAGTTCTCGGCCATCTTTGACTACCATTTAATTCTTCCCACTATGCTAGTCAATGATGTCCCGGAACTGAAAATGACTAACATTCTTCTAAATATCTTTCTTTCTGTTTGTTGGAATTATACAGGTATGAAATTACATGTGCGTGTTAAATGATGACAGAATTAAAATTTTTGGATGAACTATCACTTTAAGACCACGGAGCCGTGTCGAGCAGTTCTTTGATAGATGCGCCTTTTGGAGCTTCAAAAAGTCAACACCCATTCTACCGCTTGGAAGTAAAGTGATACGTGATATTATAACTCCGCCTGCAGTATTCTTCAAGAAGAAAACCATATTCAGTTAGGATGCCTTGAGGGCGATTAAAGCATGGGGAAATTTCGATTTGGTATTAAAGTATCCCTTTAAAGACCTAGTTAACCTTGTGCATGGTAACACAAACCGTGGAGTTTTTGACAAATTTCAAGCCACTTAAATACAAAATTCGACCTCATGCTGCAGACAAAAAAGAACTGTCAATCAATTAAGCTGCACATTCTCTCTCAAACATCTGTGATCTTGTACCTGACAACAGCAGGGTTTTCTTACTTGTTGATGTGGTCTTCCCAGTCGTCGGGAGGAAGTGGTCCATCAGCCACTGTTCGGGCGAACAGAACGTGCCGCTCACACTCGTTCATCACACTGCGAGCTTTCTGATCGTCGTACAGAGGCATTGGAGTGGGTGTGACCGTCTCCACATCAATGGAAATGTCCGAATCCCTGTAGAGGGTGAAACGCAGATCCGACATTATTCACAAATGACAAGCTGAACTGAACGGATATATTTTCGAACACTGCAAACTTTATAATTGCGAAGTTCAGATGTTCAGACAGATATAAAATCAGATATTTCCAGACAGAGAGAGAGCTAGTATGAGATAGTATCAGATAAAACTAGATCATATAGCAAGAACTGTTGAATCTAGGATAAAAAAAGAGCTAAAGACTGACTGCATAACAGAACGCATCACTCACGCTGAGGGCTCAGTCTGTCGTCGAGGGGTGACAAACAGCATGCGGGTGGGCCGCGCGCTGCTGGCGTCTGGGTGGGCATTCCAGGGTTTGGCATAGCTGTGGTCGAGGAACACGAGATCCAACTCTCGCTCGTGAACCGACAGCTGGAACAGCAGGGACGTTCCCATCCTTCTAGCCGAAGTCTGGTAATCCCGATCTCCACCGGGACGGAGCATGATCCCCTAAGCCCACACAGGAGCAGCACAGTTCCTAGAAACAGGGGACGCTTGTACCGCCAACATGAAACCTGAAATATATCAACAACAATACTTGAGCATAAAGATTGCAACTAAATACAATTCTGTTTATGTATTTCAGAGTTACAAACTGAAATAAGAAAGCGACAGAATGAAAAAGAAACAGTTACTATGACTCAGAACTTTGTGAGCTGCATTTGGGACATGACAGGCACATCTGATCACATGATCAGTCAATATTATGCCAAGGTAGTCAGATGAATGGGTTTCGAGAGAGTCCCGGACAAATTGTTTTCCTAAAAACACAACATTGGGAAGTGTGCTGTCGGTGTGGCACTCTGTAGCTTAACACAATGTCGTATGTCAAAAATCGTTTTGTTTTACGGGATACATTTATGAGCGAGAGCGTGTCTAAGGACCTGTTTAAGTCACAATAATGTATTTAAAACTCACATATATCCTGCGAAGCTCGGCCTACAAAATAGCAGCTATTATGGAAGAAGGGTAGTCGTTAACGTTACCTAGCCGGCTCTTAGCTATGAGGCTAACTCGTTCCACAATACTCACTATCAAGCGCCTTTCATGTCATTTCTGTCCATAGAACAATCTTCTGAATATTAAGAAATAAAAAGATTGAAGGATCCAGGTCCACGCAAAAGGTATAAATGTACTTAGGATAGACAATCGTCACTATTGTACATATTTTTATGCTATAGCCGACTGTCGCATTGTTTTCCTGCCGCGCCACGCACAGCGGACAAAAGGAAAACCAGAACTGGATCTGAATGGGCGCTTTGCAGCAAGCTACAATGGTGCTGAGAGAAACTCGGACTGGAGTTTCATGTAGGGGTACAGCGGATAAACGGAAAACCTGGACTGGATCTGTATGGGCGAATTGCAGCAGAGGACTACTGGCGCTGAAAGAAACCCGGACTGGAGTTTGGTGTCGCTGCACAGCGGATAAACGGAAAACCTGGACTGGATCTGTGTTGGTGAGAAAGGTATGTCCACAGCCGTTCCAGATGGTTGCAATCGAGGTGGAATCTCCAAAAACAAGGCGCTTTCTTTTATTGGCAGGGAGTAGGCAACTGGACTGTGGCTATTATGTATTATCTTACTTCATAAAACATGTGATTAGTAACAGGATCTAAGTGTCACAATATAAAAGTAATGTAGTGTGATTACATTTGGACTACTTCCCAGTCACATATGTAAATAAAGTCAAGATAAAAGCAACAATGCTTAGAATACCCAAGAGAAATACAGCAGGTTGCGTAACATCCCATGTTCTTAAGGATCACATAGGGACCTAGTAGTCGAAAACAATGTTTATTCTCAATTCAATATATTTGTATGATGCTTTTCGCTTGACCTGATTTTGCCAAGTGGTTGATGTCCTCAGGACAACATATTTTGTTGACCTAAGCACAACATTTTTATAAATAAAACCTAAACCCACACGAACCCTAACCATAACTTACCCCTAAAATCAGAGGGAAATGATAAGTGAAAAACAATGGTCTAGAAGCACCGTATCCTGGTTGGAAGATTAAACTTAAAATAAACTGTAAACTTATTTCTGAAATCTGATTGGTTGATTTAAACGTTGTCCCAGGGTCAACATGATGTTGTCCTAAGGACATCACCCACTTGGCAAAGACAGGAGAGCCATGCTTTCACAATGCATGTTGTAAAGCAGCATTTGAAAAAACAACAACAGCACATTAGATATACTAAATATCGATTAAGTCAACAGTTGCAGTGGAGACTGCCGGGAAGGCTCACCTCATTTGAACTGTACAAAGGGCTGTGACTGGTTGAAGATATCGCTAAACAAACAACTGGAACGTTTTAAAGGACATGTGCACACATGACTCATATCAGTGAGCCCACATCTGCTGTTCTGCTTCTCTTCTTGAAAACATCGTAGCTCAGCATCTCTATGTTTGCAAGAATGGTAAGTTGAATTATTTAATGTACAGTATCCGAGTGGAAGATTCTTTGGATCACACAGAACGAGCTTGTTTTGCAGTATTGACTGGCTGACTATTTTGTCTCTTTTGCGTCTTAGACCACTGGATTCCCGAGACCTGTGTAATAATAATGGAAAATAAATAGTATGGTCGAGATGACACTTATTATGCCACTTAGAACATAAAAGCACATTAGAAGCTAAAGACCACAGAGAAACAGAACACCGCTAGATATCCAGAATGAGTGGCCAGAGTTGCTATGTACTTCAGTTATCAGTATTTAGACATTTTCGACTGCCGGGGTGTCCCACATGTATATCACATATGGGTGTAATAAGCATGATTGACTTATTTATACAGTCATTTTCCTTTTACAGGCATTACAGGCATTACTGGCTCTGAGTTTGGTTTTTAGTGTGCTTGTTTCTGTCAGTGATTCTGCCTGCTCTTTTACTCTTCCAAAACCAGGTAAGAGAAAACAAACACAACTGGTCAAAAATCTATTAATTATTTTTTTTCTATTAATCTTTTAAATCCATTCATTTTCTCTGCAATGTCAACAGGATTATTGACACTGCTCTGGGATAGTCCACCAAAAATGAACATATTGTCATGATTTACTCACCCTCAAGTTGTTTAAAAACTTTATCAATTTCTTTGTTTTGTTAAAAACAAAGTAAGATATTTGGAAAAAATGCTAGCTACGGCGATTTCTGGGGCACCATTGACTACCATAGTAGATTTTTTGTTGTTCTGTTAAACACAAAAAAAGAATTTAGGAAAACAAACCTTTGACAATTTTTTGCCTACCCAGAAATCTCAGTTGCTAACATTCTTCTAAATATCGTCCTTTGTGTTCAATAGATCAAAGAAATGTATACAGGTTTGGAACAACCAAAGGGTGAGCAACTCATGACAGAATTTTCATTTTGGGGTGGCCTATCCCTTTAAATATGTCATGGGGGTAAAATGTGTTGTGAATGCTGTTTTGTGTTTTTAGAATGAATTCTGATGCAAGAACAGAACGCGTATAGAAGTCAAATGAGTTAAAATGATGTGCACAAAATGAAATGAGCTACTGTATGTATTCAAAACACATGATGTTTAATAGAAAGCTCATTTTTATTTCCATTAAAACAGGGGCAAAATATTGTGTTGATGGAATGGATAATTCCAAGCATGCACTGGGAACCACTTGGACAAATAGAAAATGTGTCCAATGTTCATGCTCCAAAACAGGAATGAGATGCTGTGACACGTAAGACATTTTAATACATTTTGCACTGGTTCTCGACTTCTAGAAATAAATTATTAACAAATGTACTTGCAAGTACCGTAGGCAGCTGCTAAAAAGTAGGCTAAAGCAATGTTTACACACTAAGAAAATGGCAGCACCCACAAACATTACCACATTCAAAGGTTCATTAACCCGACAAAGTCAGCGAGAAAGTCTAAGCGAGAGCTTAGGCAGCTATCACTTAAATGCAAAAATAAACATCAAGTGGATTATTTGTAACTGGTGTTATCTGATTATGTGTTTGCATACGAATTTACTTTTGCTTCTAAAGCAGTGTTTGCTTTTTGTTGCTTTTAGGTTGTTTACTGCGCATGTCCAAACCGATGGCTGCATTGTGGAGTACGATTACGACAAATGTAAATTTGAGGTGTTTCATACAAAGGACCGCACTATTCCTTGTCAGTTTTATAGTGTTGGGAAGTAATTTCCACTGAGTAAAAAAAATATTAGTTGTAGGCCTACTTAAATCAAACAATCATACTGGACTATCTGCCTCGTGCACTTGTTCAGCATTCCATACTTTTCCATTTGTAATATTGATTTACTGTGCCATTACTTTACATTGTCTAGTGTGAACTATGCATTGTAAAAAAAACATTTACTATTGTCTGGTTTCCATGGTTTTCTTACGTTACTAATGTTGTGGATCATCAAAGCACCCTTATACAAATTTGCCATGGTTTTACTAGTTAAATTTGAAGAAAAAAAAGGTTTTACTACAGATAAAACAATTTTATCACAAAATAACCATGGTTTTGAAAACCATGTTTTTTGTAAAAACCATAGTAAACGATGGTTACTGTAGTAAAACCATGGTTCCCCTTCAGTCGGTCTCTCGACGTTGTGTTGAGAGACGACTGGGGTTTGATCTTGAGAACCTATCATCTCCGAGAGGAATTTCTAAACGCCAATAGGATTGGCGAATGGCACGCCCACGCCAGTCTCCGCCCCGTACATACGGGTATAAAAGGAAGATGGCGGCGGTCATTCACTCACCTTTTGTTCTTCGGAACTAGTGCAATTTATGTTGCATGTTATTTTCTTCGAGAGTGTTTCTTCTCCTGCCGGCGCGACGCGGAAGCAGCGGATCCCTTCTCGTGACGGCCTTCCACTCGACATTCGGCAGTTTACCACAGAGCCTATTCTAAAAAGAGCATATTTCTCCAGCTGCTGAGCATGTCTCGCAGCTGTGTCCTTAGGTGCGGCAGACTCATCCCCGAGTCAGACGGCTATGAAACCCGCATCACATGTTTGGGCAACAAGCATGCTGAAGCCGGTTTCGTTGATATGATATGTTCTGTCTGCGAGGACATGTCTATCAAGGTGTTGCGTCGGCGACGTTCTTCGGGACTGTTGCCGCCAACCCGCTCGCTTGTCAGGCGAGTCTGACTGCCGCTTCGGCGAAGTCGACCGCCTCGACGAGCAGCGGGGGTGATATGGGGATCTCTGGATGTCGCTCCGCCAGCTCCGGCTCGGCGGACCGCCCATACCCCAGTTCGCGCACCTGGTGCGTCCCCGATGGACGGCGGTTGACCGTTCCATAGCGGGAAGGCTCGTAAACGGGATGAGGACGAAATCTCTGTCGCGGCATCGGACAGCTGCCTACTGGCATCTGACGCGGACGATCTCTCCGAGCTCCCGCCCACAAGGTAGAGCTCGTGATGGGAACCGACGCGGAGATGTCGGCCGTGCTAACCCGGGCGGCCGCGAGCATCGGGTTGAGGTGCGTCACGCCCTCCCTGAAGCGCTCGCGGCTGAACGAACGGTTTCTGGGGGCGGGGCGTGGTGAAAAACCGTGAACCACCCAGGTGACGTTCTCCCGGAGGTGCATGAGGAACTCACGAGGTCGTGGAATGCGCCCCTTTCGGTGCGTTCCACACTTGTGAGCTCTACAGCTGTGACTTCCCTGGAGGGCGGAGCAGCCCGAGCCTATGTTGACAGCCCACGGGTGGAGCGTGCTGTAGCGGTGCAACGGTGCCCGCAGACGGCTGCCACCTGGGGGGCGTCGACCTAGACTCCCGTCCAGAGCGTGTAGGCTCTCCTCGATATTCGGGTCGAGGGCTTATAACGCTGCTGGACAGACTGCTTCCGCTCTCCGCGCTACGGCGATCCTCCAGGTCTTTCGGGCTAGAGCCCTGAAGGACCTGGATGAAGGGAAGCCTGACCCCACTCGCATGAGTGAGTTGCACACTGCCACAGACCTCGCGCCCCGTGCGACGAAGGCCACGGCAGGAGCACTGGGTCGGACGATGCCCACTATGGTGGCCTAAGGAAGGCATCTGTGGCTAAGCCTTGCACAGATGGGTACGTTCAGAAGGTCCGCCTTCTGGACACGCCTATCTCGCAAGCCGGGCTGTTTGGAGACACCGTGGAGGACGTCATTAGTTCTCCGCGGTGCAGAAGCAGACTAGGGCAATACCGCAGATATTGCCTCGCCGCGGCATGACCACCCACAGGTCGTCACGTCCCCGAGCGCAGCCTGCTTCCCGACAGCCCCGCCCCTCCGCAGTGGTGCCTCCGGCGCAGGGCTCTCCCAGAGGGCAGCCCGCCCGAGACGCAGACCAACACGGAGGAGAGCGACCCCCCCCGTCAGCAGCCCGCAAGGGAGGACCCAAGCGGCCCTGACGGGACGAACCCGGGGGAAACATCGGGTCCGACTCTGCCATTCTTCGCGGGGTCGGGACGAGACGCTACCTGCCGCGTCTCCATCAGTCTGGCCTTTTCCAAGGCCCAGCACCCACCTCCTCATTAAGAGAGTTGTCTTCCCTGGGTTCCCTTCCTCCACAGCACCCTCAAGCAGACGGTGGTGAGGATGGATAGCGCGGCCGAACACAACCTCCACGTGACGTTGGTCGACCAGCGCCTTAAAGCAGGTAAGTCATTAGAACCGTCAACCTCCCCCATGGTGCGAGGTGACCGTTCTATCAGCCATCGAACCAGCCCTCCCAGGTATGGTGAAGGAGATCGCCTCTCTGACCCTGTTGTCACGGTGCATCAGCCCGTCTCGGTGGCTGGAGAGGACGATCCATCCCGGTTATACGATCCAGTTCGCCATGCGCCCACCGAAGTCCCGGGGCATTCCGTTCACCTCGGTGCGAGGAGGGGAATGCCCCCGCACTTCGGGAGGAGGTCGCCGCCCCGCGGCGAACATGTGGTCGATTCCGTCCTGATAACCGAGATGTCCTTGGGGTTACTCCCATACTTCATAGTGCCTGAAAAAGAGGGGGGGCGGGGCAGCGCCCCATCTTGGATCTGCATCTCCTAACAGGCACCTCCGGCTGCAGTTTAGGATCTTGACGCAGGTGCACATCTTGGCTTCAATTCGTCACCAGGATTGGTTCGTGGCAATCGACCTGAAGGATGCGTGTGTCATCCTCCCTCGCACCGGCCGTTATGCGGTTCGTGCTCGAGGGCAGAGCGTGGCAATACAGCATCCAACCCTTCGGTCTGGCCCTGCCTCCTCGGGTTTGTATAAACTCAGTGAGGCCGCCTTGTCCCCTCTGGGTACAGGCGTGCGAAGGCTCAGCTGTCTCGGCGACTGTTGCCTTGGGCACACTCGTGAGATGTTGGGTACGCGAGGGACCTCGTGCTTCGGCACCTAGACCGTCTCGGGCCTCAGGTCAACTGGGATAAGAGCCTGCTCACCCAACGCTGAGCACCTCTTCTCTCGGTATGGAACTAGACTCTGTTTGGATACCAGCGTCTCACTGCGAGCGCGCACAGTTAGTGCTGCACTACCTGACACGGATCAGGTAGGGTCCAGCGGTCCCACCGAAAACACTTCGGAGGCTCCTGGGGCATGTGACATCCTCGGCAGGGGTATCCCGCTCGGGTTGATGTCCGTAAGATCGCTTCAGCACTGGCTTCAGAGTCGGGTTCCGGGAACGGCGTAGCACCCCAACGCTAGGCGGATGACGGTTACGCCTCAGTGCTGGTGTACCCTCATTCCTGGTCAGATTTGACCCTTCCGAGCAGGGGTTCCGCTCGGGCAGGTCGAGGCGCGTCGTGGCACGGCTGACGCCTCCCTGAAGGGATGAGGGGCAGTGTGCAACGGGCACGCAGTAGCGGACTGGGACGGGTCCCAACTGTGACGGCACATATACTGCCTGGAGTTGTCGACTGTCCTCTGGCACTGAGGAGGCTTTGCCCCTAGTGCAGGACATACGTGCTAGTCCGGTCGGACAGCACATTTTTTGCCGTGGCGTACTTATTCGAGGGCGGCACACGCTCACGGCGAAAGTCGCAACCCGCCCGACGCCTCCCCCTATGGAGTCAACAAGTCTCTGCAAGCACATTCATGCTGGAGAACCTGTACCGGACAGCCTATGCGCTCTCTCGGCAGGAAACTCCCCGTGGAGAATGGCGACTCCATCTCCGCGCAGTTCGGCTTGATGGGAGCGGTTCGGCAGGTCACTGCCTGAACCCCACCCATCCTCGCTTGGGCCTCCCTGACCGAGGGTTCCCTCCTCGGCAGGGACGCCCTAGCGCTCAGCTGACCGCGAGACAAGAGGAATACCCCCCCCAGTGAGCCTCCCTGCACAGACCTGTGCAGGGTCAGGGAGGAGTGGCACCAAGTCTTGCGAGTTGCGCCGTCCTGGCCCAACCAGACTTGGTTCCCAGACCTGATGGCTCTGATGACAGCCCCCCCTGACCGATTCCCCTGACGATCCCGCAGGGGAAGGGCATGGTGTGGCCCCCTTTCCAGGCCTCTGGATCCTCCATGCCTGGTCCTTGACGGGACGAGGAGAGTTTGAGCGGCTTGCCGCCGATGGGCCATAGGGCCATCCGGCTGGCTAGAGCCCCCGCCATGCAGCTTATGGCTTACAAGTGGCGTCTCTTCTCATCCTGGTGTTTCCCAAGGAGAGAACCCATGGAGTTGCCGATCAGGTTAGTGTTGACATTTTTACATCAGAGACTAGAGAGTAACCTCTCCTCATCCACATTGGTGTGTGTAGCCGCTTAGCCGCTCAGCACGACATGTGGAGGGTAAGTTTCTCGGTCAGCTCGACCTGGTCACTAGGTTCCTCTAGGTGCGAGGAGGATAATTCCACCTCGCACACCCTCTTGAGGGTTCGAGCCCCTCGGAGACGCCTCTCTTCCTCGGTAACGATGAAGACTGCGCTCCCGACGGCGCTCACTCATCAAGAGGATGAGGAACCTTCAGGCTTCCGTGTCCTCGGGGTCCCTAGAATTGGCCCTGGTAACTCTCACGTGTTCCTGAGACCCAGGCCCAGTTACATGCCCAAGGTTCCCATCATTCTTTCCGTCAGATGGTGAGCCTGCAGGCGCTCCCCTCCGGGAGAAAGACCCAACCTCTACGTGCTGTGTCCTACGCTATACCGCGTTGTTCATGACCGCACACAGAGCCCTTAGAGCTCTGAGCAGCCGTTGTCTGTTTCAGAGACAGCCCAGGGGAGGACTGTCTCTAACAGATTGGCGCGCTGGATTGTGAATGCCATTTGGCGTACCAATCCTCCGGTCAATGCCTACTTGTAGTGTGAGCCCACTCCTCACGGAGCGTGGCCCCCTCGTGGACATTGACCGAGGGCGCCACTCTGGCAGGCATATGCAGTGCTGCGGGTTGGGCTACGCCCAGTACCTTCATGCTCTGAGTGGAACAGGTGTCAGCCCGTGTCCTGCTGGGATAGGGGCCGGCATCTGGCCTGGACGTACGCCTGCGAAAGCGCCTTCTCCCCTCTTCAGGTGAGTAACGTGCGCTAACTGCCTCCCTGCAATTCCCCCATAGGGTGAAGCATAGGCATTCCATCCATCACTAAGCACATGGGTAATAGATCGGGCGGAGCGATCTGTTGGAACCAGGTCCAGTACTGGTAGAGTTACCCCTATTCAGGCGAACCCCTATACTTGGACTAGTGCCCCATACGTAGTGACTCCCTTATAGGTAGTCCCGTATGTAGATTTTCACGTATTCCCCTCTGGCGAATTGGTGATCTCCCCACCGGTGGCTCTCCACCGGGTTTACTGTCCCCGGAATCGGGTTGACACTTTCCTGCATGCGCTCTCCCTATGGGTAGACCATGCCTTATACCTCCACATGTACCTCCCCAAGGGCAGGATGTGGGCTCCGCAACACACTCTTCAAGAGAAGAGTAGTGTTTTTTCCCAGTGCGGCCCGGAAGGGACCTCGTTACAGGGGTAAACGCCACCTTCCGTGATGACCGTCAGTAGAAGCTTCTTCGTATGTCTGATACTGAATCCACTGGAAGATTACATCTCGCGATAGCGCTCAGTCTTGACTCGCTAGGCCAGTCACTGTCGCTCCGCTAGAGATCGTAATGCGGCGTAGTGCCGTGGCGTGTGTAGATACTTCCCCAGTCGTCTCTCAACACAACGTCGAGAGACCGACTGAAGGGGAACGTCTCGGTTACGTATGTAACCTCGGTTCCCTGATGGAGGGAACGAGACGTTGTGTCTTCATGCCACACCACTGCGCCGACCCGCTGCAGTGACGAGAGACACTCTCTCAGGTTCCTCAGCACAAAGGTGAGTGAATGACCGCCGCCATCTTCCTTTTATACCCGTATGTACGGGGCGGAGACTGGCGTGGGCGTGCCATTCGCCAATCCTATTGGCGTTTAGAAATTCCTCTCGGAGATGATAGGTTCTCAAGATCAAACCCCAGTCGTCTCTCAACACAACGTCTCGTTCCCTCCATCAGGGAACCGAGGTTACATACGTAACCGAGACGTTATGCCGTAAGTAATCAATGCACCAAAAAAAACATAGTTACTACAGTTAATTTTCGTAAGGGCCTTTTCCTACCCTTCTATTCATGTTGATGACTATGAACAGATACTTGTAGAGTGTATATGGTTGCTATGTGTATATATTTATACCCAAAATTGTGCTCATCATAAACATACACATTTTTCGCTAAGAATTGGAATCGATAAGCAGAATCGGAACCCTTCTAAAAGGTATCAGGTAGGCTATTTAGGGAACAGAACATACATAATTAACCCACAAAATATCAAATATGTTGCTATTTAACATATCAAAATACTCAAGTTCAAACATGCTAAAGGAACCTTGAATATGCAAAAAAACAATAATGTTAATTTAAGGCATATATTGAGTTCACTTCAATGGTGCTAAGCTGCTGACCCTTTAAAGACCTTTGTCATTCCTGGTCAGGGCAGTCGTTAAAACGTGGGGACATTTGAAGGGGCGCCATAAAATCCAAGGTTCAAGTCCTTTTATTCCTGCGCCATAGAAATAGATTTCATGTGTATTTCACACGAATCACCACAGGAGGGCGCCGTGCAGTTGCGTTCCTAGTATAGACTTAAAAGTTATGAACTACATATTCATGTCACTTCCACAAAATTGAAAACACAACATGTTTAATTCAGTGATGAAATCAATGGAAAGAATAAATCTGATAACTAAAGATGTATAGTAACCCATGTTGAAATTTTATTTGACTGTATAAATCTCCACAAGACGGCGTTCCTGTAACATGCAGTGTGATACTTTTAATCATTTTAAATCAGTTGATTTCAATTCTGATTACATGAAGGTTATTTTGAGCCTGTTCTACTTGTTTAAGTAGGCCTACCTATTGCCACCCTAGAACCTGCTGACTCAAATAGTTACTAATCCAGATTTAACCAAAGTTGAATTGTTGGAAAACAATCTATTCTTTTTTTAACCTGATAACTAAACCAAGCCAAACAGTGCATACTACAAAATAACAGATAAAAGAGATATTTCAACTTTATTTTGCACATAGCTTTAGTTACCATTTTCATCATGTTCATTTATTGCAATACATGCTGATGACAGCAGAAGGGTTAAAATGACTTAGATTTACAGTCTAGTGTATCATTGAGCAAGTTATTTTTCCAATACTAATCTGCGCATAAAAAAATAACAGACTTAATAGTCTAGCTCAAAACTTTCAAATGCCAAGAACAATAAAATATGATGGTCCCCTTGTGAGGAAAACTATATATGATATGCATGTACTGTATATGTATCTATATTCACAATACATTTTATTCCAAATCAACTTTACATACAATGTTGCCCTAAAAAAGATACAACACAAACACAATCTTCTAGCATCTCTTTATGGCCCCTTTATGGTGGTCAGCAGACTGTAGTTTGAAAATAGCTCATTTGGGCAAAGAAAATCAATGAACATGCTATCTGGCAAGTATCTATAGATATTTATCTTATGGTATCAGAGTGTAGCATCTGTCAAATATTAACGGTATTTTATTTTTTGTATGAAACTGCTAAACAATGTCATATTGGAGTAATTATAGCCAATGCAGTGCATATTGTAGTGTTTACTTGCAAAGCTAAAAAAATTCAGTTTTCACATTTTTTTTATAATGGCATGACAGTAGTCACTCTTACAGTTAATAATGAATCTGTGAGTATTGTTTGTGATGACAATTTGTATGTGAATTTGCCATACAGTATGTGTAAAACTTCTCACCCTTGGCATTTACGCACACATTTCCTGAGACCAACGTTTTGCCGTCTACTTGGCACTGAGGTCCACCACCAAATGCTGGTAGGCCATGGTTTTTCCCTTAAAACTGGCTGCGAGTAGAATATCCTTATTGTCGACCGAGACCAGACTAAACCCTCGAGGTGCAAGCATGTTCAATTCCTGGAAAGGCTGGAACCTCTGAGTGAGGTCATCCCACAGATAGATCCGAGAGAATGAATAATCGCTCCCCAGCAGAAGGTACTGCCTCACTCCAACACTGAACGGATACACGGCCATGGACCCCCGTGACGGCAGGGTTTGAATCTCCACAAAGCGTTGGCTGTCCCACCGCAGGATCTTTGAGTCTCCTATGAAGCGTGTGAGGCAGATATACAGCACTTTACGCACCCAGAAGTGCTTGACCATCTGCACGTCGCCGGAATCGGTGATCTGGGTCTGGTAAACAAATTGCCGTTGGCTGGGGATCCACTGGTACACCACCGGGGGCTGGGAGGAGCTAGAGAGTATGAGACGAGGTTTGCCGTCCATTTCTAGAAAGTCAATATGTGTGTCGCGGTGCCAGGGATGGAGAGACTGGTGTGAGTAAAAGCCGTTACTGTTCCAGCGGTACAGGCTGGTGGAACCCGCTTTGGAGCTATCCACCACAGCAAAATACCAGTCTCCTTCAATCTGGAACGTCTCAATGAAGTTGGGTTTACGGACACGGGTGGTGTCAATGTCCTGGATTTTGACGAATCGTAATGGGCCCTCCTCCCATCTGACGACGACATCAAGACCAGTGGTCAAAATAATACTTATAATTTATTCATACATACAAATTGAAACTATAAATACAACTCCCCAAGGTAATAGTTTACTAGTAATTAGGCTACTCAAAATTGCAATATTATTTCATAAGGGCTAAATTATGACAAAAAACAATAACACTATTTTTTAAGTGTCCACAATAATCAGCAATAATAACAAATAGACATACTTGTAGATATGGGATCCTCCAAAAAGCTGGGCTACAACCATGTAGAGAGTGTTATTGATAACCACAGGTTTGCAGTAGACAGCAGAACGAGCTAGAATACAACACACACACACACACACACACAATAGCATTTAATATTTCGCTGCAGTCCTTCTGAAACCTCGTGTCTCCATATTTCGTGATTTAAATGTTCTAATTATTAGTCACCCGTTGTGTTTGTTACTAGGATTTAGACATATCCAAGCAATAAAACGTATTAAAAAGTGCTTGTCAACTGTGACAACACAATATTTCATCATTTAAAAAGTACAGTGTTCTCATCGTTTCCTGAAGGCAAGGGAATTTGGACATTAGTCATTTCCACTTAGACACAAAAGTGTGACCACTTCTATTTTATTAGCAATAAACTCCATCAATGTTGTTTCTGTAGCGTTGTTGTCTATTGCAATGCATCCAGCATTTGGAATAAAGCTCATGGTCCAGGGATTTAGTCAAACAAGCTTTGTTTTCCTGGATCTATCTTTTCATCTCACTTGATGAAAAATTTGCTCAGCGCAATGAAATCATAAGTGGCTACACTGGCTGCGATTTTAGCGGATGTACGTCATCGCTCCACATGCATATAACAAACTAAATTACAAAACATAAAATGAGAACTGTCTAGTTTTTTACTTACATGTGATGTTGTAATGTGTCTTGAAAAGCATATTCACATGATCCCAAATGAACACGGTACATATTCCAGTGTTGGGCTGAGCGAAAACCACATACTGGTCATCGCTGAACTCGTATGACTCCACAGATAGAGACTGGAAGGAGTATGTCTCATATCCTGCAAAATCTTGATGAGCAGAAGATTTGGTTTCAGAGTTACTGCAATGATTTACAAATATAGTGCTTGTATGTTTATGAATCCCTTGCAGAATCGGTCAGACGTTTAGAAAGAAAAAAAAATGTGTCAAATGTATTACATCTTGTTTTTCATTTGGCATGAAGCTTCATAACAACATATTAAAGATCAAGTCAGTGAAATTTAGCGGCTTCTAGTGGTGAAGTTGCGAATTGCAACCAATGGCTCACTCCACCTGTCCCTTTCGAAGCACTACGGTGGCTGACAGAGGACTAAGATGTCGTCACGTTTTTGCTTCTTTACTGAAGGAGATAACGTATTTATGAAACCCATTCTGTAGAGCAGTTTGTCCGTTTTGGGCTACTGTAGAAACAACATGGCGAATTCTATGTACGGTGACCCACGGTGTATGTAGATAGATATAGCTCATTCTAAGGTAATAAAAACATAATGCTTCACTATGTGAGGTCTTTATACACCTCAGAAGACATACTGTAGTTATGTGTATTATATTGCATTTCCGTCAATAGATCCTCCTTAATCTTACACACTGGTTCTTTAAAAATATAAACAATTCTTATGATGTGAGTTTACCTGCACTGATACAGTTGAAGTCACGTGGAGTGAGGTCATGAATGCGTCGGCCCTGGAACTCAAAAGGGCTGGCACAGTATATTGCTGGAACTGATGTGTTGCTTTTCTCCATCCAGTCAACCAACCATTTAATCTTACAGTCACAACGAAAAGAGTTTCCTCGCAGGTCTCTGTGAAGCGAGAAATGCCATGAAAAGATGTATGCTTTAGGGAACCCTGATTTGGGATGTATTGTTTAGTACATACAGGTCTGTGAGGATGTCCAGGTGTTTGAAGAGATCTCTGGGCAGAACCTCAAGGTTGTTGTTGGAAAGAGATCTGACAGAAAGAGGCAATATCCAAATCAGAGAGGCATATCATTAGCATTTTATTAGAGTTTATACGCTTTCCTTTCATCTAGAAAGTACAATGGATGACACATTTGCTACAGCATAGACCGAGTGAATAATTACTGTATGGAGGGGGTTGATGTCTGAACAAGGATATAACTAAATATTCAAAGACATTAAAAGTAAATGTTAAAGAACCGCTTATTCGAAAACGGTCTGATTGTCCCCCTTCATGTATAAGGACATCAAAACACAAGGAACGTTTCATCATCATTTAAAAAAGATTTGTGACCACAGTATAAAAACATGATGCGCTCATTAAATCATCATTTTCTCCATAACTTATTATAAAATTTAAGCAATTTCATACCATTCAACTTATGTGAATAGCAATTAGATTTTTAAAGGCAGTTACATTTAATTTACATTCAAGGGACTTTTGATAGATTTGTTAGATTTGATTTAAGAAAATTTGATGTGCAGCTATTAAAATGAAGTTTTCAAGTTGAATCTTATATAGTGACTTTTTTATCAATCTATTTTTTTTACAATTAATAAAGTTTATTCAAAGCACATTCAGCCGTGGAAAAAAATAAGAGACCATTCTAAATGTTCATTTATTCATCATCTCTAGATGTACCGTGACCATTCCAGTCCAGTGTTTTTTGAATTTCAACAATACCAAACCTCAGGACTGACATACAGTCATGCAACAGCAATGTGAAAGACTGAAAGCATGACAAGACACATAAAAACAGTGATAAAAATCCAGGTTATCACATAAAATGTTTTTGGAACTTTTCCTAAATATGTATTACTTTTGAATTGCTTAAAAGTAAATATACACATGTTTTCTTTTCACTATTTGATTTTCGATTTTGAGTATTTGTTATTTTGTCCTGTTTCACCAATATTTTCTGCAAATTGATTCAAATATTGTTAGTTCACAGAACGGAACAAAAATGAGCACTCTATCTAAACACACATAAATGATCAAATCAGAAAAACGTAAAAAAGACGTCCTTAAGTTTAGATAAGCGCACTGTTCTAGAGGGGTTAAAAACAATTTAGATTGAACAAATCGAGGAAGGGGGTGGCATTTGTTCTGTGTTACATTATTTAATGCAGAAGACACGAGAAATACATACAGATGTGTTAGGGACTTCAGTCCTCTGAACGTGTGTTTGGACAGTGCCTGGATGTCATTGTTTTCAATAAATCTGCAAGAAATGTGAGCGAGAAAGAAATAGAAAGAGTAATGTGGGAATTAAATAGTTGAAGGAACACAAACAAGTTTAACCAACAACCCATTTATCAGACGGCCACATAATAGATATTTTGTACATAGGACTGTCGGGGAAAAATCATTAAAAAGATTTAGGAGTGTGCAATCAGAGAGAGATGTACAACATTAGGATGAGGTATTGATCAACTTGCGTCTTCTCTGCCTCCCTATATTTATAATAAACAGTAAAGACGCAGAAGAATGCCAGACGCTATACCTTCCGGATAGATTCATGCATCAAACCACTGAGGAAGACTTTAAGGGTTTAGGTCCTCTGCACATATTTCTTATTAAAGCTTTTAGCCTAATGACATGGAGATTGTGAGTGTTTTCATTACTGCTAAAAGCCTTCTGCAATAGCAAGGATATGCCCTCTCTCTTTTTCTCTCTCTATCTCCTTCACTCTCTGCAGTCATTGCTGACAGTGCTTTGGTCTGAGAGACAACGCTACCTGAATCTTAAGGAGTGTTCGCAGGAAACGGCACATCCTGCATAAAGATGGGAGATACAGGCACGCACATGCATTCAGTCTCAATGACCAAAAAGTAATTAGGTAAAGCATTGTTTCTTATGTCATTCAAATGTTCTTTTATTCTAGCCAGCATGTCAGGTTAAGAAGAAACCTGTTTTACTGACCAGTATGGCAAAATACTTTTAGCGCTGTGGAAATGTAGGAATGTTTGATGTGTCAAGTATTTCATTTACAGATTTCAATAGATGGTTAATTCTTGCTGAAATAATAGGAATTTGTCAACCGCAGGTTTCCAGCATCACAGGTGCTGGAATTCAACCACTGAGAAATGCCAAGCTTAGATGTAGCAAAAAGAAAACACATCAAAAAGAAAAACCCAATCAGAAAAAGTCTGAATCTGGAAAAAAAATGTATTTTGTCTTGTTGTCCAGTAAAAGTATGAACATATATCTAAATCAACCCTGCTGAAAAAAAATAGAACCCTGCCCAAAACACATTAGACAATTTAATGGATTTATTTGTTATAATGGGAGTAGTATTGGATTTAATGGAAACTGTAATGGTGTCTACTGGTATGTGATGGATTCTATTGGTGTGATGTTTAATTCTATTGGATAACATTGAATAATGCCCAACCCTGCTGAAAAAAAACAACAGAACCCCAACAGAAACCATTACAGAAATTCTAATGGTTTACAATAAAATACCATCATGAACCATTAGCTTTTTCCATTAAAACCATTACAAAATGCCTTTTTTGTAGTGTGTTTTGGGCATTATTCCTGTAGGATTCAACATCCCACCAATTTAATCCATCACATACCAGTAGAACCATTACAGTTTTCATTAAAACCAATACAAATCCCTTTAAAACCATAAAACCATCATAACTTCTTTAATGGTTTCTACTGTTTTTTTTCAGGAGGGAAAAACTGCTGAAAAAATCATAGAAACCCAATAAACTCCATCAGAGAAATTCTAATGGTTTCCAATAAAATACCATTATGAACCATTAGCTTTTTCCATTAAAACATTACAAAATGCCTTTTTGTAGTGTGTTTTGGGCATTATTCCAGTAGGATTTAACATCCCACCAATATAATCCATCACATACCAGTAGAACCATTACAGTTACCATTAAAACCAACACAAATCCCTTTAAAACCATTATAATTTATAGAAAATAAATTTTAATGGTTTTAAAAGGATAAAGAAAAAGCTAATGGTTTATAATGGTATCTTGATGGAAACCATTAGAATTTCTGTGGGTTTCTTTTGTTTTTTCAACCATTAAAACCACTTCTTTAATGGTTTAAATAGTTATTTTGTCACCAGGGATATGACAAAATGCGAAAAGCTAATGGTTCATAATGGTATTGTAACTGAAACCCGGTATGTGATGGATTTGATTTGTGTGATGTTAAATCCTAATGGATAATATTTAATAATGCCCAAAACACACTATAATTGGAATTTTGAAATGGTTTAAATGGGAAAAAAGCTAATAGTTCATAATGGTATTTTAATGTAAATCATTATAATTTCTGCTATGGTTTCTACTGGCTTTCTATGGAATAGTTCTTTACTATTCCGGGAGATACGTTAACACGGAGAATATCTTAACTTTTCAAGCTTAAAAACAGTGATCTTATATTTTGTATCTATTTAAAGCTAATCACAATGTCCCATAAACACAGAAAACATACTTACAGGTATTGCAGGTGTCCAAGGCCAGCAAATGCATCATCAGAAATGAAAGAGAATGTATTTGAGTTCAAGAGCCTGAGCAAAATGAAGAGAGAGGGACATTTTGTGCTTTAACTTTCATCGAGCTATATGTCTGAATTGTTTACATTTTGTTGACTCAGTGTAAGATCAGGACACAAGTAATGTACATAGATTACATTCACACTACTGCATAATACAGAACATGTCAGCCCTGTCTGAAACAACAGTCATTGGTGGTCATTGTTCTTTGTTGAACAATGTCCACTGCCTGTCCATGTGTGTTTTTGAATAGTACATTATACAACTGCACCAAATACCAGCTTTAACTTCACATTTAACTTTAAGTTACATGATTCTGTCATTAAGTGAAATGTTATTCTATGATGTAATGTGGCTATGCATTTGAAACAGGGTGTCATGCTGTAATGATTCACCCCATTCAACTGTATAAGTGAATTACTAAGCATTTATAAACAGCATTGTCTAATAGATGCGATTGTAAAATAAGTATAATTCCTCATTTGTAATTTATAGAAACACAATAAAAGCAGGTGGCTAAAAGCACATCTTAATGCTCAGACATCCTCAGAGTAATGCATATCTAGTACAGGCTTAATAAACTTTTATATTGTTAACTGTAAGAAAGAAATGTGTCGTTACTCAAAACAATTACACTATCAATACAACATTTTATTACATAGTCTTGGGCAAAAATATTGGCACCATTGGTAAATGTGAGCAAAGAAGGCTGTGAAAATACATCTGCTTTGTTTCTCCTTTTGATCTTTTATTAAAAAAATCTACAAAATTCCAACATTTCATTTAACTAAAACAATTGGAAGTAGGGGGAATATCACATTATGAAAAAAAATTCTACAAAACATGCTACAATTATTGACACCCTTGTATTCAATACACGGAGAGTCCTCCCTACAGAAGTTCTCCAGATCCTTCAAATGTTGGTGTTCTCTCCACTTCGGTTCACTCCACTCATTTTCTACAGGGTTTGGATCGGGGAACTGGGATGGCTATGGCAGGATCTTGATTTTGTGCTAATTGTTGCTCTGATTTTGAAGTTGGTTTTGTGCCGATGGAAGATCTAACCATGACCCTTAGAAGATTTCTAGCAGAGCAAGTCAGGATTAGATTTTTTTTATTTGTTGGTATTTGATATAATCCTTGATGCCATGTATCTGAATAAGATTTTCAGGTCCTCTGGTATAATAAAAGTAGGTCCACAACAATAAAGATCCGGCGGTATATATCAATGTGGACATGGGGCCCTTTTTTATTTCATATGGCCATAGAACCCTCTGGTTGAAGTTCCAGTATGGCAAATTTATATGGTGGACTTTGTTTTCGCATTAGAGCAGAAGATTTCAGTTTCTTCAAACAACTTGTGGTGATATAGTTGCCGTTTTCCATTATTTTTTTTAATGCTTTCTGACCCCAAAATTGAACAGGTTTCTGCAATTCTCCATCTGTGATGCTTGAAAAGTCTTGGGCCATGCCTCAAACTCTTACAATATATTGTCTATAGACAATATAGACGCACTTTCTCTTTCAGGCAGATTTGCAGCATCTGTAGTCGATTAAAACTTCTTGATCATTGCCCTGATGTTGGAAATATAATTTTGTATTATTTTAACTATTTGTTTAAAGCCGCTTTTTTATCTTGTGTCGTTCGAAAATCTTTTGCTGCACATCAGAACTAAGTATATTCTTTGGTTGGGATTTGGGTAACTAAATATTTATTCTCCTGGGCAACAAGAAGTCACGACTGGACAACATCATGTTTCTCGTCACCTTGGGGTGCAAAGAAAACGTAAATATCAATGGGAATTAACTTGAGAGATATTTTACTCGTAAGAACTTCCTGGGGGGGGTAATTATTGTAGCCAATGTGTATAAGAGAAAAACATTTATTTTATAACGTGATCCTCCCCCACTTTCAATTGTATGACTTCAACGAAACATCATATTTTTGTGAATTTTTAAAATAAAAGATCAATAGGAGAAACAATGCAGATTCATTTTCACAGCCTTGTTTGCTCAATATTTTTGTCCATGACTGTATTGCATTCTGAACAATTTGTATTTAATTTGTTGACTGATGTAGTGCGTAAAGTACTGGCATGCTGTCATTTGAAAACAAACTTGTCTCTGTCTGTCATTCTCACACGTACAGGGAGGACAGAGAAGCTGTTGTTGTGTGAGTATGGGAAGTCTGTAAATGCAGGGTCTGTCACTGATACCCTGCACACGCATACACACACGCACACGCACATGACAGACACCACTTTCCTAACTCTATACTTTCGCAGCTTCAAATGCACCCAAAGACCAGAATAGATTAGTACTCACAAAAACTGCAATAGGTGCATATGGGAAAAAGCTCCCTCAGGAATCGTTGTGAAGGCTACGTTCACCATAGTCCTGTAGTGGAAGAAACTGTTATGAGTACCACTGCCGCTGTCCTCTTCCCGTACATGTAAACAGATATCTATGTTGTTATACACTGTAAAAAAAATCTGTAAAAAATGGAAATGTTCTGTCCGCTGGATTAACAAAAATGTACCTTAAAATAATAGGTTTTTAACGTACAAATTACAGGATATAAGGATATATAATAAAATGTACCCCGTTTTTCTTGTAAATTCTTTTTCTGTATTTTACAGTTTTCAAAAATGAACTGTAAAAAATAAAATCTTGTTTAATAAAAAACTAATGTTCTTGCAGCTGGGCGCAGATGGGGCACCAGAAATAAACTGTAAAATGCCGGTTTTACCCTGTAAAATGACGGGTCCCCATTTTCTTGTAATTTGCAGTCTTTTCCTGTAATCTTAAATTTATTGACCACATTTTAAAAATACATAAAAAATCCGTTTTGCAACATCTGTTCTGTTTTTTGACATTTTATGAGGAAAATCTGTAGAAAAATAACTTTTGTAAAACTACGTTTTAAGTGTATTTGTCAATGCTAACATGAAAGTGTGGCACCTGAACCTGAATGGCTTGTATAGTGCACATGTTAAATGGAGTACTCCATGGTGCTCTCTTTACAATTCTTAGCTTGACAACACATTTTGTAAACACACGTTTGCTTTCATTGCGTAATAAAAACTGTTATGTTCCAACATACAAAAGAGTAGATAATAACTACAGTCCTCTTAGGTTACGTTCAGGTAAAATGCTCCGCTTATTTGACAGTAATGTAAATGATAAAAAAGTGCCTACATTGAGTCAAGTGCAGCTTTTTCTTACGGTTACTCTGCACACCTGGTTTTATATTCTCAGAAAATTAGAACAAAGTCAAAGTGCAGAGCTCTCTAACAGAACAAAAATGGAAAAGAAATCCTTGTTTTATAAAAACTACATTATGTCAAACATGAAGGCGTTTATCAATACTTATCTTTACTATGCAGACAAGCAAGTAAAGCTGTTCAGAAACCTCACATGATATAAAGATCATTTGTCTTTTGGGCAGATCAATCATTAAGTAATTGAATAGTATGACTTTTTGTGAAAACTTAATGCAGCGTGTATTGCGTATATAAAAACACCATCAAGATGTGTTTTCAGATAAAACTGAAAACTAAAGAATCCAGATCCTTAGACAACTGTGCTCTCAAGAATATTGAGTTTGTGGGATAGGGAGAGCCACATATAAACGACAGATCTCATCTTTTAACAGCTCAGTCAGAGCACCTAATGCACTGACATAACAGAAAAAGAATGAGCAGGTCTACCACAACCTCATAATCCTAACAGTAAGCCTTATGTTTTAATTTAAAGGGACAGTTACCCAAAAATAAAAATTCTGTTATAAATAATTTACCCTCATGTTTGTGGAACACAAAATAAGATATTTTGAGAAATGTCTAATCTCCACACAACATTCAATGTTGTTTGATTACCAACGTTCTTCAAAATACCCTCTTGTGTGTTCTGAAGAAGAAAGAAAGTCATACTTGTTTGGAATGGCATAAGGGTAAGGTGAATTAATTTTCATTTTTGGGTGAACTATCTCTGTAAAAATCACAATGAATACCAACATAAAAGCAACATTTAACTCTATGGTAAGGGTGTTTAAAACAAGTGACTTAACAGCCAACATAATGGACGACTCACATGACCTCAATGTTTTTTCAAGGAAGGTTCATTGTTTTGTGGGGCATGTCGTCATAATGAAATCGGTCAATCTTGTGTTTTTAACCAAAACAGAAAAACCTGTATAAAATCACATCATATAAGGTAGATGCCCTCTCCATTAAAAATGCTCTTATTGTAAGAGCACAGCTAAGCCTTTTAATTTAAATCTAAGTTTTGTATGTGAACATTTTCCTGAATATATACATTTTATATAGGGGGATAAATTCATTTTTCAATTAGTTTAAAACCACTGTTAGAGAACTGCTTCGCCCCAAAGTCTTAATTGTATTAATGCAAAGTGACTTATGAGAGAGCATTTAACATTTTGTCAACAATTCAAAGCAACTTAATGTACAGGTACAATCAATGTCCTAAACATTTATAGATTTGTGCATTTCATGGGTTCCCTGGGCATCAAACCCACAACCTTTACATTGTCAACTAACCACAGTTTCCCCTTCTTTAGACTCTCCATGTCACTCAATGATTTCTGATAGCCCCGATGGACACATAATAGGAAGTTCCATAAAAAACAGGCTGACTTACATCCTTCAACATGTCAGTACTCACAATGAGATGATTCCTGGTGGGAAGCTCTTGGGAATGGCTTTGGTGTCCACGCAGAAGGCACTGTCTTTAGTACAGGAGCAGGTAGCTGGACATTTCGGGATTTTGGAAGCTCTGCGGCCCACTGCGAACCCGAGCATACAGAAAAGAAGCATCAAAAAAGACAGTCGCCAATCTTGCCATCGCAACGTCCGCCTGGGCCTCGCTTCCAACATCATCACCACCTTCTCTTCTCCACTCTGGTTCTCTCAGTCAGGGAAGACGGATGGCGGGAGAGAAGGATGAGGTGCTGTTGTTTCGCAGGAGAGGTGAGGCGATGCTGTGCTCAGAGAAGGCTGACGGAGCGAGTCAGTCACAGATAGAGCGAGGCTGGTCTTCCCCGGGTGCGTGTATGAGCGTGCACTAGCTTTTTTTCTCTCTGTGGTCTGCAGTTCTCTCTCTCTTTCTCTCAGCGGTGCAGCTGTCACAGTACAGACTGCAGGAGTGTGTGTTGTGTGCACATGCTGCCTCAGACTAGAGACACTGAATTATTTACAGTCACATGGAATAACACTTCAGCACAGAGATGGGTTATCACGGGCCTGGAAGAGGGTCCTGACCTTAAGTATTTAACATTGATAGTGTGCTTTTACTTTTCTAAGAGAACGGACACATGATTTACGACCGGTTCTGCATTGATAGCAGCACACACTGCAGTACCGCTGGATGCAGAATGCAGCTATGCTGACCTCATTTTATGAAATATGTCAAGTTTCAAACAACATCTGAACACACTAAACATATGAAAAGACAGACAACAACTGATATTTTACATTATTCTCTTGTATCACTTTTGGTCACACCGATAGAAAATGTCCAGCTTACAATAATAACAAAAGTCGATTTTTTTTAGATTTCTTA
This sequence comes from Triplophysa siluroides, assembly GCA_006030095.1. NCBI lineage: Eukaryota > Metazoa > Chordata > Actinopteri > Cypriniformes > Nemacheilidae > Triplophysa > Triplophysa siluroides. The sequence goes on along the minus strand of VCII01000010.1, from coordinate 1,848,949 downwards.
AAAAATACATGTTTAGATTTTTTAAAGCTTCGATTCAGTTTTCTTTGCAATTTCTAAGGTGTTATCCCCTTACACTCTTAAAAATGAAGGTGCTTCACAACGCCTTTTGTCTAAGTGGTTCCATTAAGAACCAGTTGAAAATTTTCATAAAGATCATAAAACGGTAAGAAAGAAATGGTTCATTAAAGGATTTTTGACTGAATGTTTTTTTGTGGAACTAAAAATGGTTCTTCTATGGCAGTGGTTCTCAAACTGGGGGGCCCCAAGATGGATCCTGGATTTTGTGGCATTATATGGAATATAGACATTTATCATACATTTTATGTAATCAAACATCAGAAAAATGAGACGAACAACCAAAAATATTGGTGTTCCAGCATTGTATAACAGAATTTGTTTTTGGTTTAATTAAAATTCTAAGTTTAAGATTATACATTTTTATAAGGGGGGGGGGCACAAAGCGATGCACTCTACACAAGGGGGGCCGTACAACGGAAAGGTTTGAGAAGTTGAACCACTGTTCTATGGCATCGTTGTGAAGAACCTTTCAAACACCTTTATTTTAAAGAGTGTACACTCCAGACACTTTTGACCAACATGTTAATGAATTTATTTTGGAGTCTAGTTTTCTAGAAGTCTAATTTTAAATACAATTCTTTTGAAGTCATGGTACTTCATGTATCAACACCTAATACCAAGGACAAATAATTTTTAAAATTTATTCTAGTTATTGTATATAGGCCTCCAGGGCACCACACATATTTTATCAAAGAATTTACAACATGTGTCAGGACCCACTCACCTTCGTAATCATACTTTAGATTTAATACTATTTTACGGTATAAATGTGGATGACGTTAAAATCCTTCAGCAGAGTGAAGACATTTCGGATCATTATCTGATATTATGTTTGCTTCACTGGCCTACGGCTGCAAATTGCAAAGAACAATTACTTCAACTACCAAAGATGCGTTTCTCGATAATCTGCCTGAATTGTCTCAATTCTCTAGCATGAAAAATAATGGTGAAGATCTTGACATTACTATTGAAAATTTTAACTCCACGTTTCGGAAACATTAGACACAGTGGCTCCTCTACGTTTAAAGAAGATTAAAAATGGCAGCCCAACACCGTGGTATAATGAACACACTCAGGCTATAAAGAAAGCGACCCGTAAAATGGAGCGCAACTTTAAGAAAACTAAATTAGAGGTATTTCGTGCAGCATGGAAGGATAGTTCTCGAAAATACAGGAATGCCATAAAAACGTCTAGATCCGCCTACTTTTCATCACTAATAGAAGAAAACCAGCACAACCCTAGGTTTTTATTTAACACAGTGGCTAAATTAACAAAAAATAAGTCGTCAGCGACTTCAGATTCTGATTATCAGCATAACAGTGATGAATTTATGAACTACTTCAATAGTAAAATCCAAGATATTAGAGAAATTTTTTTTACAATGCAACCAGAAGTAAAACCCATTGAACAAACTAACTACAGCATCCCTAAGGAGAATTTGCAATTATTTTCTACCGTAGATCACGATGAACTGTCTAAAATCATTAGATCATCTAAATCAACAACATGCATGCTAAACCCTATACCTACAAAACTACTGAAAGAGATGCTCCCTGAAATTATAGATCCTATTCTTAGTATTATTAACTCATCACTGACATTAGGACATGTGCCTAAAGCATATAAGCTGGCTGTTATAAGGCCCCTTGTCAAAAAACCCAAACTCACCCTAGAGAACTAGGGAATTACAGGCCTGTATCGAATCTACCTTTTTTATCTAAAGTTCTGGAAAAAGTAGTTTCAACTCAATTTTGCTCCTTCCTCCAAAGGAATGACATCAATGAAGAATTCCAATCTGGATTTAGAGCATGTCACAGTACAGAGACTGCTTTGATCAGAGTTACAAATGATCTGCTTTTTGCGTCTTTTGCTGTATATCATTATTGGTGCTGCTAGACCTTAGTGCTGCATTTGACACCATTGACCACAGCACACTCCTACATAGACTCGAAAATTACGTTTGCATTAATGGAATACCATTGAAATGGTTTAAGTCTTATTCATCCGACCGTTCTCAATTTGTAGCAATAAACAATGAGGTGTCACGCAAATTGCAAGTCCAGTATGGTGTACCACAGGGCTCAGTCTTAGGGCCTCTGCTCTTCGCATTATACATGCTACCTCTAGGAGATATAATAAAGCGACACGGAATTAGCTTTCATTGTTATGCTGGAGATACTCAACTTTATATTTCCTTGAAGCCTCATGAAACACAGCAGTTTCATTGAATAATGGAATGCATAGTCGATTTAAAAGACTGGATGAGTAACAATTTTTTATTACTGAACTCGGACAAAACAGAAGTATTACTTATTGGACCGAAAACCGCCATACGTAACAACCAAGAATATTGCTTAACTATTGACGGATGCTTGGTGTTTTAATCAATAGTAATCTGTCATTTGAGAGCCATGTCGCCAACACCTGTAAAATTGCATTTTTCCATCTTAAGAATATATCTAAACTACGTCATACGCTGTCACTGTCAGATGCAGAGAAATTAATTAATGCATTCATGACATCAAGACTATATGACTTTAATGCACTTTTAGGTGGTTGCCCTGCAGACCTATTACAAAAACTCCAACTGGTTCAAAACGCTGCAGCTCGAGTTCTTACACGTACAAAAAAGTATGAGCATATTAGCCCGGTTCTGTCAACCTTGCACTGGTTACCTATAAAGCATCGCATTAACTTTAAGATCTTGCTTATTACCTATAAAGCCCTACATGGTTTAGCTCCGCAGTATTTGAGCGAACTTTTATTGTATTACAGTCCTCCACGTGCATTACGCTCTCAGGCAGTTGGAAATACCTAGAATTTCAAAATCAAGTGCAGGTGGTAGATCCTTTTCTTATCTAGCGCCTAAACTTTGGAATATTCTTCCCTGCACTGTCCGGGAGGCAGACACACTCTGTCAGTTTAAATCTAGACTACAGACGCATCTTTTTAATCTTGCATACACTACACTTCAATAATATAAATCCTCAGAGGGTTTAGGCTGCATTATTTAGATCAACCGGAACCAGGAACACGTCCAACAACAACTGGTGTACTTGTTGCATCAAAGAGTACAGAACAGTACCCTACTCTCAGCCAGTCTTCTCTCATTGTTCCAAGGTTACCCCAGGATGCAGTTCTTGCCCAGACCTGATGGCAGAGCGGAGAATGGGAAGCGGTGACCTGACAAGAGCTGAGATGATAGAGCTGGATAAAGGACGCGGCGACTTGACACGATTTCACCACAAAATTTTAAATGCTATTAGATTGTTAATGATAATCTTAAATCTATAATTTACCTTGTAAGCAAGTTTTTTCTTTTTTATTTAGCCTTGTTGTGCAAGCACTGTCGAGCTTGTGCAGAGGATGCAGCTTTTGCCAGAGGGTAACTGGAATCCCCTGGTTGGGCCTGGGTTCTCCTGAAGTTTTTTTTCTCGATTGGAGTTTTGGGTTCATCGCCACTGTTTGCATACTGTTTTGCACTATTTGCCTGGCCGGGGGGGTTGGTTTAGAATTCAGAAGTTTTACATAATTAATATTGCATATAGGAATTTATAGTCCGTTTAATATTTGACCTGTGTTTCTCTCTCCTTTATCTTAAATTTGTGCTTTCACTGTGAGTGTGCGAGAGTGTGTGTGTGCGTCTATGTCGATGTGTGTAAGTATGTGTGCATATTGTGTGTGTGAAGCGTTTGTATGTCTGTCTTTTGTGTTTTCACATTTTTCTTGTTTTTACAGGTATATGACTTTAGTTGTTTTACTTGTAGTCAACATGTCTCATGTACAGCTCCTTTGTAACAATGAAAATATAAATAAAGTTGAGTTTAGTTGAGTGTAACTGAATGGTTGCTAGGGTGTTCTGGGTGGTTGCCCATTGGTCCAAATCTAAAGAGACAATCCCAACTGACATTATTAAAGAAACGTTCTTGAAGTCTTAGGTTTAAGCCTTATGTTGAGATCTGACCATTTAAATCGAAATTGTCATTACTAGTTCCTATCTATCTTCCTATCTTAGATTCTAAAGAACTGCCAAGTTCAGTGTTCTAAAATGTATCCTGAAATCGTGTAACCATGGTTACTAAACATATAGGCCACATACACACTGCAGATAAATTCGGTTGTCACTTCACCTTTTAGTGCTTAATCCTGCTCTGTGCAGAACTAGTTGTTGATGACGTCTTTAACCCGCCCATCAGAGATGTGTCTTCATCTGTTTTTTTGAGGTGCAAAAAAGGGTTAGTTATTCTCACGAGCCCTTTGCTTAAGTGAAAATGTTGCCAGAAAAAAACAGCAAAACGGAGACAAGCCAAAAGTAAACCTTAAAATTAGGGGTGGGTGAAAAAATCGAATCACATATCAATCGCGATTCAGTCCTCTAGCGATTCTTGTCGATTCACAGATTTAAAAAAAATCGATTTTCTAGTTAATATAACAATTGTTGATGTTATCGGAACAAAATAGGCAGGGTTTTTTGCGAGAGCGATGCGGCACCCGTACAGTCGAGAGACCGCACAGCTTCAGCTCAGCAACCGCAATGGCGGGGTAAAATAAATATACTGCGACCAGTTCCCCTTCAGTCGGTCTCTCGACGTTGTGTTGAGAGACAGACTGGTGTTTGATCTTGAGAACCTATCATCTCCGAGAGGAATTTCTAAACGCCAATAGGATTGGCGAATGGCCCGCCCACGCCAGTCTCGCCCCGTTCATATGGGTATAAAAGGAAGATGGCGGCGGTCATTCACTCACCTTTTGTTCTTCGGAACTAGTGCTATTAATGTTGCATGCTATTATCTTCGAGAGTGTTTCTTCTTCTGCCGGCGTGACGCGGTAGCAGCGGATCCCTTCTCGTGACGGCCTTCCCCTCGACATCTCGGCAGTTTACCACAGAGCCTATTCTAAAAGAGCATATTTCTCCAGCTGTGAGCATGTCTCGCAGCTGTGTCCTTGGGTGCAGCAGACTCATCCCCGAGTCAGACGGCCATGAAACCTGCGTCACATGTTTGGGCGTCAAGCATGCTGAAGCCGGTTTCGTTGATACAACATGTTCTGTCTGCGAGGAAATGTCTATCAAGGTGTTGCGGTCACGGCTGGCGACGTTCTTCGGGACTGTTGCCGCCAACCCGCTCGCTTCTCAGGCGAGTCTGACTGCCGCTTCGGCGAAGTCGACCGCCTCGACGAGCAGCGGGAGTGATATGGGGACCTCTATGGATGTCAGCCCGCCTTCTGGATGCGCCCATCTCGCAAGCAGGGCTGTTTGGTGACACCGTGGAGAACGTGGCACAGCAGTTCTCCGCGGTGCAGAAGCAGACAGAGGCAATACAGTATTGCCTTGCCGCGGCGTGACCACCCATAGGTCGTCACGTCCCCGAGCGCCGCCTGCTTCCTAGCAGCCCCGCCCCTCTGCAGTGGTTCCTCCGGTTCCAGGGCCCTCCCACAGGACGGCCCGCCCGAGACGCAGACCTACGCGGAGGAGAGCGACCCCCTTTTCAGGGCCCGGCGCCCACCTCCTCACTAAGAGAGTTGTTTTCCCTGGGTTTCCCTTCTCCACAGCACCCTCAGGCTCGCAGTGGCGAGGATGGATGGCGCGGACGACCACAACATCCACGCGACGTTGTGTCGACCAGCGCCACAAGACAGGTAAGTCAGCAGAGCCGTCAACCTCCCAGGGACTTCCCCCGGTGCGAGGTGACCGCTCTTCCAGCCACCGAACCAACCCTCCCAGGTGCGATGAAGGAGATCGTCCCTCTGACACCGTTGGCAAGGTTCTTGGGTGCGTGGCAAACGCACACCAGCCCGTCACGGTGGTTAGACCGGACGATCCGTCTCGGATATACGATCCAGTTCGCCAAGCGCCCCCTGAAGTTACGCCCCCGTACTTCGGAGAGATGTCGCCGCCCTGCTGGCGAAACGTGCGATCGAGGTCGTCCCAATAGCCGAGATGTCCTCCGGATTCTACAGCCCGTACTTCATCGTGCCCAAAAAAGGAGGAGGGTTGCGCCCTATTCTGGATCTACGTGTCATGAACCGGTCTCAGAAGCGCATCTTGGAGTAGATTCATCACCAAGATTGGTTCGTGGCAATCGACCTGAAGGACGCGTACTTTCACGTCTCTATTCTTTCTCGACACCGACCGTTTCTACGGTTCGCGTTCGAGGGGAAGGCGTATCAGTACAGAGTCCTGCCCTTCGGTCTGGCCCTGTCTCTGCGGGTTTTTACAAAACTCACGGAGGCCGCCCTAGCTCCCCTCAGAGAGCAGGGCGTGCGGATACTCAACTATCTCGACGACTGGCTTATTTTGGCACACTCGCGAGATGTGTTGTGTACGCAAAGGGATCTTGTGCTAAAGCACCTAGACCGTTTGGGCCTTCAGGTCAACCGAGAAAAGAGCAAACTCTCCCCAGCGCAGAGCATCTCTTATCTCGGTATGGAACTAGACTCTGTCCGCATGTCGTGCGCAGCTCTCTACCGAGCGCGCACAGTCGGTGCTACACTGCCTGACACTGGTCAGGCAGGCTACAGCGGTCCCACTGAAACTTTTTCAGAGGCTCCTGGGGCACATGGCGTCCTCGGCCGGGGTAATCCCGCTCAGGTTGATGCACATGCGACCGCTACAGCACTGGCTTCAGAGTCAGGTCCCGAGGACGGCGTGGCACCTCGGCACAAGGCGGATTACGATCACGCCCCAGTGCCGACGTACCCTCATCCCCTGGGCAAGTCTGTCCTTTTTACGAGCGGGAGTTCCGCTCGGGCAGGTGTCGAGGCGCATTGTGGTTACAACAGACGCCTACCTGCGGGGATGGGGGGCAATGTGCAACGGGCACGCAGTAGCGGGGCAGTGGACGGGCCCCCGACTGCGATGGCACATAAAAATTGCCTAGAGTTGCTGGCAGTCTTTCTAGCACTAAGGAAGTTACATCCCCTAGTGCAGGACAGACACGTGCTAGTCCGGTCGGACAGCACGTCTGCCGTGGCGTACATCAATCACCAGGGCGGCATACGCTCACGGCAGATGTCGCGACTAGTCCGACGCCTCCTCCAGTGGAGTCAGCAGGTGACCAAATCCCTGCGGGCCACTTTCATCCCAGGGAACCTGAACCAGACAGCCGATGCGCTTTCTCGTCAGGGGACTCCCCACGGAGAATGGCGACTCCATCCCCGCATAGTCCAGCGCTCAGGTGGACCTGTTTGCCTCCCCGGACTCCACCCATTGCCCGCTTTGGTTCTCCCTGACCGAGGGTTCCCTCGGCACGGACGCCTTAGCGCACAGCTGGCCACGAGACAAGAGGAAGTCTGCCTTCCCCCCAGTGAGAGCCTCCTGTGCAAGGTCAGGGAAGAGGAGCACCAAGTCCTGCTAGTTATGCTGTATTGGCCCAACCAGACTTGGTTTCCAGACCTAATATCTCTGATGACAGCTCCCCCCTGGCCGATTCCCCTCTCGAAGGACCTTCTTTCGCAGGGGAAGGGCACGGTTTGGCACCCCAATCCAGGCCTCTGGAACCTCCACGCCTGGTCCCTGGATGGAACGAGGAGGGTTTAAGTGGCTTGCCTCCGGCAGTCCAAGAGACTGTCATGCAGGCTAGAGCCCCCGCCACGCGGCGTTTATGCGCCTACAAGTGGTGTCTCTTTTCATCTTGGTGTTCCTCCCTTGGAGATAACTCACGGAATTGCCAGATCGGGTCAGTGCTGGCCTTTTTACAGCAGAGACTAGAGAGTAACCTCTCCCCATCCACTTTGAAAGTGTATGTAGCCGCTATTGCCGCTCATCACGATCTTGTGGAGGGTAGGTCTCTAGGTCGACACGACCAGGTCATTAGGTTCCTCAAGGGCGCGAGAAGGGTGAATCCACCTCGACCGCGCTCTATACCCTCTTGGGACCTTAATGTGGTCCTACAGGGCCTGGGTATGGCCCCGTTTGAGCCCCTCGGAGACGCCTCTTTTCCTCATCTAACGATGAAGACGGCGCTCCTGACGGCGCTCGCGTCTATCAAGAGGGTCGGGGAACTCCAAGGCTTTTCCGTGTCTCCGGGATGCCTAGAATTTGGACCTGGTAACTCTCACGTAATCCTGAGACCCAGGCCAGGTTACGTGCCCAAGGTTCCCACCACTCCCTTCAGGGATCAGGTGGTAACCCTGCAGGCGCTCCCCTCCGGGGAGGAAGACCCAACCTCTGATGTGTCGTGTCCAGTACGCGCATTGCGCCTCTACATAGACCGCACACAGAACTTTAGGAGTTCTGAGCAGCTCTTTGTCTGTTTTGGGAGACAGCACCAGGGGAGAGCTGTCTCCAAACAGAGGCTGGCGCACTGTATTGTTGACGCCATTTCCTTGGCGTACCAATCCACGGGTCAACCATGCCCACTTGCAGTGAGAACCCACTCCACACGGAGCGTGGCCTCCTCGTGGGCATTGGCCCAGGGCACCACTCTGGCAGACATATGTAGTGCTGCGGATTGGGCTACGCCCAGTACCTTCGTGAGGTTCTACGACCTCCGAGTGGAACAGGTGTCAACCCGTGTCCTGCAGGGATAGGGGCCTGCATCTGGCCTGGACATACGCCTGCGAAAGCGCCTTCTCCCCTCTTCAGGTGAGTATAGTGCGCTATCAGCCTCCCTACTATTCCCCCCTTAGGGTGAAGTATATGCATTCCATCCATCACTAAGCATGGCATTTAGTAATATATCGGGCGGAGCGATCTGTTAGAACCAGGTCCAGTACTGGTAGAGTCACCCCTTTTCAGGCGGACCCCTATACTTGGACTAATGCCCCATACGTAGTGACTCCCCTACAGGGTAGTCCCGTATGTAGATTCTTCACGTTTTCCCCTATAGGTGAATCTGTGATCTCCCTCTCCGGTGGCTTCCACCGGGTATACTGTCCCCCGAGTCGGGTTGACCGCATGCGCTCTCCCTATGGGAAGACCATGCTTAATACCTCCACATGTACCTCCCCAAGTGGCAGGATGTGGGCTCCGCAACACACTCTTCATGAGGAGAGTAGTGTTTTTCCCAGTGTGGCCCGGAGGGGACCTCGTTACAGGGGTAAACGCCACCTTCCGTGATGACCGTCAGTAGAAGCTTCTTAGTATGTCTGATACTGAATCCACTGGAAGATTACATCTCGCGATAGCGCTCAGTCTTGACTCGCAAGGCCAGTCGCTGTCGCTCCGCTGGAGGTTGTCATGCGGCGTAGTGCCTTGGTGTGTAGAGATACTTCCCCAGTCTGTCTCTCAACACAACGTCGAGAGACCGACTGAAGGGGAACGTCTCGGTCACGTATGTAATCTCGGTTCCCTGATGGAGGGAACGAGACGTTGTGTCTTCATGCCACAACACTGCGCCGATCCGCTGCAGCGACCGGGAGACACCTCTCAGGTTCCTCAGCCCAAAAGGTGAGTGAATGCCCGCCGCCATCTTCCTTTTATACCCGTATGTACAGGGCGGAGACTGGCGTGGGCGGGCCATTCGCCAATCCTATTGGCGTTTAGAAATTCCTCTCGGAGATGATAGGTTCTCAAGATCAAACCCCAGTCTGTCACTCAACACAACGTCTCGTTCCCTCCATCAGGGAAACGAGGTTACATACGTAACCGAGACGTTTTCAAGGCAGCACGAGCATTTTTTTTACAAGTACTCGCGCATGTGCGACCTGAAAATTTGGAATTTCTTCTAGTTTTTATTTCATGTGGAAAGACGAGAAGAAACGCCAGCCCGCCACCAATGTATGCTGTGTGTGTGTCAACTGCGCGTCAGTGCGTGGGTCACTCACATGTCACTGATGTTTCACGCTGCCGCGGACGCGCACAATCCAGATCATCATTGACAGGTTTACACACACACACACACACACACACTCATGTCTGGTTTACTATCTCCATGGGGACAGTCCATAGGCGTAATGTTTTTTATACCGTGCAAACTGTATATTGTATCCCCTGCCCCTAACCCAACCCCTAAACCTAAAGATCATAGAAAACTTTTGCATTTTTACATTTTTAAAAAATATTGTTCTGTACAATTTATAAGCTTATTTGCCCATGAGGACCTCAATTTTGGTCCCCGCAGTGACACGAGTCCCCATGTGTTAGTGTGCATTCAGGTTTAGGTCCCCACCGGGATATAAAAACACGTACACACACACACACACAACGTGAGCGCATTACGTGAGTTGCTGTAACTGATTTCTTGAGCCCGATTTGAAAATCCACATTTTTTGTTCCGATAACTTCAACAATTGTGGAAGAACGATTAGATATAGGAGACGTGTAAAACGAAATTTACCTCGGTGAGTTTTTAAGAATCGATATGAGTCGAATCGGGAGGTAGGTCTACCAAAAGATTCCCACCCCTACTTAAAATCCTAATTGTTTATATTTGATTAGATCAAGAAATCTCAAATATCCTCAGTTGGTGACCATTTTCTAACAGATTTCAGATTTCTTATTTAAGAAATACCTGGATGGTTTATTGCTGTTCTCAGTATGCTTTAGATAGACACTTTTCTATCCCATGAGCCCACAAGGGTGACAAGCTTCCAAGTTCAAAAGCTTAATAAATGAAGACAAAAAAAAAAAGTTTGATGTCCCTCTCAAGTGATATAGGTTCCCTGACATTTGAAGAGTTAGAACAGATAACTTTTTTTTTAAATCATGTTTTTTTAATGTGCATTCCAATTATCAATCAAACTGCAGTTGGGTTTTTTAGATTAAGTATTGATAACTCCAAAAATACAGCTTACTGACACAATAAAACACCATAAAAACATAATAACATAATAAAAAACATAATTATATATGTTTAATGGAGTTATCTGTTTTCGCAAATAAGCTCTTCATTTATTTTATCAATGTAAAAAAAAACCATTTTAAACCCAATTTTACTGTTTTATTCTACCAAATTGTCATTGATGGATGATGTGGGTACGATCCCAGGGGGCACACTTACTGATAAAATAAATGTATACACTAAATGCACTGTGAGTCGCTTTAGATAAAAGTGCCTGCCAAATGCGTAAATGCATTAAAGGTATTTTTATCAGTTAAATCGCAAAGAAAAGTACACGCACAACAGCACAAACTGCACAATTGAAGGTATCTTTTGAGTTTGTGAAACCCGAGTTAACACTCACAGTTGATGCGATGAGAGGATGAGTAAAAGTAACAGGTTTGTATTATGCAGTAGGAAGACTGTTTGCCTTTAAAAATCTCACTGATGCATTTTAGATGGTTCCAGCGGCAACAATGTGGCCCAAACTTAACTTCTGGTAGACCTACGCAAAGAACCAATAACTGTAGAGTAGTTTTAAGTTAATATATTATATTGATATAAATGAATACTAATATTAATATGAAAATGGTATATTATAACCAAGAACAGAAGTTAACTCCGGGCAAGGTGCGTGTGTCTGATGAAACCATCTAGAGTCACTCTTTTTAATAAAAAATAGTGATCAGTGTGGTGTGTGCTGTGACCACAAGGGGGCAGTAGAGTATCAACTAGCAGCTTGAGATTCCCGGGTCCTCTACAGAATGAAGAACAAGCTCTTTTTCTTTATTCTCCTGGTCACTCTGTTCTTGGCAGGGCGGTAGTGCCGTGGCAGGCACCGATGTCACCGGTTGACACCACACCACACACACATGCCTATTCAACAAGACGTTGTCGCAGGTACTTCAACCAACAGTCCCTCAACCAACAGTCCCTCATTTCATTTATAGGTGAGGTGGGCATTATATTTGGCATCTTATGTGTCCCTTGAGGAGCGAGTCAGAGCCAGAACATTATGCATGCTCTCTTTCTCACAATGCAAAGTCAGCGAAGTTTTCCCACAAGCATAGCATTACCAGCTGTGCTTCTGGAGCTGACTTCACAACCTCTGCTTTTCTGCAAACATTCTGCTGCCAAACCTTTTCATGGTCCTTCGAACACTACATCCATCCGTCCATCTGCCCGTCCGTCTGTCTGTCTGTCAACAGCATCTATCCATCTTGCAGGTAAACGAAATCACTTAGCATTTATGCCCGCTTTGGACATTTGGATTGTTATTCACATCACGAGTCATGACTTCCGTTCTACTTCGAGGGGCGGATAAAACCTTATTGAGTTAATATCCCAATCCCAAACCCACTTCCCGAATTCATCCTGATGCCAGGTCCAGTGAAAGAGCGTCTGTGTGTGTTTTTTCTGTTGGGGTTTCTCGGTCTTTACAGAGGTTGGTCAGTGTATGGGACACAAACAGAAAGCTCTATGGTTTCCACTCTTCAAGTATAATGGTTTTGGCTGCTTTTAGAATATGCTCTTCGATGCGGTTTGGATACACGGCTAGGTTAATTCAAATCATACACATCTCTGTTTTAGGCAGACCAAAGTGGTGTAAAGTACAGGAATGGCCAACCAAGGACATTTGCTTTTACAGGCAGCCCAGCAGTACAGCAAAATCTCAAGTGCAATGAGGAAGAGACCTTGAGAAATTAAACGTTTGTGTGCTTCAGGGCCCTGTGGACACTATGGTTACCTCCTAAAGGTCTGTGCATGGGTATCCAAGATTGGTATTTGGTGAAAATACTGTCATGGACCAATCTGAAATCAAACTTTTGTGATTTAAAAAACCTTGTTATGCCCTTAAAAAAGTAATCATGCAAGTTTGAAAACACAATTTAGTTCATCTTAGTTCATTAAACGTTAACCTTCAAAAATTCAAGAATACCCATAAGCCCCTTGCACCTGAATGTTTTGATTATGCTTGGTTAAAGAATAACAACTAATAGGGCATTTACATAGTTGCTTATTAAAGGTTAAAGTACACTCTTTTGAAATGTTTTGATGATATTTCATAGTAAAAAAAACGTTTTTTACGGAATGGGTGACATATCTGTCTTCATGCCATTATACAGTATGTATAAAAATGCAAAAATATTAACTTTAAAATGAGTTTTATTATTAAGCAAACATTAAGCTAGCCAATTTAAAACCTCCAACAACAAGTTTATGTACAGAGAAGGTGTAAAAACAATATTATTTCGTAATAATAGGCAGTTATTCTTGCCTTACTTCTTGACTGACTCTCAGATGATTCGTTCCGCGACTAGCTCAGATGGTCTAGTCTGCTGCGAATGAGGAGCTGCAGTGTTTAGTGAAGTTTTCGCGGGCAGTCCTAGCTAAATGTAGGCGGGGACCATATGTAGCGACGTAAATTCACGGCTATTCACAATTTGGACTAGGGACGGCTCCTTTGCGTGATTTAGAGTCGACTCCCTTTTTTCTAAGCCAATAACTTTGTTATTCATTTTTGTGATGTTGTCAGTACTTTGGATAAAAGTCAGCATTGTGCTGCCTTGTTCATTAATTTATCTAAGGCATTTGATTCAGTGAATCATAAGTTATTGCTGAACAAACTTCGGAATATTGGTCTTAGTCACAGAATGGTTTAAAAACTATTTGGTAGACCGTACTCAATGTGTTTATGCTGAGGGTTTTAAATCAGATTTTCTTAGGATAACTGGAGGTGTCCCACAGGGCTCCATCTTGGGACCTGTTTTATTTTCCATTTTTATAAACGATATTGGTGTGAATACCCAAGCAAAAGTACACCTAAATGCAGATGACACTGTCATTTACACACATGCTTCCTATATGGTACAGGCAGGGCAAAAGCTTCAGAGTGCATTTAGCTCACTACAAGATACCCTGTTGAGTTTAAATTAGTTATGAATGCACAGAAAACTAAGTTTATAAGTCTTGTTCACAGAAAGTTGAAGATGTTTGTATTCTTAGAGTGTCTTCATATTAATATTTGGGTATATGGATATATGATCAGCTTTCATTTAAAGTTCATATTGCTAAATTGGTTAAGAAGCTCAAAATAAAAATAGGCTTTTATTTTAGAAATAAATCACGTTTTACGCAAAATGTCAAGAAAAAACTTGTGGAAGATACTTTTTTGCTTCTGATTGATTATTGTGATAAATTGTGTATGCATGCAGCTTCCTCTACCGTACGGGGCTTTGATTCGGTGTATCATGCATCCTTGCGTTTTATTACAAATTCATTCACAGTCATTCACACATCATTGCACACCATTGATTTGGTGGGTTGGACAGCATTGTCCACCCGCAGGAAACCGCACTGGGATACTTTCATTTATAAATCTATATGTGGGACACTTCCTCTCTACCTTTTTAGTCTTAACTGGGAGTTATGAATTGCGCTCTTCAAAAAGGTAATTTTTTACTGTACCCAGAGTGTTAACTAACTTCTGGAAAATAGCTTTTTCTTATTATGCATTCTGGTCATGAAATACTTTGCAAACCGATTTACAGTTGACTACATTGATATCTATCAATGAATTCAAGAAAATTGTAAGGAATGTGGTAAAGCAGACATGTGATTGTTTCCTTTAGAAAGATTTGTGTGTGATTAAGGGGTGCTGTATAACTTGTATTTTAATTGTTTGTAATCTTAATCTGAGTATGTATGGCTGCTACCTTGGCCAGTTCTCTCATGTAAAAGAGATCATTGATCTCAATGGGTCTTCCTGGAAAAATAAAGGCTTTTTAATGATGTCTATCACACTTAATAATGTTGGGTTAAAAATAACCCAACAAGTAACCCAACTATGGATTGGTATAGCACCTTCCCAACTGTGGGTTCTTTTAACCCAATAAATTGGGTAAAGTTTTCGTCTCAGTCAGCTCAGTTAAAATTACACAACAGTTTTTTTATTCATGTCATTGTCTTTATAAATAAAAACAAATTTCCATCCACATTCAAACAGGCCCAGGTCACGCCCCTACTGAAGAAACCCACATTGGACCCCTCTACTCCCGACAGTTACAGACCTGTCTCTCTCCTCCCATTTATTGCAAAAACACTTGAAAGGGCAGCTTTTAACCAGATGTCTTCCTACCTATCCCAGAACAAACTACTGGATGACAAGCAGTCTGGCTTCAAAACAAACCACTCCACTGAGACTGCACTGCTATCGGTCACAGAAGCACTGCGGCTAGCCAAGGCGGAATCTAAATCCTCGGTCCTGATTCTGCTAGACCTATCTGCAGCGTTTGACACTGTCAATCACCAGATACTGCTAGCAACCCTGTTACCGCTAGGAATCTCAGGCTCTCCTCTCCGCTGGTTCAAATCCTACCTCTCCGACAGATCCTTCAGGGTGTCATGGAGGGGCTCGCTGTCCACTGCTCACCACATGATCACTGGGGTCCCTCAGGGATCGGTGCTTGGACCGCTGCTTTTTTCCATCTACACGACATCCCTGGGACCCTTCATACAGGCACATGGATTCTCGTATCACTGTTATGCTGACGACACCCAGATCTACATCTTGTTTCACCCAGACGATACCAATATAGTAGCTCACATTATAGCCTGCCTCAAGGACATCACAGCTTGGATGAAAGGGCATCACCTCCAACTGAACCCTGCCAAGACAGAACTACTCGTGTTTCCGGCACATCCCAAGGTGCAACAGGATCTCAGCATTCATCTTGGCAATACCACAATCACTCTTTCCAAAACAGCCATGAACCTCAGAGTCATATTTGATGAACAGCTGTCCTTCAATGATCACATTGCAAAGACAACACGGTCATGCCGATACGGCTTATTCAACATTAGAAAGGTTAGACCCTATCTCACTGAGCATGCGGCACAACTCCTTGTCCAGGCCCTGGTAATCTTAAGGTTGGACTACTGCAATGCTCTCCTTGCTGGTCTTCCTGCAAAGGCTATCAAATCGCTCCAGCTGGTTCAGAACGCAGCAGCACGCCTCGTCTTCCAATAGCCCAAAAGAGCTCATGTGACTCCCCTTTTCATCTCTCTCCACTGGCTACCGGTTGAAGCCCGTGTCAGATTCAAGTCACTGGTGCTTGCCTAAAGGACTATCACTGGATCTGCACCGGCTTACTTTCACACCCTCCTGCACTCCTACACCCCATCAAGATCCTCGCGTTCAGCAAACCAGCGGCGTCTTGTATTGCCTTCCCATAAGGGCAGTAAATCGATTTCCCGCTCATTCACAACTACTTCCTGATGGAACATTCTTCCTAACTCAGTCCGATCAACCACATCTCTCACAACATTCAAAAAACTACCTAAAACCCATCACTTCTGTGAATATTTGACAGACAAATAAAAAAAATTAAAACACACTAACATTTTCTCTCAACAGGTAGGGCTAGCTTTTGTTGAAACTAGTAAGTATGTTTAAAAGTACAATAAATTATTTAAAAAGTGTATTTTAATGACAAATATTAACTAACTGTAACTAATATGACAACATGAATTCCATAAAGTTTCTGGCTACAAATCCTTGAAAAATAACATAATAATACTGCGAACTCGGATCTCCCACTGAAGCATACACCGTACTAACCACAGGACCACCGGAAATTTTGGATCATATTATATGTTATATATATATTATAACTAAGACTCGTATAATCGTTTAGACTATTAATGTTACAGACGAGCAAACCAAAAGCTGACGAAGCTCGCATTACTTTTAATAACAAAATGCAATACAAATGATCCAATTTTGCATTTTCATGCACAACAATAGATTATATGTAAAAAATATTGATACATACAACGCTGAGGAAATAACCCAATAAAATGACCCAACCTGTAACCCATCGAACTGGGTTACACAAAAACTACCCAACGCTGAAAAAATAACCCATATACATGAACGCTGCCGTGCGTTACCTGTGCGAACGCATGTTTCATAAAGGACCCCCTTGGACTCCAGATGGTTCCTAAAGTAACATACTGTACATAGTGGGGTTGAAATCAAGAAAATGCAGAGAGAACATTGCTGATGTGATTTATGACATATTTCATTGACAGTATGTTCAGCCCTGCAGTCTTACTGAGGAAGAATTGTGTCCCATTTAGAAGTTAAACAATAGGAGTGCTGTTGTGCAATTTAATCAAAAACCCAATTCAATTATGGAGAATACAAAGACATAAGCTTCAAGGTTCAGTGATATGATTAGAGGGATTCAGGCAGACATCAGTCTTACACAAACCATGAAGCCTAGATTGAAGTAACCTAGGCTGCCCCTCTGTACTCTCATCTCACTCTTATGATCAAAGTAAAAGATGAAGTCAGTGGATTGCTATTTATTAATTCCACGTGTCAACATGAAATGTTTGGTTCCAAAAAGAGATAAATTGAGATAAATTTGAAAATACAAAAATACAATAATTTTTACAAGCAATCATTTATAGTGCGAGAGTAACAGTGGAGTTAGATACACAGAAGAAAGAGAGAAATGTTTTCTAAACAGCAGTCCATCAAACACTCTTCACGTCATTTTAATATTATCATCATTATTGATTTATCTCATCCTTTCTCAGCAATTAATCAGAATGTTATGTTTTATTACTTGAACCACCTGCCCGTGAGTATAACTGTGATCCGGCATCACTAGACAACACAAGTCACTCTTTAGCTAGCAGATAAATTCTAGCTATTTGCGCTATATCTTTTGTCTTATGACTAAGTGAATGATCATCCATTCATTGTTTCTAGCATTTACCGGAACAACATTAATGTGTTGTCCTTAAATGAACAAAAAATGTGTTGTTTTTAACACAACTGTTTTTAGAGTGTATATCATTAAACGCAAACTGTATAGAATGTTTTATAGACAAATGATAGGGGTACATCTACATCTTCTCTCAGACAAAGAGATGATTCAAGTGATTTCCCTGGAAACAGTCAGGTATAGAATCACTTTAAATTTAGAAAAATTGTGGAGGTCCTGGGCTGGTGTGGTTACACGCGGTCTGCGGTTGTGAGGCCTGTTGGATGTACTGCCAAATTCTCTGAAACGCCATTGGAGACGTCTTATGGTAGAGAAATGACCATTCAATTCACGGGCAACAGCTCTGGTGGACATTCCTGCAGTCAGCAGGCCAATTGCACGCTCCCTCAAAACTTGCGACATCTGTGGCATTGCGCTGTTTGATATATCTGCACATTTGAGAGTGGCCTTTTATTGTGGCCAGCCTAAGGCACACCTGTGCAATAATCATGCTGTCTACTCAGCATCTCGATATGCCACACCTGTGAGGTGGATGGATTCTCTCGGCAAAGGAGAAGTGCTCACTAACACAGATTTAGACAGATTTGTGAACAATATTTGTGTGAAATAGGCCTTTTGTGTACATAGAAAACTCAGCTCATGAAAAATGGGGGCAAAAACAAAAGTGTTGCGTTTATTTTGGTCAGTGTATATAGTAGGTGAAAATGAGTATGAGTCATGAATAGTATGTCCAAAACCTCAGTATAAAAAAAACAGTAGGTGAGAAATACCCGGATGGTCTACTACTTCCGCCGAGATTCGTGAGTGCAGATCGGATGCAAACTTCTCTATCCCATGATGCCACGGGAGCTTAGCAACGGTAAAATTTCAAAAGTAAATCAAATAAATATGGTGGGAAAACTTTAAGATAAACATCCGTTTTTAATGTTAGTGCCAATAAATTAATTTATATTATGTTTTTATCAACGCTCTGTATAGGTTGTTGTTAAAACATCATAGGTCAAAGAGCATACGGGTCACATGACCATAAAACATGGCGGACACAGTATGTCCGAAATGTATTCATACTACACCCACTCATAATATATAGAACGTACTGTTTTAACGGTCGATAGGTAGGTACTTATTCAAATTCAGTACGTACTGTCACAGTATGCGATTTCGGACGCAGCGATTGAGTTCTTTTTGGACAAGAAAAGGATGACAATGGCGCATTTTCAGATAAAAAAAAACGCTCATAGTGTTGTGGTTACAAATAGCAGCCGGCAATCTTTAAAGATAGCATTTGTGCACGAAGGCAGCTTAGAGAGACAGGCTTTATAGGCAGCATAACGAAAGTCTATTTTAATTATAAACACAGAGCGTCTTTGCAATAACCAATCACTTATTTAAAAAAAAACTACAAATTTCTCTCTAGAAATGCAGTCAGAAGTTATTGAAAGCAAAAATCAAACTGACTTTATACAAAACTATAATCTAACGGGCATTTCGGCCTCCATTTAATTTTTTCGAGCGTGAACCTTCTCGACCAATCACGTTCCCAACATGTTGTCATATAAACTACAGGTCTTTGTCATTGGTTAGCTGTGAAAAAGGTGCTTCACGTAGGGCATTGTTTTTTCAAAAAAGCTGAGCTGCAGAAAAAGATACCGGCGCTTAAAAAGCGCTCAGAAAACACGGTTTACTCCAAAGGATTAAATTTGAAAACAGACGCTAGCAGCTTCAAGTGTGAACACGGCCTTATGATGCTTTTTTTAGAGCTTTTCTTTTATACTGTTAGAGAAGCCAAGTCTTAAAAAGCGTATTTTTTTTAATAAAGTGAAAGGTTTTTTTAAAGGAATTTACAGTACATTTTTGAGCAGAGAACTATTTGCCAAAAGGTTTTCTTTTAAGTCATTAATTTGGAGAATAACTTACAGGAATCATGAGTTGACTTAGTTTTTTAGGAATTGCATTAGGAATTTTTATTTTATTTTGTAAATTGTGAAAGCTTATCGCCCTCGCATCATGGTAATTGCCTGCATTTTTTTTTCTATGGAAGATTTAAAAAGTGTAAATGTAGAATCTGCCTGAAGCCAGACATTTCTTAATGAAAAATGATCTGCCACGTATCACTGTCTCTGTTCAGACAAGAAATTTAAGTTTAGCCAAAGGGCTAATGCTGTGGAACAAGTTGACAGGCCGAGATTATTCAGCCCCACCTATAATGCATGTGAGTGTATTGCGACCAGCCTGTGTCAGAAATCCGATCTATTGCGAGTAAAGCAGAGCACAGCCTCAGGGCAACAGGTGCATTATGGGGAAAGACTGGTCTAGCAAATCCAGCGTTTTCTTTTTCAAGTACATTCATAAAAATGATTATGTTTAATAAAGCATATTGCGTTTAACAATTTAAATTGATTATTACTTCATTCCAGTTTGTAATAAGAAAACAAAAGGTGTCTTTTCTGGAAGCTTTTGTGGGCTGTAATGGTCATGCTTTTCTCTCTATGTTAAATAAGAGAAAACAACACTTTTAAGACTTTCCTATTCGGATATCTATTCCGAAGGGGTTTCTTTATGTGTGCCTGTCATCTGCCTGTCACATGTTAAATGCACACACTGCTACAAACATTTGATCCGTTCTAAAAATCTTTTGTTGTTTTTATAGTGTCTGTTGCTTTCTTCTCACACTATTTATCTGAATGAAGTGCGGAAACAGGAAATAACAAACAATGCAGACTAAAGATTGATTGACAGGTCAGGGCCTCTGAATGCCCTCCATGTCATTTCTACCCCAGTGAGTCACTTCCATATGGAGCCCAGTCAGAGGTACAGACACGCAGACACACACACACACTTCTGGGGGTCAGTGACCCAAAACAAGCTCCACCCATGGTAAGATAGCTCTGCATCTGTCAGTTAGGGCTGTACTCAAAAATTCTCATAGAAAATGAGGCAACACTTTACAATAATATAGTAACTGTTGACATGAGTAACTACATTAGTTATTAGGAACTGCCAATAAATACAAATATAGTAATTTAAATGAATAATAATTTATTGTTATTTCCAAAGTATCTGTTAACATTAGTTGAGCACAATGAACTAACACAAGAAAGTAATGAACAATAGTTTTGTATTTACTAACATGAACAAAGATTCTGTAAAAAGATCATGTTACAATCATATTGTAAAGTGTTAGCAATTTCTTGAGGATGCTTTCATTGCAATACCTTTTCTCTAATCCACACAGAAACAATATTTATTTTACTATTTGTTTACTCGCATAAAGTGAATAAAGAAATGCGCAGTGGAATTATTATTTGTCTGGAACTAAAGTTGGTCATTTTTTAATCAATGCTTTCATTTAAAGGAGAACAGTTTTAGTGAGATTCCTAAAGACTTGCTTCGTCTCCACACACAATTTTCTTTTCAAAGAAAGAAGATATCAATGACCTCGCACTCCACCCTGAAGATGCTCCATTTCAGTCCAAGATATCAAGATCTGTGCAGGTTCTTGAAAGAGCTAAATAAAGGAGAGGTTGTAACATATTTATCTGTCTCCAGACAACACCAGGGCTTGTTACTGTTATCTAATTGAGCACTCAGACGAGATCCACTAAATACCACTGGGTCCTGATAACGTCATTTAGACCATTTTATCAAGAACTAAAATATATATAAAGATTTTTTATCTGTGCACTAGTTCACAACTTTCATTCTTTCAATTTTGCTCTTGAGTTAACACTTGCAGGCTGCAGGCGTCCTGATCTTGTTGATGTCTCCATGTCCCATCATCTGACCAATGTGACAACACGATTCACTTAACATCTTCCACTTTTAACTCCACCATTACTTACTCACCCACTTCTCTTGTCCACAGATAACAGTGTAGATGATCCCTCAAGATGAAAACAACACATGGCACTTTGAAAAGGGTGTTTCTACCAAATACAGTCCAGGCTCAAACATCAATGCACAAGGACCAGGAAGGAAAAGTTTTAACAGTTTATGTTTTTTTTTTAGGTATCCAATATTTCTGTAACACAATACTAATGTTTTGTAAAATGTTTTATAATATATTATCAAAATAATAATAAAGGAAAAGTTTCCCCCAAAATTGTAATTGTTTATTTACATTTACTTACTGTCATGTCGTTACAAAACCCGATGACTTTTTCTTTGGGGAAAGGAAGATATTTCTTAAGAATGTTGTTAACCAAACTCTTTCGGTTTATAAGTATATACAAATACATATTCCGCTTCTGAAAAACAAAATGAGGCACGTTTTAGCTTTAACAAATAAAATATTTATTTCTGAAGCTACGTTTTGGCTATAAATTATATTTTGGGGGACAAATGTTATTTGCGATTAATTAGATTAATTAATCGGCACCCCATTTAATTAATTCGATTTAATCTTTTAATCGCATGACAGCCCTATACATACATATACATTCTTTTAATTTACCCAGTATGACTCTTTCTTCTGCAGAACACAAAAGAAGATTTTTTGAAGCATGTTAGTAACCAAACAACACTGGCCCCTATTCACTTCTTAGGTATCTCAAAATAACCTCTTTTGTGTTCCACAAAAGAGTCGTATTCAGGTTTTGAACATGAGAGTGGCTAAATGATGACAGTATCATGTCACGTTGACTACTTTAATGGTTGAACAAGTCAAAATAAAATTAAACACAAGGTTACAAAAAAGTAAAAGTTGATACATTTATTGATGAATTAGAGCTGTAAATTTTGCGTTGACTTTAATTCCAAATTAAATTGCACATGCTTTAGAAAACAAATAAACATATAACAAGCGTTCAGTAGTCCATCTGTTTGACCTGCGTTACCTCTTTTAAAACATAACAACGTACCAAAAATTTAAATTTACCGCAACTGTCCTATAAACATATTATACACTTGCAACAAGACAAACGCCAATAATTTGAAACTGCTGTATACCTCGTAACCTTCAATCCGTAGTCTTTAACCGTATAAATCAAGCCAGGTACTTTTGTCTTGGCAGGAGTCGTGAGCTGGTACTGGCCAGAAAGGTTCACTTGGCTGCATCAAGCCTGTGCGTTGCGGAAGTGATGCATCATTCATTGGCTGGGAGCCACCAGTCACCGTTGGAAACAACGCCTTCAGTCTGATGCATTTGTAGCACAGCACCTTACTAAGAAGGGTCATTCACACCACTATAAATAAAGTATTAACGGTCACTCTCAGCTTTCAGCGGGAGCCGGCGTTTACACCGTAAGCTAAGCATTGTGATATTTCATCGCCGCTGCTAACCTACGCAAAATGACAATGTCAGTTTCGCTGTAAACACAATTTACGTTGTAAACTCGTCAGCAAGATATTTACAAGGTTGTTTATGACGTTTTTCAAACTGTGAAAGGTTTCGTGATTTGTTTATCAACAGAATTTTATTGGATGTAATCCTTCTAGTGTTAACATAAATGATGTGCAGGTCTTTCCCACCGCGACGGAGGCACCTTTGCTTTTAGCGTGTGGACATTTAATTTCATTACATCAAATCGGTCATTTTCTATTTGGGCGGTGTGCATTTGCGTTCATCTGAATTTACCTTTTTCCTATGGTCTTCAAAGAGTGTATAAAGAGCAAATAATAAGAGAACAACCATAAAAAATAGGCTCGTTGTCTTTTCAACAATGGTCGCCCCACATATATAGCTTAACATGGATGTTGTACCATCTGAGATAGCAGCAGTTCTGAGCCACTTCTGAATCGATGATACTGAAAACGACAGTAATAAAACTGCCCATATATCAGCTCTTAATATATCATTTCATCTACAATTCTTTCGGACGTTTTAGCGCCCCTTTCGAAAAAGCTACACTTCAAAAAGTTCTACACATACGCATCCAGGTACAAAAAAGCAACGTAATTCAAAGTGTAATAAAAATAAGGGTAGAGTGTAAATATATATTCATATTTATACATTTCTAGCTGTTTTTACAAGACTGTCAGTCAGATGTTAAAATTCATCTGGGCAGAGCATTTATAGTGAAGAATTTGGTCTGAGCAACAACATGAGAAACATCGTCGTTCACCTCCATTGGAAAAAAAAACGAAACCTCCAAACATCCCACAATCTGTGCCACTATTACAGTCATTCTTTTAGGTCTTCTGTACTCCCAGTCACAAATTGTATGTGGAAAAGTCTTCACGAATGCGTACGCATCACTCTTTGCTCAAGTGCCCTATAGCTTTATAACAACAGGTAAAATGGGGTCTGTAGGTGTCAGGTTTGTTCTCTTCCAGACGCATTAATACACATTCTCCATGCCTAGCGCTTCCACTCCAGGCAACTCTGTAGTGTGCTATGTGGGAAAGCTTTATCTCCTGGAGTTCATGGGCTGAGTCCAGCCAGGTAGCACACTGAAGAGTACTGAGTTAAGGGTGGAAGGAGAGGGAGCTCAGCGCTTCTTAAACGGCACTCCACGGTTGGGGTGTGGGGGAAATTTGGGCAGGCAGGGTTCATCGGCGCTGGGGTCGTGGGAGAACACAGAGTCTTCACCCGAAGAGCAGGTGGAGCTGCGCGTGTCGGGGAAATTCGGAGAAAATTGGTCCAGGGATAAAGACAGGTCCAGGTATTCCTTAAATGGAAAAGCACAAAACTGCATTTACATTTGAATACTCTTGTTGATAATCAGTGAAATGACCAAATATCTCTCTTACAACAAGTAAAAAATGCCTAAAATACCAATACAAGGATGTTTTGATGAGTGATTGGTTGAGTGATGTCACCCCGTAGCCCCACCCACCATGCAATCTCATTGGTTCAAAATGCCAAACATACAGCAGATTCTGGGGACAATCTTAATGTTTTTCATAAGAATAAAATGACGTATGCTTTGTTAATCAATCTTGAGAAAATAATTGAGAACTGCCTTAAGAAGTGTTTTCGGGAATTACAGTTTAAGAATAACATTTTGTAAAACAAAAACTGCTAAGAAATTTGAAGTTGACGCATACTTACAGTCTTGCATGAAATGTAACAATTTTCATTTAACGTAACATTTAAAGTAAAACCTTTACTTTGTCTTAAAAATCGAATGTGTGCAATCAAAAGAGTTTTGATGCGGTTTCTGCATGCACTCACCTGATTGGATGTCATAGAGAGGGTGCGGTCTAGGTCTTCCACCAGCTGTTTAAAAGTGGGTCTCTGAGACGGAACAGCATGCCAACAATCTCTCATCATCATATACCTACGAACAAACAAACAAACAGTTACAACCACGTTCCAAGATCTCTTAAACACTGACAGATACAACTGAAACAATCAGGACTCTTACAGTTCATGGGTGCATGTGGAGGGACGGTCCATACGATGACCTTCCTTCAGCAGTTTAAACAGTTCCTCTACAGGCACACCTGGATACGGCGAGCCTCCAAGAGTAAAGATCTCCCAAAGCAATACCCCAAACGACCACCTAACACACAAACACACCATCAGAATGAGCAACAGTACACAGCACTGCTACAAAACTACAGAAAGAATACAAATAAACATACACATCACTCTGGTGGGCGTAAATGCGGTCGAACAGAGCTTCAGGTGCCATCCATTTAACAGGCAAACGTCCCTGAGAACAACACAAACACAATATTAATACTAGCGACTTGCTACACAACACACAATGTTTTCTGGCTATGATCCTTACATTGGTGGTCTTCTTGTAGTAATCAATATGATGAATGTCTCGAGCAAGGCCGAAGTCTGCTATCTTCATGACGTTATCTTCGGTTACCAGGACATTACGGGCAGCCAAGTCTCTATGAATACACTAAAGAACACACACAGAAATGCACTATTAAAGGGAACAGTCCAGACAAAGACATGCCTCAAAACCAACTCTCAAGAAAAGCTTTCCAGCACACACCTTTTTATTCTTTACTACTACATTTTGTGGTAGTCTAGTCGACTGAGGTCAAACTTTACAACTGGGGCTGTCAAACGATTAATCGCATCCAGAATAAAAGTTTGTGTTTACATAATGTGTGTCTGTGTACTGAGCTTATCAATTTTGTGTTTATAAAAACATACATGCGTGCATATATTTAAGAAGAATATAAAACATAAAAATGAATAAATGTATATATAACTTAAATTGTTTGGAAATATAAAAAATACATCTAAATGTTAGTTAAATATACTGTATATACACATGTATGTGTTTGTGCTTACAGATACAAATTAATATGCACAGTACACAGACATATATTATGTAATACACAAACGTTTATTCTGGATGCGATTAATCTCGATTAATCATTTGACAGCCCTATTTACAACACTGTGTAATAATGATAAACATTCTTTTGCTACAGCATATATTAATCTACATGAATGTTATTTTATAAATAAAATATCGTTGTGTTCATTCTTGTTTACTCATAAAACATGATGTATTAAAACAATTATATTATGATATACAATATTATATGTAACATATATTTAATATATCATATTAAAGCAGTATACATTAACATGTAACATTAACGCTTATTAATACAATTTGAGAATCTTGTCAGCATTTAGATGTTAAAATAATATATCAAGTCAAGTAATCATGTTTGATGGGTACAGATTACACCAGAAAAGCAGATATGCCCACCTTCTTGGATGCCAGGTATTCCATGCCACGTGCCACCTGATACGCACAAGAAACCAAGTCTTTGACTGACATGTGCTCCACGGGCACCTGATCAGGGTTGTAGCAGTACTCCATTCCAGGAGGACGGCGGGCACGCAGGTATTCTCGCAGGTTACCCTTCTCTGCAAACTCCACAATGACATACAATGGACCTGAAAGCAGCAATATACAAAGAATTTAGTCTCAAACTAAACACAATGAATTGACAAAGTAAGTGGTTTTTCATTACTTAAACCAATGGCCATAACTAGAGAATGGTGGTAATGACCAATGCAATATCAATAAAATACAATATAAAAAAAAAGGCATATACATGATACATATTACAAGGTACATGATACATATTATAAAATGCTCAATACCGACTCTCTAAATGTCTCTGTCCCCCCATCTGTCTTTCTGCCTCCTCCCTCACTCACCATCTTGTGTGCAGGCTCCCAGCAGATTGATGATGTTCTTGTGTTTGCCAATAATCTTCATCATTTCCATCTCAGAGATGAGGTCTGACAGGTCCTTCTCTGTGGCGTCGGCTAAAAAAAGCAATATTGATGAACGCACAGATCTTAATACGACAGGTCACGGAACCTTCAACCTCCAAGCCATGAAAGATAAATAGCTTACGAGGTGATAGACCATTCAGATGGGTTATAGATCAAATGGGTCTGTTCTTTTAATATCCGGTATAGTGTGGCATTATGTTTACTTCCATAGTCTTCCAGAGTGTGATGTTTGTAAAAGTCATATTTTAAATATTTAAAGGTATCCCACATACAAATACATCCGACAATTTAACAACATTCCGACATCATACCACCAAACTGCATGCAAAGTATGCATAAAAAAACATCTCTGATTTTCCTGATGTCTGGTCATTCGCTCGCTGAAGAGGCGAGAGGGAAAAGACTGGATCTAAGCCAGAATAAACACACGCTTTGGTACGGTATGTGACACGAGAGCTCGATTAACACGCTTCGGAGTAGAGGTGGAAAAGACGAGAGCTCAGTAGACCATCAGATTCCTCATGGGACACAGAATTCCAAGCAGATTTGGTTGCCGTTTTTCTAGGGCTATGATGATATATATTGCGATTCACACTAACTATACCGGTCTAGGTCGATTCTGAAATCGATTCTGTGTTTTATGCACAGCTCTTCTGCAAACTACGACTCTACGAGATGGAATCATTTATAACGTGTATTTGAAAAAGCAACTCTCGTAACTTAATAAATATACTTTATTATCATGAAAATACCTGAACCTTCCAAATCTTATGCACTATTTTACACCGTTTTGTAGTATTACTAGTGTGAGTAGTGCGTTTACATTGAAATTCTTAAAGGAGTCATGAATTAAGACCTCAATTTTACCCCGAGATTTTGTTATATAAGAGGGAATCGTATTCAAGCGAACATCCTGTAAGTGTCAGAACTGAAAACGCCCTTGTTACTGAAATTACACCTGTTATTGAAACCAGGTCCAGCGAACACCAGGTCCTGGAATGCACCGATCTATGACATTATTGATAGGTTGAACACCGCCTCCACAGAAGAATATCAACGTCTACTTCTACTGAAGTAACACAAGTTGCGCGGAACCAGCTAGAGCAAGCAATAAACATGCCGCTAAAGATCGCAACGCAGTCGCAGCATAACCTTCATTCAGGATTCAGACATCAGTAGTGCGTGGTTTATTTTTAAAGATGTTCCAGCTCACGTGGGTAAAACATTGAGCGTTTGTTCGCTTCATTTCACGGCGGATTCCTTTGTGAACAAGGCCCAGGTCGACGATGGATTGAAACTAGTCGAAACTATACACAAAGCCTTGCCATCACATCCAATAATAAGTCAGTAAATATGAGTATAATCACAGACTCCACTTATCCCTTGCGAATGGGCCTCATGAAATTCAGATGTGGGGAGGTCATATCTAAATCACACGAGGTCCCCAGATAATACTAATCCCGAGCGAATAGGGCTTATGTGTAACCTAACGTTGCGTCTCTAACCAAATTCACAGAATGCTCCAACTAAGTTTACTACGCAAACTGCTATCCAATCATAGAAGTGGGCGTTTACTTCCAAGTCTTCAATGCGGCACGGCCATTAAAACCAAGCGTTTGTCGAGCCGGCCTCAAAACCCGGGTAGAAAATAGCCTATTACTTATTGATTTTGATGTTTTTGAATGTAAAAACCACACGCACGTCATACGTAGACCTCATACAACTGTATAAAACATTAAACGAGGCCAATTCATGACACCTTTAAAAAAGAAGTGTACTTTTGTGCATTGGTTTTCAGATGTGGCGGCATTTAACCATAATTTATTGAGAACTGAGCTTATAAAAAAATGGATATATCGTCCCAGCCCTAAGTTTTTCTTTTTTACACTCACATAGAAAGTTTAAAAATAGGTGGGCACTTACATTTAAGCATCTTGACAGCCACTTTGGTGACACGGTTGGGTTTGTCTTTGTCCATCCCCTGAGCCTCGGCCATCATCACCTGCCCAAAGCAGCCCTCTCCCAAGGGCTTCCCAAGAACCAGCCTGAGACAAACACATTGAACAAACAAAATTAACCATCCACTTGGAACCTGCGATTCTTTTGAAGTTAATCAAACAGGATCTGAAGTCTTGCCATTTTGGAATTGGTTGTTCAAGGCTGAGATTCCAATGTGTGTTCATTTTTACCTGTCTCTGGAAACCTCCCAGCGTGGGTCCTGAGGCAGTTCATATTCAGAGACCCCTGAGAGCATCGGGGAGCCACTGGAAGAGAGACGGGAGGGCCGGACCAGCATCCCTCCAGAGGAGCTGGAGTCTACAGACACCTGCACACAAACACTTACAGCTTACTCTCCATACAACACTGCACTATAAAACCATGTGAGCAAACCATGAGTGCATGTCTGTGACTTTCTTAGCGTGTATGATGATGCAGCTGCCTCAGTGAGCAAAAGATGATGTAAACCGTCAAGAAATGGGGTGTATGGTACACAATTATTTGGCCTAACGGCAAACCACAGAATATCAAGGAATATGGGTTTTATCCTAATATACGAAAACCACATAAATAAACAAGAGCACTTACAACAATTTTCTGTTAATAATATCCGTTGATCCTCTTGAGGTAAAATATTGTCGTTCTTAATGTAGTCACATAAAAAAAGTCATGACTGAAAAATGGGCAGTCTTTGCACATTTTTTGACAGCCTCCTTAAATTCTTCTCAAAGCTGACCTTTAGTTAATACTAAAAAAAAACAATACAACATGCATGCAATTTTTTATGCATCTTTAAAAAGAAATCTGAATAAAGAGCAAAGATGTGGATCGTCCAAAGCGTACGAGGTGCTTTCTGTGATATCATTGAGGTCCAAATCATTCAACAACATCGGTGGCACAACCTACAATCCCTTAAAATGAAAATTCTGTCAACATTTACTCACCCTCTTGTTATTTCAAACCTGTATGACTTACTTTCATCTGCCGAACACACAAAAAATATATTTTAAAGAATGTTGGTAACCGAAAAGCAGCGGTACCCATTCACTCGCATTGGTTGTTTTGTGTCCATACAATAGAAGTGAATGAGTACCGCCGTTGTTTGGTTACCAACATTTTTTGTAAATAATGACATTTTTGGGTGAACTGTCCCCTTTATAACTTAATAAAAATCTTTTTTTGGCTAAACGATCAATTATGAAAGAAACTGCATGACTTTCCTGCACTGAGCCAAGCCTACAACATCCCAACAACACTAATATCCAACTATCAAAGAGCTGTTGAGAAAAGATTTGAGTTTGTGTTTAGTGGTAAAGATATCAAACCCCCTATCTACTTTCTGTTACCTGTCTGCGCAGGGGGATGCTCTTGGCCAGTTTGTGGACAGCCATCTGGCTGTTGAAGTCACTTTTCTTGGCCGAGCTGTGCATTTTGGCCAACACAGCAATCACCACCATCACGCAGATGAGAAAAAAGCCCACGCAGTAGATCAGCACCTCCAGGTAGGTCTGGTTGTGCTGTGGACCTGGGGGAGGATCTAGATTTGGAAAGAGGGAGCAATGCACGGTGGCAGAAAGGAATGAGCTTGGTGAAAAATATTTATTTGTTTTATAATTTTGCTTTCCCTTCTGAGGTAAGTGTCGGCCATAATTCTGATTGCAATCTCTGTTGTTCATTACTTTAAGAAAAACAGCACATAAAAATGCTGTCACATTTCATTCCATGGACGTGTGATTTCCAGAAAATGTTCATAACTATTCATTATAACTCACAAATGTCGGAGGTTTATTCCTATGGGATGTTTTGTAATGCTTGCCTTAGTGAACAACATGAACCAAAATGGCCAGAGCTTAGCAAAGGGTCAACCGTTGCATGTTACTGGTAAAAGTAAATACTTGGGCCCTCACTTTGCAAGCCTTGGCTTGTTTTTTATAATCTACCTAACCCTGCATGCACACAAAAACAAAGAAAAAATGCAAACGCACAAATCTGGAGAAGTTGTTCACGTGCTTGGCACATTGCATGCAACACAAACTGCTTTTGTAGCATCATAATTACTTCTTTCATGGATCGAGTTTCTCGGCACATTCTTTTGCTTATGTGAGCAGCGAGAGAAGAAAACCACGGCTCATGATACTTGGCAGCTCTCACTTTAAAATGAGGCCAAAAAACAGCTTTATGTAAACTATATTTGCAACACAAATAGAAATGTAAATGGAGAAGAATGGCTGGGCGGGTAGACATTATCTGAGAGGTTATGGGTGGGAGTATAAATGGTGAGCGAGGATATGTGGGTAAAATTACATGAGAAGTCTAGGAGAATAAGGATTTTCCTAAGCTATTTGGTTGCTGTTTGTCAACCCCCTGGCTTATGATACTGGATTGCATTCATTCACACAATTCACGCACACAAAAGATGTTATTGTGTACACATTTTCACACAGAAAAAATCAATACACAGGCAAATGCATCGCATTTATAAATGACTCGTCTTTCATTTCGCTTTAAAACACAACATAACACAGGTGTGGATATGAGATTGTGTGTAACAACATGCTGCCTGTGTTTTCTTCTTGCAGAATGTGAATGCAACCTTAACATTCAACAGTAAGAATGATGCATAATTCTCATTCCTAATGTTGAACGTCTCAACATTACCGACCGACTATTGACAAGCATCTTGATAAACTCAATCTATTCCAAAACCGAACAGATTTGTCCTTTAGGTAAGGTGTTTATCAGTTCTGGCCCAAAGAGGAAGTGACATCAGCGGAGTGCTTATATTTCATGTCATCCTCTTTGGGATGCTTGTCCAATGTTGAGGCGTGAAGAAATGTTAATTGGAAATGGGTTAATGTTGAAAAACTAGAAAAAGCATTTTGTAATGTACAAGTACTGTTACAATAGAAACAAAGCTTTGCCAAACCACTGGCCACGATGAGTCACACACTGTTTGCAGTTGCAAAATATGATTGGAATTTTTGCCAAATGTGACCTTGTGGAAAAGATTCAATCGTTGCATACAGCTTGTTTTGGTGAGACTATGTGAGGTTTGACTTTGCTCTGATTCCACGTTTCTAAACAAAGATATGAAACATGTCACTCCAACATGTTTCAACCGACATTTAACAGAAGAAGAGCAGAAACACAACAGGGGTTGAAAATTAGCGCGGTTCACAAAGTTTGCATTGTCATTTGCTACAGACCGTTTAAACAGTAAAGCTGGCGTCTGCTAGCACTGACAATGTCTAAAGAACATTTCCACACCGTATGGAAACCAATGCACTAAATTCAACCCGCAGCGTGATCTGCCGCAGTTAGACAGAAAGAAACCATCAACCGAAAGATCCAAAGATACCTTTATAGACAGTCAACCATGCAGAATGATGGGAATGGCCGATAGAATTCCCAGCCAAGCAGGTGTACTCCCCAGCATCCTCTAAAGTCACATTCTTGATCTGCAGTAGCTCCATCTCCTTATCCGTGGTGTTAACGCCTGCCGTCTAGAGAAAAGAACCACAGGATGAAGCCGGAGAGCTCCGGGAAAACCCACCAGAGGAGAGAAAAGGCGAGATTTCCGATAGAGAGTGGCGAGGCTTTGATCAAGTTAGATGGGCGAAGAGAAAGTTGCCAATACCGGAGAAACCCCCTAAAACAAGATCCTTCACCGTCCCTAGAGAAAACAAGACCGTTCCCTGATGGAAACTGGACCGATCGATGACCCTGATAATAGATTTGTGGTTAGCTGGAGAACGGAGCGCACGTCTCCACCTGCTAAAGACCCAACACCTGAGGACGAGACATCATAGAGGAGGGTGACGTCCACCCCCATCGCCACCCTATAGAATCCATCTCCACATGCACAAGATGGGCCACATGGAATATAACCAGCAGAGACTGTAAACTAAGAATGACTTTTACATACGTGTGCACACTGTAAACACAAATTTAGAATAAGAAGTATTGATCGTTAGATATTAGATCATTAGAAAGAAAAGAAGTACTAGCTGACAAATTAGAAAATCAAAGAGTGAAAATAGAAAAAGTGTGTCGTACTTGAGCAACTATACAAAATCCCTAGTACAGACTTAATACTCAAATCGAGAAGCGACAGCAAATTTGCACTGAAAATATTGTTGTGCACCTATTATTGTTTAAAAGGCGCAGAATTCTGGTTCGCTAATAGGCCATAAAAAGCTATTTTTCTTTACTACATAAGAAAATTATCAACATTTAATCAACACCACTGGCATTCGTATATTATATTTGAATATTAGTGACTGTCACAATCTATGCATCTACACAAATACATTTTGAGTTTGCTTTTGAAAATAATCCTGAATTTACGTTATGGCCCAATAATGTTATTTGTTAGGCTCTCCATTAGTCGTAACGGTAGAATATTTCACTCAGTAGGACTAATAAATACATGCAAGTAAATCTTTGGTAAATATTTAGAAATAATTGAAGTAATTTTTATTTAGGGCTGTTAAACGATTAGTCGCAACTAATTGTATACAAAAACTTTTTTGTGTGTGTGTACTGTGTATGATAATTATGTATATATAAATAAACACACATGCATGTATTATTTTAATAAATATTTATATAATTATTATATAATATGTAATTTTTCTTTAAATACGTAAGCATTATATATTTATATATTAAATATTTATATTTACATAAAACAAAATTCTATATTAATATAAAAATGTATACACGTGTGAATATTTCTTTAATATATACATGTATGAGTCTGTGTGTATTTATTTATATATACATAATTATCATAGACAGTACACACAGATGTATTATGTAAATAAAACTTTAATTTTGCATACGATTAGTCGCCATTAATCGTTTGACAGCTCTAGCTTACTTTACACTATGATTCCTTTAGATTTTCTTTACATTTTTCCAAATGCCTACACTACTGGTAGATACTCTAACAACTTCAAGCTTTTTACATAATGAGTATATAAAACTAATGATATACATACTGTATCGCCCACATGTTACTTAGCGCTTGAATTAAATTTCCTATTTCTTGTATCAATATAAAAGACATTTTCACCTATTTATTTTTTCTATATCAAACCTGATATTGAAAAGAGTGGAAATGTTCTGTTATTTGCAAGAAAAAATAACATGTTAGTATTATGCGAGATTCTGCAGTCCTGACAAAAGTAGTCAAGTTGTCAGAGGAAAAAATTCACCCCTGAGTGAGGTGAAGGAATTTCGACAGGCGCATTTAAGGTGCCGCTGAGAAGCCTTTGAAGGGCAAGAGTGTGTAAGTAATTCTTCAGAGGGCACAAAACACACCCTTATTAGGAGGGCAGATTGTAGCACAGGCATGGAAAGAAGGAAATTTCCAGTATAAACAAAAGCCAAAATACTTCCAGTTGCTCTGCTGGGATTTTCCATGGCATCATTTACAACAAAGGGCTCCAGAGAAAACAAGAGACGAGAGAGAGGGCTGATGTGTTATAGGTCAGCGCGACTGCCTGTACCCCTGTCTAGCCGTGTATTATCTGCCCTGACAAGTGTGTTACCTTTAGAGGGCTGTGTAACGGTGAGCCATGCTGATTGGTTGGCTTGGCCTATATAATTGGAAGCTTTACATATATACTCTCCGCTTTTTTCTTCTGTCACGTTGTACAGCGTCAAGACCTGTGTGTCCGAGCTGTTGACCCCTGAGTGCTGCGGAGGTCAAACACATGTTACAGGTCAAGCACAAAGTCCAACTTGCATTGCTATTGGTTTCATTGATTCTCAGATAGGCCGTTACTGATCTTATGAAATAAATGAGAACAGTCTGCCAATAGCACAGCTTATATTTTCACCAAAAGCTGTTAGTCCTGCTCCATTCAAGGTGTTTCTGTTCACAGAGATTAAGTTACTTGAAGCGAATAACTTTGGGGAAAAAACACCTACAGTACATAACAGAAATGATCTACAATAAGTAATAAGACTTCAATAAGCAATTTGCACAATTCACAACTCTGTGTTATGCCCTATAAAAACATTTTCTTTGTTGCCAGAACGAGCATTTGATTTTGTCAAACTGAAATTAATTTTGGTCGATATCAGACTAGCAAAGAAAAACATTTCTTTACCTTTAAGATTCGAACGTAAGGCAGTCCGTCAGGTCCCACTCTGCTGCCGTTGACCTCGATGTGTTTCAGCCACTGGATGTGCGGCTGCGGATCGCTGAAGACTTTACACTCGAACTCCACGTCGCTTCCCACCACTGCCGTACGGTTAGCAGGCAACCCGGCTTGAAGAATTGGCCTATGCGGTGAACGCTCTGTATCACACAAACATAAACGGTTAGTGGGGTATCAATGGCTATGTTTACATGCACCCATTTTCGTCAATCCGAATGAATATTGAATCTGATTGCACATTATGTGCTGTTTACATGTCCCCTAAACGTTGCAATATGTTTACATGTCCATGAAATATATTCCGAACAGAACTACTGCGCAAGCGCACAGCTAGGGTTGACAGATTTGCTTAAAAGATCCAGACCACGGCCATTCAAAACGATCCAAAAACTAGCTTAGCCCAATTATCAACATCTGATAGAGAACATTATTACACTTTTAACTCACAAGAAAAAACAACCGCGACAACAGTTTAAAATGTTCCCGAATGACCAAGTACTTTTGACATAACAGGACCTGGCAACAGTGCACACAGCGTCTAACATCTCACTTCAAACTTGGTCTCTGGATGGATGTATAGGTCAATATAGTTAGTATCTACACATTTGCAAAGAAAACAAAGTTTCCGAATAACACAATGTTCTTTATTTGCTTTATGTAGTGTTATAAAAGAAGTCACGAGCCCTGTGGAATCTACAGAGCCTGTCTCCATTCCCTTAATAATGCACGTGCCATTGAATGGATAAAACATTTTCTTGTGGTAAGTTTAGTGGGATGTTTTTTATCTGATGCAAACCTTAGATAATTAAGACATATGCAGCCCTGCGCATGTGCACAAGGTATTTTTTCAATCCAATTAAGAAAATACTCTGATTCAAGCGTTTATATGCTTCATTTTT
The DNA here is from genome assembly GCA_006030095.1 of Triplophysa siluroides. Classification (NCBI taxonomy): domain Eukaryota; kingdom Metazoa; phylum Chordata; class Actinopteri; order Cypriniformes; family Nemacheilidae; genus Triplophysa; species Triplophysa siluroides. The sequence goes on along the minus strand of VCII01000010.1, from coordinate 1,813,077 downwards.
CCTCTTGATCGAATTGTTTTCGGTCTTCATCGCCCCTTTCAATCCGATCGAAATTTCAATCATATCAACCTCAATCAGATTGATTAAGGTGTTTACATGGAGGCTTTTCAGTCCGATTGAGCCATACATTTTTTGCATAATTTGGTTGGATATAATCTTGGCTAATGCGTGCAGACAAAAGGCTACTTTTAAACCTCTTTGGCTTTCAAAGTCGTAAATGCCCCATCAACTGTAAGTTGCTTTGAATAAAAGCATCAAGTATGTGAATAAATGTAAATGTTGTAAACCCAAAAGTACCTAAACGCCTCTAAAACCAGAACAGCGGCTGGAAGGTCCATCGGGTGGTCTTAGGGTAGTTTAAGCTTTGATGCTAATCTCACACAGACTGCAGGGAGCAGCCTTCTTTAAACACGCTGACCAGAATCTCTTTCTAATTACTGCAATTTGGTGGAAATGAGTGGCACTGTTGTTTTAAACCACAGCCCATTTCTCAAGTATTTTCACGGAGGGCAGTAGGTTTAAAAGTGCAAAAAAATTCTAAAAAAAGATCAACGGAAGACAATGTCAATTGAATCAAATGTGATCTGATGTTAAAATATGTGACTGAATTTCACATGAATTTGCCCATTTTTATATTTTTAATTCTATTTTGCTGGTGACAAGCTTTTGTGACAAAACCATGTTTTTCACAAGTCTGAGGTAAAACTGCTAAAATGCACAAGTCTTGAGCTTATTTCAATAGCACTTTTCGCATTTTTGCATTATTGAAAAGCAGGTGTACAAAAAAAACATAGTGAAACAGTGAGACATTATCAGACTTGCAATGTGGAGATTTTGGCGGCATCTAGCGGTGAGGTTGCGAAATGCAATCAAAGGCTCATTCCACCGCTCCCTCATGAAGCACTACACCAAGATGTTGTTGCGTTTTCGCTTCTTTGCAGAAGGAGATAACGTCTTTACGTAACGCGCTCTGTAGAGCAGTTTGTCTATTTAGGGCCACTGTAGAAACAACATGGCGCATTCCATGCAAGGGGACCCACAGTGTATGTAAATAGAAATAGCTCATTCTAAGATAATTAAAAAAAACATAACGGTCTATTATGTAAGATCTTCATACACCTCTGAAGACATACATTTATGTATATATATATGATATTGCATTTCTGTCAGTAGATTCTTCTAAATATTACACACAGCACCTTTAATAGCTCTATGAATATATCGCTGTTGTCCTTCCGAAACCTTGTATCTCCATATTTTATGAATCGCTATTATTAGTTACCCTTTTGTTTATCACTGGATTTGCAAATATCCAACCAATAAAAGTATTTAAAAGTGTGTATCAACTTTGACAACACAATATGTAAACATTTTAAAAGTACAGTTTTTTTTCCATTTCCTGAAAACCAGCAAATTTGGACAAATTTTTTATGTTTTTAAAGGAAAGTGACGATACGCAAGGTGTGTATTAGTGATAGTAACGGTAAAAATAATTGTCTTTAGGATCGTAACTGAGCCAATATATGAATTATTCACCTAATGTTTATCCGTTACTTTACAGTTCGCAGTGAGGATATTCAAAATCTTTCTCTCTTTGCCGGGAAATGAAAGAGAAATACAAACACGTCCCACATGTCTATTTTATTTTGAGAAAAATACCAGCACATCACATGACATATGCTTGTTTGTTTGTGCAAATGATGTCATGTTGGCTTTCCATCTACATGAGGGTGTGGTTCTGATTTACTGGCTACTTAATGAAGTCATCAATCAAGTGTCCGTCCACCAATCAGCTTTCTGAGCGAATTTATTTTCAGATACTCTGATCTCATCCCGAGCCACTAACCGCATCTCTAACTCATCACGGCATCAACTAAACACTTTATCTTTTCAATGCATCATTTAACGCACGCAGTTAACAGACTAGATTAGACGCGCCTGTCCTTGACAAGCACGTACACACACAAGCGCTCCCGCACGAGGTGTAACGCCACCCTTTACCTCAGTTCACTGCATTTAAGTAATGATAACCATTAGTGGTCCCGCACCAAAACATTAGCTACAGGGTAAACAACAGCCATTTGCATCTGATGGACTCGAGCAAACACTGAAGGGCTTCTATGAACCTCCCTTGGGGATCATTTGCTACGGTCTGTGCTAGCTAAACACGTAAATCGATTTAATCAAAGCCTTAGCGATAAATCAACAAAATTACATTGGTGGGGATGGAAAGATGGAAAGTGAAACTGCCCATGACCATGAAATGGTAAAAGAACACTTTCGTTCACCCTTAAACTTTAAAATGCAGAAGACAAGAGAAAAAATGTGACTGACCGACGACGTCCAGCTGGTAAGTGTGATTGATGCTGCCATATTTGTTCTCTACCAAACAGGTGTAGTTGCCTTTGTCTGAAGGCACCACAGACTCCATTATGATGGTCCACATGTGCTCTCGAACCTGTGTAGACAAAAAGAGGAAGACATACATTGATCAGTTAAGAACTGGGTAGGAATGACTTAACCTGTAAAAAGTTCTCCTAAAATTGAAAACCAATGTATGACTTGCTTTCATCTGTGTAACACAAAAGATATTTTTGAGACCCAACAACATTGGACCGCATTGACTTCCATTGTTTGGAAAGAGACATCTCAAATTATCTTCTTTTGTGTTCCACAAAACAAAACAAAAAAAAGAGTCATCTGCAGGTTTTAAATGACATGAAGGTGAACAATTGATCACTTTAATTTGTTATTGGTGGTGACCCTTCCCCCAAAGCTCAATGAGTAGGCTGAACAATAGTGGACCTTTGTTGGCCCCACTCGCCACAAATCCAAGCCAAAGCACACATATCTGGACGTTTAAAATCGCTTGAGCGCAATACATCCCATGCACCTTGTCTATTTCATATTTAAAAGCTAGATTTAACATAACACCATATTTACGACCCCTTTTGATTGCACCTGATGGTTCTTCTCAACGCACTGACTTTGATATACAAATTATTAAGAAACATTTAGAAAAGTTGCATCTATGTGTGGTGAAACAGATCTCAATATGTATATACATAGTAAAAGTATCTGCATACATGTACACCAAGACAAACTATTTCTCCAACCCAGTTTAAAGGTCTTTAAAACTGCTAAATGCATTAGAGGCCCATTCAACTTTTTAAGATCATTTGATGAAAGGCTGAGGAAGTTTAACAGAGTATGTTGGCATCAAATCTACATCAGGTCAGTTTAACATCCAGTCAGGCACAAGATCAGAGCACTGGAGAACATCATGTTCCATGAAGAGTGGGAAACAAGCCACTCCATGTCCACTAAAACAGGCTTCATTTCAAGCCAGCAGGTCTGTAAAGTGACAACCATCAAACTTTCACGTAATTTAATGTAGCAGAATACAAAAGACATTCTCCATAAAACACCAGATAAAAAAGACATATAACAGCTTTGTATGTAAAACATTAGCTGAGCTTTCATGAGGCTTTATGAAAAACGTACAAAGCGCTTTTGGTTGGGCGATTATTATGGCTTTTCAGGTTACAGAACCCCAGATGTGATCTGCTAAACTCAGTCTGCCTGACTTCCTTTTCACATACACTTAATGTAAATTAACAATTGGGCTGGAGAACAGAAACAGGGCCGAGGGGGGGTTACTCCAAAAATCTGCAAGGCCCCTCACCGGAACCCCCTTCACACTTCTGTAGCTCAGAGACATACTAGGACGCATCCACTCTTGTTGTCTTGACACGATATTGAGCGGAAAAGCATTTTGCTTCTTGTACTTGTAGGTTTGTATAAAACCACGTCAATGCACATGTAATGGTGAGCGTGCGTGTGCATCTGTATGCATTGCAGTGGCCTCAAACACACTCCAGATGGTAAAGTGTGTATGCGGTGAGGAGAGGAAGAGAACTAATGCCTCCCAGCTGGAGTACACCTTGATGAGAAACACAGACACAACGCCACGATACAAGCATAGAACTTTAGAAAATATCACCCTAATACCATGTAGAGGGAGGAGATGTAGAGGAAGTAGGGCTGTGCATTTAACGCATTAATTATAATTAACACGTTATGGAAAATTAACGCCATTAAAAAATTTACCGCAACGCACTGCCCCAGACATCTTACATTTCATTCGGTTGACTGGTGACAAATATGATGCTGGCAACAATTTACTGCGAGATATAACATACTGAATACTGTCAGAAAGAACCTTAAATTTAAGATATCTGTGCAAAAATTACCCCAAATGAGCTTTTGTCTCATATTTATTTAGTTATGCAATCACAGATGCGCAATAACATAGCAGTGCTATTTTTGTCCAGCAAACTGCACATGTCATGTTGATTTTATACCACAGTTAATTAAATAAGAAATTAAATTAATTAATTTTAAGATATATTTTATAGACAACATTGTCTGTTTTCCTAATTTTTTTACAAAAATATATAAAAAAACAAAGCCTCAGGAGAAGTGTTGCCCGTCTCTAAGGAACACACAGCGTGGTTTGGTTTCTAAATGAATACGTTTCTTGAGGGAGTCTATTGGGTGAATCAATTAATCAGTGGCTCATTCATATAGAGTCATTTACTGCATTCCTGAACGAATTCAGTGAATCTAACTATTATTAACGCCATTTACCACTGCCTACAGTTTTTAATTCTTCAAAGAATTTTAACAGTATTAACATAAAAAAGTTAAATAATAACAATACTAATAAAGTTTGCACAAAAAAATCTGCTTCTTTACATTTACTAACCCTAATGTCGTTTCAAACTTGAATTACTATTTATTTGGAGAAAAGGAAGATATTTCTTAGGAATGTTAGTAACCAAACTGTTTCGGTCTTCAATTATAATAATTCAGCTTCTGGACATCTGAAGCTACTTTCTTATTGTCTTATGGCTTTAAATGATATTTTGGCCCCAAATGACTCGATTCATTAATCGCAACATCATGTAATTAATTTAATTAAAAGTTTTAATCGCCTCACAGTAAATGTGCAGTAGCTTTTAAAGGTAAAATATTATAAAAAACAGATTGAACGTCCTCTGGCTCAACCACTGGCATGAGACTGAAGCAGGACTTTGTTTGTCCAACCAATAACAAAGGAGTGTTTGGAAAACCTACTTGAAACAATCATTAAGCATTTAAATAATACGGACAGGAAGTATCTTGTAAGAAAAAAATCAAGTCTTTTAGATCAATGTGGATGTAGCCTTAAGCAGGATGCTACAAAGTAAAAAAAAAAACAAGGAGAGCTCCTCTTGTTCCCTATTAGACGAGCACATCATGAATCAATCAAAACTTCCCCACATGTCTGATTGAGGCCTTTAACTTAGCATACAAAAATGAATCCGAGCAAAATCTAAAACTGCATGGTAACAAGTAAATAAGCAAAAGTCTAACATGGTAACGAAACAAACAGCAATGTGTTCCTTTGAATATTTTTGTTTAAGTGTTGTTATTCCGGGTCTGTTGATATCCAAAGATAAAGATTTCAATTGTGTGTTCAGTTTTAATGAGTGAAAAGCACAAATCTGAGGGACTTCATTCTCGTTTGTTTGAGGAGAACACGTTGCGCAAGACGAGGACAGTCAAGCAAAGAAGAACTACTTCTTTCTGAAAGCCACAGATCTAGTGTCTGCCTTCCAGGCACAGCTATTCAGTTCCTGTCATGCTATAGTGAGGTGTCTGGAAGACCGATCTGTTGAGGAGGATCTCTGCCCTTCTAACCTCCAACCAAGAGTAGGGGGCCACTACAAATGTTTCACATGCTTACATTAAGAGAGCAAAATGTACTTTTATTCATAAAGATATTTGTTCATGTGAAAGCATCTATTTAAGAACATTGACGATTTCAGTGTCATTCAAGTGTGTGCCACAAATGCTGCTACCTAAACAAAACCCCAAATCTAAAAATGGCGATAGTAACCATGCTTGTCTTAGCAAAAAACACACTTAAAGTGTCCACGTTAAAACCAGGCTGTTGGTTCAACCCTGCGTTGGGTATCCATGTCCAGGTGCTCTCACCTTGAAACCTCCTATTCGCTGGTCTCTCTTGAATTCTTTGCCGTTCTTGAGCCACTTGAGAGTCGGGGTAGGGTTACCGTTGGCCTGGCAACGAAACTTGACTGTTTTGCTGGCGGGAACGGCGTGGAGCTTCTTCTCCATCTTATCAGGTTGAGCCCAGACTGGAGCCATCGCTGTGAAACAAGAATGAGTGCATAAGAGCACAAGGAGAAGGAAAAACATCAATTCTAAAAATGTTTAGGTAGAAAACAACATTTAAATGACCACATTAAGGGTTTTCGTATATATATACTGCGATTTTCATGAAATAACCTTTTTGTTGCACACATTTTTTCCTTCTTTAAATCTTAACAGTGCTTCTTAAAATCGTAACTATGCTTTAATCTACTTGTAATGTCATCGTATAGATTGTTTCATCTGAACAACATAAACAAACGTTACTGCGCATGCGCACTTTTGTGACCCCAACTTAACTTCCGGACACATTTCCAAACAACAAAGTGCTCGTAGATTTTTCTGATAACACTCCAAAGAACCCTTGACTTGGCTAAACTTGTCTCTACAATTTTTTTAATTCAGACTGCGATACCAAGCTCAACCACTACACACCATGTCAATGTACCATATGGTTTCTTTAAAAGCGACTATAAACAGGACCCATTCAACAAATTGTTTATTTAATAAAATGAAATTACAACAAATATTTTATTTTATACAATTATTATACAGTAAAATAATAATGCAAATTAATATTTAAATTAAATAGTTATATCATTAGACACTAGCCAAACATGAACCGCAAGTTAACTGGGGGTTAACGTCCGATGAATCTGTCTTCAAGATTCTGCTAAACTTCTTTTTGTAATGTTATAGAACAAAGTCACATATGTTTGCAAATGAATTGTGACATAATATTCATTGTTGGGGGAGTTATTCATTTAACAGCATAAATGCAAATCAACAACAACAACAACAACAACAGCAGCAGCAGACAACACAGATCAAAGGGTGCAATGTTTGTGTGAGTCTGGAGAACATCATTAAGTCAGACAAAAACTAATCCATCAAAATAAACCAATACTTTCAGTCTAATAGACAAGCTTCGGAAATTTCACTGGACACGGCTGTGGTTTATAAGACAAATATGTGCACTATTTCCTGTTATAATTCCATTTCAAAAGACAACCATACCAGTTTCATACGGAACTAATTCTGTTATTGACATTTTTTAGATATCTGATCTCCGAGTTTAGAAAGCAGTTTTACTTAAAGTGGAGAGAGACTCACGAAGCAGTTTCTGGCTACTTGATAGCTTTGTCTCCTCTGAGGAAGATTCCTCTTCATCATCATCTTCTGAGGAAGCCAATCCATCTGTCCGAAGAACAAATTTTTTTTGTAAGGTTTTAATCAAACAAAGCAATACATCTGAACAACACTAACATTTCTTTAAGACATCAATTTTATATTCTAGCGGTTTCTCACCTGTAACGTTGACATTGAAGTAGTCTGTGTGGTTGCTATTGGGTCCCTGAGCAAAGCAAGCATACAGACCGGAATCGGCTGGCTCCACAGCTTCGATCTCCAGCTGATCATTTCTCAGACGTGTGTGGTCCCCGTCAACGAATGGAATGAGGTCCTTAGTCCAGGTCACTTCCTGTGCCTCTTCTTTACCTTTACAGCTCAACTCTAGTTTGTCCCCTGGATAGAGAGTGAATGGCGTGGGCTCCACCAGGGCGACAGCTAGAAAACACACCAAAAAAGAACCCAATTTATATATAATCAGCCAAGATTTTTAATGACTTGCAAGTTCAGTGTTCTGCATCGGTCTAAAGCTGAATTAGTCAGATTACATCTAAATGTTCCTTCATTTACAAAATTTATTTTGCTGTAAGTGTTTTTATGTAATTATGATGACCAATAATAGTGGTTTGAAACTTATGCACATCCAGTGTTATTAGAATTTGCCATCCTCCAGATATTGAACAAAAACACCTATCAAAGATACAAGGCATATCAAATTTATTTCTGAATTAGTCAAGGGCCAATTGTCAGGCCAATTCTGAGAGGGATCTTAAATTTGATTATGGGATGCAAGGTTGGGGGCATTGCCTCAGACAAGGCCACCTGAGACCAGCTGTTGCTGCTAGCGACCATTATAGGCAGGGGGCTGAGATCTGAGGATGGGGAGGCTTAATATAATTATGCTTCAACATTTTGTCACCCATCTGTACCCATCGTTGTAAATTCTTAAGGAGCCTGATTCTTGTGAGGACACAAGCTTACTGTGGGATCGTCCCTGTTGGGGGTCCTCCTCAAAAGAATAGATCGAAGTTGTCAAAGAGCACATACTGACTCCATATGCTAATTGTGGCGCATTTCTAACAGTAAACTGAGGAGAGATTTTTGCATTTACAAAGCAAATGGTAACTGCTTGATATTCAGATGGTAATTGGGTTTATTTTCATTTAGTAATACTATATCTGTATGCACTAAGGGATTTAAATGTTACCAAATGGCTTCCTGTAAACAGTGCGCACCGGCTGGATAATTGTTCAAAAAAGATTACATTTCCATGAAACGCTGCCTCTCGCTGAGAATGACATTTACACTATTGTTTCATAATGTATAGTGAATAAAGAAACAATGCTTGACCCACATCCTTGTGAGTCACTTTGATGACCCAGGAATAAACGTGACACTGCAAATGGCTCAAGTCTGATCGAATTGTCCAGGTTAAATACAAATGAAGCTTTACTGACATCTGTGGCCATTTTTTCATTTCTAAAAAAAATGTGCCTCACAGTTTTCTAAAAACCAACAAAAAGCAAGTTAAAGGACCAACTTTCAATGAAAATCTATGAAGTCTTCTGTGTCGTAAGTGACAGGAGGCCACATATATTGTCAATAAAGCCTAAATTGTGTTTATTCAGGGTCATCCATTGTAATACCTTTAAATGTAAATTTGTAATGTAAATTTACACGTGTTAAATTTTATTAGATCATATAAAACAGAAGGGCTTCTTGATATCTAAGAAAAGTGCAACATGCAATACTTCCTAAATAAAACGTTATATTAATGTTTTTTAAGCGTTTATGTTATGATAATGTTTCGAAATCTAAACTAAACTATATTTAACAATATTTTAAATCGGACAATTACATTACCAAATAATGTGTTTTACATCTTTCTGATTGCTGATCATCTTCCATGAACATGCTTAAATTTTAACTATTAGATGTTTTTGAAATATTAAAATAATTGTTATTGCAAACATAACAATGTGCAATATTTCGATAATGTTAATATATCGTCCAGCCCTAGAAAGCAGCATTCTTTCCTAACATGGTTGCAAAACCTGTTGCGTGATGAACCAATATTACATCACTGGCTGATATTCTTTTACCCCACCTAAATGACCTTACACCAGCCCTAGAAAAAAGATTACATTTTGACTACAAAAACGAGATAATTTTCTTTTTAAACAAACTTCAATCACTCAATTCTTTTCTTTCTTGTCATGCAAACAGGGTCAACAGTGATTGTGTTGTCTTTAAAAGTATATGAGTAAATAAAGATTTAAAAGGAAGGAAACGGCTTGAGCAGAGCAAAAACATAGCCCAAGTTTCCTCACGACTAGTTTTACTGTAGTAACTCCACCCCGTCACTACCGCTAACTCCACCAATAAAGGCGAGCGAGAGGCCTGTAGCAGCAGGTTTTTGGTATCCATGGCGACCACAGTAGGGTCTAGTTAAGGTATTTCCTGCTTCGCATGTGTCTAACAGGCTCTTAATCCTGACAGGAACGAGGCCCAGAGAGAGATCAATTTACCCCACTGAAACACAGCGGAAAAAGGTTTGATGAGCTAGTGTAGTCTTATTTAGCCAGAAGACTTCAAAATTCTTTGTTTCATTAACCCTTTACTCCATCTCTTGTCTTTCAGGTCATTATCATCAAAAAAAAAGAGGATCCCATGAAAGCAACACAACCCCTTTGTGTACAGCCAGAATAAAACATCAGCCTGAGAGACCTAAAACCCTTAAACCAGTTCAGGGAAGTTGAACAGGGTACTAACATCTACATCTGTATCTCTGGCCCGTGTCAACCGAGAGCCCATGCAGGTTCTAACTTCCTACCCCAGAACCATCACGGCCCGACTTGACCTCTGTCCTGCTCGTAAAGGCAAAAAACACAACACCGCAACTGGCGAGCAATTCAGACATATCCCAGACACACAACAGATCATACATTTGTGACAATAAGGTTGCAATGTCCTCTTGGCACCTAGCATCGAGCAAAACGGATCCCGAAAACGTTTCACGCCAGTCACTAGAGAGGCTGTTTACTGTGAGGTATCAAGCGAGAATATTCCACAATAATTGCATGGGGAGGAAATTATACAGCTGCCTGATGATTTATGGTCATTAATCGACATGCTTTCCTTCCAGGATATTAAATACTGGCATGCGACCAAGCCATAAGTTACTTCAAAGAACGAAACGATGCATAATGCAACACAAACTGAAGACAAGCTTCGGCGTGCAAGCCATGGAGTCCAGATGTTGCCATGCAAACTACAGCGCTACCTGACAACAACGTGTAAAAATACTGTAGAAAACATATTTGGCATAAAGCTTACAACTAATATAAAAAGTACTATAAAAAACAAAACAAAACTTCAAGACATGAGTTGAGGTGCACAATGAGTAACGACAAAGTTTGGTCAATTTATACTTAAATGGTTGGTTCACCCAAAAATGAAATTCATCATTTACTCACCCTTAGATTGTTCCAAACATATTTATTTCTTTGTTCTGATAAAAACAAAGGAAGACATTTGGATGAATGTGAGTAACTAAACAGATATCATCCCCCATTTACTCCCATAGTATTTATTAATATTTAAAGTATTAAGTATTTTTCCCTACTATGGCAGTAAATGGGGGATAAGATCTGTTTGGATACTGACATCCTTCAAAATATTTTTCTTTTGTGCTCAGAACAAAGACATTTCTACAGATTTGAAACAACCTGAGGGTGAATAAATGATGACAGAATTTTTGGGTGAACTATCCCTTTAAATAAAGTAGAAAAACTGTTAAAAGATGAGCCATTTCCACCAAGATGCTTCTCCAGGAATCCCAAACCTGTTAATCCTCCAGATTCTATGACCAGATTAAGTTGGATTACAGTCCCTATTTTTGGAAAAGCAACCCAGCTGGAACAATCATCGCACTCATTTTTCCTGCTTCATGCTAATAGGAAAAGATGATTGATGTCTCTTCAAATCAAGTTAAATAGACTAAACCACGAAAGGAAATTTTTCATTTTTTGCAGCTGACAAAATGAGTGGCGAGTAAGGCCCAGACGGTGCTCAGGAAGGGAAAGAGGTCTTTTGGAGAGAGAGTGGACACAAGAGGAAACAATACAGAGAAGAATGACCACAGGGATTTCCTCTTGCTGAAGAGGAGAGAAATAAAGACCACAAGCGAACCAAAAATACTACGTAACTTTAGTCCAATATAGTCCATAACTTTATTTACCAAAAATAATTCTTTACCTGATCAAGCTTTCACTATCTTTTTATATAGAAATGCACCGATAGTAAATTTTTTCAGTGATAGCCTATTATTCAGAATGATATCGCCCAATTGTGATGATTAAATTAATATTTCATAACTTTCTGAATGTTATTAATTTATACAATGACTATTAATATTAAACATCAAACTGGTGATGTTCCTTAACATTTTATACACACAGAGCACACATTTATTGCATTTTCCTGTCCTCTTTTGATTGACAGGATATATCAGCCCCTACCTTTTATACACCAGCAAGTTATTCTTATTCCTATTCGTCCACGCTTCCGCAAATTATCCACACAAACAATGTGCATTACGATTAATAAGCAAATTTTGTCCACAAATCTGATTACTGTGACTTATACTTCATTATTTTACAACACAATTACTTTATGTGATTAGTAAAAGTGTTGGCTCACTTAACACTTGACAAAAATATAATAAATCAGTGAAATAAGTAAACACTCTTCGTTTGACCTCCTCTGTCATATGCTAGCGATGTGAAATACAGCTCACGTCAAGACTTGGATGCTAATGGCATGTGTTCACAATGGCCACGGTTGTACAAACGTAATCACTGCTTGCCTACACACGAATGCGCCCATGTAAACATGCACATATTCTGCAAGAGGACAAGAATGAGGTAAGTGTGAATCGAAGCCATTGTTTCCTCAAAGCATTTCTTCATCACCATTTACAGAGTGAGCGTGACTGTTAGTGAGAAAGAGAATAATGTAGTGGAAGAAATGACACATTTATATATAACACACCAAAGGAAGTTGCATTTCTGTGTAAACTGAACCTCTGTGTGAATGGCTAATTGAATTTCCTATTTCAATGCTTTATCTAAACTGTTTGCCTATCTATTGTACTTATTTGATCTAGCTCCGTTTACGCCATAACTTCATCTGTCTGTTTATTTTACAAAGGGAAGCTTTTTACAGTATTAAAATTCTGACTGTGTCTGTGTACATGACCTGTGTCGTGACCTGCATATGGTAATGTTTGTCTAGTACAGACATGTAATGTGGACACACTGTATTTTCGATCTGCTTTTAGCACATACAAGAGATGAATAACATTGACTTTAACACCTGAGCACAGGCGTACTAGTGTTATGACTAAATCTAGTACTAAACTGACTAGTTTGCATTTCTAGCTCCTGTTGACTGGCAGTGACTAGGGTTGCAAAGGGACGGAAAATTTCCGGAATCTTTCCATGGGAACTTCATCTGGGGAATTTTGGAAATATACTTAAAATATTTTATTGTGGTAAACATATAAAAACTGCAATTTTTGTTGTGGAAAATATATTTTAGTTGTAATAATTATTTTACAAATTAATTCATGCAAATGAATAGACATAGGCTAGATGAATGAATATTCCTCAATCAGCATGCTTGCTAAAACAAACTATCACCTAATATATACAATACCGGTCAAAAGTTTGGATACATTACAATTTTAAGTGATCATCATTCAAGCTTGCATTTTATTGTTTAAAAATACAAATAGTAATAACAAATAATTTTTATTATTCAAAGAAATGATAAATTATTTAGCAGCACAAAATTGATGAAATCAGTGTAATGTGTCACTGAAGACTGGCGTAATTGGTATGGAAAATTCACCTTTCCATCACAGAAATACAATATGTTTTAAATTATTAAAACAGAAAATATTATGTTTTACAATATTACAGTTTTGTTCTGTATTTTTGATCAAATAAAAGCAGGCTTGATGAATAAGAGACTTCTTTAGAAATCATTTAGAACAGTAAAGTGTCCAAACTTCTGACCAGTAGCCTACTGTACTTCTGTATGATGACAGAAAACTGGCTAGCAGAAAGTAAGAAAGAGCTTGTGTTAGCGAGCCTCATAAATTGTCAATGAAATAGTGCTAGCTCACATTTAACATATCTAATTTACTGGTTGGCTAGCTACTAGTTTCGGTATCCTATTAATCCTGAGTACCAATACAGTACTATTGCATATGTTGTATCTTTGAAGAGTATTTAGTTTGATCAAATTTATAAAAGAGAGATAGAGCTGTACGATGAATTTCCAGAAAAAGACCAGCTGCTGGAGGCAGGCAGGGGGGACCAAACTAACGTTACAGCACAAGCCCACTATACATCATCACATCGATCCCTTCAAGTTTTTTACGTTATGCACGTACACGCCAACAAAACACAAGACGTATGACTTATTTTGACTTACCGCGCGTGCAGTTCATGACCGGCATCTTTTAGCACTGGAACCGTGCCTTCTATCAGATCTCCAAATCCAGCGTTATATCCACCGTTTATATAACATCCATCACGGAAATGCCGTGAACATCCCACCAATATCGCAGGAGTAACTAGCTGCAGCTGCAGGTCCACAGCGCAGCCTACCTTGATAAGCGGGTCATCCTATCTCTCGTTGGTTAGCGTGGGCGGGCTATTTCTTTCGCCTTGCCGTGGGCATGCTTTTCTGGGAGAATTGCCCAATAAAAGGAATAAACTTTCCAAAACAAGTTGGAGTACTGGGTGGGTGAATCAAAAACAGAAATACTACGTCATACGTCCAACTCATGGTCCAAAATATGGTTTGTTTCTGTTTATATTAGCGGTTATGCTCAATGTTTAGCTCTGTTTTACACATTTTGTATCGGGGTCCCTGCTTCATGCCTCTCTCGTTTAAGGGGTCCTTGCCCTGAAAAACGTTGAAGACCACTGCACCATTTTTGGTTAACCAATATATACACACTACTTCAGGAAGTCATGTTGTTTGCACAGGCTGTATTCCCACCTAGGGCAAGAAACAAGTGTAACCAAATGCTGAAGTTTCAGTCACTCATCCACAGCTGAAACTATCATTTACACCACAGGAGGCCCGGGGGGACAGATAGAGAGGAGCTCTGTCCTGACAAGAAAAAAAGACGGAGAGGAAACACGTAGATGGTCTCGGCACGTCTGGCCATTTGGCTGTCAAGAATTAAGTGGGTAAAACCTAATCCATCACATCACGTCTTCCTGTCTAGGTTAGTCTTATCAAAAATCTCAAGGATAGCTCTCAAGTAATGAAAAACCATCACTGTTTTTTAACAGATTTTCCACGTAAAATATGTTTTATTTTATATATTTCTGTCAATCCAGCTGACAGAAAATTTCCGACTCTATATTATGCACAATAATGGGGCAATAGATCCCAAATTGAAATCCCAGATCAGCCCCGCTTTGTTACAACCAAGAGGCGATAAAGAGGTGAAACGTTGTAATTAAGTCCCATTATAACAACCCAAGTTTGGTCCTTAATCTTTCCCTACACTGTTCTGACTTTAAAAACACTTAGATATTGTACTTTATACTGCATTCGCTCCTACGTTTCACTAACTTCCTGTGTATCAAGAGAACTTATGCTTGACCAACCTTCCAACATCCACCAGAAAAGTTGTTGCATTTTCCCAGAAACATGATCTCCACCGTGGACTAGCACCACAGGGCGGAGTACTTTCTGTCTCGTCTTTTAAAAGCAGTAATTTATAGCGTCTCCGGTAGTCAACTCTTCCCTTGATAACAAATACCTTCTCATTACAAAAGGAGGAGAGAGAGATAGAGAGAGAACAGAGGTATTTTTGCTTAGCTGGAGGCTACAGACGGCAGCTATTTCACACCTCCAGCTCTAGGGTAAATTCAAACCAACTTGGTTTATTTAAAGACTTGACAGTTGGTCAATGAAGAAAAGACCACTTGTTTCATAATGGTTGCAACTGTAGCGCAAGGCTTTTAGTCTCCCGAACTCACTTTATTTCTCAAATCCGAAGAGGACTAAGCTACTGAAGCACGTTTGGGCCTGTGAGACACCGGCACTCGCTCGGCTGGAATGCTGCCAAGAGACACATTTTTCAGGGCTTCATTTCAGCTGCCGTTTTTCCTTCCGTTTCTGTCTATGCAAGTACTTGGGTTTTTTACATACATCCATGAATATGGACGGTGTCAACTGCGACATACCACAGAGAAGAATTTTCCTCCTGTATTCCTCTTATGGCTGTTTGACACATTAGAGAAATGAATATGATCTAAAGTATGCGAATAAGCTATAAGCTAATACAATTTTATAAAATATATATATTTTTTTTTATTACAAATATTTTAGCATCTTTAGCTGAAAGATGCTACAACAAGGTTTTACAGAAAAGATTTACCCGGGGTGTCATCTGGGGTGGCAGGTCTGGCCTGGGATTGAAGAGCCTGAGTTAGGAGTACTGAGATCAGCAGCAGCATAGTCTTCATCTTCATCATCATAAAGGATCCTCTACATCTGAAGTCTCCACCGAGACCAGCACTCCATCCAACTAGGACATCAGTACTGAATGCATGACAGACACAAAACCACAAGACATAAGAAAACAATGCATATTTCAATTAGACCCATTAACAGGATATATTTATGAAACACTACACAACATAAAAAGCCGCTTTATATTAGTAGACTACATTTTGCCCAATATCAAGTATCCCCATATGATTACATCACCATTTGTAAAAGCAGAGAAAGTTTTATAAGATATTTCCATTTGAACCACATCTGAAATGCATTAAAGATAATGATTTTGTAAAAACTTAGGAGACTCAGAAAAAAACCCTGTGATGCTTAAGAAACACAGATCAGAGCTTCTTGTAAACAGTCTGATAAAACTCCTCTCCCACCTACTTCAAATGTAACCATGAAGCTGAGATGGTTTTAAAATGTTGCTGTATAAGGCCAATGGTGCAACGTCCTTTAAGAATTCAAGGATTTTAACTAGTTTGTTTACTACAACTAACAGAAAAGAACATTGTGTCTTTCTGAGTGGGCATCAGCTGAACTTCTTGACCTTAGATACAAAATTGCAATGATGAAACAATAACATAAATGTATACAGCAGGCTGCATGTCCCTTGAGAAACATACATTTTCATAGTGGAATAAACAGTTTTACAGTAAATCTTGTGTCTGGGTCTGCTCTCACAAACACATGGTTAAATACACAGAGACAAAGAAACACAAACACACACACGAAAAGAGTCCAAACGTTCACAGACATCCGTCAACTCTGTGCTGGTTTAGACCCCAGCGTGACCCCAACACACCATTTGTCTTATAGGTATCGGAACTCCACCTTCAAACATAATTTACACATTTCAGCACATACTCAAATACGAGTGAATTGGTCTAAAGAGAGGAAGTTTTTAAGCTCTCTGTTAGTCTCTGTCATGTGTTTATGTTAGTGTTTATGTGCCAGACAGTGATGTAATGTTATAAACATCTAGCTGATGGCCCAATACAGCATTCCTCTTCTAAATTACATGGATGCATTTATCTTCTAAATGAAAAAACACACCTTTCAAATTATTTTAGAAACTTTCTAAAAATTATTCTATTACAAAAAGTATTATCATAGCCACACACAAGAGTTGTTTTTAGTGTAGCCTTATGACTGATGTAACAGATCAAACTGTTTTGGCTAAAGAGACTTGTATATTCTGAACTTGCTAATATTTTATAAACAGTTATATTAAGTACCTAACAGTCATATGTATTGGGGGAAAAAATGTGTGTGGAAAAACTACATAAATTCATATGCGTTAACGAGATTGTTTATATTTAAATACAAAAAAAATGGCAAACTATCAGAACAAACACATTTTATTTAATGTTCCACAATGTTGAGTTTAAGAGAGAAAAAGGCAAGGATAACAGACGAGAGGGAGAGTGCAGAATAAAGAGAAATAGATCCATTCAAGTGGAAAGTAAAGTTAGTACCCTAATTAATGGACCCTGGCAGGTTTTTCCCTCCGTCTGATCTTTGAAGGGGAACGCGGCTATAGTGTAGAGCAGACCCAGCTCATTACCGCTGCCTACTACTGGAGCGGAACATTCCAGAGAGCGGCATTGGTTTGTGTCAGAGACGGGACGCCTGACCTCACTCATTTCAGCATTGGTGGGAGCTGGAGCCAGAGCTACAGTCAACCCGCCAAACCATGCGTCCCCAAATTGCCATTCCATGGGGAGGCCATTAGGACCACAGGCTGGTGAACTTTACCAACAAACATCTTTCCTGTTGCCTCCTTATCTTTTAAACCTAAGCAACCTAAGTTCCATTTGCGAAACTGCGGCGCTGTATGCGGTAGACCAATCACAGCAGACTAGACTATCTGACCAATCAGTTCAGAGTAGGATGACAGAAAGGAGGGGATTGGACAGATGAATGGCCGAACGAGTCGTTTGAGAGTCAGTCATGAAGTAAGGTAATAATAACTGCCTATTATTAGAAAATGAAAGTGTTTTTGTATGTACGTAAACTTGTTGGACACTCCATAAACCAAAGTAGGACCTTAAAAATCACATAATATTTACTGTTTAAGAAAGCAAGAACCTGCACAAGCCCCACTACATTTTACCTGATGTTGGAAATGTCATCCCATTGTGATGCCACAACCTTCCATATCTCGTAAAAAGTTACCTTTAGATAGGTATGCGAGGCAGCCATTTTGTTGTTTGCCCAAAAAAGTTTGATTGAGGCAAAAGTTTATTGTTGCAATCCTTTAGACATTTGTGTAATAGCAACTTTCCTTTTAAAAACCACTGGGCGATAGTTTGCTGTGCCAGCCCAACCCTACCAGCTCAGTAAATTAGAAGGCAAAGAATTCCTCTTCACTCCAAACTTCAACAGCATACTTCCACCGGAAGAACACCCACAGCAAACACTGGAACAGACGATTTCACTGTCAACTATTCACTACAAGACCACTGCGAAACCACAGCTGAACCACTGACCTGTTCGGAGCGGGTTAGCGTAGAAATGCTGGTCAGATCCAGAGGGACAGCAGCTATAATGATTTCCTCTCTAATTTAAGTAGTTGATGTAATTACGGACTAAACGGCTGTATTTTTACAAGGTCGGTTACAGTTCTTCAGTATTTTAATGGCTGAAAATAACTAAACTCCGCTGACAGAACCTCTAAGTTCATAGCAAGCATTTCTTTTCTGGAATAAATGGGGATGTAACGATTCACCGTGAGCCAGTTGAAAATCAACCATTTGCGACAATTCAAGCCAGTTGAGATGTTATTTGAATCTCAATTCATGTTTTGAACAGCAGGGGCCGCTGTGTTTGCTGCAAACTTGGATATGCTTATATTTCTTAAATGTAAAGAAATACTAGAAAAGCGCAGACAACGTCTTAGTTTTGTTATCTGACATAAAACTTATTTTTATTTTACATAGCAATCTGCAGTGTTTGAGAAATAATAAAAGGGCAGTTGTTCATTTCTAATTTGTCTCAACTCATTTTGTAAAAATAAATTGTGAATAAATCGTATCATGAGATCAGTATAGTGAATTCTTACATCTCTAGAATGCCTAATCGCATATGCTGAACTTCTAAAAATGAACTATGATATAGACAAATGTATGCACAGGCTTCATCACAAATTGCAAAAAAATATTCATATATAACTAAAATTCATGGATGCTCACATTTCAGTGCTGTCAAACAAAATGTCTGGGTCATGTCTGCACATGCAGTTGCCACCAGCCTGTCTCTCTCCATTCAGAAACGGCTCTGCTCCCCCATCAACACCCCTATCGCAAGTGAAAAGGTGCAAACTGTCCGCGAACGTCTTTACATCAAATGACAATGGTCACTCAACATCAGGAAGAGTTTCTGGAAGCTGAACAGGAAGGAGGTTTGTGTTATCGTAGGTAACGTTGATGTAAAGGGTACAATGGATGGAAAGTTCTAGACTGCACACAAAATGAAGCGCTGGTGTCTTAAAATAATCTAATGAGTGATGAGAGAGCGACTCTGTGTGATGGGTGCAGAAATACATCAGTAACAGAACACAAGCTCTGGAAGCTGCTAAGGCTGTGCTGGAAACATTCCTGTATTCGTTTCTGTAAAAATGATATTCCTTTGCTGCCAAAATAAGTACTAAAATAATGTCGTCCAGCTGGACAGTCTTTTAAAGCACCTGAAATGCATCCAGGGTAATGTGTCACTCATCATTTTTATGATGTTTTTTATGAATTAGCCCTCAGCCACAGGGGCCTTCCAAGCTCAAACTAGTATAGCTATGTTGTTTTCCCTTTTAAGATAAACAAGTGCAAGAACAAACACGCCTTTCACAAAGAAAATTGGAAAAAGGCACCCTGGCAAAGAGAATGTGACAAACCCAAGGCATAAGGAACATTTGGTATGGACAACAATAATTTAACTTGAAGCAAATTCTTGTAGGTTCAAAAGACGTTTAATAGGTTACCCAATAGCTTAAGAATGCTTCAAATGTTAAAAGGGGTTTCTCCAAAAGCCACAAATAAGAACCTAAAAGAGACTTTCGACAAAGTTGCTTAGCCATAGTAAGCTGTACGTTTTCCTTACCACACGTTTGTAAAAGATTAGCGAGAACGCGCATATCAGTACAGGAACGCGCGGTTCACGTAACATTTTTATGTATTTGGGGATTATGTACATGCTTCATGTAAAAATCAACTTGCAACAAAATTATAAATCAGTCTCATCTAAAGGTCTTACAATTAAACAAACCTCTCAACAAAAACCGATTTTTCGTGAAAACACTAATTTCGAGAAGCAACAGAATGAGTATTTTTTTACAGATTCCTGACTGAAGAATGAATATGTAAAGAAATCACATGTTATAAACATTGTGCTAGCTAGATAGTGAATCGGACAAAATAAGATAAATAACAGCACTTCTGGAACCTTTGTCTAAATCTAAGTTAACTCACTTAATGCAAACAGTTAAAACCGGGCATTGTAAAAACAATATCAATAGCATATAGTGTTAAAATCAATACAGCAAGTAAACGTCTTTGTATATGATTGTAAGAACAGGATATGACCCATTCACAGACGTTACTCACCTTGTCCTTTCTGAAGAAAATCCTTTCTTAAAGAGTCAATCCCGGTGTAAATTAAGCCAAAGTTCGTAGAAAAAACACTTCTAGATAATTACAGGTCGAAACTCCACATTTCTCCTCTGTCGTGATGTAGTCTCTTTTGGTTTTATAACGTTTTCATTAAACAGATGTTTTGCGAGTTTATCATTTGAAATCAGCGGAAAGGCTCAACGGAGGCGCGTGCAACTCCTGAAGATCGCGTGAACACTTCGCCCAGGTATAGTTTCGTGTAAGGCTTACTTGCTGGATCTAAAAACACATTGCCGACCCGTTTTGTTGACTATTCTTCTCAAAATCCCAACCGTGCTGTTTTTGTTTGTGTCCATGCGAGAAGATGAAAGTGGAAAACTTTTACCCCTATAGCGCTCCTTCGGTCGACAATCCGTTCCAAATCACGAACTAAGACAAATCGTTCAAACGGCAGTTTACTCGAGCTGCAGGTCTTCGTATAGTTGGACTAGTTTCGCAAAATTAACTTTTTCATGTGCCCGTCTGTCGATAGTCCTTGCCGTCGTCCTCGCCCAGCTCTTCAGAGGATACAGCGAGATTCCGCACTCATGGATGTAATCTCACACACTCTGACATCACTGAGCATAAAGACCTGACTGACCCCCCTCCATCAGTAACACCTCAGTGCTGCTAAACAGCTCGCCCGGTGCACTCTGGGATTGTAGTTTCTTTGACACTGAACAATTCTGGTCGTCCTCTAACTTCAAGAATTACAATAGATACAATTACATTTTATTTACATAACATTTAAATACATATTGTATCAGTAAGAGATTGAATGGTAAGTATGGCAAATATTATATTGATAGTTTGCCAAAAAATATAAATTCTGTCATCATTTATTGACATTCGTCATTCCAGACCTGTGACTCTCTCTACTGTAAAACACAAAAAATGGGAAATGTCTCGTGGTTGCGTGTCGATACAGTGGAAGACAATGGGGTCCGATGTTGTTTGGTTACCAAAGTTCCTAAAAATACAGTATATTTTTGAATTAACATTTGTCTCACATTAAAGATATATATTTTAAAAATAATGTATAGCTGTTTAATTCTGTAATAACTCTTGCCAATATATTGCTGAATCTAATAAAATATAAACTTTATAATTTCTTGATATTTTTCACATTTATTGATTATAAAACAATTTAGTATTTGAAATCATTATAATAACAGTAGTAGTTCACTTCAAAATGTGCCTTTCCATAGGAATAAAAATGACTATGGAAAGTGAACTGGGGCAAATTTTAAGTGAACTACAATTTTAAATAGACTAAATAAAAATAATACTATTTTAGATGCTGTTAAAAGATGCTGTTCGGTATATAGGATGAGTGATTAGGTTCTGTTGTCTCCCTGTAGATAAAGGTGTTCCGCTCATTTTTTTTGTGTGTGTCAACAATGTCCACACACCCCTGACACGGCTTGTGTTTGCTTAGTAAAGTTGACCACAGCAAAGTTAAGATCTGAACATTTATTATCTCAACAGCAGGAAAAACTTCGGTCAAGCTTCAGATAGCATCTCCTATTTAATTTACCTACCATTCATTCAAGGGAACCCAGATGTTTCCCCATAAAGACACATTTGTCATATTGTATTTAAAGATAACTTTGAAATATACCATTCTGAGAAACGAGCACCGTTTCCTTTGAAATTCTATTTGAGAAGTGTTTGTTTGTCAGCTTTGTGTTCGGAGTTGTGAGGTTTCCCCGCAGGGCTCGAGGCGACGATTTTCTCTCCACTAAAACCTTTATTGACCCAATTTGCTCTCCAAACAACAGCAAAGTCCGTGAGAGCGACAGCAGACGCCTCTGCATGTGTAATACGCCGCTGGTGTTCCAAAACCATCCCTGGACTAAATGTTTATTTTCTGTTTTCTTTCCTTTTGACACCATGTTTTATTAAAACATCGGTTATTTTAACTGTATTGTTGTTTTCCCAGTGACAGTGGAATGACTCCGAACCTCTATTGCCCATCAGACCATCAAATGCTCTCACCATCCCACCTTCACTTACGTAAGACCAGAGGATGGTAAGACCAAAAGTTACCCCTCCTGAAACGAGGAAATGCTCTCTGGAGCTTTTTCTTTCACAATGGAATGAATCTAACTAATTGTCTGTTAGTGCACCCCCCTCTTATTCTTCAGGCAAGCAAGCAGGCAGCTGAATCTGAAAGGGTCCCATTGACCTACTAAAGGGGGCTTATCACCAAATACAGCAATGAATGGAGGTGGCAATGAGGTGTGAACCAGCCTCAGTGAGACTAATGAGGGAGTGCAGGGAAAAGAGGGGGAAGTGCGCAGACAGACACCGATAGAGAGAACATGTGGTCTAAAACATCGACAACTACAATAACAGAACAGCAAGTTAGTTACAGATAATATTCAATATAGTGTTCTGTAAAGATTCATATGGGATCTTTTGACTGGAGCCACTCAGAACATCTAAGCAATTACCCATGATTCCCTACCAATGTGGTCATACGTTTTGCCGATGTGCTATTCACAGTTTCAAATGATTTGCTTTTTAACTTTCGTGCACACAGAGGAAGAATATTCGCATTGCAATCCATAAGCGCTCATTGTGTTGTCACAGCTGTCATATATTTCAAGAACCCACATATGTGACTTTGATGGTCAGTGAGCACATTGCATCTTCATCTTTGATAAGTCATGAGCGCTCAACATTTACCCGCTAAGTGATGCTGGCGTTTCTTCAATTGAATCTGCAAATCATCACGACTGTCAGTAATATCCTTTCTCTACAGTAAAACAGAGCACTCTTTATTCACAGCACAAAGAACATTCTGCTGCTTCGCAGTACGAGATTTTTTTTTCACCAAGACGCTGTTTCTTAGACAGTGATGGGATTCTGTTTGGTCATTGTTAATATCTTTAAGAACCTTCACAGCTTTTCAACCAAAATCAATCTGGATAATTGATCACAGCACCAGACAATCTAGTTAAAAGCAAAAGCTTGTCTATTCTCACCTGACAGCTTTTCCTCGTGATAATAGGGACACCTTTTAATCACAGAGTTGAATAAAGTCAGTGAAATTAAGCATATTAAATACTTCAATTTGATGTGTCAGTCTGGCGTGTTGTACACGAGCTGTTTAACACCTATAAACCTTATGTGTTAATTAAATATAGAAACAGTTAAATGTCAGAGGTGGCTTGATTGAAAACAACTTGCATATCGGTCTGATTGTTTTGTGTTTCAAGATGCACACCAGTAATGTTTTTGTAAAGTATGTTTTTAAAAACAACTTGAATATCCTAATTTAACTAAGGCCCAGTCCTGACTTAAGCCAATCTCTGTCCCGGAAACCGCCCCTAAATTGTGCAAAATGGCATTTCTTTTACATACTATTAAAGTGTTTTTTCCTGGACACCAATGAGAGCAAATGGAGAAGGTCTTGCTTCTTGGATGAACAAATCAAAAAAAAAAGACAAACGTTTCAGATTTCTTTATACGGTGCTATATTCTTACTGTATGTTGCCAATTCTGTCATTTCAATTTCTGTGATACAGTACAACTTTCTTCAAAGCAGTTTGAATCTGAAAAGCCAACGTTTCAATTACTAGGTTTATTAAATACTGGGTGGTTTTAACTTAGATCCGATATGGACCAACCCAACCGTTTGTTTAGATAAATGATGAAGTGAAAACTCTTTATAGGTCTCTATATACTTTTTCTCTTATAGTAAAACGTGGTATAAAAATGTTCGCCAGAGCACTCAACGGATAGCACATAGCGGCTCTAATGGTGAGTTTAATCGTTCACCCACACATTAAATATAGCTTGAAGGTAGAAGAGTCACTGGCACAATGGATGCTCTGGATGCACTGCTATACGAGGATGCTATGCTGTTATTTGTGCATTGAAATGCAATTGCTAGATAGTTTTGGGTGGTTCTTGGCTTGCGGTCCCAGTTTAATGTAAATCTATAGGATTTTTGCTGGTTTTGTTGTCCTCTTGGCAAAAAAAAGTTGGATCAAGTGCATAAATTGTGTTAGGGTAAAAATTAGTTGCCAAAGCAAACTAATTTATGGCAATCCACATGTGACCAGCTGCAGTGGATCAACACCCGAGCACCACAAAGCATTTCAAAAGACCCACAGACATTCTTCAGATCCCCATAACGTCCTCACCATCCGACATGCATTTGACCCTGTGGATGCATGTGGAACACATGTGCAGTTTGGTTCTTCATCATCCCAGTCACACTGAACATGAGGTCCACGTGCGTAATATACAACCTACATCTAGAGTATGCACGTGAACTGGATCATAAAAGTATGTCGAGTTTGCAGTAGGTTCATGATTGCAGTAATGTCATTCTAAAGAATTGAACTTTGAACTCTATAGTTTTGAGTGTAAATGTTTGTACACAAGGAGCTGTCGATGCATAACATCTCTGTTCCAAAACCTAGTTACCTGCAGACTATTTATGGTCTTCATAGACGTTAAAGGAAGCTTCCAGGCTGAAATGACCTTCAAGAGGGATCGATTTGAAATGCTTTACGTAGGAAGCAACACGGTCCTCCTGATGTGAAACACATGGAAGAATCAAGTCATCATTGACTTTGTAGTTAAGTTATTACACCACCAAAGAAAGTACTTGACAAAGTGGACAACACAAGCGATACAGTACAACCTGGGAATGCCTTTGCCTCGAATGACCTGGGCCGTCACCAGAATTCATGGGGCCTGGGACAATTTTTAAAATGGCCAACCCCAGCCCCCCACACAGAGATAAAAACACATTTAGTGGCCTTCTGTTGTCACAAGGGCTCTTGTCACACCCCCGCTCCAACCAGATCCAGGATAAATGCAATGCATTTTCTACTTTCTGAAAAATTCTTTGGTGACCATAATGACTTGAAACTAGGTTCGGAACGGTGATCCAGGTTTGAAGAAAGGGCACACAACTATGTAGGTGAACAGACAGCTGGGAACTGAGGATCTTTGAAGAGCGAGCGCGCACACACACGCACGCAAGTCACAAGCCACCATAAAGAGGCAATAAAAATGAAGGCTTTGTGTTATTGGAGGTTTATATAAACTCCGCTCCGGCGTTTAATCATTGACCGTTTTCTGGGGCCTCTGCATATGCTGGTCGTATATTGGAAACGTAACGTAATACCAACAGCACTATACCCGTTCATACAATCTCGGTCAAATGACAGTCACAATTTTTGCATAGGACAAATAAGACAGACGTCTTTGTCTTTTCAGTAACAAACACCTGGCACTAAACACCTATACAACTATTTCCCTTTAAAACACAGGCTGTTGACTTCTGCTTTGCTTCACAAAGACACGCATCCTCCGAGCACGTATGCCTCCGCCCTCCTTTTTCAGCATAAGGAAATTCTGCAGGCACCGGTTAAGACAGAAACCCTCTCATCCGTGGAGAGGAAAAAAAGAACAAAAACCACACAGTGTCACAAGCCGGAGCTAAGAGGAGAAAAACTCCTGTCTGAACAATAGAACCGCGGGATTGTGTTTGCATACCGATTTTCATACTCTGCCTTTAGTCCCTAACTGCTCCCGCGGTGTCTCTTACCCTTTTTCTGAGCAATTAAGAACGAGTTTTGCTAAGAAGGTTTTGGATATCACTATTATAAGGGTTGGGTCATGTAGACACGGGTGGAGTTGTTAGGATGAGGTAACTTGTGCTAAAGCAATGCAGGCACCACCTCCACTTGTGATAAAGCTCATGCACCTGTCAACGGGCCATTGTGCCCTCCGTCAGCCTTTCTGCGTCTTTCCGGCAAGTTCCTCCATGGCTTTGTTTGGGATAGATTGAGCAGCTCAGTGAGTGAGTGTGTGTTTGAGGGGCGCGGGGGGTGGGGTGTTTACTTGGGGACAGATTTATCTCCAGAAGTGAGCTAAATTTGACAAATCCTTCCCAGGGACATCCTCATCTGAAATCGGACCCTTAAATTAAACAACAATGTTTTTCTATTGTTAAACTATTTACAAAAATTAAATTCACAACATTTTCATATGCTCCATTGTGGGGATAAAATGGCTTGACAAGGATAGTAAAACCTTACATCCGCATAAATGGGATGTTGATTATTGAACAAAATTTATGCTTAGTTAAAAATTTAAAAATGCTAAAACTTTTCTATGAGGAAAAATGTTTTTTGCGCGTCCCCACAAAGATACCAAAACAAACGTGCGTGTGTGTGTGTTTCTTTCATAAACATAGTGAAACATGCAAAAATGTAAGTGGTCCTCACTAAATCGATATGCCTTTACACTGCATTAAAAATAATAAATGTAAAAATGAATGTAATTAATTTCTACATTATTTGAGGTTCTACCAGTGTCTGGGGGGGCAGGTGGAGGGGGGAGGCCCCCATATTTTCCTTGGAAAATTAAATACTTTAAATGATCTTCTAATTTGATCACGGAAAAAATGCAATGCAAAATTATGCATGCAATGCACTATAATTATATTAATAGATTAATTGTTGCCCAACCAGATTTCTCCCCAGCTAGTCTTGTACTGGGCCTGGGTTCTAACATTTGGATTTATGGTGGGCCCTCTCTTATATACAGTAGGTTCTATGTGAAAGAAGAAGAAGAGGAAGAAAGAAAGAAACTAAATAAATAAAAAGGTCAGATAATTTATTGAACACAGATTACAGCCTTTCAAATGAAGGTGGATTTTCCGATCAGACACAAATTCCTTCGAATAACACCAGTGTGATCTCATGCAGGCTTAGACAGGATCTTAAACATCACACATTAATGTACAGGGTGTGGGCTCCTCTATGCAATTTCAGCACGAAGAAAATGACAGGGGAGGCTTTTACAGCATATCCCCCGGCAGATTATTTTAAAACAGGGAGGATGACAAAAATGGGACGCTTTGGGTGTTTTTCTGTGTGAGCACATAGCTGGCTGTAACCCTGCTATAGTACATTTTTGTTTTTACAGTCGGCAACATGTGAGGTTTTTGTTGAATAGGCTTTAATGTGTTGGGGCATGTCTAGAGATAAGATCAATAAAGTACAACGGCTGGTTGATTTCAACAATAAAGGGTAAATTCACTAGACAGTTGTGACACTTTTGAATGTAGTATTTTGGTGTAAAACTCTTTTATACCCACTAACCACAAGCAATGCAGTCTAAACAGGTGTGCTGACTTAGTCTTGTGAACAATTAAATAAGGTATTCAGGTCAATTTTTATTTTTCAGTAATTTTTACAGCATTTTACAGTAAGTACTGCTTATATAACCATTTTCTTAAAGAGTACATAACTAGGGATTTTGAAGGTCCTACTTTTGTTTATGGAGTGTCCAACAACACGTTTATGTACAGAAAAGGTGTAAAAACACTATTATTTCGTAATAATAGGTAATTATTCTTACCTTACTTCTTTACTGACTCTCAAATGGTTCATCTGTTTAATTCCCTCCTTTCCGCCTGCCTAGTCTGATGTGATTGGTCAGATGGTCTAGTCTGCTGTGATTGGCCTACCGCGAATGAGGCTCACAAGCTGCAGTGTTTTGGGGAGAAGAGTGAAGTTTTTGTGGGCAGTCCTTGCAAAACGTAGGCGGGGACTAGTGACGTAAATCCGCGGCGGATCGCGAATCTGACTAGGACGACTCGTTTGCGTGATTCAGAGGCGACTCCCTTTTTCCAAGCCAATAACTTTGTTTTTCATTCACCTTCGGATTTACAGCAGACTGCTTAATTTCAAACACGGCAACATTACACACTGCATGAAATTTGATTTTCATGATCTCATGTTATGTACCCTTTAAAGAAAAAAAAACACTTAAAAAACCTATTTAATAGCACTATACAGTAAATATAACAGTCCGATTTCGTGGATACCATATAT
The DNA here is from genome assembly GCA_006030095.1 of Triplophysa siluroides. Classification (NCBI taxonomy): domain Eukaryota; kingdom Metazoa; phylum Chordata; class Actinopteri; order Cypriniformes; family Nemacheilidae; genus Triplophysa; species Triplophysa siluroides. Next base: position 1,784,630 of record VCII01000010.1, on the reverse strand, counting down.
CCTATATATTTTAAAGACCTTTTTGCATTATGAATTATACCTGATCACGATATTTGTTTTCCACAATCTGTACAGCCCAGTAAATTGTGGCTGTTGAATAGTCTATATATATGTTGTGAACTAATAACCATATTTCTATCAAATAAAAAACGTTATTTGCAGAAAATGAAAACTGGAGAAACGGGTCAAAATTACAGAAAAGATGCGCCGTATTTTTTAGACCTTAAATACTGCGAAGAAAACAAGATTATGTTCACTTTGAAACAACACCACAATAAATATGCACATGAGTTTAGGAAAATAAAAAAATATCTTGATTTTGATCACAGTTTCATGTGTCTTGTCATTGCTGTTGGATGACTTCATGTCACTCCTGAGATTTGATTTTGTTGAAATTCAACAGACACTGGACTGGAATTGCCACAATACGTCTAGAAATGCTGCTAAAAGGAGAATTTAGATTTTTTTGGTAAAAGAAGTGACTCTTACAAAGAACACAATTTATATTTTTCATCTAAAGGCCGGTTCACTGATTCTTCACTGAGTAATTCAAATCATTCTGTGATGCTTTCGAGCATATTACATTACAATAATCAATAACAACAAACTCACTGTACTAATCCGAAAGCATAAAATAATCTTCCCTACTCTCTCAAACTAAAAATGTCTGAGCTGAGATTTGCACACATCAACACCAAAAAATGAAAACTGTACCTATGGGGTTTCTCAGTGTATAACTGTGCTCTCCAAGCGATGATGTTATCTCCTCTGGCAGATCCTCATCTCGTGACCTGAATTGCATCCGGAGATGCTGATGTTCAGCACATACCAATGTGCCAAAATGATGGCCTATAAATTAGATTTATTTCCAACTTTGCTCAGCGTAAATTCCTGTCCAGCCGTGCAGCTGCTATTGCAGACTGAGCAGCTCTCAGCTGAGTTTGTTTAACAACATCGCAGCCAAAACATTTCCAAACCAATATCCATAGTTTAGGAGTAAACTGGTCTCATCATGAATGGTTTATTTGTAAAATGGGGCAATGGTAGCAAAAGTAATGTCAGACAAATTGGTATTTTTCCATGTGCAGTTTAAAGGTAGTGCAAATCTAAAAATGAATGGTATAAAAGTTGGACAAAAAGACTATAAAAGTCTTAACAACCTATATTACTACTTGAAATGTTATATTGCGTTTATAAATGTTATTAATAAAAAAGCATGTTACGTTTATTTGAACACTTTCATCTGTCTTTATGAATCTGTGTCTTGAACGATTCGGAAGAGATAATGATTCAGCGAGTCATTCATCAAGACAATTGCTTCGTTCTTGAATGAATCAGCTGTTTTGAACAAGTTGGTTAAATGATTCACTGACACACAAAAAACTGGCCGTTTTAGTCACATTTAAAGTAAACCTTAGATTTTCCTTTATAAACATTGCGACATGCAATTTATCGCACATCGATTGAATTAGTTCCAATGTTTAAAAAACAGTAAACGTTGCTAAAATTACTAGACACTAGTGTTTTTAAATCTTACCTCAGTAAAAATTATAGAATACTACAGTATTTGCTAAAACTTATCCAACAGGCCCTTTTCACAACGACGTCACTTACATTTACTTTTCCATTTAGTCATTTAGTAGGCGCTTTTATCCAAAGCGACTTACAAAGAGTTTAGGGAGCAATAAGCAATATGTCATACAGAAGCCATAATACAGTAGGTGCCAAAACAAAGTTACTGGTTTCAACAAAAGCTAGACCACTACCTGTTGAGAGAAGGGTTAGTTTTTTTTTTCATTTCTCTGTCAAGTATTCACAGAAGAGATGGGTTTTAAGTAGTTTTTTGAATGTTGTGAGAGATGTGGTTGACCGGGCCGAGTTAGGAAGAATGTTTCACCAGGAAGGAGTTGTGAAGGAGAATGAGCGGGAAAGCGCCTTAACTTCCGCCTTCTCGCAAAGCAGTGTATTATGACATCCGTCTTGCAACAAACAAGAAGAAGAAGAAAAAGAACTTCTGCTTTGCCGTCGCGCTGGAATTTAACAACAGTGACAGAAAAACTGACAGAACATTTATTCAAATACTTATCCTAGCACCTTCGCTAACACAAAAAGAAAGCAAAACACTTACCTTCATAATCAAACAGGTACTGTTCAACAAAGTATTTGTATCCTTTATCTAGCTTTGATCTTGTCATAAGCGAAAATTTGTCTGGAAGATGTCGTACATCGTCTAGCCGTATTTGTGGCAGCTGTGCAAGGGACTTGGTAAACTCCACTTGAGGCGCTAGCGGAAGTAAAGATACACTGCTTCGCAGCAGAAAGGAAGATGCGTGGCGTCATGTGAAAAGGGCCTATTACTACAGTTAATACTACAAATATTGCAGTGTGCAGTATAATACAGTTCAATAAATACAACATGGTTTTGGTCTATTTTGTAGATTTTAACTATGAACATGACACAGCAACGCAATACTACGTGATATCGTGATATTTCACAAGATATACTATCGTAAGATATATGTTTATGGTACCGTGACAACTCTACAAGAGAGAACATTAGTTTAGCTTTTATGTTGAGATGGTAAAAATGCACAAATATGCACAAATAATGTGCTTATATATACTTTTCTATAAAAACCAAATCAACATGCATTGTGTGTGTGTGTGTGTGTGTGTGTGTGTGTGTGCTTGTGTGTGTGTTTTGGAAAAGGTTAAGTATTCTATTATAAGACCGTTTAACTCTTGTAGTGAGACGGTATCTTTGGAATTCATTTGTATTTGACCAATAAAGTTCTGAATGTTAAAACAGCTGCTGATGTCACTCGTTCAAGACAGGTTGTTTTCTCTGTTAAACACCTCTATTCTACTCTCTCCTTCTGCTGTCATTCTGTTCTGTTTCCTGACATCTGAACAAACAAGATGGACCTGGGTGTGAACATACACACACTCAAGTTTAGCAATGTGCAAATTGTTAGTGGCTGCTTTTTGTTAACAAACAATCCAACTGAAAAAAACAGGGTGTGGAATATCAATAAAGCATTCTGCCTTTAAATATGCCAGTGTAACAACTTGTAAATCATGCTGGTTCACATGTGAGACTCATTTGAGCTATTCGGTTTAATTAAACTGTTTATGAAAAGACTGGAAGTATCTGAAAAAGGAAAATCAGTGTTGTGATAAACAAACTTTCAAGGTTGTGGCAGGAATGCAACTTTGTAAAACAGAAAAAGATGGCGAAATAGGACTATTGTGATGTTTTTTTCCGTTTGAACTTTTCGCCTCCTCTTGCTCATTTAGAAGTCAGAAGGGCTGATGTCTTTTGTCTAGTTAACTAGGAAGTCTGCAGTCTATGAATGTATGTCATTCAGATGAATACCTGACGTGTTGGAACAGGCCAACGGCTATACACTGTGCTATATTCTGTTAATTTGTGTGTGGGAACTGCTTGAAGAACGCAATAGCCTACGGTACACATGGCTCAGCCAAACAAATCAGAAAAATGTACTTTACCCTTCATTTTATATACATTCTCTTAGTTTGCTTGAGGTAAACATATGTTTAATTTACAACTCACGGTATAGGCCTTCTTTTTTTATTTCAGACGTTGGCTCATGTTGAGCAGCAGAGTTATTATAGTCAAACTATAACACCGTGTTTACACCGGATGCAACAGGTGCGTGCAGTGTGGACAAAATTTAAAATGATAAAGGGTTCTAATGCATTTCTAATGTCTTTTGTCGTGTCGCGCCGGTCGCGTCCGGTGTGGACACGGTCTTAATATTACACCAATAACAGTAAACTAATAATGATATCTAATCCCGCATTATGCATCATTCAAAGATGTCTAAGTGTTATTAATATGAAACCATATTTGGAAATACAAAAAGTCTAGGACAAACAAATCACTCCACTCTAAAAAACGTTGAGTTATTTCAACCCATCGTTGGGTCAAAAATGGACAACAGTGTTTCATGCATTCTGACTTCTTAACAATGTTAAACGTGTTGACTTCTCATGCTTAACATGCTCAACTTGTCAAAAAAACGAGTTTGGCGTATGTCATAGTATTTCTGTGCTCGATTCACTCCCCCAAATAATAGTAGGCCTACAGCGGTAACTCTCCATTTTAACTTTGACCAAACTAAATACTCTTTGAAGATATGAAGTATGCAGTACTACTAGGTACTCAAGATTAATATGAGATTGGCAGAAAGTGCGTGTGTTACCTCCGCTTTAAGATGCTTGGTTGTTTCTATCCAAATGCTGGGTTGTTTTATCCCATTGTTGGGTCAAATATAAACGTTCTCTGGGTTAATTTAACCCAACAGTTGTGTTTGTCCATCTTTGACCCAATGATGGGTTGAAATACCCCAACGTTTTTTAAGAATTGTGGATGTTTTGATAAAACTGGACCATAATTGAGAACGTACAGCGTTGCAGACACACAACTCTGTCAGAACATAAGTCTTGACCCCGAGTTTACAAAAGGTTACGCATTATTTCCTAGTAGCACTTAACATAGCCCCACCCTCTGACCATTTAACAGACCACCTCCCCTAGACCTGACCTTGACCCTCCCCTCTCTCTAACACCGCCTGGCACCTCCCACCCCGTCCACCCTGTAAACCACGACAATCAACAGAATGACAAGATGCTTTAAATCAAAGACGGGAATATTCAATTACCTCTCTTTCTCTACCTCTCCCTCCAATCACACTCCAGCCTGTTTTCTGTTGCTTGTGATGCTGTCCCCATAGATTAGATTACCGCCCACTGCCACTCCCCCACTTTCCTCCAGCGAAGATCCACAGAGGCTATTAGGTAATTCGGGACCTGTCTACCTCTATAGATGTGTTGTGTTGTCTGGAGATGTGGAGTTCTTTGAAGTGGTGGGACACGCTACAGCCACTTACCTGATTAAACCTTGTTCTGAAACAAGATGCACTTTTACTGAGAAAACAGGGAGAGAGGAGGAAAAAGAACAAGCAATATAAATGAAGATGTGCGCAATTGTTGTTTGTGGTGTTTGCTAAGGCACCTAATGCACTTCAATTTAATTCATTAGTTTGTTAGTGAGAATCTATCACTTCAATTGGCCGTGTCGGGGAAAATATTTAGGGGTATTGGGGGTATTTCAGGAGTCAGGAAACACTGATTTGGCACCGCACATGTCCTGTTCATTGCAGGGGTTTGAAAAACGTCTTTCTTCCAAACACCCATAAATCTTGGAGTTGATTTCAAAACCATCCTAAACCAAACCAACACCCCCACTCACTTCTGAAAGTGGCAACAGAACTGAGGATGTGGATTTAGGGGAACTTTCATTACTTTCCAAATAAATTTTACTCAACCCAGAAAAGTTCCAGATTATTGCCTTTGCGGTGTTTTTGTTTCTATCCCTGGCTTACTGAAAAAAGGGAAAAAAAGAAAGGAATATACTGCCGTCGGGTCATGTTGTTTAAAATATACGTTTCATTCGTGTCTCACTCCTAAAGCGGAAGAACAGATTTTGATTAAGCTCGACATGCAATCTGTAAAAGTGACCGCACCTTGAGGGTAAAAGAAACCATGGGTTTTTTGGCCCTCTGAGTTTGCATATTCCACCTTGGCATAAAATGAAACGACACACATCTATTGAATGAACTGAATAACATGATTTTTCATGTTATATCATTTGAAATGTTAAATATAGGTTTATATACACAATAACATTGAAATAACGTACATGTTATGGAATTCATTCTCCTATGCTTTACTAAAAGTAATGGAACACAAATGCGTACGCCATCTATACCCAGAGATTACACAGCTGAAGTAAAACATGCTTTAAACCAAATTCAAATACTGAAAAGAACCCCCACTCTTCTGGTTAGACCCTTTCAAACCTCACTTAAAGCTGATATCAGTTCCAGGCTTTGCAAAAGACTTTTACCACATCAAAGTCTGAGATATTCCTTTATTCACACACCACGCACACAACCTCACACATCAAAATGTACGGCAGCCCCTTCTAATTCTCTTCTTATTGCGCCTAAAGGTCGTTTTCTCTCTCTCTCTACTTTTATGAGAAGCTCTTTGGCAAACCCGAGGCAGTGGAAAGCCTCTTAGAGTGATTGTTTAAATTCTCACAGAATCAAGTATTCGCTTGAATCCGGCATCTGGCCACGTTTCTGCTCGAACGCTGCCTTGCCATCTGTAATGAATCAGTCAGACTTCTGTAGTGTATTAGGCTGCATTTTCCATGGCAGTGTTTTGCAACCATATGCATAGGCCATGGAGTCTGTCTTTCCCATGACCCAGCTGGAATGGCATTAGTTAAAGGTGTGTTGGAGATGTATTATCTGCCTGGTATGGGGTTTTAATCACAGTTGTTAGGCTAAGAGGCAGCTAACCTGCACTGGTGAAGGCTTAGGCAGCAATATACACATATATGCACGCATTGTTATATTCATTGGTACACACATTTTCCTGCATTGTGGCGTCAGCTGCAATAAGCTCCAGATGGAAGCTGTCTCTCCTTCAGGATAGATCCATGATGTGGTGAGAAACACAAATGTACGCATACACACACACACACATGTTTGCGCAACTATCTTTGCGAGGACATACGTTGACGCAATGTGATTTTTAGCCCGTTCCCCTTACCTTAAACCTAACTTAAACCTAATTCTAACCCAAACCCTAAAACCAAGTCTTGACCCTCAGACACCCCTTTGAAGGGGTCTCCAGAAATTAAAAAATGTATCATACAACCTAAAAGCATTAAAACACATCAGCCTGTCTGCTAAGACAATTGGTTTTGTAGGCAACACCCACTGTGTAATTTTACTGTGCAATTTATGACCATTGCAGTGGGCTCTCTAGAAAAGTTCAGAGTTATATCAAATTTTTCTTGGGTGGGCCCATGTGTAGGGATTTACAGCTGTTTTGCAAAGCCGGCACAGTAATTGACCAATAACAAAGACTGAATGAATATGTGGTGATAATGTCTGCTTTTAGTGTGGTTGATAACAGAGCAAAAATGTTATTGCCGTTTCAACAACATGCTATTTGTTGCACTTATTAAGACAATTTAATTTGCGTTTAGGCTTTATGAGACCAAATGAGTGGTTTATATGACTTTTATGACAGGCCTCAAGACTGTTTTATCTTTGGCTATGTGGCAACAAAAAGTATGTGGACATGAATATTACATATATATTTACTGCCATAGTAGGGAAAATAAATACAATGGGAGTCAATGGGGGATGAGATCTGCTTGGTTGCTCACATTTTCCAAATATCTTCCTTTGCGTTCATTAGAGCAAAGAAATTTAAACATCTTAGAGTGAGTAAATGATGACTGACTTTTCATTTTTGGGTGAACTATCCCTTTAAACTAAATTTGTTCTTTAAAACGTTTTGCCCACTGCAGGGTCGTGGGAGCTTTAAGCGATTTAAAATGTATTTAATCGTAATAAATGTAAAAATATCTATACTTTAAATGACACCTGCAAACGAATGATGGTGATTTGGTTTGGTTTTTAACTTAAAGGAACAGTTCAAAAATAAAAACCCTGTCATTATTTAGTCACCTTCAAGTTGTGAACGAAAACAAAAAATTGGAAGATTGTTTGTAACCAAACTGTTTGGTTTCCCACATTCATCAAAATATCTTCTTTTGTGTTCTGCAGAAGAAAATCACACAGATTTGTAGCAACTTGAGGGGGACTAAATGATAACATTTTAGGCGATCCACTTGCTTTAAAATAAATTCCACTTGGTTATGTAATGACAACCAGACGTTATGTAAAAATGTAATAAGCCTCTTGCGTTTTTATGTGTGGCTTATATGGTGTTTTTTGGTGGGGTTGGAGCACTATTTCAATGCCTCCTAAATAAAGTTGGCATCTCAGACATGATCATTATAACTCTTAGAGTTAGATATGTAAGTATGTGAAATTATACATTTGTGAAGAGAGAGAAAAACAGCAACACAGTGAGCTTTGAATCTTTGCTTGGCAGTTTCTGCTAAAGGAATCAGGAGTACAGCCAATGTTCATTCAGCCAGGAGGCATTATAGAAATACTAAAGCAGAGGCCCAACCAGAGACTGACATGTACACACGCACATGTTGGTATTGGTGGTTTACAGGGACATTCCATAGACGGAATGCATTTTATAGTGCACAAACTGTATATTCAATAAAAGACATAACCCAGAATAGAATTTGATAACTATGCCTACATTTGGAAATTTGATTAAAGGGATAGTTCACCCCAAAATGAAAATTCTGTCATCATTTACTAAACCTGTATAAATCTGCTGAACACAAAGAAAGATACTTGGAAGAACGTTAGCTATTTCTACTACCATAGTAGAAAAAAATCTTGTTTTTGTTCTGTTGAACACAAAATATATTTTGAACAATGTAGGAAAGCAAAAAGTTATTTTCCTACTGTGTTTTTCCTACTATGGTAGTCAATGGTGCCCCAGAACTGAACATTCTTCCAAATATCTTCCATTGTGTTCAGCAGAACAAAGTAATTTATACAGATTTGTAACAACTTGATAGACAAATCCATATAAGCCTAAAAAGTCATGGCGAACTTCTTTTTCTTTTGGGATTCATAACCTACCATTTGAAAACTTCCTGTGTCTCCAAACGCCACATTTAGGCCTGTCTTAAGTCAATGTCATTTAAAATCCTGATTTAGTGTAATCTTAAGAAATCTATCACATTGTCAATAAAGGCTTGTTTGTAAGTAAGTCTATAGTAAAAAAAACATTCCTTGACCAGCTTCCATATGTTTTAAGTAAACAATTGTCAACTATAAAATACTTTTTTGGCAGTGTGTGTTAGGGGTGTGGGGGGTTGGTACCTTTGGGTAATAGTAATAGTCATAGCTATTTACTGTGAGTGACCTGAATGTTCTTGACCTATCGACTACTAACAACAACCACAAGAACACAACAATGCAACATATTTACACTGTCTGGCTGAGTCACTATTGCTGAAACAGTGTTGAGTCACAGCTGTTGTGTGTGACTCAGGTTAAACTAAGAAGATTTCATTCAATAAGTGTAACATTATTCATTTGTTTTAAATGAATGCTTAAGTGAAAGTGATGCTTCATTTTCATTTCCTAAAGGAAATATTAGTGTTGCAAGCCAGCAAACATTAGCAGCTGTGTCAGGTCACAAATCACGGGCAGTTCAATTTTGAGCGCCAAACAGTCAGTCAAGTCACTGGAAGATTACTCTAACCCCCCTATTTATTCCTGACTTTCAGCCCATTCTGGGAACTTGAACAGCTAAGCCATTGGAGGGGGAGATGCCATACAGGCTGACGACTGATGGTCACGCTGGGGTCATGACTGGGATAAGCAAATAGGTCAGAGAGACATCAACAATATGTCTAAATAATCTGATTCAAATGTAATTTAACATTAAAATGCAAATGGTTAACTTTACAATATATTTTAATAATATTTCAAGGCAACCTCAAGCATTGATTATGAAGCATTAAGCATAATATTAGCAAAACATAAAGAACATAAAGAACTCTGACATTCTTCTCTTGAATCAGAAGACCCTTTTCAAGTGAACAGCGCATCAGAGATGCAAATTTTGGCAAATTATTTTACCCGATTACCAAACATTGTTAATCGACCGTGAAATGGTCAACGACAAGCCCTAATTCAAATGTGACCCAACAGAAATGACAAAGGGTGAACGGTGTTGTTGTCAGTGAGACTTTGTTGGATGAATAAATGGATTCCTTAAAGGGACAGCGCATCCAAAAATGAAAATTCTGTCATTATTTATTCACTACCATGTCATTCATATAACTTACTTTCCTCAGTGCAACATAAATGAAGATATGAAAACTGTCAGAGAGATTCAACTTAAAGGGATAGTTCACCCAAAAAGGAAAATTCAGTCATCAATTACTCACCCTCGGGTTGTTGCAAATCTGTATAAATGTCTTTGTTTTGATGATGGCACAGTCCCAAAGAATGCTGTTTTAAGCTTTTATGCGTGTTTCGAGATAACAATCATATCAAAACTGCTTTTATGCACGTTCCCTAGAAATATCCAAGACTGTAAGTCATGGCGAGGTTTTTCTTAAAGCTACATCCGATCGGAGGAGAGAAAGTTTAGAAAGTTGAGTTGGTTCAGAAACCCTAACACTGTTATTTTCTAGATGTGTTGGCTACCATGTGTGTAACCAGTGCACATCTGACAGCAGTGCAATGTGTTGGTCAAAGTACAAGCCACAAGCACAAACCTCAGCCCAAAAATCTACCATAGAGCCTTGATCTGACAGTAGGAAAATATTTTCCATGTTGACAAACAACAGTGTTATAAGGGCTATTTTAGACCCGTGTTGCCATTTGATTTGTTAAAACCTCAGCCACATGAAACGTGCAGTTTATGAGTTTACGACAGTGATAACTCAATGCTATCTGTACAGCAGCAAATAAAAAAAATATGGTTTGAAGGTGTCTGCAGTCTTTATAAACAGCCCCTGATTAGTAAAGTCGATTAAAACACAAAAATCTTCAAGCTGAGGCATCATTCCTGGGTTTTCTTACAGAGTGCAGAATTAATAGGAGAATAACTCCCTCTAATGGACACTTCACGAATGACATGCTTCTTTCATGCCTGGAAGCTCTAGTAGAGGGATAGTTCATTCAAAACTAAAAACTCAATCATTACTCATCAGTCATTCTCATGTGGTTTAGAACCTGCTTTATTTTTTTCTTAAATAACAGAAAAGTATTGACTTGAAGGAATCTGTGAAGAGTGTTTTTACTTTGGAAAAAATTACTTCACTACATTCTAAAGCATATATCACACCTTTTGCTCCACTACATTTTATAAATAATATACATTTTCACCTTTTAATAGGCTACTGAACACATTACAATCTGGTACTTTATTTTATGAAGAACTTTTACTTTTTACTTTTAAAATGGGAATTTGCTAGATTTTTCTAATGTAATCAAGTACTGCATTAAGGTAAAAAAAAACATGTACACATTTTACTATTTATGAAATGGAGTAACACATATGATACATTATAGGCAAATGTAGTGCAGTAATATTTTTCCTAAGTAAGAACACTTAAAATACTTGAAAAATGTCTGCTTTATTGTGAATTCTGTCACATGTACAGTACATACATATAGATGATTGAAATTGTGTTACCCTCAGACACATGGTGCATACAAACACGCAGAATAAAAATAAATAAAAATACAGATAAATACAGATTATACATATATGACACTATTACAAGCAGGGATATTTAAGAAAAGAAGATAGGTAATGGCAGATAGAGTGCACACCATAGAAATACACAACAGTGCAGATGTAAGGTAGTGCAAAGAGCTTATTAGTCTGTTAAAAGCGACAAAGAGAACAGGCTTTGATAAACCTGTCTGTATAGCACGGGATACTGGGGTTCTAATCCACCTCTTGCTGAATACGCTCTTTTACTTTTTCTATTACCTTACAGATCATAAAGGCATTTGTTTTCAATAAAGTTGATTTGAGACTTAAAATTCATTTTTATTCATAAAGTTTAGGTTTAGGGTAAGGTTAGTTACAATAATACTCAATAAGTTGCCATCATTTTAATATTTTTTATAAATATAATGATTTAAATTACATTCATTAATGTTTAATGCACAACAATACTGGGGTGTAAATAGTAACGTTATCTTCAACTATTTATAAGTAAATTGCAACTAACTAAATAATTCTACTTAATCCAAAGAAAATACAGCTAACATATCGCTAAGAAATGCTGCTTTTTTCACTTAGTGTAAACAGAACTGCTATTTAAACTAAATAGCATCTATTGCTATTTACACTTAGTGCAAATAGTCACTGCCTAAAAAGAGCTTATTGAATAAGTACACTGAATAATCCAACTTCGTCTGACTATTTACCATGTTCTTAAGTGCATAAATGTAACGATCTGGTTGTGTTTCTGGTTCATGTTGACTTCTCTTTTATTTTGTAGTTGTTTTGGTAGTTCTCGTTTTATGGGCATCTTAGTTTCTTTCATTCGTCTCGTTCTTATTGGTTTATTGTTTAATTGTCACCAGGTGTGCCTTGTTGGTCTCTACTCAATGTGTTTATATATACCAGTGTTTCATGTGTTAGGGGTTGGTTATTGAAAGCAGTTTGGATTGGGCTGTCATGGTTTTTGGTTACCGTATCTACAGAATACCGTGCCCTCACGCAGAGCAGGAGAAGCCCATCACGAGGGCCATCTTTAGCTTCACAGCAAGACCTGCCCATTTTCCGCATCTTCTCCGCTGTCGTCTACCAGCCACACTGTAGATTTGCCAGCACAGATAGACCAGAGGACTCCGGTGATGAATATTAGCAATGGTTGCTAAATTCAACATGAGTTGCTGTCTTATGTGCTGTTGGCATAGATTGGAGAATATAGTTAGTTGTTGATGGTCATAGGTGATAAGAGTGACAGTAGGATGAAATAACGGACAGTATAAACAATAAAAACATCAAGGGTAACACGGAGAGTAGACGGCCTGCCACTCACACTGTTGCCATCTTTTTCTGCATTTCCATCAGTTGTTGATTAAATTGTGTGATTGATTTTATGAGTGTTTGCATTCGTTCACTGTAAAAAATACAACTTCAAGTTTGTTTTATTGTCTAGTGTTGTTTATTTCCCTGTTAATCTTGTCTAGTCATTCTTCCCCAGTTCTTGTATATTGTTTTCACCCATTGTGGGCTTTTGTTTTGATCCTGTTTGTTTTTTATTAAATAAACCCCTTGATTCCCGTGTCGCTGCCTGCAATTGGGTTCTCTCGGAGTAATTCATGACAATAAACATTTTGAACTGAAATATATAAATAAATATCAGAAAGCCCAATTCCGCACAACATTTCCAAGGACACCTGATTCACAGGCTGGTTGTATGGATCACCATTGAGTCCAATTGCTTTAAATTTCAGCAAACAATTGCGTGCTTTAGTCCAGGTTTCGTTGTTTCCCCTATTCAAAGCAGCCATTTTGCCACCCAAGGGGGCGTGATGCATACATATGTACTGTAGTTGTGATATATGTAAAATGACGATGTAAAAATGTTTATTTTATTGGTATTTTCTGTAAATCTATGGTTATTTTGTGGTTAATTATCGTGAGGGTTGTGGATTGCACGCAATCACGCGCACTAATCTATATCAGAATTTGATGTAAGTTTCTACCTGTAAGCCCGTTGATGACTAATTTTCAGATTCATAAATAACAATGGCAGTGTATCGTGCTGACATGAGAAAACGTTTTATTAGATGCTACAAGCATGAGATGTATGGCTGGAGTGAATGAAACGCAGTGTTAAATTGGGGCGTTTTTTTAGTTAAGTGTTTATAAGTCAGGTTTTGAAGGTTGTTCTCATCCTATAAGGTAAGTTTCTTATTTTGTATGTCAAATGCGAAAAAGTACATTGGCCTTACAGATGCAAGTGTTAATAAGATCTGTTTAAATAATGTTTTATCTTGTTGGAAGTAATGGCTTGCAGTAGACCAACTCAAATTCCCTGTGTGGCCGGAGAAGAATTAAAAAAACGTAGAGATAAGTTTTGTTATATTAGTATTTAGAAGTATGATGATTTTTAAATGCTGTATGTGTGCTGTATTAATGGTGTTGTGTTTTATTTTGTTTAGTATTCAGTTATGGATGAAACTATACCAAGGAACCGGGTCAGGCAAGACATAGATATTACTGTAACAAAAATATTTGCAAAACAGTTTAAATGTGCTGGCAGTGTTGATAAAATATAAATGTATAATTTATTAAATATTTAAGCTTATCAGAGGCAGCAGTCCTGAATTTTCCTATAGAGTGCAGCATTAAAACGGAAGTAGCACTCTCTAATGGAGACTTTAGAAAGTACAGGCTTAATTTAGCCCCAAAAGCTCTAGTCAAGGGATAGTTTGTCCAAAAATAAAACTTCTGTCATCATTTATTCACTACCATGTCATCCGTATCACAAACTTTCCTCAGTGCAACATAAATGAAGATATGAAAAATGTCTGAGAGATTTTGTGCCCCTGTGATTGAACTTAAAGGGATAGTTCACCCAAAAATGAAAATTCTTCCTTGTTCTGCTAAACACAAAGGAAGATATTTGTAAGAATGTCAGTAACCAAACAGATCTCATCCCCCATGTACTGCCATAGTAGGGAAATGGGAGATAAGATCTGTGTGGTCACTGACATTCTTCCAAATGTGTTCAAGCACAACAAAGAAATGTATACAGGTTTCGAGTAAATGATGACAGAATTTACCTTTTTGGTGAACTATCGCTTTAAGGGGGACCCAGTGTTATTTTTCAGAACTTTCTGTTTTGGGTGAAGTCCATTTCATACTTGAAGAGCCTTTTTATTTTGTCAGAATGAACCAGACAACCTTTAAGTTGCTGCCATTATATAAATATGCTTTTTCCATAGAATTTTGTTGTTACACCATCTAACCAGCCAAACCCTGAACGACATGGTCACTCCAGTCAATGGAAATTTTAAAGCATAAGCCACCTAGCTGAATGTGCCATCTCTTTGAGCCCTTTCGTTCATTCAGCGATAAAGGCAAAAGTCTCACTTCACAAGAGAAGCTTAGGTGATGTCCAATGTCCAAAAACATAGCTTCGATAAGCTTCCTCTTTTATGGGTATGCCTAAGGCATCAACATAGTAGACCGTGGGTTAGATCAGGTTGCTTGTGGTCTCAAAAACTCCCAAAACATGTTGTGTTCCGGGCAGACATCAAAAGGAATGTGAGATCTTTTATCCTTCCGACTTCGCAAGACTGGAAAACGGTTCACCAACAGCTCACAAACCTCAAGATGCTTCTGCTCAGCAGCCTGTGTGCACATACAAATGATGACAAACCCACAAAGTTGACTAAAAATCTACAAGTGTAAACAAGGTCTACATCAAATAAACAATACGTTTATCAAAAGCGAAATGGAAGGTTGATCGGTACCTTATGAAGTGGCGTAGTTCCATCATCATCGGCCAGGTGTGGATCGGCCCCACGGTCTAACAACACCTTGACCACTCTAACATGACCACAGTAAGCTGACCTGTGAAGAGGGGTTGCTCCACCACGGGTCTGGGCGTTAACACAAGCTCCACAGTCCAGAAGTAACACGCACACAGACAGGTGACCTGCTCGACCAGCATAGTGCTTGTATGGCAATGAAGGAAATGATGACAAGTTATTCATCTACACTTTTTTAGTACACACAATTGTACTATTAAACCTTGTGGTAAATTACACAACAAACCAAAGCAGTGTAGTGCGACTGGTCCCTCAAATTTGGATCAATCCCCTTTTTAAGAAAAGACCTGACCTTCTCAAGATCTCCATCTAGAGCAGCCGACCAAATACCTACAAGAAAACAATTAGTTTGAAACCCTTATATAGGGTAATTACAAATATAGTCTATATTTACACACACACACAGACAGAGCATGAAGGCGATGCACCTCTTTCAAACTCCATCTCATCCAGGGTTTGGTGAACGCTTGGTGCTGAGCGATGGGCGCTACATGCGCATTGAGTTACGTGCGAATCCATCTTAAAATGTTATTTATTACACAACACTGTAACATACAAAGTAAAGAGTTAGCAAAACTATTTGCATATGTGTTTGAGTGAAAACTCGTGCTCTTATTCTGTACTAACTAAATAGTAAAGCAAACAAATATGCAACAAAAACATGTCAATTTAGGCGTCACATGAATCTTAAACAGCCACCAACCACCTAGTATTTCTTTAATAGAATCGTATATAACACCCGTTACATGCACATTTTTTAATTATTGCGCTTGAACAATAATATAACATTACAGGCTACAAATGCAGACTAATATGCATAATAGAACATGGTATAACTAAAATATTAAGAAAATGTTGATTTTGAAATAACATTTTAAGAACCCTCCCCCCAGAATACACGTAGGGCATTAAACAAAACCATATCCCTTAAATAATTCCCAAAATTGTTGTGCTTTATTTATTTTCATAATATTATTTCAAGCCTCTATATATAAAGACGTAACACCTAATGTATATAAACGTTACCTGCGCATGAGCTAAAAACAAACACAGCGTGATCTAAAGTGACGTGTGAAGCTACTGTATACAGCAGAGACCTTTCAAAATAAAAGTCCGCGGATCCGTCAAATGAATGCCAATACACATAAATGCAAAAAAGTGCCACCTGCTTTGTTTAAACGCACAGAGGATACTGACATTTCAGTACAGCCGGTGTTTGCTTGCTGTAAGCTCAACAAATAAATATATAGTTAAAATGTTTCCAGTGTCGTCGTTACATGTACAAACAACTCCAGCACCATTTGAAGGATTTTAAAATATTAATCATATTGTTCTAACAGGTCATTAAAATCGTGGTCTCCAAAAAAGTTATTTGCAAAGGTAATAATAAAATATTAAAAATAAAATAAATAAATTCAGACACTTAATCATTACTTACGGTAGTCATGTGTCATAAGCAATTTTTTGTTGCTTGTTCACAGGACAATGTCAAGACTTCAGCACATCACTGAATGAATACAACAGAAGGTTAAACTAAAGAAAAATAACCACATTCGAGAAAATCTGTCAGAAAGCATAATGGCAACCAAGCTATACTATAATAAAGATTTTAGTAAGAAGAGATTTATATGGATAGAGTTAAACAGTTTTAACAGGTTTAGATTGTCAATGCTTTGAAATAGATTTAAAAAACAAAGAGTAAATTGGGTAAGTGCCTGAGTTGTGTTGCAAGGCACAGCACAATGCCTATAACTGTAGTATAAGTGTTTATATTATGATTTATGATGCGTAATAGAAATCCAAACACAAGTAAATAAAGAGTCAAAAGCAGTTTGATTATATTTATGGAAATACACTTCTGTAATAGAGTGAGTGCAAGAAAGGCAAGGAGAGAATACGGTCCTCACCTATACCTTATACATAAATACAGCCTGATACATAAATAAATAGCTTGCACCCTTTCATCAAGGGTCTGATATACATAGAG
Source organism: Triplophysa siluroides (assembly GCA_006030095.1). Taxonomy (NCBI): domain Eukaryota; kingdom Metazoa; phylum Chordata; class Actinopteri; order Cypriniformes; family Nemacheilidae; genus Triplophysa; species Triplophysa siluroides. The sequence continues at coordinate 1,767,560 of VCII01000010.1, read as the reverse complement.
AATCACACTTAAAGTGCAAAGTCTATTTTGATTGCCTTCATTTAACAAGATTGATAGAGTACCCAACAATTCGAAATGAAAAAAATAACAGCATGTTTATATGTAACTAAAGTGTCATTTCTGACTGAGATGGGTGCAGCAAGTAATCAAGGTGAGATGATATTAAAGTCTATAATGCGAACAATATTTGTGAAGAACTTAGACCTAAATTGCATGTAATAAATGTGCTTAAAATGTCTTATGTATAAATAGAGCTAAATTTGTTATAAAGATTTGACAGGATATTTTTGGATATGAGTGCACAATGTCAAGTCCTAATTAAGTGCTTTTCAGATTAAATATTGAGAAATTACATGATTACAAGGACAAATTCAATGTGATAACCACCATGTAAGGAAGCACTGGAGTTAAAAATGACACAAGAAACTTGAAACTTTTTGGTATGGATGAACAACAGTTGGTCACGTCAACTTCAACAATTAAAAACATTATTGAATAAAAAAGTGGGAGTTTAAGCTAAAGAGTAAGTGGCAAACATAACATACACACATAGAAAATATAAACCAGCATATCGGCACCATTGGTTAATTATTGTGCATATTAACCTATGGCAATTACACAGTTATCAAAGGATTAAAACGTTTGCAAGTGTTGCCAAAATGTGACAAAATTTGGTTTGTATTTGGTTGAAGTCTCTGCATGGATTTAAAAGAATTTCAAATGAACTGAAACAAAATATACAATGGGCGACATATGGGTGGAAGATTAAACAACGAACACCAAAACAAACAACTTTCTGTGTAAATATGAGAAAAGGATATGTAAGATCTTTGTGTTTATGTTGCATATTTGAAACCAGACCTGTATGAGATATGATTAAGATATTTTCCATTATTCAGATATTGTATACACAAATGCTACTATGAGTATGTAGTTTCTGCTGTATGCTGTGCAACAAAGGCAACAATAAGTCTTTAAAGCCGTTGCCTAATTTATGCGATATATATTTTTGGTTGTATTCACCGACTGAAATGTTGACTTCATCATCTAGGAGAACTTATACATTCAATAAGACAAACTCAAAGCATGATAAAACTTAAAATACAACTTAAAAGCAATGGCTTTGGTTGACCTTTGATCAACTTCTATATATTTGGAATTTCTAAAAGCTTTTGCCATTTTGACTATAGACCCTGGATGTGCATTAGTGCATAAGAATAAAGTTCAAATATAAGGGGCGGGGCAAATCAAGTGCTAGTATTGTATTGCATACGGTTCCACAGGAGCGTGAAACAGGAAGTTGGGGAGGGGGGGTGCTATGAACAGCTGGCTGGTAAGGTTGTTGGACAGGGAGCATTCTAATTGGTTATCTCACACTTTGGGACATGTGCAGTGGAGTCAGCATCTCCTCAAAAATGGCTCCTTTCACATTTGAGCCACGCAGGTTGGCTTCCTGTAGATCACAGCCCGAGAGATCACAGTTCTGCACAAGAATAAAGATGCTTTTATTGTACATTTGAAAATGTTAGTGGTTTAAGAAGAGTGCATTTACTTAAAGCAATCGTGTTCTTAAATATCAAAGAGCGATCATTTCTTTAATATTACGAGAAACTAGACGTTTCAGCGGCAACAACATAAATGTTATGTGGCCCAGTAAACCTCCGAAGGATCAATAACTGTTGAGTAGTTTTTATTTCATTTCATTTAAATCAATTAAAATCTACAATAAAATATTGTTATAAATGAAATATTATAAGAACGTCATGAAATACACAGCGCATAGCAAACACAATTCATGTTTGGCAAAGCCTCTCGCAACAAGATGCATATTCCTTGCAACTATCCGGTGCAGTAAAACATATTTAAATAAACGTAATATAATAAATAAAAATAAGAACGAAAATTTTAACCAGGCAGAATTTGAGTCATGTTAATGAAACACTTTCTGTATCTGTGTCTTGCGTCTTGGTTTTTTGTGTAATTTGTTTGGTCTGAAAGGACCTAAAGAAACCCAGGGCAGGTGTGAAAACAAATGTAAACCCCTACAGTTTATTTAAAACATTCCTTGATATCTTTTCATACCTCAAGATCTGTGCCTGCTAATGTAGCACCACGCAGGTTACAGTTTTTTAGCTTGGCATTCTTCAGTGTAGCCACACGCAGATTTATCCCCGTCATCTGACTGCCCTCCATGTCAACGCCTTTCAGATTAGCACCTATAGAGCACGAAGACTACAATTATTATCAGATGACAAACAAGAACATTAGATTTGGCAATGAAACTGTGGCAAGTTATTTTGTTTACTAAGGATATGAACAAGTGTTGCTGTATAGTGGTTTTACCCTCCAGATTGGCCTTGAGCCCAGACGGATCCTCAAAGTTGCATCCTTTCAAAGACGCTCCTTCTGCATTGGAGCAGAGCATCTTCACACCCTGAAGATTAGCACCCTGAAGCACATGATGTTGGCACGTCAGAATATCTCATCAAAATGCTCTCATTATCTGATTTTCTGCCCCTCGTGTTGCACTTTCTATCTTCCGTGGAACCCAAAATAAAAAATTGTGAATATGATAGTTTTGTAAACTAGAACTCATGTAGTGTTTTGTTGCAGGGATCCTCCAATTGGCCTTACCAGACTCCTCCATTGCACCATTTTCTGATTTAGCATCCCTGAGAGAATAAGCAATGATCCTCTTTCATTTCAAAATCTTCTTTCTGGCCCCTCCAAAAAATCTTAGGATCCTTTTGTAATATATTGTAATAGTCTTTTTGTTGTGTTCCTAGAATTATTCCTTATATACACAAAAAAATACCAAAATTTAGAGAGAGAGAGAGAGAGAGAGAGAGAGAGAGAGAGAGAGAGAGAGAGAAAGAAAGAAAGAAATGTTCATCTCACATCCAGGTTGGCTCCTGATAGGTCTGCTCTCTCCAGGTTTGAGCAGCACAGGTTTGCATAGGTGAGATTACAACGACTCAGATTTGCCATTTTAAAATTAATATAGCGCAAATCAAGCCGAGAAAGATCAGCTCCGCTAAAATTCAGACCCTGTGAATGGAAAAACATAACATGAAAAGAGAAACACCATTAACCCATGACTGAACAATTCAAAACGCATCCCCTACCTGACAGCGTAGCTCTGATTTGGTCGGCGTAGCCAGAAGAAATCGAACAAACTCCTTCCGGGAAAGTGGAGAGTGATCTTCAGGTGGATGTGAATTCTGTTTTAAAACCACAAATAAACAAACAATTAAAACCTTTACACAAATATGAAAGAAAACATGTCAAACATTCCCATTCTGTTACCTTTATGGCGACTTCTAGCTGTTCAGCCAACTGCTCTATTCCAAAGAATCGAGCTTCTTCCAGCACTCCTAAAAACATAAAAATGATTCATTAGCTAAAGAATATCACTGATGTAGGATAAAACATGATATTAGAGAACATTTACGTATTACATTTTTAAAAGCAATGTGTTATTAAATATTTATATTAAGTTATATATGCCTTATTCACTATGGTATTAACACCCTTTGATCAATTTTCTCCTCTGTGGTACACAAAAGGAGATATGCCATTTACTTTCATTTCAATTTTGAATGAATAACCCTTTAATGACATTATTTCATTTAATATGGCATTTCACAAAGATGACTAGCAAGCACAGTTCCACAAAGTGCACACGTAATGTCCTTAAAATGTGACTTAATAAACAATATCACACGGTGAAAGATTTATCCGTTGCGATTGTTAAAAAGCTTGAATATTAGTGTCATCACTGAAAATTGATACCTAATGTGTATTATTGTAACTGACTTTTCATGAAATAATTAAAGCTCCTGAGGACATAGAATATGGTGATTTTACCATGGTTAACAACATCATCTACAATTCTACCATAAATGTGCACCAAGCCCAAAACGTATTAAGCAGTAAATTAAGTAGATAAATGAAACAAGTCTTATCCATCAGAGAATTCCATAGGTGGTCTTACTCACCGAGTATGTTTATTCCTTCATTGACAATGATCTGGCCGTGCCTTAGGTAATTCAGGATGGGTTCAAAGTACTCTGGGCTGCGGTCAATAAGGTAAGACCCTCGTTCATCCTGCTTATTACCCCAAACATCTGCATAACAGAGAAAAGAATTCAACCTTTTACTCAAAGTCTGAATTAGTCAGTGTCATTATAGGTTAAACTACACATACCTTTCTCTCTAAACATGTGTGCCAGCATACAGTCAGGCTCCTTACTCACAAGAGTACTCCTTCAACAATATGAAACATGTTAAATAAATAATAAAAGATCAATGTATAACATATCAATATATTATAATTGTACGAGTAATCATTTGAACTACTTTTTTATTTATTTATATAACACTGATACATTTTAATAAAATACGTTTTCAAGCAAATATGACAGCAAACCAGCCCACATGATTACCTAGTCGTCGTAAAAAGCCGCCCACCAATATTCAGCGTTAGCCAATCGGTGTGCGAACCTGAGTTGTCATCTGATGTCTTGCTCTGGGGATCTAAAACATAAGCAGCGATACCATCACACACTGCTTTATTGTTAAACAAGATAAATCACATCTGAACTATGAAAAAGATGTAAAAACCACTCACTTATGAAAGCATCTCCCTCTGACACATATAGCACATCATCATCTCTGTAATATACACATACACAATTATTAACAATGACATTTTATCACATGACATCTTATGTGCCTGTTTCCCTTAAGAAACAAGTACAAAGCTCAACGTGATCTTTGTTTGCTCTCTTGTTTATCAATGCTGAGCTCATGGTGGTACAGAATAACACCGAGAGGTGTGATTTTCCATTATGCCCCACTGTGACAGCTCGCTCTGAAGAATTTCACAACGTCAAAACAATCTCACCTGATGAGGGCAATGTCATCTATGAGGCCACCTTTCCCATTATATAAATTACAAGCCCTTATTCCCAATTTATTGCTGGCGACTGTCAAAAGATCGGACAAAGTCCCATAAACAGCTACAACCTGCAAAAGAAATCATGGAGAAACTCATATTTGCACTACATTGGCAAGTTTTCTGGACTAATAAGGATGTTTGGTTTATTGAATATTTGCACACATAAAAAATAGTATTAAATTAACTAAAATATATAAGAAAGCATATAATACAAATAATGTAAATAAAACTATACTGCGTCATTAGTTTAAACAAGGACAATAAAATGAAAATCTTCTAAACAAGACCCATTAAAATAACAGTACTACAATAACGCTTTAATCTGGCCTTAAATCATAAACATCAAGTGCTTTATCACAACTCAAAGGGTCAGATCTACATGATATCTATTCGCCTGCTGTGTCTTTAGTAAATAAAGTGAGATAAAGGCATAGAAATGCTACATGCCTTTAACAGGACATCAGTGTCCGATCACACACTTACTGGAGTTGGGCAGGCTAAACGTGGACTGCGTGTGTACACTCACCTTGCCATTTTTGGAGGTTCCGTTGACAAAAAGCGTCACCCTGCGCATGCTTTGTTTAAACTAACTGAACGTATTGCCTGTGCGGCGAATAATAATAAATAGATCGTTAACTTATCTATGTATTAAACTAATACCTAAGTAAAAGGAGGAGGAAGAACCAACCTAGCTACATTGTATCAAGATGACGAAGCAACTGTCCAATCAAAATGCGAGCACTGCGGCGGACCTCGTAGACGGACCAATCACAGGGCACGTTTTACAGACAGGGCCTTTAGTTCGGACCAATCAGACACAATTGTGGTGTAATTTTTTGTGTTAAACTTGCCTTGTAAGAATGGAATTTTAACGGAAGGGAAATGATTATTTCACTGACTGCGAGCTGATCTGCTGCGTCTGTTCATTTTCGCACAGGAGAAGTCACAGTCTATAAACCGACTGTAAACAAACTTTGTAGGCGATATGAAATAAATTAAATCCAAAAATGTTATTTTGATTCAATAATACAATTTTTAGAAAAAATAACAAATAAAATGTTCAAATACTTTTCGATGATATGCATATTTTGTGTAGCACCTGCGTAGTGTACCTATTTCTACACTAGATGGCGGAGTAGAACACAAATATATGACAAAATCTGGCATTCCAAGAGTTCCCAATTCAAAGTCTTTGCTCATGTTATTGTTTTCCATCTGACATCTTGCATGTAGGTCAAAATTGCTTTTCCTGAATTAAGTTACAGTTTATTTCTATAACAGTTCTATGTACAAACCCTAATACACTAACACACATTTGTGACCCTGTCTGGGAAATACAGGCATAATTCTTATAATCTAATTATAAGAATAAGAGCATCAAATGGATTTCATTATGATTTTAATGTTTGAAGTGGCTTTACTCTACTAAAAATATCAAGGATATGTTTCCACAGAATGCACTTATATACTGTATATACAGAATACACTTACATACTGTAACAATAGCTGGCTTTTCCCAGGTAGGGTCATATATCACAATATATTGTTTTATTTACACATCTGAATGTATCGCGATATGAAACTCCAGGGGCGTCGCTAGACCCCTTTTACTGGGGCACGAGCCTCCGTATAAATCTGCTGTGCCCCAGTATAAATTTCAACTTTAAGTTTTAACAATGCCTTTATTTGTCAGTGTAATCATTTACATTCATAACAGTGGCAAAAACGAATATTTAACTTACTAGCTCTAGTTAAGGACAGTACATAAACAGTTTGCAGTAAATATGGCTGAGAAAACTATGTGCTTTTATTGGCAGTAAAGTTTAATGCAGTACAGTTGGTTAAAAATGAAACAGAAAATATATATTTTTTTAGATAAAATATACTCTTTATATTAGTTGGAGCCATGAAATGACTGGTTTCTTGAAATACTGTAATTGTAAATTCTTGAAAAGATGTAATTATTGATTGTTATCATTGTGTAATGAATGCAGATGTGCAAGAAAATTCTCTCTGCGTTCATAATTTCCATACAGTGCATGCAACCATGTTAATAATGTTACTTCAATGTGATTAATATAAGATACTTTAATATTTTTAAAACATAATGTTTACCTTCCCCAGTATTGTTGCACTGTAGGAATAGTGGTTTTAGCAAGGGAAGTTTGTATAGTGCATTGTGTAGCACAGTAGGTTTTTAAGAAAAAAAGGGATAGAAAAAGTAACGGGGGCCTGTGCCCCAGTAGAGAAAAAAACCTTGGGAGAAACCAGGCTCAGCCGGGAGGGCCAGATCCCCTCTGACGTGTCATAGCTGCACTCAGCAAACATCCACGAAGAACAGGGAGAGCCAACCACCCGCGACCCAGGAAGTCCCACTTGCCAAAACCGTGCAGGCCCAACCCGGTCCAACCCGCGATCGACACCAGAAAACAGAGGAACAACCAGGGTAAAACAGTAATGGCATAATGTAACTTTATTCCTCTGCTGTCCGACATCGACCACAAAACAAGACCAAACCAGACCCACACAGCCCCAACAAATGAAACCCCCCCAACCACAACCAACAAGCCCCTCCACTCCCCACAAACACCCACCCAGCAACCTCCAATCAGGGCCACTGAATGCAGCTATAACTTCAAACTGCTGTCATGTGATGTAAGTTTAGCATCAAATACCAAGTATTGTAACGTTAGCATTAATGTGACAAGTAGTCTGTCTTTTCTCTTGGGTGGTGATGGAATTGCCTGAGATGGAGCTGGGATGGTCAGTCAGTCTGCAGGTTCTCGCAGGATGATGGCACGGGATTTTCAGATGTAGCTGGCGTAATCTCTAAGTTGTAGCGCTTATTCCTCTGCTTGTCGCGGACATCGAGGCCACGGGAAAAACAAGGACCAAACACAGACCCACACAAGCCCCAACGAAATGAAACCCCCCCAACCACCACCAACGAACCCGCTCCCCTCCGCGCACAAACACCCACCCGCGCACCTTCCAAAATCAGGGGGTTGGCCACTCGATGCATCTATAACTTCAGGGGACTGCTTTCAGTGGTGATGTGGGATGGTTAGCATCAAATAACCAAGTATGGGGTGGGTAACGTCAGCATAAGTGTGACGGAGTATGCTGTCTTTGGGTGCTGTGGGTGGGTTGATGGAATTGTCCCTAAATATTGAGCTGGGAATGGTCGGGTCCTGTCGTGCAGGTTCTCCAATTATGAGACGGGATGTTCAATTTAGCTGCGTCTCTTCTGTTTGGGGATGGGCATTTGACGTGGCATGGGCTGTACTGGTGAATCAATCTCCCGACCAAGTGGAAGGGGTGGATCGGGAATGGGCATGCCCAATGCATGTGCCAAAGAGACCAATTAGCTCGTGTGTTCATAACGGTAGTTGCGATTAGTGAGCCCTTGGCTGAAATGATTGCGTCGTTTATTGTAGGGAGTTTAAATGGTAGAGGTGTGTCTGACCCTCGAATAGTATCGGGAAGGCTTTTCCAGAGTTTATATGCTACGTATGAGAAAGCTTTACCCCCTTTGGTGGATTTAGTTATTCTAGGTGTTATCAAAAGTCTGGAGTTTTGTGATCTTAGAGAGCGTGATGGGTTGTAATGTGGTAGAAGCTCTCTTAAGTAAGTAGGGGCTAAACCGTTTAAGGCTTTATAAGTGATTAAAAGAACTTTAAAATCAATACGGTACTTAATGGGTAGCCAGTGAAGGGATGATAAAATTGGGGTCGTATTTTCTTAACCTGGTTAGAACTCTGGCAGCTGCATTCTGAACTAACTGTAGTTTGTTTATTGATGATACAGGACAAGCACTAAGTAGAACATGACAATAGTCAAGTCTATGTGTTTGCCCTACTAATAAACGTAAAATGAAGCATTGATAAAATATGTCAAACAATAAGGAAGCAAGTGATAATATCCTGCTTACAGATGATTGATTCTTACATGGTGGCTACAATCTTATCTTTTGTGACAAGGCTCTTTTCCAAAAGTCCCATCATGTCTGTATATAACTGCCCACATGTTCTGCAAACACATGGACCGGTAATCATTTTTCTTGCAGATGCTGTTGACAAAATGTGTTCCAGTTTTCGGGAAGTTAGCAATTCTCTCTCTGGATTTTCATTCAGGCTTATTTGGACAAGGGCATTACAGTTATGTAATTCTACCTCCTATAGACGGTTTAAGCAGCAATAGAGAGTATGCATTGACGTCACTTTCCCACGTGCACATGTCGGGAGACTCCCTGGGACGCGCTCCCCTGGGTGGCAAAACAAACAGCAAAATGGCTGAAGAGAATAGGAGAAACAAGGAAACCGGGACTTAAACACGCCATTATTTGCTGAAATTACAAGCAGCTGGACTCAACGGTGATCCTGACGACTTCTCTATGACTTACAAAGGAATCTGGTGTTCCTGGACACTGACAGAATTGCGTTTCCTGATGGTGTTTTGATGGCGCCACCCACAGGGCGTGCTCAAGTGGTGTTCACGTAGTAAAGTGACGACACGTCCATACCCTCCATAACATAAACAAACAATAGGCTTGTTCGAGTTGACCCATACCAGCCTGCCACCGACTGGTGAGGTCTGGAGGGGCTGCAGACAAGAACATACACTTGAGGCCCACAGACAGGAACACACTCGGGAGAGCCACAGTCAGGAACAGCATGTGAGATAAAAAGAGATGTGTACATAGTCAGTCATACTAAAGCTTCTGTCTTCATCTGTGTGACTTTAAGTGACGGCATTAATAGTTAGCCTGTTTCAAGGACCAATCACACAGAGTTGTAAGGTGTATATATATGGCTGTTGGGTGTCTGGTGCCGCTAATTTTGAAATGTTTGCACGGAATGTTTGGCGGGTGTTTTCTCGTTGGCTGTGAATCTGATCTGATTGCAGTCGGCTTGAATCACTGTGTTGTTGGATGCAGTGGATGCTTTATAGTGGCTTTTTTGGCTCTCTCTGGTGATGTCTCATTCATGTGAGGAATCGTGTGCCTGTCCAATGGTGTGAAATGCATGACACGTATTCCCACAGTTATAATTGCCAGTAGGCGAGCGGGTGGTTCGACCCGGGTCTCTCTTCCTGTTTTGTGATTTCATCAGCACAGGGTGCTTCGCTTGCCCAGCGAAGTTGCTAGTCCTACTACAGCTTCGTCTGCGTCGCACGACTTGGGATAAATTGAGCATTTAGTCGCCTACACCCAATGCTCCTGTCCTGCTTCAAACGAGATGAGGGTGTGATCAATTTGATATTATTTTTCTGTTATTTTGGTTGGTGTGTGTGAGAGAGTAGCGTGTGTGTGTTTGTGGTGCGTTCTAGCTTCTTTATTGGATAAAAGTGAGTGTGTGGATAATCGTACCTTCTGTGTGTCTGGTATGAGTGGTGGTTTTTAATGAAATTGTGCGTATTATGTGTTTTGTTTTTGTTTGTGATTTTCTTCTGAAATTGAGTCATTATACATATTTTTTTATAAATTTGTCCTGTCTTAGGAGGAGGCCCGGCCTGGCTGAAGGGAAGCGTCTATCGCTCTGGTGTTGCGGTGCTTTCGTCACTGTTTTGCTTGCTGATGTTTTCTTCCACTTGTTGTGTTCGTATTAATCACACGTGTATGTGTGTTAGATGAAGTGTATATTATTGCATACCTGCATAAACGCAGGGCTTGGTTGTTAACCCTTCTGCTTGGAGTGCCATTTTAGTCAAATATATAAATCTTTTTAACTTTGTTTTGTTTTTGTAATAGTTCTTTTTGGTTTTGTTATTTTAATGTGATGTGAATCTTTCTGTTAAATTTATTTTTGTTTAGGTTGGATTTGGGTAACTTCGTGCAATAGTCCGAAGCTGGACGTTACTTTTAATAGATTTTATCGAATGGGATAATAAAGATATGTGTATTTTTCTATCCTCTGCCTTAATGTGGGAGTCGAACCTGGGTGTCCTTCAGTAAGGAGTGTTGCATTTCCTTGGGCTTAGGCTTACGGTGGCGTAGTCGGTTAAAACAGTATGTACAGATAGGGTGTATCTGAAACATTTGTTTAAACATCTGTTTATACTCTTGCCACATAAGCAACTGTGACACGCATGATTCTGGGACGGTTAATGGGTTAGTAAATCTCACTGTCAATTGTCATAAACAAGTGTCCCCCATTTAAAGATACGAGTCCTATTAACGCTATCTTGTGCAATAGTAATATTCCATTTGTGTTCCAGGTTGCTGCTGTGTATTTCTGTTCATCCGAACCCTGTGCAGAGGTTGCAGATGATGCTGATATGGGATGCCACCGCGCAACATTTCTTCAGCATTTCCACGGTATTGAGAAAACGATGTGGTCTGTGTGAGAGCTGCTCTATGTGGCTGTGGGTCATCTGGGCGAGATCCCAATCCGTGAATAAAACATCAAGTTCCATCCAGCTCTGATCTGTTTTTGAGGAACTCTTTGAAATAAAGCAGACAGATAAATAATAAATGCATATACACAGAAAAATATGAGATAGCGAAAAGAATGCAAACCCAGAGGGGAGGAGACAGAGTGAATCAGAATGAGGATAAAAGAAAAGGAAGCCAGCCAACATTTATGCTTGTTGAGAGCTTTTTCTTTTTTGAGTGATCACACTTTTTTTTGTCTGTCAGACCGTTGAACTGGAACACATACAATGAAAACCAATCCAACTGGTTTTCAATGTAGTGACTAGAATATCTGAGAAACTTTGATGCTCTCTCTTTAACAAGTAACCTAGCAACCAGCCAGAACATTCTATCATACTGGTGCTGTAGCAACCACTCACAACAGTCTATGGGTGCGTTTATATTTGGCATTAACAGACGATCACGGTGATCCGAACAAGCAGATCGGATCTTCAGACAATCAGGACACAGCGCGTTTACACTTGTCTACATCAACACGGTTGAGTGGCGCGACTCGCAAGCAGTCTCTCCTGTCAGATGCGTTGAACAGGACGATGACGGATGAGACATTTACTTTAGAAATATTCAAATGGCTTTTAAATATGTAATCTGCAGTTGTTTTGCGTGTACTCGTGGAGCTTTCAGAGAACGCACATGAACTGTTCCATTTTCTTGTGAGAATTGAAAAAAGCAACTGTCAAACACCCTTTGCGGCGACCCGTCAAAATAAAAGTACGGTTTACCACACCATCCCTCTTGATTTATGAGTATTAATGAGTATATTATTTACTTTCTACAGTAAATGTGCTATGAACGTTATAAAAATACCTTTTTAAAAATTAGAACTTCTTTTTGCTTACATTTAAGATGATATAAAAACAAAAAATATTTTATTTCTATTTTATTTTTCCCTGTATGGTTCAACGTATCTACAGCAGGTTTTTTAATATAGTTTATAAGTGAATACTGTAGTATACTGAACTATTTTTTATGTGGGCAAATGTAGTAATATTGAATAGTGAAGGACAGAAAACACAGAATTCCGAAACATGTAAACAGAAAAAAACTGAATTTTGTGAAAAAATTTAACAGATTTCTTATTGTTGTTATTATCCTTCATATTGCAAGCCATATCCCTCCGGCCCCTCATTTGGGATGTTTTTTGTGAACTGGCCCCCATGACAAACTAATTGAATAGCCATGCCGTAGGCTATACAATACACACACACACATGTGTTAGAAACCAGCTGGTATAGTGTTGCTATTCGTGTCTGTGACATGAAAACAAACAAATGATGCTGCGTTTAAAAACACCGCTGGAGCTGTGTGTGCGAGTAAAACCTGTCCGTGGCAGTCACAAATAGCCTACATGTGATGATAAAGCTGAAGTGATCAAGTAAAACATCTTGTGTTATTTGACACACATCCTCTGTTGGTTGCAAGTAATGATACTCTGTTATAAAGTGTCCACGATCATTTCGTGGGAAAATGAACGATTCAACGTCAGGGAGCAAGAGTAAACTTTCCGCTGTATTTGTCATCTGCTGTGCAGTCTGTTAGGCTTCGGACAGACGAGAGAATAATAACAGCAGGGTTTTCTGTGAAGTTTAACCGTTAAATGTAGATAACTGTCTGCATTGCGTTTACATTACAGTGAGATACGATCACAATGCGTCCTCGACTACCTCTTGATCAGGACACGCTGATCGGATAGCATTCCGATCAGAAGCGCTTTTACACTTGTCTTTTCAATGTGTATGTGGAAAACACCCAGATACATGTTAATGTCAAATATAAACGCAGCCTAACATCATGACAGCATGTTTTACATGGGCAATTACCGATTTCTTAAAGAAATTAAAAATAAAGAAATAATGAGGATTGGAAAAATTACTGACTATTTAATGATGACACAAGGGAAGGGAGGATACAGTCATCTTCTACTACATACTACTAATAATGCCTTTTACACTGAGTTTGATCTCATCTGGAGTAGACTGGGACCATCTGGAGTTGTTATCTGTGACTTTCCAGCACATAGTGGTGTCAGATCAAAGAGCAAGGAAATGATGCTTGAGTTTTAGATGGGAAAACAACATGCTCCCATCTAAAGTGTCCATAAGATAATTGTTTCTTCTTTAGCAATTCAATTAACTGAAATGACCATAGAGATTTCTGTTCCAGATGTTCTTCTGAGATTAGCATCTGGGCAACACAGTAATGCTACATAGACATGCACAGATCACTGAAATTGACTAAATATCGGAGCCCTATAATAGGGCCAAAGCAGACATTATACGTAAGGGCTGAGGGGTATCTTGCAGAAGCCACCACATATTTTCTGAAGTCGATTTTGCATTGTTTCTGAAGAAAAATATGTTTCATTTAGAAAATTGGATCATAGACAGGCTGTAATGACATTTTTTGTGATGTAAGACTGAAGAACTGTGATGATTATTTTACGAGTGATCATTTTGTAACAGAGAATGTCCTAAACCATCTTTCACAGGCAGTAGAATTTCATTAGACTAGGAGCTAAACTCTGCAGGAAAGCTCTGGGCATCGAGGGCCAGAGTGGAGAACTTAATGTAAAGTTAAGTGACTTCCCATCAAAGCCTACATTGATAATACTATTCTCTTCACTTTCCATTAAGGTTGTTTTTGTTAACATTACTAAATGCATGAACTCACCTGAACTATGTGCAATATTGTTTTTCCAGAATGTATTAATCCATGTTAAATTAATCTAGGGTGATGTTAATATTCAATTTAGTTCATGGTGCATTAACTAGTTTTAACAGTTACTACTTTTGCATTTTAAAGAGGAGGTTGGATGCAATTCACTTTTTCAACTTAGGTTAATGTGATGTAGCTGTTTGAGCATAAACAACATCTGCGAAGTTACAAAGCTCAAAGTTCACAGCAAAGGGAGATATTTTCTTTCACAGCAATTGCTTTTTAAGAGACTACAAAAGAGACAGCGGTGAAGAATAAAGGTAAAATATATTACAAATAATCTGGTTTTCAACTAAGAGTGAACACTTGTTATACTGCCACACAAGAAAAAAACAGACCTTTAAATATCATGAAATTCACAGACTTTGGAAATGAGCATGGACTAAGATTAATAAATGCAGTAGAATTATTGTTTCAATGCATTAAAGGCATGGTGGGTGATCCTGTTCAGAAACATTTTTGTCATTTTGGTTGGAAATCTCTTTACATCCTGATAGCAATCAAGAAGTATAGTGGTCAAATAATATTTTTATAATAATATTTGTGAAAGGAGTAGGACCAAAAAACGTTCGCCCAATCAAAACGTTCTGGCCGAACGCTGTGACTGGTCATGTGTACATTTTCAGCCAACTTATTTTGCATACCACTGCGCACGCAACCTGTTCACACAGACATCATACGTCATCAGCGCCGCAGCACGCTCACGTCTGCTGTGTCAATGTAAGGAGAATGGGGACAATCAGCAACAATCAAACTTTCCCGCGGAACCGACAACAAGTAAATCTACAAAATCTGAAAAAGCAGTGACGAAAAAACGTCTAGATCATGAAAGAAATGGATTTATCTTTGGGAAGAAATGGATTTAGTTTGTAATTCGTTACGTGGATTACGAAATACATTCATGTGTTTGGAGGAGGCGTGGCTTAGGACGACGAATAGAGGGTGGTATTATAATTTCTGTGCTAGCAGGCTAAAGTAAGGGCCTTTCCAAATCAACCACCCCACCTTTAAGTAACTGTTAAATACAACCTTATTCTAAAGTGTTACCAATATTACAGTAAAATAACTTTTGGGGTATCAAAATAATGCAGGCCCCATTTGAATTATGCAAAATTAAAGAAAGTTATAATATAGTAGCATAACACTATATTAATTTAGCCTGAAAATGTAATGTCCAAAAACATCTCATGCAACCCGTTAAATTGCTTTTAAATTTCCAGATGACCATTTTAGTAAAATAATCACATAAGCTATATTCACACATATTGGGATTTATAGTTCACAGTATGACTCTTTTTTGTTTGCTGAGCAGTCAAGAATAGCCTATTCATGTTTCAAATGTAAATTTTCAGCCAGATGAGTGTTCCACATGTACAGATTTCAGAAAGAAACTTTTGCTTTTCGGCGCTTCCAAAATCAAATTCCTTTATTCATATTTATACTGAATTACAAGTGCTATTCAATATAATTGTTTGAGGCTCTAGGTCGGAGTGCTTCCTCTTAGCAATAATTGAAATGTGTATTGCAGCAAAGTACATTTCAGAGAACCTTTTTGTAGTCTGCTCAATTTTGGTATGATATTTTATTTAAAAATAATAAAATTGACTTTGCATGTTTCTAGCTCGGCCATGGGCAGAATTGTCACGTGCGGTCTGAAGAACTGGGGACACTTTGATGTATAAAATTCCCAGCAGTGTTACTCCCTCACAACAAAGATAGTTAAAGAAAAAGACATATTTATCCAAACAAATTGAAGATACAAAGAGAAATTGACTCTCTGTTTAAACTGTATGAAGATGTCCAGGACTCCTGGTAAAGATCTTGAATCAGAAGCTCCACTAGGGTGCAATAAAAATATTTAACATTTGGTGATAAAAATGTATATACAGTCTGCTTCTTTGAGTTCTTTTATCTACATTTATGATGGTTTATATTTCCTACGCACAATGCCTTGTATGGATTTAAAGAGACCCAGGCACACTTTTGGCTCTGAATAAGTGAAAATGTAATCAGAAAAGGTGAAACATAAGGAAGGAGGACGTAAGGGGGAAAACCGAACAAGGTGAGAAAACAGATCTTATTATAGGTATGAGCTGGTGGATGGTAAGAGAGAAAGTGGTAGAGGCTTATTGATTCAGCTCATATTGTACTGTCAAGTTTCATTCTCCTTTATTTCATAAAGCTGTCAGATTACGTCTCTAAATCTTTTCCCCTCACACTCATTAGAAGTGAAACATTGGCAAAGCATGTTATATCTTGCTGGGACCTGGAATACGTCTGTGAAATGTAATGAATGTTTAATTCAAGATGTGAGAAAGATACATGATGAGAAAAGAAAGATGCGTGTGCATTGAGTTGCTTTTCATTTCTGTCTGCTCTCATTCAGATGGCTTTAAATTAGAATTATATTCATTAAAACATCATAAATAACCTGGGATGTTTTATTATGGTCTTATAGTTTTTTTCTGTTCATCAGATTTATAACACTGGTGTACCTCAATGGACAGTTCATGAATAGATTAGATTAGGTTTAGTATATTCTCTCTAAATGTAATCGAAATGACTCAGTGATGGTGAGATCAGTTCTCAGCTACTTTTCTAGGACTCGTGCAAGAATGTTTCAAAACCTATATTGATAGTTCCTAAACAAAAGGATTAATTCAATATTTTAATATAAACTTTTGCAAAGTATGTCAATTTTTTATTCTGTTTTGATAATCAGCTGATTCTCGATGCTTTAAAAATCTTAGACAAGTGCAATAGGATTTAAAGTGTGTAAACAAATTAAATGCAAGACATAGAGAGGTAAAGATCATTTTAATTCAATTGACAAAAACATCAACATATGTTTAATATAAACTTTGGTAATTTGTATATGTACACTGTTACTATATATCCTATGATGTCAATAATGTACAAATGCTAAAATCTCATATTTCTAAATGATCCCAATTTTAATTTAATTTCTAAAAACTATATAGCCTATCACATTCGTATGTCCTGCACATTAAGTCGTGCGTGTGAATGTAAAAAAGCATTTGACACAGTCACCGATACATGTGTTCAAGTCTTTACTCTGTAGGGGTTTATTTGAAAACAAAAGTGCTAAACAGCTGACCTCAGGCTCAGACACACATATATTGGTCAACCAAATATATCAGGAATAAATGAAAAAGCATATTGATTCACATAAACACATCAACGCTATTTCAAAGCTAAAGGTGAAGCTGTTGAAATACAGGCCCACATTCTCACACAGCAATAAATGATAAAAGAATACACATTGGAAGAAAATATTGAGAAAGAAAGAGAGGGAGGAAAACTACTGAAACTCACCATATTTACTCAATAAACGTCATTGTAAATGGTTTCTGGCTGTTTGAGCTTTTCATGATTGCAATGTTTAAAGGCAACATGTTCATGCCTTTTATTCTGTAGAAACTCCAACAATGTTTGGACCTCTCAACCTAGCTTTGCATAAATGTCTATTTAAAGCCAGACTAATTCAGACCCTAAAATCAAAGTGATGCATTTCAGAAAAACAATTCATCTCAAGGTCCTTCATGTTTTCCCCCGTCTGACTCTTGATTGCATTTGTGCTCAATTTTGTCTTGGTTTTAAATGAAGAGGAAAAGGGGTTGGATCTCAAGACCGGTAAATACCACAACTGCGGGAAAATCACTTTTTTGTGCCATTGAATTGCCTGATTTATTTGCTTACATTGTTTCAAATGCGATTAAAAATGTATTCCTAATTCAATTGATAACCCAGTACACTTTCTTAAAAGAAATTCCACATCAGTATTTTAATAGAAAAGGACAAAAAAATAAGAACAGCATAATTCATAAGAATAATGATTAATGTAGCAGTAGTGCACGCCAAGTGCCAATTTACTTCTATATAGTAAATACTACAACAGTGACCAGTGACTAGATCATAACTTCAAATAACGTGAATATTTCATACTTGTTGTGAATTGATATCTGTAGGGTGCTTCAATGTTAATATACTTATCAGTAGTGATATCATGATGCTTTGACCACACACTTAAATTGACATATTTTACAAATATTACTTATAACATGCACAATGTTTATGATTGAAACCACAGTCATGTGACAGTGTGAATTCAGAACGTAGTTTAATTATGTTATTAACTTGAATACCTGCCAAATAAAGTGTTAAAAAACTGTTTCCATAAATTGATGTTCTGCACAAATCACACTTAAAACAGATCAACAAATGAACAAAATGTGTATATCATAGCATACTTATTGGTTTAAAATGCAGACATTCTGATCACAGTCAATGACAGAATGTAATGCGTATACAGTCCAGATACTGGTAACTACATTTTTAATGTACAGTAACCATATTAGAAATCTACATATTATACACACAATGCTTGTTCTGCCGTACTTTAATGTACAACAAAAGTACACTTTTGTGGACATTGGTTTATTACCAAATTAATAATTTTTACCTTTATCTGAACCATGATAACAAAAAGAGGACTCTGTTCATTTTGTTATTACAGGTTTTAGCATATTCCAGAAAGAATAGGGTCAGTTGCATTCAGAACATCAATATACAGATCTCTATAGACCAACATGTTAAATCTAACATAGTCAATCAGTCTCCATCTATGCACACTCTTAAAAAAAGGTGCTATAAAAGGTTCTTCACAGTCACGCCATAGGCAGCTTTCACACCGGGTTGTTACAGGATCGAAACTAGAAATAAGGAGGACTCAGAGCCAAAATCTCGAATGATATTTTGCAGTGTTACATATCACAAAGGCCACAAAGGCGACAGGTAAATGCAGATAACATCATCTTTTTGTACATTTATGTCTTGTAACTCTTCTAAATAATGTTGTGTGGCATGCGTTTAGCCAGTCAACATACACTTGTATCGCTGGTGGGTTCTTTTTTCTGGATCAGTTGCACCAACAGTTAACTACGAAAAAAATCATCCGATGTGAATCTTTGGATTCCCAAAGAACCATTCACTCGAAGGTTCTAACAAGAACCATTTGATTCTTGACGCACCTTCATTTTTAAGAGTGCGGTGGTTAAAACATTTACTGAGAATTGCTTTTAAGCCCAGCTAGAATAAACCTTTCCTTAACGTGTTGAAGAACTTCAGAACATCTTGTGACAAATCAACATAATGCAAAAACAGGATTTTGGCAGTGTTATCCAGCGATTTTGTGAAATTCAAACAAATCTCAAGACACCGGACACTGTTTATACAATGTCTTTCTGTTCGAAACTGTTTTTCTTGTGTGGCTGATAGGCATTGATGCAGACTGAGCCGGTACTCAGGACGGATGCCTTTGTAACGTCCGTGCTGACAGTGGACAGCGAGAAGCTCTCGTAACTCTCAGACGGTCCCCAGCAACGGCATCCATTAAGCAGCGATTTCAGCTCCTTCTGGAAGTTACTGTTTAGGAACCCATAGATCACAGGGTTAACGCATGTTGACGCCATGGCAGTGAGGTGGCAAGCTGAGAAAATAGTGTCATGCAGGCACATCGGCATTGCCTCGTGGTTCCAGTCGAAAACTGTATTGAACACATTAAGTGGCAACCAACACAGCGTGAACGCCGCTACGATTGAGGCTAGCATGGCGTTGACTCTCTTTGAGCCTTTGGCCTTTTTGTGCCGTTCACCTCGAGCTCTCTCAACCATGTCTTTGCGGTGACTGAGGCGCAGGAATATTCGGACGTAGCACACTAGAATGAGCGCTAACGGTAGACAGTACTGGAAAAGCAGTAGCGACGTAGTATAAACTAGCCTGTAACCGCCAGACGGCCACTGCTCGATACAGATAAACTGATCACTGAAGGGGTTGAACGGAGGACTGAGGTTGTGCAGGGGCGAGATCGTGAGGACTTGAAACGAAAGGAAGGGAAGGGAGATAAAAATCGCAATAATCCAAATAAGCGCTACAGCCAGATAAGAGTGTCTGACGACGGGGCTTCCATCCAGTGGGGTGAATGATGAGCTGGTGCCTCTCCAGGGCGATGAGAACCATTGAGAAGATTGAAACCGTCACTGACGTACACTGGACGAACGGCGTCACCTTGCACAAAGTTTCACCCAAAATCCATCGATCCATAAGCGTGTAGATAATGGTGACTGGCAAACACACCAGGCAAACAAGGATGTCGGCGCACGAGAGATTTACGATGAAAATGTTGGTCACGTTACGCATCTCTTTCTGTCGTGTGATTACTAAGACTAGGCAAGTGTTGCCCACCAAGCCCACTGCTAGCATTGCGCTGTAAGCGATGATGAGGAAAGTTGTACTGCTGAGGGATGTCAGACACTCTTCCTGGTCCCAGAGTGAATCTTCTAATAACCAAGCCTTAGAGCTGTTGTTCGGATGAGACCTTTCCATCGCTATTAGTTAGCTACAAGCAAACTGATTTTTATTTGTTTTCGGTTTTCTGTAGTTGCTCTTTAAAAGTGTGTTGGCTGATGTGAGAAACTCTTGCTGGGGTTAGCAAATAAACTCCAGCGTGGTGGTAAAGAAGAATTTTCCAATATGTGGTTGTTTTCCCCGAAACCAGTTTTATTTGTTCCAAAATTGCTTCATCCTGTTTTGGCTAACAGAACTGAAGATCTGTGAAACCTGCTGAGAGAAAATAAAGATCTCAAGTTCATTCTGAAACATTACATGGATTAAATAAAAACATACAAACACATTTATAAATAGAAACACCTGTTTAAAGCATAAAGCTAAGTCAACATGTCCCCTCGGATTATTTTTCTGTCAAACCTTAGAGCTTGTTACATAACACACTAAATGCAGTTCTAAATGGAGGTTCGGCCAGAGCCTAAACATTCTGTCCTGTCAATCATCATTATTTAGAGTGTATTTTGGCAGCAGTCTCCACACTACCCCAAAGTCAACTCTTCCGGCATCCACCATCCACCCCATCTCCTACAACGTTGCTCTTATTTTTCCTCTGTGCAGGTCTCAAAAAAGATGTTCAACATTTTTATATGTTATGTGTTTTTAACACATTATGAGTCAATTTGTAGTAAATATATAAAACAATAAAAAACACAAAAAACACACAATGTGTTGTCCTTAATGTCCTTAACTTCTGTTCAAGGACAGATTGTGTTGTTTTTGAAGGTCTGATGTCACTTCTTTAAATTATAGTGAGTCGTATACCTGTTTGAGAAACGACATCTGCCAAGTCGCAACGCTCAAAGTTCACAGAAAAGAAAGACATTTTCTTTAACAGAAATCACTTTTTAAAGACTACAATGAATGGCTCCTTGGAACTACAATAAACTATATCCTGGGTTAGTGACATCATGAATCCCAAAATTTACATTGACCCTGCCCCCTGGAACATGGATAGGGTAATGGGCGGGACATCTCAGCACACACTCTAAGCAGTAGACCATCACAAAAGACTGGCTCAGCTTGACCAATCAATCAATCGTTTCGGAAGGAGGTTACCTTCATAGAACTCAAAAGCCTGCTTTCTGAGAATCTGAAAATGTTTTCTGAAAAATAGTTGAAATAGGACCCCTTTAACCCAACGGTGTGTGCCCTTTGGTCATGTCTCATCTTGCATAGGGCACCAAGTAACCCAGAAGTGCCTCTGATGTCCCTTCACAATGAAAAGTGCATGACACTCAGAAATCACATTTAATCAGAATAAACCAGAAAACGAATTTCTTCGAGTGATGTAAAATCAATGAGAATATACACTCCAAACACACAAGAAAACAAAATGCTTGAATTACAATGCTTTGAAACAATGCTTGACTTAACCTTTTTTCACCAATGATGTATATAAGTGTCTACTTAGACTGAAGTTGTTCTTGTGTGCATTTTGGGCTTTTTATAATGAGACACAGTGTATAATAAATGTATTATACTGCCGTAATATCAAAGTCTCTATATAGGTTTCTCAAGCCTGAGGATTGTGTGATTTTGCATGAGGCAGAATAGCAACCATGGTGACGGCAATCCTTCTCACATGAGACTAAGAACATTTTCCTTATTGAACAGAACCAGTACTAGACCAGTACCAGACTATTTACTATATAAATTTGCTGGAATGCAGAAGAGCAACGGAAGAAAAGCAGCGCTTGTTCTTGTTATCTCTCTCTCTCTATCTCTCTCTCCATCTGTTTCGCTCTTATCTTCCATCCTCTGATGGTTTTTGATGATATCTCAAAGCCTGAACTGTGCTCTGGGGTAGTACATTAACAGCCAGTGAGCCTGCACATAGTGCAGATGATGAATAACCCAGTCCATGTTTGAGAAAGTTTAAGAATGGGTGAGAATCTAATTCTGAACAAAATCCTGCTGCTTTAAATCCATCTAAATGTACTAACTTGTACTTATAGAATATAAGTAAATCCTTAAAGGGGTCAAATGGCGCGAACAGGTGTTTTTCTGTGTCTTTGGTGTGTTATAAGTTGCTCATGCATGTATTAGACATGTAAAATGGCAAAAATTAAAGTGTCGTAACAAAAGATGCGTTCTATCTAAAAGTAACCACACCCCCACAAATCTACGTCAGTTCGTGGTATGAGTTGACCACCCAAATGTATACGCAAGTCAGTACTGTCAGTGCAATTGCTTTGGAACCTTATGTTCCAAATATGGTAGGCGATACATTTCCGTCACACGCTTGCAGTATTCGACCAATCACTACGCACTGGTTAACTGGCCAATAATAGCACACCTCGCTTTTCAGAGTGATGAGCTTTGTAAAAAATCTGCGCGTTTCAGAGAGGCGGGGCAAAGAGGAGATACAAACAAGCACGGTATGTGGAAAATACAGCGTTTTTTAACCTTAAATCGTGTATACACATTGCTGACATTCAGAATGAGCAACAGCCAATCATACTGTGAGAGCAGGGGACATGGGGTTATGAGCGTGAGTTTTGAATGAATAAAATGTCACGTTGCTATGAGCGGTTATGTAGTACCTGAACCAAGATTTGCATCAATTGTAAATAAAAAGAAAACAGTGAATAGTGTATGGAATCACACCCTAAAGTAAGTTTGTTTTTTCTTTAAGAATTGAACTAATGCTCTACCAGCCAAAGATTAAACCGAATGTGTCCCACAAAAATAAATTAACAGTGTCATTTTGAATTAAACAAAATGCCAGATTGTGGCGAACCACATTTATTGCACTCCACAAGATGACATTTAACACTACACTTATGCCTTTGCGTTTTATTTACAATCCTACAAGAACAGAGAATCAAAGATAATTCCCCAAAGACAAGAACATCTTTCATCGTTTATTTCTCCTCATGTCGCTTTTATTTAAAAAAAATCCCCATACATTTCTATATCTCTGTTTGAGGTCAGGCAATGCTGATATCATGTATTGTAATTATTTCTGATTTATTTCTGACATTGTAGGATATGATCTAAACTTCTGTCACAACAAAGGCACAAACAACAAATTGATTTATTTTCTTACATATGTATGCAAATCTGGCAACTGCGAAAACACAGCCCAATATTTAATAATGAACGCAAGTTGCCTGGTGCCCCATCTAGCAGACTTCCGAATGCAAAATTCCAGAAAATTGTACATCGTCGCTCTGTCAATACAATCCAGACATCTAAATCATCCCTTTAAAATGCAAACTGTGCTCTACTATAACATCAATCTGCATATGCGCTTGCATTGGTTCATTATCATTTGATTACATCTGCCATAATCAATTTAAATGTACAGAAAAGTAGAGAATTTTTTTAGTGAATTCATCCCATAAACCGACACTGTCACTTCACATCCATCTAAATAGAGTCAGCTTAACTAGCAGTGTAATTCAAATAGATTCTAAGCTTCGTTGAGTTTAACAAGCAACAGTCAATCACTTACTAAGACTAAGCCCAGATGTGTCGTAATGAAGCTTATTATGGCCTCAGTTCCCTCCGTCTCTAACTGATTCTCCCAAAAGGGTGCTGATCATTTTCAATTAGGAGACCAGACTTTGCCAATGAATCTCCTGGGTGATGCAATGAAGCAGAGACACTCTGTTCAATATTCTGAGACAAATTGTACCTCATACACCATTGATTTTACACAGAGCGGTTCAAACCTGGACTGCATCTCATTCCCAGAGCCATGGAAAAGACACATCATACGAAAAGTTGTTGCTTCTAGACTGCAATGCAAACGTCTCCTGCTACTCGTGATATTTTTTTAGTTTTTAGAAGAGATCTCAATATTGTCTAAAACTGGATTCAGATGCCGCCAAAAGTCATAGATTCTACAGTATGAACTCATAACTTTACATTTACTTCATCAGTTATTTGTCAAAGGCTAGTATTTACTTCAGTTACAGGATATTGTTATATATTAAAATTTTCTGAATTTTTTATAGATATTTATATATAGAAAGAGAATGACTAAACTAAAAGACTATCATTATGGTACTATAAGAAAATCACATCATTAGCTGCGGAAACTATTATTTGTGAAAGACATTACTGCAATATTGCATCCTGTATTTTATAATAATAAAAATAAAAATCGCATCGTGATTTTGATCCTGTCATTTTGTGTTCGTCAGCTAAATTTGGATATGGCTATGTTTGTTGAATGTCCCCTCAACTTTCAAGTTGACAATCTGAAGAGAAAGACAGATTTAAGACAACTCGACTTGTTTTGAAGTGCATCTAAAATGGTCGCTTATCATTTGGGGCTTTGCTGGTGCAGTAGCTAAAGCAGCAGGTCCCTGATGTTATAGATTTCAGAAGTGCAGGTATGAATATTTAAGAGGCTCTGCATGGGCTCCTGATGAATATGAAAGTGGAAGTAATGCTGAAGCTCAGAGTTCTCGCAAGTTGCCACAAAGCGATGCCTTTCTTTTTCAAATTTCACAGTGTCTGGTGAATATTAAAGAAGAGAGAGGGGGTGAGAAAGAGAGAGAGAGAGAGGAAGCATGCACAAAAAAGTATGGCTGCCTGTGAAAGTAGAATTTTAAGGTATCATAGGATCCAAAAATGGAGACAATTGAATTATGTTTGTGTTTACATAATATATGTCTGTGTACTGTCCATATTCATTTTGTATTTATAAAAGGCACCTGCTATTTGCACTATGTTTAAATAGCAGTAGGTTATTTTTACACTGAGTGAAAATAGAAGCATTTCTTAGCGATGTGCAATTTACACTAACCGAAAATAGCTGTACTTACTTTGGATTAAGTAGAAATAGTAGTTAGATGCTATAGGTACTTATAAGTAGTTGCCAATAACGTTATTATTTGCACATCAGTATTGTTGTGCATAAACATTATGCAATAATAACAGATTAAAATCATTACATTTATAAAGACATTGAGACAAAAATCCATACACCAACCCCTAACCTTATCCAAAAACTTTATGAATAAAAATGAATTTTAAGTCCTAAATCAATTTTATTGAAAACAAATGCCTTTATGATCTGCAATGTGAAAGAAAAGGGTAAATGAGCTTTTTCAGCGAGAGGAGGATAAGAACCCTGGTCTCCAGTGCCAGAGCTATACAGATTTTACACCTTACGCCACTGCAGTCACTGTTTAAAATGGCGTCGTTCTTACACTTTCTCTATTCCAATCACAAATTGGGGGGCGGAGTTAGTCCAAACAGTCCCATTTGCTATTTGTACTCAGTGTAAATAGACATTCATACATGCATGTATTAAAAAAAAGATTTTTAATAAAAAAATACATATAAATATATTTCCTAAATTCTGTATGTATACATGTATGTTTATGTGTATGTTTATATAAACACAAAATTAATATGCACAGTACACATATTTTGTAAACATTTTTATTTTGTATGCGATTAATTGGGATTTATCAGCCCTACAAACATTTTTTGTTATTTATTTCATTGAGTACTGAGAAGAATTAATGACAGTTAAATGTGATTCAAAATGTTCCCAATGTTTTTCTTGTATCTGTCCTTTTTGTGCTATTACCTTAGCAATAGGGCTGGGTAAAAAATATCGATTCTTCGATTTTAATCGATTTTCAATTTTACGAAACAATATCGATTCGGGAAATCCCGAATCGATTCTTAATGCGTGTGCTTTACTTCAAGGGTATCTGACTGTATTTCGCCCATCTTCCTGTAGATGTCGCAATCAGACGTGCTGATACAATTAAACAAAATAAATTCAAATAAAAAGTGGGAGAGGGAGAAAGGATCATGGCGGAAGCTCACGGTAGCCAAGAATTTACCCCAGCGCCGGCTAAATTAAAGTCAGATGTTGGAAGCACTTTATGTTTAAAGGCAATGACGGCAAAGGTGAGGTCAACAAAACAACTGTTGTTTGCAAGTTGTGCCCGCAAGAGCTGCGATTTTGCAACAATACCACAAACTTACGAAACCACCTGTCGAGGCGTCACCCCGAGGCGATATCTAGTTCATGCGATTCGGGTCAGCAACGGCTAGACGTTGCTTTTGCCTGCAAATTACAATCAGATTCACCTCGCGCGAAGAAAATTACTGATGCTATATTGATGATGATTTGCAAGGATTTACGCCCTTACGCGATAGTTGAAAACGAGGGATTTCACAATCTCATCAGTGTTTTGGAGCCCAGATACGCGATGGTGACACGAAAGTACCTCAGTGAAAAGGCAATACCGAAAAAGTATGCCGAGGTTAAGATCAATGTCGCAGCATCTCTCCAGTCAGCAGAAAGAGTTGCCCTTACCTGTGACGGCTGGACCTCCAGGGCGACTGACTCGTATGTCACCATAACATGTCACTATATCACAAGCGACTGGACACTCGCGTCGCATGTTTTGCAAACCCGGGCTGTCCACACCAGCCACACAGCAAGTAACATCGCAGCATTGTTGAACGAGGCCTTAATTGAATGGAACATTGCTGAGAAAGAACCGGCTCTCGTAACCGACAATGCAGCAAACATGGTCCGTGCGGCGGCGCTAATGAATGTGCTTCACCTTGGTTGCTACGCGCATACGCTGAATTTAGCGTCGCAAGCGGCACTCAAACTCCCTAAAATGGCCCAGTTGCTTGGCAAAATCAGACGAATCACTGGCTTCTTTCATCGAAGCAGCATTGCCAGCCATATTCTGAAAGTCAAACAAAAGCTACTAGATCTACCCTCACATAAGCTGAAGACTGACGTTGTAACTCGATGGAACAGCGCATTGGAGATGCTAGAGCGGTTCCTGGAGCAACAGCCAGCTATATCTGCAGCGCTGCTCTCACCTGAAGTTCGTAGAAGTGAGAAAGATATCTTCACTTTGTCAGAGACAGACATAACTACTGCAGAAGATGTATTGAAAGCTCTGAATCCCATGAAAGCTGCCACACTAGCCATGTCTGAAGAGTGCACACCAACTTTATCAGTTATTGGTCCTCTGCATGCACAGCTGTTACAGGAGATGAATATTGGACCCAGCGACTCCACAATCATCAAGGACTTAAAATCCACTATACATGACAACCTAATGTCAAGGTATGTTTACAGAACTATTATTCAGTAGTAGTGTTTATTTAAAGACCCTATATAAATTAAATATAGATTACATATTTTAAATAAATGTACAAAGATAACTAAACTAAAGTTCAATGTCATCAGCAAACACTTTGAAATACATTATTATGTGAATAAGAATTTTGTGTATGGATGTATAACTGCACATGACAAAACTTAATTGAAATTTGTTGAATCTCCTTTAGATATCATGGCCTGAAGGAAACGTTGTATACAGCTTCAGCATTAGATCCTCGTTTTAAGGCCCTTCCCTTTTTGTCTGAAGAGGACCGTGACAACACATTTTCAAGACTGATGAGGGAGATTGTTAGTCTGGACCAAAGGAAAATACAGAACGTAAGCATAGAATGAAAACTGTGCTTTTGGTATATTTTGATCAGAACTTCCAAATTGAATTCCCCTTGTGATCCTTTATTCTTAATATATTTTAAATGTAATTTGTATTTGTTTCATATTTAAGCAGCAAGAAAGTGACAGTGCTTGTGTGGAAGACACTGTGCCTGTTCACCAGAACGCCACCTCCCTGGGTCCTCATGATGAGGTGGGAGATGCAGAAGACCCGACAGCAGCCAAGAAGACAAAGATGTCTGCACTGATGGGTCTCCTTGGAGCAGCCTACAAAACAGCAGCTCCAGCATCAAAGAAAACTGTGACTGAAATGGCAAAAGAGGAAGTGGCAAGGTACAGGGAAGCCAAGCCTGTCATACTCTCTGAAAACCCACTAATCTGGTGGAAGATGCATGCAGAAGAGTATCCTCTTTTAACCCACCAAGCAAAGAGGTATCTCTGTGTGCCGGGAACAAGTGTTCCTGCTGAGCGAGTTTTTTCAACTGCTGGTGATATTATCACAGCACAAAGAAGCTGCCTTAGGTCAGACCATGTTGATCAGCTACTTTTTTTGCAGAAAAATCTGGCAATCAAAAAATGAGTTAGTGCTAGTAAAGAAATTTTTGTTTTTTGGACAGTTACTATGTTTAATATGCACAATGTCCAGAAAAAAGGTTTTATGGGCCTGTTTTGAATGTTAGAATGAATCTGTTATATTTTGTTATAAATTTAACTTTTAAAATAAAAAGTTAAAATCTGAATGTAGGTTACTTGTTGTTTGGTTACCCCAAGTAAAAATAAAAAATTATTCCAAACATAATTGTGTGGGCTCTACTGTCAATTAATATGTGTATTTATTTAACTAATGTAAGAGAATAAGAGTTTCAGTTACCAGCATGTATACTTAAATGTGGATTCCATGCCTGCAAAACTAGCATTTTATTGTACGTACTGATAACTAATCGATATTGAATCGAATCGAATCGAAATCGAAATCGAATCGAATCGAAACCATAAATATGAGAATCGAATCGAATCGCCAATTTGGTCCCAAAACCCAGCCCTACTTAGCAACATATTAACATCAAACACAATCTGCCTGCCTAGACTTGAAAAAAAAACCTGTAAAAAAGGTAATATTGTTCATGTTTTTTTTTGCGCCCAGCATGTAAATTTGTAGTCTTTTACTATCATTTGACTTTTTATCTGTAATTTGACATTTCATTTTGACATTTGTTACAGTATTTCAATATTTCAAATATAAAAATTCTGTAAAACTAACAAATTACTGTACTGTTTTTTTCAGGGGGTCTTATCTGCAACTGATGAGGTTCTATATTGGTTAGGATGTTACTTATGTAGCCATGTAAGCCAGCTTTTGAACCACAGCTTTTAGCTTAGCAAAACAATTCATTACTGCATGCTAAACATGCAACAACGTGCAGATTTTGGAAATACTCAATATGACGCTATCGAGCTTCACAAACTAGCGCATTAGCATGCATTACACAGCGAGTGCCTATATTTATGACAGAACTCGCCAATAGCAAGCACACACTGTCATAGCAGGGGGTTCCAAGATGAGCTTTTGCTTTGATAGTTGATACAGTGATCCAGTGAAATAAAAACAACCCATTAACATGCATGTTTTATTCAAGTTAATGAACAGTGACGTGAAATGGCGTGGAGTGCAAACAGAAATTCATTAATGGTTTTATTGTCAAAATGGGAAATCATGCCCTACATTCAAATGCATAAAAAATGATCATGCTGTGAATTTAATTGAAAGAAAAACAGGATGAGTTTTAAAGCTGAAGTGTGTAATATGTGCACCACTATTGACAGTAAACATAACAGTGAATGATTGTATTCAAACAGGTTTCCCAAACGCTTCCCCTGACACGGCTAAAACAAATATTATCGTTAGTTTTAGATGTAATGTAATATGTATACACGATTTAAGGTTCAAACACACTATATTTTCCACATACGGTGCATGTTTGTATCGCCACTTTGCCCCGCCTCTCTGCAACACGCAGATTTTTTACAACACTCACCTCTGAAAAGCGATGTGTGCTATTATTGGCCAGTTAACCAGTGAGTAGTGATTGGTCGAATACTGCAAGCATGTGATGAAAATGTAGCGCTTCTTACTATATTTGGAACATCAGGTTCCAAAGCAATTGTACTGACATGTACGCCCACCTTACTTGCGTATACATTTGGGCGGTCTTAGTCAAATCATACCACGAACTGACGTAGATTTGTGGGGGTGTGGTTACACGAGGCGTTTCAGGCAGGTCTGGGAGAGCATTTGCTTTTAGATAGAATGCATCTTTTGTTCCGACACTTAAATTTGTGCGATTTAACATGTCTAATACATGCATGGGCAACTTATAACACACCAAAGATACAGAAATAACGTATTGGCGCCATATGACCCCTTTAAACTCACAACATGGTTTTGCAAATTTTAGGCTGGCGTGCGTTTCCCGAACAACGACGCAACTCACTGCTTGACAAACATAGTGAATTGGAAGAGGAAAATAAAATTTGTAGTTATGACTTTGTGCGTGTTGCGTGCGTGCAACTTCCAAGTTGGTTCAGCAGTATAGTTGATGACGTCACACAGGTGGTGGAGTAATAACGTCTACTAAAAATTATGTTCAGATCAAAAGAATGTCAATTTATTGCTGTAAATACCGTACGTTGCATTTAAAGACAATTTTTGTAATCATATTTTTTTTCTCTGTTGTTGTATTTTAAAATGTTTCATTCATTCGCAAGTTTCATACTACATCACTCCGCCCAGGGATCCCCCAGGGTCCTAGAGCCCATAAGGCTGCTCACGTGTGCACTTTTCAAAAACAGCGCTTAAATTTCTTTGACAAACTAAAAGACATCAAATTTAATTTCTACATATTTAGAATTATTGATATAGACTGCATGTTGGTTGCTTATTTCGCTCAAAAGGTATGGAAGTCAAGTAACATGTCATAATAATACGGAACCAAGGGCTGTAGTTCCAGCCACGTAACTTTTCAAAGCTGTTTGTGATTGTACATTGTAACGATGGTCTCGGGAAACACTTGAATCGTTAAACTATGCAGGTACGAGTCACGATGGATCTTGCGACCATAGTTCCATGCTTTTGGGAAATGCACTCCTGTTTAGGCCCCTCAATATGTGCTTTCTCTAAAACAGAGATGTTTTGAATAGCACCACGGTGTTTACATTTTTTGAATAAATTACTTATATGCCTGCATATTAAGCTCGTATTGAAAATATTTACCACAAATAAATTTCTGGTTGTTATTATTTTACTGGCTATTGCCAATTCCTTTGAAAATAAAGAAGCCTGTTAATAGGTAATCTTAAATAGGTTGGATTTAGTAAGGAAACTTAAAGGCTGCATACAAATCTCCTATTTTTCCCAAATCTGTACATTTCATCATTATAAAAGAGAGCGAGAGAGAAAAGAAACATAACAAACCAGTTTAAGATCAGCTTCAGAGAGGCAACCATCAGCTGAATACACAAAAGATGAAAGGAGGGTCATGGAGACCACCTGCACGTTATCAACCATTTCCTCTTTTAGAGCTGGTTTACAGAGATACACTAATAGCAAGTATTCTTTTATTCATGTCTGCACACATCGCAAGGATATTGATACTCCTAAAACCCACAAACATCTCTCCAATGCCATGCATCAAATAGGTATCTTCCAGTTGATTTGAATTGTGCCATTTGTCAAGCCCTTGTCTTAAATCCTTTGAGATCTCAGGAAAACAATAGTACCCGTATGGAAACTGTATTTAATATGATTTTTTATAGGTTGAGAGGGATTCGATGAGAGAAATTAAATCACAGAGGTATCAATAGTGAACATAGGCACGTTAAATAAAGAAATGTTAAGATGAGTTGTGACTGTGTTCATACGCTCTAAGACAGATTTCAGGCTCTAAAATCATGTGTCACAGACGTGTACCACATGATGTGAGAAGACAAATGTTGGCACCTGTTATGTGAGACATTATGTCCTGTGTAAATGTCTACCTTCAAAACTAATATGTCATTTATATCAAATATTACATAAGTAGCAATAATCTTACAAGATAAATTGTTCAGTGTCATCCTTGCCAGCGTTTATTTGATCTGATTCGGTCTTAAACTAATGAGGGAAAAATAGCTCACATTAGCCCCTTTGCTGTTTTTGCACCAGGGGTGGGCTTGTTTTTCACACCACTTGTTTATAACTTCATGCTTCTTTTATGTAACTGGTGGCTTTAGTCTCTGTGTCTCTAGCTGGTGATAATGGGCAGAGTTGAGTGTGAAATTTTCTATTTCAATAACAGTTGCCTGTTTCTGACTTTTTTCGTCCGTGTTTTTTTTTATAGTGAAATCCTTCTTTTAAGATTTTGTATTAAAGGAGCTTTTATACTGATGCCCAGAGTAAAAAGGTGAAGATTTTTTGGATGATAATGATTCAATTTTTATGTAATCGATTATTTTGGAGAGATTCATCTTTCATTTGTATTGGTGTCTTTCATATAACACTGCCATAATGATCAAATACACACCAAATAAGATGCTGACAATTGAAAACTCACATATGATGTTTTTTGCACATGAAGAGTGCCAACACAAACGTGCAAAGGCATTTGCAAATACATTTGTTTATAATTCGTGATACAAATCTAACATTAGCTCAAACCCTTCTGCGTTTTTGTCATTTCCAGTGTTGTTTCCTATACTCAAACCTGGCTTAAATACACGGGTCACGAAGTTAAATGATCAAAACAATCATATAGACGCGATCACCAGTGCACCGTCCATCCGATCTGAACTAAAAACCACTGGCATCTCCAACATCAGATGCCACTAAAAAGTATTGAACAATTTTCAGACCTCTCTCGCTATTTTTGAACCATACAACAAAGGTAATAAATCGCAATTGCACGGAGTTAAAGACTGTCGTTTATATTATATCATTTAAAAACAGGCTGTCATCAAACCCTGAATCCTTACATAAGTTTCACTACACATCATCTGTCCAATTCAAGCATCGCGCACAGCTCATCTTCCTCGCTCTTACCGTCTACTCCTCGCACAAATCCTCCGCTGTGATGGCTGGAACCGTCGGTGTTTTCTCTCCAGTGAGAGGGTAACTGGTGGTTTGAGGAGGTGAGGTTATCAAGCAGACTTAAGGCGACGGAAGGAGGTGCTTTACAGATATTGAGCGCTGGATGAAACGCACGCGCGCGCACGGACGCAGCGGAATATGAAATGGAACTCTTGTGCTGAGTTGGCATTGGCTACGTGTATAGCAAGTGAAAACAATCTAATTCTTTATTAAAACACAGTTTATAAACATTCATATTAAAACTGTAACCCTGTTCTCCTCTTAATTATTTCATTAGGCTATCAATTGCGCATATATATCCAACATTTCTTAATATTTTCCCAACACTCTCTGCATTAATGCTCGTGTCATAAAAACAAAAGAAACTTAGAAAATAAAGAAATCTTGCGAGTAAAATATGGATACACGCATAAACACTAAAAAAAGTGTGCAGTCTTCAGATGTTTGTGTTTACAGTATTCAGGGATATACTTGGGTTTTCTAAGACCACAGGCAAAAATGAATCCATGTGAGCTATCAGAGTAAAGAGTGCAAAACAGAACATGAAGGTCAAGTTCGACTTGTTTCTTAAGAAGGAACTGACCGTTATTTGGAAGGAGACTCCACAAATATTTTATTAGCTGACAATTACTTATGAGGATAAAAGACCAAATCGATTCATTTATGTTGCATTGTGGGTAAAACCCTGATGCTGCATTTGTAGTGTAGACCAATAGGACAGGGTTTATTTTGTTGCAGTTTCAATCAATTATTTGATTTGTATAAAATAAGCATGGAAAAACGTGCGTGTATGTTGAATAAACCAAGGTTTATGTAACACAGCAATCAAATGATTCAGTGAACTGTGCGCTTTAAACTCACAGTGTGAAAATACAGTCTGTTTATTTTATAGTTGACTTTAACGGTTGGTTTTATGAGCTCATCACTTATACTAAAGCACTGGCTTTCTAACATAAGGATTGGCTTCATAAAGTCTTGCCTTATTCACAACTCAGACTTGGTATATTCACCCTTGTACTTAATAAATCTCAATTAAAGAACTGAATTAAAATCCATTAATAGATCTTAATTTAGAATACAATCTTAATCTACCCTTTGCTATAATAAATCTAATAACACGCCATACCTCCATATTTAGTGCATTAGTAAACATGCACATTTGCTTCATATAATACTCTTCATTCTTGTTTGACATCAAAGATCTTTATGCTGATTAAGACATAATTAATCTTGTCATTTAATCAAAAGTAAATGTGACACTTATTTATCCAATGGCACACTCACATTTGATGGAACACTATCATTAAACACACACTGAGTTTTCTGGAACAATCTATATTAGTCTTAGGATGGCCCAACTTGTTCAAATGTTTAATCTTCTGTGCAGGTGTAATCGAAACCTACCAGCTTCCCGATGTGCTTGTAATTGACATTTCCCACTGAAATTGTTTTTCCATTGACAGTCCACTTAAAAGGAATTGAATTGCTCAATTGTCTACTTTAAAGATAAAAAGCAGACAATAGACTGTTTGGATTTTGCCCTATAAAAGATGATGAACTTGGCTTTAATAAAAATAAAAAGCAAACACCTGAAACTATTAAGCCTGACCATTAACTCAAAATAAGAAACATTGATGTTGAGTGTTTTTCAAGTCCCTAATCACTTCCATGTTCAATGAGTGGTGATCCTAAATAAATCTAACTGGTTTAAATTGAATGGGTTTGTAGTGGTTAGTTGACCTCATTAGTCGCAGAACAATGTCCCAGGCATGAGCCAATAATAGCTCCACGGGGTGCATCAGAATCTTCTGATATACTTTTTTTGTAAGGAAAAACATTAAATCATTACTTTGTGGCAGGTTGTGATGTTTGCACTTGAAAAGGAAAGAGTTATTTTTAAATATTTACACTTTATTCTACAAAAACGCACACTGCAGTTTTAGGACGGAATGCTGCATTGCTTCCCCTTGACAACTTGTCGTTTAGAAGGTGAACAATTTATGTCACATTTGCCACATTTGTCAACAATACGTATTTTAAACCACTCCACACTGTAAATGTATAAACACATCTCTAAAAAAATTATAAGTTTGTTTTAAATTTAGACAAAGGCAATGTTGGAGATGAGGCTTAACCTCAATTCACAATATCATCATCTTTACAGATCTGATAGGTCAAAAACTTGAAAGACTGCATGATATACCAGCACATACCAGCTACTCTGTATATCTGTATAGATTTAATTTACAATTTTATTTTAAACATAAACTTAACTAATTCTTATATTTTCTTTTATGAAACCAGACTAGATATCTTAGGTCACTTTTATTGTCATGTAAATGTACTTTAAGAAGTTTTCAATATTTTTACTAGAAAACAAGACAAAAATGGTTAGGAAGAACATAATTTTTTGCAGTGTTGCTGTGCTAATGACAGTAATAAGAACAGTCTCTTCTTGCTCATTTTGAATCTCAAAAGTTAACTGAAGTTCTCAAAAGTTCTCAAAAGTTAAATTAAGTTTAACTGAAATTAAAAACAGTACTAATAGGAAAGGAATTAAATCTACAGTAAGTTACTGCTAAACCTGCTGCAAAACTACAGCAAAGTTTCACAGTGTAGGACATAATATTCATTATTTTGACTATAACAAATGCCACAGCTCATCTCTTCTCTTATGTCCTTAAAATATCCCAATTGACTGACTTTGAGGTGCAGCCTATTAAAAACAAATATCTTAAACAATTTCTGATGGGGAAAGATGGTTAAAAAGACCAAACAGTATGCTATGTTAATTCTTAAAAAAAAATTAAAATAAGGAGCAAATCACAGCCATATAAAAGAACCCTTTCTGGTTCCTCCAAGAACCATTTTAGTCAAATGCTCTTAAAATGACTATTTCGTACCTTTTTACAGTTTGTAGAACAAAGATGCCTTTTGTGGATGTCCTACATCCGACAAAGAACATTTTAGAAATTGAAAGAGTGCTAGGACCTTGAAATGCATGCTGTCAAACATTCCTGTTTTTCACCTAACAAGAAATTGGAAAAAACAAGACTTGTTAAGGTTGATTCAAACTCACGCATCCTGCAGAACTCATGTAGAAATCATGTAGCATCATAAGGCATATTTTTTGCTATTATTATAATGTTTTCATATTATTATTATAATTTTTGCCATTATATTTCTATGTAATCAGATGACATAAGGCCAAAAAACATCATCACAGATATTGTTGAGAGTGGTTCAAAAAAAGTGGTTCTCCTTTTCTATAGTGCAATTTCCACATTTGTTATTGGAGATGGATTAGGATTCCTGAAGATAGGTATTTCATCATAGAGCCGTTATTACAAGCTTTTATTTAATCCGCTGTTCTGCACATGTCAGACAAAGTGAAAGGAAGAGTGTGAGAATGTGTGCCCTGGTAACCCTACTGTGTGGGAACCAAATGTCCCCACAAAGACAATAGCACCAGTCATTTTAACCTTGTAGAGATATAAAATGCAGACGTTTCCTTTAACGGTTGGTTAGGTTTAAAGGATAAAATATACCGTTTGTAGAGTATGAAAATCATTACGTCTACAGAAAGTCCCCTTAAAACATAGAAACCCAACAAAAGGGGATGTGTGTTTCACAGGGGGGTTTTGTAAATGTGTGATAGACTGTTTTTCAGGGGGAGCTGAGGTTCAGTCATGTCAGATCAGAACACAATGGGAAGGAATATTTATGTGATTGAAGTCAAATGTCTTTGCATTGTGTGCATGTGTGTGTGGCAGAGTTTGGTTAAGGGACAGACCTTGACTGAATGCTATGTTTTCTATTTTTAAAATATCTTCAGCTCAACATTAATAAAACACTTTGGTGATAAGAATTGTTATGACACATGGAAATGTAAGCGTTTTACAGCGTGGTTTAAATGTTTTGGCATGTATATTGGGTAAATTACATGGAATATGAAATAATAATGACCATATTAAACCAAATTGCATTTTCATCGTGTTTGAATTTTGTGTCTTGCCTCAAAAGCTAAAAAACTGCATTCCACATCTTATATTTTATATTCCGAAACAAAAAGTTGGAATTTTTCCAGCACTGCAGCCCTGTAAAAGCCAGTTTCTCAATGCAGACAAAATCTTATTGAGAGACATTTTTGATAATAAATGTTTCCAGATGTATCACAAATGGGTGTGTATTTTTGTAACAAAGAGCGGGCGAGGCAGCGCATCCACGTGCAGAAATGATTTAATTGAACAAAAAAGACAAAGTACAAAGTAATAAAAGAAAAAAACACAAGGAACTAAAATAATCCAAAGCAAACAGAGGGAACAAGACTAAACATTCAACAAATCACAACAGAAAAAGAACACACTGGGGTCTAAATACATTGAGGACTAATAAGGTAACAAGAAACGCCTGGGAGAAGCAATTAACAAGAACCAATAAACAAACTAACCAAACTAACAGGGGAAACACAGAGTGAATCATGACAGGGCCAGGGAGGGGCATGCTGGTCAGGAGGCCAGGGAGGTGCAGACAGGGCTGGAAGGCCAGTGGCGGCCATCTTCGACAAGGTAGGGGACTCAGAGGCGGCCATCTTGGACGAGAGGCAGAGGACTCTGTGGGTTCAGAAAAAGCCTCTGGTGCAGGTGAACAGCGCACAGCCAAGACACACAGCAAGGCAGCAACCACCACCGGCAGAGCAGACTCCAAGGGCAGAACCTCAGTAGCGGACGCCTCTGGGACCACCTGACTTGGGACCACTGGCTGGGCAGCGGGCTCTGGACGGCCGTACGGGAACGGCTGGAGAGGCCCGGGAAGGCCGTACGGGAACGGCTGGAGAGGCCGGACGGGACCGGCTGGAGGGGGGCAGGATTACCTGAGGCTCTATCTCCGGTGGAGGACTCCGGAGTGAGGTGAGTTGGGCCGCTCAACGCGTGCTTGGATGGGCTTGGATGATCAACCTCATCAAGGATGGTCTCGCCCACAACTCCCAAACGGGTCTGTCCCTAAACTCAGGAGCCAGACACCGATGGGAGTCATCATCCAACCCCATCACAAAGCACGCGTTCAGGGCGCAATCGTCCCAACTCACCTGCTGGCTGAGCTCCAGGAAGTCCTCCACGTATCTCTCCAGAGGACGACCATCCTGGCTGAGATGGTATCTCAAATTGTTGGAGAGATGTTGAGCCTCAAGTAATCCATGCCTTTTGTTAGGTCCAGTATATTCTGTCACGTGTAGCAGGATAAAGTGTCCAAACAAAGGATTTCCAAAATACAATACTTTAATATAAAACAAATGAAAACTAGGACTAGAGACAAACACACGTAGCATTAACAATACTGGACAAAGAACTAAGGAACACACAGGGCTTAAATACATAGGGAAGACACTCAGGGAAAACAGAAACAGGTGTGGGATTAATTAACAATGATGAGGGACAACTGAAAACTAATTAACTAATAAAGAAACAAACCAAGGGAGTAAAAAACCTAACAGAACATAAAATAACTGTGACAGGTACCGTTTTTCAAAAATTATTTGGATTTTTTTTATTCACAGCGTTTCTACATTTACTATTTACTTAGGTAAAATTACCATTTCTGACTCTGTGAACTATTTCTACCAAATTTTAAATACAATTTATTTTTACTATTCATTTATTTGTTTATTTTTTTGCAGTTTTTTTTTATAATAAAAAATGTTATTTTATATATTTTTAGAAAATAAAATGGTGTTGCAATGATGCGATATGCAAGGTTTTGTAATACATGAATTTTTATGTTACTGGTTTTACATGTTCGAAAATAGGTGAATATATTTGACGGTACAACATTAATCACAGCTTTTATGCGTCTTTCACAGTCTTTTACATTGTCGTTGGGTGAGTTTGGGCTTTTGTTGGAACCGTACAGACCCTGGAATGAAATCGCCTTAATACATGTATAAAAGGCAAATTTAAAGTGGTCTGCTATCACAGCTCAAAGACTTTGAAGAGTTGAGAATTCAAAGTATTTAACTCATGACCCAAATTCATTTTGATGAGAACAAGCTCCTTCTTTTTAAAGCTTCAGCTTATGACATTTTGGAGGTTTCAGCTGGCTCCCAGTCGAAAAGATGACAGCATAAGTGGGACTGACTGCCATAAACTAATGGCTCTTTTAATATCTAATCAGGACAAAGCAATACTAAACATAAAAACTATCGAATCATTGTTTTATGTGCAATTATCATTTCCATCATCCACTTGTTTTGTAATCATTATGCAGCTCGCTGGATTCTGATTTGGATTCTGTCTCTCAAATCACTTCACAACCTCTAAAAGTAAACGAATAAAATAGTTGAATCGACATGAATATTTAATGTAAATGTATATTTATTTATTTGTTAAGTAGCCATGTCATTATCACAAAATAAACCCCCGCTTCACATCTGAGTCCTGATGGCCCTACTGGAGTTCATTTAGCGATAATGATCGGCTGACTGTGCACTATCCTTTACTTACTGTAGCACATAATAAGGGGCATGAGAGGTATACAGTTGTAATGAAAGCAACTATTCGATCCACTGAAAAGCACAACTACAATTATATTCTACTGTTGCTCCCTGACAACAAAGATAAAGGAGTGAAGATATCTTTAAGACTCAGATAATGATCATGTATAAGCCTAGCTAATGATCCTCTATCTTTAGCCATGGTAAAGACCTGAAACCCTGCAGAATTCCGTAGCAACCATAGAGCGGCACCCTGGAAACCAACCTTGCGCATGGGAAAGCAGCTCTTGCACTTCGGAAATTAGAAAAAAATGTAGTGTCCATTTGAAATTGTAATAAATATAAAGAAAAAGACTGCAAAGGCCAAGGCATTCAAACACATGCAAAACTCAAACATAAAAAAAAGTTTATTTGCATAAATTTGCGTTACATGAGTATAGATGATCATTGAAACTCGCTATTGATGATAAAGAAATGCTGGTTCTTTATCAACCTCACGCTTCATGCACAGTTGATATGCAAAAGAGAGTCCTCAAACATAGACAACACTCTGTTTTCTGTCGCACAATGCCAGAGACTTGTGTTGTGTGTCTGACTAAATCAAAGGAAATCTCTGGCTCGTGGACCTCAGTACATTCAGACTGCACATCATTCTCTCTGCCCCCTGGGAAAATGTAAATCAGACAGTAATGTGACTATACAATGTCAGCTTCCACCAAATCTATTTTTTTCTTCTAACAAGCACAACCGGGAAGAATTCTCCTTCTTTGGGTTGTTTTCTATCCCATTTCTCTTTTCCCATGATTCCCTTTTCTGTCTGACCTTCATAAAGGCCAAAAGTCTCATTTGCTATAACTGTTCCTAAAAATACAAACTTTGTTATTCAATCTGCGGTTACTGATTTGGTACAAGCACACATTTTATGTCGCGTGGATTGATATCAGCATTTTGTTCATTTTCTATAATTTTATGAGCAACTCATTTGTTGGTCTTGTTTATAATTAATGGTGTGTGCTGAGGCAAGAACTATTACTATTATTCATACTCATTTTAAACCAATTAGAATTTAAAAGGGAAGCCAAACTCTAACTCTTAAAGGGATAGTTCATTCAAAAATAAAAACCCTGTCATCATTTATTCACCCTCGTGTCATTAAAAACCTGTATATGGCTCTTTCTTCTTTGGAACACAAAAGAAGATATTTTGAGAAATGCCTCAGTGGTTTTGTTTCCATATAATGGACGCATAGTGGCCGATGTTGTTTGGTTATCAACATTCTTAAAAATATATTCTTTGAGTTCTACAGATGAAAACTATACAGGTTTGACTTTTTGTGTTGCAAAACCAAGGTCATGGGTTTGAATCCCAGGGAGCATGCATATTGACAGCACTGTAAGTTGCGTTCACTCAAAAAATTGTCGGGTTATTTTCATCCCTGTGTCAGGTCAAAAATGGACAAACCCAACTGTTGAGTTTAATTAACCCAGAAAATGTTTACACTTGACCCAACAATGGGTTAAATCAACCCAGCATTGGATAATTTATAACCCAACAGTTGGGTTTGTCCATTTTTGACCCAACGCTGGGTTTAAAATAACCCATCATTTATTATAGTGTTGAATAAAAGCATTTGTGAAATGTAATGATTTAAAAAAAATCCTGTATACTGTTAAAAATCGATCAAGTCATCAGTTGGTATATTTGGTTTCCAAAGCTTTATATGGTAGCATACACAGGTAAGTTTGGGGCTGCGTGTTGTCTGAACCGTTCAGATCATCGCCCAGAGAGATGGAGGTGCCAGTTTTACCTTGCTGCTGATTGGCTCATGCCTGGGGCAGCAGATGGTGGGCAGACGTTGACGCAGAAAACTCATTACACTAATACAGAATGCAGGATATTATCATTGCCTAACAATTATGCACCTGCAATTATTTCGCTTGAGTTTCTGGAGTTTAGCGACTTGTGACTGGCACGCTGTCATACCATATGTGGATTGGTAAGTTTGTCATTTTGATTGGCACTGAGTAGAGTTAAAATAATTGCCATCACTGTTGGTATTTTACCAGGTTGAACGTAATAGGATGTCTCATGCAATTCAAATAAGGGGCTTTTGGCTTGGCAGTCGTCATTCAGCTAAAGCCAAGATTCTTTTGACAGTAGACCTATATGAAGTGGGCGCTCTATTTAATTTTATTCAATTCCACTGAATACTCTAAAGACCAGAGAGTCTTCACTTTATTGAAGTAACTCGATGGGCAACATAATGACACCATACCAAAGGCAGAGAAGCTAAGTGGAGCTCAGGGATCATGATTTCTTTTGTCTATGCTGTTTTTCCTTATGTCTCCCTGTACTAATATGTATGTACTGTTAAGCTGCTTTGCAATAATGAAAAACTGTGAAAAGCTCTATAGAAATCAGATTAAATAGAATTGAGGAAAAAATGTATGATTTGAGGGTGAATGCAAATGACAATGACTGAATGTTTAATGAAATGCAAATGAGGGTGATGTGAATGGGTGACCTCTGCCACAGGATTTGGACAAATGATTTTATACTTAAAATAATTGCACGAAGAAATTATCCAAGATTATTATGTGCTCCAAAGAGTAAATCATGTTTTTCTATCCAAAGAATCAGAGGGGACATGTTTGTCGGCCTCATTACCATCAATCGTTCAGCTATCTTATGTGATCATATGAATACAGAACATTCTGCAACTCCCTTAATGAGTTGAGCTTGAGGAGATAACCGGCCTTGATTTATTTTCCCTTCATACCTCAGAACCCTGAGAGACTGAACCGTTGCTAAAAAATACAGACCAAAGCATATTGAAGCATAACGGATCGTCTTTATGTGTCTCCAGAGAAAATAAGAAGCCAAAATTTCATTATGGTTCCAAACAGAAGCGCATGAAACGCAGTTTTGGTAAAGAGACAAATATATGTTGTGGGTCATTGATTTTATTTGTTAGATGCTTATCAGAAATCAGAATGATAGTAACATTATTTGCGGTACTTCCCAAAAGTTTGAGCAAACCCAACACTGTATATATTTTTTATTTGTACATGTGTAAATATAAATGACACCTTAAGATGCTTATTATATCAATCTGAGTTATATCCAGGGGCCTGAATCCGACCAGATTTAAGAGTGGTCTTTTTTTACTTAAGTTAGTAAGCAATCACCTAGCAACCACTTAGCAACATTCCAAAACACTCCCCTTTATCAACCCAAAAGCAACACCCTGGCAACCATTCACAACACATTAGCGTTATGGCAAAGAATTTTAAGCAGACAAGAACCGCTCACATTTTCTTCATATTCAGCACAGAACGTTGAATTCTAAGCGAGCCATTTCAGAATACCGCTTCATCAAGATTCAATTACATTCGGAGAGTGAAAAGTAAATGGAAATCTCAGTGGATTAAATCCATTCTCTCTCTCTCCAAACCCCACCACCCCGTTCTACCCCTCTGCATAGATCTTTATCCATCCTTTCTGCTTTTGCTCAAAGTCACTTAGGTAATGCATGTACACGTGTTTGTTAAATGTTGTTGTAATCTTGTTTGTCCTGTATCATATCCGTGCATTTTCAATGAAACAACCACCTTAATTTGGAATCAAGCATTTACCACCAAGCCAAATCCTTTAGTTCATTGTAGACGATAAATGAAATATGACTTAAATGACCATTTGTTAAGATCCTCTCTCTCCCCCCTGAGTTAAAGTTTATAGCGCAGACAAATTGAAGAGGTCATATTATAGGAATGACATAATAGAAATAGTTACATTGGATGTTTACTTTTCACAACTATAAAACTATAAACTATCAAAATACAATAAATAAATGTTATTCAAATTAATTGACATTTAAGTCAGAGATGACAAATTAATTTGCAATCTGTTTTGTACGTGTATGGCTTTCGATAACGTGGAATATTGCACAGAATTTGTATGGACTACTGGTATATTTGTGGTGCTTTTCGTCATTTTTGGATCTTAACAGCCTCACCGTACACTTTCATTGTTTTATTCAAGAGCATTACGGACATCATATATCAATCATACAGGTGGATGAATTTATTAAATAATTTTAAATCTTATATCACGGGAATTCATAAATTTGTATTCTAATTCAAATAAACTTGTACAATGTGAATTGTACAAAAACGTACGATTATTAGAAAAAAAACACTGAGGCCCCTCCCCTAGCCCCACCCCTAAACCTAACAAAGCAAATCGTACGTAAGGGGAGGGAGTGAAATACCGTTTCATGCATTCTGACTCTTTTACACTGTTAAACGTGCTGGGCAAAAAAACAAGTTGGAGGTATGACATAGTATTTCTATGCCCAAAAACGCTCCCTCAGCTATCGTACAAGTTTCGAAAAGTTTCATTCAAACATACGGGGGCGATTTCCCCCGTAACAGCACATGCACATACATCAACCAGAATAAGAGCGGGAAAGAGCACGCCCAGTGCTTCGTTCGGGTTACGAAAGTTCGGTTCTGCAAGTGTGTTTGTTTGTTCACAGTATTTCGATGATGAATGTTATATAAACGGTGGATGTAACGCTGGATTTGCAGATCGTTTGAAACTGATAGATAAAGCAGTCCCAATGCTAAAAAATGCCGGTTAAGAACTGCACGCGGTAAGTGAAAATGTCGGTAACAATGTAAACAACACAAATTTATAGTGAATCAACAGTTATGCAAGGATAATGTGATAATGTATTGTGTGCTCGTGCTTTAGTTCCGTCCGCTTGACTGTTATAGGAAAAAGTTGTACAGCTCTATCCGTCTTTTATAAATGTAATAAACTTAAATTCTCTTCGGAGGTATGAAGTATGCAGTACTACTCTAAGATTAACATGAGATTGGCGGAAACATTGTGTGTTACCTCTGCTTTAAATGTACGAATAAGATCGTACAATTTTTTTCGAAAAAAAACTCCTCATAAATAAGTTACAAATTCCTGTGAGATTGTATTAT
The DNA here is from genome assembly GCA_006030095.1 of Triplophysa siluroides. Classification (NCBI taxonomy): domain Eukaryota; kingdom Metazoa; phylum Chordata; class Actinopteri; order Cypriniformes; family Nemacheilidae; genus Triplophysa; species Triplophysa siluroides. Next base: position 1,722,967 of record VCII01000010.1, on the reverse strand, counting down.
CATTTTTGGGTGAACTATCCCTTTAAATAAAAACCTAAGAATGTGTTCTAACCCTCGTAACAAGTGAGGCATGAGAGCAGAACACACAGATAAGAGTGAATGATTATCTGTTATCTGCTCTGCTCTGCGTTGTGTTTAATATTATCTTTAATTGTGTGTTACTGATCAATATACTGTTACCTAGAAGTTGGACTGTGGACCTTTTAAGCAGGGGAAAATGTACAGTCTGATAGTCTCAATGAACCACAGTTCATGTCCTCTTGTCATGAGTTAGAAGCTATTATTCAGAGATAAATGACTTGCAAATGACTCTACAAATGCAAATAAATCAATATCATACACTCTAAAAAGTGTACAATTAAAATGTGAATTAAAACACTGTTATGTGTCTCTTTATTTAACTCAAATCAATATTACATGTCCATTGTTTATTTACTTGGAAAGCCATGTAATAAGAGAGATAACGTTACTGTAGAGCGTACAGTAAGCAAGATCTGGTACCCATAAAAAGATATATGATCTAATACTAGACTCATAAAAAAAGATTAATATATCATCATATAATAAAACAAGACAATCTGCTGAAAATGTACAGATTGAATGCACTGTAATGCTTATGTTTTTACATAAATGAAAATGTTCATGTAACTAAAGATATGATCTAAAAATAGAATAATCTGATAACTGTCACGAGAAAATATTGAAACATTAGTATATTAGATTAAAGGGATTGTTCACAAGTTCAAAGCTATTTGAGGAACAAATGTTTGAGGGTTGGGGTGGCGGGTTTTGTTATTTTAAGCGAAACCATAAAATGGGCGGTAGGCTTGTATGTTTAGCAGGGCTGTAATTCATATCTACTGAGAAACCTTAACCAAAAAATGACATTTTCCTTTCATTTTATACAACATTAGATAGGATACTATCTAGGAACTAGGATAGTTCACCTGAAAATGAAAATTCTTTCATCATTTACTCACCCTCAGATTGTTCCAAGCCTGTATACATTTAAAGGAAGATATTTGGAAGAATGTCAGTGATCAAACAGATCTCATTTCCCATTGACTACCATAGTATTTATTTTCCCTACTGTAATTGGGGGTGAGATCTGTTTGGTTACTCACATTTTTCCAAATATCATCCTTTGTGTTTAGCAGAACAAAGAAATGTTTAGGGTGAGTAAATGATGACAGAATTTCGATATGAATTACAGCCCTGCTACACACACAAGGCTACAGCCCATTCTATGGTTTTGCTTAAAAAACAAAACCAGCCGCACCAACCCTCGAACATTTGTTCCTCAAATAGTTTTGAACTTGTGAAGTTCAGCTCAGCCAGACTTGTAATTCAAACTATTTCCACCTGACCTCGCAGGGATTCGTTGCAGAGTCACCTCTGCATTCCATTAAAAAACTGCTTTACAAAAAGGCCTCCAACAATTACCGATCAGAGATCATTGGAGGCATCGGAGAGATGAGAGGTTATGAAGAATGGCGCACTTACAAAAGTATCGAATAATGGCCAGAATGAAGGAGAAGAAGTACTCCATTCATCTATTCATCAAATCTCTAACCACATCCTCAAGGCTTATAACTCAAATGTTCAACGGCTCTCCGGAAATGAGGAATGCTCAAGTCCTTTAGAAATGCCTCTCCACATGGCCTGGGTCAACTCGAAATGGTTTGAAAAAACAGATAGTTTCTTTGCTCTGAGCCAAATTAAGAATGATTGGTATTTACCTTCTGCCCTTTTGTCTATTCTGCCTTTCCAAATATAGCTTTTGAAATGCCCTGGCCTTTGTCAGAAAGGACCACAAATCATCCCTGAGGTCCAAATTCTCTCAGAAAGAGAGAGTAGAACAAGACCTCGAGTGACGCAAGACGCATGAAGAGAAATAGCCAAAACTGCCAACACTGGAAGAATGTGTTGAATAAAGATGACAGGTGGATGCTCATGGGTTATTCAAAATGCCCACATGGTTCATGGGGTTGCACTGGTTACATCGTAGCTACAAAGAAAGAAAAAAAAAGTTCATCTTGTGGGCCAGTTGAACATGGTTTGTACAGAAGCATTATATTTAAACCTCATTGACATTCCTGTTCCTCGGTTTTTAGAGCATGGCACTAGTAATGCCAATAATCCAAGGAACTGTGCTGATACACCGGTCATCCTCCGGATCCAGACTTTTGCTTCGTTCCACCGCGAGACATAGCCTATAAACCACAGGTGTCAAACTCAGTTTCTGGAGGGCCGCAGCTCTGCACAGTTTAGCTCCAACCCTAATCAAACACACCTGATTCAGCTCAACATCTTCAGGATTACTAGAAACTTCCAAGCAGGTGTGGTTGGGAGCTGTTTGGAGCTAAACTGTGCAGAGCTGCGGCCCTCCAGGAACTGAGTTTGACACCCCTGCTAAACCATTTAAACCATTTTACTTTTGGGTTGTTTAAATCTAAATCGCGGGTCTATACAACGGAGAATCACATCACACGCGCTCTCAGTAACCTTTATGTAATTGATATTTTGCCAAATACCCTCTAATATCTTTATTTAGTGCCAAACGCGCTACATTTTAACCCTTTCCGCTCCGAGCGCGCTGCTTCTCTCCCGCCAAAGACGCCACTGAGAAAATGAATGGCCTGATAAAATATAATATCTTTATACAGTAGGCCTACTTCCAACTGGGCTAAATTGATTTAATATTTAAAATATAAAGACCGAACCTCTTAGATCTTTAATTAAATTACCCTGATATATACTATCCTAAAAAACAGGGCTGCGTTTCCCGATAATGTTGTCTCTTAGCGCCCTACGAAGGCTCTAGAGGTAGGCACCTTAACTCAAGTTATACCTAGGCGTGTTCCTCGAACTATACCTTTTGAGGTTCCTTTAGGTTAAGTGCGACGTTAGCAGGTGCTGTCCATAGCGGTGGTGCTGAATAGGTTGATATCGATGCCTCGAGAATCGATTGTTCGCTCTACCTTGCGATATAGAGTGGGTAAAGTATTGAGAAAACAATGTTTGTAATAAAGAAAACCTTTAGTAGAAATTGCATTTATCAGGGCTCACTGAAATAGTGTAAAGAAAGAAAGAAATATGTGTGCGTGTATGTATAAATGTATATTTTTGAAAGTGTCCGATCCCGCACGCTCACGGCCAAAAGTCTTCTGCGTTAACCAGCTACATTAACTGGCTGTTTGGCTTCGCTTGTTTTTGAAAGGGCCATTTATATTCTCATAGTTTGCCATCGTGTGTTAATGTTCTTCACGATCTGTGTTGATTCACATTATTGGCGTAAATCACTAATTTGTTGGAAGCCAGGGGACTAAAATGTTCTCTAATGAAATTGTGCAAACACACTAACTTGTTCCGCGGGCGGCGCCGTCTTTGATTTAAGACAATATTCGCTGCCAAACCAAACTCGTAACATTCCTTCCCTTTATATAGACTACGCCTTTCCTGTCAAATGGTTTGCCAGCTGATGTGCCTTTGGGATAATAGGCTGTAATTAAAAACGCTAACAACCATCGGTGTGTGACAATTTTATTCATGAAAACACTTCAATATCCTACACCGATGTGTTAAACCCGAGAATTGTATTTGTAAAATTAAAACTAAGTTATAATAAAAAAAAAATTTAATACTAAATCAAATGTTATATTCAATTATTATATTCAATTTTATATGTGAAATTAAACTGCGATGTAGAAAAGCGTTTTGCATAGCGGAATGAACCATCAAACGCGATAAGGTTTAGCTAAGAGCGGTCCAGACCAACCTTACGAAAGTATCACAGAAGGTTTACTTAACTAAGAAGGTTTCGGGAAACACGTGTTAACGAGGTACAGCTTAAGCTATAACTAGAACGACGTAGTGTTAAGAAGGTTTCGGGAAATGCAGCCCAGTTCACAATCATCAAGACACCTTCAAATTGTTTTTGAAGTTTGTAATAAAAAATCAACATCAATGTGATCGATTTATTCTTCTATTTCATGTATTTTGGCGTGTTTTTATTCAGTCTCTAATGTGTTTGTGATGAAATGTTTGTTTTCTGTAAAGCTGCAACGCATTGCGAGTAATGCCATAATAATAATAAAAAAAAAAAAAAGAATCGATTCACAAGTAATGCACAAACGGATCAAATGTACCTTGGATGCGTTGTAAATATCTTTACACAAAAACGCCATGCAGATGTCTCATATACTCTGCTAAGCCTGGCATAACAGTATGCTATCATTAAGTCAACTCATTTATTTTTCAAATACACATTCTTGTTTTTATTGTCACAGGATGGCTAGATGCAAAAGCGCACGACGAAGATACAATCCAAAAATAGCGCTTTAATAACATCCAGGGGGACCGCAGGAGCTGAAACAACCACACAGCATAATCGAAGGCAGACAATGAACTCAGGAACAGACAGAGCTTAAACACACAATGAACATAATCAGGGAGAACAGAAACAGGTGTGGGGCAGTCAACAACCAGGGAAACTAACGAGGGAACACAGAAAACAAAAACAAACCACAACCTAACTCCAAAACTGCTGAAACTTTGGCACTTATTATGTGTGTTTCATCGGTGCATTTATTCAGAAGAGATCAAATGTTAGCCCTTGTATTTTATGTGTAATAATAATGTTTAAAAAAACGTAATAACTATTTTCCTTTTTGACAGGCGTCACCAAGCTTTGGTTTGGAAAAATAATGTTAAAGTCCCAGTGAAACTAAAGATGACAATTCTTATTTTTTCATGAAATATTGCAGCGTTTATTGTAAATAGTTTATTAATGTGGGTGATTTTCTTTTTAAAATTCATTTACCCTGATAATCCTCAGTGAAAATCTGAAAATGCACTTCAGCCCTGAAATGACGTAAATTAGACGGCTTGGGCGGAGCATCCGTTAACTCCTCCCCTTCAACTGTCAGTCTGCTGCCAGCATCATTTCAAAATCAATGCAACAGCTGTTTTTACACATCCAATCAATTCGCAGTGAAAACGCAAGCCACGCTCTCTACTTTTCTCCTTTGAAATTCCTTTTCAGTCCGAAATGTGTCAGAATACGGAAGTAAAAACGATCGCGACTTTCGGTTCACGTGGACTTTAACGAAGAAAATGGGGATTGTTTGGGTACTGTTGCAGATGAAGTAGCCACCTGTACACTTTATTGAGCACACGTGTTTGATTAGACATTATTGCAAATATCTAAACAGCACACATGGTCAAGATGATATGCTGAACCAAATATCAGAATTGGGACGGTGATTAACATGGCTTTGAATGTGGCATGGCTCTTGGTGCCAGACTGATTTGAATATTTCAGACACTAAAACCATCTCCAGTCTTTACAGATGGGATTCAAGCTGATAGTTAGCAATTGTAATAGTATAGGAAACAGATACTCAGAGGGATAGTTGACCCAAAATAATGAAAATGATTTAGTCTTTTACTCACCCACCCGAAATTCCAAACCTGTATGACTTTATTTCTTCTCAGAACACAAAAGATGTTTTGTAACCGAACCCCATTGACTTCCATTGTATGGCCACAAAACCACTGAGACATTTCTCAAAATTCCCTATTAACAAAAGCAAAATAAACTTCTCTAGATTTTCACTCAGAAGTATCTCTTTCTCACACCCAAAACACCCACACAATGTACCCAAACCTGGGTAATGTTCCCAGTCAGAAGCATTGACAATCATAATTCATCACAGCGGTTTTTATGGCACAACTGTCTCTCCGTGACTGATCCAGAAGGTCGAGGGGCAAGAGAACAAGCGCGTAACGTCTTCGATTTATTATTGTGGGTGAGATATGTGACTTTATGAAAGTGCCAGAAGTGACAGGCTGTGGAGCTTTGACAAGCGTTGGTTGTAGCCTTATACGATTTTTCTCCGTGGCCGAAAATTGATCACGTAGCCATGCTTGGTGAGAGGCAGAGACAAAATTGCTCTTGTCAGGGTCAGCTAGCTGTCAAGACACCATCCAGACCTGATTAATACAGTGCAGAGGTAAGCTCGTCCTCAGGGGTGCTCTCCTGAGCTTACTCAAAGAACCAGAACCTTGCAATACAATGGCTTGTACCTACAGATAAATTTGATCTGCCAGCATTTCGGAGTGGTTACAGTATGTTAAATTAGATGTTGTACTGTGAGAACAAAACTTATAGCACATGTTGACGTATCAAATAAGCCGCTGTGTAGGACACAACAGACTCAAGCAGATCAATACACAAGTCACGAGAAGAAAAAAGGCCAGGCTTTACCTTATCCATTTGGATTTGATTGGATTGTAAGAAGTGGTCCTTACATGTCAGATGTTTGATGGGAAGGGCTTGAAAAATGAGAGGCGTTTGCGACACTAGCTGAAAAAGGAAAGTCAAAGTGAGTGAATGAACAAAAGCAAGGACACTTTTTCCAATAATCTAATTAGCATACATTTTGTTTAAAGGTGCAATGTGTGAGATTTAGGAGTATCTATTGACCGAAATGCAATATAATATACATTACTATGTGTGCAGAGGTGTATAAAGATCTTGCATAATGAAGCGTTATGTTTTTATTACCTTAGAATGAGCTATATCTATCTACATACACCGCCGGTCCCCTTGCATGAAATTCGCCATGTTGTTTCTACAGTAGCCCCAAACGGACAAACTGCTCTACAGAGCACGTTTCGTAAATACGTTATCTCCTTTGGCAATAAAGCGAAAACGTGACGACATCTTTGTCCTGTGTCAGCCGCCGTAGTGCTTCGAAAGGGAGGGGTGGAGTAAGCCGCTGGTTGCAATTCGCAACCTCACCCGTAGATGCCGCTAAAATTCACACACATTTCTTGTCATTGTCATTAAAGAAAGTCAAAAGAAAACAGTCACAAACTTACCGAAAGCACACACGGTGTGTAAATTGTTCTGCATCCAGAGAACAGCATCTAACACATTTTCTGGTTGCTTCCTGAGTTGAGCTGTGGACCAGCCTCTGAGAGACCAGCTAGTTGGCATGGAAACCAACCTCCTCGGCTGTGCACTAATTCATCATGTGCAGATGAACGACTCCTGCATGCACACGGTGAAAGTTATGTTGAAATGATCATTCGCATGTTTACTTTTCTACAAGTGAGAAACTCTTTGTTTATATCACATATTGTGTCAATTCTTATGAACTGCAAGAATGCTGACGTTATGACGTAGTTGTAGTTGCATGCTTTGTACACTGTTAAAAGAGAACAGAAATGAAAGGTTGCCAGAAAACACTGCTCATTTAGCCAGGTTTGAGCAAATGACATTTTCCATTATTTTCCAAGGCAGCATAAAAATGAGATGCACAAAAATGAACTATGGTTTTGTTATGGTAAAATTGTTTTTTGGAGGATTGATTACTATTTGTAACCACAGTTTAACTACAAATAGCATGGTTAAATAATTACTGCAAAACCACTGTGTTTCTCTAAACATTGATTTGGTTTTATTTGTAGCAAAACCATGGTTCAATTTTAGTACATCATCAATTACACACTTACTGCAATGTGCGTCCTTTCTTATTCACGTCATTGGAACTGCTATAAAAAGCTTTCTGTATATGTGTGTGTGTGTGTGTAAAAAGAGGGAAAGGTATATGGAAATACCAAATGTGTGTGTTATATACCTTCAAAAATACTTGCACTTATAGACTGCAAAACACCTGTTCCATCTGTTCTTATTAGCCAACAGAAAGTTCCCAGATTTTTTAGGTCATATCTCACACATTCATACTCATATCTCAACACAGTAAAAAACAACCAACTCTCTGGAGAACACCCAGAGAGGCTCTTTAAATCCAGTCAAAGTGTTTCTTCTCTGTTGAGCAAAGCGTGAACTTTCTTTAAATCCCATCAAAGAGTCAAGAACGATGCTCTATCATAGACCGGCTCCATCAAAACAAATTACACCTTACAGTTTGATGTATTACAATGTCAGGCTGTTCAAGAGCCACAGAGGAATGAACTGGCAGGAAAGGGAAAGAAATTTGTCACGTAGTGAGTGAAAGCAAAGAAATTTGGCTTCTGGGCTGCATTACAATTCGCATACTTTTACTGTAATCAAAAGTATGAAGGGGGTTTTGCTAGTGGTGGGAAAATACATAGTCGGTTTCCACAGTATGTGTATTGCACTGTTTGCAAATTGTATTATTTGTAATGTATCGTGTTGAACACTGTATTGTTTGGCATATATAACATAACTATGTCTTGTATATACGCTATACGAACAAAACTATTGGGATGCCCTTCTAGAACAGGTTTGACTACTTCAGTCATCTCCGTGAGCACAAATCTTAATGCTACACCATATAATGATATTCTAGAGAATTGTGTGCTTGTTACTTATAGCAAATAGTTTGGGCAGAGCCCTTTCTATTCCAACATGGGGGTGCCCCAATAATTATAAGATATAATAATCAATATCAATAATACAGATACATGACAAAAAAGAAGCATCTCATGTACATTCTTGTTTTATCACAGAAAAATTCCCAGGGTTAAATCAACACAGAGTTCATATCCCAATCTGAAGTTAAAGTTAATGAGATGCAGAATGTGATTATTATGATTGCATCACCTACAACTCAACCTCTCTAAGAAAGAACTCCTGGTTATACCGGCCCACCCATCAATTGAACACCACCATACCATTCAGCTCAGCTATAACACTCACCAAGTCTGCGAGGAACCTCGGAGTGATGTTCGACGACCAGCTGAAACTCACCTCTCACATCGCAGCAACCTCTCGCACTAGTCCAAGCTCTGGTCATATCAAGACTGGACTACTGCAATTTCCACTGGCCGGCCTTCCAACCAATGCAGTCAAACCCTTTAAAATTATCCAGAATGCAGCTGCACGTCTAGTTTTCGATCAGCCTAAAAGAACCCATGTAACAACCCTCCTGATTTCACCCCACTGGCTGCCAGTTCTGAAACTGAGCAACGCCTGGTTGTTCCATCCCAGCGAGGCACCAAATCGCTTACAAAAACCTTTACCTATTCCGTTCCCCTTTCGTGGAATGAACTACCAGCCTCCAGCCAAACTGCAGCATCCTTCACAACTTCCAAAAAACAATTCAAAACATATTTGACTAACCAATAACTGTCTAGGTATTGTATCATATTTTTTTATTGTTGTTCATTCTCTCCCTTGCTTACTGCAGCTTTAATCCTCCTAGTAGGGTGGCCTTGAAAACTAACGGTACGGTTTAGCATGTTAACAAAATGTTATATGCTCTCCTACTTGTAAGTCGCTTTGGATAAAAGTGTCTGCCAAATGAATGAATGTAACTGAATGCGATGTTTGAGTTGTTAATGATGAAGTTTTTAATTATGTATAGCAGTGCTTTGACATTTTCAATCTTAATATTGTACTCATAAGATAATATGGGGATCTATCTTATGATGGAAGATGCGTTTCATAATTAAAAAACGTTTCACCTGAATCATTCAGGCATGAAGAATCAGCATAGGAATCTCAACAGTGGTGACACTCAACATAAGAAAGTTTCATTCTGCAATGCATGCTGGGTAACAGCATTGAACAGAACTCATCCATGACTCCAAGCATGCACTGCAGCATGAGTAAATGATACAACTGAACTTTACTTTTGTCACCATTGTTGTTCATGAGGTGATTCTTGATGTCTGAAAGATTGGAGTTTAAAATCTGTTCACAGATTTGGCACAACGTTAAATTAAGAATGCAAAACGAAGCCAAAAGTGGTCAAAAAGCTAAATTCAGCACAAAATAATTCAAGTATCAAGTAATTCAAGATTTAACTTTGGGGATTTTGCTGTGTAGTAAATGCTTATTTAATAAGGAACCTAACAAGCAATTTGTCATAGGAGCCACCAGGGTATTACCAAGTACACTGCCAAATTTAAAGTGTAAACACATTTATTTTCACAAACTGCAGCAAAGGTGATAAAATGGGTAAAAATACGTATGAACCCTTTTCCAAAAGAGGCGGTACAATATCAGCCCAAAGACCCTTCAATTGAAATTATTTAATTATTATTCAGGTATTACTTGTTGTTATGTTCTCTTAGCACAACTGATCTAATGTAACATTTGTGTATGCTGTTTACTTCCTATATCCTTTGATGAATCCAGTGCCCTTGAAAGAAGCAGATTATAAACAAGCCAAGGTCTGATCTGTATATCAGGAGGACGTTGATCTAGTGTCAGTCAGTTTAATTGAATATTCCACTCGAGACGGCCGCCATGATGCTCAAATTCGTGCTATGTGTCACTGAGAGGAAAATCCGTTTTGACATTTGCAATCTTTTTGTTTGTGGCCAAAAGAAAATGTATTTCTCAATTGTTTCTTCTAGACAGCATTAAGATTAAATGGAGAGTTAATTGAGACTTTTGCTTATGTTTCTTGTTTCTTAGTTATTTCTCACATGAAATACAGCCTAGAAATGTCAAGTGTCTCAAATATCAAAAAGACAGCTTCACAAACTGAGCCCTAGGCTGCGTCCACTCACTCACTGCCTTACCAGGCATTGACTTTGCAAGGAGTTTTTACGCACGAAGACTCCTCGTGGGAGCGCTTTGGTAAAAAAAATTAGAAGTAAAACTGACCATTTATGGTGAGTACTTTGAGCTTGACCACATTCAACCCATCACCTTCCCCGCCTCATTGCACTGGCCAGAGGTCTCCAAAGGAGTGTTCCTCTCGAGTTCATTGACAGAATGTGGAAACCATGTTTAGTTGCCCAATTAAGAACATTTTATCCACGCCACGGTGTCTTCTATGTGTTTATTTCAATTTATTATTATATTAAATGTTTTAATTATTTTATCTAATTTTCTATTATTTAAATTTCATTTTGCATGTATTCATTATATTTAATTTTCTAATCATTACATATAATTTTTTAATTTTTATTTAATTTTACATGTACTACTTATATTTTATTTCAATTTATATAAGCACAAGTTTGCATACAAAACTTTCCAGGCTATTTAAAAAAACATTACCATTAACTCCAGATATGAACTTCAAACAAACAAGTTTCCAAAATCAACAAAAACATTTGCAATCATACTTCCTTAATAAATATTTTGCAATAAATACATAAAATAGGGTCTTGCCGTTAAAAACTCTTCCTGTGAACTTTAGCTGAGGAGAAAATACTAATGATCCATGCTTTCTCACCATGGCTTTCCATGGCGTTTCCTTACTTGATGGTACAAACTGTAACGTGATTTTGATTGGACAGCGAATTATATCAGTCAGGAACATTTTCCAATAGTTTCTTGTTATTTTATGATCAATCACTTATATGTATTGTCAATCAATGATGTAAGGACAGCACCCATTTCCTCCAGCTCCCTTCTTCCACGGGCCCTTAGCCCTTATGTTAATGACCGTGCCGCTATCAAATCAATGACCACTGTGATATAAACCAGTCATGTGCGGATAAAAGTTTAGACTAACTGTATTTAAATGATGTTATGCATGTTTTGATAGTGAACAAACTTCTTATACTGGTCCACCATTTGTAGTAGCACAAACAAGTCCAGACCACAAAAGAAGAAACTGGTCTAATCTGGTCTTTTCAGCAGCTTGTCCAATGTTCACAAGAAAGAAACACCACTAACACGAGCTAACTGTCTTAGACGCAGTATTTTAAAAGACATCTCAACAATAGGTTCTCACTTGACAAAGATATCTACACGAACAATACAACAAATGTTCCAGGAGAAACAGCTGAGGCGGTCCATTATTCTCCTGAGCTATGAAAAAGCAACATCCGAGCAATCCCACAGTCCTCAGGGTAAATTCTGTTTAAAACCTCAATTTCTTTCCAAGTCAAAAAGTGCCCGAAAGGTTAATTTGTGACAAGCGCAACTTTAAAGGAGTCATATGTGTAATAACCAAGTTGATGAGTTTTGATTTAAGAGGCGCCGTGAGCGCCAACAAAACAAGTTTTACATATTCAAATCATTCACTGCCACGATTAGCTGCGAATAATTAGCATCTGAAAGCTCCGAAGCGCCATGTGCTACGTGCAGGAGTCTCATGGTACCAGCGAAGCCATTCGGAGGCTCATCATCATCATCATCTGTTTTTATGACCTCGCTGTCCTGTCTCCATGGACAAAGCTAATTCAATGAAGCGTCAGGCCATTAACAGAGAACAGAATAGCAGGCTTATCTTTGTAAAAACTCATTAGCAAACGTACCTCTGCCCTTGCGCAATATATTGACATCGTTTTCATTTAAAAAGGGTAATTTGACAGATAGAGATGTATGAAATGGTCGCAGGTTGCAGGTGGTTTGCAATTATGTGCCGTCGTTTGAAATGAAAACAATAGTTACATGCTTGAGTTAGTCTCTGTAAACGCCTCATGTGTTCTACCTCACCGATACTACAGAGGAGAATTAGGAAAAGCAGATAAGCTTTTTCTGAATGTGGGGACGTTTAGAGATAAACAGCCGGATGGTTGATCGTTGTGTGTATACAAGATATTCTGCACAGCAACAAATGCTTCCTTGAGTGTGTGATAATGGTGTGAGATCTCTGAATATTTTAAGATGAGTTAGAACAGGGCGTCTTTGAAACTGGAACAGGAGCGGGCTGTTTATTCAAATGAGGAATTCTTCAGATGTGGAGCAGAATGTGTTCATGGGTGTGATTCTAGCACAGACATCACTTGGGAATGCAAACAAGAAGGAAAACGCTGGTGTAAGAGTCAAGGATTTATCATGCACAGGAAAATAGATTGTTGGGTGTGCTCTGTTTGATCTGTATTGATTTCAGACTTATCATTAGAACAGAACATATGTCATGGTTTACAAATGACCGGGACAGTGGTTCAGCTGATATGAGCCGATAAGAGTAACATGCTCCAAAGAACCAACCAAGTTTACATCAGCTGGTAATAGACATGATTCAAAGAAAGCAGAACACGATTTCACTTCTACCTCTCTTAAAATACTGTATGTATATAATTAAGAGAACGCTGCAAAATGATTTTCTGCTTATCTGAATGTACTATTTATAGATAAAATAAAAGATAAAATGTTCATTTTTTGTTTCGTTCTGTGAATGATTTAGAAAATGTAGTTTTTTATTTGCCGCAAATACCAGGACAAAGTGACAAAAATAGCAAGAAAAATGCAATGTTTGCAGATTTTAATTGCTGCAAAGAAAACAGGTTCATAAAAATGAATATACAATGGAATAAGCCTGATTTTCTTCACAAATGTGATGTGATTTTGCATTCTCTCAGTCTTTCACTTTGCAGTTGGGTGACATTGTCATTCCTGAAGTTTGTTTCCTTTGAAGTTTAACAGACAATGAACTGAAATTACAACGACACAGACAGAAATGCTGATTAAAGGCAAAACTATGTGTGGGGGGAAACGGTTGTGATTTCCGTTACATCTGAACTGCACTCGTTGTGAGAAAAAGAGAAATGGCGCCCTCTGCTGGTTAAAGGTAAGGATCACATCTTTAAAAAGCTACCACTCTCTGTCTCTGAGACAACTTGTCAAGCAAACATTAATTTCACTTGAACTTCACTATCGTGACGATATGAAAAACCTGAATTACTCAGTGTGGTATAGTCAACAAGAGATTATGCAATTTGTGACGTTAGATATATAGGCTATTGTATTCCATGGTTATGGATTTTATGGATTACGTACATTGTGTGTGTATTATCAACCTTTAATGTGCAATACACTGCTGTGTTTATTTTAAAGTGTGTGTGGCTCCTAAACCGACATCCTAAATGTAGAGAGGATTGATGTTTTTTTTATTATTGTTACTTTAATAAAACAATCGTGTAGCCTTATACGTGCGTTTACGCCAGTGAAATGATAATAAAAGAGTTGTATAATACTGCAAAAATGATGAAAATAAATAAAAGCTTCAAACTTCATTAGCAAACTTAAAAAAATGTTTCACTTGTGACGTGGACCGCAAATAGTTTTTATTAATTATTTAAACCGTGTTATCTCAATAGTGCCCATGTTTTTATTAGAACAAAACAAAACAACTTTGGATATAATATTACTAAATATTTTAGGCATTGACAATAGAAGCTCCCAAAATGAAAAGAAATGACAATTCATATAAATAATAAATAATAAATCCACAGAGACATTTAGTAGTACATTTTCGTAGTAGTTTACAATAGATGTACTTTTCATTTGAAACAGCCAGCCGACGTCATTTGTTTTGCTCTGTTCCGGAAGCGTGTACGTGAGCCTGCAGTGACGTCACTTGGCAAGTCTCATCTGGGCCGTCAGATGCAAACACATTGAAATATCTTCGATATCGTTATCGAGTGACAGTTGTCATCCGCAGCTTGTGTACATCATCTGCTTATTTCCGGTAAGTCTTATGGTCTGCATTCGCCTGCTGTGCTGAAACATAACAGCTGAAATGTGATTGTTGACATCACAAGCGGCAGAAAACACTCAAACTTATCTCGATCACACACTACTGCTGTGATGTAAACATATCGCACATCTGCTTTTAATCAGCGTTAAGTGAAGAGATGCTGGGAATTAAAACAAGTCACTTTCAAGTTATATTTTTATATGTATGTAAATAGTGTTATAAATGCGTTTAAGCATTGTGTTAAAATAGTTTTACTTTCGTCTTTTGTGTGTGTCTAAAGCTGGCATTCCCCTTTGCATCGTCGAGTTATTTGATATACCTGTATCATTATTAGTCATTAACATGTTCATGATTAGACCTGGTTATTGTGTGTGTGTGTGTGTGTGTGTGTGTGTGTGTGTGCGCGCGTGTGCGCGCGCGCGCGTGTGTGTGTGAGAGAGCGCATGTGCGCGTGCGTTGGTTTCTGTTTCCTGTAAATGTGTCTAAAGTACTTACTGTAGAAGTTTTCACTAAGGTGAGCTTCAGACCGCATATGTTTACTTTCAATAACCATTAATGTCATAGGCAGCATGAGAAAAGCTGTCAGTCATGTTTTGTGTATATGTACCAGATGCTGTTCTTTCAGTTTCAGCGTCTCATTTACCAGCAGCCTGGAGCTGCGCACAACAATGTGAGCAGATCCACCTTGTGTTTGCATTTCATGTCAAGATGGCAGATGATTTGATCTCGAGCACAGCCGGGGCACAAGGGACGATTCGCGCCGCTCAGCCCTGTGCCAGGCAGAAATATCACAGCAATGCCCATTCCCAGGGACTTCTGGATGGCCTCCTCACGCTGCGAGAAGGAGGGATTCTGTTTGATGTGGTGCTCATTGTAGAAGAAAGACGTATCCAAGCTCACCGTATCCTTTTGGCAGCCTCGTGTGACTATTTCAGGTATGCATGAACATCTGCCTCGTTTAATTCCTTTTAACTGATAGTGAAGCAGTCAGAAAAAGGCTTGTTTACAAATAACATGGACAGGAACTTTTTTGCCAATAAAAATGTTTTGAAATGGACCAAATATGTAGCAGCCAATGTTGTTTATAAAGCACAATGAATAGAGACCAGTTTTTACAATTTCAAGGCAAAGGTTGACTTGTTTGAAGATACTGAAACAATATAGTTTAAATGTTTTTCACAACACAGTTCCTATATGAAGTCTTATGACGTTCAATAGTATACTTGAGTTTCATATTATTCTAAAATGTGGAAGAAATACACTAAAGAACGAGTAATGGACCCACTCTCGTTGAATACGGGCGATAAAAATAGCCTGTATAATAAGTAGAAAGGTCTGCTATCAGCTACCCAGTGAGTACTGGGAGTGGTTGTCAATGTTTTGACTTTATATAAATTTCATTGATCGTTAGACGACTTTTCTGAAATATTTTTATGGATTTGAATCAATTTATGTTGTACAATGGCTTCCATAAATTATAATATTTACCATTTTACCGTTACATTATTTCGCAGTAATGCCCATTAAATTAAACCTTAAATTAAATTAAACCTTAAACTATGTATCTCGTATAAATACCCTTTGATCTCCAATTTCTATCATTTTTCGGGGTCAGTTATTTATCATCTGTAACTATCAGAAGATTTAAACCAAAATTATTCGTATTTTCCATTTGGGCAACTGCAGCATTATGAATGGGACATTTTCAGCAAAACTTCAAAGTTCACAGAGAATGTTTCATTGACAATATATTGAATCATCACGCCCTGATGATATAGTCCAGACATAAAAATATGAGTCTTCGCAGGAGTTTTCTATTTTAAACGAGAGAAAAATTCATAAGTTATGGATGTGACAAAAAAGACGCAAGTTTTTGAGAAACAACATATTTTTATTAAAATGTTTAAACCAGAAGCATGAATATCCAACATATGGAGAAGGGATCGCTCTTATAGACCACAAAATAGCTATTTTCATGTGCCCATTTATGAGGAATATGGATCGTCACGGAGATGACAATTCCTGGTGGAACATTCTTCCTAACTCAGTCCGGTCAACCACATCTCTCATAACATTCAAAAAACTACTTAAAACCCATCTCTTCTGAGAATACTTGACAGAAAAATGAAAAAACACTAACCCTCTCTCAACAGGTAGTGGTCTAGCTTTTGTTGAAACTAGTAACTTTGTATTGGCACCTATTGTATTATTGCTCCTGTATGACATATCGCTTATTGCTCCCTGAACTCTCTGTAAGTCGCTTTGGATAAAAGTGTCTGCTAAATGACTAAATGTAATTGTAAATTCCCTTGCCTGACTATTGAAAACCATGCTTTAAAAACTTTGAGAGACTACACATGTGTATTTAAAGGGTCAATTCGGCCAAAAATTTTAATTCTGTCTCCATTTACTAACCCTTAAGTTGTTCTAAACCTGTATAAATTTCGTTGTTTTGCTGAACACAAAGAAAGATATTTGGAAGAATGTCAGCAACCAAACAGATCTCATCCCCCATTTACTGCCAAAGTAGGGAAAATAAATACTACG
Source organism: Triplophysa siluroides (assembly GCA_006030095.1). Taxonomy (NCBI): domain Eukaryota; kingdom Metazoa; phylum Chordata; class Actinopteri; order Cypriniformes; family Nemacheilidae; genus Triplophysa; species Triplophysa siluroides. The sequence goes on along the minus strand of VCII01000010.1, from coordinate 1,706,036 downwards.
GGAGTCAATGGGGGATGAGATCTGTTTGGTTACTAACATTCTTCCAAATATCTTCCTTTGTGTTCAGCAGAAGAAAGACATTTGTACAGGTTTGGAACTATCTGAGGTTAAGCAAACGGTGACAGAATTTTCATTTTTGGGTGAACTATCCCTTAATTGACATCTGACCTATGAGTATGGTAAAAACCTTTGGTAAAAGCTTGTTATTTCATCTTAAGGTTGACTTTTGCATGGAATTGCCCATTTATGTGTTTTTGTGGTTTGTTTTATGTGGTAGGGGTATGTTTGCTGGAGGTTTGAGGGAGATGCAGGAAACAGAGATCCCGGTTCATGGAGTCACATACACAGCAATGACTAAACTGCTGGACTTTATTTACACCTCCGAGCTGGATCTGGATCTTGATACCGTGCAGGAGGTGCTGTGTGCGGCCACTTTACTGCAAGTCAGTATGAGAGGACGATCAGAACAACACATTGGGTGTCAGACCTTGTAGTCAAATGAATAATTGTTTCCTCCCTGATTCTTCATTTATTGTGAAAGATTTCTTTTCTTTTTCCAATTGATATGTCGCCAAAAGCTTAATCATTTTGCGTTGCAAACTTCTCTCGTGTCTCTTTGGGCAAATGTCAAAGCTGCTGAAACGCGTCTAATAACACAACATGGAGTCTAAAGCTGCGGCAGAAGGGACCTGTGTCCCTTGTCTTCCGTGAATAACAACTTTCAGTACAGTGAAATAAATTCAATCCTATGATTGATATATAACAATATTTCCTTTCTCCCTTATCGAATAACCCAGGTTCGAGATGTGATTGGCTTCTGCTGCGACTTCCTGTTCTGCTGGTTGGATGACGACAACATCCTGGAGGTGGAAAAACTGGCGGACATCTATGGACTGGATCAGCTCGGGGGGAAAATCCGCTCATATCTGCTCAAGAACATCCAGACCTTCTCTCGTACACCCGTGTATCGAAAGCTTCCCGCAGAGAAAGTGCTGAGCATTCTGTCCAGCAATGAGCTGGAGGTGAACTCAGAAAACGAGGTGTTCGAAGCGGCTCTACACTACCACTTCACCCCTGAAGAGGTGGAGAAAGATCAGGTGGTCCTGCAGGTGGGAGACGGATTTTATAGCGGATAATAGCTAAGCAATATCGCGACCTCTAGATGTGGAATAGTCAATGATAAAGTCCTGCTTACAAGTTTATAGCAGAATCTGTAAGAGACAAATCATGTTTTCCTCCAGGATCCATTACAGATGTTGGAAGCAGTGCGTTTCTGTCTGATGGAGAAGCACGTGCTGCAGCGTCTGCACGGTCGGTTAAAGCAGTGCCCGCTGCGGGACTCTGTGGCCGGCGCTCTGCGTTACCACAGTCAGGAGCTATGGCAGCCGGTAATGCAAACCCCACTGACTCAGCCACGCTGCAGCTCCCTGTGCATTCTGGGATTCGGTGGCATGTATTCATCTAGCACGCTTGCAGACAATGAAGAGCGCTTCCAGGTGTTCCAACCCTCCTGGGGCGAGTGGCGCAGTCTAGCGGCAGACCGAGCTCCTCGCATGTCTAACATGGGCATCGCGGTTCTTCATAACTTTGTCTACTTGATCGGGGGGGACAAGAACACCAGTAGCTTTCGTGCTGAGGCTCGATGTTGGCGGTAAGTGACCCGGTGGCATTTTTGCACCTCTGCATTCGAAGAATTAAGGGGTTGTTCAGCCAAAAATAATGTTATCATATACTCACCCTCTTGTCATTTCAAAACTGTATGACAGAACACAGAAAAAAATATATTTTGAAGAAAGTCGGTAAGTGAACAGCGCCGGCACCCATCCACTTCTATTGTATGAACTCAAAACCAATGCAAGTGAATGGGTGCCGGTTAACAACATTCTTCAAAATATCTTCTTAGGCGTTCTGCAGAAAAAATAAAATATTTTTGTTTGTTTTGTCTATTTTTTTCCCTTTACCTTTATTGTATTATTATTTTGTTACCTTTTTTTAAATGTTAAAATAAGTAGCTCAGATGGTAAAGCATTACATTAGTTGAGTTCAAACACCTTCTAAAAATAATGTAGCCTATACCTTGAATGCATTGTAAATATCTTTGGATATGAAACTGTGAAAAAAATTGCTAAAATGTTCTGTCTGCAAATGTACCCGCTCCCCAAAGTCTTCTTATTTGTCAGGATTATGAATGTGTGCATTCATTTGTGAATTTAGATGATTCCTATAGGTAGACAGCCTATTTAAATCGTTAGGTTAGATTTTAACTAGACATTTCATATAATGTTACCTTCACTGAAATGAAGACTGTAAAACTGAGAATGTAGGACATTTATTTATTCAGCTACTAACCCAATAGTAACTTGATCCTGTGGATTATTGCAATAATATCCATATCAGACGGTGATATAATCCTCCTGTGTAATCCAATGAGTGACCATTGGATTATTGGTACTAATGTACAGTGTGTGCAAATAAAAGGTTAATGTTATTCTTTTAAATGATTGTGTAAAGGCTTTTATATCATATATAACACATGTTATGCTTATGCAAGCAACATATTTCAGCTTCAAAATTAAATATGTACTGTATATATAAATACAGTTTATGAAGGGCCCTTGGTTTTCTTTTTTTGTTATGTTTTTGTTGGATTTGTGATTTAGTAAGATAAGAAACATGGATGGGGTGTGAATACTTTCACAGACTGTATACATCTCATTCAGATTTTCATACCTAAGGGAAAGTCGATAATTTGTCAAAGTGAATGTTTGTGAGGATGTTTTTTGTGTTGTGTACTCTAAGAGTCTTGGGAATAGCTTTGGACTTTATAGTTATGCAGAACTGTTGACTGAACAGTTGTTGACAGAACTGTTGACTGTTGTAAACAATAGTCTGTTTATGAACTACTTGAACCCAGTTTGAGTTCAGTTTGGTTGAGACAGAGCAGCACTTGAATGATGTCTTTTGTTTTGATCAAGAGAATCCATGCGGACATATTCTTCAACAGTGTGTCCCCATATTATTCTGTTTTGCTTGATATAATAACTTTGGCTTCGAGTGAAAATTGAGGCTTCGAGTGAAAACCAAAAACAGCTGAGCCATTGAATAAAGCTTGTGGGGAGAAAACGTAGCACAGCTAGCATAGCTAGCAAGCTAGAATGACATCACATCAATAGGATACTGATCATATGTAAAATTCAAATAAAACTATTCAAATAAATTAAAATGACAAATAGCGAAAGCCGAAGCGTAGTTTATATTAAAATAAATGGAATAATTTGCTATCATAAAAATCGTTGTTTAGTCGGGCTCTTCTCATTGGCAGGTACGATCCTCGGCACAACACCTGGTGCTCTATCGAATCTTTACAGCAGCAGCACGCGGATCATTGCATCTGTGTGGTGGATAAATACATCTACGCCATTGGAGGACGCGACTACACCAACGAATTGGAATGCGTGGAGCGCTACAACCCACAAAGCAACACCTGGGAATATGTGGCACCGCTGAAACGTGAGGTGAGCGGTTTCAGATGAACTCAAGGAATTGAATTCGTTGTAATTGTAACTACTTTGGTTATTTCTAATGCTTTCAAGGCATTACCATAACTTTTGATCTTTTCAGGTCAAACAGGTCACGTCAGTATTTGTAATTCATTCTGAAGTTGGTTCTGTTGTTTTATTTCATGTTTTGGGGAGGACTGTTCCGTCGAATAACATGCGTCTGTCTGCAGGTGTACGCCCATGCGGCTGCAGTGATTGATGAGAAGATCTACATCGCCTGTGGTCGCCGGGGTATGGCTTATCTGAAGGAGACCTACTGTTACGATCCCATCGGGAATCACTGGAGCGTGTGTGCCGAGGGCCCGGTGGAGCGCGCCTGGCACGGTATGGCAGCACTGAACGGCCGTGCCTATGTCATCGGAGGAAGCAACGACGGTTGTGGTTACCGAAGAGACGTCCTCAAGGTACCAACATCCTACTGCATGATTAACAACGATCACCAGTGTGTAAAGAACAACAATTTTAATAAAACAAAAGTAAAAGCAAGATAGCATATGAGGTTTTGGAACGGAGCTGAGATTATGTGCTGTCTTGTTCTTCAGGTGGCATGTTATAATCCAATAGCAGATGTCTGGTCCGTGGTGAGCCCTTTGCCCATCGGGCACGGAGAGCCTGGCGTCGCTGTTCTCAACGGATGCATCTATATCCTGGGTGGAAGGTCGCACGATAAGGGCAGTCGCATGAAGTGCGTTCACGTTTATCACGCAGAGGAAGATCGATGGGAGAGCGGAACAGCGTTGGAGGACCGCGTATCTGGCCTTTCAGCGTGTGTTGTACTTTTGTCACGGGCAACCATGGCTCAGGCGCGTAGCTGGGAGCAAAGAGCCAAAGCATCATGGGAAGAGGTAGATTGGGATGACTCTGACAATTCCAGCGAAGACTAAAGAGTGTGTAATATGAGAGGATTAAATGCTTGTAGCATCATTTTTATGGGTCACAATGGGTCAGATTTTCAAAGAAATCATTGTTGTGCTTGTCTATATATAAGGTAAGTTTGAGGTGTGCATGATTATTTACATTACATAACATAACATTTATGCTTTTATGCATTTATGCAGAGACTTCAGTCTTTACAGGTGTTGATGTGTGATCCCTGGGATCGAACCCATGACTTCTGCGTTGAGATCAGTTAGGCTACATGATTACCTGTATGTTGTATTTTCAAAACTGGGTGTACATTGCAAAGATATATCGCTCAAAAATCAAAAGAAACAACAGCTAATTATGTTTTGCATCAATGTTTTTTTTTGTTTGAAATATGTCGTTATCTGTTTGCAAAATATAATAGCTTTTTTTCCTATTGACTTTGTGCTGCAATATGACATTATTTGACATTTTTCATCTCATTTTTGCTCATACTCGTGTTCTTCATCCAAAAACACATTGACAATGACCATTCTACTATGAGACATTGATGGTAAGACTGTACATGCACTTTAAGATAAGAGGGGATTTGGTTTTTATTCAGAATAACCGTGCCTTTATTTTACTGTTTGTCCAATGCCTTATTATTAAAACATTTATGTGTGCAATAACATGATTTTTAAAGAGTAATTAAACAAACAAAAATTACCCAAATTCTCGCAAATGGTAGTTAAAATTAAAATGAATTGTTAATAAAAGGCCCTCTGTAATATTTTTAAAAGCAGTCCCGTAAAACAACCCTGCAAATTGTATGCACTGAAATGGGCTTTAAGCACTGCTTTGCTTTTTGTTTATTTATTTTTGTCTTGAAAAGATCTGAATTATTTGACTCTGAATGTCCTAATAAATATAGTCATCCTAATAAATCTTTAATTATTTGTCTGGCATATTTTTATTTAACAATTTACAGAATATTTTCTTACAGACGGTTTCAGCAGCAACAACATAAACAAACCTTATGTGGCCCAACCATAACTTCAGGTAGACCTCCGCAAATATTCCAATTGAATTTAGTAGGCTACAATTAACATACAATAAAGTATTAACATATGAAAATAAATTAAATTGTTATAACGCAAGATTGATAACCAATAATAACAGGGGGTATATAACCAATAAACACAGACTGGAAGTTAACCTCGGTCCAGGCACGTGTATCTGATGAAACCATCTACAATGAAAAATTCATTATTCATAATTTGAGATAATAAAAAGCCATTGACTGGACTTTAATGCTACGAATTTTTATTTTGAAGATAACTGCATTTTTTTTTTATATGATTGCTAAAATGACTTGTATATCTAGCATTCTGGAATACATTTGTTTCAACTGCATTGTTACTTGTTTTCAATGTAAAAGTTGATAAATGATCATATTAATAATGAGAATAAATAAAAATCTTCCGAATAGCAACTGTGTAGATTATTTTACACATTAAACAACATATTCCTGCCCATTAAAAATTGCCATATTTAAATAAACAGACATTTTAGTTCTGTAAATGTTATGATTGATGAATTGACATTCATGAATATTGTTTTAATAGCCGTTGGTGCATTAACAGATGGGTTTTCTTTACCTTACCCAGGGGAGCTCTCGTGTGGAGGGTTTTCACACCAGCAACATATTCTCTCTTGAACACTTAATTTACAAACATAAAAAGCCTTTCAGCATCTGCTCGATGGATTTCCTTTACTTGATTTCCTTAACAACAATCACATAGGGAATATCATGCTGGGATATTTTTGTCCAGCATGTAACAGAAAAGGAATGGTCATGAACATCATGCAAAACAAGTTCTCAACATCAGTGCTTGATGTTGCCTGAGAAAATGCATGTTTTGTGATTTTCCTAACAAAACGATAAAAAGCGTACATAGTTAAATAGTTAGCAAATGATCATCAAAACAGAGTTTATTTATTGTCATGTGTTCAATAATTTGCTAGTATTTGCTATTTTCACCTTTTCTTGGCATGGCATGGGCAGGTTTTGTAAAACCTGATGATTTTTATAATCCCAACATTTTCTGAGCGGGTTCAAGTGTCCATGTGCTAATTCTGACCTTTAATAAAAAAATGAAAATAATAAAAATTAGATGAAAAAAGAAATAAGTAATTTTCTTTATAATCAATTTCGTATAATAGATAAAGAATAGTTCATGGCAGCCCACGTTTGTTCTTTAATGTACAGTATAGCAAATTCAAACATGATAGATTTTAACATTATGCTTAAAGATATAAAAAATATGCCATAATGCACCTTTTTCTCATTCAAAACCTGTAAAAAGAAGATTTTTTTAAGAAATGCCTGGTCTTGTACCCATTCAAGCTAATGGGGGGGCAATGTTGTTCGGTTACCAACATTCTTCGAAATATCTTCTTGTGTGTTCTGCAGAAAAAGAAAGTCATACAGGTTAACACACATGCGGGTGAGTAAATGATGTAAGAATCTTCATTTTTGGGTGAACTATCCCTTTAGTACATGGGGTGTACCAAATACCTGCTAAACTTGTCACTAAAGACCTCCATAATGAACAGAGTTTGGCTAATTCTCCCACCAAGGACTTCCAAACACAAATGCACCTCCCTCCCCAGTCCCCTCACCACCCCCCATTTACGGCAGTCATTAGCGCCTGACATCCGTGACGGGGCAACAATCAGCGTCCGTCTGCATTTGAGTGGTGAGAAGAGACCCCCCCCCCCACTTTCACGCCTCTTAAGACTCTTTCATGAGCACAGAGTGGCCATGACATGCATTGTTATGTAAGGTATTACCTTAAGTGTCTGAAGGATGCAACATCAAATAGTGTGTGTGTATACAGACAGAGATGGGTGGAGCTCCAGTTAGAGTCAACAAAGGAGAAAAAAGTGAAACACAAACAAAGACTGGCAAATTTACTTGGAAAATGGAACAAAACGAAATATGAATTGACAGAAATAAAACAAAGAGCAACTGTTTAAGAGAAAATGTATGTTATATTTGTGGAAAATTGAAAGAATTGCTGTAGAGCATATGGCAGTTAATAGACACCAAATGGATGCTGGATAGTTTTCTTTGTCCAGTTGATACTTGGTCTGTTTGTTTAATGCACAATATTGACAAAGTATTTTGCATTCAACAATTGAATATTTCTTTACAAACTGAAAGATCTTATTAATCTAATTTCAAGATATTTAGTTTGTCATTGAATTTTGGTTTCACTATCCACAATCGAATAGTGCTGCCCAGTTACGACCCGATGCACTGCAGAAATGAAGCCAAACGATTTCAGATCTTGAAAGTTAGTCTGCTTCACTTCCTCAAACGGAATATCCTTCCACCCCGATGAATATTTCCATATGAAAATAACGAAGACGCCACAATGACTTTAAAGATATTTACTGACACTTCTGAATTTTAGACATACGACAATTTCCGAACAGCATTCTGCACTACACATTTCTCTTTTTAACAAAAATAAAATTAAGTAGCAGCAAAGACAAAATAAATAGACATTTTAAAAACAAAGCAAGGGAAACAGTCGTTCTGCATCCTCGATAAGCAGCCGTTTGATAAGTCAAAATGTATCAAAAGAACAAATGCATTGAAAAGTACATTGCACACACAACTGACAAGCAGGTTGTCTTTTCAGAAAGTGGAAAGGATTAAAGCTCTCAAAAGCAGTCGGCTTTTTCTAAACCAAATTCAATTGCCCTAGGTTTGCATTAAGAATATATTCAGAAACAACATTCTGGTTAGTGCCACCTTTCTGATAACATTCACTCAGCATTCTACTGTTCATCTGGTACTCGCGGGTACCGTGCGCCATCGTCCAGGTGGAGGCGCGAAGAACCAGACGGAAGTTCCTCATTCACTTTTCACTCTACACTTCAGTTCCTCATCCACTCACCAGCAGGAGTAAGAGAACAGTGGGTATTGGCTCCAGTCCCCCACGTTGCCATGGTGATAGCTGTGATGGACAGCCTGGCTGCTGTATTCCGTGGGTAGGTGATGATGTGGTGGTGGTGGTGGCGGCGGCGGCGGCGGGTACTGGGTGGACGCCGCTCCGTTCCATTGCCCCATAGACTGTTCGGTACTGTAGGGGGTGTAGAGAGGATGGTGGCCCAGCATACCTGGCTTGGCCTGAGCGATGGCCATGTTCAGTACTCCCGTGTAGTCTTGCTGCCCCGTCAATGGATGAGGAGGACAAGGGGCAGGGCCGAACTCGGGGACGGGTGGCTTACTGGAGGCGTCATGATCGGGGACGGTGGCGACATCAGGCACACGAGACTCAAAGCTGGAACGGCTAACACAGCCGCTACCGCTGCCCACGCTGGATGAAGGAGAGGGGGATTTGCCATATTCGTGATATCTGTGAAAGGAAATCAATTGTGAGATGAGGTGACAAAAGAAAGCGCCATTAAAATGATCATTGAACGAAGAGTGACGTACCTGCTGGGGTGGTATGTGTTGTGTCCAGGTACAAGCTGTTCTGAACTGTACATGTCTCGGGGGTCCGAGCCCAGAGGAGAATCTGCACGGAGAGCGTGAGTGTCCGACGCAGCGCCCCACGGGGAGTAAGGCTCGCACTTTACCTCCAGTTCCTTACGACCCGCATCATCGTCAAGATCTGCAAATACAACACATCAAAATAAACATCTGTGACCATCTTATATTATCTAGTCAAAAAAAACTAGCAAATCTACTTTTTTACAAACACAAGTAAATATTACTTTAAAAACCTGAGTGCAAAAACTTGACTCAAAAAATTTACTTTAATTTACTTTAAAAATTAAGTAAAATTGAATTTAAAAACGGTGTGCAAATATATTAAGCAAGTCCTACAGTTGTTTCTAAAACATTATTAAATCATTTCATTAATTACCTCTTGGACTTTGCTCGGAGTCATTTGAGGTGTTCATCTTCTTAGCAGCTCTCTCGGGATCAGCCAGACTTCTATTTGCTCGTCTATGAACATACAATTTAAAGTTAGACTTCAAATTGACACAGCACTTATTTATTAAACTTGAAAAGGAACCATTTGAATAATGAAATCCAAATTTATAATAAATAATTTTCTTCAAGTAAGAAAAATTCAGTTTAGGAACAACAGAAAAGAAAAGCAACGTTGTTGAAGTAAATGCCACCATCCTTCTTTTTAAAATGAACTTTCATATGTGAATAATGAAATCCCATCTTTGAAATAATTTTACTCAAGTCAAATTAGTTTGATGAGAATAAATAACGAAAATCAAGGCAACCTCACCTTTTGGAGTTTGTACCCTCATCTCTGAAACCTTTGGCAAAGGGGTTGTGGTCAATTTTCAACTTTGTAATCTGTGAGAAAAAACAACCTCACTATTAATCACGACTGCAACCAAAATGACCTTTACTATCATCATATTAATAATATATATAGGGTGGGAATAAGGACAAATGCTCCACAAGGTTATAATGTTTTGAATAGTCTATTACCTTTGTGTTCTGGTAGGCAGTGACTGCTGTGAAAGAAGTCTCGGGGAAAGTGAAAGTTTGGAAGACGCTCCAGCGTACGCTGTACAAATCATCGGCCTGGACGATGTGGAAACGCGGGTGGTAGCGGTGCATGGAGTGCAGGATAATCTGAATAAAAAGAGAGTGGAATTAACATCAAACTCAACAAGGAATTGCGATTAAACAACTGTAAGAATCGAGCGTGAGACTCACGTGTCCGTGCTGGTCAAGAGCATTGTTGGTCAGTTTGAGCTTGAGGAAAGACACGGTCTGTTTCATCCAGTGACTGCCGGGAGCTGGAGAGTCAGGGTGCAGGTACGTCCTGTAGGGCGGCTGGGGCTCGGCTTTACCAGCGACCTCCCATTTATCCTTGTTCCACTGCAGGAAACAAAAAACAACTCATTTTACTATATTTGAGGGCCGGAAAAGAATCACTTTGCCAGTGACATAAGGTGGTGGTGGTGGGGGCTGTCTTTTGGGGTGTGAGAGTATGTGTGAACAAGAGTGTGTGCTGGGACAAACCCCCCAGTGGGGTCTGTAAAAACAGGAAGAGTTGGGGCTCTTTGAAGTTGAAGACCCCAATCAGTTGTAAGAACGTTCTTGGATGACACATGGCAACGTCCCCCAATGCCTCGGTCAGATCACTTAACAGCTCCCCATCTCAATAGCACACTAGGCTAATGGTCTGGACTAGTCCAGCTCCCCCGTGTAGCCAATTTGTAAAACTTTCTCAATTATTCAAATCTGTAAAAGGTTAGGTTTAGTTTCTAACCTTATATCTGAGACTGTCTTCTGGGACCATATCCACCAACAAGATGTACTTTGCATACGGCACCAATCCAGACAAGCTGATCTTACAGTGTGGGAACATTCTCCTGCAAGATAAACAAAGCAAAGTCAAGTTTAGGTCATACTTTTCTAAAATAATGAAATCTTCTTGAAGGTTTTAGCTGAGAAAATGGTTCCTCGGAAGACGTACCTTCCCGGTTTGGTGATGATCATCTCCGTGCCGATCTCATGGAAGGACCTCCACAGCTCTGGTTCCTCCAAAGTCATTCGGATGTTGCCTTGGTGATAGGAATCACCAGATCCAGCCATGGATGGTGGAGGTGGAAGGCTGAAATTGTGCTTGAGGTCTAAAAAGAGAACATACAAGATCACTCAATGGTAGCCATCCAAAGCTACCTTCGAACAAAACCTGCAGTAAAGGAATGACCAAACCAATGGGAAAGAGGACAATAAAGACTCACCTCTGATAGGCTGCATTACTCAGACTTCTCAAAAGGAAAAGTATGGATGTGTCAAAATCAAAAGTAAGCAATATTGAGATTTTTTAGCAACGACTCAAGTTCTCCATATGACCTCGACAAGGTCCAGATAATCCCAATGGCACACAAGTGCATAAGAGTAAAGTCCAAGGAGAAGGTGTGTGTTCTCTGTCAGCTCCTTCTTCTGTAGATGCAGAGGGGGTGTCCCACACCTTTAAGCGGGATCCTGGTTGTGGGCGGGGCTTGGCCCCCCATTCTCAGCCTTTGAAGTGACACGGTGATGAGTCAATGTCATGATCCTATTGGATGATAGGGAAAATCAAAGAGAGTTAGCAGAGCCTTGATAGAGTCCCAACAGGAAGGGGATAAACGGAGGAAACATGTCCTCATGAACTGCTGAAGGACTTTTAAACCAACACATACAGGCTCAAAGTACACAGAATGGCAAATTTCTCTTCATTAAGGCATCTAATGGGAGGACGGGAGAAGAAGACACTTTCTTATTTAAAGTGTTGACTCATTCACGCAAACATGAACGCGGCCATCGCTGGCGTTTGCTAATTCACACAGACATATGCACTAATTCTCACTGATGCTACAGACATCAGGCCTAGATTTTTACAACCACAGCAGACTATGGCAAATCATTTAAAATGCAATTGAGGGCATCACTAAAGGTTTCTCTGAACAGTCTGAAAGTGCTCGGTGGTTTTACCAAATGGTTGGGAATAATATGGTCATCCAACATGGGATGGTAGTGGAACACATTTTTTGCCACTTATCTTTGGCTTTAAACTTCAAACCTTTAAACTTGAATATCTCTTTGTATGTAGATTGAAGTTCCAATGTTTACCACATAGAAAAACAAAGACCACACAGAGCCAACATAACCGTTGATATAGTTTGGTTTTCAGTTTTAGTGTAGTTTTATTCATATTATGAATTAGAATTAATATTAAGTTATTTTTTTCTGGTTCATTTTTGCTAATTTTTTAGCAATTTAGGAATGTGCTTTTGTAATTTTCTTATTTATTTGTTTGTAATTTTTATTTGTTTTTCATTCATATTTATTTTTTCTGGTTAGTTTTAGTAACATTTTTTGCTATTTTGTTATGTGCTATTTTTATATTAGCATTTATTTGTTATTTTCTATATAGCTATTCAAGTTTTTCAGTTTCAGTTGAGTTTTTATTTGGTATTAGTTATTTATTTTAGTGCCTCAAACTCACTTCAGTTCATTGCTGAGGCAACATTTCTCAGTTTTCTTTTTCAAAAGGAAAAATATTTAGGGCGGTGCTTTATTTGATTTCATATATTAATAGTTTTAGTAAACTATAATAGCCTTGTTTAATGCTTTAAGGAAGGGATTTACTATATACTTTACAAATAAAGCAGCTCTGCACACTCCAAAGCTACGGATTCGCTTATCATGAACCATTTCTTAATTATACATTTTTTTTGTCCATTTTGATGCATTTTCTATTAATAATAATCAATTAATTTAGTCTTCTTTTTAGTTTCTTTATAGCACAAATATACACATGATTTTCTAAAGAACCATAGAAAGCCTAAAGTGTTCTTTTATGGTTTCAGACTATTACACTTTTTGCTTCTGATTGGCAACTTTGTTATAAAGGTTGTAGTCTTTCATTTAAAATGTAAATCCATGCCTCCATTTCCAAGTGCTTACACAAAAAAACATGTAATGATTCATATGCTTGTAATGAAGAAACATGAATCACAGAACATTAATGAAATGATTTTGACTGAATCACCTCATTGAAAAAAAGAAATAGAAGCACATAAAATCATTATAGAGTTATGGTAGAAAACGAACCCTGGGGGAAGTCTACAGGTGAGGTTTACCTGAGAAAGTATGTGTGTTTGTGTGATGGTTGTATGGATGGGAGGGGGTTGTGTATTCAGGGTGTCTAGACATGACCGTCCCTTGATGGCTAATCTCATTAGCTCTCAGAAGGCAGCAAGCTTTCTATTCATGCAGAGATACATAGAGAGAGACATTTAGATAGATAGAGGGAAAACCAAAAGAATGGGCCTGCGGTGATTTACAGCCTATTAGCACCGCAGATCAACAGTTGTGTGTCTTTCACGGAAGAAATATGAATAGGGAAAGTGGGTGCGTCTGGCTTTTGTAATGTATCTCGGACTGTAAACCAACTCAAATTTAAACTATCTCAGTACACAAATATAAATTTAGAATTGTGAGACTTATTTGTGTCACTTTATTTCACTGTATGTCTTTTTTGTGATGCAAACTGCTGGAACACAAACCAAAGTCCACTTTGGAAATTGACACTTTTTCCATTTTAAATATAGAGTTGTTGTTTGTATGTAAAATGAAGAGGAATATATTATTTTGAAGTCGATAAGAGACACGGACTATATTGACGTCAGATTTGAAGCAAACATTTGGAAATCATCAGATCTTGCACGTTTTCATAAAAGCAAAATGAGGACACCAAATTGGAAGAACTAAAAATATTGTTTATTTTTTTAATTGAAATTGTTCTAGTTACATCATTGGAGTAAAGTATTGGATCTTGTGCTGTGGTTTGTAGAAATGTAGCATAAATCGATCAGATGAATATTTGACTGTGATGGTTTAAGCAGCAGAAGCAGAATCCACAGTTTATTCAATTCCTCCACTTCAGTATAGAGCACTGTTAGCGCAACTCTTTATCATGGTAAACAGTGACTCGGCCAAAACAGACTCCTAATCACACACATTTCCTAGATTTGTAAGGACCCTCAAAGCATTGAACTATTTGAGAACAAAATAACCCCTAAATAAAAGACCCCAAAATGACCATTCACTCGTGGCCATAATTGTATTTATTCACAGCGAATATGTAAAACTATTTGTAGGCCATAGCAGATAAACACGAAATGGGTTATCGGGTTTTACCGGTGCGGTAAAAGTTATTTATAATAAAGTGATTTCCATTGGATATCATAATACGATTTATTTTGTTTTGGCATCTAAAATTGTTCAAATGTGTATTGTCCTGTTTTTTTTATAAAATATTTTGGGGATATTTTCTTGTCATATACAATATACATCAAATCTGATAGAAAGGTGGGTACATACAGTACATTTAGTAGGTCTATCAAGGTCAATTTATTTAGCATTTCTAGATGTGTTGTGGTCATTCCAGTCGAAATTTCCACAAAATCAAACCTCAGGAATGAAAAAGTCATCCAACAGCAATGTTTAAAAACTGACAGCATAACAAGACACATGCAAATGTGATATAAAAATCCAGATTATCACATTAAAAAATATTTTTCCTAAATACGTGTACAAGTATTACTGTTTTATTGCTTAAAGGGGAACATGAACTTGTTTTCTTTGCAGAATTAGAGGTCTGAAAAAACAGAGCATATTTTCTGTGATTTTGAACTGTTTCTCCAGTTTTCCTTTTCTGCAAATAAATGCAGATAGAATTCATATTTTTATTTTAATATTTGGGAGAAATATTGTAGTAGTTCACAGAATGAAAGAAAAGATGATCATTTGACCTAAACACATAAATAATACATTCTGAAAAACTAAATTTAGATTTTTGTTCCATGGGTCTGTGTGTTATAGCAGAAGCCTTTACACAAGCTCTGTCTTGTTGTCATTGTAAATGCATTTCTTTATTTCGATCAATGGCAAATGGACACTCAGCACAAACTGTTTTAACCATTACTTTTGTAGATGCAATAAAGACTAAACACTTGCTTTTGAGCAGCATATAAACTGAGGGTTGCACTTTTTACAAGCTAAAAGCCCACAAACGCTGTGAATATATTGATTACGAATATAAGGTTGCCTAAGAGGACATAAGTCTTGTACTTAAATTCATCCATACAAAGCTAAAAATGCCCTCACACCACATTAACATTGAGAGACCTAAAGCTGGAGAAAATCGCAGAAGACATTAGCCAAACACACGTTCAGCTATCATTCCATCATGAAGGTGTGATGTACAGGTTTCATTTCCTTCACCTGAAACTAGCCAGTATTAGTCACACATAACGCGTGACACTCCTCACTTCTCTAAGGACACACACGTACGTTGGTGATGGAGTAGCGTACAGTTCAATCCCACAGTCGAACAGGATTTTCACCATTCTGTAGTGTCATAAAAGATGTTTTCACAAACATGTTGGTTTGGCTAGCACAGATAGCAACGTCAAGGTCAGTGGTTTGCTTTGCGTAAGCTCCTTTGCAAAAATGTTTCTGATGATCTTGAAGCAGTTTTTTCAACAAACATACAATTTTACCAACATTTATATCATTGCAAAGAAAATGAACTTGGAGCAACTATTGAAAAGCAGTCAAATAGTGGAAATAATGGTGTGTTGACACCTCGGATTAAGATTATTTCCAACCTCAACCAGGAAATACCGTATGAAACTGCGCTCTTTTAATGTTAATATTGTGATGTTTTAATGCTACTTAATCATGAGTCACATTGATTTCATATTAATTTAATTGATTTTATGTTACTAAATACTTTTGATTTGACTTAACCAGACCGTACTTCTAGGTCTGTGGTTGGAAATATCCCAAATCTTGAAGGCAGCATTAGTTCTTCAAAACTCTTTCAAAAACACCTCAGGAGCATTTTTACAAATTCTAAAATAGTTTTGATTTTAGTCACAATACAATTTCAATAGTTACGTAGTTTTGATGGCTTTACTTTTCTTCTAAAATACTATTATTCTAAAAATGTTTCTAAAAAAGAAAGAAATCATGAGCAAACCACTTTCATACTTTCAATTCACTGCACACTCAAATTAAAGTGCTTGGCGATGCCATGGAAAAAACATGTTTGGTTCCACCAAGACCCATCGTTTTTCTTACCTTTTTATAATCCGAAGACACTTTCTTCTCCGAAAAGAACCTTTCTTCGGATGTTAAAGGTTCTTTATGGAACCATTTAGATGAAACAGGTTCTTCTAAGGAATCGTGAATCACCTTCATTTTGTAATAAAGCGTAAGTCAGTTAATATGTTTTCCAAAAGCCCACAAGTAAAATCGCTTTAACAGAATTGTGTATGTCTGGTAGCTCTTCTTCTCTACACAAAGAACGGTGCTTGAAAGGTTCTTCATAGCCATGCCATAGAAGAACAATTTTTAATTCCACAAAGAACCTTTTGTGAAACAGCAAGGTTCTTGGGATGTTAAAGGTTCTTAAACCGTTTAGACAAAAAAGGCTCTTCTATGGCACCTTTGAAGCACCTTTATTTTTAATGTGGAAAGTTCGTGGCTAGCAGCAGGGTCACAGCCGTCATGCGTTTTAGACACGGGAAGAGAAAGAAATATAAATGAAGGCTTTTTGAGGTCAAAAGTGAAAAATCAGTTGCAATAGAAATGGTGGTGAGAAAAGAAAAGCTGATGAAACGACCTTAACGTGAGCCGTAGCGTGTGAAGAGCTTTAGCTCTGCTGTCATTTGAAACAAGTCAGTCGTTGAATCGGACACCAGTCTCCATTTTGAGGCGAGCCATGTGAGACACGGGCTAACTAACTTATTAACACCTGCAAAGGTGCTTATACGCTTGGAATTCAGACACATTAGATGAGTTTAATGATGATAAAAACTGTCGACCGTTTCTGATGTCTCCTATCGCACTTAAAACGCTTTAAATCTGGGACTCCTTAACCTTTCTTCTTCTTCGCTATTCCTTTATTCTCTATATTTACAGGAAATATCCACCACGCCACGGGAACCACGAACTCTTACCGCAAAAGGTCACGTCGCTGACTTTTTCGTAACCTTGCGAATCTGTGAAACGGATCATAAAAGAATCCATACCCATTTGATCAGGTTAAAACACGTGGCTACTCTTCAGAGGAAGCGTATGGTTACGTCAAGTGTCGTATCTAAACATTACAGGAGGTTTCCTACTGTAGACCCCACAGGGATCAAGAGAGTCCCGCTGAGACACGCTTCACTCAAGCTGGGCACGATGTGTTTGCACCGCGGCCCGAGCAGCTGATCTCAAACCAGGCGGGCTGTTGGTTTAAGGACGGGGCGGCGACAGTTCCGGTGAAAAAAAGGTGGTGTAGGACGACCAGAAGGAAGCGGCAATGTCACGGCCAAGAACGCCACACAGCATCTTACGTCTCTTATACTGTACAAGAAACTGTAAAACTGTACTGTAAAAGATTTTTTCCAATGTATCTCAGATTCACATCCTGTTTCCTGGACGATCACGGAGATTGGAAAAGTGCTTCAATTTGCAGGACGTTTAATACAGGAAATGCTTTGTTTTGACAAGAGCAAAACACCGGCACCCATTCAGATGTTTAGCATCTCTTGAAATCTTTTCTTCTTCAATAGACTGACATCTCTGGATCCATTAGTTATCGCAGACGCACGAGTCTAGAGGTGTTGGCCGCCTCTGCCATTTGCCGTGGCTTGTGTGTGGACGCATCGTCACTCAATAGCTTAACAGCTGCCAATACACAGGGGCTCTTGGCTGGGATCAGACGGCTGTGGGGTCTATAAAGTGCCCCCCCGCCATGGGCCGACGAGAAATCTCACACCTTTCGCTGGCATTAGCCATGCAATTTTCCCTTTTGATGCTCTAACTGGCCACTTTGAGTGCTCAGGTACAGGCCATCAGGGGGATGTTGAGGAAGACTGCGTGTAAACTGCGCGCCTGTTAAACCGCCTGATACTTTATGTGAGCAATAATACCAACTCTAGACGGCAGTTTGTGCGCACCTCTAAAAGATGTTCAATCTTCATGAAACCACTTCAGGTTGAGTGGAAACGCAAATCATTGGTGCAATGAAGGACCTGAAAGTCAAATAAATGACACGGAAAGTTGAAAGAAATTAATATTTTGTTGAATGTTTTTTTAGTAGAGATTCATGTGAACTGCAGTCAGAAAGTGCAATTTCTAGTACATTAAATAGTGTAGGGCTAGGTATGACTAAACATGTTACATTTGCATCAATATTCTCCTTCACTTCTTAGTACTGAATACATTTTGAAAGGCTTTTTCCAGGCGTAGAAATTATAGTTTTTTTTCAACATTGGGAATGGTGAGATTTTGTTTTGAATACTAATTGTTTAATTATTACTTTCGATAAATTTTTCATGACATTAAAGTTCCCTTTTTCATGACCTGATCAAACGGCTGTGGGGAATTTAACGATTTTTTAAAAAGATTTGTATTCATTTCAATTGTGATATTTCCTAATTTTCCAAAACAGTGGGGATGTTAGTTTTTTTAAATAGATTTGATTAATTTCAATAAATGTTTAATGACATTTAAATTATTATTTTCCGTGATCGTAAGAACACTATCCTGACGGCTGTGGGGAATAAAGATAAAAAAAAGGTTTTATTCATTTTAATTATATGATATTTCCAAAATTTCCACAACAAGATTGTTTTAACAGATTTTATTCATTTTACTGAATTTAAAAATATTGAAAATTCACTTTTTGGTGACAGTGGGGAAGATTTTTTTAAAGATTTTATTCTTTTTAATTGTGATATTTCCAATCACAAAAATAGTTTTTAAAAATAGATCTGTATGAATTTTAAATAAGATGTAAAAAAAAATGTTTTCATGACCGTGAGAACACTGAATAATAAAAACATATTTTCTTCATTTCAATTACTTTTATCCTTTACATGACTGTGTGAACACAGATTTTAGTTCACATTTCCAACAAAAACCTCCTGAAAACAAATGATTATATAATTCACCTGTTTTATTATACTTCGATAATACAAATTGCAGTAATTCCATCAAAAGTCCAAAACAACCTCACACACTTGTAGTCAATTGCCTTTTTAGCAATTTCCTTTTAAAAACAAATGCCCTACATCTATCTATTACTGTCTCTCTCATCCAAACCGAAGGCTAATTCTTTACAGCCCTCAGTTTTCTCTGTTATTATCCAGATTTGAGTAAAAATGCCGCATGCATTACCTGCACACAGAAAATAAGTAACAATACGTTGACCGATCAGCCTTGATTCACATCAAATCACAAATGTCTGTCATACCTCATACCCCTTCAGGGTGAGCGCAAACGCACACCTCCTGCCCCCCACATCCCCTTAAGGAAAGATCTGAAACACATTTGGTCCTGTATGTAAGAAAACAAACCCTCAGTGAAGTGTACCTGACAAAGAGAGTAAATGACATATTGGCAGCACTTCATAAGAAACCTCTGGGAGCTGCTAATGGGTCTTAATGGCCTTCCTCATGGCTGAGGGCTTCACACCAGCCCAGACCCTCCCTTTGACATGGCCTGCCTAAAAGAGACGGGGTGGTCTTCTACCCAACAGGGTTTCAGGAAGACTCGAGATGTGAGAGGATGTGATGTCATTGCATCTATTTCTGTATCGAGACGTGTTGGACTTCTAGAGGGGTTCATTTTTTTCAAATGTGGAGTGATTTTGGATATGGAAGAATAGGATCGATTGAATGGTGTTTTATGACACAACTGCAAGTAGCCAATTGACATAACCTACTGCAAGAGTTCAAATCTGATGGATGGATCTTATAAAGAGAAGTAATATATCATACTTCTGAAATCTTGTATCTCCATATTTTGTGTTTGAATTTTTTTTGCCATAAATCATTATTATTAGTCACCGTTTATATTTGTCACTGGGATTTGAAAATATCTAACCAATAAACGTATTAAAAAGTGCTTGTCAACTGTGACGACACTGTGTTTAATCACCTAAAAAGTATAGTGTTTTATACATTTCCTAAAAAACAGGACATCCAAGGTTTTGGAAGGACAGCGACGATATATAGAGACATAATAACATTCAACATGTCGCCAAATGTTTCGATCAATACATCTTTCTAATCATTTTGGATTTTAGAAACTGCACAGAAATTCACAGAGAGCCATTTCAAGCCAAATAAATAAATTAGAAATAAGCATATATAAATGCATATCAGCGGTGATCTCCAGGACACTTCCATAATTTTATTCATTACTTTGACTTTTCCAGGCCTGGAAATCAAAAACAAAGTCTTCCTGATTTATCTGTTTTTCATGACAGTGTAAACCCTGTAAATATTTCAATCACATTTGTAAGCACCTTGTAAGTCATCCACAATAAATCTCTCCTAAAAAGACAACAAAACAGAGGTCAGGTAAAAAGTTGAAGTGTATTTTTGGTTTTGTGATATCAATGCAGCATGTCCGAAATTCAGTAATATCGTTCTTCTCAGAAAAAATAGCCTGAGCAAAGTAATACTCCAAAGAGCTCAGAGAACCTCACGTCTCTGCGCAAGAGCATATATCCAATTCTGCCATGTTACATTCTTAACAAGCAAAGAGACGCTATACAAACAAACAAAACATTATTTTACAAAGAGGAAAAATAGAAACACATTTTCTGTTTACAGGTAGTTTGGTCAGCCATGCTCACGACGTCAAAACACGTCCTTTCAAAGTTTCTCTTACATGGAAAAAATCTGCACTTCAAAAATACTGGTAGCTATTTATCCATCTAAAGTAGAAAACATTTGGTAAAAAACATTCTTCCGTCTAAATCGTTTTGATATTAAATGCTCCAAAAACAGATCTGTCAGAGTAACACCAACAGGACCTCCATCACAAATCCAACCAGGTACCAAAACATCAGATCAGATTGTCTTAAAATTAAAAACCAATATGTCAAGATAACTAATAATATAACATCCGGGTACTAATTTTGGTCTTTTTATCTTATTGGAAAAATCCATATGCTATAAAAGTGTAATTGTGGTGATGAGAAATGATGAGAAACGTTTCAGTACTTGGTTGGGTCACATTCATATTTGAAGTGAAATGAATAATATTCTCAGTGCTGTTGGCAGGGTTTATATACGGTACCTTCCCCAAATGGAAAAAACCTCAAAATACATGAGACATTAACACGACACACTTCAACTTTCAACAGTTGCAATGGAATTCTTGGTGGTTTAACAAATAACCTCAAAATCAGGTCTTTAATATTTTTACAACAAACAGATTACCAATACAGCAATCCATAATAATAACCCAAAAATAAATGTGCTGTGAAAAATTGTACATTTGCAGAACTTACAGCATGGACAACACAAACAAACGCCCCGTGCGTGCTACACGTGGAGGCAGCACAGCTTTGAAAATAGAGGTAAAACCACACACGCTCAGCGAAATATAGCGACGTGGTCGTAAAAAACGGTCACTTTTGCATGCTGACACTTCCGAGGGAAGTTTCCACGTTTGGCGGTGATATGAATCGTGTTTATTTTACACCACTGAGCTGAACAAAATGTCAAGCAAAACGGAGTTCCTGTTAAATCTGTAAACAACTCTGCAAATGTAATGCCCCAAAAACTCTTATCGAGTAAACAGCGTTAAACAAACTGTCCCTATTACATCATTCATGCTTCAGGAGAATATTGGGAACAGATTCAAAGATGTGATGCTGAGAACACACTGTGTTGTTGTGGTTGGTTTTGAACGTCACTGAAGTAAAAATGGCACTTCGCAGGATCGTACACAATGAAAAAACAACATCAGAACGACACAGTCCATGCTTAGCAGCAGAGGAGCCAAAACACAAAAACACCGGTGCCGGGGTCGGAAAAAGCCCTTTCGCTGAAAAAACGTGCATACGGCGGAGTAAACGCGCTATAGAAAAAGAGAAGAAACCGTCAATGGTTAGCTGCAGCTACACGAATTAGAAATGTTGCTTCCGAGCTCATGTTTAGAGTTCAAATGTCCATGTAGTCGTCTTCGTCTTCTGATTCGCTCTCCAGAGAGGATTCCTGACTGGATGTTTCCTGAACCTCCAAAGCGGGTTGAGCGAGAGTGTCTTTCTTCACATTAGCTGCCGACTGAGAGGAGAGAATCACATTCTGAAGAGAGAAGCAGAAACATAATGAGGGAGATCTAGAGAAAGATGAACTGTAGCTATGTGATCAGTTGCGCGATTCGCTCAATTGTTGGGTTGAGTAAAAGTAACGAAAAAATAAAGATTTGAGCTTGAATTATTGGTAGATGCCACTTTATGCATATAATGCATTAACATTCAAACATGTGAAATCCAAATTCTGGGGTCATTTATCCATCCTCAAGTTGTTCCAAACTTGTATAAAGTTCGTTGCTCTGTTGAACACGAAAGAAGATGTCTTTGGGGGCACATTTGGGGCACTATTGACAACCATAGTAGGAAAAAATACTATTGTAGTCTATGGTGCCCCAGAACTGTTTGCATACAAACATTCTTCCAAATATCTTCTTTTGTGTGCAACAGCACAAAGAAATGAATACAGGTTTTGAACAACTTGAGGTTGAGTAAATGATGACAGAATTGACATTTTTGGGGGAACTATCCCTTTAAGTGCCACTGTTTAGTATTGCAAAGTCTTGAATAGGAAGAGAATGAATATTGGGTGATTTGAAAAAATACCAACCTTGAGTTTCTGTTTGGTCTCTTCAGAGATGCTACCTTTCGGGGACAGTAGGGTGGGCGTGGGGGGCGTGACTGTTATCTCCGGCGGGAATTTAGTAACTGTGGAGGGGATGACCAATTTGGGCATGTTGGGAGGAATTCGGGACCGGATACGACAAGCATCGCCCTGCTTGGACTGGTCTACACTTTCTGTAGGAAGGAAAAACACACACGTTCTTAAACACATGAACATTTGATCATTTATTTGCTACGTTCTACATCTTTCTGTAGCTAAATACACTACTGGTCATACGTTTGGCCAAGCCTAATGGAACAAATGCTTGCTTATAACACATTTTAGACAATATAATATACTCTTTTCAAGATGCATGTCTTGAACAGCCATAAATAATTGACCATAATTACCAAAATGTACCAAATTTTGGACAGAACGCAGCCATACGTAAGGACACTTTACCTATGCTGGTGTTGGTTGAGCAGGACGGAGGTTCAAGACCGGCCCAATCCTGTGTGCTGTGAATCTGAGAGACTGTTGCCATCTTCATCTGCTGACACAGGTGCGACTCCTGGTGGCGGTACACCAGACCCTCGGTAACCGGCTCTGCTCTGTCCTCTACACCAAACACACCGGAGACAAATATATATCGTGCACATTTTAAGATTTATTATTCCAGGTTGATGATACAGAGAATGGAAGGATGTTAGTAAGGTTGTGAGAATAGCAGCACTATAATTTATTTTTAAATATATATAGACTGTTTACATGTTTGCAATGTTACAAAGCAGTTTTACATTAAAAACATATAGACGGGTCCAGCACCAACAACATAAACGAACGTTATGTGGCCCAAACTTAACTTCCGCTAGACCTCTGCAATAAATCAATAACAGTTGAGTAGTTTCAAATTAATTCACACAATAAAATATGAATATAAATAAATTTATTAATTTGAATTAAATATAAAATAAAGTGTTATATTACTAGCCAGACCGATAACCAAACACAGACCGGAAGTTAACTCCGGGCCGATGAAACCGTCTAAACACAGACAATAGTGACCAAAAACGGGTTATATTATAAAACATTTATGATGCAAACAAAATACATGAAAGTATTGCAATTTTACTCAAAACAAATGATGAAATTTAAGTTTGGAATTGGATCATTTAATTTACAGTGCTATAAAGGGTATTCATTTTTTCATAAGATGTACAGTATACAAGCGATTAAATGTGACGTTAAAGTGTGTTAAGAAGCATCGTTTTATGTTTACAGCTAATGTCATTGAACACAACCGCATGTGTGGGTAAAATACATTTCCTACAAGCTTTAATACAAGAAAACCTGTTATTGAATTTCAGTGAGAGAGATAACGCATACATCTGATTACGCCCTTTCAATTGGCCTTTTAAGGACACACGCACACACAGGGTCTTTCTGCCACATCCACCTCTTATGCTTAACACAATCATCTACTCAGGCTCCTCATCTTTGTTTCCTTAGCAACTGAGCATCACGCACAGCAAACATCGGCAAAATGAGAACACGCCAAACACGGATGAAACAGCCATCGATATCTGTGTATCTATTCTGAGAAACGTGCAGGAAGTGAGACAGGAGGAGAAACAGCTGGATCTATTCACTTATAAACATGCCGCTGTAACCTCAACGTTTATAATTATACCATGAATGATTTTGCGAACAAAGACGCCCTCTGCTGGCCACGAGTGGGAATGTTAACAGTACAATATAAAATCTGTAATGTTTACAGACAGCAATAGATTCATTTATGAATCGCTGCTATTTTATGATTCTATAGAATAAACAATGTATGTATTCATTTAAACACAATACCTGTGTGGGGCAGGTAGGCCATGCTTGCTATTGGCTGGCTAGGCGTCCTCCTCTGCTGTGATTGGTCAGGTTGGCTGGTGGGCGAGCAGTAGATCTGTGTTGAAGCGCTGTGCGTCTGTGTCTGTGTGAGAAGCGGTCGAGGGGTCTTGTTCAGCTTGGCCTCGCCATCCTGGGTTGATATGGGATGTGTGTTGGCGAGGAGGCACGGCGTGGAGAAGGACGCTGGGAAGAAGATGTCACGCTGGTCTTTACTAATCTTGGGTGTGGTGGGCGCATCAATGGAACTCTGAAAGACAACAAAACACGAGTGGATATCATTTCTTTTAAACCTTAAAAACAGACAGTAAGACTGAATCCTGTCAATAACTTACTGCACATTATAAATAGCTCGCAATGACAAATGACCAAATACGCAAAAAGTACATTTCCCTCTTTTGACAAGCTAAATCATTTCCTTTGTTTCATTTCAACTCTTAAAACAGATTAGGTCATCTTAAAATAACACTAATCACATAAAGTCAACCAATCGCTGAGCAGGAAACGCATCTGTCAAGCAGCCAATCAAAAGCTCCAAAAGTGATCCTCCAATCAGCTGAATCTTTACAGCCTACCTGTAAACTTGCGTTTCATCTTGATCCGTCGAAAACCCTAAAACAAGACCGTCTCAGTACATGTTCGGGACGTAAACCGACAAGTAAACTAAACGGTGCTCCGGGTCCCTTGTGAGTGTCTTGAGAGAAGCACTCAGGGACACAAACAAACTACACGACAACAGAACCAGCGGTTGCCATAGCAACAAAGCCGAATCGCAGCCAATAGCTGATCAAACGACCACGCGCTCACTTTCTTTGGAAAGGTTTACTCTCAGAAGTGCAGAAAATAAACTTCTATCGGGTTGCTATGGCTTTATGTGTGGTTGCTAGGTGGCAGCACAGCGGACCAAGAGAAGGGAGCCCACCTCATTGTCCCTATGACATTCTGGTGGGTTTGTTGCGATCACTAAGTCTAAAAATCTGCAATAATTTTTGTCATCTTTAGGGCACCTTGGAAGTCAGCTGGGGGGTCCTTCCAGGCCACGTCCCCCCATTCCACTGATCCGCTGCACTAAAGAGATATTTTAATCATATCGGTTATGATTTATTCACCCTCATGTCATTCAAATGCCGTTCAAAGGCTGTATTTTTGTGGAGCACAAAAGTAGATATTTTGAGAAATAGTCAATGGGGTCCAATGTAGTTTGTTTACCAACATTCTTCAAAATATTTTCCTTCCTTGTCTGCAGAAGAAACAAAGTGTTACAGGTTTAGAATGACATGAGGGTGAGTAAATGATGATAATCATATTATTTTTAAACAAATAGTTGATCTAGCTGACATATATCTTACATAAAATGTGACACATAAATACGTTATGAATACAAGAGTCATATTAAAATCCTACAGACAATTATCTATACAGATATCAAAGATAAAGTGGAAGATTTGCAAAAATATCATCTATTCTATATAATACAGGGTTTCCCTAACCTGGGCTCACAAGAGAAGTTAAATGCAAAAAAGTTAAGATAAATATTATAAATAATTGATAAAAATAAATCTAAAAGATAAATAATATTAAATAATATATATTTATATAATAAATATGATTTCATAATATACTTATATGAATGATACTATAATAGAATTACAACATTATAATATATAAAGTTATTTTCATATTTCCTTAAAATCTCAGGGGATACTTCAAAAAAATACTTTAGGTTAAAGGGGTTCAGCTGACAAACCCTGGTATAATACACTGTCAATAATATTTGTTTTTCTAAATTTTTTCCCTCATTTGTACATTCATTTATTTCTTATGGCTCTACTGTTCTTACAACAATGTGTTTTTCAACAATGCAAAACTGCTCAAATAAATATATTGAATATTAAAGTCTTAACTTATTTTGAATATCCTTGCCTCCTGCGTTTATTTGGGTTTAGTTAGTCATTTCTGGCCATGAGACGCACTGGAGCCTGGTTCCCTGACTTCAGTATCTCAGCTACATTTACATTTATACATTTGGCTTTTATGCAAAGTGACCGATGGTGCATTAAATGAACATGTTTTTACTGGGAGATGAAGCCATGTCCTTTGTGTTGCCAACACAAAGCTACAGAAACACATAAACTTGAGCTGAATTTGTCGTATCAACATTATTTTCCAGACAGGAATATAATCATAATTTTTCACCTTCACCTTTTGACCACTAGAGGGCCAAATGGTCGCACTAAAGTTTACTAAAGGCCAGACTCAGACCATATTAATGAAGGATAACGCTACCGTCTCCATGTAATTTAATGCGGAGATTCACTTACACGTGTAGAGTGATGCTGTGTTGAGCGTTGGCACAAATCTGTTACTATGGAAACACTCTGGCAAGGTAAAAAGCGTGTTGTAACATACAAGAAGCTAAATTACCCAACACAACGTGTTCAGCCGCATGCGCTTGTTCAATTCAATTTGATTTATATAGCGCTTTTCACAATGTTGATTGTTCCACATATGTATGGCGCTTATGTATGCGAGCACATGCGTGTACCACGTATTAACCTCTTAACATACTGTTTGCAAAAAGGGTTTCGGACAACAAAGTCATATTCTAATGAAGATTTGTATCGATTTTGATTTTAGCACATGGAAATGCCACAGTTATCAGCCATTTGCATACACGACTGAATTTCGCGATGGAAAGTAAACAGGTGGAGGGCCAGACAGAGGCATTTGGTAGCTAAAGTGAACAAAGTAATCAAAATAATCAAAGATGATTTAAAATCCAAAGCAAAACCCAAAGAAATTAAAATATTGACCGAAGGCATTCATAGTTTTCATCTACATAAATACCAGAGTAGTTCATGTGTTTATTGCTTACTATAATAAAACTGATCATAGATATTTTGCCATCTTGGAATGGTCAAGATTTCATTTTTTTATGGTTTGCATTTTATTTTTGACATGTTTTTGTTCACCCCTATTGGATGGCTATTGCAATGTTAAACACTAAATTAGGGTAAATTATTTTCTTAAAGTGATTGTTCGGCTAAAAATGAAAATTCTGTCATAATTTACTCGCCCTCTTGTCATTTCAAACCTGTATGACATTCATTCTTTCGCAGAAAACAAAAGAAGATATTATGAAGAAAGTTGTCAACCGAACAGCGCTGGGCCCCATTCACTTCTACTATATGGACACAAAACCAATGCAAGTGAATGAGGGACAGTTCTTCAACATTCTTCAAAAGATCTTTTGTGTTCTGCGGATAAAATAATTTATATTTTTGAGTGAACTATCACTTTAAGGATACAACACTGACTTGTTAACAAATGACCTAAAATCAAACACAGACAAGCTGGTTTCTTTCATTAGACAGGAAGTTCTTTTACCTCAATTCTAACTTTCACACAAACAAACATTTAAAGCAAAACATTACTCGGGCAATTTTCAACCACCTAAAATTGCATCAGTAGTTAGTTGTTTACACATTTTACTATTTATGTGGGCATTTTCAAAAACATTATCCTTACGCTTCAAACCTCTAGACAAAAACAAACAAACATACACTTAGCATGAGAGTGAGGGATAGAGACGTATTTGCTCTCTCGTTTCTCCACCTGCGGTCTAAAAGCCACACGATGACTCAAACGTAAACAAACACCAAACAAAAACAATCAGAAGCCCTCAAAACAACACTAGCTCTCCTTGAACCCCACAGCACTCAATGACAAGTCTAATTTAGCAGAACCTGCAGAGAGAGAGAGAGAGAGAGAGAGAGAGGGGGGGAGCTCTTTATAGCTTGTGAGCGGCTGACGGCACAAAGAGACGGAAAACTCACTGGTAATGAACTCCAAACATGTTAATGGACCTTCAGCAATTACAGCAATTGAGGGATTACAGAGGTTTAAAAGACGGCTGGATGCCGCACATGGACTTCATGCCAGCCTGAGGTTGTGCCAGTCTAGTGCAGAGCCGATCCTTCCTATACGCAGACTACGCAGGCTGCGTAGGGCCCCTGCACCACCAGGGGGCCCCCTTGAGTACCGAATCGAAACACTATTGAAAACAAGACACTATTTTTATAACTTGCCGATTCAACTTTAGAGGAATCATTAGGAAATTTCCTTTTCAATACTTGATTTCTGAAAGTCTGGGTGGGGGAAAAATGGCAACAACACGAAGCAAAAGAACAAGGAGGCAAGTGTTTTTGTACTATCTTCAAGTCTAATTTAAGGTCGTTGCACATACATTTCGAAATTTTCGTATGCGTTTTTTCGTATTTGGCACTCGTTTGTACGGCGTCTCTGAAATGTCAAACGCCTCTCAAAATGCTTGCTACGGATGCGAAAAACGCAGAAAATCAAACCCAGTCCAAATTTTTTTATGACTGATGAAAATATACGAGGCAGTGTGTAAATGTGATTGACACAGCGTGAGGTCGTATTTATTTTTAACGTGCGGAAATTTCTGACGCAAATTTCTGACTTAATGTGCAATGGCCTTTAGTCTTGACAAATTATGCAATTCATAACTTACAAAACAGTTATCCAGTACAGATTTACAAATTCAGTATTTATTTCGTTTAACCTTGATAGGCTAATATGTTATTTTTTGTTTGTGCCGTCACATTTCGAGAATTATTGATGTGTTTTCGTATGCTTCACCTTTTTGAGAACACTGTATTTATCATTTTTTATTTTTGTTAGTAAATCACACATGTGGTAGTAACAACATAACGTTTGCGTGTTATAGTTTTTTTAACAGCTAGATGGCTCCAGAGCCACGCGTTAGGTCAATACATTTCTTTATTTAATTTTATACTTAATTGTTTGAGTAGTAAATTAACCACCAGATTAATGTTTAATGTTTTTTTCTTTCAGTCTTCATTCGTTTAAGCGTGTTAATTGAGTTATTATATTTTATTTTGTTTAGTTTGACAGTTATTTTTAGGCCTATATTTAATTTTAAGAGTAGAAAACAGACTGGAAGCTTTTTTTTATGACTTTTAGAATTTTTTACTTCCATCCTGATCCTAAAGACAAGTTTTCTTTTACACATATTTGGCACCACCTTTTATCTGTGTTATTGACACGTATACACCTAGAACTAGATGTTAGATTCGTACAAACATGCCCATAGCTTGAAGCTATTAAAAAACAATTAAAAACAATTTTGCTTTGAATTTGCTTTGCTTCATAAGACTTCTATAAATCTTCATGAGCTGCGGGGATTCATTTTGTTGAGTATATCTGTTTTTTTTACTCTCAAAGTGACAGCACCTGCAGACTTCCTTTTACGAATCTCAAGGATCCAAATAAAAGTGGATTGTAATTGGACATAAAAAACAGTCTCACTGATCTGTTTTGTTCTCACAGATGATGACTGTAATGTTTACGCAGGCTTGGTACACTCTAGCATAAAACACAACAATACACAGAAGCATTTCTGACAAGCAAACACCCACCCGCTCTGTCTAAAACCAATGCTTGAACCCACACTTCCCACTGTCAGGCTCATTTCCTGTTTCACTGCTTACTTTAGAGCCCCACACGACTTCTGAGGTAGTATACAACATAAACGGGTAAACCTGCTGAAATAACAAACCACCTCAGGATGAGCTCGATTTGAATGATTCATTACTAATACGATGAGCAATAGAATGATGTTGACATAAAAACACTGCTGGTAATGAGAGAAAATCAGTCATCATGTACAACCATGTCATTCAAAACCCTTTACAAAAGTAAATGACGACAGAATTTTCATTCGTGGGTAAACAATTGCTTTACCATTTATTCACCCTCACGTCATTCCGAACCTGTATGAACACAGAAGATATTTTGAGGAATGTTGATAACCAACAAACAATGGCCCCCATTGACTTCCATTGTTTCTCAAAATATCATACATGTATAAATGACATGAGGGCAGATAAATAATTAAATATTTGTAGGTGAACTATCTCTTTAAAGGGAGCGTACACCCAAAAACAAAAATTATGTCTTCATTTACTTACCCTCAAGTTGTTCCAAACCTGTATAAAAGTATTTGTTCTGCTTAACACAAAGAAAGATATTTTGAAGAATGTCAGTAACCAAACAGTTTACACCCCCCCCTTGACTATAATAGTATTTATATTCCCTACTGTGGCAGTAAATGGGGGATGAGATCTGTTTGGTTACTGACATTCTTCCAAATATCTTCCTTTGTGTTCAGCAAAACAAAGAAATTATACAGGTTTAGTAGTAAATGGTGCCAGAATAAACATTTTTGGGTGAACTGTCCCTTTAAGAAGAATATAAAATCTCGAAACTGATGCTAATAGCTGATAATGGTTATGTATATATGTGGGTGTGAAATGACCATTTTTCATTTTAGGAAACCAGCCAATACAAAAGTGCAGCACTTTTATATTACACTTAAACCTTCAAAAAGCTCTAAAACGGTCTCTTTCTAACATAAGCTTAATCAGATTGAAAGGCAATGATACATATTGTACACTCATATAGGCAGATTCCAATACATAGTTTGATGATTGATGATTTATGGCACATACTCAGCTGTGACGTTGCATTACAACAGTAGACCGGCATGGTCTACCTGTTACTTACCAGACACAAAATATTGTAGCAATGGTGCATTAGAGCAAAGTGAACAGATATCATGAGTGATAGCGATGTGAATTGAAAGCAGTGGGAAGAGCAGCTTGAGTGGGTGAGAGATGGAAGAAAAAGAAGAGAGTGAGAGAGAGGAATGAGACACACAGCAGGGGTTCTTACACGTTTTCCTGAGACTGGTTACAGCACCCTAATGAATGGCTAATCAAAAGAGAGAACGCTCTCATACAGGAGGGAGGAATGAGAGACAGAGATCTCGCTCTGATACACAGCTGCATTCTGAAACAAAAACGCTCTAAATATGGCCAATTCCTTTCCAAATGATACCATACTACTATATTCTGCTGCAATCCTGTAGCGCCGTTAACAACGCAAGGTTGTGGGTTCGATCTCAGGGGATTGGAAATACCTATGTATAAATGTATAGGATAATGCAATGTAAGTCGCTTTGGATAAAATGTAACATATATATAATGTGTAGGTTTACTGCATACCTGGATGACCCACTGATGTGCCAACATGTGTAGTGTACAGCCATAAGCGCGGTTGTGCCCAACTTGACCTCATATTTCCAATGTGACACTGTAAGCTATAGCTAAATCAAAGATTTGATTGATTTCGTTTAAATTACTATATCGCCTAAATTCTTGGATACAAAATAGGATACGAAAATATAATTCATCCATCTATTTAAAGTCCCCGTGAACCAGAAGTTGCGATCATGTTTACTTACATATTCTGACGCATTTCTGAGTGAAACAGAATTTCGAGGGCGTGGCTTATTATTTTCACTGTCATTTGATTGGATGTATAAAAACAGCCATTGCATTTTGAAATGAAACTGGGAGCAGACTGACAGTTGAAGGGGAGGAGTGAACAGATGCCCCACCCACCCCGTCGAATTTACATCATTTAAGATGGATAGTCACTACAGGACAGAAGTGCATTTTTTGCAGATTTTGAGGGTACGTGAATTTTAAGAAGAGAACGACCCACATTGGTAAACGATTTACAATAAATGCTGCAATATTTCATGAAAAAATAGGAATTTCTATTTTGAATTTCACTGGGACTTTAACAATGAAATAAAACTGTAAGCCACTGCCAAATTGCCTGAAAAGACGCGTGTATAAGGCACACACAACAAACAAACAAAATCAGACAATTTTATAATAATCTTACTATAGTTTATGGATGCTTTTTGCTACATGATTGCACATTTATTTATTTTTTCGCATTTGCCAAAATCTGTTTAATAGTTATTGCGGATAGTATTGCTGGCCTTGTAATTTTTTTCTGCACGTGTGGCATCAGCTTCATTTATAACGACATTTGTAAAGATATTTACACCTAGATGTAAATCGTTGCACCAATTTAAGTGAAAACATAGTGTAATGACTGTAAAAAAAACTAGAATAGTATTCATATAAATATACCAAACAAACACTAATTGTTTGCCCAACATGTCCAGAATTTCGGTAGGATTTAGAGCAAAACTACGAAGCATACAACACAGTAAGGTCAACTATTTTGAAATGAAAAATTGTTGCATACTGTACAATACAATAGCACTGTACAGAGTATACAGTGTTGCATGCAGTAAGCAGAACCAATTTAATTTGAAACAAAAAGACCCTCTCTTTGCACTTTCTTTGTCCCGCTCAACAAAAGTTTGAAAGCGAGTAGAATGAAAGGATACAAGCAAAAGTTGCATAAATAATGTATCTCAGAAAAAAGGTGTCTCTGTGTGTGTGTGTGGGAGGGAAAAGAGCCAAATGTGAACAGAGGAGTATTGGATTTGCATTCCAGAGGGAAACAGCAGCCAGCGAATGTTATTTCCTGGAGCATGCGAACGTGTGTCCTACCTGTCTTTGTGCCGATGTTGCCATTTGAATCTGGCAGAACTTCATAGCTTGATCCAATGCTACATCCTCATCCACCTACAGAAAGCAGAGTGCAAGAAAAACAAGATTAAAACAGCATTAACATTGATCATAACCTGATACCCGATGTCTAAACAGTGCTTCAATGAAGAAACGAAGAGTTTCTGAGATCCTCTAATGTCTTCACATTCTGTCAGAATTATCATTATAATGACCATATATTTGATTTCCCAACTATAGTGAAGCCGTTTACATCTCTAATAAACTTCAAATTGAAAACTCAAAACTATGCTTTTCTTATGTGGGTGTTTTTTTATTTGGTCGTGTTCCTATTCGAGTAGAAACACAATGGTTGTCACCTCAAAAATGAAACGTAGTTAAAAAAGTCTCTTTGAATCGGCAACATTTCACATTTCAAATCATGGGTGTTAACTTTAAGTTAAAAAGTGACAGAAACGTAAATATTAATATGTATTCATATTAATGTCTTCTACTGTAACAAACAGTTTTACTTAACAGTGTGCAACTGGTCAATAAATCTTAAAACAAAACATATAGGGAATAAAGCATACAACAGACTCAGACACACATTCTTGTCTCCCATTAGCCACTGTGTGTGTGGAAAACACGTAACCTGGGCAAAAAAACCCTTTCAGAAATCAGTTAATGATGATTTCTGAAAGAGGAAACCTGCGCTAATGAAGGACCATAATTACACCATCCAGAAATATGGAATAAAAAGCAGAGCAGACACACAAACACCAGGCGCAGGTCCCACGAGGATGCAGTAAGAACGAAAAAATCTGTACCGCCGTTATGATGCCAAAATGTGCAGATGGCGTGATGATGCACTGAAAATGAACAAACCAAAACAAAGTTCTGTCTGGACAAAACACCAAGTACTTATATAAACAAACTAGGTTTTACAATCTCAAGACAGAACTATGAGGGTTGGGTTGTGAAGGCATTAATAAGTTTGCTAAAGTGTTCGGAGTGTTTCTTAACACGTTGCTAGGGTGTTAAGGTGGTTACTTACAAAATCGCAACTGCATTATATTCAGATCTCTAGATGTCTTTATCAATGTAGAATCTTCTTAAGTAGCTCTTAATTTCGATTTATGTAACACTTTTCCCAATAAAGCAACTTTATCAGTGCGGAAATAAAATCAAAAATAGAAAAACGTGTCCTATGCCCTACTCCCTTCGAGGGCCAGAGCCCTTGGAGTTTAGACTTTGGAGTGAACAGGGCATGTGGGTGCCATTATGTAGACGTTTGGAATGCACTCGGCAAAGATAGCGACTGCAACGTAATTTCCTCATTATCTATCTTCAGCTGGCATGTTCCCGTGAGAACGCAGCGTGGTGTCCGTCAGCAGATGTCGCTGTTTCAATGGCACAACTTAAGCATAAAACCTAACTGCAAATAAACAAATATTTTATATTTTAAAAAGTTGCCAGCTGAAGATAATGAGGAAATTGCGTCCAAAGTCTCAACTCCAAGTGCTCTGGCTTTCGAAGGGGGTAGGGCATAGGAATGATGACTTCATTTGGAATTTTACACATGAAAGCTTGTGACGGTTCTGGAAGAATACAAGTACCGTTAAACACATATTATATACTGTAAAAATATACCACATAACATTGTACTATATACTCAATAAGTCACTAAATTTGAGGTGCCATTCAGCAACTTAATAAAAAATGACTTGGAAATCCACAATTGTTTTTAAAAGTAATGCTTATCGAGACTAAAAAATCAAATGTTCAAAACTTTAAATTAGAACAGACAAGCATTAGACACATTTGAAGCCACACTCGCATCTTAAAAAACAAACCAGGCTGCTTGCACAAGTTGCAAAGCCTTTATTGATTTTTCGGATCCTCCCAAATTTCTGACACGAAGAGGTTGATGGGTTATAGAACAAAATGACCTAAAAAGACCTCTCACTGGAGCGCTTGTGGTCATGGCAACCAGAGGAGCAGTCTGAGATTGGGCATCCCTAGTGTCTGTTTTATGTCAAATACTTGGCGCCTAGTGCCTTCTTACGCAATAGTCTGTGAGAGAGACGCATTCTCCAGGTTCGAGAAGTAGTGTGCACGCACGTATGTTTGTGAATTCACCGTCAGGACTTGTTTCACCGGTCGGTGTGGTGTACGATTATAGGCGTGTGACTCAAAACAGTGCACAACAACATCGACACCGCAGAGCCCTCGTGAAAACACTGAGCACAAACATACACGCACACCTCACGGTTTGTCAGATGAACGTGCGGGGCACAAGTACACAAACTAGTATCCCTTTAACACTGAAAAAGTATGCAACAACAGACTTACTAGTATGCATCCCTTTTTCTATTAATAAAGCGAATACAAATGTATTTTATGATATTAAAATGTTTTTTTCTTCCGAGGACACAAACAAGACATGTCATGTTTGTTCGTATCTAGAAACAGAGGATACCACAAGAACTTTCTGTGGTCAACATCAGTGGAGGAAACAGTAGCTGAGCCGGAGTGATATTTCATTGTGGTTAATCTTACACAGTGTCTACACCGAACGCGGCTGGCGCGACGCGACAAAAGACATTAGAAACGCATTAGAACCCATTTTAGTTTTACATTTTGTCCACTGCGGTATAGTTTGTCCATTTTGTCGCGTCCGGTGTATACATGGTATTACGGTTATAGTCGCTACAAAGGGTTTAAACCAGGCCTTCCTGGAGCTTAAATCCATGTTTGTGGATTTAGCATGAGAAGACATAAAAGGCGTTTGCAGTGCGAAACGTCTGCGGATGAGTACTGCGCATGAGTAAAATGTAAGACAGTTCAACCTGTGTCATTTCTGTCAGGCATTTATTTACTTTCTGCCTTATTATATCACGACAGTGTATAGGAAAAGAACAGAGTTTTTTAAATGGCCAGACAATGAGGTAGGGATGAGGCACAAGGCTATAAAGTTGCGTAATTGAAACTATCCTTGTGCCAAACAATATATGCGAGTAATAAAAGTCTCCTAAAATGCAGTCTAAAGTTTGCATGAATTGACATCAACACTAATAAACTGAAGACCAGCAAACCATAGAACGCTGGCCAAAACACAATAGAAAATTGAATGGATTTGATGGTTGAAATGTGAATTGTATTGCTTTAAATGGAAACTATATGGTGTCTACTGGTATGTGATGTATTCTATCGGTGCCTATTGATGTTAAAAAAATACCCCAGGTGGTCCACAGCAAGTTTGTATTTTCTTTTTACATTTTTAATTTAAAAATTATTGCAATATCTTGCAATATGTATCGTATCGCAATATATTGTATTGTGGCCCATCTATCGCGGTATGAATTGTATCGCAAGGTCCTTGCCAATACACAGCCCTATTAAAGGTACACAATTAACGTGGCACTTTTGAATAGGATGAAAAACATTTTTGTTATGGTAACTGTTTAAATCTTCTGGTAGGATTTCGACGGCATAATGCATTACAAATGTATTCATAAGGCCTTAAAATACACCTTATAATTGGTTGAATGTTTATTAGTTAACTAAATAGTTATAACCGGTTCTGGAAATAGTGTAATGCAAGGAAGTGAATTTCAGGGGGGGCAGAGTTCCACAACATGGAGGATTTAAATCTTTTATCTAGGAGGTACACGTATCTCGGAGGTACGCTGTATACGTAAACATTTTTGTATCGTATTGGCCTTTCGTCTAGACCAGTGGTTTTCAAACTTTTTTGTTGTAAGGCCCCCTTTGTGTAGAGTGCATTGCTTTGCGCCCCCCCTAAATAAAGACTTAAAAATGTACAATTTTAATAAAACTAAAACATTTTCAGTTATACAATGCTGGAACATTAATTATTTTGGCTGGTGGTACTTTTCTGATGTCCGATTGCATAAAACGTATGATAAATTTCAATATTTCATAGAATGCCACGACATCTGTGACCCCACTGGATCCACGTTGAGGTCCCCAGTTTGAGAACCACTGGTCTAGACGGATCCGGCGATTTGGGAGAATGAAACCGATGTTTTTTCAAACCGGGTCCCAGAGTGGATAAATCTGAAAACACCACCCTTGCGATTTTGTGTGTACAGCCAAGGTTTATGCGCATGCTCCCAAGTCGTCTTCTTAATTTTTAGTGTACAGTGTCTCTGTGGCAGAATTACAGTGCCACTTCTGATTTGGCATGTACACTACATCGATTTGATTCAGTTTTAGTGGTTTGATGATCGAAAAATGACCCGATGTGGCCTAGGGCTGCATGATAAATCGAAAATCAACCGCACGCGATTTGGCGGTTGTCTGCAATTTTTTCCGCACTGCTTTTAGATCACAGAGCCGTGCTTCACAGACCTTGCGATATAATACTCACTCTACAAAGGTTGATTTACGTGATATTTAGTGTAAATTGCGATGTATTGTGCAGCCCTACTTTTATGCAAATTTCTGCATTTATGGTTTAAAAATATAAAATGTGTCTCCAACTAGACCCCCCAGTGATTCGCTGCCATTTCCACCGTAAGTTATAACACATTATAATGCTAACCCATTTTT
Organism: Triplophysa siluroides; assembly: GCA_006030095.1. NCBI lineage: Eukaryota > Metazoa > Chordata > Actinopteri > Cypriniformes > Nemacheilidae > Triplophysa > Triplophysa siluroides. Next base: position 1,668,421 of record VCII01000010.1, on the reverse strand, counting down.
CAATTTTAAACTATTAAGAGAAGCATTCCTTAAAAACACACATAGTATAAAGATGTTTTAAAGGTCAAAGTTGAATTATTACACAGGTCTGATTCTAACATGTCATTATAATGTCTACATAATGCAATGTGTAAGGGACTATAAATGTTTTACAAATAGCTTTATAATGCAGGCTTCTTTTTCTTTCAAACTTTTATCTTAAGTGCCACCTTTCCTTAATCTGCAATATTCAGTTTTCAGGAAACTGTATAAAAGAAGGGCCAATTTGATCAGTGAGTGAGTCAGTATCCAGAGGCCACATTAAAATCCTCTCTCTTCTACTGTCATCTCAAATCTGTGAGTCAGTGAAATGTGCTCTGCACCGGGAGGGTAAAACAGTGCTTCATAACAAACACCCACAAAAACACACCTGCACAGACCAGCACGCAGACTACATTCAGACGCAGGAAGCGAGACACACAAACACACACACACACACTCTGAGACAGCCGATGCAATTACACAGGCAGGGAAAATGAGAGGTAATACAATGTTAGTGAGGTGAAGCTGATAATGGACTGGAAGAGTGCGTGTTGTACGTGTATGTGTGCACTGCAAGCTATTAACCTCTCAAACTAATAACATACTTTAATGGTAACTTTGCTAGTTTGCTTCTTACCTTGACATAATTAAACACACAGTTCAACACTTTATGGTTGGTATTAGAGAAATGCATAATGAGACATAATAACTTCTGGACTTTCTAAAACAAAGGCGGGATTGTTGAGCAAAATGTTAGTCGCTCTAAACTCTTAAAAGCTCAGTTCTAAGTTTACACTTTCTCTTGTGTGAGTGGCTGCCAGGCTGTTTCAACACAGTTTCTAGGGTGTTCTGAAAGGTTTACAGCATGTTGCTATGCAGCTGCTGGAGTGGTAGTTGCTTTACCAAGACTCACTGATATTCTGGGTCCCGTCATCGATGAATATCTATTATATTTTCAGTTGTCAGGGTTACATTTTAAGATCACTAAAAACAGGTAAGCATGTGACAGTCTCAAATGATCATTTTGAGAAAACTGCTGGAAATATGTGACACTGGAACACAAAACCAGTCTTTAGTAGCACGGGGACATTTTTAGCTATAGATAAAAATACATTGTTAGGTAAAAATGATTGATTTTTCTTTAATACCAATAGTCATTAGGATATTAAAGGGGTCATATGGCGCGAATACGTGTTTTTCTGTGTCTTTGGTGTGTTATAAGTTGCCCTTGCATGTATAAGACACGTAAAATTGCAAAAATTTAAGTGTCGGAACAAAAGATGTATTCAAGACCGGCTATTCACGAAAGCTTTGGTTAAAAAGTGGGGCCATTCCAACCCTTAAAACTTTGCAAGGACAGTCTGGCGCTTCAGATTCGCAGCCTGTAAACTTCGTACTTTGTTACGGACTAACGCGAGTTGCAGACACGCACGCAACGTGAAAAAAGATGACAACATAAGTCCTAATAATCATTAATAATGTTCCGACTAGAGGCAACAAATGTTGTGTTTATAATGGGGTTTATTGTCTTAGTTGAGTCGCGACGAGATGTGGTGTAAGACTGGTTGATCAAGAAGGCTCAAAGCGCTCGCGTTATTTATTATGTTACCATTCCCTGCTGTAATGCGAGCTTGTTTCTATCTCACACAAACTCTGTATGATGTATATGGTTGTTTGTTTATAGTCTTTATAACGTTGTACATAAAAGGTAAAACAATTAGCTATAGTTCTTAACTATTTAACATAATATTTTTTTAATTAAACCTTACGAATCCTTTACATCCTGCTCAAGCTCAATAATAGTCATTGTAGATTCGTGTCATTTGCCCCCTTTAAGTAAAGATCATGTTTCATGAAGATATTTAGTCAATTTCCTACCGTAAATATATCTAAACGTTATTTTTGTGAGTGGAACGGCCTGCTACAGTGCCTCTGATTAACATCTTTAAAGGTGATTTTCTCAATATTTCGATATTTTGCACCCTCCCGATTCCTGGGTTTTAAACGGTTGTATCTCGTCCAAATATTGTCCTACATCAATAGAAAGCTTATGTAATATGTATAAAAGCTTTCAGATGATGTAAAAATGTCAATTTCGAAAAATTGACCCTTAAAACTGGTTTTGTTGTGCAGGGTCAAATATTATCACGGCATTGAGAATTGTAATACAAAACAACAGTGTCAAACTTTTCAGGTCTCCTGTCAAAATATTTTGGTCAAAAATGTAATATTTCAATATAAAAAATGTAAATAATGTTTAGAGTAGACGACTGTTTAGAACAAATTCAAATGCGAAACTACAACTCAAAAAAGCAATAATAAACAATCTTTGACCCCTGTTTAATTAATATCTTAAAATACATTTTTAATATCTTAAAATGCCTCGTTTCATTTGTTTTAAGAATGATACGAAATGGGAAAAAAAGATCCCATGATTTTATTATGTTTTAGTCACATACACGTAATGTGTGTTTTACTGATACTTAACGCCAAGGGCATTTTCATTAAACCCTTGTGCACGGCACATACACAGTGCTGTACATATTAGCCGGTTGATGGAAAATTAGCTAATGTGCTTTCTAGAAAATAAAATAAATCTGATAATAGGGTACTCTGAAGTGTGCACGACCACAATATTATGCATGTTTATTACAAAAGTAGTACTGTATATACTGTATATTGTTGACTACCAGCACAAAAATACCATTTGTTTCAATACGTTATATTCTGTGTATTTGATAGATTTCCTGCTTTCTGTCATTTCTATTTCTTGTATTTCTATGCTGTTTTTTCTTAGGTCTACGATGTATTTTTCTGTAAAGTTGCTATGCAACAATTCCAAGTTATGAAAAGAAACAACATTTAAATTCAACTGTAAAAAGCACCAAAACCATAATACTGTGTGTCATTTTATTCAAGGGGATTTGAGGTTCTGTGTGTGATAAAAAGGCAGAAACGGTTTCCCAGATTCCCAGAGAATTCTTATACAACAGCGCGCTTGACTCAGCACTATGATGACAAATGTTATGGAGCTCGTGTGCTACACTATCATTAGCAACACCAGTAATTTCCACAGTTCCATTTTTATTCAATTGGCTCTGGTGCCTTAATATCTACTGTATATAATATAACCCAGTTCAGTTCTCTCGCACATCTCCACACAACAGACTGCTTGGTGACAAAAACAAGTACTTTCATTAGCAATGTTTACATACGTAAGCATGGCTATTAAAATCCATCTGAGAATGTAAAAAAACCTCTTACCAAAGCATCAAGACTTAGCACATAACTCGGATATGGACAACGCCCTCAAGTTGTGCGGATGGCTGAGGAGAGCTGTGCTGTTCTCTCTTTTAATCTAATCGAACACACTTTCGATTTTTGTCTGGCAGATAATAAAGTCATAAAGAATATCACAGAGACTCGTCTGACTTAAACCAGTTAGAAACCACCCAGAACACCCTAGCAATAGCATAGCAAACCACTAGAATTGTGGCGGCACGGGCAAACACCCGTCACATTTTCTTCCGAAATATTGTCTTGTTTAGATATTCATTCACGTAATACCAAGACTACCAAACCTATGTCAAGTAACTGGGACATTTCCATTCTGTCCTTCCAAACTTGACTGAGTTTTGTTTTGATGATAAAACACAAGTCTGATTCTGTCCTATGGCATGACATAGATGTTTTCGGAATTCCCCACATAAACTACGCTGTTCTTTAATTTCTATTTCGTTCAACAAAGCTGGTGGAATTTCCCAGTTAAAGCGGTTGTACATTAACTCGGGAACCACCGATGTTGACATAGCCATATCACATCAACATAGGCTGTAAAAGGATTACAATTGTGTGAGGATCACAGATTAGCGTGTGGATTTTAACAAACAAAGATGTCTGCTCTTGGTAAGCATGTTTTGGTGAGTCAAGTTGAGCTGTAGCACACCTATTTCGAGGTTAATTTTGAGCACATTTTTCCAAATTCAACCTTCAATCTGTAGCATTTCTGGACAATTTTGGTTTCAATCATAACATTGCAGATTTTTCTGGGTTGCCAGAGCTGCATAATAAAACCAGCCCAATAAAATGGGCTGAATAGAACACAGACCTGGCAACCTGCTTCTGGTCTCTCTGTTTTACGGGCATGACGTAACCACGTATAGGTTCCGTATAGGTTAACTTTTTAATATACTTGCTCAGTAACTGCCTTTGTTTATCTTTAACCCCAAAAGTTGCGAATCGCAGCTTTAAATTGACAACAAATCAAATTTCAAAGATAGGGTAAGCTTCTTTCCTACCTGTTTCATCAGCATGTATGTCTCCGACATGATCTTCTCGATGCGCTTCAGGTCATAGGTCATGACTTTCTGACCCTGCTGCCACACCCTGTACGCATCCAAGAGGAGCGTCTTGCCTGACTCCGCGTCATCCAGTAGTTTCCTCTTCCTGCTGGGTCGCTGTGGTAACCCCAGCTCAGGAGCGCCTGAGATTTGCATGGGGTTGCATAGCACTGGTGTGGTGGCCATAGTCAGCACTCCTTTAACCGCATTCGCCTGATTCTGGAGCTGTTGCTGTTTAGAGCAAATGCTCAACTCCTCCAGCGACAGCTCTGATGCCCGACTGCTCTCTGGAATCTTCTCTGCCTCGTCCACTGATGATTTAACAATCCCCCACTCTTGTGCGGCACCATCGGTAGGCGTTTGAGGGTCTCTGAATTTTAAACCAACCGGCCATGATCCCGGGTCAAGTTCCATGGGTTCTCCAAGCCCGGAAGTACCTTCTCTGGGGCGAGTGGTGGGCACCGTCACCTGAGTTTGGGTTAAAGGTTGCAGTGAGAGCTGGAGTGTGGCTGGGTGGGGCTGGGGCATGGCAGGGGGAGTCTCAGTCTCTATGACAGCGGGGGTTTCGGGGAGTCCTGCTTTAGGGGGGGTGGTGTGTGAGCATTTGGTGTCCTCCGCAGCAGGAGGCCTATTGGACACATCAGCTGTGGTCATCTCACCCATACAGGTGGCGGATGGTTTAGGGGGGTCACTCACCTAATAGATGTAAGACAAGGTGAAGAAAAAACATCACGTATTCAGTATCATACACATTTCTTCATTTTCCATCAAAACATTTCTTTGTTTTACAGTTTTAAATAACAAAGCATTTCTTTATTTGCAGGATTCATTTGAATTTTTGTTCCCAGATTTGGGGACTCCACTGTCAACCATATTTAGAGACGGCACAGCGCTCCCCAAACCCGACTGCGTAAAAACATCTTAAGACAGAAAGTAGAGTAGTAGAGGCACAAAGTTAAGTGATGCTATCACTGTAGCTTGAATGAAGATGGCGTTAACTAAAGTGTTAACCAAACATAAGGCCATCCTTGGCTGTCAGATCTGGCTTGAGTCTCATTTCCCAAACATGGCACTGTCTCCACAAGAAACACATGCTACTCTTCAGCTTCGATCTCCAATAAACAAAACAAAACACACAACAAAACACAAAATTTAAAAAATTTAAAAAAGAGAAAGTAGTTGTCATACCCCTGTGAGTTTATCCAGATTGTCTTCCAACACTTTTACAGTGAAGAAAAATGCTCGTTTGGCCAAAACTTGTCGGTCCACATCTCTCAAGTACTTCCTATAAAACACAAAACAGGTATTTTATTCTTTTGCACAAGAAATGTTTCATGGAAAAAACAAAGCATCAAAAGTAATCCTTGCATAACACTTTACAATACACCATACACGCGCATTGCACGGTCTTCAGGATACATATTGGAGACTAGCGCGGAAGTGAAGAAATTGTTGAATATAGTCGTTATTTTTGAATAGTCACTTTTTATAGTTAAGGCCGAACCACTGGAGTCACGTTGGCTTTTCAATGTCTTAAGTAGTTTTCTTTGCTTTGAATGTCGGTTACGTTGCTGTCTATGGGGGGATTTAGAAAGCTCCTGGACCTCATCAAAACAACCTTAATTTGTGTTCCGAAGATGAACTGAGTTCGTAGGGTTATCGTATGGCTACAGTGACAGTAATTCATCAAGAATATTTATTTTATGGCTGAGTATCCTTTTAAGTCCAAAGTATTTAAACCCATTTCATTTTTTACACCTCTTCTGCATGGAGCTTAAAGTCCCTGTGAAATAAAAAATATTTTTGAAAAAAAAATCATGGAATATTGTAGTGCTTATTACAAATAGCTTATCAGAGTCTGGGCCATTCTCTTTTTGAATTCTTGTGCCCTTGTAAACTTCAATAAAAGACATACAATAAAAGACATCACTCAGAAATGCGTCTGAATACAAAAGTAAAAACGAACACAACTTCCGGTTCACAGGAGCTTTAATACATTTTACTACTTCAATTTTCAAATCAAAAGCCTCCAAAGATTGATCAGTTTACTAGAGATGTCCAATTTAAAATGATTAAATTGTTGATTAAACAAGAGAAAAAGCAAACCACATCTTAAAAAAAATGAAATGCAGTTATCTTACTTTCCCTGGTCAGGGGTTCTCTGAAGCATGAGGGAGATTTTGAGTAACGTGTGATGATCTTTCAGATGAGACAGGACATCCAGTAACAGCACGATGGATTTGTTCATATGAGATGCAAAACTACCAGGACGATCGATCTCATCTACTGGAATACGCCAGATGCCCTGAGGAAGAGAAGGAGGGATCCATTAGCAGTTCGGCTGGCATGCATCTGCCTTAAACCCAGCGTTGACTGTGTGATCTGGCTCTAGTCTCATTTCCTAAACAAACGGGTGTCTCCACCAGCAAACTGATTCTGACCGGTCTTCTCTGTAATGTACAGTCTGAAAAGGATTACATGGATGAAAAAAAAACTGAAACAAACCCAAATTCAGATCTGACTTTATTTCAGTAGGAACGCCTATGGATGAAAAATAGTGACAAATGTATTTGAAGGAAAAAAAGGTGCTAAATAGCACCAACTGAATAAATTATATGAATTATATTAACAGTGCCTGCATTTTAAGGTTCTACAATTCAACATGGTTGCAAATTTAAGCTGCAATTTTTCAAGGAAAGATAAAATTGCATTTTTAAACATTTCAATGTCTAATATTCAGATTATTTTAAAATACGACTTTAACAATTTAATTGTTCAAAATTTCAATACTAAATATTCATGTTTTTTAAAAATACAACCTTTAACTATTCAAATTCGCCAAGAAATATAACGTTGCACATCCAGGTATCGCAGGAAGAGCAATCGAGTGCCCACCTTTCACAAACCCAATTAAGTCCCACCTTAAATGCTTACTTTTCAAATATCCAGTTTCACTCGGAAATGTTTCACATTACAGAAGTAAAATGGACGGTGCATAAGGATTTGCATTGGTTTAACATAGGCTACACTCTTTAAAAAAAAAATGCTTCAAAAAGTTCTTCAATGCCAAGAGCCTTTAAAGGAGGCATGAATTAAAATCACAATTATAACCCGAGCTTTTGTTATATAAGAGGGAATCGTATTCACGCGAACATCATGTAATTGTCAGAACTGAAAACGCCCTTGTTACTGAGATTACATCTGTTATTGACACCATGCCCAGCGAACGCCAGGTTCTGGAATGCACCGATTTGTGACATCATTGATAGGTTTGAACACCGCCTCCTCAGAAAAATATCAACGACTACTTCTCTAGCCCCGCCCACTGGTTCACGCATGACAGAACCAGTGGCGCGGAACCAGATAGAGCGAGCAAGCAATAAACAAACATGCCGTTAAAGATCGCTAAATATTGTGCCATCCCTGGTTGTGGAAGAATACAATCGCTGCATAATCTTCCTTCGGATTTCGATATTAGGAATGCCGGGTTAAAGTTTATTTTTAAAGACGTTCCAGCTCATGTTGGAAAAACATGGATTGTTGTTCGTTTCATTTCTCTGAGGATTCCATCGTGAACAAAGCACAGGTCGACACTGGATTTGTGCAGAGTTTAAAATTAAAAAGCAGTGTCGTCAATATTGGATCTGATAGGAATGGCGCAGCAATCTTATGTGAGTAAAACATTTTTGTACTATGCTTCACTATTGCTTTGTTAGAGATCGCTTGATGTGCCCTGAGCACTATCGCACGAGATTAGTATTACCTGGGGACCTCTAGTCATTTGTATTAACTGCAGAGGTTGTCTGTGATCTTAAGCCTGTGCAAATCGGCATCTCTGTGATTTGGTGGGCTCATATATAATTTTTCAAGGTTTTGAAGTGTTTTGGTATTATTTCGGGTGCTGGGTGATATCCATAAATTACCGGAAGTCTCCCGTTTGTTTATTTATCATGGAAACTCTCGTAACATTTGAGACACGCAATGATCTTTCGTGCGGTACGGGATTACTGGTCTCAAATGCTGACAGGTACGGTCACATATCATTAAACGCAATACAAATATAGGCTAAACAAACTATACGCAAAGCCTTGCCATCACATCGGGAAATGAGTCAGTAAATTTGAGTAAAATCATCCCTTGAGATTGCGTCACATGAAATACTGATGTGAGGAGGTCATTTATAAATCACAGGAGGTCTCCGGATCATACTGATGCCCTGCGAAAACTGTGAATGGTGCTAATGTGTAACCTAACGTTACGTCTCAAACCAATTTCACAGAAGGCTCCAACTACGCAAACGGCTATCCAATCAAAGCGGTGGGCGTTTACTTCCAAGTGTCTTCAATGCGGCACGCCCATTAAAACCGAGCGTTTGTCGAGCTGGCCTCAAAACCTGGGTAGACAATAGCCTATTACTTATTGATTTTGATGTTTTTGGATGTAAAAACCACACGAACGTCATAAGTGGACCTCATATAACCCTATAAAACCCTATAAATTCATCAGACCTTTAACATATGAAGAACCTTTCTGTTTCACAAAAGGTTCTTCAGATTATAAAAAAAGTAAGAAAGAGATGGATCGTAAAAGAACCTGTGACTGAATGGTTCTTTGTGGAACCAAAAATGGTTCTTCTATGGCATCGCTGTGAAGCATTTTTAAGAGTGCACTCACAGTATACCGAGTATTGTATCGTGTAAACTAAGAAAAAAGATTGCGAATAAGCTGGAATAATAATATTATTGTTGTAAGGCCATCTGTTCTTGGCTCTTGGCCCCGGCCATGAAGAAAATCTGCCCACTGATGAGAGATCTGCCTCTACCCACTCTCTCTCCAATCCATCTCTTTAACCCTCTCCTTCATCTCCATCCGTTCATCTCTCCCTACAATCACGTCTATTTAGTCTGAAGTGTATCTGGCTGGAAAATGGTAGACTGAATGGAGCTATTGACGGTGAACAGACATGGCTGTTGAAGACGCTAAGGGATACTTTAAGATAGTATGTGTCCATAAACTCAATTGTGTTCCTGAAATGTGTAACAGCAAAGACATAAAGTCTAAGACCTGCCAAGGACGCAAGGTTACATCAAAATAAAATGAGTTTTAAGAACATAAATGGTGTCCATTTCATGTTGACTATCTACAACGCAACGGTGCAGTTGTGATGCAAGGGTTCACACATTGGCTGCGTTTTTGCATACAGTATGTTCTGCGCATGTTTGATAACACACTCATCCTCAAAGACTGCGTCTCCAACTTCTCCAAGAAAACATCAATTACATCTGTTTTCAAACGGAAAGCTATATCATGTGGAACAAAGTCAGATGCAAGCATCCCTCTGCAGTCCTCCGTTCATGATCAAAACAGTGTAACCCAGTTTTCCATAGTGCAGTGTAATTGCCCTCGAAGAAGAGATGCGATGGGGAAAAAACGAGTGTTTGGGTTTGGCCCTGGCAGATGACCATGTTTGGACATTCGGACATTCCAGAAAATGTAGGTAATAGTGCTGAAAACCCTGCAGAAACCGAGTAAGTGGGTGCAGGCGAGAAGAAACGTGCAGGAGAGAGAAAAAGAAACTGTGAAAACGATCTGGATGTTTATTCGCATGCGACACAATCTGCAGCTGCCAGTCATCCAGTTTAGACCAAATCAAAGAGAACAATCTTATCCATTTGGTAAACATCAGAAAGAGGAGGGAGGGGGGAATGAGAGAAGTTCGGGCTTTAGCTATTGGGTTGATTAGAAAACTGAACCTCTACATTGAGAGGAAGAAAATCTGTTAAAAGCTTCCGACAGTGGCGACAAGAAACACACACTTTTAGATGCCGACATCAGTGCCTAATGCCATAACACACAGTTGTGGACGTGAAACAGCAGTGTGTGTGTGTGTTTGACCTTTCACAGCAGGGATTACCCAAAGCCCATCCAGCAGGACACAGGAAAACGATGGATACAGGAAAGAGGCAGAAGGGGGCGTGTCCCGATTGAAAGATATGGGACAGGGCGCATCCTGATGGATCAGAACGGGGCGTGTCCTGATGGATCAGCGAATGGAATGCTATTAAAAGGCTCAAACTTCTGCGCTACAGGCCAAACAACACGGCTTTACGGCCAGATTACACACATGTTCATTAGCTCAGTCAATCCTGCTGTACCACAACTTTACGACGGATTTTCAATATATCTAATATGAGAGCGTAAAAGTACATTTTGTTTAAACATCACGAAAGATTTCAAATATTTTCTCAGTCATACAGGCATGAGGGTGAATAATTGCTGACAGATTTCTTACATTGTGAAGTTAGACTCAACAAAGACTAACAAGTTTAAAGAAAGAAGATATATGTTTCACAAAGTCGCTGGAATTTAATACATGTGGAGATTGTCTCTCTATATTTCTGGGAATTTGCACATCTCCCGGGGCAACAAGACAAAAAGACCATAACAGACACCCAAATAAAGAATAGCTCAACTTCTTGACTAACAGCCAATCATCTGCTTCTCATTAGCATAGTATTAGTTTAAAGAGGGGACATTTATGACATTTATTTTATCAGGTATAAAAAAAAAGACAAAACGCAGATCGCCAGTGAAATAAAGATATCACGTCCGCCTCGGGCCTACAGATGCTCTTAAAGCGACAACGAGCCGTTTTGCTGTATGGTTCCCCCATGTGGTTGATAAGCGCAATTGTCTGTTATAAATGTCGTAAATATTGCCGCTGTATAAGCTTCCATGTTGGCAGCGCAATACACGTGAATTTGTTGACTAGGCAGAAACAGCTGTCACATCATGTCACTTCATAAACTGTGCATGTACTAAAGCACTCTTTTGGCTCCCGCGGGTTAAACTACTGGGCTATACTAATAGTTCAAACTAGATTCTGAGGTAGCAGTTTGTTGTTAGCCGTTAGCGCATAGCGTGCTAGCTACATAGCAGCTAACGTTAGCTACATAACACATTTGCAGTCACCCAAAACACAACGCATAGACGTGAATGTGTTTAGTAACCAACGCAAATCATTTTCTGTAGTTATATTTTCGGAAACACACTCGCGACCAGGCGTTGTGCTTTGTGTAATGGGTGCAATTAATAACTTACACTCAACTCGCTATGGGAATAGTGCCCAGCACAGTAACTATAGATACCGATAACATTGGTCTACGTGCATGAACTAAGGAATCAGCAACTTTGACCGTAAAACATTTATTGTGGTTTGGTAGTCATCATTTACAAGCATAACACTAAATTTGTGATGAGGCACGATCATGCTACGTAAGCCATTGAGACCCTTTGAGTCCGATATTGATTTGTGTCCGATCACTCTCTCTCTCTTTTCCTCTTTGTTTTATTTGCTGGCTCTGCCATGGTGATGGTTTGGAGACTTGCGTTGAACTAGATCGTTTCGTCTTATTGTTAGCTGTTGGCTATCTTCTCCCAGGCTATTAGTAAAACGTGACGTATGCCGTAAAGCAGGGGATAGGCGGGGCTTGTACCAGCCCGAACACCAAAGTTACAAGTGCAGTTTCAACCGATAGAGGGCTGCTTAGGAAGCAACGGCAGTAAAATTCGTCCAGTTAAAAGTTGTCCTACCACTAAAATAATTTTAGAGACATTAATTTAAGGTCAAAAAGTTGCTCGTTATCACTTTAATGCGATCAATATAATTTGACAGAACAATCATTGAATTGTAGAGAACACAGCAGACGTGAAACTTCTCTCACTAAGCCAGCTCGATGCCTGAAACATTCAAGAAGTAGATTTCAAGAACACTTACGTCAAAATGTACCGATTTTACACCGTTCTAACTGGTGGGAAACTTTTGAGAAAGATGGTCTTAAATTAAACAATCTTATTGCTGTTGGTGACAGGTGGAAAACTGTCATTGAAATTGAATTCATCAAGATTTTGTTAGTTTGCCAGCCGGTGTTTCCTGCACCACGATCGACATCATAAAAGAAAACCCGTGATGATGTCTCATTCACAATCATATCTTATGAGCTGGCTTGCTCTGATGAACTATTCTTAATTGAACAAGTTATTTGTTTGAAATGAACTGACTCACAAACTGAGCCGCAAGCATATTTTATTACTTCTGGTAATATAGATTCAGTTACCGTAACTGTGATGCATAGATAAGGTTTGTGAAACTTACATCCGTCAAATTACTGTAGACATTATGACAAAATGCAGCTTGAAATACACATTTACAAAAGAGCTTTGTCATTCTAAATCAGCAAAAATGATATAAAACCAGGTTATTCTTTAGTGTGAAATGACCAAATTGCAATATTACCGGCTTAATTATTTTTTACAATTATGTCTGATGTGTTAAAAGTCAGTATTAACGTTTGCCCTGATCTAGCAATTTTTGGGGTAGATGTACTGCATTTTTTTTCTGTAGTTAAAGGCATCCTTTATAGCCTACTTTAAACTCTTAACATCTTGCATCCCCTATTTGTAATTGTGAATTATATTTTATTTACTTATGTATTTTTTTATCAATTCATATATTTTTGGATTTTTTATTATGGTCGAGGAGAGTACTGTTTAAGTATTATTATATTTAGATGTTTATGTGTGTGATCATTTAACCCATAATCATTGTGTTATTATTGATAAGTGTATTTAAATTCAACTTAATTTTGGAGGGAGGAAATTATAATAATGTGTATGTAATAATCCACTTTTTGGATTAATGGTTGTTCTACAATAAAACAATTGAACACACAAAGGACAAATTTTTGGTTGAACTGATAGTAAATTGAAAACATTTTGTGAGGGAAACAAAGGCAACATGTAAGTGTATATATATATAGTTTTTTATACAGCCACGGAAACAATGAAAAGATCATTTCAAATTTTCATTTAATCAACATTTCTAGATGTATTGTGGCCATTCCAGTCCACTGTCTGTTGAATTTCAACAAAAGCAAACCTCAGTAGCGACAAAGTCATCCAACAGCAATGCGAAAGACTGACAGCACGACAAGACACATGAAAGTGTGATAAAAATGTGTCACATGAAAATATATTTTTGGACTTTTCCTAAATACATGTACAAGTATTCCTGTTTTATTGCTTAAGAGTGAACATGAACTTGTTTTCTTTGCAGTATTTGAGGTCTATACAAATACAGAGCATCTTTTCTGTATATAAATGCAAAAAGAAACAATATATTTATTTAAAATTTGGAATATTGTTGACAGTTTACAATATGAAACAAAAAATAATTTACCTAAACATATACCTATAAAAAGTAAATTCAGAAAATATAATAATGAATAGTTTTAAAATGTCTCTTAATTTATTCCGCACCTGTATGTTAATCCTCACCAACTGCAACGGTTCTTCAAAACTCATCCACAAAACGCAACTTCAGCATGAACAACAGCACTTCTGACACGTCATCTAATGTCTTTTTTTTTGTTGTAGTTTCGAATCAAAAAAGTAATCTGGGTACACATTATTTTATTTTAGAAGCCAGTAGTTTGACCTGAGATGGTGAATTTTACCTTCAAGGGATTCCCCCAAACATCAAACACCAGCCTCACCCACTGTTAAAAGTGTCAAGTAAGCGTTCTAGTTAGCATCTATTCAAACAGAACAGAAGACCTGCGTGTCAACAAGAACAGAGATGAAGAAAAATGAGAAAGGTGGTTCCCAGTTATGTGACTCATCAAGTGCACTTCATCACTCCATTTCAGGCCATTACTGCCGCTCGTGCTGATGAAACGCAGGGCACCGGCGAGAGCTCCAGTTAACTATCATCTGCGTCACGCGTGACAGAGCTAACACTATCTCTCTTTCGCAAACGCTCACTTTCTTTCTCTTGCTCTACTCCAAGTCTAACACACTCTTCTCTCTTACCTTCAACCAGCTCAAATCATGTTTTAAAGCCTCACGAATATAAACAACCAGACACTTTCTTTCCAACCTCTTATTCCATAACAAAACTGAAGACAAAAAAGGAAGGCAAAGGAAACCAAACAGGAAAGCCGCAAGGAAGAAACTCACCATCACCGAGGAGAACTACTCCACGCTCTCCCTGTATGAAGTGTGCAAGTTGAATGTTTTGTAGGAGTTCCAGCGAGAGAAAGGAAGCTACGGTCCGGGCTCGAGGGAGCAGGCTGCACGCGTGCGAACGGAGGAGAAAAAGAAGCGAGATGGTTGAACGAGCGCGCCTCAAACAGTCGTGAGCTCGCTCTTCTGTCTTTCCAGCCCTGCCATCGCAAAACAAACCGCCCACGCTTGTCTTTCTGTGCTCTGACCCCGGTGAGCTCGCTCGTGCTCTCGCTCCCTCCTCCTCTCTGCGCTCTCTCCTTCTCTCTACATGGGCAGAGACGGCCCCTTCAGATTGCAGCCAGCCAATCAGCCGCCAGGAGTGCACACCCACACAAAACACACATACAAACAGAAAGAGGGAGAAAGAGAAAGAAAGAGAAGAGCTGAACAACAGGAGCGAGAAAGCATGCAACAGGATGTTGGTGTGGGTCAGAGGGAAAAGGGTGTATGTGAGAACAAACATGATGACCATATGTTCATTATGGCTTTGGATAAACGTGCCTGACAAACGCACAAGTGCATTGTGATGAGAAACGAGAAGAAATGAGATGACAAAAGATAAGGCGAGATGATGAAAAGATCAAATGAAATGAAACTTGATGAGACGAGAAGAAGAGGAGGCATGACAAGAAGACATGAGACAAAAGGCTAGAATTGAGAAGAGATGAGACATGTCAAGGCAAGAACAGGGAAAAGAGGTAAAAAGAAGAGAAGAGACAAGAAATTACTAAAAAAAAAAGAAGAGTCAAGGTGAGACTTGAAGAGACAAGACATGACACAGGAGACAAAATGAAAAAAGAAATGATGTCACTTATTGAGCAAAGAAAACAGAAGAGACTAGATGAGAAATACTAGATCAAAAAAAAAAATATATATATACAACAAAAGAAGTACAAGAGAATCGACAAAAGTGGAAAAAATAAGAAAGACGAGAAAATAAAAAATGAACATTTAAGGAAAATATGAGAAAGACATAAATCAGACAAAATAAGAAAAGAAAAATTTAAATGAACAAGGAATATATGACAAACGAAGTACAAGAGAAAGGAAAAAAGGAGAAAAGACAAGAAAATTATATTTTTTATATTTCTTGGCCTTTTTGCTTTCTCTTCCACTTCTTTTGATGAAAAGATGATAGGAGACATAAATGAGACCAGAAGAAAAAAGACCAGCTCAAATTTTAAATAAATAACAAAAAAGTACAAGAGACGAGATGAGGAAAAAAGACAAGAAAATAAAAATGAACAACTGATTAAAAGATGAGAGGAGACATAAATGAGGCAAAGTGAGACAAGATGAGAAAAGCCTAGATCAAATAAAAAAGAGGAATATATAACAAACAAGGAAAAAAGATAAAAGATGAAAATAAAAAAAATACCAATAAAAAAGATGAGGAGACATAAATGAGACAAGATGAGAAAAAAGGAGAAAAGACAAGAAAATAAAACAATTGATGAAAAGATGGGACGAGACATAAACGAGACGAAAAGAGACAATATGAGAAATGACCGTATCAAATTAAAAAGAAATAACAAAAAAGTATAAGAGAAAAGATGAGAAAGGACAAGAAAATAAAAACTGAACAGTTGATGAAAAGATGAGAGGAGACATAAATGAGAAGAAATGAGAAAACAATCAAGCAAGACCCTTTTAAACCGGACATGTCGTCGCCGATACATTCTACCAAGCGGTATTAATTTTACCATAACTCTGCAACCATTTGTGCGATCAATATCATTCGAATTGCACCTAAAAGTAGACAAACTGTGCTATATGGTATGTTACGGTAATGTCTTGCGTTCTGTCAGCCAGTCGCTACTATTTTCATGGAGAGTGGCAGGGGGCGAAAATGAACAGGTAGTTATACTCTTTTAAAAATTAAATACAAAATAATAATAAATAAAACATTTGGGATTGGGATGATTTTTGACAATGAAACGTGTATGATGTCGGCCTGTACTTGCTATTAGACAGAACCACGACATTTGAGTGAATAGTGCAAAAACAATACACCTGGAGAACAGGGAAATAAAATAGCCTCAAGAATAAATAAAAAAAGTGTACAAAAGTGACACTAAAAAGACTTTCATGCATGTACTACAGTATATTTGTCAAGTCTGACGTGCTAGATTCTTTCTTTCTTTAGTTTTTTGAGAATTTCTAAATAGAAATCTGTAAAATTTGTGTCTATTTAAATTCTATTTACGAACTCACAACACACAGTAATGGTCAATAACCATATTCTTGTTTACTGAAAAAAAATGATACCTGGCACATGATGATGGCACAGTGTGTTAGAATTTGACAGTCAAATGTGAGAAAACAGCATATTTTTGCTTCAGGTTCTAAAGGGTTAAGGAGAGAAATCAATGAGATTAAACTTAATAATTGTAATGAGACAAACACAAGAGAGAGGACACAAAGAAAATTGAGAAGACAATAAATGAAACTTAACAAGACAAGAAAACAGAAGAGAGATGACGAAGGAGAAGAGAAGAGTCGAGATGACAAGTGAAGGGTGGAGGACGAGACCATAAAAAACAGAGAAGCCGTGCAAAACCTTACACCTCAGACATTAAAACAGACAGATGCACAGAAAAGACAGAAAGACTTTCATGGTCCCTCCATCAAACCCACTCATTGCCCCTTCCTCTGTTAATGTTTGTGGTTTTCCACTGTGACATCAACACACACGTGCACACACACAACCTCCTGCTGATAACAGGAAAGTCAAAATGCAAAACTTGCTGACCGTATCTCGAAATGTGATCTACAAGTGTTTGCTACCGCAGGGCTCTAGACTGCAACCATTTTAATTGCCAAACGTGTATCAATGCAGCTTTCATGAAGAATAATCACTAAAAGCCTTCACGTTTTCAATCATTTTTGTTATCCATCCATGCTAATGACAGTATCTGTGATCGAATAACTAGTGGATAAACAGCGTCTTCTCTCCTTCCTGACGTGTTTGTTGTGAGTGGAGCATGGCCGCATACGCGTCCTCAACTTGCGTGTTCACATGCACTCTCTCTTCCGATGAGCTTCATGTGTGTGCGCGAGCCCTCGGCCTCTCGTATTTAACTTCCATTTAACACATTGTCGACAAAGGGGAAACAGCATATAGCCGCTCTTTAATGTAGATGTACTGTATTGTGATTTTATCCGATGATCTTGCGTTTATAAATAAGAATTTTAGCAGCTTTTTTTAAGTGACTGCTGGTGGCATACCGTTGCAAAATACAGCCATGTTCAGACTTGACTTCTTTTTTTAAGCTGCTAGCGTCTGTTTTACATATTATAATCCTATGGAGTAAACCGTGTTTTCAAAAAACATCCTGAGCGCCAGCGTCGCCGTCTTTTTCTGCAGCTCAGAGTGTCTTTTGAGATAGAAAAAAGTTCAACTTTTCTGAAAAAAATGCGCCGTCAAGCTCCTTTTTCACAGCTAACCAATGACAGAGACCTGTCGTTTCCGTAACAACATGCGAGGAACGTGATTGGTCAAGAAGGCTCAAGCTCGAAAAAAACAAAATGGCGGCCGAAACGCCCGTTGGAGGATAGTTTTGTATAAATTTAATTTTCACTTTTACAACTTCTGATTCATTTCTATCAAGAAATTTGTATTGTAGTTTTTAAATATGTGATTAGTTATTGCAAAGACGCTCTCTGTTTATAATTCAAATAGACTTCCGTTACACTACCTATGTTTGTCTGGGCTGCCTTTGTGCGCAAAGTCATGGAGTTTGGCTACTATCTGTACCCAAACGCTGCCATTGCTTTATTGACTAAAAGGCACTTTTGTCAACATTTTCTTGTCAAAAAAGTGCTAACACTAAGACGACGTAATGACGTCACCAATATGCTAATTAGTTTTTGACGTCAACAAAAAGTGCTAACACTAACACAACGTGGTGTCGTCACCAGCGCCACAAGTCTGTCAAAATCCTATGGAAAACACTGCTATCAGCGGTTTGGGTAAAGGCAATGGCATCTGAACCTGGTACATCATGCGTTAAACATTTCCAAATGAGGTGGATAAGGGAAACAACCAAATAAAAATGATCAACTACAGACCGTATAAGTTGCCGAGGTGCTTCACGCAAGGACCAAATGGCTGCTGTTACATTTATCACTTCCCTGTGTCAAACGCTCCACCTGAACCGATATACATTTTATAAATGTAAAAAACTGCACAACATGAAAACTTAGAGGCTGTTTACACTAGTCTGTTTTTAACTAAAAACTTTTAATGTGGTTTGGCTGTCCATTTGCACGACAACTGCGTTATGAGGGACTGAAAATGCAAACTGTTGAAAACGGGTCTCAAAGTGCAGGTTTTTGTAAACGACGGCATTATCGTTCCGTGTAAAACACTGAAGGCGGCGTTTTCCAAAAACGATAACGTCACACGCATGCATATCACGCGTTCAGTCTGAAGGCATGTGGGAGTATTCCCCAAACAATAATGGCAGCCTCCATGCTGCTTGGTCGTGCTGCGTGACATACCCGTTATCATTTCTCCATCAAAACGTAGATTTAATGCACCACTAAAACCAGCGGAGAAATAGTATTTTCATACACAAACTATAAACGCACATACACACCGACAAAGTGTAGTAAAATTACTTTTAGCTTAAAAAATGGAATGGGTATGTGTATGTGCGCAGGCACGTAGGGTTTCTTTATAGCGCAACAGTGCCACACACTGGCCTGGCATGCATGATCAAGCTTTTTACTCGTTCTCCCAGATCCATGTTTATGCAGATCATTTTGATTACACTTTAGTGTGCACTTGAAACTTTTCAAAACGCCACTTTCTGTTTTTCATCGTGTAAACGTACTCTCAGTCAAAGGTTTTTCTTAAATCCTTCCCTTATTTGTTCTTATTCTGCTTTTAATCTGAACCTACACAACTAAACTGTCTAGTTCTTGAGTTGTATTACAATGATAAACACAACCCTTTGTCACAAACTGAGCCCAAAACTAACATTTAACCTAAAAACTAAAAAGTTAACCTTATTTCTTCTGCATCATAACAACAGTATCAGTTTGAATCTGTACATGAATCTGTATTAACCAGGCTAGCAGAGAGTGCTGTTATTATTATTCCATCTTACGGAAGACAACATCAAAATAGATCTCATTTATCCTAAGACTCTTATTGGACTGAAGAACCAAAGTGCACTCATTATCTTTTACATCAAAATGAAATATCCTTCTTTGCTTCTAAATCCTGCTCTGTTCACATAACCAATGCCGCATAGATAAAAAAATGTGAAAACTAAGCAACAAGATTTTTTATGGCTGTGCATTTATTAACGCGCTATGGAAAATGTACGTGATTAAAAAACGTACCCACATATTTCATAGGCTAAAGTTGATTGGTGATAAATATGATGCTTGCAACAACTTACTGCGTGATATAACAAAGAATTCTGTCAGAAAGATACCAAAATCGTCAGCTTTTTCTAGTCAAGTGTAAACACGGCCTAATACCCAGTTATAATAGTGAAACTTTTATGAGTTTCAAATATTAAAAAGGTGGGAAAATTCCGAGTGACGCAAATCCGACCCGGATCTGATATTAGAACAACAGACGACTCATTCGCCTGATTCAGAGTCGACTCCTTTTTTTCCAAGCCAATAACTTTGTTATTTGTTCACTTTCGGCTTTACAACTTGGTCGACTGCTTACATTCACACACAGCAACATTACACACTGCATGAAATGTCATTTTAAGGAAATTGTAATAGTTACTCTTTAAACGTCTTTGAAAAGTCAAATACAGTACTGTTTGTGTCTAGGTTGCTGTACATTACTGTATTCCTAATGTAAGTGTTTTCATTTTCCAAACAGCCTTGATGGTACATCTGAATAACTGAAGAAACAAAATCTTGTTCGTTCGCAGCTCTAAAACTCTAAAGCTCTAAAACACAAAGCAAAATCTAGCTTTTCTTCAAATCGGATGCTGTGTGTGTATTTCCCCATAAGGTGAGGACAGGTGGGCACAAGGTTGGTGTACCCTAGCGATCAGATATCTAAAGCCCAGCATGAGTTTATAAAAACAGTGTTCTTTGCCAACATTGATGATGCCACCGGTCGTCTCCTCAGAGTGACCGCACCCACAGCCACAAACATAACCCGCACACAAATCAAACACAAATGTTGTGGCCTGTGTGAGGACTGTATCAACATACCAAAAGGCCACCGGGCATCAAAAAAGGGCAACCACACACAAACAGATGCAAAAAACACTCTGGAGTGATGCAATCTGTCTTCCTCATGGTGTCCAGAGACAACTGTAAATCCTGCCAGTTTAGGGCTTTTTCTGTGAGGAGCCTGTAATCTCTGGATTTGTGTGTGTGAAGAGGATTTACAGCTCTGAATCAGAGAAATTCACGTGGAATATATCTGAATATACACATGTAAGAACAGCGGACTCTCTCTACTAGTTACACGCTGAGCATCTCGAATAACTCCAGGCTGGATCCCGCCGTAAGCCGTAAACGAAATTTACAGCATTATGAAACTTTAATATACGAGTACAACCTGCAGTTAGGTTGCGACTTACGTTGAACAGATTGGTTTTATTCCTCTCGCAGAAAAGTCCTTGTGCCGGCATGTGCTTCAGCTGTTGCCATGGGACACTGCTCCCTAGCAACACATCTCGTGCCCATTGCAGGTTCTGTGAAAACAAATATATTCAGTCAGCTCTGTGTGCATGAGAGTTCTGACAAAAATGTATGTGAAACAGTGTGCAGTAGGTAAAAATCAACATTTAAATTGTGTTCAACATTGCCCTACAAGTTAAAGTACAGTATACCTCCTGCTGTTTTTTAAGGGACAGTATGTAGTCGGAAATGAACTGTAGTAGGGCGACACAAATAATGCTATTGTGCAAAATGCAACATTACAATAAGGTTTTATTTAGTTAACAATGGGTTAATGCATTAGCTAATATGAACAAACACTGAACAACACTTCTACAGCATTTATTAATGTTAGTTGGTGTTCATTTCTGCATTTACTAACACATTTTCAAAATCAAACATTGCAACTGTTAACATTAGTTAATGCACAATGAACTAACATGAGTAATAGTATTGAAATTACTAAGAATTAATACATGCTGAAAAACTATATTGTTCATTATTAGTTCATGTAAGGTAATGCATTTACTAATGTTAACAAATACAACTTTACTATAAAGTGTTAACGTAATAACTAAACAATTTAATACTTCAAAAGGTTTTGTAAAAAGTGTTGGGTGTGTGTGGAAGATGATCAAGCGTCAGAAAGAATATATATATTAGTGATGCACCGAAATGAACATTTTGGGCCGAAACTGATACCGGAAATTGTCTATACCGATACTTACTTAAAAAACTTTTTTTCAATAGATTGTATTTAATTGTATTAATTACGGTCGGGGTGCCCAGGAGCATGGTCTAAACGGGTCGTCCCGATTCTCTTAATGAGTAATGGGTGTTTTTTGGAGTGTAACGTGCAGTAAACCAATCAGAGTCTCATCTTTCATTCCCTTAAAGAGCCAGTTGCCCTCGCGCCATGGCGGATTCGCTATTTACACGGCGGAATTTGCAAGAGCAAAGACTGGACGCTTCTCCAGAGAGGATACGCATCTGCTCGTGCGTGAGGTTAAAGCGCACCAGAAGACCATCTACAGGACAAGCCGGATTTGTATCTTAATGTACATAATAATAATAATCTTTTACATTGTCCTCCATTTAGTTTTTATATTTGGCATGTTTGTGTCCTGCTGCACTTCCCTCTGTGTAATAAGTAAAGTGAAAGCGTGTTGAGGACCCAGAAGCACATTTTCTACTAACACACTCTTTTAATAACACAAAAATATTGCGCAGTTGACTTTAGACCAGGTTTGAGTTGGTCTATGGCACAGTCTATTTTGAGTTCCTCAAAATAGCAACGCGCCAACAATGTGCCTGAAAACACCTCTTTTTTGGCCAACACGCCCATGGGCGCACAAATGAGCGCAAATCCATTTGCTATTTAAACTACGCGGCGCAGGACTAGAAAATGAGAACTGCGTCGGGCTAAAACTAGCAAATACACTTGCGCCGCATTGTGCCGGGTGTACGATAGGGCCCTGTATCTCCAATTATCATGATTTGTATTTTTTGCAATACATCCTTATTATTAGCCGCCCTATATGTTTGTCACTGTGTTTTGCAAATATCTAACCAATAAAAAGTATTAGAAAGTGTTTGTCAACTTTGATGACACAGTATTTAATCATTTAAAAAGTACTGTGTTTTTCCATTACATGAAAAACAGCCGATTTCGATATTCAAGGTTTTGTAAGGACGGCGACGATATAACCGTTTTGGAGATAATACTGCACTACGTTATTCAAACAAAGTCACACAAAGACTACAACTACAAAAACTTTAACTCTCATTACAACACTGACACTGAATGCTAAATCAAAGCTCCCGTAACACAACATAATTACTAGAAAATTCCATTTGCACACCGCTAACTCACAATTAACAGACACACAGCATCACAACACTACGGTCTGACATCTTCATTATATGATATGCTCCTCTCTCACTGCTTGTCACACACAAACCAGAGCTCAAATGCCGCTTGTGGCCATTCATTAAATCCCATCGTTACATTTCCACGCTTTCGCCTTGGGAGCGAGTCAGCCGCGAATAAACGCGTGGTGGCGGCAGTCATGAAATCTCTGTCTTGTTGTTGTTGGGTGATTAAATTTCAGAGCTGAACGATCTTTGCTCATACCGTAGTTCAGCCAGAGAGAGAGAGAGAGACAGAGATAAACATCTTGCCGTGAAGAGACAGAGGAGGCATATTTCAGGCTTTTTGGTTAAACGTCAAGCTGAAGGAGCTTGAAAAGAGAGATACGGGAATACAGAGCATCAAACAGAAAGAATGGAACATTATCAGGGTCTGTTCTTACACAACATATACGTACAAACCATGGACTGTAAAAAAAAATGGATGGCTTGACGCCGCTTCCTTCCATTGTAATGACTTGAACGTAAAAAGGCCCGATGATGGGCGCAGACATGTTACGCAAAAACGTCAGTTTGGAGCCTGGGTCGGTGCAGAAGGAATCATCTGTAGAGCCAGGATGTGGCGCCGCGGTATCAAACTTCTACCCAAACTCTCACACGCCCAATCAACCACACACCCTGAACTTCTCATTTGACTGCCCATATCGTTGGGCTTCCTAAAATAACGCAAAAACAACAACTAATGACTTAATCGTTAGAAATCGAAAATTAATAGTTAGTTATATCTTCAGTCTCTTCTCAGTCTGCTCAGAGAAGCTGTCAATCACAACAGTCAATCATAACGACACGACCCGTTTTTATAGCATCAAATTACCAGCTAAAATCAAACATATCACAAAAACGAACACATGAACATATATCAGCTTGATAACAACTACCTTAAAGGGTCAAAACCATCTTTACCATGTGTAATTTAGAGGCGATTGACATTTCTCGTCTAAAACCGGGAGCCACGCCGTTTTCTCTAGTCCGTCGGTGACCCGCGGTGCGCACGCGGCACTCTGTCAAGTTTAACTATTTCCATCTCGATGCGGCGCCGATGCGCCTAGAAAAATGTATCCGCGACCGAAGCGCATCCTATTTGTCTGCACCTGCAGCGTGTCTACATTCAAAGTAACTAACTTGTGCGCGCAACAGACGCGAAATGGGAATTGCCCCTTATTTTTTTACCCGTTCGTTTACATGACCTGTACTGCAGCCAGTCACCAGGGGGCGAACAAAGAGCCCGCAGCTTCCCTTTTCAGGACGTGTGAGGCACACCGGATGCAAACATGCAATTTTAATTTCCACGCCCCTAAATAGGATGCAGCTTCTTGGAAGCTTCTTGGCCAATCAAAGCGGCAATGGATCACAGACCTTCAGTTCTGAACTTTTCTTAAAGGTTTATAGTACAAAATAAATTGTAATAACTTGATTTGTTTTAAATTAAAATAACATTAATTATTTTATTTTCAAATATATATTTTTTTAATATAAAAATGTTTAACAAATTTTTTTTCAACTTCCTCAACTATTCAATGATGTACAGTAGTTCAAAACAACAGCATTTCGCCTCATTCAGCAGGATGCATATGTATTTCGAAAGGATTTCTACATGACTTGACAACATATGCAAAGTAAGTGTGGGAAGTCCCCAGTGGGCCCATGTCGGCTCAAATCTACTCCTCATATCAGCCACACCAAACAAACACCAGCAGCAGCTATAAACCTATAGGCAAATGTAAGCGGTTTAGTGGTCAGTGGTGTTATACACTATTATAGCGTTTGGCTAAACCTGACACTGTTTTTGCGCCCATGAGGTGAGCGCTCACAGTTTTCAACAGACACTCTTGTTATCTTGTGGGTTGTGCCAGTTATGGCGCATGAGCTTCAAACACACACACACGCTTGCTGGGAAATGATATTACCCACTTGGCTCAGTTAACGCTGAACATATACGTACTGTATATCTTGTTCTGACGATCTTTGTAACGTTTTGTCTCATTGTGTCTAAACAGGATTACTATAAAGGGCTTGATAAAAAATATTGATTTTAATCGATTCTTAATGCACGTGCCCCAGATAATATTATCTGTATTTCCCCTCTCGTCCAGAGTATGGCGCCATTATTCATTTCTTAAACACGTTTCAAGTTGTTCATGAATTTCAAGTTGTTCAGGATTTCACTGTTGCACACGTTTTTATTTTTCACAGTAATGTTTGGTGACTCAAAGTAAAAGTAAAAAGTAATTCAAAACAATTGTGTGGGCTATACTATTAACGTGAATGTGTATTTCATTTATTTAGCTAAGTAGGGGGGTTTCAGTAACCAGCCTATATATTTAAATTAGGGCTGTCAAACGATTAATCACGATTAATCGCATCCCAAATAAAAGTTTGTGTTTACATAATATTTGTCTGTGTACAGTACATAATACATTTCTATTTTAAAGCACATTCAAATGCATGCATATAGATAAATAAAATATAAAAATAAACAATCAATTGTCAATCATTTTAATTATTGGTAATGGTAAATATAAATAAATACATAGTTTTATAAATAAATAAATATTTCCTAAATATTTATACATATATGTGCATGTGTTTATAAATACAAATTTAATATCAACAGTACACCGAAATATATTACATAAACACAAACATTTATTCTGGATGCGATTAATCGCGATTAATCGTTTGACAGCCCTAATTTAAATATGGATTCCAGGTCTGCAAAACGTATATTTTAAATAAAATACTGATAAATAATCAATATTGAATCGACTCGAAATTGAATCGAATTGAAACCATATAAATAAGAATCGAATCGCCAACATGGTCTCAAAACCCGACCCTACTATATTACTTGGGATGTAATGGGATCTACAAAAATCTCTTGACATCTAATTGTATATAGTTGATTCCTCTTTAGATTTATGAATAAAATATGACCCCATCATTTCATTTTTGTTTTTTAAGTGTTTGTCCAGTGGAAGATAAGGTCACTAGACATTTGGTTTAAGGAAGTGTGTTTGTGTGAAAATGTCTGCACCTTGTGTGTCCTGCTGTAGGCGTACAGGTTGGCCAGACGGTACAGGCTTTTATAGTGCTGCGGGAAGCGGCTCAGACACAGGAAGAGAGACCTCACACACAAGTCCACCAGCGTTGTCCTCTGCTCCGGCCGCCCCGTCGGCAGACATTTGGGCACCTCGATCACCTCCAGAGGGGGAGGGGGCTCCGGTCTCCGCTTGCCCTCACTGGAGGGGGCGGTCTGGGAGTGGCTTTTTTGTGGCGTGGTGTTCAGTGGTCCGGCCGGTGGTTGGGTGGGTGTGTCTGTAGTAGGAGTTTTGGGGACAGATGCTTCAGGAGAGGTAATGGATAAAGTGGTGTCGGAAGACTCCTGCGTGACCGAGGATTCTTGAGAGATTGTGGCAGAGCTGATATCCATATTTTTGTCTTCTAAGGTGCCTGTGGGATTTTAAGGGAAAGAGGTGATCATCAGGAGCAGAGCAGATGTTTCTTGCCCCAGACAAGAAAACATTTTTTTTAAACCAACTGTAAAAAAGTAGGTGAGTCAACTTAAAATAATAAGACAACCTATCACAAGCACGTTTCTGAGTTAACTCAACAAACAAACTGTGTGTTAAAGCCATTAGTTGTCACAACATAGTCAAGTTTATCAAATGAACAACATAACAAAATATTTTTTGGTGGCTGAACATAAATAGAGAATAAAGATTGGATACTTAAAAATGTAAAATGTATTTGTCTTTTACTACAATTGGACATGTTTTCTGCCTCCAACAGACCAAAACTTTAATCAAATAATTGTGTATAAATTTGTGTTGAGTGCATTTATGCTGGTTTTTCCATTGCGCAATGCACTTACACCTCAACGTTGAACACACAAACCTCAACCATGGTAACAATCAAAAACCATCATTCATTAAAAACCTCTAAACACAACAGATAACTAACAGCAACAACAATATTAAAGCATAAATTAAGCCAGCAAGAACTAAAACACTAATCTTTAAAGTAAAGAAAGAAAAAACACAGAATTGAACATGCTGCAATGCATCTTGGGAACTTTTAAACTCTTGCAATATTGTTTGTTCAAAATACACTGTTTTGTAAGTTGGGCAAACTTTCTGACGCATTTTGGCAAAAAACTTCTAGTCAACACTGGAGGGGCTTATTTCGCGATAACAGCCGGCTGCTTATACATTATCCGACGTATTACACGGTTACTGGACATGAAATGTGAATTTTAAATATTTTACTAGCTCATTTTTACTGAATGCAAACCTCCGGTAAGAAACGACGTTCAAATGTCACAAACATTCAATTTGGTTTAATCATTTAATGTCATATAAGTGATGAAAAGACATATTTACATTTAATTTTGTGTAATATTAAACTGCACCTGTCAAAATGATTTGCAGCATCCGGGTTGCTGGGTGTTATTCGTTTCAAGCCGTTGTTATCTGAGAATAACAACCCTTGGAATGTCTCAACTGGCCAATCAGAATCAAGTTTTCCAGAGCGCAGTGTAATAATTACTATAACACAGGTTGTTATGCACGTAAGGTAGTAGTTACCCAGTTGTTCATATCATTTTTATTGTATTCTGATGTTAGCAATTTATACTTTTTCCACTGGCAAGAAGTGGGAGTGTTGCATTAGGAGAGTAGCGTCACGCGCTGCCTTAGTTAGACTTCAGCATTTTTCTGTGAACTTTAGTTTTTGCGACGCATCTTAATACCAGGCATAAACAGGGGCTTATAAAGACTGCAGGGTGCCACAGCAGACCAAAATGTTTCTACTTTTGATACATCCAAAAAGTCAAAAAGCGACAGTATGTTTAGGAATTAACAACATGTTCTTTCAAAACCATGCCGAAACTTTTACCTGTATCTTCAGCTGGTGCCTGTTTCTCTTTTTCAGCGGCGTTTGACTCTTCTGGAAAAAGACACTTCCCAGAATTCCCCTTGGGATTGCTGTCCTGTGAGCTGGTGGGGTCCATGAAGACATCCTGCAAGGAGCTGCAGTCCGACATGACGGCCACGCTGTCCTGACTTTGCTCTAATTTGTGTGGAAAAAACATACCACACCATTACACATTCAACAGGATTCTTTGTTAATATCCGAATCATTAATATCACCCTTCATTCAAAAGCAGAGTGGCCCGATTTGCACAAAAACCATCTAGAAACCAAAAGAGATTCCAAATGAGTAATATCCTCCTCCACGGGACGAGGAGCTGTCCGATTCAGGAACTTTACCTAAAGAGCAGGCGGGCTTACTGAGACAACTTTGAGATTGGTTCAAAATTTTACGTAAAGATTTTGTTTTTTCAAAAAAGCGACACTGGACTACTGTATTAAGGGTTTTCAGCATCATTTGTGCCTCAAAGCAACAGTTATTGTAGAAAAAAGGGGGTGCATGACCATTTTAATAACACTCTTTGAGTTTCACAGAAGAAAGTCATTCTGAAGTTTGGCACCTATAAACGTCAAAACTACACAAAACAAGTTTTAAAGGGATAGTTCAGCCAAAAATAAAAACCGTCTTTGACTCTTTCTTCTGTGGAACACAACAGAAGATATTTTGAGAAATGTCTCATGTGGTATTGTGACCATACAATGGAAGTCAAAGGGGGCCAGTGATGTTTGGTTACGAACATCCATCAAAATATCTTCTTTTGTGTTCTGCAAAACAAAAAAATCATACAGGTGTATACTGGCATGAGAATGTTCATTTTAGGATGAACTATCCCTTCAAGATATCTTGAAATGAACCCGACAAAGAGCTCGGGTGTGAAACAGGAAGCCTGCTCCTGAGGTAGAGCAAAGCACATCAAACTATTGTGCTTCTCAGCAAACCCCGAAAAGAAATGTAACCTCATTTTTCTAGTGCTGGCCACAAACAAGCAGCGAAAGCCCCTGAGCATGCTGGGAGTGTCAGCATTTGGCACAGAGGGCAGAAATTCATTAGCACACAGCATCACCTCCATGACACCACAGAGCAATGCCCCCTCAAGAGAACGCCAACGCACACTCACTCCGACTGAAGGGGGGGAACGCTGTGTCAGCAAAAAACACTGCAGCCTCCTGCGGAGCGGCCTAATTGTTGGTCTGATACATTTTCAATAGGAGTTTTAAGACTGTGTAAGCGAGATGCTTGCGGGAGTCTGGACTTGACTCGGCGGTGTGTTGGGAAGGTTTTGATCTGACTGGTTGGAAATCACCAATAGAAATAAGCATCTGGAGAAGTGTGATACTTAATGCATAGCATACAAACACATTTTAAACGGCAGCGGTTTTATTCCTCTGCATAAACAACTTATAAGTAGGAATGAGTGATTGTTAAACCTGATCTTACACCAGTGTTAGTCACCTTCCTCAAAAGCAGAGAGCACATACAAGCTTTCATGCTAAACCAATGTAAAATAACCTTATGCCTTTATGCTGCAGTTTCACATAATAAATGCACAAGTCCTTTCAATATGAATGGATTCCGACTGGCTCAATGTATTTTTGTTCATAATTTGGAAAAAGTCACTACAACAACATCGTTCTCTTAAATCGTTATAATTGTGGACTCCAATATTCTTTTAATCTTTATAGAGTGCCGCAGGGATGATGTATTTTTGTAGGATAACCTGGAAGTTAAAGGGAAAGTGCGCCCAAAAATCTAAATTCTGTAATGATTTACTCACCCTCTGGTTGTTCCAAACCTGTATACATTTCTTTGTTCTGTTGAACACAATGAAAGGTATTTTAAAAAGATGTTAGCAACTGACACTTCTGGGACATCATTGACTACCATAGTAGGACAAATTTATATGGCAGTCAAATGTGCCCCAGAACTGTTTGCTTTCCTTAATTCTTCAAAATATCTAATTTTGTGTTCAACAGAACAATAAAATGATACAATCATTTTCCTCCTATGGTAGTCAATGATGTCTCAGAAATGTCAGTTGCTAACATTCTTCCAAATATCTTTCTTTGTGTTCTGCAGAACTATTACATATTTACAGGTTTGGAACAACTTGAGGATGAGTAAATGATGACAGAATTTTCATTTTTGGGTGAACAAAAAACACATTTACAAAACCCACTTTGACTTTCCGGCGATGGAACCGGATATACTCAAATGTTAACTCGCTTCTGGGTTTCGCATACAAAAACACGTCATCTCTGCAGCACTCTATAGTCATGTGAACAGGCCTTAAAGTCCCCGTGAACCGGAAGTTGTGATCGTTTCTGAATTCTGACACATTTCCGAGTGAAAAGGAATTTCAAAGTAGAAAATGAGTGGGCGTGGCTTGCCTTTTTCCCTGCGAATTGATTGGATGTGTAAAAACAGCCGTTGCATTTTGAAATGAAACTGGCAGCAAACTGACAGTTGAAGGGGAGGAGTTTAAGTATGCTCGGGCCAAGCCGTCATGAGGGTACATGAATTTTAAAAAGAAAAGGACCCACATTGATAAACTATCTACTATAAACGCTGCAATATTTCATGAAAAAATAAGAATAGTCATTTTTGATTTCACTGGGACTTTAACACTTCCAGAACTCAGTGCATTGAAACAGTGTGTCATCACTGTTGAGCTCTATATACTGAGGTGTGCAAGATGTTTAATAAACACAGACTGCTTGGAGCACTGAAACCCTACTTTTGAGGAATAACAGGTGAGCCAACAGTTTTGTAGAGGTGGTTGTACGAGGATGAGCATTTGTACCATACACAGATCCTGGCCGCAAAGCAGAGAGACACACGCAGTAGTCATGGTCATGTGAGAAGTAAGCTGTAGAGGAAATTCAGTTTAGAACATGTTTCAAAACCTGCAAGTCTTACAGTTTCATACTTCAGGTAGTACAGTAGTGAAAACAGCCGTCTGTTATTGTGTTATGCTGTGTGGAGAAATTTTACAGGTTTGTAAAGTTAAAGGTAAGGCTGGGCAATATGTTCAATCTTTGTTTATGATATATATGCTTTATGATTTTGTTTTTGAGAGGCTTGTGATAATTACAGTGCTTATACAAACATAGTCTCTAATCTAAATCTTAGTAGCAAAATATGCACACATTTCCCTGTATAACATGTGATGACTTTAAATGATTGAGTAAAAATATATGGCTAAATACAGGTGTTTATCAAAATTTGTTAAAGTTTATTCCATACCGGTTTTGCTTAAATGGATAGTTCACCCGAAAATGAAAATTGTGTCATCATATACTCACCCTCATGTAATTCTATACCTGTATAAATTACTTTGTTCTGAATGACACAGAGACAGATATTTGGAAGAATGTTAGCAATTTTCACTTCTCGGACATCATTGAGTACCATAGTAGGAAACATTAAATGGTAGTCAAAGATGCCCCAGAATTCTTCAACATATCTCATTTTGTGTTCAACAGAACAAAAAAAATACATATTTATATTCTAGTATGGTAGTGGATAATGTCCCATTTAGCAGAGTAAATGTTTTTTTTGGGTGAACTCCACCTTTAATATTTATTTCTTGCCCTATTATCATTTATTATAAAGTGTTACCTGAACATTTTGAATCTACTTGGCTACAGTGACTTAAATGACCTTTTCTGCATATTTTATATCAAAATAAACGATTGTTCATCATAAATAAAAACTTAATTTTAAGTACATTGCTGAAAAAATACATAAATAGAAGGTATGACTATATTTCATAAATACTATAAAAATCTTGTTTTCTTCTATATCGCCCAGCTTTATTTCAAGGCTATTAGCATCAAAGGGATAGTTCACCCAAAAATGACCATTATTTTATAATTTGCTCACCCTCATGTCTTTCCAAACCTGTATGAAAACAAAAGAAGCTATTCTGAAGGATGTTGGTAACCGAACAACATTGACCCCCATTGACTTCCGTTGTATGGACACAAAACCACAGAGAGATTTCTCAAAATATCTTCTTTTGGTTTCTAAAGCAGAAAGGGTGAATAAATGATGACAACATTTGTAATGATAAAAGAGAAAGAGAATTGAATTATCAGGCCGGCTTTGATGCACCCACAAACATGTTTACAGAAAAAGCAGATCGGAACTTTTCAACACTTAGAGCAACATTTACAGCCTCCCACGCACACGTGCGCCACGGCAGACACTTTGGTCGATGTCAGTGTGCACACACAGAGCAGTGCAGAGTGCATTGTGGGAAGTCGCTGTTGAATCAGGGTGCTGACCCTTCATGCATCCATTAAGAAGCAGCAGGTGTGAAGCAGGTCAGAGGCAGGCAGAGAGGGAGCAGGCGGGAGGCAGCGGGGAGACAGGGACACTAAAGCAGGCCATGAGAAACACTGGGAAATATGGGCAACATGTCACAATATTCACCTTATAAAAACCACGCTTCTAAACTGCAGCCAGACGTTGGAAAGATATCAGCAAGACAGAGATGAGACCAGCATCAGATGAAAAGAGATGTTGTGTTTTTGAACGTGTGCATTCGGGCATGCTGTTTGGGTCTCACACACTTACGTGATGCGAATTTGCAAGTCAGAAGTCACCAAGCTTGAACTTTTGCTAGGCAGCAAAATGCGAAATATCTTCGGACGGGTCTCAGGCATTCGCATGAATGGAAGTCAATGGAACAAAAAGTCAAGTGTGACCGCGACTTTAGATGTCGTCATGTTTTCGCTTCTTTGTTGAAGATAAGGCATTTACGAAACGCGCTCTGCTCTCATCCCCCATTGACTCCCACATAGGGACGAGGCGGTGATGAAATTTTCCCACCGGTTCATCGACGTGTAAAAACACCAGTTGTACCGGTGACACCGGGGGTGGGGGGCTTTGCTGTGGTGTAGTCGAAGATGCTTTTACTCTTAGTTGTGAATTAGCGGCAATTCGGGACAGCAATTGCTTGAATGAATAGCGGGTTCAATATCTTTCTTAATAAAAGCACACAAAACAACATAGAGTACAGTGACATTTGCTTACAAAACGAATAATAAGAAATCAATATAAAAATACCTTAACGTCAGATAGGTGGCCTTTAACAAAACGAATATTCACGACACACATCAAGCAAAAAATAAATAAGAAACGAAAATAACCTAAATGACGTTAAATAAGTTGCCTATATTAACAAAACGAGTAATCACGGCACAAACTGTGCAAAAAACTAAAAGATAAGAAACGAATAAGAAAGGGAATATGAAACGAAAAATGTTCATGTTAAATAAATGAAAAGAAACGAATAAGAAAGGAATAGCCGAAACGAAAAACTTTTATGTTAAATAAATGGCAAGGCACCGGCTTTTTTAAATTATAACAAAAATAAATGTAAAACGTAACTGGCTCTTGATGACAGTGCTTTCTTATTCTACTAGGCTTCATGTTTGACAGAAAAGCCTACGAATAAAATCTGACACTTGTTCCGTTTACGCTACCAAACTAAACTAAGTGGTTTATTACTTAAAAATTCAAAATGACGGTGGGGGTCAGTGCCGCGGTAGACAAGTGATGTAATCGGTTGGCGGGTGGACACCGTGTATCACCGGTGACACCGACTATCGCAACAAGCCTACTCCCATAGTATTTATTTACCCTACTATG
This sequence comes from Triplophysa siluroides, assembly GCA_006030095.1. Classification (NCBI taxonomy): domain Eukaryota; kingdom Metazoa; phylum Chordata; class Actinopteri; order Cypriniformes; family Nemacheilidae; genus Triplophysa; species Triplophysa siluroides. Next base: position 1,634,834 of record VCII01000010.1, on the reverse strand, counting down.
GTGGTAAAAAGGGGATGAGATTTGACTGGTAACTGACATTCTTCCAAATATCTTCCTTTGTGTTAAGCAGAACAAATACATTTATTCAGGTTTGGAAGGATTTTCATTTTTGGGTGAACTGTTCCTTTAAAGTTTAGCCACTGACAATCCACCTTAATACAACCGAGACTGACTGTGTAAATCTAAAATCCAAAGAAAATGAGCAGCACACCAAGCTGAGATTGACTTCAGAAACTAGGTCGAACCATCTGACACAGATTCCAAAATACTGACTCCATTTCACCAAAACAGGCCACATATTTAATCGAGTGTAGTGCCATCCAACTCAGCTCTTCAAACCACAAATTATACACACAATCTTAATGTATCACAATCCAAGTGTGCTTGATATTACAGGCATTACGCATGATCACAAATTAACACTTCACACATAATTTGATTTGTGGTTATTTGACGATTTAGGGATGGGCACGTTTGATCATATTTCATTTCGAGTACTGGACGAGTACTTGAGTAACTGGGGGCGAGGCGTGTCCCTCTTGGTTCGAAACATTGATAAGAAAATTGGATTGAGTAAATAACATTGTTAGACTATAAAAAATTCACTATCAATATTTTTGAAAATACAATTAACATTTAAAAGAAATATAGCGTGAGGTGAAGCGTCGTCTTTGCCCTGTCGCATTTCTGTCTGTCAGTGTCTGACATTAAAGGCTAAGTTCATCCCAAAATCTAATTTGTGTGATTTTTTTACTCACCCACATGACATTCAACATGTTTTAAGACCTCCTCGCATCTTCGGAGCACAAATAAAGATATTTTAGGTGATGTCCGAGAGATTTCAAGGCCTCCTCGTAGACATCATGGTTAGATTTGTTGTCAAGGTCCAGAAAAGTACAAAAGACATCGTAAATTGGTCCATCCGCTCACAGTGGCTCAATTAAATTTTTTGAAGCGACGAGAATACTTTGTGCGAGAAACAAACCAAAATAACGAATTTAATCGATATATTCTCCTCTGTCATGTCAGTCTAGGGTGCATGTTCACAAGAGCACTTTGACACATGCGCATTCGGTTTGTGCGGTTGGGCAAAAAAGTGCAAGTCTTCCTCAATATCGAAATCATCAGACAATTTGCGAAGATCAGCTTATATAAACACAGAGTTTCGCTTCAGGGTTGTCAGTCAGAACGCCAGCATGGCCATCGAATGCGCATGCGTCGAAGTGCTCTCTATACCCGCACCACTGACTGACATGACAGAGGAGAATATATAGATTAAATTCGTTATTTTGGTTTGCTTTTCGCACATAAAGTACTCTGGTCGCTTCAAAAAAATTCAATTGAGCCACTATAGGCGGATGGACCAATTTAACCATGTCTTTAGTACTTTTCTGGACCTTGACAACATCTATACCCATGATACCTATGAGGAGGCCTTGAAATCTCTCGGATGTCCCTAAAATACTGCTCCGGAGACACCAGGGGAGGTCTCAAAACATGTTGAACGTCATGTGGGTGAGTAAAAAATAACACAAATTAGATTTTTGGATGAACTTACCCTTTAAAGTCTCTTATGCTCGTCTGACTTTCTCTTTCTGATAGTAGTGATCTCACCTGACATTTTGTGTCCAAATATACGGGCACGGAGTAGGGAGAGCGTTTTTTAATCCATTCTTATGAACTTGAGAGCACGTTCGCGTGGTGCTCGTGGAGCAGAGGAATGCTATAGGAACGAATCAAACTTGTAGTAGATTTGTATGTTTTGTATGCAGCTTGGTGCTGCCCATTTTGCACTTGACTGTATTTTCGTCATGTTTAATAAAGTGTAACCAGGCATCGCTGTGCGCTTTTAATATGCCCGTCTGTGCTCCAGACTTGATTTTAGACCGCAAACTCTCGCAACGCAACCAATCAAATCTCTGGGTAGTACCCGAAATGCCAGCTTAACCAATCAGTGAGAAAGAAAAGAATTGTATAGACCCAAACGATCATCGTTTTTATCATCATGGATCGTCGCTTTAGCGTCCGAGTACTCGTGCCCATCCCTATGACGATAAGCAAAAACTTAGCGAGTTGAATTAACATTTTACATCAGCAGGCACCAAGCTGACCTCTTTAACAAAACAAGTATCGACTTACTATTTTAAAAGTTGAAGCAAAGCAATACAGAGACAATTACAACCACATTATCTCGGTATAACTTTATTTCAATTATGACAAAGCAGGACGGAAACAAAGCGGATAAAGTAAGACAGCCCATATGTTGCCCATTTACCAATGATCCTCTATGGCCTGGTGCAGATGGTAAGAGGAGGGGGTGGGAAGAGATGCTATGTACACCAGATCCCATAACTTAATTTCCCAGTTGTGAATAACCCTCATCACCTTGATTCCCCTATGAGTGGGTGAGTAAGTGGGTAAGTGAGTGAGTGAGTGAGTTTTACTCTGGGCCTGGTACTGTACCGTCCTGCTGCTGGAGCTCCTGCCCCTGCCTGTGCCTCTGCTTCTGCCTTTTACGTTTGACGTAATCGTGGTCGACCGGAGTGACCGCATACGGGGGAGAACTCGCACCTGCCGCACCATCGCCTGGAGTCGCTGCAGCCGGCACGGGCATCGCAGATGAGCTGACCAGCGCTGCCGGACAGGAACGTGAGTCTTCGTCGTTGACAGATGGATGCTTTTCCCTAGTGGGAGAAAAGTTGAGATGCGTCACAATTTGCATATTCAAGCACTATTCTTCAATTTCTGTTCAAATGTTTAGGTTTGCTTGAGTGAAATTAATCTTATGTTTACTGTTTATAATTTTTTAAATACTTGTATTTGTGCCAAGACATTAATTACTTTTATTATTAACTTTAACCAAATGATGCGTAACAAAATATGCACACTATGAGTACTGCCCAGTTGATGTTATGAGTAAACCAGAAACAGGAAGTGGATATTTTTTTAAACATTTAATCGGCTCATGTTAGCTTTTTAACTGTGAAACTAGCTGTATGTCTTCTGCGATCATACTTGTCGCTGCTGGTTTTTGGGGTGTTCTTCTCCTCCCCGCGCGCAAACGGTCCGACGGCTGCTTCTGCGAGCAAGTTGAAGAACAGCTCATAATCCAGAACCTGCGGCTCGGACTGTTCACCACTGGCTTCATCCTCCAACAATTTCAGAATGGTGGCACTCAAGCGGAAAAACAGCTGACCGGTGGAAAGTGTAGAAAGTGAGAAGAGAAACAATTTTGTAGTGATGTTGTGAGGCATTTCATAAAACTGAACAGTAGAAGTACATTAGTGACCCTTAAGTGATGTCCAACTAGTGAAAATGTCCATTTATGCTCTTGATTCAAATAAAGAATTAAAATTGTAGTAAAAAATTCTACGAACGTTGCGACTTTGTGCTTGTAGTGTAATCTGAAGCTTTTAGATGAATTCAGTTCGCAAAAAATGACAACAACATGCATGCAAAGCTTAAAGGGACAGTTCACCTAAAAATGAAAATTCTGTCGTCATTTATTCACTCTCTTGTCATTTCAAATCTGTAGGAGTTTCTTTCTTCTGCAAAACACAGAAGATATTTTGAAGAAAGTTGGTTACCGAACACCCATTCACTTCTATTGTATGGACACAAAACCAATGCAAGTGAATGGGTGCCGGTTACCGACATTCTTCAAAATATCTTCTTTTGTGTTCTGCGGAAGAGAGAAAGTCAAACAGGTTTGAAATGACAAGATGGTGAGTAAATTCACTGAACTTTCACTTTAATGTCAAAAGTAGAACGGCAACAAAATAGTCAATGAATGCTTTATTGCTTGCTTTTCTTTGTATTTGAATAAAAAACATATTCCCCCATATTGCTTTTAGCCAAATAATTATGATCAAAAATACTTTGTACCATATACTTCGTATTTGATGGTTCAATCGAGTCTCTAGGATCATTAAAAGCAAATATTGTACACATTTTCCCACTAGACTTTTGGCCACGTTTGTATACTTTGTAAACTACAATGCAAAGGTAGAGTAATGCACTTCATACCTCTAGGGCCTCCATGGCAAGGTCAGGTGGGTTGTGGTAGTGGATTTTGCGTGGGTATCGGGCTGCTTCCTCATGCAGGTAATATGCAGACTGGAGAGATATTACACAGGGGTAATAAGAATGTACAGTACTGTATATAATAATGTAAAATAAATGTCAGGGCAAGATCAGGTTTTAGTACATAATATGTGTTATGTTGTTTTATAGATACATGTATACAAACGTTTACTCTCTTCTGTGTCGCAGAGATCTACGAGAAAATGCTTTGAACTCATTTTGCTCCTGCAGAATTTTGTAAATGAATGAAATTCTTAGAGACTTCTATGAATGGTAAAATACAAAACAAGCTTTCATTTACATTCATGTATTTGGCAGATGCTTTGATCCTAAGCGACAGTGTATTTTAAGGTATTTGTTCAGTGTGCGTGTGTTTTCTGGATATCAAACCCGTAACCTTTGCACTGATAATGCAATGCTCTGCCAACTGAACCACAGAAACACGTTTGTTCTTAAAATGTAATTTGCTACCTGTAAGAGGGTGTATAGATCAATTCTGGATAGACAAAACACACAAAACACGGTTTGCAAACTAAAAAACTGACAAACATCACACATTTACAGGAGCCAATAAGATTAGCCAGTGGCTCATCTGCAGCCCCGCCAATCACCTGTTTGTACAGCTGCAGGTAGTCTTTGGGCGTCTGTTTACGCTTCTCGGCGATCTTTCCCAGCATGTAATGAATGAGCCACTCTTCCTCGTCGCCGTCACAGCGAGACGCACTCTGGAAACACTGAAACGATGTCTCCAACATCGAGTCCCTGCGCTCCTCCATCTACAAAACACACACAGTGCAATGACACTAAAACAATCACTAACACTCAGACCGAGCGGCAACCTTCTGGTCTCTCTCGTGAAACCAACACGGAAGTTACCTAAAATGCAATTCATGACTGGCCGCTAGGGACTGGCTCCAAAACAGAGCATTGAGCCCTGTGTTACAATTCCCAACTTTACAGCAGAAAAAACATGTTTACAGCTTGTTACAAAAACAAATTTGTCTATATAGCTCATTTAACCCATCATGACAACTGTGAAGGGGTGAATTATTTTACAACGCATCACTTTAATTTATATTAAAGGTGCGGTTGGTAACAATTTTGCAGTAAAATATCCAAAAACCACTAGGCTAGTTTTATATATTTTATTCAGCTGAGTACTTACAATATCTCAAATGTTTCCAACTACTAGTAAATCGTTGGAAAATCGCCATTCTAAACAGTGACCCAGGGCTGTGCAGTCGCCTGTCAATGGCATCATACCATTGGTTACCCTTTCTTACCGCCTTTACTGACGTAGAAACCGCATGACAGTGTCGTGGACAAATGCGATAGTGGTGTCTAGCAAGCCACTAGCTTGTTTCGAGCAGTCACTAATTTATGGACCACAATTATACGCAACATTTATAAAACTTTACCTCATCCGGTAACATGATTTCTCATTCCCGTCTGATTGATGGACATCAGCGGTTGAATTGAAGACAACAGATTCTATCTTTCCACACTCCTTCACAGCGTCATCAAGCTACGCCATTGTTGTTGTTTTGATCGTGCGCCATCTAGCGGCGGTTTTTACAAACTGTAGCTTTAAGCCTTAAATTATGCATAGTTAAGGGCGTGGCCACTTGAGTGGCAGGTATTTTCAGCAACCAGACACCTCAGCTCCACCTACGTCATGCAGCTTTGCCCATTTTCGATTACCTGGCACAAATGCTGTCCCCTGTGTGAATTGTGTCCGCTTGGGACCCCGCGTGATTCTATTGGCTAAAATAACTGGGTACTCTTTTTAGCGCCTGATTGCAATTCTTACAAAATTACATTATGATTTATGCGGCTAGTACTTTGTTAAAATGACCATTATTGTCGTTTCCCCTTAACGCTATATATAATAGTACAAAGATGAGGCTATGGGTAGTGAAATCAAACAAATCTCGTTCTTACTGTTTTAGTTCTTTACCAACATAAAAGCATGGTCATTTTAAAATATCAAAAGGGATGTTTTTTGTTAGTTCAGCATGTGTTGACCCAGAAATACTGGCGTGTATGTTACATTAAGCTTTGACAAAAAATGTGGTTTTCGTAAACTTAAATTTTAATACTTAATGCTTTTATTTTACACAGCGTATTTAGCTCGCTAGAAGCTAGTGCAGCTTCGGTTAGCCATGCAACAACATATCGAGATAACAACTTTGTGATCAGGCATTACAACTACCTACTAGATGGGGTCCTAAGCGGACACAATTCACACGGGGGCCGAATTTTTCATGACACCTGGAGTGACGCGAGGTGACGTGCTGCCAAGATGTCGACAACCGGCTCTGCCCACTTTAGGGGCGATTCACTTTTCGCGTCTTTTGCACAAGTTTGTAATATTAAATGTAGACAGGCAGCAGGCATTTTTCTAGCCGCCGAATCGAGATGGAAATAGTCAACTTTTCAGAGTACCGCACGTGCATGGTCATTTGACTAGAGAAAGCGTTGCGACTCGCGTTTTTTCTCACGTGGTTTTAGGCGCGAAATGTGAATCGCCCCTGAGGCTTCAAAATTGCTGTTCACAAACCTAAGGGTGGCCTCACATACACCACGTCCATGTTTTATACAGTCTATGGCTCAGACCTGCATTCATTCATTTAAACACACACACCTGTTTAGTCAAATCCAAGGGAAGTTCGCGTTTCCACTGCTTGAGCTGTCTGGAAGCGAAAGAGTGCAAGGCGTAGGACATAGTGCCATACTCGATCCATAAGGACAGGTTGGAGCTGTCAATCTCTAGAGCCCGTTTGAAACAGGTCAACACTGCCAGAGAGTTTTTCCAGATGGGTCCGTCACTCCTGAGCTCATTGGAATTCAATTTGTCCTGGATACGACTGGCACGCGCTAGAGCCATACCTGCCCATGAGTCAAACCTACAGGAAACCGAGAGACTAGATCATCAACTACAGCTGAATACAAGAACACTATGGAGTCTTCAAACGAGGTATTTTCAGTTTCAACAGACCTGTTAGGGCACACGCAGATGTCGTGCATGTAGAACTTGATGGCTTTAGACTGCTCTTTGTTTTTAAAGTGGTAGTCTGCCAGCAGGTAGTACATCTCATTCACCACAGGGGGCGCTGGAGGAGCACCTTCCGGGAGGGCCGGCACCTTAAAGACAAACAAACTTTTATTCAAATCTAGTCCAACATATCAAAAATGACAGAGAGCATTTCACTGGAGAATATTCTGAAGCTCACACCTTGACGGCTCCTCCCTCTATGTAAGCGGACACATCATCTATGGAGATCACGGGGCCGTCGTTGCATGGGATTATTCCAGAGAGTCTTCGGAGAAGGTTAGCCAGGTCGGCAGAGACAGTGCTGGTCTTATAGCTGTCAAACTCGGGCAAGGTCTTGGGTTTGAAGTACTCAAACATGGAGACGGCTTCATTCCAATGTAGCTCCACCTTGAGGGGTTAAAGTGCATGAGATTAAAAAGACGCATTTAGAAATGTTCACGTTAACACAAATTCACACAAAGAGATCAATTAAAAGGAATATGTTTACAATTATGCAATGGAAACAAATTTGCCCTCGCATATATGCTCTATGACAGAGACCAAGGCAGATCGACAACTACTACCGCATGTCAAGATCATCATCGTTTGATGCACACAATTGAGTAGTTACACCCGGGAAAATGAGACGCATGATTTGTAAGTGAGACCACAAGCTCTCTCTCTCTCCCACAGAGGAATATAATAGTGTGAGCACAACAGCAGGCATGCAATAATATTCTGCACCCTTCGATATCAGCCACACTGATCACTGACAAAAGATGGAATTATCCGCCCATCTGAACAGCAGAAACCGCAATTTCCGACGATAAAGAACGAGTTCCTCAGGGTACAAAGCTACTTTGCTGAGCAAAAAGGGATTCAGATAGGTCATTTCCTTTGATACCAATTCTGAAAAGTAGGCCACCACACACATGAAAGGATTCTGAACTATTTATGAAAATGTGATTTTTCACACAGGTTTGATTCATTTTACTCTTACATAGATTTCTATATCTGCAACCTTACTGATCCACTCGTGTTGTGGATGACTAGTTTGACGGTGACCATAGTTTGATTCATTTACACTTTACGTATTTCTGCAGCAACTCCAAAGCAAGAAATGGGTGATTCTCACAAAACAACTAAACATCATGGCAGTAAAGATTTTAGTTATAATATACACTGACCAAAATTATAAACGCAACACTTTTGTTTTTGCCCCCATTTTTCATGAGCTGAACTCAAAGATCTAAGACTTTTTCTATGTACACAAAAGGCCTATTTCTCTCAAATATTGTTCACAAATCTGTGTTAGTGAGCACTTCTCCTTTGCCGAGAGAATCCATCCACCTCACAGGTGTGGCATATCGAGATGTTGATTAGACAGCATGATTATTGCACAGGTGAGCCTTAGGCTGGCCACAATAAAAGGCCACTCTACACTTTATGTATTTTGGCAGCAACTCCAAAGCAAGAAATGGGTCATTCTCACAAAACATCATGGCAGAAAAGATCTGTTATAATATACACTGATCAAAAGACACAGACTCCCAATTTAAATCTAGAGTAAAGAAACATCTTTTCAGCCAAGCATTCACTTAATGCATAATATGCTTAAATTAATTAATGAACAGCAGCTACGCTAATTATTCTCTATCTGCAGCTCCTCTCCCCCTTGGGAGAGATTACACCAGGCCAGATGAACGTCATATGCCCATCCCTAACTAGAGATTACGCCAGCTCCAGCTGAATGTCCCATTCCATCCTCCTGCAAGAGCCTGCGGACTGACTGACCATCCCAGCTCAGGCAATTCCATCCCCAACCAAGAGCAAATACTAAATGTCACATTAATACTAAATTTAAAATGATTAGTATTAAATGCTAAACTTACATCACATGACAGCAGTTTGAAGTTATTACATCATGCCTTGAGGAGGCTTTTTTTCTCCATTTATTTATCATCGAAGTTTGGGTCCCTCGCCACATTGTTGGCTGACGTGCTCACCGGGAGACTGCATTTATTAGATATTATTTATTAGAATGATCTTGCTTGTTCTATAAACACCATGCACTGTGCTGTGTTTTACAATTGAATTGAATTAAAAGTTCAAATGAATTTTTAAGGCATCTTTGTGTTGAACTATCAGTAAACGTTTAGTTTTTTTAATGAATGCTTTCAAACATGTCATACCTTGTTTTTAATAAATAAAAATGAAATTTGATGAAGATAACGCAATTGTTTTTAAGAAAAACAGAACATTTAAGGTAAACATTTTACGAGCACATGCATCCTGTGGGAATGAAACCCAAGAACAATGCTCTAGTTGAGTTTCAGGAACCCCAAATAAGTGGTATGAATTTTTTTAATCGATACAAAATGTTAAATGCTCTCTCAATTAAAAGGATCAAGAACCCTACTAAAGTTTCCAGCAAATCCAAATAGTATCTACACTGCAGACTGTGTGTTTTCTCCAGGAAATGTGTGCTGAACACCTCACTATTGTGCTGTGGATGTGTGTACATCGGCAGCGCTGCATAATGGGAGTGTGTGGGCGTCCAAATGATTGATGTGTCAGAAGATAATCGATCAGCAGGTTATTGCTAAATCAGCCCGCCATTTTGCTCTGCCCAACACCTTCATTAGCACAGCTCTTTCTCTCTTTTTAAACAGACCTCAAGTGAAAGAGCACGAGAGGGACTTGTAAAGAGCTGTTCTGAAGTCTCAGAGGATGGCCTGACATACCTGGTGAACCGACAAAGCATGTAACTCCCCGACTCACTTAGCTGATACTAATGTTTTCAAAGATAGGAGCTAAATATGAACACCCTTCATAGGTTCGAACGGAGGCTGAGTTAAAGCGGCCCTAACACAAGGGGTTTCTGCCAATCTCATATTAATCTTGAGTTTCTTTAGAGTAGTATTGTGTACTTCGTATCTTCGAAGAGTATTTAGTTTGATCACATTTATAAAAGATAGACACAGCTTTACGATTGTTTCCGAAAACATACGGCGCGTGCGGGGCTGTAGACTCAACCAAAGACATCAGTTTCACGGTTCATGCGGTTCATGTCCGGCATCTTTTAGCGCTGGGACGGCTCCATATATCAGTTTCAAACTATCTCTAAATCCAGCGTCATATCCACAGTTTATATAACATTCATCACCCAAATGTAGTGGACAAACAAACACCTGAACTTCGCGAACGTATGCTCTCTCTCTCTCCTGCACACACGTGAAAGTGACGTCTGCGCATGCTCCTTCTCCTGCTCTCCTTGCGGCCTTTTCCGGGAGAATTGTCCAATATGTAGGACCCTATGAAATCCATTTTATTTTTTCCCAAATTCCGTTTTTTCCGTTTAAATTTTTCTGGATTCAGTTTTTTTCTGTTTTAATATTTTCGGACTCTGTTTTAATGGCTAAATTAAGTTTGAGTAATCAAAATGCATTCATAATCCATTTAAATCATGAAACTTATACAATTTAACAGTAATTTATTCCAAGTAAAAATGCATTGGTATTATTTTAAACTGCTTCAATACAGAATTTCATCAAAAACCGAACACTAGCTTTCAAAATCCAAAACAAAACATTGGATTTTTTTGTGTTAAAGTGCTGTAATATAGTTAACAGTACAACTGAAAACATGGATGAAAATAAAAACATGGAACTGCTTGATTGCCAGAGATATGCAGGTCATTTTCCATCTCACACAGACATATCCATTAAAACGCATGACTGCCAGGCTCTTTGTGTTTGGTATGGTGAGTGCTTCATGCTTATCTGTGAGAAGTGCCTTATATTTGCTAAAAGTCCTCTCACTGTCAACTACCCTAGTAACAAATTCTTCTCGTCACAAACTTCACAGTAAAATCCAAAACAATAAATTTTTTGTTAAACAGAGTGATGAAACTGTGATGAAAACAGGCAATTTCAACTAAACCAATGCAAAACCTAATAAAATGATTGTGAAAAATGATTCTCCTACACACAGGACTGTATATTCAAAAGTTGCTGTTTATATAGGTCTATACTACATCTAGTGGTTATACCTAGTATTACATTTTCTATTTATTTCTCCAAGCAGCAACAATCTGTCTCTATGTATTGAATTTTAAATACCAGAAGGGTAATTAGTACAAAAAATGTATTGTATATAGTTTTAGATGATTACTTTTTTTTTAATATACTTATTATGATCCCAAATTATTACTGACCTATAACAATGTTTAAAACGCTGCAATCTCGAGTGTCAGTCGTTTCATCAACCACAACCCACATTTTCTTCCCACTGATCTTGTTCAGTACGGCTTCCATGTGTTGCTCAAAGACGCGAGGTAAGCGGGTTTGACGAAGGCTGCTTTCATTTTGAGGCAACGATCCTCCTTGCTTGCAGTGCTTTATGAGAAACGGACGCAACATTTTCATTTTGGCGAAATTTTGCGACTTACTAACGTAACGTCATCACGCAAACAGGGAATATGCATTTCTGTAATTTTATTGTCAGTTAATGAAACCATGGCAAAGAACAGGTATTTGTAAATGAGTTATAATGGGCTTTAAAAATGATTTAATCCAAAATTTGCCAAATTCCGTGACAATCCGTGTTATACAGTAAATTGCGTTATTAAGTCTGGATTCCGCGATTCCGTCCGTGTTTTCTGCATCGCGGAAATCATAGGGCCATAAATATGGGACTTATAAAATTGTTTCGTAACAATTTTTTCTATGTTCGAAAAAAACTTTCCGAAACCTGTACGATCGCTGGGGGAGTGTATCGAGCACAGAAATACTACGTAATACGCCTAACAAGTTGACCATGTTAAGCATGAGAAGACAACATGTTTAACATTGTGAAGAAGTCAGAATGCATGAAACACCATTGCAGGGCCGCTTTAAAGCATTCAGGACCAAGGACAAATCCCACGACGAGACTAGCTTCTTCGATACTGGTCTTAAAAGCTTCACTCCCTTCATGAAACGGCATATCAGGAATCGAAGCTCCTTCGAAGCCGACATGGCAAGCTGAAATAGCAGCCAGATAAACCTTAATAGTGGAAAACCCTCTGCCATTGTCGATTAACTTCTGCAAATAACAAAGTACATCAAATACCGAGAACTGAAAAGCAATAACTACTTTGCTAGTACACCAGTCCTCAAACACATGCCACTTCAGATCATACAATGAGAGTGTTGACGGGGCTCTAACACTCTGAATTGTGCGTATAACCTCCTGAGGAAGCCAGAGCGCGTCCAAATTCAACCTCTCACGGGCCAGACCCAAAGATCGATCCGTTCTGAGTGGGGATGAAATATCTGCACACCCACCTGTGACACCCGGGACGTGCGTTGCATGAGGCGAGCTAAAGTGCGAAACTCCCCAGACGATCAGCTTTGGGCCAAACTGTGCAACGAACGAGTTCCCCCCTGGCGATTGATATACGCCACCACCGTCGTGTTGTCTGTCCTGACCAGGACATGAGATCCTTTATGAATGGCAGTCCTGGATCTGTCTAGCCCAGAGACCCATTTATCTCTTGGTTAATCAATGTTTTGTTTTTGTTATTCTGTGCCCTCTGCATTGAGCCTGGATGTGACAGAAGCGTTTTATTTACTTTGAACCCGGGGGCTGAAGTGCTTTGTGGCTGTGCACTTGAGAACTTGTGCTTGAACATATCAGACCACACCCCTCTGGTGGATGAGTTTTCTGCACTTGAGGTAGCGACAATACTGCTGTCAATACGCTGAACATTATGTTAAGGGGAAGCCGAACTGGCCTGAACACAACTTAGACATTTTCATCCACGCTCCACATCTTATGCTTTTTTGCGGGTGAGGTAACAGATGGCGGACTCAGGAGGGGACATCACAGAAAACCCTTGGTGCTGTCCGTCCTCCCTTCTCTGAGACTTCGTCCTAGGGGTCCTTCTTCATTTTTGCTAGTAGAGTGGACCGACCCAGACTTTGTGGCGGTTGCTGCGAATGACTGCTTTCCCCATGGTTTACTAGTGCTTAGAGCAAAGGAGGGGCAAGCCGTCTGCTCGGCGCTCTGGGGTTTAACGGTCCTGGCGCACTTAAACATCTCCTGTTCTGCATCAGATGACCCGGCCGCGGGGGAGCTGGAGGATGCAGAGCTCTCCTTTTCAGCAGACAGATATAGAAAACCTCACCTTTCTTTTTCTGAAGGTCACATTTCTGTCTCGAATCCACAACCGCCGGGCCGAACAGCCCTTTCAGATCGACAGGAGCATCTAAAAAATCAAATTTCTCCCTGTCCCCGATGCTAGAGAGATTACGCCAGAGCAACCTCTCGCCCGCGACGGCGAGAGCCATAGTGTGCCCACAGCTCTGCACCGCACCACGCGATGTGCGTAGATTGAGGTCTGTGATATTACAGATCTCCTCCCAGATCACAGAGTTTCGATTGCCGGAGTTGACTGCCAAGTTCCTACAAAAGTTCAGCTTGATACCCCATCAACACTGAAGTTGTGTTAAGTGCCCGAACAGACAGCGCCCAAGATTTTCTGGTACAGGAACGGCAGACGAGAGAGTGGTCCGCCCGTTTGAATGTAGGTGGTGGGCCAATGTTTATTTGAACAAGGGAGGGTTGGAAAGCCCGAGCTCCTCCATCTCGCTCACATCCAGTGAAGAGAACCCTTGACGGGCACCCGGAGAGAGATGGGCTTATCCCACGATTGGTTCATCTCAGCGACACACGCAGGCAGGTCAGGAAGGAGCTGTGTCGCCATGGGAAGGCAAGACGGGAGCCTTTTCCATCATAAAGATCCCGTTTAAACCCGAGAGTTACTGGCAAAAAGGTGACAATGATGCAAGACCTCCAATGCATATAGACATCGTGGAATAAAACGTAGCTCACCTTGACGCGTTAGCCACTGCGAAACAACGCTAATGAAAGCAGTTGAAAAAAACTCAGAATCGAGCCAGAGAATCTGCGACAGATTCTAACTGCACTCCACACTAACGGTCCGTCTATGAACTGGAGCAGCGAGCTAAGGTGCAGAGGAAAGTCTACACAGGGAAGAGACCAAGAATGCTGTTCCAGGTAATCAAAGCGATATATAGGGAGGGGGTGGGCTTCTGGTTATGAGCTGTGATTGGTCCGTCCATCAGGGGGACGTGGTGTAAATGGTGATTCCATAGTCTATCACGCCCGATGCGTTTCCCATAGTGAGATACCGAGCGATTGTTTGAAAGAGAACTATTGCATGTTAAGAGAAAGTAATACAAAATGCATTGATGATTAATGCACAGCGTCATTTTAATAGAAGTTTAATTCTGAGATGTTTCGCATGTTGCTTGAGTTTGAATGGAGTCTGCTGCATACAGCTGTAATGATTCTCATTTGTCATACACAGTGTGTTTGTGTGTTACCTGTGGGGCAGAATGCTCCTCTAGGTATCGGGCTTTACTTTTCCTGGTTGGATAACCATACAGACAATAGAAACACTGCTCCAGCGCTGTCTCCAGGTCTTCTTTATACGGCAGATTCTCTTTTCCTGAGAGCTTCTCCTGCAATACACGAACCTAAAAGTACACAAACACAAATGTACACGAATCCACAATAATTTGGCACGGAGAAGAAATTTCTACGTTTTATTTATGTTGGACAATTGAATGCTATGGCAAAAACGCACATATACTGTATATTTACTGACATTGGCTACAGCATGTCGATGTAAAATGAAACAAGCTGTCCATCTATCTGTCTTTCAATGCTGCAGATTAAATCCTAAGGACAGAAACTTTTATAAGAGGATGGGATGGGAGTATAGACTCACAAAGAATTTGAGCAGAGATCCATCAGAGTTGCAACACCAGGACCGGCGGCCCAGACATTCATGTGCCGTTTTGAGAAGCATGAGAGACGAGGGCAACAATGGGGTGTCATCCTCTATAAAACACACAAACACACATAACTGCCTGATCAGTGTCAAATACTGAATGTTATCATGGCATCATGATTTCTGTTGTCAACATCTAGGCGGTGGTTCTCAAACTGGGGGCTCGACGATGGATACAGGGGGGCACAGATTTTGTGGTATTTTATGAATTGTAGAAATTGATCATACATTTTTAATTTTCTAATTAAACAGATAAAAAATAGACCACCAACTAAAATAATTGATGTTCCAGCATTCTGTAACTGAATATGTTTTGGTTTTATTTACATTCTAAGTTTAAGTTTATAAGTCTTTATTTGGGGGGACGCAAAGCGAAAGCACTCTACACGAAGGGGGCCTTACACTAAAAAGTTTCAGAACCACTGATCAAGGAAAATGTCATTATTCTTACTAACGATTCTGATATCACAATAAAAACCAATGCAAGTTGCATTATAATGACTGCAAATGTTACCATGTTTTAATAATTTTATATTAAGTAAACACTGCTGTAAGATACCTGAAAAAGCCACCATCAAGCACTATTAAAACTAAAACTATTTAAACATTTGTTAAATGAAGTCAATTTAAATATCAGCCTAAATATTATTTGAAAAACTTAAAGTAAACAAAATTAGAAAAGCATTCAGCCACCATCAACACTATTATTCTTTTACATTAAATTCCCCCTAAACCTCAGCCTTTTCCTGCACTCCCACTTTAACTATTTAAACTAAACTAAAACTAAAATAAAAGTGAATAAAAATTTCAACTTGTATAGACATGTAAAAAAAGAAACAAATATAAAAATGAAAAAAAAAACGAAAATACATGTATATAGAATTTAATATTATATAGTAAATAATAAGATAGAAATAAAGCTAATTCAAAGTATAAATAAAACTACAATAGACCTTAAAACAAACCATAATAATTCAGCAAATTTTTACCTAAACATTCAAAAATTAACCAAAAAAAAAGAATATGACATCCCAGTATTTACTATTGAACTTGAGTCTTCTTTCTTACCTTGATCATCCTCAGCTGCAATTTGTTGCCGCAGCATGCAGTTAAACGCTGCCTCTTCCTGTTTGATGAGGTTGTACAGCAGAATCCATGGCAACAGGGATGAGTAATGAGCCTCTTTGGGGTCATCGGGTAATACCATACTGGTGGCTATCAACTAAAGAAAGAATATACACGAACACAACCATCAATAAAGACAAACATGAGAATAACACACAAACACTCGGTCAAGCGCACACACCTGTATGAGGTTGTTGGCGAGGCGTGGGAGGTTCGTGGAACGTGGGGTGTGGCTGAGCAGCTCGGGCTTGTCGGCGATGCAGCTTTCGATGCCCTTCAGAAGGGCTGTGATGGTGGACACCCACTCTTCCTTAGCAGAGGGGCTGCTGGGTAATGCAGAGTTCAAGTGCTGATTGGCCTCATTGAGAGACACTTCAGACGTCTCCATGCAAGAGCTGTAGTCTTTAAGCCGCAGCAGGGAACTCTGCGAAAAAAACAAAATCGATGAATATGAGGTTGTGAGGTTAAGTGTCTGAAAACGCTATTGAAGCCGTCTTATTATGCCCTTCTACAAAATCTTGATTTTGTTTTTGTTGTCTGCTAGAATACATTTACATGATTTCAATTTCTGCTGAAATAACCACAAGCGTCGGCCTCGCAGGTGTAAACTGTACCAATGGCGTTGGGAGTCAGATTATGAAAACGCTCCGATAATGAAAATGTAGCTAAAGAACAAACAGATCAACCAGAACTTCCTCTTCGAGCATGAGTTGCACAGAACATTTTAAAGTGATGTGTTTATTTTGTAATTGTCTTCTACATTTCAAACGTGATGATATAAACGCCATTTAGCATACGTTTTTAATTGCATAGCGAACTGTAATCGAGTCAATTTATTTGCAATTCAATCAAACCATTTGTGTAGTTCTGAAAAGTGTTTTTTCCCTTTAGAGTAGACATGAACTTTTTAACAGAACGTTTCCATGATCTAACAGCAAAATGACACACTAAATGTAAAAAAGCAGAATTCAAGAATTTAAGAATGAAGAAAACGCAAATGAAGAAAGTTTTGGAAGCTTTCTGACTCCTCCATAGATTGCAACGCAACCAAACTCACGAGTCACATGACAGTGCATCTGGTGTCAGCATCGCTTGACGCATGCGCGTTCTGACCACACAGGCTCTACGTCCGAACTCTCTGGAATGCACGCTGGGTCGTTAGTTTTTTTTGTTTGCGCACAAAAAGTGTCCTCGTCGCATTACATTCATTTATACTGAACCACCGGAGTCGGGTGGACAATTTTACGATGTCTTTACGCACTTTCAGCGCGTTGAAGATTGGTTGCATTGCAATCTATGGAGGAGTCAGAAAGCTTCCAAAACTGCCTTTATTTGCGTTCTGGGAAAAAACGGAGGTCCTAGGGATGTTAAACTAATTGAGGGCAAGTAATTAATGGCAGAATTTTCATTTTTGATTGGAGTTCACATTTAACTCTTTTCTTGTACATGAAATGCTTTATAAAGTTATTCAAATTGACGACAACATTGAAATGGACCGTAGTAAATATTTTGACTCAAGCAAATTTGTCCCGTTTTTACTTCACTACATTGTGTGTTTACGCAAACATTTTATTTAAAAGAGTAAGAAATTACTAGATGTATCAATTTTTTTTAAAGTATTAAAGGTAAGAGCCAAAAAAATGTACTGGGGGTTGGGTTGCGCGTGCGCAGAGGGCCAATGCTCAAGCATCACTGTTCAATGTATATTTGTTTTAAATTGCAATTAAGTTTTGTTATTTTAATTGACATTACTAAGAAATGGGCAGCATTTGAGACATAATAAAAGGGAAAGTTGTTCATTTCTAATGTGTCCCAACTTATTTTATTTTTTTAAATCGTGAAAAATTGCATTGCATCATTACATCCTTACTAAACATCTTAGGTCACTTTTCTATTCAAGTAAATGTATTTTGATTAAAGACGTTTTTTCTATTTTTCCTGAAAAACAAGAAAAAAACTCTTTAAGAATTCTATTTTATTTACTTAACTTGAGGCACATTGTCATTTAATACTTCAATTTAAAATTATAATAATATCATTTATTATAGGAACTTAATTTCCTTCACTTACTCTACATGCCAGTTACTTCTCAAACAACATCTCATTGCATTTTTAATCCTCATGTATTAAGCATCATGTTATGATGTGATGTGTGAATGATTCACCTGCAGCAGTAAGAGCTGGGCTGGTCTCTCAGGAGCAGAGCTGATGTAATCTAGCGCTTTGAGTCGTGTCGAGCCGGAGCCGAAGCTCAGCGTTGGCTGCAGTAACCGAACCACGGACTGATAATCTCCGCTATCAAACAGCCTCTGAATCTCCTCTAGAGACTGACATCGCTCTAGAGACTTCAGCTTCTTCTCAATCTAGAGACAGTAAGGAAATAGTTGACTATAACAGGACATACCATTGAAAACGCCCTTGCTTTATTATAAAAAAACATTTCTGAAAGCTATAGATAACTCTTGGTTCAATCATAACCCATAATCATTTTACCGTCAAAGAGAGAGAGAGAAAAACATAAAAACTCTTTCTGACTCTTTCCATGGTATTAAAACAAACTACATTAAAGGCACAGTTCACACAAAAATGAAAGTTCTGTCATCATTTACTCACCCACAAACCTGTATAAATTTCTTTGGTCTGCTAAACACAAAGAAAGATATTTGGAAGAATGTCAGTAACCCAACAGATCTCATCCCTCATTGACTCCCTATTTGTTTTCAATACTACGGCAGTGAACGGGGGATGAAATCTGTTTGGATACTGACATTCTTCCAAATATCTTCCTTCATGTTCAGCAGAACAAAGAAATGTATACAGGTTTTGAACAACCGAGGCTGAGTAAATGATCACTCTTTACCTGGCTGGCTGGATGGTGACATTACTAAACAGCCGTAAATACTCAGTTCCTCTCTCTCCTGATAAATAAAAGCTCGAGCAGGAATTCAATTGTCATCTGATGTGTGATTCTATCCTATCGGCCTCGGCACGGTACCTCCTCTACAGAGATGGCAGCGTCCACGCTGAGGTTGGGCAACTGGATGGTGATCTCGCTGCTCTGCCCCTTCAGCAGACCGACACACATGTCGTAACACTCGAGCGCCTCCTCCATGTCACCCTACAACGGCACATACACATCCGCATGTTCACTTCTCTGCAAAAATATACTACGTACCGATGGTTGCTTTAACACAGAAATGTTTGACCTGTAAGGCGATGTGTCGTGCTTTAAGCCAGTGAACTCTGACGGCAAAAGAGATCCAGTCGTTTTCAAACAGATCTCTCTGAGAGGACGCCATGGTCAGGAGAAACATGTCAGACTGAAAGCGAGCCTTCAGACCGTCCGCCTCCCCACAATCTCTTCCTGAACCAGACGCGCTCTTTCTTTGAGACACTGCAGACGTAAACGCATTTGTGTGAGGTTTAATTTTGTAATTTGCAAATGAATTTTGCAAGTGAAAGCCATGAGGAAGTTTGGCTTACTTATTTTGCCTTTCATCAAGGACTGCTGCTCCAGCTGCAGCTCCAGACAGCACAAACACATCCGCATCATTTCCTGTTTCACAAACACAAACACTTTCAGAGACAAAAACAGATTGCATGGAAAACACACAGTACTGTGACCCAATGCTCGGAAATTATACATACGATTAATATAATGTACATATGTTCTCTGAGGATAAAATCATGAGCCTGTTGTTGATAATAGTCTACCACTGGAGATACAGGAATGTACAATTTTCAACAGCTATCAACATTTTTGCTTGCAATTTTATTCCAGACGGTCAGTGAGGAGCTTATGAGTGTGTCATCTGAGACATCAAGATGCTATCTGCCCGACAACACAAGCAATTGCTTTTCATGCGTCTCTCTCTCCTCGTACCTTTATGTGCTGGTTGCTGCAGTCCCTGAGCAGAGGATTGGGCAGCCCAGCGCTGTGTTTCCTCCAGCAGTTAAATATATCCAGCACCACTCCAGTGAGTCCTGCAGGCCACTCTTCTAGAAACTTCTGGCCCACTGCCTTCAGATAACGCATCATCAGCTCCAGGATGCCGCCGTTCTGCATGTTTGCCAGCAAGAACGCATTCACCTCCTTTCGCTCTGAGGAACGAACAGCCAAAATATAAAAAAAATCGAAAATTAAAAGATAAAGAAAATATGAGAGAAAAACTGTTGCTGTACCCGACTCTATAGAGACTAAATACTCAGAGTTGGAGCCGAATCCATGGTTCATCTGGGAATCAGGTTTGGCATCACACTGAGTGTCCATGTTACTGAGACTATCCTCATCGTCTTCAAACTTTTTTAGCCTGGAAATGATGAGCAAATTAATAAATAAAACACAGACAGGCTTCTGAAAACACAAACGTGACTTTGGACCAATAAGTCTTTACTGCAGTTCCCAACGCAATGTAACAAAACTACTGCTTGTTACGGACAAACACTTGACATATCAAGTGTTAAAATAAGTGAACTTAAAAAAAACACCTGGATGGGAGGAATTTTAGCAGAAGTTCTTGGAAGTCGATCCTCTCTTCTTTCTTGCATTTGGTATTACGGACACGGGCCGAGCGTCTCTTTGCTGTTTCTACATTTTCCTCCACCACACGTTTTCTCTTGGTGCCTTTTCTCGCTTTATCACTCAATGCGGCGTCCAGAGCTGTGAGGTGAACACCAGTGATATTAGTGTCATAGTGTGACTTTATATGATTTACAACTACACAGCAAAAAAAACAACTAATCAGGAATTCAAAAAAAACATTGGACAAACAAAGTGCGACTCCATTTGGTGAGGCTGGGAAAAGTCTGGATGCCGTTTTAAATCATGCTAGCATGTATTAGCATAATGCTAAAAAACATAACAATGCTAGCATGATTTAGCGTAATGCTAACATGATTTAGGTGATTAGTTTTAGTGATCAAAAACTAGGCATGATAGGGTCTGTAGGGTCAGGATCTAATAGATTCAAGTGTTTAGCAAAAACAAAAAATCACGTGACCAACGACTTATATAAATGTTGGTTTTCCTGCAGCTCTGAATCTTTGTTAGCACGTTAGTTTGGGTGTATGCATGTTGTGTGCATTAAGACTGACCGGCAGAATTAACCATGGCAACAGCAGCATCCTCAGTTGCGTTGGTCGCAGAAACAGTGACTGTGGTTGTGGTGGTCACCTCGATTACATTCTGGTTCTGTGGTTCCCCTTCAAGAGCACTGGGGTGGGCTTGTGGCTGAACAGAGGGATCGGTTGGTGGGGGGAGACTGGAGCTCGGGCTGCTGGGAGCAGGAGGTGGTGCAGAGGGTGCTTGAGGCAGAGCGACCGGCACTGGGGGCTGAGGGGGATCTGAAGAAACAACGACTGTGGCCACAGGTGTGCTGGAGGGCATCTCGAGGAGGCAGTCTGGGTCACGGTACATTGACAGGTCGATTCTGCGGCCAAAATCAGGCCGTGGGACCAGGCAAGCGTTCTGGTGTTTGTACATGGCAAGGAAACTCTCACCCACACTCTTCCACCTGTCACGTGAGGGACAAATCTTTGTGAAAACTGAAAGCCTACAAACGTATTAACTAGCTAACAAGTTTTAACAGGAAATAACATAATTTAACATGATCCTAGAATGTGTTAACATGATGCTAATATGATTTAACATGATATTAACATAAAGCTAACATGATTTACCATTCGTTAACATGTTTTTACATGATGTTAGCATGAGTTAGCACAATGCTAACATGATTTAACATTCGTTAACATGTTAAAACATGATGGGTTGCAGCTGGTCACTAGGGTGCTGTATCTGGTTGCTAGGCACTGTTATGATCTATTAGCTGTTTACTGTGTGTTGGTGGAGTATTCTAGCTTGTTACTAGTAAATGTTACATGATGGCAACATAACAGAATACTAATAAAGGATGAGCGAATGACCCTAAAACTTAACGGTAGTGTACTAGTATCATGAACTCACGTGAAGTATTTGATCGGCTCAACCAGTTGCAGATCAGTCACTGGGTGTCGTGTCAGTTTAGCCTGTCTCTGTCTCCTGAGCTCCAGCGCATCCTCTACGATACTATGAGCCTCCTCCTCATCTACATCACCATACTGCGCTGACACATCACTGCAACCAAAAAACACAAACAGAAGAGTTACGCACAGTTTCTAAGCAGACTTAATCAGCATAAATGCACGCTTAACGGGATCAAGGTGCATACAGTTTAGAGAACATCTTCATAGAGTCTCGTCTGAGGCAGGGCTGCTCCTCAAAGATCTTCTCTTTCAGCACGTGTCCCTTACTGAAACCCACGTCTTTCTCTAGAGCCTTACAGATGTAATAAAGACAACCTGCAGGAAAAGCAGATGGGCATGACACTGACTGGATTGTGAATTAAAAAGTAAGTAGAGAATGTCAATGAATGTAAGTGGATCATGGTTTAATGTAGCTGTTTTTAGACTCACAGCTGTAGTCACTGAGGGCGTAGAGGACTGTGATCAGGCTGTCCAGACAGGGCCAGTGGTCTGGGTTACAGCGTAAGCCCACCTCAAAAGCATGACGGGCCAATGACATACTCGCCTTTTTCAATGCCAGCCTTCCCATTTTATACCACATGTTCACATCTGTGGAGTCCAGCATGACAGCCTGCAAGACAAACATACACATTCACCATCAACTGTTACCACTGAAATCACAATGCTGGGCATACTTGGACTACAATTGTTCTTTCTTCTACATTCAATATGAAAGTAATTCCTGCGGCTCACAACAATTGACATCTTATAAAGCGATTTGATTGGTCTGTCAAAGAAACTCAATGTTATTTGCAACGTTATAATCGGCAATCCACAGCCACAGTTCCCAAACGCGTCATGTGCCCTTGAAAGTAACTGCTGGAAGAGTGCTACACTACGTGAACTCTTGTCTCAGATAAGGGAAAAACAATATTGTTTTTATTACTGCATTCACTATGTATGATTTAAACAGCTTTATTCACGAAAAACAGCTGTTCATCTCCCTCCAGAACTTGCACTTCCAAAGATCTGCCCTTCCAAGTGTGTGGGGCACATGAATGCGATTGGAATGTGGACCCGAAGATGCGATAATAGCGTTCAGTTTCTCAACTGATTCGCTTTATAAGATGCCAGTTTAACGTCAAGGGGCAGGGATTAATTTTTGTGCTGAATGTATTAGCGTTTTTACTTTTATCAATTCAAACAAATATCGTCTTAAATATCTTCTTGAATGAACAATTCCACCCACAAGTAATTTAACAGCAATTTAATTTTTGGGTAAACTAATGCATTAATCCAAGGAATATAAAATTAAATTAAAAAGACAATATCCCTTTTAATTAAATATCATGAAAAGGCAAATATACTGGATGCAATATTTGTGTGCATGTTTTATGACCTATAAGTATCAGCAACAAAAACAGTATAAAAGGAACAAAAAGCAAAGAATAACAGAAGAAATGTTGACATGGATTAAAAAAACTGGCCCGCATCCTATTTATCCTTTTGGAATCTGGCCCTTGAAGTTGCAAGACCCCTGCTTTAGACCATTTCATCGGACGCACGCGCCGGGACTGCAGTTAACTTCCGGTCTGTGTTTGCCTAGTGCCTAATAATATAACTATTATATTTAATTATGTTAATGTTAATTTGTATTATTATTTTATTGTACATTAATTGTATTAAATAAACGATTTGTTGAATGGGTCCTGTAGTTTTAACGCAACCATATGTTACATTGACATCTAGCGGTTGAGCTGGGTATCGCAGTCTAAGTAACGGTTCTTCTCGGTTTCTTTTGATTGTTATCAGAAATAATCTACAGGCACTCTATTGTTTGTGAACTTGTACCAGGAGTTAAGGGCAGCCCACGAATGCGCCCATGCGCAGGTACGTTTGTTTATGTTGTCACTTTGAAACCGTCTACAGCATCTAGGAATTGTATTCCCGTTTGTAAACTACACAATTTGGCCCATTGCATCAATAAAGTATTTTGTTTTATTCTATATAGTGTGTTTGTTTAAAATTACAAACAGTTGTTTTGATGTAATATCTCTTTAAGGAACTATGATCTCGCTGCACAATACATTTTTCAGACTTCCTTTTATTCCACTTTTGAAGCTGTCAAATAACACAAGACAGTTTGTTGCAACTTGCGAGGTCAAAGTTTCTTCAGGTTGGAGAAGTTCTGATAGTTGTTCTGCAGAAGTTGACTGCATGTGTTTTACCTGCACATAGAAATCCATGGCAGTGTCGATGTCATTTTTGAGCACCGCAAGGCTAGCCAAGTTTTTATAGGTGGAATATTTCAACATCAGCCCGGGATGCTTGAGCCCAACTTTCTCATCTTCAGACGCCACTGCCTGGTGCATTTCAAGACGAGAAAGATTAAAATTAATAGCAAAGAAAATGTTCTTGCAACATATCAGGAATGTCATACTCAACACAGTTTGTACAGAGCTACAATGGACAGGAGGATCTTCAGGGAATAAGCATAAGCAACAGACTACAAATCTAGACAAACAGTGCTCCTATAGACCACTTTACTTTTGTAAGAATGTAACGATTCACCATGAGCCAGTTGAAAATTGATTATAGCAGCAAGAATAGAGAACATTATAAAACTTTCATTTTTGGGGGAACTGCTCCATGAATCATTAACAACAGAAGCTTAGCGCATAAAACAGACAAGACACATGAATGATCACCTCCTTGAGCAGAGGGGTCTTGAGGAGCTCATGGTAAGCTTTGGCAGACTCTTCAAACTTGTCATGTTTCTGCAGGTCAAGAGCTTTATGATACAGTGCAAACGCTTCTGCCTCCTGCAAAACAGAAGAAAATAAAGAGCATTGCAACCATGTTTAATTGTGGGTTCATAAACATCATTATCCCAAAGATTTCTAGCTGTTAAAAAACAACCAATGTTAGGACTTATTACTCAAAACCTGTTTTGTCTTACACTGGCATAAACAACTGAATGCAATTCGGAAAAAGCATAAGGTTGCTAATGACATCAGACGGGTCATGACATTGAACATTTTTTGTGACAGACTCACCTGGGCTTCCTTGGTTTGACTTGGTTTAGTGCTTTTAAAGGCACCTTCATGCTCATCCGCAGCCTGAGACGCCGCATTGAGAGCCGCGATCCGGATCTGTGACGGACAGGAGGACAAACGTCAACAATGCACATCACATTTTCTGAGTACCAATTGCTGTGGCACACATCCATAAATCAGGCTACAGTAAAAGTTGGCTAAAGTATATTCTCGACATGTTTATAAATGCGTAAATTCTGCAGCTAAACATATACGTGAAACAACCAAGACTATTTTGTACTGCAGTGATTTACAGATTTGATGTATTATATTATTTAGTAACAGTGGACTGAATGCTATGATTGGGTAAATGTATTTTGGTCTTAAGATTTCAACATATTCTAATATTTAGACAACGTTAATTAATAATAAGAAACTTTTAACCAGGATAAGAAAAAAAATTCTGAAAATTTGGCCAGTGTCAGACCGATTCGATACTGTATTATTTGTCCTTCCTTTAAAGGGATACTTCATCCAAAAATGAAAATTCTGTCATAACTTACTCACCTTCAAGTTGTTCCAAATCTGTATACATTAATTTTTTCCGATGAACACAGAGAAAAATATATGGAAGAATGCTTGTAACCAGACAGATCTAGAAGGTGACTAAATGATGACAGAATTTTCATTTTTGGGTGAAGTATTCCTTTAAGATTTAACGCTTTGTTGTTTACTCGCCTCTTGTAAGTCACATTTAATAAAAGCGTCTGCTTAATGCCTAAATGTAAGTGGGCCAAATGACTCAGTTTATGAATTACACATGCTTATATAGATCAACTTAATGCAAACATAAAGAATTAAAGACTTACCATGTTTCTTATATACTATGGATCATTCACTCTGAACAACAGCATCTGTTGATGTGCAATATATATCAGAAACACATTAAGTTACGTGTTATACAATTTGAATATGTTACTATACCACGCTATGCTAATACAAAAATGTGTAACTTACGTAAGTATTTACATGCATGATAAAAATACACACTAACATACACATGCAGTACTGTACAATATTAGAATAAGATCATATATGTGTATGAAAGAGGATTTACAGAGAAAGGTATAAACATAAAAGGGATTTTTGCACAAATCTTACAGTAAATGCACACTAGCAAAGTCGTCTACTGAGCTAACGTAACGTTACATTCATTGTGTCATTCATTAGGGCTCAATGTTGTTAGATTTATAAGCGAGGTTCTAACAAAACATCTTAACGTTAACGGCATATGTTTCTGTGACTGTTAAACTAAACAAACAGATCTGTCTGTTTTTATAAAGCTCATTTAGTAACAACAAGCTAACAGTGCTAGCGGCAGGAACACATCACAGCTGACCTTACAGTATCAATGCATTTCAATACAATCCACAGTTTCTTCGTGCTCGACATGTAAACCCAAACACATGAGCTGTCAGCTACACACATGTGTGCTGAGTTTGAGCATGTATGTTGTTTTGATGGAGAACTCTTACCTGCCGCGAGCATGATATTCCCCCCGGAGGAGAGTCGCTCGAGTCAGTGCCGATTGCGCTGATAGGACGGGCCAGTGCACGAGACACTGTCACGTGGTATGTCTGTGTTTTGAACTTTGTTAACAGCAGCAATTATGATTAAAGGTTTCAAAACACAGTTAATCAACTGGTCAGTTTATTTAAATAAATTGTAATAAATCTTCCTAAAGATGACATTTAATATATAATATACTATTTTATATGCGGTTTGCAGAAGATGGACAGATGTTCAAATGCTGATGCACCTGAGGATTGTCTGGGGACAAAATTACACACTAAATTGTTTCAAAATAAAAGTAAATGCGTTATTTTAGTATCTTATATTTTATGTTTAGTATATATATATATATATATATATATAACAGTCAAATGTTTTTGTCATGCAATAAATGACTGAATGTGCTTTTAATGATAATTTATGATAACGTCATTTAGTACTGAATATATTGGTATATATTTACATATGTAAGGAAATACGAAAATCTAAATATGGACAATTATATTTTCTATATAGTCTCTTAAGCGCATATGAATATCTAATCACATTTTAAAAGCAAGTAAATAAAGTCAGAAATGTATACAAAAATATATAAATCAGGGTTAACTTTAAACAACAAACAAGAAAAATCCACACACCATTAATCCAGTCACTGTAACACAAAGTACTGAGTGAGTTTATTTACAAGAAAAGATTATTTAAAGTCTAAAGTCTCAGATAGCAAATTTCTATTTGATTCTATTATTTTTCACACACAAAAAAAATCTAATAAATTATCTTAAACTTATAAAATTAAAGTTATAATAAAAAATATATTTAAAAAAACCCTGTGTAATAACTTAAGTGTCAAACACTACAAAACAAACTTCATGGTCAATCATCTCCAGTCCTGAAACAGCCCCTTACGCTTTTGAGGGGTCTGCCGTTTCTAACACACCAGCCTTAACTCATTATCAGTTCAATGAATCCAACATGTGCAGTCCTGTGGGGTGCGCCGGGACAGGGTTAAGGAGCACTGGACTATAAAATTCACACAACATTACTAAAAGAACTGTCTGGACAAAGCTAACACAGAGATGAACAAATCACATCCTGTGCTGTGTCTGTGGTTGCCAGGTAGTCTGCCAACTTTCAAACGACAACCTCATTGAACAAAATAACAGGTCATGTTCTTTAGAACCCAGTCTTATAATGCCTCTTAATACACAGGTAAAAACAGGCAACGACAGCAGAGCAACCAAACAGCAAAACACATCTAAAAATCACATGAACTAGGACCTTTGAATCTGATCTGGTTAAAACCCAACCAATCCAGGAGAGCTTCTCTGGCTCCCTGAATCACTCTCTCTGCCTGAAGCCAGCTGTGATAGACTAGATGCTCTTGAGCCAAGAGCTGAGAACACTCTCCTCTCAGATCCATTTGATCTGTCGGACCTTAAGCTTTTGGACTGAATACTGGCACTGCTGACTGAACTCCCTGATCGAGAGCCTCCGCTGGCCCTGTGAGAGTTCGAGTGGTGTGTGTCAAACTCAAGCGCCTCCTGCAGGACGGGAGAGGCACGACGCACGCTGGCTGGAATTGAGGGCACTTCCTGTGGTGGCTGGGTCTGAGGAACATCTACATTAATAGGAGGAGGTCCTAACGGAGTCCCGGCTACGGGTTCAGGGATGTCCATCGCCTGTGTGGCAAAGCAGCAAGATAAATCAGAATAATTATAATGAATCATCGTGGTATCGATTTGATCAGTCGTATTTCTACTTACTGCTTTACTCTCCCTCCTCTCCTCCCTTGCCTGGTCCCCTTGGCCCATTCTCTCTGTTGAAGAAAGCTGAGGATTCCCAAGTAATCCAAAGTCTGATTGGTCAATTCCAGCTATAGATGCAAACTGCCCCAACCTAACAGGAATAATGTGGAACATGTAAACGCAAATTTTATGGTGCTTTTCGTCATTTTTGGAGCACAAAAATGTCTCTCCCCATTAACTTTCATTGTACAGGAAAAACATGTAAACACACTATTTCAAGACCAAACCTGTTATTTAAAGGGATAGTGCACCCATAGTGGTTGCGCAAGAGTGGTACTCTGAAGAACGCGCATCGCATACTGACAGGGAAGAAAAAAGTCTGATAAAGTCGTTATTTTGGTTTCTTTTGCACACATAAGGTACTCTCGTCGCTTCATTAAAATTAAATTGAACCACTGTGATCAGTTGGACCATTTCAACGATGTCTTTAGTACTTTTCTGGACCTTGACAGAGAGAATTACCATGATGTCTATGAGGAGGCCTGGAAAGCTCTCAGATGTCACCGAAAATATATTTATTTGTGTTCCGAAGACGCAGGGAGGTCTTTAAACGTCATGTGGGTGTATAAAAAATGACCAAAAAATATATATTTTTGGGTGAACTAGCCCTTTAATATCGTCGATGTCCTTCTAAAACCTTGTATGTCTAAATTCGCTTTTTTTCAGGAAATGGAAAAAATCTTTATACTTTTTAAATGATTAAATACTGTGTTGTCAAAGCTGACAAGCACTGTTTAACACTATTTATTGGTTAGATATTTGCACAAACATACATTTTGAAGGAACATACATATTGACAAACATAAAGGGTGACTACTGATTTATGAAAATCTCGAAATATGCAAGGTTTCAGAAGGAAGTACGAGGTTTCCGAAGGACAACACCAATATGTTATTGTTGGGTAAAACATTGGATGTTAAATATTTGAACAAATCAGACAGACCCGGCATCTTTCAGTAGGTCCAGGAATGCGTGAAATTTGTGGAAAGATGACTCAATGCTCTCCAGCACACGTTCATCATCGAGAACAGAGGTGCTGAGATGGGTTTCAGACAGAGAAAGATTCACACTGCGCAAACGCTCATTCTCCAGTTCCAGCTACAGACCAGAAACACATTACCATCAGGTCACATAATAATGAACCTTTTGTAAATGTACTATTCGTTTTACAAATACAACAAGGAAAACGTGTACCTCCACCAGACGAGAGTTGGCTTTCAGCCTGACGTTCCTTTCCTCTGCGAACCTGAGCTGAAACTCTTCTAGCTCCACCTGTAGGTGAGAAACAGAAATAAATATACAGAAGCACCCAATATATTCGGACAACTCAGCCACACCGAAAAATATAACTTGGCCTATTTTTATAACAAAATATCAACTAAATTGCCATATATTTAACTTCATAAAACAATAGATTCCCAGATTTTTGGGGCACACTGTACACTAAATGTCGATGTAACCTTGATAAATGTACATAAACGTAAATACCTACAGACAACAATCTCACAGGCTGTGTCTGCAGTACCTGTAATCGGTTGTTTTCTGTTTGTAATCGTTTAAACTGGCAGCTTGTGATCTTCTCATGAGGACTCCCCACAGGTACACTGTCCAAATCCTCCGACTCGGACTCCGTCTCCACGGTTACCCGCACAGAGGTGGCGTTCTGATAAAGAAAACCGTTATCAACTGTCTTAATTCCTGACAGCATCCCATATTAATAACACAATAAAGAAATATGTGAAGAAAACAGTTTTTACTTGAAAACTCTGAACTGCCATCTCCTCGGTCTGTGATGCACCTCTAGGTCGATAAACAGACACAGTCATTCATTAGATATCATACAAAGCGGTGTTGTTAAAGCCGATTTCTGTAGCGCATCTATTACCTCTGTAAGCCGGCTCTTGCCGCAGTGCGCCATGGGACGTACCCTACAGATCCTGGCCGAGGCTTCCAGCCAGAGTTTAATGAAGATCGACGTGATCCTGCAAAGAGAGACAGTAAGTTATACTCTATTAATATATACTGAACACCTTAACGGATGAAACCAGGTTTATAGGAACAATTCTGTCTTCATTTACGCACCCTCAAGTTGTTCCAAATCTGTATAAATTTCTCTTTTCTGATGAACACAAAGAAAGATATTTGGAAGAATGTTAGCAACTGACAGTTCTGGGGCCGTATTGACTCACATTGTTTTGTTGAACACAAAAGAAGATGTTTTGAAGAATGTAGGGCAGCAAACAGTTCTGGGGCACTTTTGACTACCATTGTCATTTTTCCTACAATGACAGTCAATGGTGGCCAAGAATTGTTTGGTCTATTTTTCTCTGTGTTAATCAGAACAAAGAAATTACTTTTAACTATACAGATTTGGAACAAGTCAAGGGTGAGTAAATAATGACAGAATATTTATTTTTGGGGGAACTGTCCCTTTAAGCAGACAAACTAGCGAGAATCTAAATACCAATTCTATACGTAGCTTTTCCAGCGTTTTTTCTCCTTGACTGTCGTGATTGATCGGGCGAATCTTTAGAGGACGGTGGTTTCAGCCAAAGAAACTGAAATATTGAAAATACACAGGAAAGAATGAAAGATTAAGTGTGTAATTCAACATTTTTGTGTAATTTCATCAGGTCCAATAACAGGTGCTGCAATATACAAAGCATGCAGAAATGAATGTGTTTCCACACCTGCGAGTCTTGACTTTTGGTGTTGTTCATAAGAACTTTTTTGATGACGGCCTTCACCAGATTATTATCTATCAAGGACAAATTGAATTTGAGATGTAGTTCCAACTTTATTTTGAAAATGTTTGTGTAACAGATGGATGAATTACCGATCAGTGGGTTTCTCCTGATGTCTAGCACACACAGAGTGCTGTTTGACTGAAGCATTTGCTCTAAAACGCGAGCTCCGTCGTTTGAGATCCCGCAACGCTGAAGGTCCAACGCTACATGTGAAAATGCAAGTTTTTATGTGCTTACTGGTTGAGTATATGATACGTTTGCATTGAGGAGTAACAACTCAAACCTTTGACCCAAAGGTCCTCTGTGAGCTCACGGCCAAGTGCTGTCACTCCTTTGTCCCCGATCAATATGTTGTCATTGAGAGTAACTCTGCGCAGACCATTCATGGCCTCAAACTCCGCCCTCCTGTAGCGCAAAGTCTCCACCCACGCCGTGCTATGCCGCCTCATTGCCTGGTGCTAAAAAAAAACACGAGTTTGTGATGAATTTAGCATCGGAAGTGTTGCTGCTAAAAAACTAGCAGTATTTTCTTATTATGTGGAATTTTGGGGGGAATCTTATTGACAGATGAAGTAGAAAAATAAGTTGAAACATATTTCTGCTAGGGCACAGCAAAAGGGAACAAAAGCAAAAGCTTGTTGTTTATTTATAACAGCATTATAAGTATACAATACTTTTTTCAGAAATATGTAAATTCCATTTTTCTCATTTTAAAGGTTGAATTACTCCAACCCCAAGTTGTTCCAAACCTGTATACATTTCTTTATTCTGTTGAACACGAATACATTTATTTGGAAAATATTAGCAACTGATAGTATATTATATAGATAGAAAAATAATGATAGTCAAAGGTGCCCTAGATCTTTTTGCTTTCCTAAATTCTTGAAAATATTTATTTTTTTGTTCAACAGAACAAAAAAATGTACAATATTTTTTTTCTACTAAGGTAGATGTCCGAGAAATGCCAGCTGCTAACATTTTTCCAAATATCTTTCTTTGTGTTCATCAGATTTATAGAGGTTTCGAACAAATTGAGGATGAGTAAATTATTTTTTGGTGAAATGATCCCAAACATCACATTTGTTTGACCTTTATAATGTTTGCCATGTGCTCCGCCCCCTGCCATGTAATATTACAGGAAGTGAAATCCACAGTCTTGATGGTTGAGGAGTACTTTACACTCTGACAGATGACTGGATGAAAAAAAAAACAGAAAAAAAATTAGTGACAATACTAAAAATATACTAAACTAACCCGTTAATACACTACGGATAATAATTAACACATTTAAAATGTGTTTACATGTACAAAGACCCATGAATTACATATGAGCAATAGGGTATAATATTACTGTGATCGAATTTAACGCAATCTGTCCAAACGGCAGTGTCACTAGCACGCAAAGCATAAAATTGAAATCGTTACACTGACCTTCCAAACCCGCATCTGCGATTGGACAGTGTGCTAAAGAGAGATGCTCCAGTGACACACTCTTAGCTAAACCCTACAAAACATTTAAGGAAGTTAACTGTCCCATAAGATAGTCCATGTGCAAAAAGATCAGCATTTAATTAACAATTTTGTTTTTACAGCACGATTCAAAAACAAAAAACATGACCACTTAACATAATATAATGAAAATGAAACAGCAGTGTAAATACTGTAAATCTTGTCTGTGCGTTACATTCAGAGCTATGGAGACTTAAAAGTGATTTCACCCAAAAATACAAATTCTGTCATCATTTGCTCGCCCTTTTGTCATTTCAAACCTGTATGACCTACTTTCTTCAGTAGAACACAATTGAAAAATGTTTGAAAATGTTGGTAAAGCCATGCAAATGATGACAGAATTGTTCTTTTTGCGTGAACTAAATAAGACTCATTCATTATGGGCAAAAAGAGACAGAAGATGAATATTTTCCTCTACCTTTGTGAGAGCTGTAAGATCCCTCTCTCGCAATGGCAAACCATGTAGCTGTAAAGTTTTTAGACCGCTTGACTCACGCAGACACTTTTGCACAGCTTTACACAACTGTAGTGTCATATTCTTTGAATGAATTGCAGGGGTCTTCTTGCTACTACGGGCTTTGTAAGAACCTGAAGGGCAAAAATACGCTGCATCAAATAAGTATCACCAAAAACGCATACATGTCACTGCTACTGTGAGTTTCTGTTAACAAACTTTGGGCTCCAAGGTTGGTGAGATGGCAGCTTCTGATGGACACATGCTGCAGGTGTTTATTGATGCAGAGAGCTGACAGGATGGGTGCCCAATCTGCCAAACTGATGTGATCAGCATGAAAGTCCAACATCCCCCGGGACAGGCCGGTTTTCACCGCGCGGCAGGGAGCTGACCCCTGAGAGGCGCAGATGTGATCATAGTAGCCTTCAAAGTCCTGAGCCCCTCTGCGACGGATATGTGCCGAATCAAGCATTATGCAACCTAAATTGAGATGAATAATGGAAAAACATACGTCTGGATTTATAAATAAAGGCCTGACATTTTCAGAAGAGGGGATTTATGTACGATCAGCACTGTGGTTGACAGCAAATCCCATACAATAGCCATATCATGAAAAGTAACGTTTTTTCTGTAAATATTTGACACATCAGCCAATTGAGAGAACATGTCTGTACTGACATGTAAAGAATTTTCGCATTCACACATACTCACGTATTCTTCCGATCCAGCTGTTTACCAGATTTTGGGTAACAGACGAGCAAAACAAATCTGCATATGCGTTTATTTCATTTTGGCATGAAGAACTGTAGTAACGAGCATAAGCATGGCTTCGTTCACACGTTTTAAAACTCGATTTATAGCTTTTTCTGTCATGTGTTAAAGGCTGGTTACCCGTTTGTTAGTGTTGTTGTCGTGGTTTCCACTCTAGAGACTGATGATGATGATCACTGAACCAGCGGCAGGTCAAAACAAACCGCGGCGGTTTGAACTGAAGCAGACGCGTCTCACTCTGCGCGTGAAACTGCACGTGTGCCGCTGAGCGCAGCGCCACCTAACGGCTGGAGTTCATTACATATACAGGATGGAGAGAAACGATCACTTTCCGAGCGCTTTTTAGGCTAATGGCCGATAAAACATTGACATCTAAACATAATGTAGTCAGATTTAAAAGGATTGACCGTTAAAAATGTGAAACTGAAGCGCGATCTTGAAGCTATCATCCATTTATGTGGTTTTTAGTGTAAATGACTTTGGGGGGGAATTATTTTTCTTGTTTTTTAAACAAACACTCTATTTATTTATTTATTTGCTCATAAAATTACTTATTCAAAGGAAGAAAAGTATGGAAAGGAAAGCTTTTTTCAGTGTAAAGTTTAAATTGTATTTTAAAAAACGAAATAGAAATTCGAGAAAGAAACAAATCGGGCTAGCCTACAACACAGGTTATTTACATAAATCTTAAAGGAACAGTGACAAAATCATGTTTAAAGGGATACCTCACCTAAAAATGACTCACCTTCAAGTTGTTCCAAATCTGTATACATTTCTTTGGTCTCATGAACACAGAGAAAGGTATTTGGAAGAATGCTTATAACCAGACAGATTTTGCCCCCATTGACTACCATAGTGTGTTTTTGCTCTGTTGGACACAAAGGAAGATATTTTGAAGAATGTAGGGCAGCAAACAGTTCTGGGGCACTTTTGACTACCATTATATATTTTCCTTCTATGGTAGTCATGGGGTCCCAGAACCGTTTGGTTACAAGAAATCTTCCTAATATCTTTCTCTGTGTTCATCAGAACAAATACATTTATACAGGTTTGGAACAACTCGAACATGAATATATAATGACAGAATTTTTATTTCAATTTTCAAGTATCCCTTTAGCTTATGGTTAAAAAAGAGGGTGGTCATTAAGTTGAAGAATACAAGCATTATATGTGGGCATCAGGGAAAAATGTAAAATGTTGAAAAGGTGTAGAAAGATACAGATTGAGAGCAGGCTGGATGTTTTTATACAATTTAAACGTTTGAACTTTTAAAGAGCATTCAAACATATTTGGACTTTATCTCTCTGTTCGCTTTCTACTGTAGAAAAAGCGTGTGATTTATTTGAAACCTCCACAAGTTCACCAGCTTTCGATCTTACCGAGAATGTGTTGCTTTTAAGGCATGGAAATAAGATGTCATAATCCAGACTCTTTTCTGATCGTCCCTCATTTTTACTTGGAAAGCAGTTGCAAATGCCTCCTCGTTTGTTTTGAATACAGGCAGAATAAGGACACGTTTTGCCTAAATCTCGATCTTCCTGGGTCTTCTCTTTGGGTCCATTATTGTTCAACCTTTTAGTTTTCAAGAGAAAATATGAACATGCTATATTAAAAGAATGTATTCTAAAAATCAGGTACAATCCTCAGTCTCTGCTTTCTGGCAAAACTTCAGCATCTACGTCAAATACACTCATATTTCAACATGGCTGTCTTATGTAAGGTAATTTTACATTTAAATGTAATCCATGTCTGAACAGAAATTATATCCCGTCATCTGTTATTGGATTATGCCTCTCAGTGTCCAAACTGAATCGCTTTTAGTCCACTTTAGATTGCATCAATGAAATAAATTAATTTAAAACATACATATACATTATATTATGATGTTGCATTTGGATTCAAATAGGAATAAAACAACAATGAAAACAAAAATGTTTAATGATTATGAACAACCATGTGGTTGATGGATTTAAGACATTTTATTAATCCATTAATTAAATCACATTTTATAATAAATTGTATGTTTTATATTGATACGAGACAACAATAAAACGGATTATTTCACAATAAATGTATAATTACTTTATTTGAGCAGATTTCATATAAATGTTACTTTTTTTCTTTTCAACTGCCACATTTCAGTATTTTGGCACATTTTATTTTTCATTATGTGGATTGGTCCAGGTGATGGGTGCGGTGCAAGAGTAGGATGCCACACCCTAATGTGATTGACAGGTGCCGGGACGTAGAGCAGAAGTCAGTTCTCTCTCACAAACCTCTAAGCGCGTTATGCAGCTTTCCCTACGGCGCGTTTGTGTGCCCTCTCAGTGGATTTTCACCTCTCAACCAAGCTGTTAAAACACTACAACTGCTGGCGTTGTACTTTATCCAGCCCCAACTTCTGTTCAATTGTTGGTTATTATGTACTGTGGACTTTTAAAGGAGGAGCCCATTCATGACCTCTCGGATTGCAGTCTGGACCAAAGGAGCAGATAATAAATCACCAGAGCTTTACTAGTGTGCTGAAGATAGTGTTCTTTTAAGCAGGGACAGAGCTTTGCCAGGGAACCATGGCTGGATGTTGCATGTCGGCGGAGGAGAAGGAGCGGCTGAGGATAAACCAGGAGATTGAGAAGCAGCTGAGGAAGGACAAGAGCAACTCACGCAAAGAGATGAAGCTGCTGCTGCTGGGTAAGACATTTATTTAAGCATGTGCACCGAGACTCTATTATGCCGCATAGATCATAATAATGCAAAGAGAGAGAGAGAGAGAGAGAGAGCTGGACTTGCTTTTATTATGTATTTTTGTACATAATCTATAGATCTTATATTTTAAGGCATTAAAGAATAAAGTCTGGCAGAAACTCTGTGTATGTGGTTCAGCTGTAATGACAGTTTTGTACATCGGTACCACATGGCCACCATCTCTGTCCTTGCTATGCAAAAGCATGCAAAGCAGAGCCTACAGTGAACTACTGTATAAACAAACTTTCCAAAACAGCAGCTCCTTCATTCACCAACCTTCAGTATACAGAGGGTGTGCGTAAGACTTACTTTTATATAGAGCAAAGGCAAAAAATAACCACATCTTGAATCGGACTACACACAGTGTCTATATAGCATTGTTGATACACACACCTGTGCAAGAGAGTGTGAGCGGAATCAGACTCCCAGTAGGTTCATTATCACACTGTCCACATTAAGCGCTTGACCCTTGGGACTGACCAAACTTAAAGGTCAAAAAACAATTTAATTTAAAGAACACCAATATGATATGTAAAACAAATTTGCAAAACAGATTTGCATTGTGCTGTGTGTCGGTGAAGTTTCGTACTTTTTGGGTGTGACCGGTGTAATACAATTGCAGCCATTTTTTATTTGGTATTCAAAAAGCGTACTTGCTGTGGGCTGCGTGATGTTTTCTTAAAAATGTTTTCTTAAAAATATATACATAAAAAATATCATTTTGTGGTAAATATGGGAGTATGGGCAATTCGGTAAGTGTAAATCTGTGGTTGAAATAAAACACAGTACAGTATTATTTTGAGATTAATTAGATAAAAAAATGTAAATTAGTCAAGTAAGATCAATAAAATAATTAACATAATTTGCTAATTGTTTTGTCCAATTAACTCTGAGTCATAGTTTAAAAAAATATCTGAGCTCCATTTTAATTCAAATTTCCATTCCATTCCATTCCATTTTCTACCGCTTGTCCGAACTACCTCGGGTCACGGGGAGCCTGCGCCTATCTCAGGAGTCATCGGGCATCAAGGCTAATTCAAATTTAAATAATAAAATATTTAGCCTTTTAAATAAAATAAGGTTTCAGCAAAGAAATGTTAATCAGTAACTGAACGCAAGGTACGCTCTCTATAAGAAGAAAATGACAATGTTTGTGACATCCAAAAATCCAACCGGTGACATCATGTCAAATGTATTTCAAGGGTTTTCCAAAAAATGGATTAGACCAACAATCTGGAAGGACTCGAGGTTTCTTGTGTAAACTTATTCAAATACAGTTCTTTTCATTTGTGTAAATGATTGCATTGTCACCAGGACATTCACAGAATGCTAATTCATGTAAAGAGGACAATTGTCGCGAAGACATCAGTCCCCAAGAAAGATTTTCCTTTTCAAAGAAGTTACATAAACAAGATAAAAACATTTTTTCATACCTGCTGACAAGAGAATTAAGGTTACCAGCCATAAATAAAAAAAACATTCCACTTACACTTATGCATATTGCAGATGCTTTTATCCAAATCGACTTACAGTGCATTCAAGCTATTCATTTTTTATTAGCACAGTATGCTTGTTCCTTTGCCAAATATCTATTATGTAGTAGTTCATTAAAGAATTTATGAATATATTCTTGTTTCTGGTGCTTGTTTGCACAAAACATCTTATTCTGAATCAGACATAAAAATACAATTTTCTATAAAATAAATTGTTTAAGTTATTAAAAAATTAAAGGTCAATGTCGTCCACCTCCCAATATAATGTAAGTTACATTTTACGATAACCAGGTTTTTTACAATATTATTGAGGTAAAATACTAAATAAATATAATTATGAGTATATTATTATTGAATTCAGAACGTTATATAATAACTACAGTGTGCTTGCTTTCATCATTACTCGATACTCTGAACCATTACACAGCACTAACAGATCCATCAAGGTAACATCTGTCAAAGAGACTTTAAGAGTGTTGAAGCAACAGAGACCAATGATCTTACGTACAGTAGAAAGCACACATCTTGTCTCCTCCACACTGCAATATTAATGTTTTGGACTGCTGAAGACATTCATTTTAAGCTTGGAGAGAATGAGAGAGTGTTATGGTTTCCTATGAACATATATATATATGATATATATAAGCAGGGCTCTGAAGATTTATCAAAAGTTTGGAGGGAGTTCATTCAAAGTTTCAACAGCGGCCCCTCGGCCCCACCCAAACCCCTCAAGGTTTTTTAGCAGTTCAATTTTACCAGCACAAATAAAAGTAATATCTACAAATTGGTAAATCTGATAAAAGATAAATGGCTCCCATAGTATTTATCTTCCATACTATGGCACTAAATGGGGGATGAGAACTGTTTGGTTGCTGACATTCTTCCAAATATCTTCCTTTGTGTTCAGCAGAACAGGTTTGGAACAATATGAGTGTGAATAAATGATGACAGAATTTTCATTATTTGTTGAACTGTCCCTTTAAGGCTAATGCTAATGTCTTTGAGTCAGATGAGCATATAATCACGTGTCATAAATATAAAAAACAGGCTATGCAAGATTTAAAAAAAATGTTATTGTTGCTTTTTGTATTTCAACTATGATTATACATTAAAATCGTTTATGTATGTCATATTCTTATAGGTTATATTACAGTTTTTGCATTAATAAATCTTCACATTGTCTCGTAGCAACATAAAAAAGAAACTTTTATTTAAACCGGGAAAAAAAACACAAAGCGAAGGAAAAAAGTAATTGACTTCAGCTACAATCACGCGTTATAAAGGATGCAAGGGACTGCATGAAACTCCAGTTATAATAAATGAGTCTGAAGGATCGTATCTGCTGCTGCTCTGTGCGAGCGAGCCGCAACAAAACTCTTATAAGCGGTGACTCATCAAAACTTCTGATTGGTCATTACGTTAATGCGAAGTGTATGATTGGTTGTGATGCTCAGCGCTGTGAACACGAAATAATCGTATTCAGTGAACGTATACGTAACGCTGTAAAGGACGTTTCGTCCATCTTCATATTTCATTTGCCTCTATTTTCTCTGAGTGAGAAATACAGGGTTGCGTGTGACTCACGGTGAATGCGTGAGACTTAAGAGCCCTGAAAGCAGTTAAATACACAATATATATATTGTAAAGAGACCACAATGCAAAGGATGCAGAAAACGGAATATTGTGAGTGTCTGTTGAAATTTTGCGGCTCGGAGAAGTGTGCTTAAATAATGGCTCGGGTGTGAAGATTCAGACTCCACTCAGGGTCTGTTTACCGACAAGGGCAAGAAAGATATTCTGCCACATCCCACTTTAAACAAAACTCACTGAGACCCTCCCCCCAATAAACACACTCACTGTTTCTGTGATTTACATGTTTTGGCGTCGGGTGAAATTGCTGCAGTTTGCACATTTGCTATGATTTTTCACAGGTATACAATTTGTTTATGTTAGCATTTAGCCACAGACAACCCTCCTTTAAGTATTCACCTCCTTTTATTTCCAACATTTTATTTAGTTTTTAAAGGAATGCAGAACAGTCTGTTGCAAATCTCCTTTTCTTATATGATTTACGTATACGTCTGTATTTTATAAATACTAATTACAAATTAAAACCAATGTAAAATAGTTGTAGATATAGCACGTCAGACTTCATTTACATCTTGCAGAGCTGTCCAGACTAAAGCCAAAGCAGCTGGAGTATATAAACACAACTCTGGCAAAAGCCCACATTCGAACATAATGGTTTCTGTCTTGACATTGCAGTAGCCAAACACTTAGCAGATTTAACTTTTGTTCATCTCTGAGGAAAAATATAGGCCTACATTGGAGAAGTGGACCATGTCCACAATCATAGTCTTCAAAGTCAACGCATGAGTAGTAGTTCAATTACTTGATCAAATAAATCGACGTCCTGATAAATGATTTGAATGGTAGATCATCACTAGATTACTGCATTATAGATAAACATCAACGTGGGTTTTCAAAGGCCATTTTCTAGAAAACAGAGACATTGCTGTAGCTTCAAAGATTTAAAGGAGATCTCTGGTATTTTTTATGCTCTTTGACATGTGCCTAAAAGTCTAATTCAACAGGAAATAAACACAGAAAACACTGTTTTCAATATATTTCGTGGGTCTTTAAGTATACATTTTGTTTTGGATAATTGGCTTTAAACTCTTCAGGAGAAATCGAAACAAAAGAGACAAATGCTGATACACAGTAAGAGGGCAGATCTATTATTTGTACTGTAGCTTATCTAAAAAGATGGGATTTTATTGATATTGACTTTGGATTTTAACAGGATATACTCACCCAAAAAGGAAATTATGTCGTGAATTACTCACCGTCCCGTGGTTCCAAACCTGTAGACATTTCTTTGTTTGGTCGAACACAAAGAAAGATATTTGGAAGAATGTTAGCAACTGACAATTCTGGGGCACCATTGACTAGTAGAAAGATGATCGTATAATTTTTTTGTTCTGTTGAAGATATTTTGATGAATGTA
This sequence comes from Triplophysa siluroides, assembly GCA_006030095.1. Lineage (NCBI taxonomy): Eukaryota > Metazoa > Chordata > Actinopteri > Cypriniformes > Nemacheilidae > Triplophysa > Triplophysa siluroides. The sequence goes on along the minus strand of VCII01000010.1, from coordinate 1,593,590 downwards.
GGAAAGTAAACAGTTCAGAGGGCACCTTTAACTATCATTTATTCTTTTCTACTCAATGGTGCCCCAGAATTGTCAGTTGTTAACATTCTTTCAAATATCTTTCTTTGAGTTAATCAGAACAAAGACATTTATACAGGTTTGGAACAATTTGAGAGTGCGTAAATTATGGCAGAATGTTTATTTTTGGGTAGCCCTTTAGGAGACACAATTGAGAAAGATATATACTCAGAAGAAACATCTGAGAGGCAAATGTCTCCATTGAAACCCATTGCTGTTTTAGCGAACCAACCGAGATGTTTTTTTTTTATATGGGTGATACCAAAATCTGAAGATCAGGTTGGTTGATATTTTAAATATAGTATACGGGACGGGTTGCCCAGACAGGGATTAGGCCTAGATTAAGCCAGGACTAGGCAGTTAAATTAAGATATTTACAAACATGTCTTAACACTGCTGTGCCTCCTGAGACAAGACCAAGGCATAACTGTAGCGTGGCATGGTTTTAAGGGTTATTTACAATGTTAACATATCAATGACACTTACAAGGCTCTTTAAAAATACATCAGAATTATCGTGTTAACAATAGCATTTTTCTTCTTGTTTAGGCACAGGTGAAAGTGGAAAGAGCACTTTCATCAAACAGATGAGAATAATTCACGGGACTGGTTACACCGACGAAGATAAGAAGGATTTCATTAAACTGGTCCATCAGAACATTATCTTTGCCATGCAGGCCATGTGCAGAGCGATGGAAACGCTCAGTATTGCCTATGCTAATGCAGAGAATCAGGTAACACAGATATACATACACAAACATCTGTAAAATGCAGTTGACATGTGATGTTCTAGAGACGTTAGAAAGCTTTTCCATCTGCAAAGGGTTAGGTCAAGAAAGACAAATCAGATGTCCACTAAAGTTCGGTTTATAGTCGTGCGTAGGAAAACGACGCGGAAGTGTAAATGAAAACCGACGCGTAATCTACGCCGTAGAGGCTACGGCTTAGGTCCCACGCACGACTATAACTTGTCCTTAAGTTTGAGGTTAAAAGATACTGTAATCTTTAAAACTGAAACATTTTCACATGAAGTATTAACCTTGAGCTGCAATAGTCCCAACAAAAAAAACAAGTAAATATGGTCCATCATTTATTTGTATTAACATAACAATTAGCGCGTTTAACAATTGTTAAACCCAAGGAACATTATCTGAAATCCTGACAAAATGAATAAGGACAATAATTAATCAAATTTCTCTTCTTTTTCTGCGCTCGTCTTCTTGACCTTACACTTTCATCGGTCCTAAACAATGTCCTAATCCTGATTGGTTGTTTTGTATCTGCAGGCTCATGGTGATATGGTGAATGAAATGGAGATTGATAAGATAATGCGTTTGGATGACAGCCAAGTGAGTGCCATCGGTAGTCTATGGAGCGACGCTGGAATTCAGGAATGCTATGACCGCCGTCGAGAATATCAGCTGACCGACTCTGCCAAATAGTCAGTCTAATTATTTCAAACTCAATGATTGATTGTTATGTTTGATATACAGTATTACTTTCTTTTGATCATATACTGTAGATGTGAGGTGGAAACCTCACAGTGATAGATGTGGGTTTTCTCTAACTGTAATGTCATTTATACAGTAGTATTGTGACCTGTTCTGTCTGCCCTGACCATACTTTCCCACAATATTTGTTTCCATAATGTGACCTGTCACAGCTATCTGAGTGACCTGGATCGGGTTGCAGAAGAAGCGTACGTCCCATCCGAGCAGGATATTCTGAGGGTCAGAGTTCCTACCACTGGTATAATCGAGTATCCATTCGATCTGGAGAATGTCATCTTCAAGTGAGAATTTTAGCGTCCATTAAAAATATGATGTCTTATTGTTTTAATCAAACATAAAAAGGAGGCACAAACCAACCCGCTTGTTAAGTTGTGACGTAACGAATACCGTCTCCGGGTCCAAGCCTCCACTCATTTTAAGTGAAGCTAAATCTTAAAATGTTAAAATCTTATTTTTTTTACTTAAAATTTTAAGTGAAGCAAAATGCGATTTTTGTTCGTTTTACAGCCTTTGCAGATGGCATCTAATAGAGCGTTTAGACCTGGAATGCGTGTCGTCACACTTAACAAGCGGATATAGGTGAACCATTCCTCCTCCAAAAAAAAACAATACACAGGTTGTGCACGCAAGCATCTTATTACGATCTGTAGTTACATTCAGTTCATAAGTTCAGCGCCCTCTAGCTGATGTAAAAAAAATTGTTGCCTATATCAAAATGTGTGTTTGCTTATACACAAGGTGAACATTTTTAAACGGTCCCTTTAAACACAATTTTTTCTGAGTTCCTAAAATTCCATTTTATTTTTATGCATTTGGCAGACATGTCTTATAGTTTATTCAAGATATACGTTTTATTAGTATGTGTGGTCCTTGAGATTGAACCCATGATATCACGTTGATTATCACAAAATACATTTAGGCAAAAGTTTCTGTGGCACCACCTGCTGCCGGTAGGGGCATAAACGCACCAATGGAGGCAATGTCCTTCAATTTAATTGAATAATAAATATTATTTAATTGTATCCGTGTTCTATATTCTATATATAGATTTGTATTGCTTGTTTAATGTTTATTTGCAGACTAGTCCTTTTGAGTTTCATTTCCTATTTTTAAGTAATTTACTATAAAGACAAGACACACTGTTAAAAGGCTTATTGTTATAGCGCAAAAATTAAAGACGCAGTATAGATTTGTCATGACAAACAAATGGACATTGCTCAATCGAGTTTGTCATGTTCAGCTGATCACGTTTATTAATGATGTCATCAGGATGGTGGATGTGGGAGGTCAAAGGTCAGAGCGCAGGAAGTGGATCCACTGCTTTGAGAACGTCACCTCCATTATCTTTTTGGTGGCCCTGAGCGAGTATGATCAGGTTCTGGTTGAATGCGACAATGAGGTCAGTGGTTTCTCACCTAACGTCTATATTAATGCTGGACGCAATAGCCAAGGAGAGACCCGAGTCCCTTCTAGCTCATGTTAGTTTCTCTTAACTGTTATAAAGGACAACATATAACTTATTGTTCTGAATATGAGTTATTCTGTTGCCATGGTATTGCTTAAGAAATAAATCACAATTCTGCATTTTAACACTGTTTGTGCTACTGAAGTTTAATCAAAAGATATCAGTAAATTTGAATAAAAAAATTTGATGATTAGACAAAATAGGTCTTACTGTTTGTTTGTGTCTTGCGTTCCAGAATCGTATGGAGGAGAGCAAAGCTTTGTTTAAAACCATCATCACATATCCTTGGTTCCAGCAGTCTTCTGTAATCCTCTTCCTCAATAAGACAGACATCTTGCAGGAGAAGATCGGTAACTCTCACCTGGTCACCTACTTCCCAGAATTCACAGGTCAGTCATTGTCACAAAGCACAGCAGGAGAAACATTCAAAGGTATTTAAAAACCATGTTGAATCAATGCGTGATTGCCGGTCCACTTGCAGTTAAATTTCAATAAGTTTAATTTTTTCGCTTAAAGTTACAGTATAGTTTTGTAATACATCAAACTCGCCCTTTAAAACACTATATTTGTCTCTTGATTTTGTTGTATTTCTGTATCACAAAAAATAAAAACATGCTTAGCTTGAGAGTGACTGTCTTTTAAGATGAAAGATTTCTTTAAAAAATATATAGATTCTATCGCATGTATTCTTCACAAAGCAACTGAAAATACAATTCCAAGATGGTGGAGGAGGCTAAATAAATGTTGACTATGAGTACGTTTACGAATCAACAATGCAGTAAAAACGTGAACTGTTTCGTACACATGACGATGATGTCAAAATGATCCATGTTTACACGTATCTGTAAAAACTACTAGAAATTCTGTATTTTGCATGCCAGGCCAGTAGGTGGCGATGTCAAAGAAACACTAAGCGCCTGCGCACGTTTGCATAACCAGGTTTAACTTTTTGAAGCATATGAGTGAGATTAATATTTGCCTAATGTAAATAAAGTGTCTCCGCTGGGGATCTAATCAAACTATTTAAATGTATAAAGAATAACGAAGGTGCATTTGAATCTACACTTTGCTGCAGAAACATGAATAAGTGTATTGCGTAGCACAAACGCACAGTCCTGTAAACCTCCATGAACAATGATTGTTCTGGGGTGATCAGCAAAACAAGAGTAAGTTTAAAATACCGGCACACAGAGAACGGGTTTAAAGCGGGTCGTTACCAAAAAAGTTTGAGAACCACAGCTAGACGGTTCCAAAACAACAACATAAACAAACGTTACTGCGCATGCGTGCTTTTGTAGCCTGAACGTAGCTTCCGCTACACTTGCGCAATAGCGTTCCTGGAGATTATTTGTGATAACAAACCAAAGAAACCGACAAGAACCGTTACTTGGCTAAACTGGCCTCTCCAATATTTAGAATTAAGACTACGATACCAAGTTCAACCACTTGATGTCAATGTCTCATACGGTTTCTTCAAATACGACAAAGTTACGCGACCCATTTAAAAAATTGTTTATTTAATAGAATTAACATACAACACAATTCAACAAATCGTTTATTTAATAGAATTATTATACAGTTAAACAATAATATCAATTAATATCAATATCAATATCAATATCAATAAAATAAAATAAAATATAAATAGTTATTAGCCATTGGCCAGACCAATAAACAAAGACAGACCGGAAGTTAACTTTCGACCATGCGTCCAATGGAATCATTTATAGACTAAACATGCATATGACATTACTGTTTTCACAGCTTTACGTTTTCATGGTTTACATTTTATTCAATGCCAAGAAGTATGCTATCATTAATATTTATTGCATGCTAAAATGTATTGTTTTTTGCAACAGTTTCTATTTGTGTGGAATGTGTACATGTTTATGCACATTAGAGTCATGCCACTACCCAAGCAACATGTCATGCTAACTTTTTACATTTCAATTTAGATAATATATTATTAGCAAAAGCGAATTTACATTATGTGTATATAGTAATGTTCATCACTTCTGTACATTTTTAACCACTTAGTAAGTTCAACTGTAATAAACATTCAAATTCAAATGACGTGTTGCCTTTTCAGGCCCCAAAAATGATTCAAAAGCCGCCCAGGAGTTCATTCTTCAGATGTACCTCGAGCAAAATGAAGACAAAGAGAAAGCCCTCTATTCCCACTTCACCTGCGCCACTGACACAGAGAACATCCGTCTGATCTTTGCCGCTGTGAAAGACACCATCGTCAAACAGAATCTCAAAGATTTCAACCTGGTTTAAAATCCGTCCTTATCCAGAAGGTCAAAAGCCCTTAGTCTATATAACTCCTTACTCCAGATCTAATGTTGAATAGATTTAGTTGTTACATTACCTTTTATGTTCTAATGTTGACTAAGGACTTATGTTGGGGAGTTGCCTTATGAAGAAGATCTGAACCAGGTCCCAGAGATCAAGCCTTTATCTATACCATTACAACAACTTGTTTGGGTCTTCTTATAGATGGATAGGCTACATCTTGCACAGATGTAGTGGTGGCTGTTTTCTTTCTGGGAGTAGCGGTTACAAAAGGTCCAACTTAAGGCATTTCAAGCCACAATACAAAACTAATTTTGCTCTTATGTTACTCATGTAATGGATCACAGTCTCAAGAATACTTTGTGTAAGTGTATTTAAAAGCAAAGTTGAGTTTACATGTTAGTTTAAAAGATACCTTGTGTAGAATTGCTATATCATATGTCCAATACATGGCTAGCCATATGTAGAGACCAAAGGCATGAATGAAGATGTCTTATTGTAAAATGTTACATTTTAAATGATGCGTGACTGAAGATTTACAGGGCAAATGACAGAAACATTTCACGCAACCATTGAGTTATACTTCAATTATTTATCTGTTGATGTTGAAAGCTGGTTGTAGCAAAACCTAAAGTGCCTTTGTATAATGTAATGTCTGTATCTGCTTTAATAATATTTATTAAATGAAAATATATATTTATGTTGTTGTTATGCTTATTAAAATAAACAAGTTAACACCCCAAATTTCAAAATGCATTTATTACATTATGGTTAAAAAAAGATGTCAATTATACAATTATATGTATACCCTAGAATTCTATATAATGTCACATATATCAGAGTGAAATACAGTATAGACCACTTTGGAAAACGTCAGCAACCCTGACCTAGCACTGGTCCAGAAGAACTTCCTGTTTCAGTTTTTAACACTACACAAAAGTTTGAACAAAATACAGCCAACAGAACATTTTTTATGTTAAAAATAAAATCCAGTTTGATTTCCTTCTCGGAGGGTCCAACCCAACTATCTTCATCCAACGCCATCCTGAATCAAAATATTGAAATAACAATAAATATCAAATGACAAACTAAGATTGAATGTCACATTTCAAAATAAAATACATAAAAATGAAACCAGAAGTGCTTCTAATCTGGACCAGTGTTTACATCTTGCGAAGCGGTCTATAACAAACAAAATAAAAAATGTTCTATAGGACTGGTTGTAAGCTATCGGATGATCAGTAGGATTGTGAAAAGTTAGCTTTCGATACCAGAATGAAAGAGCAGTCAACTGTGGCAAGGAAAAAATTGTACGAGGATACATTTTTTGAGTCTGTGTCTGGTGGAAAGTGAGAGGAATTCAAATCCGCTAACCAAATAATTTTGTCGTATGCCAATGGAAGTGCCTCTTTTTAAAGTGCATTGCTGTATATTCACCATTACTGCAGTAACCATGAATACATTGATGTTAAAGGTACAGTACACAATTTCTGCCAAACCCTGTTGAAAACTGAAATCAACACCCATATAATTTTTTTTGAGAAGTGTATTTGCTTTAGATAGTGTTTTGGTGTTGATTTAAAATATTAACCGTGTTTTACAGAAATCACTTACTGCACCGTTAAAGCCATTAAATGACTTCTCTCTAATGGGACGATTTCTGCAAGGCTGTATTACCTACAACAGATATTTGATGTTTACAGTAACAAACAGATGTTTGACTAGTAAGTGACGGACGGAAAAGTAAAGAACTAAATGCCAATGAAAGATAACGAAGACAAACTTTATCAGTGCAATAACATGCACTGAATAGGGTCCATTCTGATTTCATGTCGATTTGATTTTAATTGATAAATATTTTTATTTTGAAAGATAGTTGCATATTTAGGTCATGAATTCTTTTGCACTGTGAGAAAAAAAAATTGTCAAAACAGCCAAGCCAAGCCATCATCACTGGGGCAGTATCCCTCAAAAAAGTCATGTACTATTTAGGTACAGATATGTATACATTTGGTACCAATATGTACCTCTGTCTGAGGTTCTAATATGCAGTTTGTAGATGCAAATGTATTTTAAATAAACTTTTTTACCCATGTACACTCTAAAAACAATGATTTATTTTTAAACCAATGTTGGGTGAAGAAAAAAGCAAACCCAGTCGTTGGGTTAAATTAACATGGAAAAATATTTATACAGGTTAAAAAACCCCAGCAAAGGTTAAATTACAACTCAACATTGAGAATAACCCAGCAACCCATCTTGGGTACTGTACATGTTTTGACTTTTTTTGTAAACCAGTGTGGTGTGGTGTACTCAAGCAAGTCTTCACCGTAGTATTTACTGTAGATTGCTAAGACATAGTGTTAAATTCAAATAAATAGACATTGAGGAAAAAAATAAAATTTCATGCAAAAGAAATTATGTAAAAAATATCCCCACTCTTCTTTCGAACGCCACAAACATGTTCCCCATTTTGCAAAGACGAATGCTATACATACAGTGTATTGGTCTTCATTAATATGCCTAAAAATTAAACCTTCATTTATGACTTGATTACTGTGAATTAAAGACATTTTATTAAGAGCCATTCGTGGATTCTTATGGATCCAGTCAATGATCTGTGTGTAGAGGGCCGCTGTAAAAGACGTAACATGGAAATGAGTTCTGCTGTTCACGGTACACAAATAAGGGACTTGAGAGCTGGGAAAACAACGTCTGAAAGGGACGCGAGCGATTCTGGAAAGATACGATGTAATCTACACACGTGCATATACAGATGCACAGTCTAACAGTCATTTTACCAGAGTTCAGTGAAAGACTGTTGCATTGTGGGTACAATGTGAAGTGGCATGCTGCAAACGCAGCATTAAAGGCACAGCCGAGCGCAGGAGCGTCTTTGTCATTTTAACATTTTAAGGTTATTTTGGCAGACTTTCCATGGCATCTTCAAGCTTGGCAAGAACCCACTGCAAATGACAGAAACAGATGATTAATGAAGGCACAGGTGAAAATAGAATAAATATTGTGCTCTTTTCAAATATAAAATGCCTGAGCTTTCATTTATTATACCTTTGCTAATTCTGGAGTTTTGAAATTGATGATCTTTCCAAACTCTTTGGCATGAAACACAGATTTTACTCTTTCCTGTAAAAAAGCAAAACAATTTCAAGATTGCAATGTATTTACATAAATCAGAATATTCGGTGATATTGTTTGCTGGGACTTTAAGCATTTAAGGATTGATTGGATAATACGTGAGGATATAATGTAATTGGTTAATATACTTTCCCCACCCACATAGGTTGTTTCAGAGGATAGTTATCACATTTTCAAAACAAATGTTTTGTATAGAATAAAATGCCCAGATCAGTAGTTTAATGAGCGGTGACGTACCTTGGCTTCAATGCGAAGTCTTCTGCCCTCCACAATCATGGGCTCTTCAGTGAACTCATCAAACAGATACTGCCATTCGCATGTCAACTGACCAAACGTTCCCTTTGTCACGAAAAATACTCCCCTGCAAAGACGAATATAAGCTTAAGTCATTGAGAAAAACAAAAAGATAATTGAATGATCTTATTCAATTAAATACAATGTTAATATAAATGGCATATGATTGGCTGGAAGGAATATACACAATTTGACCATCGTGATGACATCATCATTTGTTTTCTGAATGTTAGTTGTGCTCACCCTGGATAGGTCACAACCAGGGCGGGGCTAAGTGATGTGCTGGCCATTGTGTTTTGCTTTGCACTTGCATACTGGGTCAATGGTCCAAGTCAAAAGTTGACTCTTTTTGATATTTTGGAATGGGATGCTTTACCAAAAAATGAATTTATTCACCCTCACCTCATTTCAAACCTGTACGACTTTGGATATTTTGAGGATGTTTTAAACAATGTTGGTCACCAAAGAACATTGACCCCCATCGTAAGGACACAAACCACTCATTTCTCAAAATATCTTCTTTTTTGTTGCACACAAAATAAATTATGACACTTATTTATTTTTTGGGTGAGCCGCTATGTGATTTGAGGTATCATTTTAGTAATAAAACACTTTTTAAATAAAAGTGATGCTCATCTTGGCAAACACCACAAAAAATCGTGACATCAATGTGCTCAAACTTCATGTAAACAAAAAATTCACCTACCTTTTAGTAATCATCAGGAAATCTGACTCATTCACCTTCGCATGAGCAAAGTACCTGTATTTGGCAAACCGTCCGTTTTCAATACTCTAAAAACCAAATGGAAAAATCAGTTAACACCACAACTCTTCATTTATACGGCCAAACGTTCTCTTCGGTTATGTTCTTAAAATAGTGACACTTCTCTATTCTAGTCAAGTCGGAAAAATCATACTCATGTTGTGGAGATGACAAGTAGACTGATGAACTGATGAAGACAATATCAAATAATTTAATTACATTATTTCGGAACCATTTTTGACGGCGTTTAGCCTTGGCACGCCAACAATTTACCCATAAATTGGCTTTTGGTTTGATTTGTGTGTTTGAATGTGTTCTGGATGAAAGAATGCAAATTTCAAGCAAAACATTCTCTAATCTGATGCAAAATGCAAAGAAGGTTTGGTCACGATGCTTTCTAGAAGACTACAAGCCACAATAAACAACCCTGCTCTTGTAGTCTTGTGTATGACTTCATGGAATGGAACCGTACAATGCATTCTGGGATTGATGGGTGTGGAATGATTGAAAACACTTTGAAACAGACTTTATTCAGTAAAATGACAAATGATGGGTTGGCTCAACAAATCAAATGGAATAAAACAAATACGTTATATATGTATATATGAAGAGTTTGGTTCCAAAACGAGATAACTGAAGATACATTTCTAAAATATTTTGATTTAATTTTATTTTAGCTGTAATAACAAAAAAATACAGCTAACTAACACAATAAAAATATAATAACATAATAAAATACATTATATTTTACATATATTTTTTTAAAACGGAGTTATCTCATTTTGGAAGCAAACTCCATAAAAAGGTTCTAAAAAGGAAATATTCCTTTACATAAAACAGCAATATTTACATGTAGAGATTACATTTAAAAGACTACAAACTACCTAAACATGACAAGTTTTCTGATTTTAGATACAAAAGACAGAAGCAGACTAAATATTTGTTTAAACCCGTGAGATACAGTTAAAAAGACACAAATGTATCATCATCATCATTCTCCTCATCACTGTCAATGCTAATCCACTGAGAGAGAGCCTTTCTGTTCTGTGAACATGACAAGAGAAGGGAAAGCTGAAGTCAGTCATATTAACAACCCTTTCTTAACCACACACATCTGTTTAAAAAGTCTCACATTAAGTACCCATGTCATTCCAAATTTCCATGCATTTTTTTGTCTTTTGTGGAAAAGTAGCAATTTTGGAAAATGTTTCCGCTGCTCTTTTCCATATAATGAATTTAAATGATGAGTGGCCCTCAAATGACAGCTCGACGGCCCCTGGTTACCATTAATGCTTTGTGCATTGTATAGAGGATTATGCCAAACATCACAAGAGATTTCATTTATAAAGGTTTGGAATAACAAAAAATGGGTAAATTATGAATTTTCATGTATGGACTACTGTTGCCATTTACAGTGATCATAAATACAGCATGTGCTAGCAAAGGCTAATTCTACTTAACTAACTAACGGTAGTAATACTAGTAACACTAGTAAACTGATATCTTCAACTATCCACAAACTTCATCTTTAGGTAAAGGCCAGGTTGTTGAAATCATGAAAGTTCTGGTCCTTAAGGCTGATTGGCTGATTAGAATAAAGCACAGCTATGAGCTTCTGACTAAGCTAGTTTTTGTATAACTGTAAATCAATCGCCGTTCATCATTTTCTTTAGTATCTATAAATACACCCCGAAGAGTGCGTTTCTGTTTAAAACTAGACTACAACTCACTAAGATTTTAGGCTGATCCTCAGCAAGTTGCCGTTTAGATGCTTGTTTCCAGTATGTGATGTTGAACCGCGCTTTTTGAGTACAGTATACTTGGTTCTTGGTCCACCAGCATTACCAGAACGATCATGTGTTCGTAAGCAACAACACAGATGCGGAAAAAAACTATAGAAACCATCACAGAAATTCGAACGGTTATTCATTAAAGGGATAGTTCACCCAAAAAAGCTAAATTCTGTCATTAATGACTCATCCTCAAGTTGTTACAAACCCGTTTAAATGTCTTTATTCGGTTGTACAAAGAGAAAGATATTCGGAAAAATATTAGCAACTGAGATTTTTGGGGCACCATTGACTACAACAGTTTTTTAAATGATTGTTTTTTTTGGTTCTATTAAACACAATAGAAGATGTTTTGACCACCATTTTTCACTAACCCAGAAATCTCAGTTGCTAACATTCTTCCAAATATCTTTCTTTGTGTTCAACCAACCAAAAAAATGTATACAGGTTTGGAACCACTTAATGAGTAATTCATGACAGAATTTACATTTTTGGCTGGGGTATCCCTTTAAAATACCATGATGAATCCTTAGCCGTTTCCTATAAAAAACATTACAAAACCCCTTTTAATAGTGTGTTTTGGGCATTATTCCAATAGGATTTAATGGTGTCCTACTGGTTCCCATCTACAAGGTCACATTTCACCAATAGAATCCCTCACATAGAGAACCAGTAGACACCATTATAGTTTCCATTCCCATTATAACCATTACATCCATTCAATTTTCTATAGTTTTTTCCAGCAGAGCAAACCAGCATGGACATGCGTGAAAATGTAGTTTTCTAACAAAAACAAGGTTTAGGGTTGGATCAAACAATGGGTGCTTTCAAGATCAAAACACCAGCACAATTATTGGTGTCAAGAAACTCCTTATTATACGCATATGTCAAATAGATTTGATCGTACATAATACGTTCATAAATATGTTGCCAAATGTATAATCCATTGTTGTTATTCTCGCCTGTTAAACACATTTTAATGCTTTGGTCTTGAACACCCTAAAGGGCGAGTCTGCCGGATGTCCATTAAAATACCTGAAGCATTTGACTGCCTAATCCCTCTCTCTCCTTATATGGCCGAATGACTCCATCCTCGTGAATGAAACGCTGTGGGCGTAAACTCTCCACTTCCTGACATGTCTCTGCAGCTCTGAATTCAAATGAGAGAAAATGGGCACCAAACTACGGAATAGCTAAGGCTCTTAAACAAATCATCGGAAAATACACGCACGTGCGCAAAGATATTCACACACCTCTTGATGCCCTGAAATGTGCTGCTGGCCATGTCAATGATGCCACCTGTTGGTCTGGTGAGAGCTCCGACTAAACCTTTTCCCATACCTTTAAAGAAACCGGCAGCCCCTTCCTTCTGAGCTCCTATAGAAACACACAACCTGGCGGTAAGACGAAGAAACACTTCTCCAGAAAAAAAAAGAACTTGATCGGCAGCTTCACTGTACCTTTAATGGGTTTAGTCACAATTCCAGTGAGGCCGCTCACAAACCCCTGCGTGAGAAGGTATTTAAAGATGAACGAACATCATAAGCAAAAAGTCACGACGAAAGTCTCTCTTTCCACAAAGCTGTCACTCACAGATACGAGTCCTTTCCCTCCCCGTGCCAGCCCTTCTCGGAGACCGCTGGGCTGCTTGTTCATAGTTTCTCTCCTCTTCTGCTGATATTCCTCATCCATCGTCATGGCAGCAACACCTTTAGCCATCGCACCCGTGATCCTAGATGCTGCTCCCGCAATGCCGCCTGAGAAAGACAGATGCACGAGTCAAAATTTTAGCACGTTTTTCCATCTGTATAATGGGAAAAGCAAATATTCGAGTATTTCTTACCCACAGCCCCTCCAACCAGAGCTTTCACACCGAGCGCCATCCCTTCCATAAACTCCTCTGGGCCCTGGATAGCCCCCTGAGGAACACACACTAAAGTTTAGTGTTTTTTTATATGTTTAGACAAGAATACAATTGCTCATAACTTGTAATCCATCCATCATGTGTCAAGATTTACCTGGTAGGGCTCATAAAAGAAGGCCTCGACTCCTTCAGACAGGCCGCGGATGAGTCCGAATGGATTGCCGAGCACGTCTAAACCCAAAACCAGAACGTACATCTGCTTGATAGCCTGAAACAAACAGCACACACAAGCACAAAGATATTAAAGGTGTAGTTTAGCCAAAGATGAAAATTCTCTCATAATTTACTCACCTCGCATGAATATGATTTACTTTCTTTGGTTTAACATAATTAATTCGCAATAGTTTGTGTTCCACTGAATGAAGTCATAAACATCTGGGATTGCATGAGGGTTTGTAAATTACACAATGTAACAAGTTTTTTTTTTAAGTTGTGTGTATTTTTTAAACTGTTTCTTAAGGAAGTTTAAAGGGGTCATATGGCGCGGATACGTGTTTTTTCTGTGTCTTTGTTGTGTTATAAGTTGCCCATACATGTATTAGACACGTAAAATTGCAAAAATTATAGTGTCGGAAAAAAAGATGCATTCTATCTAAAAGCAAACGCTCACCCAGACCTGCCTGAAACGCCTCATGTAACCACAAATCTACGTCAGATCGTGTTATGACTTGACTAAGACCGCCCAAATGTATACGCAAGTAAGGTGAGCGTACCTGTCAGTACAATTGCTTTGGAACCTGAATATGGTAAGAGGCGTTACTTTTCTGTTACACGCTTGCAGTACTCGACCAATCACTACGCACTGGTTAACTGGCCAATCATAGCACACCTCACAGGGAGGCGGGGCAAAGAGGAGATACAAACATGCACGGTATGTGGAAAATACATATCATATATATTATACAAATAATATTCGTTATAGACGTATCATATGACCCCTCTAACATGCTGAATACGAAAATCACATTAATTTATTTTACCATCGACGGTACTTACAAAAAAACATACTAATATTTTTTCACACATTTACGTAAACATTTCAGTATTATTACTCGTGCGCAAATATGACAAGGTACTGGCATAACACTGAGCTCAAACAACAGTTTGGCATAACAGTTACTAAAAATTAGCCATTCAAAACGTCCGAAGTGTAGATTTGTTCGTTTTTGTCTTTTAAGACTAATTCTGTCCCCATGTACCAAGTTCCAGACTTACTAGTCACTCATCATCGCTTCATCCCACCTTCCCTATGCTAGAGACAATTTTTTTTTTTTACTGACAATTGAAAAATTATTTTTAAAATATGTGAAAAATTGTAGTTTCTTTATTTGCAATATACCAATATATATCGTAATTAAGAATGTGCTTGAGCTAAATATACACTAAAACATTGATGCTACGTGAACATAAATATTACCACAATAAGTAGCACCACAGAAATGTACAAGAACTATAAAAATGTCGGGCGAAACAAAAACTTGCAAAGTGTTAAAGGAGCATGTTCATACTGTATCAGTGTGAACTATTCCTAAAGTTAAAAGTAAAAATATGTCAGGGTCAAGTGTAAGGTCACCTGTTTGGAGTAATGACGGATCACCGCCCACTGCAGCTGTTGGGTGGTACGGAACTGGTATGTCAGCTCAAAGAAGGCCAGTCTGCAGAAACAAAACCCATTTCGGTTCAGATATGACAGATTGCATGGCACTTTTCATGAGTGAACTCTTTTACCAATCTACAAATCTTCACCATCAGCACAGAAAACTGAATCTAGTGCAATCTAATGTACAAACTCCATGTTGAGCCACGTCTAGTTCAACGTCTCTTTCCACTGGAGGGCAGCATAAGTGCAAAAATGGTTAAGGAATTTGTGCTACATCACCATCTAACCACATGTGTAATCCAGAAATACCCAAAGGTGTGATCGGAGGGTTTGGCTCAGGCTGGAATGAGGAACCTGAGGCTAACACTGCCACAGATGGAGATTAGAGAAATTCTACAGAAACACATTCAGTCCTCTGAAGAATACAAACAGTCGAGTTTACATATTGTAGATTGCTCCAGATCTGAATTCATCTCCAGAGTAATTTTTTCTTACGATCAGTGTGTAGAAGGGATGCTCCAATCAGGATTTTTGCAGCCGATACGGAGTACCAATTTCTTGTCATCGTAATCGGCCGATACCGATCTCGATTCTATTGCTTCAAGGTTTATATAACTGATGTGTAAGCTCTCTGACCACCGTTAACCTTATTCAGTTTATATTAAACTTATGTTGGCTTTTGTAATATTTTTTGAGTTTTGTTTTATTTTACAGTAATTATGTAAAAAACATTAAAGTTATATAACTATTGTGAACATTTTAATATAGCTTTAAAATTAGACTTAGGACAAAATTTATTTATAAAAAAATGTTATGTAATGGATGAGTCTAGTGAGAGTCACATTACTAACCATCCCCTCGATGTAGAATACAAAACCTTTTTTTTTTCAAAAAAGATTTTTCATTTTAAAGGCTAGTAAAAAGTCCGTCATAATCTATTTTTAGCCGTCACCACAGTGCAAGGTGATGTTACGTGCTAATTATGACATGACTGCGGCGCCGAATCATTTACATCTTCACGCATTCTGGACGTTTATGGTGACGTCATCAAATTGCGATCGGTTCGTGAGATCGGCAAAGTTACTATGTACCGATCGAGTCATAAAATGTGATTATCGGCCGATACCGATCTGTGGCCGATCGATCAGAGCATCCCTAGTGTGTAGTGAAAATCTAAGTTACATAAGTAGTGTACAGTGTTCCTGTTGTAGGAGTAGGAGTGAGTGTTAATACTTGAAGAGGACGTCCTGAGCGTCAGTGAGCGTAGCTCCGATACTCTTCAGCAGCAGATTGAGCGACTGAACAGGAATGACCTCGGTCTCTCTCTCTTTCTTATTGCTGTCTTCACCCCCGGTGCTCAGAGAGAAACTCAAATGAAGCTGCCACACAAAATACACACGTGAGGTCATGTGTCCATGTGATGTTAAATATTCAATGAAACTGTACGGTGGGTGGAGCTACCCAGCAGAAACCAGTGAATCTGACTGACCTTTATGGGAGAAATATGGAAGTACTCGTACAGGCTCATGGGAGATGTGTCTGTCGCTGAAACATGATTCAACTCCGTCTTCAGATACTCAATGTCCTTCTCAAACAACTCAACCTATAACAACACAACAGACAGACATTCAACAAAAATCACATACGGTGACCCCGAAAGGACACAAATAGATCTCCATGTCTTTGAATTAGACAGAAAATACTTAACTAATGATGATAGACCATCTCTTAAAATAAAGTTTGCATTGACTCTTCATCCATACATCATCCATCTATCTCAGAGAGACAGTAGGGCAGCACATAAGGGTTTGAATCAGAGTTTGTGTGTTGTCCGAGCATTACCTCTTGTTCAGACGTGAAAGCACTGGAGTGCTCGGGACTGAAGAGCTCTAGCATGGCATACAGGAACCCAAGATCCATCCGTAGGTCCATTTCCTGAATCAGCACCTTAAAATACCTATAAGCACGATTAGCAAACAAAAAAGCATTTTATATGTAAGTAAATGAAAGAAATGGTGTTGTGAGGGCACAGCTTAAGAGACGGTGAGAGGAAGGAAATGGAGACTGTAGAAGACTTACTTGATGCGTAGGATGTCCGAGTGCCCGGCCGCTCGGGTGATGATGCTGACATCAGCCAGCGGTTTCGGTTCTTTCAATTACAAGAAACAAAAAATGAATGTTACAGACAACACCTATATTATACAAATATGTGAAAATGAAAATGTAAAAATATTTTTCGAGACTATGTAGAAGTCAACCACAGTGACTGACCTGAGTCCATCCTAACAGACTTGGGTGGTTTGATGGGGTAGTACACAAATGGAAAGATGGCTCCAGGCAACTGATTCTGGATCTGTGCAGTGAACAAAAGCATTTAATGGATGTGTAACACACATAGATTTTTTTCTCAGTTGCTTACTGAAACCTGTTGAAGAGAGAGTTCACTATTCATTTTTTCCATCTTTTACTCACAACCATTTCAAATCTGTATGACTTTTTTGCTTTTTTTAAAGATTTTTTTAAAGATACTTTGAAGAATGTTGGTAACCAAAAAACACTGGACCCAATTTACTTCCATTGTATGGACACAAAAGAGAAATCTCTCAAAATATCCTCTTTTGTATTTCGCAGAAGAGAGAGTCGCATCAGGAGGGTGAATAAATGATAACAGAACCGATTTTTAGTGACAAAACAATTTAAATCAGCACTAGCTACTGGGTTGCTCTCTGCAGTTTATTACGGTTTCTATAGCTCTAACAGTTGCAGTATCTACAGGTGTTATGCTTCTTGAATCGTAAATCAAACCTGAATTCTGTTGATCTGGACTCTATAGGTTTTCTGGCGGGTGGAGACGCTGTACTCCACCTTCAGTGCGGGCAGAAAGTTTCTCCTGAGAGGAGCATCATAGGGCTGCAGTACTCTCATGGCCACCCCATTAGCAGCAAATAACACCTGACATACAAACATCCAGTCAGAAATGAACCGAAACCATCGTGGCCATCACAGATTGCATTTAACCTTATTCTCCTGAGGATGATCTTAGATCCGAGGTGCATCATTTGGTAAAAGGGACGCACTGTGCCTTTAAGAGAACTGAATTGGTCCCTATGAGCACTGACCTGGTAATCGTTCTCTAGGTCGATGACAGCGCTATCCACCGGGCCTGTCTCCATATACTCTTGGTAGCAGTGCTCCAACCTTGCAGCCTCTTTACCGCTCAAAATCTTCCATCGGCTGCGCTTCTTGAGTTTAGTCTCCCATACCACATCAGAACTGACCAACACACAGTCAACACATAAAATATCTGAAGTAAACATTACCGACACATCCACAAAAGTGCTTTATAGTAGGTGCGAAAACTTTTTTCTGTCTGGCAAAAGACAGCGTGAACACCAATTATACCTGGTGATGCCAATGAAGGCCACTTCCTGGCTGTAGGTGTTGTTGACCAGTGACACGCCCATGTTCTGTAACAGGATACTGATTTCCTGTTGAGGCACCTCGATCTTCTCACTGTCGCAAATTAGCTTGTAAACACGGCGATCTGTGGTTAAAAGCGCCACGCGTTGGAGGCCTTCGTAAAATGACACGACGAATAGTTTTCCCTCCTTGTTCACGTCCAACAACTGGTCCTGTTAAGAGAACAAAGACCCAGATGAGTGTTTGGTTTCTCGTCTTTAATCCGAGTTTCATTTCGACCTGTGTTATTCAGACATTTAAACAGAAAAGAGAAGAAAGGTTTTGGAAACGTTGCGAGCGGGATTCATGATGAACACTTTCACTCAATGGTAGGTCTAACTAAGCCTGTTAAAAAAATGATTTCATTATTTACACGCCCTCACGTCATTCCAAACCTGTATGAATTTCTTTAAAATATCTTCTTGTGTGTTCTGCTGATTAAAGAAAGTTGGTAACCAAACAACACTGGCCCCCATTGACTTCCAATGTATGGACACAAAACTCAAAATATCTTCTTTTGTGTTTGAGGGTTAATGAATGAATTACAGATACTATACATTTAAATCATTAAGATAATAATATTAATATATAATTAATAAAAAAATAAAAATGATTAATTAAGTCCCAGAAAACCATGTAATAAATAAATAAATATATATGTTTATTTAAATTATTAATTTATTTATATAAAAACATATTCAAACTAAATAAATCATATATTTGGTTAAAAGAACAATAACATTTGAATAAACATGCCGTTTGTAAATGTGGTTAGTATTTGAATTCATCCAATGTTTGTTTTTTTAATGATCTGTGTTCAGCTGAAAAAACTAAATCATTTTGGTTTGAAATGAGACAACAGATTGTTCAATTCTCGATTTTTCAGAAATTTCACTTAAATACATAAAAACAGCCTAATGCCGTGGTCAGACTAGACTTTGAGCATGCGAAATTTGTTTGGACGGTGGAGCGATTCCTCCATCTTTGACTTTTCTCTACCGAGAGGTCACGATGTGACGTTTTGATCTTCTATTGGTCTCACGCGACGCGAATTCGCAGATCAAAGTTCACCTAACTTGAACTTGGCTATGCAGCGAAATATCTTCGGATGGGCTTGCGTTCCCGGTCTGACGCATTCTCATGCGTATGTATGGAAGTCAATGGAACGAAAAGTCAAATGTGACCGCTACATAAAGCAAACTTAATTGAGCTATAGAGTACAGTATCTCACCTCTTCAATCTTGAGTTCTCCTTTGTACGTGCCCCATTTCCAGCTCAAGATTCGTGATCCGGTGGGCTCAGCCCAAGTGTAGTACACAGCCTGACCTGGACCCAGCTCATCGATTTCTGCCTGAGAGCTGCCAGAATTGAGAGCATAGTAAATACACGTTTATATGATTAAACAGCCTCTCATAGACAAACTTATTATACAACAGCAAGTGTTGCTCCACGTATCCGACTGGACAATTTCAAAAGTTTTGATATTATAGACAGTTTTATCGTAACAACATAAACAAACGTTACTGCGCATACGCACACTTGTGACCCCCAACTGAATTGTATATTATTTCTGATAACAATCAAAAGTAACCGAACCGTTAGTTGGCTAAACTTCTCTCCTATTTTTTTATTTAGACTGCGATACCAAGCTCAACCACTAGATGTCAATGTACCATACGGTTCCTTTAAATGCGACCGAACTATAGTACCCACAACAAATTGTTTATTTAATCAAATTAACGTATGACAAAATTCAACAAATCATTTACTTAATACAACTATTATACAGTAAAATAGTAATACAAATTAATTTCAACGTAAATTAAATAAAACATAAGTAGTTATAGTATTAGACGTTCGCCAAACACAAACCGGAAGTTAACTGGGGCTCAGGTGCACGGGTTCGATGAAACGGTGTATAATAACTAGCGGACTGTGTGTAAGTAACCTTCAAAGTTACTTTTACTGATTTTAAGTACAGAAAATAATCGACATGCTATTTCCAGATGATTTTATGTAATAAAGTTTACAGCAATGCAGCCAGAAGAGACATGTACTCAAAAGCGAACACTGTAGCATCCAGAGAAACTACAGAACCGTAGTTCTGACATGTTTATAGCCCAGAATAAATCGCATACAAGCACGATCAGAAAGGGAATCATTTGTGTTTCATACATCATGCTCTTCAACAGAACATGAAGTTCCAAGAGAGGTGCGGCATTCATTAGCTAGAAATGAAGACAGATTTAAGAAGCAAGTTGATTTCCGCTCACAGCCCACAAGGTACAAAACAGGCAAAGACGAGAAAAAATAACGTCAGACTCCAAGGTTATACTCTGTGGGAGAAATCACAGTTAAGGAAATTGCGTTTGTTTTTCTGAACGAATTTGGATGAAGCAGCTCGCAGAGAATATGAAAGGCTGCCTTCACCAGACAGATCCCCTATTAGGTCGAGGGGAGAGGAAATAGTTTAAAGAGAGATCCATGCATCTCGTTCGATAACACTTGTCTGTGAGAGTGTTTGTGTACCAGAGGGATTGAGTCTCATCCCCCCCTGATAAAGAGATATCCAGTAACTCATCTGGAGACCAAGCAGAATCTTTCTGCTTCCTGCAACTAAAAGACATAAAAGGACAAGAAAGGACACAGTGACCAAAACACACACAACACTAAACACGCTAAAAATAAAAGCTGAAAACATGGTCAGATTGTCAGACGGTGAATGGCTTTGTGATTTAAGTTCATGGCATTAATGCATTCACAACACTAGCATGTTAACAAACAGAGATAGCCTCAAGTGACTGAAAAAAATGTGAACACACAAAAAACAGAAAGCATCAAAGATAACAAAAAACTAAACCCTGGACCGCAAAACCAGTCATATTAAGTTTTTAAAATTGTTCATTCCAATTAACATCAATCAAACTGCAGTTGGTTTGTTTTGATTTAAGCCATAATAACTCAAGAAATACAGCTAACTAAGGCCACGTTTACACGATGAAAAACGGAAAAGTTTTTTGAAAAGCTTCACGTACACATGACAGCGTTATCAAAACAGTCTGCATTTACACAGATCCACGAAAACTGATAAAAACGCTGTAGCATGTGCGCCAGGCCAGTGGATGGCGATGTTGTTGTGTAAAGAAACAGGACGTGTCTTGGCACAAACACATGCACAGTTATAAGGCAAAAGTGCTTTTTAATACCGTTGGTGGACGAATATGTGTGTTTAAAGTCTGGTGAATGTAATTTCTCCGCTGGTCTTATTGGTGCAGCAAATCCACATTTTGCTTTGGAAACTTTTTAATACATAGTCGAGCAGTGAAAGCTCACAGTACGGGTAGCCGCCATATTGTTTTGGCTGTACTTGCGCAAGTCAAGCGCGTAATACGGATGCGCGTGACGTCATCGCCATCGGACAGTTCCGTCTTGCAGTTTACATGGAAGCGAAAAAGGCGGCGTTTTCAAAAAGTTGCACTTTGCGACCCATCTTCAAAAATTTGCGTTTTCTAACCCCCAAAACACAGTTTCCGTCTAAACGAATGGCCAAGACACATACATTTTTTTGTGTTTTCAGTTGAAAACGGTCTCGTGTAAACAGCCTCTAACACAATAAAAACATGATAATTTTAAAACATAGTTATCTCATTTTGGAACCAAACTCTTCATTTGCAGCAATAGCCAACAATACATCGTATAGGTCAAAATCAGATTTTTCTTTTATGCCAAAAATCATTTGAATATTAAGTCAATATTATGTTCTGTGAAGATATTTTGTAAATTTCCCACCGTAAATACTGTATATCAAAAAATTATTTTTGTAAGAGGATGCAGCAAAATCACAAACAAAAATGACCAGAAACACACCAACAAACTAAACTCGCTGCTGCCATCTTTTGGGGAATTACCCACTTAAGTTTGGTCCATGTAAAGCTTAGAATTTTCGCTTTCGGGTTCATCTTCTTGCCACAACGTCATTACAGCGGTAATCCAATAGAGAGATTAAAACAAACCTGTTTCTTTTTAGCCACGGCCTGTTACAGCGCCTCTGATGGACAACTTTAAAGGCGATTTTCTCAATTTCCATTTTTTTCACCCTCAGATTCCAGAGTTTCAAATAGTTGTAGCCCAGCCATATATTGTCCTATCACTGGAAAGCTTATTTATTCAGCTTTCAGGTGATGTTTATATCTCAATAAAAAAAAAATCACCCTCATAACTGGTTTTAAAAGGGTCACATATAGCAAGAACTAAAACTGAACTTAAATGCTTGTACATTATAACACCGTATGCACTTTATACTGATTTAAATTGAATATGCATATAATCAGGATGCACTCTGGGATTGATTTTTCAGTGAAGAATTCACATTCTTCAAACTTGCTGCAGAATTTGTGGCCTACTGTTGGTAAGATGTACATCCATGATGACTAGACATAGTAAATATAGCAATGGGTACATGTGGTCTCCCTCACCTTTGGTGGTACTGCAGTGTCTCGTCTTTTGTGTGGTTGATGAGGAGAAACGGAGCCGCGCCGTCGTGGTAATCAGAGAAGCGTATCACAGCAGAATGTTCCGTCAAATTCACGTCAACGATAATACCGCCCAGCTAAAATCAAGAAAAAAGATTAAATGTGCTTTTGTTTCTTTGTGTAGGTTATAATAATGTCTACTGTAGGTAATGATAACCTACAGTTTTGTCCAGGTGCAGCAGGAGGCAGTTCTCTGGTTGGTGAAAGTCAAAGGCTCGTGGTGATGACTGACATCCTTCGACTTTGACTCGAAGCCTCTTCGAATCTCTTTCTGGCCAGAATGGAACGGCGGCCTAGAAATGACAAAGAAACACAGTATATAAATACAGTAGTTTTCAGGTAACAGACTCTAGTGGAGACCCACAATTTTGAGTTTTAGTTTTAATCGTGATTAATCGCATCCAGAATAAAATGTTTGTGTTTACATAATATATGTCTGTGTATTACGCATATTTATTTTGTATTTATAAACACATACACAGACATGTATTTAGGAAATATTTATATGTATTTATTTATTTACCAATAACTGAAATGTATTTATTTATTTATTTATCTTTATATGGTAGTCAAAACTGCTACAGAACTGTTTGCTGTCCTACATTCTTCAAAATGTCTTTTGTGTTAAAAAAAAAAAATGTTTTCCTACTATGGGAGTCAATGGGGGGCAAAATCTGTCTGGTTATCAGCATTATTCCAAATATCTTCCTCTGTGTTCATCAGAACAAAGACATTTATACTGATTTGGAACAACTCGAAGGTGAGGAAATGATGACAGAAATGTCATTTTTGGGTGAACTATCCCTTTAAACTTAAAATCTATTATTCATTTCTCATGCCATTTCTAACTCAAGCCATTCATTCAAGGTTTGAATGAACTTTTTCTATAGCGTTTTGCTATAACTAGTGTGTGGAATCATGTTTTTGACCTGTCCGGGTCGTGCCTCCGTCCACTGATCCAGACCCTCCTCGCAAACTCGAATCACATGCTTGGTTCTGTTCACCAGCATATAGAAGGGCAGGAACGTCACCAGCCGTGTCAAACTGAAGCTGGACGCGTCTATCTTCACCCCAACCTACCAAAAAAAAACAGAAGATGACAAGACATGTCAAGTCAACACAAAAAATCTGAAATGTATAGACAGTTTCATCTTAATAATATAAACAAACGTTACTGCGCATGTGGACTTTTGTGCCCCCGACTGAACTTGCAGGGTTCATTCAACAAATTTGTTTATTTAATAAAATGAACATACAACAAAAATCAACAAATCGTTTACTTAATATAATTATTATACAGTTAAATAATGAATTACAAATTATTATCAAAATAAATTAAATTAAATATAAATAGTTATATTATTAGACACTAGCCAAACACAAACAGGAAGTTAACTGGGGTCCGATACGAAACGGCCTATATATGAATGAAAGTTTTCAACAAGAAATGAAACAGAAGTTCTGCTACTCACCATGTAATCCTTCTGCCTTCCTTTGCATTTAACATCACCGTAACTGCCAACTGTGTCAATGGAGAAATCGTCCGATAACTCGCTTTCCGAAATCATTAAACGAATCTGAAACAAGAAAGCCAAGAGATGAATAAACAGAATCGTGTTTTAAAAACCAAATGTATTTTCTTGGAGCATTCAAACCTTGTTGTTCTGCAGGAAGTTGCGTGGCTTGAAGGAGAAGAGGAGAGGCATGTCATACTCCTTTGGGTGTTTGCGATGAATATCGTCTGCTTTATACTGCAGCAGCCTGCCCGTCTTATTCACCATCCAATACGGCGAGTGCACGGCCACGACCAGCTGACCTTCCTCCTTTTTAACATGGATGGCAATGTCTAGCTCCGCCTTTGTTTCGGTTTCTTCATCCAATCGCAGCGAGTGGAATTTGATGAAGTTTATCTCATCCTGATCGCTGCTGAGATTATACTGGCCTTCCCA
This sequence comes from Triplophysa siluroides, assembly GCA_006030095.1. NCBI lineage: Eukaryota > Metazoa > Chordata > Actinopteri > Cypriniformes > Nemacheilidae > Triplophysa > Triplophysa siluroides. Next base: position 1,568,796 of record VCII01000010.1, on the reverse strand, counting down.
ATCCTGCTGCAGATATCCAACCAGCTTCAACTCCACAATGGAAAAATCCATGATGGCCGCATGGATTTGGGACGAGTGACCCTCTTTTAGTTCAACGGGGGGAACTCCATTACTCTGAATATATTAGAAACAACATTTAAACAAATGTGTTTTTTTTTTCAAAGTTGTTCAGTTTTCTGTCAAACATAAACCTAGAGCTGCAATTATTAGCGTGTACTGTTATAACAATTTTTGTGCACAATGAATTGTTCAAATTAAATTAAAACATTTTTTCTATATAAATAAATATTCTCTCATATAGCCCAGGACTCGCTTACAGTTCGCCCAAAAATGAAAATTCTGTCATCATTTAGTCATTCTCTTGTCATTTTAAACATGTATGACTTTCTTCTGCAGAACTCATAAGGGGATATTTTGAAGATACTTGGTAACCGAACAGCACTGGCCCCCATTCACTTCTATTGTAAGGACACAAAACCAATGCAAGTGAATGGGGGCCAGTTAACAACATTCTTCAAAATATCTTCTTTTGTCTTCTGTGGAAGAAAGAAAGTCATACAGGTTTGAAATGACAAAAGATTGACTAGATGACAGAATTTTCATTTTTGGGTGAACTATCACATAATACCACGTATTGGCACCCAAAAGTATAAATAGGATGAAGGACAGTTTTTTGCCATATCCAAATTTCTTCTGTTATTTTGTATTTCTGTTATTTATTGCATTTTGTTCATTTTAAACAGCTTTTTGCTGCTGTTACTTATAGGCCATATATTAAAACATGCACACAAATATTGCATCCAGTATGTGTGCCTTCTCATGATATTTAATTCAAAGGGATAATGTCTTTTTAGTTGTACTTTAGTTTGCTCCAAAATAAAATTGCTTTTAATTTAGTCACCAAGTATATCCAAGATGTAACCTGGATTGTTTTTTCAAGAAGATATTTGGTTGAAATAATGAAAGTCAAAATCAATAAAAGTCAAAAACGCTAATACATTCAGCACAAAAGTAATCCCTGCCCCTTGTGACGTTAAACTGGCATCTTATAAAGCGAAACAATTTGTCCGTGCAAGAAACTGAACCCTTTCACCAATCGCATTCATGTGCAACACGTACTTAGAAGGGCAGATCCTTTGTAGTGCGAGTTCTGGAGCGAGATAAACAGCTGTTTTTCATAAATCTAGCCGTTAAAATCATATATAATGAACACAGTAATAAAAACAACAGTTTTTTCCTAATCTGAGACAACCGTTCACGTGGTGTACCTTTCCAGCAGTTACTTTCAAGGCACAAGACATCGACATTTCGCCGATTATCATGTTGTAAATAACAAAGTTTCTTGGACAGACCAATCAAAACGCTTTGAGACGTCAATATATCGTCATGAGCCGCGGGAATAACTTTTGTATTGAATGTAGCAGCGTTGTGGACTTCCAAAAAAAGAGTCTCAGGACGTGCTTTCTTAAAGCACACCGTTCTTAAAGTCTCTCCACTTATTTGAAATGTAAGGGCGGGGCAGGTAAAGATGATTGGCTGGCCGCTTTTGGCCTGCGGGCCGCCGGTTGACGTTGCTTAAGGTGTCTACCTTTAAGTTGAAGGTGATGGGGAACGGCAGAAGGTTGCGGAGGAGGACGGTGGGCCACAGGTGCAGAACAAAGGGCTTGTCAAACCCCTCCTCGGTGCTGTGCGACATCACAGCGTCTTCAAGAGGAACCATGTTGACCTTCATCATCTGAGTCCTGTCTTCGTGATGATAGCAGGTTTTCTGCAAACACTCTCTGGGTTTCTGAATCACCTCGTTGTAAGTGAAGCCATCCGAGCGGTTGTACTCTTCCTCACCTTCCAGTGCAGGCTGCAAGCTCAGCTCAGCTCTGACAGACAAAGATTTATTCATGTATATTCATATTATAATGTTAAGAGTGGTGCATTGACTAAAACATTTTCGTGAACCGAGTAAGCATACAGTAGTATATATGTTTGGGTATTTTTTTCAATGTTTGGCACTATTGAAGTACTCTATATGACTTGTGTCCATTCCATAGATTTGTTTGAGGAACAGACCACAGCCGATATTCACACATCCAGTCACGTTTCACGTGAGAAACAAGTAAATAATACGTTACTTTGACAGACTTGGACTATCATTTTGTTCTCACTGAGAAAAAGCATCCCCTTGCACGGCGAGAGATGCATACGCAGAGCTAACGTGATATAACTGACCTGTAGGAACCCAGTGGGACACAGAACTCGTCCTTAGGCAGAGAAGTGCCCAGACACACAGACCCCTCATACACCCGGAACGGCACTGAGAAATGATTGATGATCTATAAAATCAAAGCAAAAGATTTGACATCACAATCTATCAATCTGTCAACAACAAAACACATTATATATATTACATGACACCTAATGTAAAGGGAACCATTTCATTCTTAAATCTGTGTCCTTACCACTGATCTATATAAATGGTTGGATTGCGCCTAAAACGCTTAACCAACGGCAGGAGGTGAAGTCACCGGAAGCGATGGCGCCGCCATCTTGGTATGCCCAACTGACACAGCGCGCCATGGACGTACAGTCAAGATGACGATCTTAAATAACTCGTTTTTCAGCTTATTGGGCAGGCGATACGTTTTTAGTTCACATGTGTGTTTAAAAGAATTGTTACTTGTGATGTTTTTTACAATTTTTATGTTTATTATGGGCAAAATAGCTACGTATTGAAATCAATGTGTAGAAGGAGAATGTGTATTGTACGTTGGTGTAAATGTTTAGAAATAAAACTTCATGAACATATAGAGCCTGTTTTTATCTGTATTTAGGATTAGCTAAATCTGGATTTCAGAATTAGCACATTTGATATGTGTCATGAGGTGTCTCGTTCGTAAGTCTCTGGTATGTACGCAACTGTAATGAAAATGAACGTAACGCACTCTATTTCTAATAAGACGGGAAAATTCCCCGACTTTAAATAATTAACAATTTACAGGCTTAAGACATTTGCGTTGTATGAATGTACTGTAAAACAGGGGCTGGTGAGTTACTTTCCTATTATTAAAATGTGATAACTCCCTATTAATTTAATAGATTGTTTGGGAATACCAAGATGGCGGCGCGGTAGCCTCAGTGTAATGACATAATTTATATAGATCAGCGGTCCTTACATATACAGTTTATTATTTTGTGTATACTGAATAAGATTAGCCTAAACATGTTGCTAGCAAAGATTATTTTGCTGACTAGACACACATATTCAAGTGTACACTTGACAAACCATGTAATCTGAGATTCTGAACAAACAATTTTACATCACACAACGGTTTGAAATCATGGTAATTTCTTTTTTATAATATTTTATGCACATCTTTTTCTTTATGAATAACAAACAAACACAACAAGAGACACAAAAGATGATCGTTTTAGTGTTTGCTGACTTTTACTAAAGCTGATGTTGTTGTCGAAGTTCCTTGTTGTATTTAGGGTTCTGTTTACAGAAAGATGTCTGTTGATTGTCACCATGATTTAGGTTTGTGTGTTCAGTGTTCAGTGTTGAGGTTTTAGTCTTTTGAGGTAGACTTCAGTGTTCAAATTATTGTTTTATTTAGTCAAATCAAGAGACTCAACCAGTTAAAGGTCCAGTGTGTAGTTTTTGGAGAATCTACTGATAGAAATGCGGTATAATATACGGTATAATATACATAACTATGTCTTCAGAGGTGTATAAAGACCTTACACAATGAAGCGTTAAGTTTTCTATCTACACAGACCGCGGGACCGGGTCCCCTCGCATGGAATTCGTCATGTTGTTTCTACAGTAGCCCTAAACGGACAAAGCGCTTGTAACTACGTCATCTGCTTCGGCAAAGAAGCGAAAACGCAATGACAGCTCAGTTCTGTGTCAGCCACCGTAGTGCTTGGAAAGGGAGGGGTAGAGAGAGCTGTTGTTCACCACTAGATGCTGCTAAAATCTCCACATTGCTCCATTAAGTTAGGTAAACTTGGCCAATACATTAATTCAATACATAAAACACAAAAAGTTGCGTTTCATTCTTTACAATATGTATACTGAGATTCAGTTTTGTTGTTAGAATTAAAATGTGTGTATTTTAAACACCCACCTGGAAAGGAGAGCGGATCTTGACATATTTGCTGCCCTCCACGGTGTAAATCTGACAGACAAAGAAGCGCGTGACACCCGAGTCAAAGTGCATGACGCTGTACATCCCTCGCCCGGTTTTGATCAGCGGGATGACACTTGCTGCAGTGTGGCCAACAGGAGCTGGAAGAAAACAGTTCTTGTAAACCTTGTACGATTTAACTCTTTTAAACTATCAATTACATTTCAAAATGCTGAAATCCAATGGGGCTTGCCATTTCAATTTTGCTGACATAATGGTTTGTTATTATGACTGGTAGGGTAATCTGGGCAGTTTTTTTTATTACCCATATGCTTTTTCTAATCACAATATGAGGTAAAAAATATAAAAGTGATAGTGACGGTATTAGTGATGATTAAATGTTGTATTAGAAAAAAAATTGTTGTGGTGTTATAAATGTGACATTTTGTGTTATGGATGTGACATAAAAACACAGAGAATGTATTTGTTTCCAATATACTGAACCATTTGTTTATATTTTACTAAACCATTGTTGAGTCTAAACTTCATAAAAATATCAGTCTATGCACAAGTTTTCTATTTTTAAAAAGGGTTATAGACCTGCGTTATGCATGTGACAAAAAAGGACACGTTTTTTTGAGACAACAAACTTTGTAGGATTTCTGTGAAAATGCACAAACAAGCATCCCCTGAGAAGGGATACCTCTTCATAGAACATGAAATAGTTACTTTATTTATGTTCATGTGTCCATTAATGAGGAATAAGTATGTACGGTTATGGATGTGACAGTGCTGAAAATGGCACTTAACTGACTATGAAAAATCATGCATTAAAAATAAAACAAATGCATTAAAAACTTAAAGAGAGACCTCACATGGCTATTAGAAACATCAAATGTTAATATCTGTGATGTTAGAACAGTAAAAACATTTGGGGAAACCTATTTCTTTATAATAAGGTTGACAATTTCATGTAATTGCCCTTTCAGTGACATTACTTATCATTTACACACCCCCAAGTTGTTCCAAACCTGTCTACGTTAATTTCTGTTCTGCTGAACACAGAGAAAGATATTTGAAAGAATGTGTGTAACGAAACAGTTGTGGGACACCATTGACTACCATAGGAGGAAAAAACTACTATGGTAGTCAATGGTGCCCCAGAACTTTTTGGTTTCCCATGTTCTTCCAAATATCTTCTTTTGTGTTCAACAGAACAAAGAATTTTATACAGTTTTGGAACAACTTGAAGGTGAATAACTGATGACAGAATGTTCATTTTTGGGTGAACTGTCCCTTTAATATCATATAAACAAATGTTAAAAAACGATATTCTTCATGTTACCTAATGCATAAACTAATGTTAACAAATACTAAGTTATAAACTAAATGAATAAGTTGGTACATGTGTCTGTGTGACATGAGAGATCTTACTGGGTTGTATGTAGTTTTTGGTGCTGAGGCTGGTCATGGCAGAGAACTGGTCGCTGGACTCCGCTGTGTAGTCCATATTTAGATTCTCTCCATCTTGGAGCTCCACGACACGCTGTTTAGACTCTTTACCGATAGGTCTAAACACCTCGCTGTGCTGCACGGACACCGCCAAACCCAAACGATTCTTCACCACAAACGGAGCTTGGTCGGTCTGAATGCACTCAGTGGTCTGCTTGGCAGCTTCTGCAAACGCCTGCGAGTGAACATACACACTGTCATTCCTGCGAAAGAAGGACGGCGCTTGTCAACAACCTCAACATGCTACGACTTCTTACCGTCCCCAGATTACTGAGCATGTGAAGGCCACACTTGGAGAGCGTGATGTTGAGCTGGTCTTTGCTTGCAAAGCTGATGACGGTTTTATAATCAGGCACGCTGCCGTCCACCTCATCGGACACCCCGGAGGTCGCTACTGGTTTCTTCTTCATCTGTATTATAAATGAGGAGTTAATAACAATACAAACATTGGGAAGCATTTATCTGAAGTGTTAAATGAAATGAAGCGTAACCTTAAGCGCCAGTGTCCATGGTCTAAAGCCGTCTTTGGCTTCATCATCCAGCGGCTCCAAAAGTGGCTCCCATAAACCCATCATCTCATTATAATAATTCACCTACAGGAAACAAAAAACATATCCAAGAAGTGGAAGTTTGAGACCTAACAGCTCCACGACAAAAAAACAAGGCTTTTGGTTATTAGAAAATAACGAAATAAATTGATAAAGTCGCTGAAACTTATCATAATCAATTAAATTTGGGATTTTAAAGAGTAAAAAGTGTAAAAACGTTTCATATAATGATCTGACCTCCAGGTCCAGGTGACAGTGGAGGTTAATGAGTGTGGTCCAGTTCTTCACGTCTCCGTGAAACGAGGATTTGGCCAGGAGCATGGGCACGGTGCGATGACCCACCCCAGCCTCCAGCGTTACACAGATGGACTGGATGTGCATTTTGAGAGATTCTCCCTGTGGAATGAGAGGAGCTAAGGACTGGGTGTCTTCCTCTCCTTCCTCCTCCAGGAACCAGAGCTTCAGGTCTCGCAGGTTGCGACGTTCCCACAGATCGTGTGGCACGGGGCTCTCCAGCTCCTCCGGGGTCTCGGCTGCAGGGCTCAGCGCTGACTGAATGGTGATGACGGTGTTTATGATGATGGGAGATACCTTTTGGGAGGTGGAAAAGAGAGGTTATGGATTTTAATCTCTGACAGATGATAATCAGACAGGACAGAAAATGCACTACAAAAAATACAAATAAATAAATAAACAAAAATGTATATTTGAAGAGTATTTTCAAAATCGATTTGTTTTGTATCGTGCATTCCATTTATATAATAATAATATTAAGTAATGATAACAAAAAAAATAAAACTAATAAACTTATTTTTAACTTTTATAAATAAAACAACATTTTCTTGTACAAATATCTAAACATTCTTAAATCAAAAAACATTTTCTTGAGAAACAAAATGACATAAGGCTTGAAAAAATGAAATAAAATAAGTGTGCATTTTCAACCTCCGCCGGTTTTTAACGGCTGTTCTCTTCTCAGCGTTCACGCCCATTTTAATTGTATTTTACAAAAACGACAGTGAGGTAGAATGTAGCGGAAAGGGGAGGTTTCATGACACTTTAAAGCCCATTGCACATTGAGCCCGAAATTTGTGTCCGAAATTTCAGCACATTAAAAAATAAATACGACACATTTAGACACTGCCCCCGATATTATCATCTGTTATAAAATAATTCGGACCAGGTTCGATTTTCTGCGTTTTTCGCATCCGTCAAGCATTTTGAGTGGCCTTTTTTAACAATTTATAGACACATACAAACGAGAGCCAAATACGAAAAAGACCTTAAGGCTTAAATATGTAAATAATCTCGGTAATGAATTATTACGTTTTTACATATGAAATAAACAGCAATACCACATCCCTGCCTGAATAATAAGTTAAACAGGAGTCTCACCTTGAGCGTGAGGGAGCTGATGGACAGTTCATGGTTTGAGGTTGAGTAGGTGATTGGTTGCTCTGAAAGAACACCTGACAGGGCTGAAGCACCGTCGTCACGTTGTTCTCTCGCTTCTCTCTCAGGAACGGACACGCCACCACCTTTAGATCCGAGACGGCCGCCGTCATGGACTGTCCGCTGGGCTCGATCTTTATGGCCAGCTCGCACTGCGTCGTGACGACGAGAGCCGGGGCTTCGGCGCGTGTGAGGTCGGCCACGAAAATGATTTCAGGATTCTTCACCACAACGTGCATCTCAGTTTTGGCCACCACTGGCTGAGCAGGAACTGCTAACAGAGCGACAGAAATCAATAAAATAGCAGATGAATTGTTTGCTGCAAAATGCGAGTAAATGTCTAACCTGTGTCTTTACAGGAACTGGCTGGCTGTTTGTTGCTCTTCGTAGGACCAGAGAAGCCGTCTGCCATAGCTTTAAGAAAGATATCAGCTACCGTGAGCAGAAACTCCATGCTGGCGCAGAGGTAGAAGTCCTGAATCACTGTGTCCAGAACGGTGCCGTCCCGGCCTTGCCTGTACTTTATGTCCACCATAACGTTATCTTCCCTGCCCTGATGCATGGCCATCATCCTAAAGCAGCATTAGATGTGAGACGAGAAAACTCTTACTATCTGAACGATAATGTGATATCGTAATAGACGATTAATAATAAACGAATAATAATAATAGACCTGGATGTGATCATTTTCACTCTCTGTCTCTTATCGTCCAGCAGGCAGTTCGTGAGTTTGAGGGAAGCTTTCATTGAGCTGTCAGAGTACATGTGCACCGCTGTGGAGATGGTGCCCAGCGTGAACTCTGCCAACCTCAAGCTCTCGTCACGCGATTCTGGCATGCAGATCTACACAAGTACACAAACACATGCTTAAAATAAGGCATTTATGATCTTTTTTTATTATACTTTATGATTTTGGTACCTCATTGGTATTTGGGCTGTAGAGGACCAAGGTCATGGAATCAAACTTGAAATCCACTTTCAGAGTGTTCTTCAGTTTGCCCGTTTTCTGACCCTCCACCACTGCCGCTATCACAACCGTGTTCCCTACAACAACATGAAGCATTAAAAAACGTCAAAACATGTCTGTGCTGACCTGGAATACACCTGTAAATTAACAGATGTACGGGTTATTTTGAAACAATGAAACTGTAGTTTGTAGTATTTAATTACATATTAGAGCTTTTCTATGAATTTCATCCATTTCTACTATGGCTTTCTATATCGTAAAATGTTTTATGAAATAATCGAACACATCACAAGTTTGACAATTATATAAGCATATTTTTATATGAAATGTATTATGAATTGTTGAAATATAATTAGCTTATGACCTATGTGTGTGTGTATGTGTTTTACCTCCAGAGCTCTGAGAATCTTTGGTAGAGACCGTGTCTGCTTTCTCAGAGCTTGATGAAACTTGAGGAACATCTGAAGTCTCAGACAGATTCTCACTCAGAGTTTTCAATACTATAGTCAGATCCTCCTGACTCAGGATCAGCTACAATAAACAAATACACAGCAATTAGACCACGTATTAAACTCTAACACAAATAAAAAGACATTCACTGTCCCAAATGAACACAAAAACACTCACACTCATTGGTTTAAGATGTGCATTGATCTGTATGTCAGGGATGCTATGATACCAGGAGGCGGACAGATTGCGTTTGATTGACAGGTCCATATTAACTGGTTTGAGCAGTTGAATCTCACCCTTAAATTTTCCATCAGTAAATGTGGTCCTGAGAAAAAATGCAATAAACAATAAAATGAGTGAAATGAGGTAAATATAAAAAAAGCTCTACAATGTGTTTCAAAAAGACATAAATCATGACAAATGGTCTTCTTACCTGTACATTTTAAGATCACTCAGCCCCACAGCCATGATATCTACCACAGGTGGGATCTTATTGTGTGTCGGAGAGGAGACGATCCCAAAGTGGTTCTTAACAGTCACTAAACCCAGATCTGCCACAATGACATTGTGTGAAACAGAGGATTGTGGGAGAAAGACAACCGGAGCTTTGATGTCCACATCCAGAGAAATCCGTGTGCTTCTCTCTGCCAGCTCCAGCACCCCTGTAGCTGCCTTCTCTGCTGCCTGAGCTGTCACTTCTGCCAAAGCGTTTTTGGCCTCCTGAAAATTATTAACGAATGCCTGAATGTGAAGGAGAGGAGAAGAGAGAGAGGGTGACCATGAGAGAAATAAAAATGGATGTAAACATAGCCTGCATTAAATCAAATCAAAATACATCTATGTTGTGGCAATGGTAAAAAATACAACAAATATTTACTGAAATATTGGCAGAATTTTTTTATTAATGAGGTTTTAATATGACGTGTGTCCCCCAAGGTTTAGTCTGAGGCCCACTACACTTTCTAATTTATACCTTAAAGGTATCATAGATACATTATTATTATTTAACAAATCTCTGTCTGATAGAAATAGTTGATATAAGTGTGTTCCCTAGCTCTGCTAACATAATGCTCTAGCAATGCAAAACAGGAACATTAGTGATACATTAAAGTAGAAACACTCACCAGTATCGAAGACAAAAACTTGTTGAGGAAAATGACTTGTATGCAGCCCACAGTTAGTGTTACACTAGTGTCCACAATGTGCATGTCCGTGTACGCATCTCCCTCTGTTGCGTCCACATGGTTCACCATGCGAAAATCAAACACCTCTTTGTCTGCAATGGACACAGCCTGCAAAGTATCATGATTACTTCAATAAACCTTTCTCAAAATGATAGAACATTATTTTTGTTTTAAACTTTAAACTAAAAGAGTGATAAGTAGGGATGAACCGATGTATCGGCCACCGATATTAATCAGCCGATATTGGATTAATTTCGGCAATAGCATGAAAAAGGCCGATACCGGTGGTTTATTAGGGCCCTTTGATTTCCGTGAAATGGAAAACACAGATGGAAAGTAGCAAACACGCCAGAAAGTACTGCTTACAGCTTATGAAATTCAAATTGTGCTATGAATAGCGCTAATAATTATTCAGCTGCTGTTTAAATATGCAATATGGTTTCTCTACGTGTGAATGAGTGGTCTGGTTAGTGTAACTTACTGTAGTGGATTTTTTAACATCTGGTGAACGCGAACACATAAACTGAATCAGCGCTGCTATAAAAGAGTTTACCTCAGGCGCATTTTACAGTTTCATTTGAGTGAAGCTGCTGTCAAACTTTGCGGCATGCCGTCAAAATTAAAGTCCGTCGTCAAAATTAAAGTCCAGTTAACCTCATAACAAACCTGCTACTAAAAATGTACAAAACTAGTAATTAAATTTAAGTAGACTTAAAACAGAAAAAAAAAAACATAAGATGTTAGATACTGGTTCATATTAACATAGTTGTACACCACAAAAAAGAAGAAAAATAAAAACTATTTTTAAGAAAAATAAAAATGGAAAAAATGGAATTTGGGAAAAAATCTAACGGAATTTAGGAAAAAAACGGATTTCATAGCTCCCTGGTTTATTAATTGACTGCATGGAGGCAATGAGTTGGATGTCTGAATATCCAATTTTTTTCTCTGAGCAAAATAATTACTGTAAATAGCAACAGCACAGACTTTATTTAAATATATTAAAGAAATTATCCATTTTAAGTCTAATTTGAGTTAATGTTTTTAATAAAATAAATATTGGATAGCAAAAATAACCTTTGAAGATTGTCATGTTGTCTTATTGTATTTTTATCTTAACTTAAATTTACATTTAGGGACATTAACGGTTGTGCCTCTCTGAAAAAGTTAAATGGATCCAATTCATGTTCAGTAAAATAAATTGAATGCAGAAAAACTAGCTAGTATTGTATAGTACTGTATGCAATTGACCCATATCGGTATCGGAATCGGCCAATAGTTGTTTGTTAAAATCGGTATCGGCCCAATCCTATCGGTGCATCCCTAGTGATAAGTACTAGTGGCCACTGTGCCACACCTTTTTGTACAGAGCCTCTTTGTCACAATCCAAAATTACAATGTTCTTCAGGTTAGCCAGAATCTCCACCGCCTTCTTCATCATCTGAACTTCAGAAACCAGTCCTGGTGTAGGAGACAGAACACATCATTTAACATACAACACATACATTAACAAACTGTTTGTCTCTACATCTGGGATTTTCGACAGAAGTATGTATTACCCTCAATGCAGATCTCAGAGATTCTGGCTTTCTCTCCTCTTATGAAGACCTTCAAACAGTTTAGATCTGCTCGGATGTGCAAATTCACCACATCCTCATATTTTGACTTCTTATTGGCTAAATGAAATAATGACATTATTACAAGATGAACAAATCAAATGCACATAAGCATGATCAAACAATAAAAAGTAGGTTACCAGATTTTTTCGTGACTGCAGACTCTTCTATTTTAGCCTCCTCTTCTTCCTCCTCCTCTTCCTCCTTTGGCGGGACAGGCTGCTCCTCTTGCGCCTCTTTCTTGAGAGGTGGCAGGAGGTTATTTAGGAAGTTAATTGAATTGAGAAGCGCCTCGGTGTGCAGGTGTATATCCAGCGAGGAGAAATTCACCTGTTGATACACATCATTTAATGCATTAAGGCTCTAAGAATTCAACTGAAAATGTTCAGATGGGATCAAACCTTAACGTGATATGATGGCTTTAAAGAGATTACCTTGATTAGTTGCTCTGTGTTTTTATAGGCAGTTTTGAAATCGGGAGCATTTTTGTCCGCCTTAAAGAAAACAGAAAATCAGTGTGACATTGCATATCATGCATTCCTGAACCCAAGAGAACGTGTCACTTTGTAACAATGTAAATTTACCTTGACGTATTCCAGCGTGAGCAGATCATCTTCAGTGTTGTCCAACGTTGTGATGAGGTGAACCTTCTTGTCCTCAGAATCTTCGTACAGTTAAAGTAAATAAAAATTAGCTGTGGTCTTATTTGGCATCTTTGCATCTTAAAGGTCCAGTGTGTAATTTTTTGGAGGATCGATTGACAGAAATGCATTATAATATACATGACGATGTCTTCAGAGGTGAATAAAGACAAGTGATAATTGTTGTTTTTATTATCCTAGAATGTGCTATTCCTATTTTTAGTACATACACCCCTTATGGAATTCGCCATGTTGTTTCTACAGTAGCCCTAAAGGGACAAAGTGCTCTAGAGAGTGCGTTTCATAAATATATCATCTTCTTCGACAAAGAAGCAAAAACATGACGACACCTTAGTCCTCGGTCAGCCCCCATAGCGCTTCGAAAGGGACGGGGAGGCACAGAGTGAGCTGGATGCCAGTAAAATTCATACACTGGACCTTTAAGAAAATCCCAGAATGCATTGCAACAAGTGCACAGCAAACTTACCCAAGTACTCTGAACACTCGAGACAGATCTCACGTAGGAAAGTGTTTGATGACATATCAAAGGTGCGGAGTTTCAGTTCCGTCCCTAAACCGTCAATGAACAGATGGAGAACGCTCACTTCCTGTGCCTTGGACAAGCGACACAGCTGAACAGAAAGCTAGAGGTGATAACACAGAGAACAACTGTCACTTGAGTGAAATGAAAGATATGATGTGACCCCTAAACTTTGTGCCGTGGCGGACCTTATTGATCTCAAATAACAAGAGGAACTCGGTCATATTCTTCATGGGATCCTTCAGCACCATAGAGTGTCTCTTTCCAGAGGCCGACCCCTGCAGGGAGTCAGATGAAGCCTCAAAGAACGGCAAATCTTCTACTGGTGAACTGGGGGCGTCGAAGAACAATTCCTCATCTGATAGAAACAAAAAAATATTGGATTTACAATACACAATCACAATTTTCTGTTGTCTGTTGAACAGGACTAACTTTATTTAACCCAATCAGGGTGTTTTTATGAATGCTATATGCGTTGTGTGTGTGTGTCTGACCAGAGCCATATATGATGGATGCACGCAGGTCATCTACCGCTGGTCTTCTGGGGGTGAGCTGAGGCGTGTTCCCTCGCTTTGACACCTAAAGAAAGCAAAACTATCATTGTCACACACACAGATAAGTAACCTATTTAAATGCAAATCATTCTGGTGGAGCTGCATTGAAACCTCATGTGTGGCCAAATGTTTTGTAGAATAATGAATGCACTAAAAAAACGATGAAGTTATGGCCTGTTTACACCAAAGACAATGAATATAAGCATATAAAACTATAACGATAAAGATATTGTTGGGATCAGTGTTTTCTTTTCAGCTAATGAACACTGAAACATTGAAAAAACACAACATAACGTTATATTAAAGGGACAATTCACCCAAAAATGACCCCGCTTACATGGACAACAATAATCCGATATTAACACGATTAAGAATGGACCATGTAAACGGAGCTTTTTGATTAGTTTAATCCGTCTCAACTCATAATCGTAGTAAACACAAATGGAATTAAGATGGACAGAGTACTCCTATTTTAGTCGTATTATCGAAGTGCGGTATAGATATGTACACGACTTAATCGGCGCGTAGGAACTTTCGCAGCACTTGGACAGCCGTTTCATTTTACGGCAAACAACATGGCTTCAAGCAAGAAAGCACATTTTTGGTCCGAACGGGAAACATGCCAACAATTATGGAAAATAAAAAACACCAAAAACTGTATGTGGTACCATGGCAAAAACAAACTGTTTGTTGATACATGAAATTATGGAGGGAACGTCGACCGGCGTCGTTTAGGGACGTAATGACATATGCCAATAATCGAACGATGGAGTGTAACATGTAAAACAGGACCATGAAAGTATATTCTTAAAGCAACTCATGTAAACACCTTGATTGTAATGTTAGTTTACTCAGAATAAGGCAAATCATTCGATGACTGATGTCCATGTCAAGGTGGTCACTGTTTATTCACCCTCGACTGTCCCAAATCTTTATAAATGTCTTTGTTCTGATGAACACAGAGAAAGATATTTGGAAGAATGCTTGTAACCAAACAGTTCTGGGACACCATTGACTACCATAGTAGGAAAAAAGACAATGGTTGTCAAAAGTGCCCCTGAACTGAAAATATTTTCATAATAATATATAATAGAACAAAGTTTACAGAGAATTTTGTTCCTTCTATAGTAGTCAAACGGTGGCCAAGAACGGTTTAGTTACAAGCATTCTTCCAAATATCTTTCTATGTGTCCATCAAAGAAAATCAATTCCTACAGGTACAACTCGAGGGTGAGTCAATGATGACAGACTATAGATTTTTGGGTGAACTGTCCCTTTAAGTTTTATAGTGTAAACCAAGTAGAATTTCAACAATTTAATTATTTTCAGTAATCTCTGCACATCTCACGCTTTTATTAAACGACATCACTGACAGTTAAGCAGAACTAAGTTTGTTGGGCTTCCTTCACAGCCATCTACCCATAAGAAAGAAAAAAAGCAGATACGAGCACTTAAATATATCAGCTCATATACGTTTTATAAAAGAGTAAAATCGTTTCACACATTTCACACAAATGAAACTTTCGCTCAAGTCTCTTGCGTCTTTCTCTTAAAAAAAAGACCCAGAAATCTCACAAATGTCTGAGTGCATATATGTTTCTCCAGGTGGAAAACACACCCTTAAACACACACACATTGTTTGACAAACTGTACCTTGGGTGTAACCTGTGGTGCTTTAGTCTGAGGGGCGGGGCGGCTCTCTGGAAGAGGAATGCTGCTGAGCAATGCCAAGACGCCACGCACTTTATCATCCGAGATACGCAGAGACAGCAGTGGGAGCTCACCGAAAATCTTAAACCTAAACACACATACAAAAACATTAAACAACATAATCTTAACGGATCAGACGAAACTAACACCAAAGTGAGACTTTTACATACTTGGGCATTCTAGAGTCTGTCACCACCATAGCTCGACTGAAGACCACCTTCAGGTCAACAGGCTCCAGGATGTGAAAGGACGACTGCCTCAGCGGACGAGCTCTCTTCCAGTCACCACCTGCATTTGCATTCATGTATTTGACATATGCTGTTATCCAAAGCGACTAAACTCACAGCATACATAAAGGTGTACAGGTATGTTTATAAAGGTACATCTGCAGTTTATGTGCGTCTACGCACCTGCTTTGGTGTAGAGGAACTGTAAGCTGGTCAGCTGGATATCAAAGCTGTCATACGCTCTGGACATGATGTCCTCTAATGTGCTGCTGTTCGCAGACAACTGAGGCAATCCAGCTTTGCTCTGACTCGACATCTACACACAAAACAAACACACAACATGTTTTTATTAACAACTTACAAATGCTCTCCTGTCATCATTATTACTGCCTTAAAGGTCCAGTGTGTACTTTTTTGAGGATAAATGGACAGAAATCCAATATAATAAACATAACTATGTCTTCAGAGGTGTATATACGTTATGTTTTTATTACCTTACAATGAGCTATTTCTATCAACATCGCAACGCCGCAGGTCCCCTTACATGGATGTTGTTTTTACAATAGCCCTAAACGGACAAACTGCTCTACAAGCGAAAACGTGACGACATCTTAGTTCTGTGTCAGCCACCGTAGTGCTTCAAATGGGAGGGGTGGAGTGAGCCGTTGGTTGCAACCTCAACACTACAGCTGTGTCTGAATTCGACCCCTATCTCCTATATAGTGCACTATATCGGGTGTCCGCCATTTTGTAGTGTTGTCCAAATTCTGAGTAAACAACTCATCCCCTTCATTTGTTCACTCCTTTTTACCCACAATGCATTCTGATTTTGAGTGTACATCCGATGTAGACTTGCTCACTCATATTTCTCATGATACAACGCGAATCAACGGTCTTAGAATCAGCTGGAGGAGAGTGACCGTTTATGCCTCGAATGTACATTTATACACAGTTATTTTCAACTTTTTGTGAATAAACAGATTAAATTTATGTTATATATAGCAGTGTTTTATTTTAAATATTTTAAGTAATTTTATTAAAAGTAATAAATGTTATAGTAAATAAACGTCGCAAAAGTTCTCTTTATAAAACTAATAGCCTACTATAAACGTGACAAATAATGTAAAAATGAACTTTACCATTTCACAAAACAGTCCATGAAGCCACACAGGTGTAATACAAGTGTTATGACGAATATAGGATATATTATGTCAGTGTCCGAAATTGTTCACTCATTTTCATTTGCTTCTTCCCCATATAGTGGACTATTTAGCATTCGCTATATAGGGAATGTGCATGAGTGAACAAGTGAGCGAATTCAGTCGCAGCTCATATGTCACTAAATTTCATACACTTAAACATAACAAGAGCTAAAGCGTGAGATGTTTTGTTACCTGAAAATGACCCAAGTCCAGAATAGCAAGGTTGTGTTTGGGGTCATAAAAGCCATTCTCCGGTACAATGACATATGAAGCCATGAGGTCGATGTTCAGATCGAGAACCTTCTGAGTTTCGATGATGTACATAAGTCCTGCAAACGGTAAACAGCACGGTTTCTGTGAGAACTCGCAGGAAAGACAGTATTACAATCTGCATAAAGTCTTTTATATAGTTTATTGTGAATAACAAAACTGTGTTAAGAAAATCTGGTAGTGTTTTTAGACCTGGAGGTTTCTGCCCATTCAAAAGAAACTAACTTACAACTTATACAGGCAAACTCTGCAAACGAAACCGATAAGACAGCTGTGTGAAAATATATCTAAAAAGATTTGTTTAATGCCATGAACAGAACTTTGTAAGATTCAATGACAAGTTCTTCCTCAGATGTGCTCAAACCGGTATTCAAACATCTTGACATTCAACATGAAAAACATAAAACCAGAAAGTCAAACTCCACCCTGTGAATTGACTTATTTATTAGGGCTCCAAACGGTTAAGCGCAATTAATCACATCCAGAATAAAGGTCTGTGTTTACATAATACGCGTCTCTGTACTGTTATTTGCCATTTAAAAAAATGCTTTTATTTATATTTATCCATCATTTAAATTATATATAGACGTATATTCATTATTTTATTTCATCATTTTCTTAAAAAATATGTTTCATATACGCATGAATGTGTATGTGCTTTAAATACAAAATTAACATGCATAGATCACAGACATATATTATGTAAACACAAACTTTTATTTTGGATGTGATAAATCGTTTGACAGACCTATCACTTATACTACATATCAGTCAATAGATGTGTTCGGTTAGGTTGAGACTACTTAAACCTCAATCCCTACAGTCACAATGTCACAATATACAAACACACACCTGTGGAGGTCCTGTCTCTGAACTGCTCGAGCTTCATGAGCGTGGCATTGGTCAGTTCATCCAGCTGCAGGTCTTTTGGAGGCATGAAGAAAGCTGACATACTGTTCACTGTCATCTGCAAAGAGAACACACAGTCAACACACACTTTACTTTCCTTTAATAAGTAGATGTGGGAACGCTCAGTTCTGCTTGCGAAGATCTACCTTCCTGCAGTATATCTCCATTACGACACAAAGTTATACAGTTTATAAAAAAAACTTACAGCATCGTAGATTATCTCAAGTGGCTGAGACTCTATGCGTATTTTCTGGTCTGCAAGTCCGTCTAGCGGGTTGGTCTCAAACATGAGATTCAGAAGAGCCTTATTATTCTCCCCGACCCCACGGCGCGGTGACAATAGAATGGGGGGCTTCTTGCCTCGAGGAAGACCGGACACTTCAAACGATGACAGCTGGGCAGAGATCCTGACATGCATAATTTCATACAGTAAATGAACATGTATTCAGCTGATTTGTAAAGGAAAGTATGTCCACGTCACTCTTTTACATACAATGAAAACCTACAATACAGTTGTTCATAAAGATGTTCAGTATTGTGTCCTAAGAACTTCTTTAATGGTGTAAATTTATGGGTTTTTAAAGTCAAACCAAACCCCAAAAAATTTGATCCTCCTAAATATAGCACACAGCACCTTTAAAGGGGTCATATGACGCAGCTAAAACGAATATTATCGTTTGTTTAAGATGTAATGTAATATGTATACACAATTTAAGGTTAAAAAACGCTGTATTTTCCACATACATGCATGTTTGTATCTCCTCTTTGCTCCGCCTCTCTGAAACATGCAGATTTTTTACAAAGCTCATCGCTCTGAAAAGCGAGGTTGTGCTATGATTGGCCAGTTAACCAGTGCGTAGTGATTGGTCAAATACTGCAAGCGTGTGACGGAAATGTAACGCCTCTTACCATATTTGGGATATCAGGTTCCGAAGCAATTGTACTGAAAGGTACGCCCACCTTACTTGCGTATACATTTGGGTGGTCATAGTCAAGTCATAACACGATCTGACGTGGATTTGTGGGGGTGTGGTTACACGAGGCGTTTTAGGCCGGTCTGGGTGAGCATTAGATAGAATGCATCTTTTGTTCCGACACTTTAATTTTTGCAATTTTACGTCTCTAATACATGCATGGGCAACTTATATCACACGTATTCGTGCCATATGACCCCTTTAAAGCCTGTCGGATGAGAATATTGATGACTAACATTTCTGGGTAAACTATACACTGTGGCAGCATTTACAGACAGTTAACAGTTTATAATGGCAATAACCCAGAAGGACAGATGTTACACTTTAACAGATGGTTAACAAAGAGAGGGTTGGTAGAGAAGAGAACACGTTACTTTAATGCTTGAGCGGCAGGTCTCTGCGTCAACATGGCTATAAGATCAATGACGGAGAGTTTGATAATCTCCGGCTTCTCACGGCTCTCTTTGATAGACAGCGACAGGTTGAGCAGCTGAAACTTTATCTTCATGTTCTCAAACTGCAAACAAATAACAGTCAACTTCAGTTAAAACCGGAAGAGAGAGATAAAACATTTATGGACTGCAAAACCCAGTTTGTCTACTTTTAGATTTACATAAATCTATAAGAGCTATTAACTCCTGCCAGATGTATTTGTATGCGTTATGATTGACAGTCACTGACATTTTTGGGCAGGTTGGGATTGATGGCTGTCTCGCTGTATCCTATGGCAGCGTATAGTTTGGCTTTTTCCGATGGCGACATCAGCTCATCAAAACCTGAAAAATAATAAAGTTGAGGGAGGGTTCCTATTACAAATATCTTTATGCTGTACCATAGTTCACTTTCACTGTTCCAAAGCTCAGTTGTAATGCAAAATTGATCGCCGGCCAATTAAAGGAATACTTCACCCAAAAAATGAAAATTCTGTCATTACTCGTCTTCATGTTGTTCCAAATCTGTTTTTATTTCTTTGTTCTGATAAACACAGAGAAAGATATTTGGAAGAATGCTGATAACCAGACAGATGTTGCCCCCCATTGACTCCCATAGTAGGAATAATTACTTTTTTGGTTTTGTTGAACACAACAGAAGACATTTTGAAGAATGTAGGACAGCAAACAGTTCTGAGGCACTTTTGACTACCATTGGATTTTTTCCTACTATGGTAGCCAATGGGGGGGGCAAAATCTGTCCGTATCTGTGTTCATCAGAACAAATAAATGTATACAGATTTGCAACAACATGAAGACGAGTAATGACAGAATTTTCATTTTTGGGTGAAGTTTCCTTTTAAACAATCGATTTTGTGATGTACTGTAACTTGTGATGCACACCCCTGCTTATTAATACCAGAAAACAAGACAGAACTAAACAGCTCAAATATTCAATAAACAAAAACGAAGGGCAAGAGGGCACAAAAACTTTCACAGAAATCTCCCGAGAGACTAGTTGTGACTGAGCTGAAAGGGAACTGAGTTCAGACAAACCTCCTGTTTTGACGTCTTTGCTTGGTGCGCCGCCGTCTCCAGACCAGCTCCACATCCAGCCAAACCAGCCCTCAGACTGCTCTTCTTCCACCTTCACTCCAGGACGATATATTCGCAGTCCCGCCTTTGAAGCCTACAGCACCAAATACACAACATAGTGGAGCACATTAATGAAAAATCGTTCACTTTGTGGTACAAGCGCCAAATTTGGTACACAAGTGCTTTTGGACCTACTATCTCATAAAAGTACGTTGCCCACTTGAACAAACAAAGTGGCCACCATTTTTCAAGATGGCCGCCATTCGAAGTGGTTTGAAACAGCGTTTGAACTATATTTTGATTGAATAGTCCTATTCTGATGGTTTATACATTGAAATATGTGTTTTTGCACATGAGAAATACAACTCTGCATTTAGAAAATCAAAATTATTGAATATTATGATGATACAATGCGAATTAAATGAAAAAAAACACTCACAAACAAAGACATTAGTTTCACTTAAAGCTTTTGGACCTGTAAGCTACTTGTAGGGGAGGCCACGTAGAGGCTGTCTTTGTCTCCCCCATTTTTTTTTTTTTTTTTTGTATTTTTTTTTTTTTTTTTAGATAACGGTATAAAAACACAGAAAAGGTGTCAAAGCATAGGCTGCATGTTTTACGATCCAGAACTTGAATCAACATAACTTAAAAAATAATAATACAAATATCCAACTCAAACATTCAACTTAAACTTGGTTGTTCTATTTTCTTAGCCCTCACATGCACAGGCACACAACTGTGTGCACTTCAGGCCAAAGCGATAGCATTTGCATCGTCCTTGGCATTCAGTCTTGCAGCCACATTTTGTCAACTGCTCACAAGTCTGAGCAATGGGTGGAAGGGTTGTCCAGAGAACTTGCCAGATCTGACCATCTTTTTGCCAGCCCCAGTTGGCAGGACTTTCAGTTTGCATTTTGCACACTGTTGCTTGGCCCCATATGCAGGCAGCTTGGAAAGCAGACCGTTTCACATGCTGAACGAGGGATGCGCTTGTTGGTGGAATGGCATCATAAGACCTTTGCTTCCGAGCAAACAAGTCCAGTCTTGCCTCATCAACCTTGCATGTAGTACTTTGCTTGTCATACATGGTGATGACAAACTTCTCAAGGATGTTGAGGTCTGCATCTTCTATGATAGGTGGGTATTGGCTGAGCTTTTTGAAGACAGGACTAACTTCAGGGCAAACCTCCCATGCTTGCCATGCACTTTTCTTGCTTTTACCACGGAAAGCTGACACAACATCGCAGCCAGTGAAGGCATGGAAGAACAGCATGCCACTGGATTTCTCTGGGCCAAGATTCACCACCATATCATGAATTGGCAACCACCTAATGGACTGACCCTGGCCAAATTCTATCCAGATCTTTTCCAAGCCTGCATCCTGAAGAGTCGCAAAAACATTGACTGCAACCACAAGAATATCTGTGTCGCATGCCTTTATCAACACAGACTTTATCTGTTGCTTGGCTGCATGAAGAGCATGTGTGAAGATTCTGGAGTCAGCTTCTTCGTGGTTGCAAGGACTTAAACCTTCAAGGCTGATGGGTTTGTTTGTAAGAGCCTGCTCTCCTTTGGTCACAACTACGACATTGTCAGGACACAAGGTCACTATCTTCTCTGCTAGGAACCCAAAGAGTTCAGTCTTGTTTTCATTGTCTCGCAAGAAGCTTTTCCAGTTGGGCGGTAGTTTGGTTTTGTCGGTCACATCCATTTTTTTACATTTTTTATTTATACATTTTGTAGTTTGGTCGCTGGCACATCCTGTCAATTCAGGTGCGGCTATCTAACTACAATACTACAACTAACTAAACTTCTAGTTGAGTCTATACAGGGGCTTATTAGATAGCATTTGGGACACTAAAGTATACTACAACTACAGTGAGTACACCACTACAACAGTTAGTAAACTACAACTACAGTTAGTACACTACAAGCTGACACTGAACCCCATGCTGAGTCTCACAGCAGTGATGTCACCAGTGTGCCCTGGTTGTGCTTTGACATCACTCTTATAAAAAATTACTAACCAATAATGTTGACCACAGAATTTTAATGAATTATCATTTATATTGCTAAATTAGTACTTTTATTTCAGTAAAGAACGCTTGTGTTGCTGTATGTGTGTGTGTGTGCGTGTGTGTGTGTGTGTGGTGAGTGACAGTCAAAAGTTTGGACACATTTTCACAAATGATTCACACAAAAAACACATCCCTCAGAATTCTGCAGATTTTCACTTAAGATCATTGCAGAAAACTGAAGAAAAAACGCGAAAACGCTACTTTTTAGTCATTTAATAGCCATTATCTTGAAAATTGGTGGCCATATTGGAATTCAATTGACACCATCGAGTTATTCCAGTCATAATACATTCATTTTGATGCTTGGATCATTAACATTCTTCTGTTAATTCAAGTTCTACCTCGAAAACCTTTTTTTGGCGTTTGACGAGGCGGCCATCTTGAAAACTGGCGGCCCTCTTGGATTTTCAGCTGGGCAACGTACTTTTATTAGAAGGTATGTCCTGGACATCATTTGTACCAAATTTGGTGCTTGTACCATGAAGTGAACGATTCGGCTCAAAAATGGACTTAAGCAGCCCCACTAACAGACGTTTTTAACCCTACAAATATAAAAAACACACAAAACTAAAGCCTTTGGGATTGTATATATTGATGTTTTGTTTACATTCATGCATTTAGAAAATGCCTCTAAATAAATTGGTGTGCCGTACTAGTTACATGTACATTTTCCAGTGATGTAAACTATGGGCCAAACCGCATAAAGGAAAAGAGACAATAAATCAAACTGATCAACATTGAAAAATATAGTACAGTGTTGATGTGTGACGTCACTTCACCTCCATCTCAGCCTGCTGTCTTGCCATCGTGATGTTGAATATATCCAGAGTTCTTTCAGTTTCCTGATAGATCAAATAGAAAGCAGTGGCAGTAGTGAGGTTAAGTTTAAAACATGGCTTTCGCAAGCAATTTATAAGTAATAAGGTTAGTGACATCTGCAGAACAAAGAAATTGATACAGATTTGGAACAACTTGAGGGTGAGTAAATGATGACAGAAGTTTCGTTTTTGGGTGAACTGTCCCCTGAACAACAAAGTCAATGAAGTAAATTCAAAAGCAGGATGGGTCTGAATCAGTCTTGTGAACTGGACCAACTGGTTCGCTGAAAAGTTCAGACATAATTAGTTCTCATATGAACTTACACTTAAGGTTTTATAGTTTATGGTGGGTTTTACTATTTTAAAGTCCCACTTTTAATTGACTTTCATTACATTAAAAACTGTCCGTGGATAAAAGACGAGTAAACAGTGACGGAATTTTCATTGTCGAATGATTTATACCAAAAACATCTCACTGAGCGTGCTTAGTGCAAACTGACCTCCAGCTTTTTCAGAAGAGCATCTGCAGGTTTCTTGCTGGTGATCTTGTTCTTATAGAGCTCTCTGTACTTTTTCACGAGTTGCCGATGGCGAAGGATGTTTTGCCATGACCACATGTGAAGGCTGGGCTTGATGTTCACCTCCAAAACCCCTGTGATCACATAACGCCACCTATGATGAGCACAAAAACGAAATACAGCAATTCATGAATAAATACCTATAAAGCGGTGTTTCTCAACCAGGGGTTGGGGGTCTTCTAGGGGGTCTCCACAAACTTTGAAAAGGGGCCGCAAAATAAGACGAAAGAAGCTTAAGACAAAAAATAAGTAAATATACAGCAGTGTTTCTCAATTAGGGGGCGGGGGTCCTCTAGGGAGTCTCCACAAACTTTGAAAGGGGCCTCAAAATAAGACAAAAGATAAAAAAATAAGCTTCAAAATCAAACTAATCAAGTGTGTGGTTCTTTTTATAATGAAGTTACGCTCTAGAATATTTTATTTTATGAGTGAAATTGTGAGTGAGGGGTCTTCAAATATTGTTGTGGATAATGGGGGGCCTTGACGTGAAAAAGGATCCACTGTTACAAAGGAAATGAACTGAAACCACAAACTACAAATGTTCTTACCATTGATAAGCATTAGTGTGAACAGGCACATTTGGCCGATACTTCCTGTATGGAAGGTTCCGGGTCATCATATCCACCGATCCCAATAGCTCCAGAATGCTGACATACTAGAAATACAGACCAGTTTAGATTCAACCTAGTTTCGATTTATCCCATAAGTTACTCATTCCATTCGATATTGTAATAAAATGTTATTTTCCTTGAAATATCGATAACATAGCAAAAATAATGCTATCGAGCATTTATTCAGGAACTAAATCAGTGACATTTCTATATCTATTGTCTTTTTGCTAAACACACCTGTGGCCGGCTGAGCTCGACTGCCACCTCTGGCAGGTTGACCTCTAGATCCACTTTCGGTGAGGAGAAATCCACATCCGAGCGAGGATTCATCCGTAGCTTGGCATGTGCAGATATTGGACGAAAGACTGACGAAGTGAAATGAAAACAAGTGTGGTTTGTATTTAACAGAAACTCTTAAAAACCATACTGAGTTTGTAAACGGAAGAGCCGCTCACTGAAATGATAATCCTGAGGGATGGTGTTCTTGACGGCAACGCTGTGCTTTAGTCGTCGCTATGAAAGACAAACAATCCGACCGTGAAAACAGACAAGATTCTTCTCTGTCGCTGAAACTTTAAGGATTTCTTGACTTAAAGACTCACCAGAGCTTCATCAGGATTGTGGTTGGAATAGAGCTCTGAATTCACGTTCCAATAAGCAAACAGATTGTCCAAGCGCACGAGCTGAATGAAGCAACACCAATATCAGTACATGACTTTACCGTGACGCACAATGGATGCTGAAGTTCTTACCTTAAAAAACAGCTTGGCTTTCTCATCCAGCAGACAGGGCTTCCAATTCTGATCAGCTGTCTGAAGATATAAAACACATGCTTGGTTATAAACTTCTGGCATGTACAAAGCACTACACATAAAAACAGGCATTAACTTTCACAGTCACACATAGGGATGAATCACAAAAACAGGTTTATGTCCAGGACGGTTTGCCCCACAATGAAAAATGCATTTATTTAAACTAAAGTTGAATTCAAATTTTTACAAAGCTTTTTTACAATGTTGCAGAAAAAAACAAAACAACAAAATATATCTACATCTGTACATATATATTTGCGGAGCAATGGCACAGAGTTTTTTTTAAGGTAACGGGCAATGAGGATGTTACTGCGGGTAAAACAAGACCATAAAGTTGCGAAAGTGAAACTATCCTCATGCTCAGCTGGCAAACAATAACTGCAAGTAATAACATTTCCTGTTTCCTAAAATGCAATTTAAAGTATGCATAAAACTGACAAAGCTATCAAAATAACCCTGATGAAAAAAAAACCTTGCCCAAAACACAGTAGAAAATTCTATTGATTTAATGGTCAACCCTATAATGGGAATTTTTTATTGGTTTTAATTCAAACTATAATGGTGCCTACAGGTATGTGATGGATTCAATTGGTGGGATGATAAAAATACCCCAAATGGTCCACAGCAAGGTGTATTTTCAGCTCTATTTTCTTTTTACATTTTTCATTTCAAAAAGTAGTGCAATATATCGCAATATGCAAAATATACCACACCGCCACTTATCTACCGTGATATGTATCGTATCGCAAGGCCCTTGCCAATACAAAGCCCTAATAAAATATAACAAAAAGTAAGGTATGGTATGGGATAGAATAATGACATTATTGCAAATTTGAACTGCTACGTTATATTCATGTCGACTAGGTACATTTCATCACAAAATTCTCATTACCATAATGTGTCAACCCTATTACTGCAACATGTTCAATTGATCACAAACTGCATTTGAATGCTCTTTATATTGTATCAAAGTACGTGTCATTCATTCTTTTTAGTTTTTAGCCCACTGACAGCCTTAAAAAAACACACTTGTTTTTCAAATACAGTGGATCATTAAATTACCTGGAGACTGAGGTTCTGCAGGGAAACTCCAAACGACAACGGAGAATTAGGATTGGTGACCTGAATACACAATTGCAAACAACACTGACAACTGCAAGCAAGAGTGACGACACTTTCGAACCGTCATTAATATTATTTTTATTATTAAGAAACATATTAATAGACAGACACATAAATTGACGTCATCACCGGCACAAAACTCCAAACTGAAGAGTCTGCACAAAATAAAACGAATCTACTCACATCATCCTCGTAACGGACGTGTATGTTGGAGATTTTCACTTGCAGGTTTTTGATCACCTGTGTGACCAGTTTTTCAGCAAATGTATCCTGCTTCTCTGCCTTTGGATTCTCTGAACACAGACAGACGAGAAAACTGAACGAATGACATCATTGATCTTCACATGAAACCGGAATTCTTCTCGCACCTTTCTCTGCCGCTTTCTGTTTGGTCTCCTCGATGCGCTGCAGCTCCCTCTGCCGCGCCTCCTGCAGCTGCCGCTCCTCTTTCTCCGCATCATACTTTATACCTGCATTGAAAGACATGCGATATATATATATATTATACAAACTGTATGTCTTTACGCAAACATGTAGCGTTTTAGTTCATATCTGTTATCTTTCTAACACGGCATGTAGACGTGAGGGTCATTTGAATGAACGACTTGAATGACATGCATGACACACAAATGCGTTTCTGAAGCAATGACAAAATCGTTTACGCGGCAACCATCTCCAGCACAAAACATAATCCTCGAATGTTCGGACACGGCTAGTCTGTATTAGCTCTTACTAGCAGTAGGTACGATGAGCAGGTAGACTTCATCCAGCGTAGCCTCCACGGACTGAGTGTAGAGATTCTTCCAAGGGATTTTCAATTCCAAACGGCCTGACAAACAAAAGAAATGTCCAAAAATCACCAAAAAAGCTTCAACCAAAACAGGGATAGTCAAGCTACAAATCACCAAAGCCTTGGACTTAGAAAGAAGTCCCAGTAAAAACTTGATTAATCTTTCCTAAAATATTAGGCAGCAATACATTTTGTAGTTTAAATGAATTATGTATATATATTCATTTATGCTGCATGTGTGATGTTTTAAAAACAACATTTTTGCTGTCATCGTACTAAAAGAAGGATATGATCAAAGCCCAATTGATGTTGGATGTATAAGCATTTATTTTAATGTATTTGTACAGCAATTTACACAATACATCTTATTCCATAGCAGCTATACAAACATCACTGCCCCCGTGATCACTTAAAAGAGATGAGATAGAAAACCCAAATGTAAATGTTTTGAAAATATGCATGTTGCAAAAAGACAACTTAGTCAGAAAAATAACCGGTCGTAATAGTTGGTAAACTCATGGTAGCTGGTTAGACTTTTGGGGACGTTTTTGCAGCCCTCTATTAACTCACCTATGTGTCCTGCCCGGACTTTAAAAGGAATGTCAAGTTGACTCTAAATTTAAAAACAAAAAAAGTCACTGGTTACAGTAAGTTTTCAAACAGTTTAACCACACAATAGAATAATTAATATCAGACTCCCATAATAGATATTCTTTACAACAAAATCATTCAAGACATACCAGGGCATTTTCTTTTATTTCAAGGTTTCTCAATATGGCATCACCTGCAAAAATAAACAAGATAACACGTATTGCAAAATATTACATTATGATACTTTCTGCACATGCCATGTCTTAAAAAGCATATATTTAACTTGGTATCGAAAGAGAGTTTGTATTGAGTCAAGAAGACTCAGCTATCAAATATAACAAAACATTTTGACTTGATGTGAAATATTTGCTAGCTGCCCTTACAAACAAGCATGTAACATTCACATAAGTCACCCGTCACCAGCAGGATCATCTGTCTTTTATACATATTACATAAAAGTCTACAGGTGCTGTACAGACAGAGTAAGGGTCAAACCAACAGAATGAAAGTAAAAGTGTGAAGCAAAATATAATGTAAAGCCAAGAGTGAGGGGATTCCCTCATAACTAAGCCACACTTCTCCAGAACCCATTCACAGTCCATTGTGTATAATAATCGTTAGTTTATGTTATGAGCGTGTTCATTTATCAGTGTTTGCACAACTACAGCAATAGCAATAAAATACTTCATACTTTCACATTCCAATAAGCAAACACCAAGCGCACGAGCTGAATGAAGGAACACCAATATCAGTTACGTTACATGACTTTACCGTGACGTACAGTGGATGCTGAAATAAAAACCTCAAGTCCTTTCCAATGAGCTTCCATTTGTTTACATTAGCTATCTAGATTAGAAAACATTGATATATATTTAAAAAAAAACGAATCTTGAATATCAATAAATTCTTCAAAATAATAACAATCGCTCAAGTGTCAGCTGATGCGTCCCGTAACGTTTTTGAGACGTTAAAGTGTTTCCAAAGCTTTTAGATGTCAAGAATCCACACATGCACAATGCTTTTTTTTTTAAACACGACTTTTGTTATATATATGACTCATATTATTCATGTAAATAATGTAAAGACACTGACACAGTTGAAGTGTGCTTCACTCAGGGTTCAATGTAGGTAACTCACAGGCTCAGTTTTGCCCTGCATGCTAAAAGCACATATCTCCACTCTTACATTCATCAACCCTAAATAAATAACATCACGTCACATAGTGTACACAACTAACGATGGAAACGAAACCCTGTTGTGTCATGTAGGCTAGTAGTGATTGAACTACGGTTGTCCATGATGACGGTAAACGCATGCTCAGACCTGCACTCACTCAATGTCAAGCCATGACTCTCACGTTACCGCGTAGGGTCGAGATCTTCGTTAATCGTGCATTTCAGGATCAGTAAACTTCCCCTGAACTTAATCTAAACACGGGTTTAGCCCCGGCTCTCTGCTTTAAAAAAGTAAACACTTGGTTTTGACACCTGCCACATTTACCTCCCCATATGCCAAGGCTGAGCTGCGAGCAGTCAAGGTTCACCACATAATCCCCCAGAAACCTGTTCAAGACATCGACCACCACCGACTCGAACACCATCTTTATGCCCTGATCATACAGACATCAGCATGCTTTCCTGCGTCTGCGACTCGTGCAGCACCCGAGAATGTAGTTGTGCTTTCTGACCGTCCCGTTTCCTGAAATAAACATCACTGGAGATACTGGGGGTGCTAACGCTTCATTGCGTCTCCTGTGCGACACTGCCCTCTGGTGTTGAACACCCTCATCCCCTCCCGCACGAGCTGCATGACGTGTAAACGTACACACGTGCCCACGCTGGGCAGTTTTTCATGACAGGGCATACTGGAGTAATGGTGCTGAAAAATCATCTTTGTCATCAAGGAAATAAATAACAGTAAGCTATTTAAATAAATATTTTTTACTTTTATTTTGTAATAATATTTTGCAATATTTCTATTTTGCCTCGTTCGTCTGTTCCAAAAGATTGAATAATGCATGTGTTTGTATTTGGACAGCTCAAATTTCAATGAATAAATCTTATAGTTTCAACAATTCTTAATTAAATTAAAACTAATTCATAAAACTAAAGATAAGCTACGGGACAAGTAACAGACAAGATAAGACACACCACACACTATTTGAACATCCCCCTTGAATTTGTATTTCGACCACGGGAAAACACTAACTTTACTAAATTAATGTAGCTTTGTAACAATGCTAAATTGTGAGCGCTATAAATAAACTTGGAGAAATGAAAACAAAACATGGTTATCGATTTTGTGTTATTGAACACTTATAATAATGTAATAAATCATTTGCACCCGTAAATAGTTTTGCCTTCAGAGCATCAATGGTAGAAAATCTTTCTCAGCAACACTGATATATTGAGTGTAATAAATATACAT
Organism: Triplophysa siluroides; assembly: GCA_006030095.1. Taxonomy (NCBI): domain Eukaryota; kingdom Metazoa; phylum Chordata; class Actinopteri; order Cypriniformes; family Nemacheilidae; genus Triplophysa; species Triplophysa siluroides. The sequence continues at coordinate 1,538,565 of VCII01000010.1, read as the reverse complement.
CACTTATAATAATATTAATAAGAAGAAGAAGAAGAAGAAGAAGAAAGCGTTTAGGTTAATTTCTGGTTATAAACAATACGTAAGCTGAAGGACCCGAAGTGAATGTGCGCATTACTTTTTCCAGTCCGGACAAAACTAACTTTATATCCATTAAAGATTTTTTTATTTAAATGTTATGCTTCATTTAGTGAAACGATGTATATATAACACTTGTTTATATAAGACTGTGGTCGTTGCAGTCACAGCATCGGATCTTGGTAAGATACATTATGACGCAATCATTTTTACGTTGCCTAGCGCCGCGTCAGTAGTGTGTTGTTGTCAGAGTAATCAGAGTTTGTTTGTTATAGATCATTGCCGGTTTTGCGTTTCATGCTATTGCTATTTTACTGTTTTTTTGGCGATTTTTTTCTGCTGGTTTTCTGTTCATGCGTGAAGGAAGTATAGTGACCGAGAGGTATACTTTAAAGAGCTGAATGAATAAGAACACAATATCAGTTATACATGACTTTACCGTGACGTACAGTGGATGCTGAAATAAAAACCTCAAGTCCTTTCCAATGAGCTTCCATTTGTTTACATTAGCTATCTAGATTAGAAAACATTGATATATATTTTAAAAAAAAACGAATCTTGAATATCAATAAATTCTTCAAAAATAATAACAATCGCTCAAGTGTCAGCTGATGCGTCCCGTAACGTTTTTGAGACGTTAAAGTGTTTCCAAAGCTTTTAGATGTCAAGAATCCACACATGCACAATGCGTTTTTTTTTTAAACACGACTTTTGCTATATGACTCATATTATTCATGTAAATAATGTAAAGACACTGACACAGTTGAAGTGTGCTTCACTCAGGGTTCAATGTAGGTAACTCACAGGCTCAGTTTTGCCCTGCATGCTAAAAGCACATATCTCCACTCTTACATTCATCAACCCTAAATAAATAACATCACGTCACATAGTGTACACAACTAACGATGGAAACGAAACCCTGTTGTGTCATGTAGGCTAGTAGTGATTGAACTACGGTTGTCCATGATGACGGTAAACGCATGCTCAGACCTGCACTCACTCAATGTCAAGCCATGACTCTCACGTTACCGCGTAGGGTCGAGATCTTCGTTAATCGTGCATTTCAGGATCAGTAAACTTCCCCTGAACTTAATCTAAACACGGGTTTAGCCCCGGCTCTCTGCTTTAAAAAAGTAAACACTTGGTTTTGACACCTGCCACATTTACCTCCCCATATGCCAAGGCTGAGCTGCGAGCAGTCAAGGTTCACCACATAATCCCCCAGAAACCTGTTCAAGACATCGACCACCACCGACTCGAACACCATCTTTATGCCCTGATCATACAGACATCAGCATGCTTTCCTGCGTCTGCGACTCGTGCAGCACCCGAGAATGTAGTTGTGCTTTCTGACCGTCCCGTTTCCTGAAATAAACATCACTGGAGATACTGGGAGGTGCTAACGCTTCATTGCGTCTCCTGTGCGACACTGCCCTCTGGTGTTGAACACCCTCATCCCCTCCCGCACGAGCTGCATGACGTGTAAACGTACACACGTGCCCACGCTGGGCAGTTTTTCATGACAGGGCATACTGGAGTAATGGTGCTGAAAAATCATCTTTGTCATCAAGGAAATAAATAACAGTAAGCTATTTAAATAAATATTTTTTACTTTTATTTTGTAATAATGTTTTGCAATATTTCTATTTTGCCTCGTTCGTCTGTTCCAAAAGATTGAATAAATGCATGTGTTGTATTTGGACAGCTCAAATTTCAATGAATAAATCTTATAGTTTCAACAATTCTTAATTAAATTAAAACTAATTCATAAAACTAAAATACGGGACGTAACAGACACACCACACACTATTTGAACATCCCCCTTGAATTTGTATTTCGACCACGGGAAAACACTAACTTTACTAAATTAATGTAGCTTTGTAACAATGCTAAATTGTGAGCGCTATAAATAAACTTGGAGAAATGAAAACAAAACATGGTTATCGATTTTGTGTTATTGAACACTTATAATAATGTAATAAATCATTTGCACCCGTAAATAGTTTTGCCTTCAGAGCATCAATGGTAGAAAATCTTTCTCAGCAGCACTGATATATTGAGTGTAATAAATATACATCACTTATAATAATAAGAAGAAGAAGAAGAAGAAGAAGAAAGCGTTTAGGTTAATTTCTGGTTATAAACAATACGTAAGCTGAAGGACCCGAAGTGAATGTGCGCATTACTTTTTCCAGTCCGGACAAAACTAACTTTATATCCATTAAAGATTTTTTTATTTAAATGTTATGCTTCATTTAGTGAAACGATGTATATATAACACTTGTTTATATAAGACTGTGGTCGTTGCAGTCACAGCATCGGATCTTGGTAAGATACATTATGACGCAATCTGGAATTTTTACGTTGCCTAGCGCCGCGTCAGTAGTGTGTTTGTTGTCAGAGTAAATCAGAGTTTGTTTGTTATAGATCATTGCCGGTTTTGCGTTTCATGCTATTGCTATTTTACTGTTTTTTGGCGATTTTTTCTGCTGGTTTTCTGTTCATGCGTGAAGGAAGTGAGACCGAATAGTGACCGAGAGGTATACTTTATTCGTTGACTCCTCCGGATCGTCCGACATCATTTCGGATCGCTTTAACGATTTGAACAGCACCGCAGTAACGTTACATATTTAGCGACTTGGTTGGATTCGACCGTCTCAGCATGAATTCTTCAGTCAGTTTTCAATCTGGCGAAGATTTTGATCCCTTCGAGGGATATGAGCCTATAAAATCATGGGCTGACTACATGGACAAAGCCGAAGCTGAGGGGTACATTGACCCCCGGCCATTAAAGATACCACACTGGGCTGTACTGGATTTCCCCGGTTTGTCCGAAGATCTAATGAACTCACCTGGAGTCCTAGTGACAGGACAAGACACTCGTGAGTTATCGATTTTGTACTTACTGAATATGTTTGACAAACACTAACGTTATCAGTGCTCGATCCTGCCCGTATAAAGCCAAACATTTTCGCAGAATGTTGTTTACATACTGATGTGCCCTATGATATTGAGAGATGCGATCTAAACGGAGTAGATTGAAACTTGATTTTCATCCTGCAGGGGTGTCCAGAACATGGCATGGAGTGTCTGAGGAAAAGAAAAGCAAACGTCAGAGGAATAGAAAGCGTAAGTTATTACATACATTTTTGATCTGCCCTATACTATCAATGCACTTTTATTCTGTTGCTTTTGAAAATCAGTCATTGAATGAGCAGTTTTGTCATTGATCTGCTCTTATTTTTGGTTTCAATAGCTTTTGCACAAAATAGGACATGGGGTAGACAAGAAATGCCCTCATATCCCCCCACCAGAAGTGCTGCAGCTTCTGCACCTCAGTAAGTTGAACAAATTCTCTCGATTTAGAAGTGCTCAAATATTTGTAGAAAATGTATTTAAAAAACTGTTTCTTGAATTTTAGGTGCAAGCATCCTGACTCGCAGTCATCTTTCAAAGCAGCTGGTCCACCTCAGTGAGTTAAACCAACTGTCTCAACTTTTAAGTGCTTGAATGTTTGCAGAAACACCACTTTTTCTCGTATTTTTAGGCGTAATCCTCCTGCCTCAAAGCCTCCTCCAGATGTATCAACATTTGAATTTAAGTTGCCTCCAACCTTTGGTAAGTTGTGTTATATTTTGTTCTCTCTGACCAACTGTGTTTTTAAAAATACAAAATTGTGTTCTTTTATATCAATCATTGGATAAATGGTTTCGTAATTTATCTGCTCTGATTTGTTCTCAACAGTGTTTGCACAAAATAAGACAGGGGATGGACAAGAAATGCCCACAATACCCCCCACCACAAGTGCTCCAGCTCCTGCACCTCAGTAAGTTGAAAAAATTCTCTCAATTTATAAGTGCTCGAATGTTCGCAGAAACTACACTCAAAGTATATTTTTCTTTTAATTTTTAGGAATCAGACCCCTACTGTGTTTCAAAGGGATTACTGGACCTTTCCAGAACGCCCGATGTCTGCTGTGTTTGGTGAATTGAGCAACATTTTGTTTCAGTGCCCTTTTATTTTTCAAAACTGTTAAAGTTAAAAATACTACATTTTAGTGTCATTTTCTTACCAGTCATTGGATGAACATGTGTGTCATCTATCTGCTATGATTTGTTCTCGGCAGGTTCTGCAAAGAGGCAAGCAGAGCCTGACACCAGTTGTGATGAGTTGTGCAGGCTGCTGGAAGGACTGCAGCTGAACACAGAGGCCCCTACCACATCTACACCAGCTCCTGCAGCTCAGTGAGTAAAACAACATTTCTTGACTTATAAGTGCTCGAATGTTTGCAGAAACGCCACATTTTCTTGTATTTTTAGGTGTAATCCTCCTGCCTCAAAGCCTCCTCCAGACGTCTCAAAATTTGAATTTAAGTTGCCTTCAACCTTTGGTAAGTTGTGTTATATTTTGGTCTCTCTGACCAACTGTGTTCCTTTATGAAAAACATGCTTATATTTTTCTAAGCTGTTTGGAAAATCCTACATTTTGGTCTTTTATATCAATCATTGGATGAGTAGTTTTGTCATTTATCTGCTCTGATTTGTTCTCAACAGTGTTTGCACAAAATACATTATGGGGTGGACAAGAAATGCCCACAATACCCCCCACCACAAGTGTTCCAGCACCTCAGTAAGTTGAACAAATTTGCTTTGTGCTTGAAGTGCTTGAATGTTTGTAGAAATGACACTTAAAGTAACATTTTCTTGTATTTGTAGGCCTCCTGCCTCAAAGCCTCCTCCAGACTTCTCAAAATTTGAATTTAAGTTGCCTTCAACCTTTGGTAAGTTGTGTTATATTTTGGTCTCTCTGACCAACTCTGTTCCTTTATGAAAAACATGCTTATATTTTTCTAAGCTGTTTTGAAAATCCTACATTTTGGTCTTTTATCTAACATTGGATGAGTAGTTTTGTCATTTATCTGCTCTGATTTGTTCTCAACAGTGTTTGCACAAAATAAGACAGGGGGTGGACAAGAAATGCCCACAATACCCCCCACCACAAGTGCTCCAGCTCCTGCACCTCAGTAAGTTGAACAAATTCTCTCAATTTATAAGTGCTCGAATGTTTGCAGAAACTACACTCAAAGTATATTTTTCTTTTAATTTTTAGGAATCATACTCCTACAGTGTTTCTAAGGGATTACTGGACCTTTCCAGAACGCCAGATGTCTGCTGTGTTTGGTGAGTTGAGCAACATTTTGTTTCAGTGCCCTTTTATTTTTCAAAACTGTTAAAGTTAAAAATACTACATTTTAGTGTCATTTTCTTACCAGTCATTGGATGAACATGTGTGTCATCTATCTGCTATGATTTGTTCTCGGCAGGTTCTGCAAAGAGGCAAGCAGAGCCTGACACCAGTTGTGATGAGTTGTGCAGGCTGCTGGAAGGACTGCAGCTGAACACAGAGGCCCCTACCACATCTACACCAGCTCCTGCAGCTCAGTGAGTAAAACAACATTTCTTGACTTATAAGTGCTCGAATGTTTGCAGAAACGCCACTTAAAATACTTTTTCTTGTATCTTTAGGCCTCCATTCTCAATGCCTCCTCCATTTGAATTCGGATTGCCTCCAAACTTTGGTAAGTTGTGTTATATTTTGTTCTCTCTGACCAACTGTGTTCCTTTATGAAAAACGTGCTTATAATTTTCTAAAATGTTTTGAAAATCCTACATTTTGGTCTTTTATCTAACATTGGATGAGCAGTTTTGTCATTTACCTGCTCTGATTTGTTCTCAACAGCGTTTGCACAAAATACATTATGGGATGGACAAGAAATGCCCACAATACCCCCCACCACAAGTGCTCCAGCACCTTTACCTCAGTAAGTTGAACAAATTTGCTTTGTGCTTGAAGTGCTTGAATGTTTGTAGAAATGACACTTAAAGTAACATTTTCTTGTATTTTTAGGTCTCCTGCCTCAAAGCCTCCTCCAGACGTCTCAAACTTTGAATTTAAGTTGCCTTCAACCTTTGGTAAGTTGAGTTATATTTTGGTCTCTCTGACCAACTCTGTTCCTTTATGAAAAACATGCTTATATTTTTCTAAGCTGTTTGGAAAATCCTACATTTTGGTCTTTTATATCAATCATTGGATGAGCAGTTTTGTCATTTATCTGCTCTGATTTGTTCTCAACAGTGTTTGCACAAAATACATTATGGGGTGGACAAGAAATGCCCACAATACCCCCCACCACAAGTGCTCCAGCACCTTTACCTCAGTAAGTTGAACAAATTCTCTCGATTTATAAGTGCTCAAATGTTTGCAGAAACTACACTTAAGATACTTTTTCTTGTATCTTTAGGCCTCCATTCTCAATGCCTCCTCCATTTGAATTCGGATTGCCTCCAAACTTTGGTAAGTTGTGTTATATTTTGTTCTCTCTGACCAACTGTGTTCCTTTATGAAACACGTGCTTATAATTTTCTAAAATGTTTTGAAAATCCTACATTTTGGTCTTTTATCTAACATTGGATGAGTAGTTTTGTCATTTATCTGCTCTGATTTGTTCTCAACAGCGTTTGCACAAAATACATTATGGGGTGGACAAGAAATGCCCACAATACCCCCCACCACAAGTGTTCCAGCACCTCAGTAAGTTGAACAAATTTGCTTTGTGCTTGAAGTGCTTGAATGTTTGTAGAAATGACACTTAAAGTAACATTTTCTTGTATTTTTAGGCCTTCTGCCTCAAAGCCTCCTCCAGACTTCTCAAACTTTGAAGTCAGATTTCCTCTAACTTTTGGTAAGTTGAGTTACATTTTGTTCTCTCTGACCAACAACTTCAGTGCCCTTTTATTTTGTAAAAACTGTTTTGGCTCTAATTTCATATGAATCAATTGATGAACGTGTGTGTCATATATCTGCTCTGATTTGTTCTCAACAGGTTATGGGGAGAGGCAACAAAAGCCTGACACCAGCTTTAAAGAGTCGTGCAGGGTGCTGGACACCATTCCCCCCATAACATCTAGACCTGTAGCTCAGTGAGTTAAACAAACTTTCTTGATTTGTAAGTGTTCCAATGTTTGCAGAAACTGTATTTAAAATACTGTTTCTTGTATTTCTAGGCGCTATCATCATCACTTGAGGCGCTTTAGAAAACAGGACCCCTCTTACAAAGCAGCCGGTCCACCTCAGTGAGTTAAAAAAATTGTTGTGATCTGTAAGTGTTCGAATGTTTGCAGAAACTGTATTTAAAAAACTGTTTGTTGAATTTCAGGTGTAATCCTCCTCCTCCAGACGTCTCAAATTTTGAATTGAAATGGCGTCGTACCTTTGGTAAGTTGTGTGACATTGACTACGTTTACATGCGCATCGATAATGCTAATGATTACGTTTACATGAGGTAATGTGTAATCGCAGTATTGCAAAAATCCTATTATAATCGCATTACGAGTGTGCGTGGAAACGTAGTCATTTGGTTCTCTCTGATCAACAGTGTTCCTTCATGAGAAATGTTCTTTAATGTTCTCTATTTTTTGTTTTGAAGATCCTAAATTCTAGTCTTTTATATCAATCATTGGAGGATTGGATGAGTTTTGTCATTTATCTGCTCTGACTTGTTCTCTACAGAAAATAAAACAGAAAATAAGACAGGGGGTGGACAAGAAATGCCCACAAAACCCTCCACCACCACTGCTTCAGCTCCTGCACCTCAGTAAGTTGATCAAATCCTCTTGATTTGTAAGTGTGCGAATGATTGCAGAAACTACACTTAAAATACTTTTTCTTGTATTTTTTAGGAGTAATCCTCCTGCTTCAAAGCCTCCAGCAGACATGTCAAACTTTGAAGTCAAACTGCCTCCAACCCCTGGTAAGTTGTACCATTTTTGTCACTCTGACCAACAACTTCATTGCCTTTTTAGTTTGTAAAAACTGGTTTGGTCTAATTTTCAAATGAATCAATTAATGAACATGTGTGTCATTTTTCTGCACTACTTTGTTTTCAACAGGTTCTGCAAAGAGGCAACGAAAGCCTGACACCAGTTTTGATGAGTTGTGCAGGGTTCTGGATGGACTGGGGCACACCAAACCCCCCGCCACATCTAGACCTGTAGCTCAGTAAGTTAAACACACTGTCTAGATTTGTGATTGTGGGAATGTTTGCAGGAAGTGTATTTAAAATACTGTTTCTTGTATTTCTAGGCGGTATCATCCTTACTTGTTGCCCTCAAGAAAACAGGACCCCTCTTTCAAAGCAGCCGGTCCACCTCAGTATGTTAAACAAATTGTCTAGATTTGTAAGTATTGGAATGTTTGTAGAAACTGTATTTGAAAATAATGTTTCTTGAATTTTTAGGCGCACTTATCCTTACTCGCGGTCCTCTAGAAAACAGGACCCGTCTTCCAAAACAGCTGGTCCACCTCAGTGAGTTAAACATGTTGTCTCAACTTATAAGTGCTTGATTGTTTGCAGAAATGACACTTGAAGTACGTTTTCTTGTATTTTTAGGAGTGACCCTCCTGCTTCAAAGCCTCCAGCAGACATGTCAAACTTTGAAGTCAAACTGCCTCCAACCCCTGGTAAGTTATACCATTTTTGTCACTCTGACCAATAACTTCATTGCCTTTTTATTTTGTAAAAACTGGTTTGGTCTAATTTTCAAAGGAATCAATTAATGAACATGTGTGTCATTTTTCTGCTCTACTTTGTTTTCAACAGGTTCTGCAAAGAGGCAACGAAAGCCTGACACCAGTTTTGATGAGTTGTGCAGGGTTCTGGATGGACTGGGGCACACCAAACCCCCCGCCACATCTAGACCTGTAGCTCAGTAAGTTAAACACACTGTCTAGATTTGTGATTGTGGGAATGTTTGCAGGAAGTGTATTTAAAATACTGTTTCTTGTATTTCTAGGCGGTATCATCCTTACTTGTTGCCCTCAAGAAAACAGGACCCCTCTTTCAAAGCAGCCGGTCCACCTCAGTATGTTAAACAAATTGTCTAGATTTGTAAGTATTGGAATGTTTGTAGAAACTGTATTTGAAAATAATGTTTCTTGAATTTTTAGGCGCACTTATCCTTACTCGCGGTCCTCTAGAAAACAGGACCCGTCTTTCAAAACAGCTGATCCATCTCAGTGAGTTAAACACGTTGTCTCAACTTATAAGTGCTTGATTGTTTGCAGAAATGACACTTGAAGTACGTTTTCTTGTATTTTTAGGTGTGACCCTCCTCTTCCAGATGTGTCAAACTTTGAATTGAAATTACCTCCAATCTTTGGTAAGTTCCGTTACATTTTGTTCTATCTGACCAACAGTGTTCCTTTTGAAAATTGTTATTTAATTTTTTGTTTTGAAGATCCTAAATGTTGGTCTTTTATATCAATCATTGGATGAGCAGTTTTGTCATTTATCTGCTCTGATTTGTTCTTAACAGAGTTTGCACAAAATAAGACATTGGGCGCACAAGAAATGCCCACGAATCCCCCCACCACAACTGCACCAGCTCCTGTACCTCGGTTAGTTGAACAAACCCTTCATTTATCATTTTAAAAGTTCTCGGTTCCGAAGTGTTCGAATGTTTGCTCTATTTTAAATACTGTTTCTTGTATTTTAGGCGCTCTCATCCTTTCTCGCGGTCCTTAAGAAATCAGGAACCATCTGTCAAGGCAGCTTATCAACCTCAGTGAGTTAAACAAATTGCTTGACTTATAAGTGCTTTAATATTATCAGAAACTGTATTTAAAATACTTTTTATTTTATTTTTAGGCGCTATCATCCTTACATGCGACCCTCTAGAAAACAGGGCCGCTCTTAAAAAGCAGCAGCTCCACCTAAGTGAGTTAAACTAATTGTCTCTTTTTACAAGTTATACATTTTTTGTGAAACTGTATTTAAATACTGTTTCTTGTATTTTTAGGTATTTTCTTATTAAAACTGGCAGCTGCTACCTAAGTGAGTTAAGTATGTTCATCCACAGGGGTAACAGCTAAACACTAGTGATTTGACATTTGAATCGAGGCTTTGGAGCCAGATAAAGGCTCAATCCCAGTGTCATTGAAAGAGAGAGAGAGTCGCGTCAACTCCGTTGACTTAAATGAAACAGTTTTTTTTCACAGCAACGGTGGTTCATGGAGCCTCTCAATAGTTCCCGGAAGTTATTAGTAATTGAGCTGCGGTTTAACAGACCAATCGAGGTAAACTGTTAAAAAAGGCATTTAAAGGCGCAAGCCATTTAATGAATACAAATAAATTAATATTAAATAAAGAATTTAAAGAAAAAAACATAACTTCCTGGATCTTTAGGCGAATCACGTAGGCTATCGCTCAAAAAGTGTTTACTTCCAGTATCGCGACTCTCACTCTCAACGACTCTGCTCCGAAGCCTGTATTGTTAACGTAGAAATCACGTGGGCAATGACAAACGAAGCTTCACTTTCTGCTCAATCGCCTGTGCGTGGCGCTTCAGGTGTCAGAACATTCAAATCCCATAGCTTTTAATAGTTATTCGCATATTATTATCACATAATACTCTATAGTTAATATTGTGTGTACATATATGTGTGACCCCATACATATACAACATACAGTATTGAATCGTGAATATTAACTCATACTGGAATTTATCTCCGCACTTTAAATTAAATTAATTTATTATATTGAACATTCACACATATGTAGCTTTATTTGTACACATTACATAAAAATTTATCAGAATTTCATCTGCTGGCTTCTTCGTTCAATGGAGGTTTTTCCAGAAGCGACTGCAATATGTTACATTAACCAACAGATGGAACTGTGTTCGACACTCTCGAAGCATTGAATCTTTTCTCGAAATGATGTTTAATTAACAAAGTTCGGGAGGAGCCGGAGCATATAATCAGCCGGCTTGTCTATAATCAGCAATCACAGCGTACACCCAATCAGCCCTAGCGAGCTCGCTAATAAATAGGGAAACCATCTTACCTGCTCGTTCTCCTAAGATTAAGCATCAACTCCAAGTTCGACGCTATGTCCGAGACCCCCGTCATCGACAACTATCCACAAACCACAATCCTTCAGCGCCGCCGAGCGCGTTCCATCGGTCCAGCTCGGGATCGGATTCAGTAATTGATTCCCCGGCTTCATCACGTGGCCGCCAGCTCCGACGTTCTGCACCTCGCAAGGCTAAAACCAGAGGCGGCACTTCATCACCTGCCCCAGAGAGACGTCCACCGCCTTCACCGGCTTCTTCTTACACCTCCACTCACAGCAAGATCCCCGCCATCCAGAAATGGATTGTCCAGGGCCTACGACTGGCTCTGTCCAATGCGGACGTCCAATTCCATAGGCGGATGACCAAGGCGGAGCTTTACTGCCTCTACGCTTCTTCCCTGGCTGACACCGCCCCACCGAAGTCCGCTCCGCAAATGACCCCTTACAAGCCGGGCACGGCTCGTGGTTCTCCTTATTCCCGGCCCGGGCAATCCACCAATGCGGCTCGCCGTGGCCGTCCGCTGGCAAGCCTGCACAGCAGGCCTTCCGCGAGCGCGGGTGCCGCCATGGATTTCCCGGACACCACGAACCGTCCGGTCGAGGGCTTCCAGCAACTCGTCCCTCTCACCGTAGGCCAGCTCCAACCTCCAGCCAAAGCCCCGCCAGCAGTAAACACTGCGGGCCACCCAAGAAACGTTGGCTCGCCAGCACCTGGAGCTCCGGTGCGTTCTCACCCATTCCCCGCCCCTGGCTCTTGGCCCACGGCGCCTCTGTCGACCACTAGCGCGAGGCTGCCTCAGCTAGCGATGCAGGCGCCGGTCCTCGGCCATTTCACTCCCCCCTTAGAAGCCGCCGCTAGCGCGAGCATGACTCCGCTAGCTGCTCAGGTTGCCGCCATCCCCTCCCTTTTCTCTCTCCAGCAGAGCCGATCAAACTTCACATTGGCCACGGCGACAGCAATGCCACTGCCGGTTAACGCACCAGCGTGGGAACCGCCTCCAGTGGCGGGGAACATCAGATCCCAGATCTTGACAGGTGCGGACACAGATCTTTATTTTCTCCTCTCACCTTTATCACCCCGTCAACCGAGCGGCAGATCACTTACGGCGATCTATCGCTCACGTTTAAAAATCAGTCACCCAACCACACCCGCACGCTGTCTTTCCCCGAATTTACCGTTGCTTTTTCCCGCTACACTGATGTGATCTGCACTGCGTTCCCTCATAGGAGACGCGAGCTGAGCGATTATCTCGCCATCGTGGCAGAGCTCGCTCTCTTCTATGGGGGCGCGCATTTCTACACGTATCACAAACTTTTTTTCGCCAAAAGTTCCATTTGTGTGTCTCAGTGGAACCAGTGCCCCTACTGGGGAGCTCTGGACACTGAGCTGCATAACAGGGTTTTCCTGGGCGTCCGCAATATTTCCTGCGCGGTATGTCGCTCAGTAGCGCATACCACAATAGATTGTCCCCTAGTCACTCCCTTTCTTCCCCCATGCCCAGCTTCGCCTCCCAAATCCACCTGCTCTGTTCCGCGCCTGCCAACCCGCCCAGCTTACCAAACCCATGGGCAACCCAGCAATTTGGAGGCTTGCAGGAACTTCAATGTCGGAAGATGCACCAGGCAGCGCTGTCGCTTCCTGCATGTGTGCTCATTTTTGTAGCGGAGCACACGCTCGAATTGTGTGCCCAATGTCTCAAACGCAGAATAAAAATCTTAAATTACCTCTCGACCCCGACATTCAGTTCACTGACTATCTTCTGACCGGTCTCTCGAACGGCTTCGACCCAGGCGTTATCAGTCTTCCATCACACAGCTTAATATGCCCTAACCTCCAGTCTGCGCTCGCAGAACCAGAGTCAGTCGATCTTCTTATTAAAAAGGAGATTGACGCTAATTTCATTATCGGTCCCTTCGACGCTCCCCCTTTCACTGCATTTTGCATCAGCCCCATTGGCATAGCGACACGTAAATTCTCTGGAAAAAAGCGCCTCATTTTCGATCTCTCGTCACCACACGGCTCTGCCTTCCCTAGCATTAATAGCCTCATTCCGATCGAGGAATTTTCCCTGAAAATTCTGGCACCTTTTCGGCATTCGATGGCGCAATAAATTTTACTTCTGTCCGTCTCACTTTTGGCTGCAGAAGCAGCCCAAAAATGTTCGACATGTTGTCAGAGGCAATTTGCTGGATTCTCTCTAACAATTATGCAATTCCCTACCTTATCCACCTACTCAATGATTTTTTAATCATCTCGTCTCCCGACTCGTTTCCGGCTGCACATCTAGCAAAAGTCCAGCAGGTTTTCAAAAATCTCGGCGTTCCCCTCGCCCCAGACAAAACTTCAGGTCCGAGCACGTCCATCGAATTTCTCGGAATTAAATTAGACTCGCTTAAATTCCAGGCTTCTCTGCCAAAAGAGAAAATCGATAGAACGATTGTGATCGCGTCCTCCCTATTAGCAAATCCCCGCTGCTCCAAACGCGAGCTTCTGTCTGTTCTCGGCCATCTAAATTTCGCGATGAGAATAATCCCGCAAGGCCGCCCATTCGTTTCACACCTCCTCTCTCTCGCGTCATCCGCACACGCTTTAGAGGACTCGTTATCCATTTCCAGCTCCTGCCTCGACGAGCTGAGCTTATGGATAAAATTCCTCAGACAATGGAACGGCTTGTCATTTTTCTACAGTGACATGGCCTCTTCCCCCGTCGATATTCACCTGTTCACCGACGCCGCCCCTTCCGTCGGTTTCGGAGGCTTTTACCAAGGCCGTTGGTTCGCGTCCACCTGGCCCCCCCAGGTCTTAGAGATTCCGCAGGATTTAGCATCTTCAGCTCTTTTTGAGCTATATCCACTGGTCGTCGCAGCATCCCTATGGGGAAAAGAGTGGTCAGCTTCCAGCATAATCGTGCATTGTGATAACGAGGCAACTGTTCATTGTATTAACAAAGGCCGCTCCCACTCCCCCGCCATAATGCCATTCCTCAGACGCCTCATCTGGACCTCATCACTGCAGTGACCGCCTCCGCAGAGGCCCATGCTTCCATCTAAGGCGCAGAAGCCAGCATCACTGCAGTGACCACCTCCGCAGAGGCCCATGCTTCTATCACAAGCGCCGAAGCCAGCGTCGCAGCAGCGATCGCCTCCGCAGAGGCCCGTGCTTCCATCTAAGGCGCAGAAGCCAGCATCACCGCAGTGACCGCCTCCGCAGAGGCCAGTGCTTCCATCTAAGGCGTCGAAGCCAGCGTCGCCGCAGCGATCGCCTCTGCAGAGGCCAGTGCTTCCGCCTCGCTTTCTGCCACCTACGACTTTCTACGGAAGCAATCATCACAGCAGCGATCACCCCAGCCGGCTCCCTCCTTCAGTCGCCTCTTTCCAGTATCAGTCTTGACAACAAGGACACCCATGGGGCCATGTTCATTTGGACGGTTCCCGAAACCCCCATTTTTACAAACTCTCCACGCACTACTACCAGCCGCTCGTGGATTCAAACTTCTCATCACTGCAGCAGGCACCCTTATGGGGGGTGTGCTCTGGGCTCAGACCGGTTCCGAGCTCGGAGCCCGCTTCCCGGACAGCACGCCAAATACGCATAACCTTCATAACCAAGCTCTATCACTATCCCTATCAATATCACTGTTATCTGTGTAGGTGAACTCGTGAAACAGTCAGAGGAAAGTCTCAGTGCTTCATTTTCCCATCAGTAGTAAACACATCCACAGGTAACAAGGCGATTAAAATCCAAAACATGACTTGAATGAACCAAACTAATCAGTTGCGCTTCCATGGGTTTCATAAAGGTTAGCTTATGTTTGACAATCCTACTAATCCGAACAAGGCTCAAATAGTTAAGCTAATATCGCATGCACGCTATTGTTAAGCAGCCCTAGAGGTCGATCGCGGTGCAAATCGATCCACTAAGGAAAAGAGAGTACCGATTGGTGCTATTCTTCTTGTATGCTTAGGGGGGAATGGCATCCATTGTATTGGTGCATTAATGCCACCTTCTGCAAAGGGTGTGAAATATTTTAACGTTAAAGATCTAAATTGCTGGAAATAACAAAATCAGAGGCAAAGATATTCAAATGCATTCACCAAGTATAAATAGTTAAAATAGTATTCATATAGTGTAATACATAGTTAAACCTATAATACTTTTTGTATTTTTATAATGTATGTTATATATACCGTGCTGTGCAAAAATCTTTGGCTACCATTAGATTTCAGCAATGGTGTAATAATATATTAGCCTCTTTATTATAATACAACCAGAAAATGCAGGAGATTAAAAAAAGAATTAAAATGGCATCTGCGGGCAATTTTTTTTGTTGAAAGTATTTATTGTGACACTTTAGTAAAAGCAGGAATCTAGCTCTCTTAAAGGCGCAGTTTGTAAAATCCTGGAGGGCGCACATTAAAAACATGTTCAAAACAACAATAATGGGAACTGCCGCCTTCAATGTTAATAAATGTTTTATGACATGATTTTATAACATGATCATTATAATGAATTAGACGCATAAGACGTAATTCATCAAATTAATTTATTACTATTTAGTCAGATGATCTAAAAACGATTACTTGTTCAGTAAATATATAAAGTACATGACACTGGTGCTAAATTAAGAAAAAGATATTCAAACAATAAGACTAAACTTGTTGATCGATATAATAACCATACTTTTTCTGTCAGTAGAGGAATCCAAACAATTGCTCACCTGACTTGCATCTCTGTGTAGTTCAAATTTGTCGCACAGCTCTCTCCGTTTACTTAGGGTAACGCCAGAGACTGTGTTATTAAGGAGATGTAAGTTCTTGAGAAAGCGTAACGGCTAACACAAATCATGTGAGGCACTCAGCCAATCATATAACAGCCTCTAGTCTCCTTTCCTGCATTCCGCTGTCGGGGAAACCAGAATAAGTGAGTCTCCGGGGTTAGGTGCGGTGTTGTGGTGCTTTGTGTCTTTCGCGTCCTTCGTGTCCCTCGTGCACAGGTGCTGCTGGGTGCGTGGTTCCTTGGCTGCTGTCGGTCGTCACTAGTCCGAACCTGAGGCAACACGGGGAGACAACCATTAGACACGTTTCGTTATGGAGTCGTAGCTCTCCGTGCTTCCTGTGAAGGTTAGATTCTTTTATGCCGGCTGAGATCAGTTCTTGATGACTGACAGCTGCACCTCGCTACCTTCCTCTGTTCCCACGGTGACGCTGATTGCGCTATGGGTGACTCGCCAGTAACACATACAGCGTAAGCGTGCTCTTTATTTCATCTCTCACAGTGTGCTCTTTTATGCGTGGTGAAGTGTTCTTTCTCTCACAGTCAGTCGTGCTCTTTCTCTCACAGACGAGCTTGGATGAACGTCATGAGTCAGGCGTGCTCTTTTTGCGTGGTCTTTCTCTCACAAGGTCAATCAATGTCGATCTCTCACGGTCGGGCGTGGTCGTGCTCTTTCGCCCGCTGGACGATGCGTGGTCGTGGTCGTGCTCTTTCTCTAACGGTCGAGCGTGGATGATGCTTGGGCGTGTTCTTTCTCTCACAGTCGAGGTCGTGGTCGTGCTCTTCTCTCACAGTCATGTCGACGCTCGAGCGTGGATGATGCGTGGTCGTGCTATTTCTCTCACGTTCGGGCGTGGTCTTGCTCTTTCGCCCGCTGGACGATGTGTGGTCGTGCTCTTTCTCTCACGGTCGAGCGTGGATGATGCATGGGCTTGTGCTTTCTCTCACGCTCGGGCTTGGTCTTGTTCTTTCGCCCGCTGGGTGATGTGTGGTCGTGCTCTTTCTCTCACGCTCGAGCGTGGATGATGCACGGGCGTGCTCTTTCTCTCATGGTCACGCATGGTCGTGCTCTTTCGCCCATGGTCACGCGTGGTCGTGCTCTTTCGCCCATGGTCACGACTGGTCGTGCTCTTTCGCCCGCTGGACGATGCGTGGTCGTGCTCTTTCTCTCACGGTCGGGTGTGGTCGTGCTCTTTCGTGCTCTTTCTAACCCTTGTTACAAAACTGGAATCCATATATATCGAAATAATCAAAATAAACTTTCTGAAACCTCTACAAACGTCTGTCCATGCTCCTTCTCCTGCTCTCCCTGCGGCCGCATGCTTTTCCGGGAGAATTGTCCATTAAGGGACTAAGAAAAAATTTTACGAAACAGTTTTATATGTTCGAAAAAACTTTCCCAAACCTGTACGATCGCTGGGGGGAGTGTATCGAGCACAGAAATACTACATCCTACGTTCAACTCGTTTTTTGACAAGTTGACCATGTTAAGCTTGAGTTGCCAGCACGATTAACAATGTACAGAAGTCAGAATGCATGAAATGGCATGTTACCTCATCTTTAAGAAAAACATAAAAAATTTAAACATTTTCACAAAATTTTAATTATTGGTAAAATAAATAAATACAACAAATATTTCTTAAATATGTATACATGTATTTGTATGTGTTTATAAATAGCAAATAAATATGCAGCATGCACAGTACACTGTAAATACAAACTTTTGTTCTGGATGCGATTAATGGTTTGACAGCCGTAGTCTGTATGTTCACAGAGATCAAAGTTACATGAAGAACCGTTTTCACATTAGATATTTGAACACTGTTTAATAGTATGCGCTCTCTACCGGCAAGCAGCTTCAACCTCCAATAAAACATATGTGACTTGTGTTCTGTGAAAAATAACACATTAACGTGAGGTTTAAAATGAAATGTTAAACAAAAGGATTTGCATATCCGTCTCGTAAACCCGCCTGTTTAATCGTCATCAAAAATTGCCTCAGTCTCCTTGGCAGCCTCTCTTTCCTAAGATAAGCAATATACATTTTGGCCAATATAAATGTTTGAAATTGGTCTGTTACTAGTTATTATCATTTTATTGGGGGAAGTTTAAATAAAAAATGTATTGACATTAATCTAAACATTTGATATCATATACATATAATTGAACACATGTGTATGTTCCAGACAGTATATTCATTTAATATTTTTTCACAGTAAGGAGCGATGACTTGAGTCCATCTACAACAGGTAAGTAGATGTTAGATTGGATGGGGCCCTCCATCCATACATTTGTAAGTTATTGTATTGGTCATTCTTTGGGTGACACTGTGTGTAACAGAACAACTCGGGAAACAGACGGTAAGTAAAACTGGTTTGTTTATTTGCAAAGATAACAGTTTGGATGATCAGGTAAGTAAAACCAAAAGCCATACGAGAGTCTATGAATGTCTGAATGATAATACTGTCCTTTGTTTTTGCAGGTGATGGAGATCGTGCACTCAGGGCTCGGAAAGAGACTTATTGTGGAGCTGGACTGGATCAGATTGGGGTGAGTGATATGGTTTTAATAGAGAGTAACCGTGATTCTGTGGTTATTATTGTTGTTGTCCTGCAGATGTCGCTTGTGCTCTGTTAGTTTTGAAACCTCATTGTCTTTTCTGTGCCTATGCACACTACCTGATAGGCCTATAAATGTTTACTGTATGTAACATTTTTACAAATCACGTATGTTTTCCACATTACATTTGATTTATTTCTCATTTGTAAATATATTTTGGTGGGCATGGTGAACTACACTATAGTGTTTAAATGAAATAAAAACACTGCAACAAGAGATGTTTGTTTGCATCATGTTTCAGTAAATCTGCTTAGACTGTTGACGCAGCGCAATCTTGAACCTAACTGTGAAATAGTTTGTGATGCCGTTGGTTAAACCAAACTGAAATGACATTCATTCTTAAGCAATTGTGTTCATTTTACATGAGGCTTATTTATACAGTATTGAGAGATGCTGTCACCTCTTCACCGTAGTGTGTGAAAAAATAAACAGAGAGTGTGTAGTGCTGACTGGGTTTAATAGGATCGAATCATCAGAAACAATATTGACACGCTATACAATACCACATAACATCCAAACCTTATAACCGCAACAAAAACTCCATGGTTGTGTTCCAATTTGCATTCTTCATATTATAAAATTGTGCTTTGCTTTGCTTTGCTGGTGATGAGAAATGATGTCATTTTAAATAGACAGTACAACAATTGTATAATGTACCGTTTGCATTTAGCCTTCCTGTAAATGTTAGCATTTAGCTACAGTTTACCTCACTTAGTTTTCATACGTTAAATACTTAAGGGGATATTTCACCTGACAATACAAATTCTGTTTATACACCTTTGTCATTTGACTCTTTGTGAAACCCATGAAAGAAGATATTTTGAGAAATGTCTTTTGTGCCAATACAATGGAAGTCAATGGGGTCCAATGTAATTTGGCTCAAAACTCTCTTCAAAATATCTTCTCTGATCTGCAGACGTAAGAAAGTCATTGAAGTTCAGAGTAACATGAGGGTGAGTAAATGATGAAAGAATTTGAATATTACGCCATACTATCCCTTTAAATGGCTTTTCTGCACTTTTCTTTATAATCTGAGCTTTCTGAAAGTGGAAAATGTAATGTAAAAAACCTTGACATTTTAACATTATACATTCTGATATATATTAGTTGGTAAAAATGTGAAGAAATATATCGGATAAAAATCTGAAATATTACTGTTACCAGAACAGCACTGACACCGTATATAATAAAAAAGGTCATGTTCTGTGACATATGTTAAACTGAGATTTTTACGTTTAAGTCAAAACAGTATCTGGTGTAAGACAACTAGACATGACATCCTGTGAAAAGTATCATTTTCTTTCCTGTGTGAAAATACTGAATAAAACACTTCAGGTTCAGCAACGACAGCAACAAGATTACAAAGTGAACAAACAGAAAAAACGTGAAATACAAAAAGAAATCTATGTGTTTTTAATGGCAGTCCATTTCTCAGTGTCCAAGAACAGTGGTAGTGTTTGCTTTAAATCTCTTATTACAGTCCATAATTTGTGCACATAAATTCAATAATGGACGAGACATGTGTCACTACTAATGATAACAGTAAAATACACACACACAAACACACACACACACATCACTGTGAACGACTTCTTTGGGCCAAGTGCACCGTGCTGCAGCGTTCAGGGTTGGAATGTTAAAGGTGGCGTTTCGTCTCTGTAGTTTTCTCAGTTCCAGCTTGTCCAATCACGTGCATTTCCTACCAGTGTTCAATGTTGTATGGCCTTGTTTTCTATAAAGTTTCATCAACTGAGAGAATCTGACAGTATGTCTTATTCCTGTCCACTGGTTTAATTATACTTTCTGGTGCTTTTTGAGCTTAACCGCTACAGTCGCCATTTACATTTGTTAAATGGAATAAAAGGAAAACAGAGGTCAAGATTTCACAAAAAAAATATGCACCTTTTGTCTTCCATTGAGTTTGAAACAAAATGAGCTACTTCAAACAACATTTGTCATCTAAGATGTACTTTCCCTTTAATATCTGATTTAAAACACTTGCCCCTGTGATTTAGACAGTCACAGTCTTATCACACAGTAGCAGTAAACTCTGCCAAACTGTTTGTGTCCGCAAAAAAAAAGGAGGACAGTCAAATGTCCAATGGCAGTTTTGTCCTTTTCCAGAAGCTCTTCCTTCGTGCTACACCAGCTCATCCAGCCAGGTGCCTATACTCTGGTGCTGCTCGGAGGACCCGGACAGGGGTTTATTACACATAGGGCAAACGCAGCGGACCTCCAACCACTTAACCACACACCTGCAAACACACAGTTTGTTTATGTCAGTCCAAACATCAACATCTGTTTTACGGAAAAATGAAAGTCGCTACGTTGCTCAAAGGGATGATGTGGTATCAAATGCCTCTTTCACCGATTCTTTTGTCATCAAGGCAGTGTGTCCACCAAAGCGTTTAAAGCTTTCTTCTTCACTCTATGATTGTGATAAATGTATCCTCTGAAGCAGAAATGTGCCGATTGGTTGAAGTGGTACCAACCAATCCTGCACTGTATTTGCACGGCTGAATAAAAGTGAAATTAATATATCAATTCAGTAAATGTATAATTATCATTAATTCAATTCATCATTGAAATATCATTATATCGTTTCTGCATAGTTTTTCGTGGTTATATTTGCTACAGCAAATCAATGTGTTCTTGTTATCTTACGTACCATGTCGCTTTTTCTTTGCTGTAACCATGACTAGTGACATCATAAACCTCATCAAATTGTGCACCTACTATATGGGTTATAAATACACATTACAAAAATCAAAGAAATCTACAGATAATCTAATCTGTAAGTAAGCGTCAGTACAAAAAGCCTTAAATAAAAAGGCCAATGTTACGAAAGTATCTACATTTGTAAATCTGATCCAGAATCGGAGGCTTTCTCTGTCTACACATCTGCTAACAATAGACGCTGCTGCTCTGAGATGCTTTATGAACACAAGCTGTTGCAGCCCATCTTATTACTCACCTTCTGTGAAAGGCATGTTGGCATGGCAACACTCCCAGCTCATCTTTCACCTTAAAGTCCTCCAAGCATACAGCACATGTCTGCTGTGGAAGGGACGTCACACACGGACACAGAGGTGTGGAGACGCAAATAAACAAGAAAAATGAAAATGGGTGAGTTGGTAACAAAAGAGTATTTGTTAGCATTATAACTAATACCCTACACCTTTTTTGCACTGTAGTTACAGGATATCTACACCGTTTAATGTATTCTGATGTTAATTCTTTACCATGGGGTTTCAGTTATGGACAAATCATCAATATGTCAACTTTCAAATATCATATAGCATTGATAACTGATAGTTTAAAAAGTAATGATATTAACATTTTGTAATTTGCTAAGGCCATCTCTTACCCCATGAAGATTTAACTTCTTTGGGTCTCCTTTTAAGATTACCTGCAAATAACACATTACAGCAGTTTTTGTATTGCAAAGAAGAGAATGAAAGAATGAAAACTACTTGTGAGGAGTATAACCAGTCATAACAGATCATTTGCATATAAAAGACTTGAAAGGTGCAGTGTCAGAGGGGGGTGGAAAATAGTCATGAAATACTAATTGATGACTACGAAACATACGCTGTAAAAATAGGACACAATATACTCCACAATGTTAAAAAATCCAGAAATAAAGTGAAATTTGCTGGCAGCTGGGGCGCCAGAAATATTCTCTAAAATAACTTTTCCCGTTTTTCTTGGAATTTGCCTTCTTTTTCTGTAATTTGACGTTTTTGACCGTATTTCAAAAGTAGACTGTAAAAAATGGGAAATTTTCAGCAGTTAGGGGGCCAGATATATACAGTGGAATATCTGTTTTTCCCCGTAAAATTGAATATTTTTCCTATTTTTATTGAAAACATTTTTTTAAATACGTTAAAAATCTGTAACAAAACAGGAAAATCACATAAAAGTTTTTTTGACATTATTTGAAAGATCTGTAAAAAATATTTACAGTATTTTTACAGTGTACCGATATAAGATACATTTCCGTATAATTTTTTCTACAGCCATTTCTCGTGTATATCAAATTTTGCACTACATTGTCTATAGAATTAACGTATAACATAATGGCAGAAAATGATCAGTGCAGTGTAGGCATTATAAGTAGAATATCAGAGTGGAATATTTTAGGAAACGAGTCTTTCCTCGCGCATACTCTTACCTCTCGGTATCCAAAGCGTTCACTTTGGGCTTGGTGTCTTAATTTACTGTTGAGGACAAAGGGAAGGAAAAACACAGTTAAAAGATAAAAAAATGATGACAAATTATCCATAAAATACAAGTTTAAATTAGCATTAAATTATACATTAAATTAGCACAATGTGAAATTCACCCTTGTGAGGTGTTCGGCTCTGATCCTTATTAAAAAAGTGGTGCAAATACCTTAGACATTTATAATTATCTAAGATAAACATGTTTTTACCCAAAACACAGTTCCTTTGAGAGGGTTCTTAATGTGTACTCTTTATTTTTTCCATCTGTAATTTTTGGTTTTGGCGTTACCTCTCATTGATTAAGCCCAGCAGGTACCAATTTGTATCTGTGTCTACAAAAAAGTGAGGTTGCTGTTTGTTCTATGATCATTGAAAAAGCGTAGGCTGAAACTGTTCTTGAGTCTGTTTTTGAGACACGTTTTGCCCTTTTCTCACTTGTACACCAAGCACATGTAAAATCTTTGATAGACCTTTTGATAAACTTTTGGTCTTTTTGTATGTTTTCAGTGTGCAGACTATTTTGCTTACTTTGCTTAGCAAAAGTTCCAGTGTATGAAATTTAGTGGCATCTAGCGGTCATTTTGCAAATTGCAACCAATGGCTCACTCCCAGCTCATCTTTCACCTTATAGTCCTCCAAAGCAGTGGTTCTCAAATGGGGTACGCGTACCCCCAGGGGTACTGCAGTGGGTACGTGAGAGAAACATTTACATTTATGCATTTGGCAGACGCTTTTATCCAAAGTGACTTACATTGCTTATCATATACATTTTACATAGGTATTTGCAATCCCCTGGGATCGAACTCACAACCTTGCGTTGTTATGCAGTGCTCTTACCAGCTACAGGAAAGTCATAATCAATAAAGTATGATAATAGTATTTTTATATGAAATTAGGACTATACAAAGATGCATAAAAAAATAATTAATACATTTAGATATAATAACTGTTTGACTCTCATTTCACTGAATTTTAAGGTAAAATGTCTGGTCAAGGGGTACTTGGCTTGAAAAATCGTAAAAAGGGGTACTTAAGCCAAAAAAGTTTGAGAACCACTGCTCCAAAGCATACAGCGCATGTCTGCTGTTTAAGGGACTTTCAAAAGCACTACGGTGGCTGACGCAGAACTTTAATGTCTTCACGTTTTTGCTTCTTTTGCCAAAGGAGATAATGTATTTACGAAACACGCTCAGTGGCAAGAGCATTGCGTTAAAACGCAAGGTTGTGGGTTCGATCCCAGGGGATTGCAAATACCTATGTATAAATGTATAGGAGAATGCAATGTAAGTCGCTTTGGATAAAAGAGTCTGCCAAATGCATAAATGTAAATGTAGAGCAGTTTGTCCATTTAGGGCTACTGTAGAAACAACTACATGTAAGGGGACCCGCAGTGTCTGAAGATAGAAATAGCTCATTCTAAGGTCATAAAAACATAACGCTTCATCGCGTAAGGTCTTTATACACCTCTGAACACATGTTTATTATATTGTTTATTATATTGCATTTCTTTCTATAGATCCTCCCAAAAATGATACACTGGACCTTTAATAGGATAAAGAAAACATCTGCAAAGCATTTTTACATTTATGGCTGTATTTATAAAAAAAAAAAATAATGACGGGGTCCACCATGTGGGTCAGCCATGAATGAACACCTTGCAGGGGTAAATAGTGCAGAAATCCACATGCTGGTCCAGTGTGGGCTATTCTCGTAGTACTTATTTGGTGCTGGTCAAGCTGGTAAACCAGCAATCTAAGTTGATAAAGCTAGTCAAGAAGCCTGCACACAAGCATCCAAATGACATCATATGCCGGGCTTGTCAGAAGGGGCGGCATTCAGAATGAAACGAATGCTGGGCAGATAATGGCTGAATCTGTAACCTGGACACAACGAAATGAATCGTGATGACACATGTAGGCATGAGTCAGTTTAAGAGCAAGGATTGAAAACACCTGGGTTCAATTCTACTGATGATTCACTGATTTACTCTGCAATAGGATGACAGAACCAGACGTGGTTTTTCCTCACAACAAAAGCTCTGAAATTGTCGGGAATGCTAATTCTCTCTCCGCTACTGAAGGGCTATAATTTGCATTTGACAAGATTTACCTGTTGTCCAACAGATAACTGCAGAGAGAGACCATAAAATAACTATAATTAAAGGATTCTACTTTTTTCTTTCTTTTGTGCATTTTTTTAGATAAAAGTATATATTTACATAGAGATGAAATAAAATCTAGAAAGATATAGAATACACTAGCATGTATTCTACAACACAACGTATTTCATCGTTTCTTCTATTTCTTGTGATATCTTGTGAAAAGCACTATAAAAATACATCTAAATTGAACTATAATTCATTGGATTAAATCAAATGAAACATGATAGAAAAGAAATGGATTGAAATGTTTTTTTTCATATACATTCAAAGTGGTTTGAATTGCCATGACAATCCCAGGGTTCCTTTAATAACACCATATCAATGTCACATAAATATGACGGTGACCAGATTTGCACTCAAACAAGTGACGTCTGTTTGTGTGATGTGAAAACAACAATTTCCTGTTACCTTTTACCATCTTCCTGACAATATTATTCACTGGCCGCTCATCAAACGATTGTCCTTCGGCAATGATCTCATAAGATACATGCGTGCGTGTGCGTGCGTGCGTTTAAATGCGATCAGATTTACCTTATGAAATAGCAGCAGAATATGAGACTCAGTACGAAGACAAAGATCCCCGTGCCAAAGATAACCATATAGATATTGAGAGGCAGGTCCTGGAAGGTTACCGATGGCATAGTGCAGGTCTTATTGGAGTAGATTAATCCCAAACCGCAGAAGCACCCTACACACCACACAAAACACACAGTACCAGCCCATCAACAAAGCAGTAATATTTGAATATAACACAACCAGTGTGTGAACTTTGTGAAACATTGTTTCTTCGTGTTAACTAATATTAACTGATACACCTTACAAGTGTTAGGGGCGATTCACATTTCGCGTCTTTTGTGCGCACAAGTTCGTTATTTTAATGTAGTTTTTTTGTCATTTTAATGTGGAAACGTTTCATTTTTCAGAGCGCTCGGGTTTTCTGCGGGTCTTAGGCGCGAAATGTGAATCTCCCCTTACTGAGACATTAAACATTAATGAATCATTCTGCACTAAACAGATTTCTGTCAGGACCCTGTCGTCAAATATTTAAGCATTTTTTTTGTTTGCCTATGGTAAGTGACAAAGCGTTTGGACCCCAAATCAGTAGTGTCTGATGTCAAACTTACGTTTTATAAATTGATCCCTTATATGTACAGTCTACTTAAAGGAACGGTTCACCCAAAAATGAAAATCCTGTCATCATTTAATCACCCGGCCTCAAGGTCCAAATTTCTTTGTTCTGATGAACATAGAGAAATATATTTGGAAGAACGCTTGTAACAAAACAGTTCGTGGCCACCATTGACTACCATGACTACCAACTCCTGAATATCACAAATTTAGCACAGCTGTGCTAAAGAAGAAATTCCAGCAACCATATAATCCAACGCCACACGACCACACGCAGCCTGGTTGTGCAATGCAAAAGCACAGTGTGATTCAGTAACACAACTGTGGTTGGATGTGTGCCCAGTGTGACTTCCCCACTTGCTGTGTTCCTATTGTGCAAGAGCAGAAATGCCTTAACCTTTCGAATAATAATAAATAGATGCCTGTGACTTGTGTTGTAGACCATTATGCAAACAGGAACATGCAACAGCCTACCTGAAAAGCAAAACTCAGTTATTAAATGGCAAGACAATTGCCATTGCAACAAAACTTACATACAATTGCAACAAAACTTACATACATTGAAAACGCAAATAAGTTGACAGTACTCGTTTGTTTAAGATGGAATTTAAATGAGTTATGGTGTCTCCCACTTGTATATTTAGGTTCACGTAACTTAATGTTCATGTTGATTAAACTTAAATTGTTGATTTGACTGAACTTTGTGTTTATTTAATGAACTATTATATATTATAACAAAAAGTATTAATAAATTGACTAGCTTTTTATCAGCCACCAAATGAACTTCCCAAAATACACATGGATATCATCTTTTGACAAGTATCTTTATTATTTTGAAATATTTCTGTTTTTCAGGAAATGGAAAAAAACACTTTACTATTTATGTAATTAAATCGGGTTTTGTTGCGAGAACTAATTTTTAAATACTTTCTATTGCTTAGATAACGGCGAAACTTAGTGACAGACATAAAGGGTGACTAATAATAATGATTTATGACAAAAATCACAAAATATGGAGATATGAGGTTTAAAAAAAAAATGCAACGATATGTTGAACAGGGTTTATTGAACCTGGTGACATCACACATACCTATTTTTACATATTATCCTTAAAACACAATAATACAAAAATGATCAAATATTTTATAAACAACTAAATGGGCTCACTAGTTCTTATTCTAAACATCAAAAGATTCGGGCAAAAAAAAATTTTGTGGCATTACAAACTGATCATTTTAGTTGCTGTTTATTGCTGTGCACATGATATTCATGTTTTAGGTGTTTAGAGTGTTTTATTTATATACTGCAGTGCCTGTCAGCCCTTCACAAGTCACTTGTACCAATGGAAATCAATAATATTGTCACTTAACATCATTTCTACATAGAGGGAGCCACGTTCCTTTGGAATAGAGCCACGCTTCCTCAAGAGGAAATCAATACAAAGCACTGCCATAGACTCCACTTCATTCTCGGACTCACCGATGAAGAGCCAACTAATAAATTCACAAAATGCTTTCATTCTCACCGATAGCTGTGGCACATACATAAATACAGCTGTTTAACGAGTAACAATAATAAACAGTTTCATTATAAAATTGTAAAAGACGGCATGACACCAAAGATTATCTGAAGATGTGAAAAATCTCTTGAGTTCTGCTATTGAATTGAAGCCACTCAACCGGATTTCCATTAACTCATCTTCCCGTGTGTTCTTCACAAGACAGAATAAGGTTTGGTATAACACGAGGATGAGTACACAATGGCATGTTGGACCAAATAATGCTTTCCTAGACATATTTCCTTCACAACGTCATTGGGAGGGAGGACCACCACCAAGGGTCACCTGAGGTTGAGGGGCTTTTCTAAGGTGACACGTGAGAAAGCAGTGTTAAAGTCTGCGCATAAATGAGACAGATCTTTAAACACACTATCTCTGACTATCTCTGACACATTTGGCAGTTCATCTCTTTGCAAATCCGCTGACCTATATTGCAAGGTGCACTGCTGCGCTTGATGTCATGCAGTGTGTTGAAAGAAGCAGTACTGATACGGAACTGTAAAAAGCAATTATAACAGTATATTACAGCTGCCTGCGTATAACCCTACATAATATATGCTTTATAAATACCTTTTTATAGATTAAAGGCATAGTTCACCCAAAAATTCTCACCCAGTGTTCCAAACCTGTATATATTTCTGTTGAACACAAAGGAAGATATTTGGAAGAATGTCAGCAACCAAACAGATCTCAACCCCCATTTACTGCCATAGTAGGGAAAATAAATACTATAGGAGTCAATGTGGGATGAGATCTGTTTGGTTACTGACATTCTTCGAAATATCTCCATTTGTGTTCAGCAAAACAAAGACATGTATACAGATATGGAACAACTTTGGGGTGAGTAAATGATGCCGGATTTTTTTATTTTTGGGTGAACTATCCCTTTAGCCTAATTACATATTTCTATTTTCATGAATTCATATCTGCGGTAAAAATAACGGTAAATAGGACTCTTATTGTCTATGCAAGTGCAATTTGGAGACATTCGCATTACAAATAATTCATATTTGTTAATATTGCAAAGTAAAACATGTTGCTACCCTATAGTTCTGATCTGACCTTTATAATAATTTTGTTTGTGTAAACCAATGTAACTGATTTTAATAATAACTTGGTTAAAAAACATTTCATTTTGTAAAGTGTCTTTTTGCTGCCGAGTTCACTAAATAATGAAGATATTTCAAAATGTTAGTGATACCTAGAAGACACAGCTTCTGTCTTTCTAAAGTTTCCAAAATGAGCAACTTTTCATACGGTTTTACGTGCATAATTGAAAAACCCAAGACATTAGCTGTCTCTCATCGCCAAGCCTTTTCAAGACAAATATGGAATGACCTATTAAAAAGAAACAGGGTCTAATCGACGCATTTTCTCTCAGAGACAGTGGAGTCAACCTCAAGACAATTGATCTAAAAGTAAAAACTTAAAAAATACAGCTAACTAACACATGAAAACGCAAGAAAAACATGATGACATAATAAAAAAACATGATTTTTGACAGATTTTAAAAACGGAGTCATCTCATTTTGGAACCAAACTCTTCATGTAGAATCATAAGTGTCAATATTTTGCGTCTATTTGCCTTAGTCATTCAATTGCTTGAAACATAACTCTCTAGAAAACCGATGACAACGAGATGTAAATCATGTGCATCACTGTGTATGAATTATTATAATTATGGGTTGTATGTGAAGACTTATAACCATTAACCTTCCAGCCTTTATTGTGTCTTAAAAAACCGCCTTTAAACCGCACAGTATCGCAGGAAGGATGTATCGTTAATGTGGGTGATCTTACCGTTGCACCACTGGAATGGGTGCATCAATCCGCCCGTTTGCTTCCTTTATATGCACGACTGTGTGTTTATAAACAGAGAGATGATGCCCTCTGTGTGTCTGACGGGCCATTCAGCGGCACATCTGGATTCATCTGAACGCAATGCTCGAGACTCTGAGCTGTCCTCCTTTCATCGGGTCACATTCAGATTGAATGCATCCGAGCCATACGTCTCCCGGGCGCTTCTGTTTACATTCGAGAAAGAAGAAAACGCGTTAGATTGGATGGTGTGTCGTGTATGCGAGCAGACAAAGATGTTGGCATCCATTGAGAACAATGACGAGTTCAAGTCCCTCCCAGCCGGAGTGATGGGCGCGCGACTAAGCCAATCTTCATCCCCGCTGTCATCTGTGAGTCATACATCACGAAGACAGAAACAAAACACTTCATATAGGATGTTTATTTCATGTTTCTTTAGGAAACTGAGAAATTTGTGTCATTATAAGATGAACGTGTTCATTTTAAGGTGCTGTTGATTTATAACATTGTCTTGGTGGGAAATACTAATGGTTTATTAACGCTTGACATATAAAGAGCACTTGTTGATGCCAATAATACAAATACCTGTGGAGTATTATAAAAAGAAAATAGTTTGAGACATAATTTGTGCAAAAAAGGTTAGGCCTGTAATAAATAAACCAAGCAAGCACAAGCACACATACTCAATTTGAATACCAAATTATAAGGCGCAATAAAAATATGTTCAACATTATTACTTATGTATTTAAATGTATATTTTAAATATTGAATCTAAAATCTTTTTACTTTAAAAACCCCATCAGTCAGTGTGGGGTCACTGGGTTATCCTTTTTATCTCACCAGAAATATTAATAAAAATGTATTGTGTATTTAAAACGTAATAATGCAACGTGTATTAAATACAGTGTGTAGTGTGACCAAGGCAGCTCTCACATCTCCTAAGAACCAAAAACAAAAGCCATGTAATTCATTGTTTTATTTTTTTACAGCTTTATAATCAAATTCATTAAAGGAAATGTATCACATGCTATATTAAATTTACCTTTCCGGTTGTACATTTACGTGTTATTTACGTTGTACAATTATGTCAATTATATAACGCATTAACCATTAAAGAAAAAAAAAACAAGAAAATATAATCAAATGTTGTCATTTTGACTACAAGGGCCTTGTGCACTGTTAGGGCAAATACTGCCCTCTTCTGGTTCAATGTGTCATGGATTACTCATCCTCAAGTTGTTCCAAACCTGTAAACATTTATTTGTTGGGTTCTGTTCTGTTGAACACAAAGAAAGATATTTGGATGAATGTTGGCAACTCATTTTCCGGGGCACCATTGATACCATAGTAGAATTTTTTTGTTTATTTATTTTGGTCTTTTAAAGAGAAAATATATTTGTAAGAATTTAGGAAAACAAACGGTTCTGGGGCACCTTGTCAATCATTTATTGACCCCAGAAATCTCAGTTGTTAACATTCTTCTAAAAATCTTTTTTGATGTCAACAGAACAAAGACATTTATACAGGTTTGGAACAACTTGAGGGTGTGTAAATAATGACAGATTTTTATTTTTGGGTGGACTATCCCTTTAATAAGTACATATTTATCTGCTAACATTTGTCCTCTTCAAAGAATAAAGTCATCTTAACCACACCAATGAGTGTCACACTCAATAGAAAGTCAGCATAAAAAATGTGTCTGTCTCTTGTAACTCAAATTTTTTTCACAAATAAACTCTTTGAATATTTAAAATCTAAAATGTTTTTATTTGTTTTTCGATCTTACTATTTTCAATTGTGTTAGGTCTCAAAAGAAATAAGACTGTTCATATGCAGAGACATTTCCCACATAAACGGGGTTGTAGTTGTATATAAGGGCTCTGTTCTCTTCTGCTGTGTCACTGAAGTGATGAAGGCTTCTTCTCCCTAAGAATAGACAGAAAGATTCATGAAATTCAGGCTTTTAAACATCAATACGTTTAGAATATAATATATTAGAAAACACTCTTATTACCCTCATTTACGAAGAACTCAGCCAGTTGAGATGACACACCCACAGCATTGCTTGAATGTGGGAAGTTGTAATGAGGATCCCACTGGAAGCGGTTTACTTCTGGGTGCCACTGTACACCATAAACAGGATATTTTCTGCCTGCAATAAAATAAGGATTTGAGTCGCACACCTATGACCTGCAATTAGAATAAGAACAGAGAGAAGTCTTCTTTTGTCACCTTCTATTGTAGAAACAAAGAGGGGTCCGTTTTCTGCCACGTTTGTGGACAGAATGGAAAAAAAAACATTTAATTTCTCGTTACCCATGAATGCCTGTAAAGAGGAACAATCAGTTTCTTCCTGTTAGTTACTTTATGAATAGAAATGAATATCACGTGTTTGTAAAAATGTACAGTATACCTCTTTAGTGACTCCAAAATGGTGAAAATTTGCAGTGAGCGGCTCCTGAGATAATGCTTTAAGAAGGTTAGGTGGAAAGTCCTGAAATATGCGACTGGATTGAGCCTCTGGTAAAAAACACCATGTAAATTAAGATTAGAATAATGTTTAAGAATATCTGCTTAATACAGTAAGCTTTAACCCACAGTGACTACTTTGTTGACGCTTTGTATTTAATGCTAACCAATATTATATCTGTATGTATTTTAATGGTATATTACTGTAGTTGCTAAGTGGCATCAAATAACACCTCTCCTGAAAATGAATGATGTGCATAACCATACAAACTTCATGTTTCCTAATAACGTATTCTTAAGAAAGCATCTTTATTGAAATAAGGATGGTACCTAAGACTGATCCTTGCGGCACTCCATTTTTTTGTATGACATAATTTTTACTTCAAAGCACAGGTCGCCACTTCTGATTTCCACAGTGCACTGGAAAATCAGGGTTGTGAGATCTAAGTTAAAGGTGCGATGAATTTGGCTTGTTTTTTTGTTTTATAGTGTTGTATGAGGTCCATTAATGACGTTCGCATGATTTTTACATTCAAAAACATCAAAATCGATAAGTAATAGGGTGTTTTCTAACCGGGTTTTGAGACCAGCTCTACAAACGCTCGGTTTTAATGGGCGTGCCGCATTGAAGACTTTACAAGTAAACGCCCACTGCTTTGATTGGATAGCAGTTTGCATAGTTGGAGCCGACTAGTGCTCAGGGCACATCAAGCGATCTCTATCAAAGCATAGTGACGCATAGTACAACATTTTTTTACTCAGATAAGATTGCTGCGCCATTACTATCGGATCCAATATTGACGGCACAGCACTGCTTTTAAATTTAAGTCTCTCCCCAAATACAGTGTTGACCTGTGCCTTGTTCACGAAGGAATCCTCGGAGAAATGAAAAGAACGTCTTTAAAAATAAGCTTTAACCATGCATTCCTAATATCGGAATGCGAAGGAAGGTTATGCAGCGATTGTATTCTTCTACAACCAGGGATGGCACAATATTTAGCGATCTTTAATGGCATGTTTGTTTATTGCTTGTTCGCTCTATCTGGTTCCGCGCCACTTGTGTTACTTCAGAATTGTCATGCGCGAACCAGTGGCCGGGGCTAGAGAAGTAGTCGTTGATATTCGTTCTGAGGAGGCGGTGTTCAACCTATCAATGTCGTCATAGATTTTACAAGGGCGTTTTTAGTTCTGACACTTACATGATGTTTGCTTGAATACGATTCCCTCTTATATAACAAAAGCTCGGGGTAAAATTGTGATTTTAATTCATGCCTCCTTTAAGATCTGTACTGTAAATCTATTTTAGTACCTGTAGTGAAGTTAAGTGGATATGTGACATTCTCTGCTATAGTTCTGTTCAACAGGTTTTCTCCAGCCACCAGCACAGTGAGCAGCTGTAATCCCAGGCATGTTCCCCATATAGGAAAGTAGTCACCTTTGTCATTGGCCTGAGACAGCAAAAACACTTCCAGTAAAAAACATTTCCTTAAACTGTAAAAAAGTGTAACATATTCCCCGGAAATAGTGATATGCAATAACAACAAATAGGATGATACTAAATATCAACCTAATTAGAGACTATACACAATGTAACATTTGCTGACAGATGGCATATCTTTCACCTACTTTGATAGCAAGTCTAAAGTAAAATCCAGCAATGTGAGCAAAATCAGATGTCTCCAGGTTCACCGATCCCCCGATGAGAAGAAGACTGAACAACACACAAAGTGAAATATGTGTGTAAATACTGTTATTGAACAGTGAATCATGCACCTTGCTTAATTTGTATAACCGTGATTTAAACATTTGGAGGTTGTGATACTCGGTAAACTACTTTGCTCATCATATAAAATCATCCTTGAGGATTATGTAGGTTTAAATTAAAGGGATACTTCACCCAAAAATGAAAATTCTGTCATAATTTACTCACCTTCCAGTTGTTCCAGATATGTATACATTTCTTGGTTCTGATGATCACAGAGAAAGATATTTGGAAGAATGCTTATAACCAGACAGACTTTGCCCCCCATTGACTACCAAAAATACAACGGTAGTCAAAAGTGCCCCATAACATTTTGCTGTCCTACATTCTTGAAAATGTCTTCTTCTGTGTTCTTCCCACTATTGGAGTCAATGGGGGGCAAGATCTGTTTGGTCATAAGCATTCTTCCAAATATCTTTCTCAGTGTTCATCAGAACAAAGAAATGTATGCGGTTTTGGAACAACTCGAAGGGGAGTAAATGATGACAGAATTTTCATTTTTAGGTGAACTATCCCTTTAATGTGAGAAAGTTGAGGCACACACCCATTTATTGACCTGAAGATCTTCTCATGCTCTGCAAAACTCTGATTTAGCCTGTAACATAAAATCCTGTTTAAATATACCGTACACGACTAAACCAGCTTGCTTTTAACTGTGTAAAACACACATGAAACAAACAGATAGACTTCAACTTACTTTATTGGCACAACTCTAGCACCCCCGGATTCAATGTATGTCACGTAAGATGTGGGGATGTATGCGTTTCCAAACTTTTTCAGATCGTCATCAGTAACCTCTTGAGTCAAAATACCTAAAAATAAAGTCCAACGTAAGACAAAATGTGCTCGTGCTAAAAAACGAATGAATTTGAAACCATGGTAAGCAGCTAAAGAAAAATACTACAGAAAGTATTTCTTCCTGCTGCCTGTCACATGAAGAGAATATGTACCGATGATCGGTCTGTCGTTGACCTCGTGTCTGTGCTGCAACACAAACGCACCGGCGCTGTACAGCGCAACGCTCGCGCACACCAGCGCATTAAAGGCGAACATCATTCCTGCTGCCGACAAACTGAGACTACACTGTATAAGGTCGACTGCTGCATTATATGTTAACTAATGTATTTACGAACTGAAAGTTAGAAACGTCAAGGGATGGGCGGGGTTTGTACTTTTTGAAGGAAGGACAATAAACGTTGTCAGTAAACCAGTTTGTTTGGGAAAACACGCTTACATTTACAGCGTAACATCATTCACATCAGCACATCTGACCACGAGTTTCTCAAAGTTTTCACAAAACCTTTTAATCGTGCCATCAGCAGGCTTTATGGGAGTTTGCAGGCTGAACCTTGTGGTACCGAAACTACACTGTTGTTTTTTCTTCGGTCTTCAAATTGTTGAACTATAAAAAGTTCATAGTTCCCTTGGCACTGTCCCAACACCTTTTTCAGTGACAGCTTTGATGAGTGATGGTTTCTCAGCGTGGTGCTAAACGTGACAAAAAAGTCACCCTCGTCATTTCAAACCTGTACGGCTTTTTCTTCTGCAAAGCACAAAAGAAGATATTTTGAAGAAAGTTGGTAAGAGAACAGCGCTGGCGCCCATTCACTTCTATTGTATATACACTTAACCAATACAAGTGAATGTGTGCCGGTTAACAACGTTCTTCAAAATATCTTCTTTTGTGTTCTGCAGATAAAATTGAAATTCAATGACAAGACGGTGAGTTAAATGTTGACAGAATTGTCATTTTTGGGTGAGCTATCACTTACTACTGGAGATTTAAATGATGGTGCTGAGCTTAAAATATTGAACTCCAAAAAATATTTGAGCTGCTTATAACATCTGTAACAAACTACCAACGTACTTTAAATATATAAATGCTCTGTTTATATGCATTTTCTACATCACAACCTTATGTTCAGTTACAGTACAAGAAACAGTGATGTTTTGTATCATTGACATCAAACCAGACAAAATGTGCTCCAATTTAAGTGCACGTGTGAATAAAATTTACAGTGAAGGGAATGATTTTCAGGATTTTCAGAATGGAGGAAAGAGACTGGAAAACCATTACTGTAGAGCTTGGCAACATCTGCCAATAAAGGCATTAATTACAGACAAAACCAAAGACGAAATCAATTGATGGCACTTTTTATTAACTTAATATTGTACACTTCAAACCCAGATTTTTACAAACTTATTTATTCTAACCTTCAATATTTACATACATGATAGTGTCTCACATAAAGCCCCGTTGGATACGACATAACCTGTAAACTCTTATATAAATAAGAGCATGAATCATTTTCAGTCCCAGTCTGTGACTTGGCACGGGGACATTTTCTCACACTGTTCGGAGTATGCAGCTGTTTCTTTTACGACGAGAAACATTGGCAGTCTCAGCGGCAGATTCTCAAGCTCTGTTTTCTAGAAGAGCCTGGAAATCGGGTGAACAAACCAGCTTGTGTTTAATGTGGCCCAGGACAGACATATCTCCTCTTCTGCCTTCTGTATTGACTGATACTAATTCCTACATAACAGACAAGCAAAAACATGTTGAAAAGTCATAAAAATGTGTAAGCTACAAAGGTCCAGTGTATGAAATTTAGCGGCATCTAGTGGTGAGGTTGCCAACTGCAACCAACGGCTCGAAGCACTACGGTGGCTGACACAACACTAAGATGTCGTCGCGTTTTCGCTTCTTTGCTGAAGGAGATAACGTATTTACAAAACACGCTCTGTAGTGCAGTTTCTCCGTTTAGGGCTACTGTAGAAACAACATGGTGGATTCCATATAAGGGCACCCACGGCGTATGTAGAAAGAAATAGCTCATTCTAAGGTAATGAAAACATAACGCTCCATCATGTAGGGTCTTTATAACCTCTGAACACATAGTTATGTATATTATATTGTCTTACGGTCAATAGATCCTCCAAAAAATGACACACTGGACCTTTTAGTACTTTACATGTAAGCATTCATCTTTTAATCCTGTATTCTGGATGAACTCTTCCAGATGATATACATGTAGCAAAACCTTCACCGAAACACTGACGGTGAGTGTAACCTACCTGCAGGAAGGCGCATGGGGTTCCCAGGGCCACGTCCAGGGTTACGTTACCCATGATAAGCTGCACTTTGCCCGACTTTCTTACAAGCATCTTCCCCACCAAACCCTCCTGCAGATCCTTAAGAAAACAACTGTTCTCGTCTTGCGAGTCCTCCTAAGACAAACACAAAAACATGTAAGTAAAAGCAGTACAGTTTTAATCAAATGACCTAATATAAAAAAGAAACCAACCTGGTTCTCAGTCGTCTGCAGCATGGTCTGTCCATCACTGGACTGCACCTCTGTTTTTGAAGGCCTGACATCACTGGTGGGTGGTTGCCCTGGCAGCGAATCAGGGAGCTGCATGAAGAGAAGCTCCTCCTCTTTGCAGTGATTCCACACCTCGAGTAAATCAGGTAGCAAACCAGGCTCGGGCAGGGGAGGTGGTCTGAACATCGTCTCCGCCTTTTTCGTTTGCGATCCTTCCAAAGGCTCCTGCTTGACTGGAGAGAGAGGAGTTTGAGTGAATAAACTAGAATGAGCGGGGAGTCAAAATCAATCGATTGTTTAAATAAAGAGAAATGATTCTTGTCAACCCCTACGATATCATACATCACATGACACTTGCTAACCTACCCTTCACTTCAGCTCCAGTGCTGTCTGTGATCATTGGTTCAGTTTCAGTGTTCTCGGTCTCTTCAACAAACTCCTCTTTGAAGACCCATCCAGACACGGCCAGAGGCAGCTGAACCGGACAGCTTCCACTTTCACCTCTCAGATGAGCATCATCCAGAAGCTATGACACACAGAAACAAAGCCTTGTGGGTACCAGAGGTTCACAATATGTTTTTAACCGATTTTGTGAATTTAACCCCTTTACACAGTTACAGTTTACTTGCCAAAAACAGCCACTTCTTTTTTTTTCAACCTACATTGTCCTTCTCAAGTTTGCGCAGAATCTCTTTAGTCTCCTCTTCAGTCTCTCTCTCCTTTTTGATGTTGATAATGGGAGACGGGCCGCTGTTTGCTGTTTCTTTGACATCATCATATATACCTACACAAATAAAAAAAATAACATAAAGCTAAATTACATCACCTGGCCCATTTGAAGTACTTGGCATAATGAATACTCAAATGTCGTACCCTAGAAATCTACGTTACCTCTTTTTTT
Organism: Triplophysa siluroides; assembly: GCA_006030095.1. Taxonomy (NCBI): domain Eukaryota; kingdom Metazoa; phylum Chordata; class Actinopteri; order Cypriniformes; family Nemacheilidae; genus Triplophysa; species Triplophysa siluroides. Next base: position 1,500,839 of record VCII01000010.1, on the reverse strand, counting down.
GGCCATCATCTCTGCAGGACCCTGCTCAAAGATGGAGTGTGATTGGATGACCTCGGGACGCCCCCGGCCTCTCCCTCGGCCATCCCGCTGTCTGCCTCGATCTACATCCCTCCTTTCTCGCCTTTTTCCCTCATCTACTTTTAACCTGTGAAGAGCATAAGCAAGCACATAAGTTAAAATACCATATTTTAGCAATGAAATAGGTTTCTAAGTTACATTGATGCATATGGGTGTGATGTGACCATTCACTTACTCTTCTTTAGACTTTCGCCCGATAATATTTGGGGTAAAGGTTTTCTGTGGAAACCAAGGAGGCAAGAAATTTGAATTAAGATGTAATGTAGTTAGACTTTTTGGTGGTCATTAAACTGGGACTACATGTATTCAGTTGTGTTACCTTTTTGACACCACCTAAAGTGAGATCTCTGGAGCGCATTGCAGGGAGGCGTCCTGGAGTGATGGAAGCAGGCAGCCTTCGACCCATCACCATCCCTCTGCCACCCCCTACATTAGATGCCCGTGAAGTCCCACTGGGGTCACCGGAGCCTGGTGTGTCCATTCCTTCTAATTCACAACAAAAATGTATTCTTTCTACTTCATTTTGCAAATGTCAACATGACAGCATAGATACATTTAACACTTTTAAGTATTTTGTATGAAATAAATAGTTTTGTATGGAAATCATATAGGATTTTGCCTAATGAACATGAGTTCTCCATGATTACAAAATAAGAGTTCTCTATTATAAAAACATTTTGTAGAATTTATCTCGGAATAAAAAACGAATTACTAGCTTAGCACAAGAACAACAATTATGTGTAACGTAGACTGTTACTACAGAAATGTTCATGGCTTTTGCAAGCCTAGAAATGATCATTGAAAATATTGGCTAATATTCTTTTGCACTGCGCTTTCTGATCATAATAATTTAATTGTGAACTGTGCTTTTTGATTTATAAAGTAAATCCACATAAAAACCGTACTAGGATTAGTAACAAATAAAATGTCATTCAATATTGGTACATATATCAACGGGCAAACATTTATCTTCCGCTTTCCAAACACATGGCAACACGTGAGTGACACGTGAGTGAAACAGACTCATATCAACACACTTACCAACGCGTCTCCGCAGATGCAGATATTATCTATATGTTGTCTTAACGAATTAAAGCTGTATAACAGTCCAATGTTTATTTTAGTGACGATGGCGATATGAAGTGCAAGTTTCTGTAAGGCGGAGTTTCACGTGTGATGATACTTTGACCCTAGTGACGCACCCGATGATGTGATTTCTGGACGTCAACTGTGCACCACATTTGTGCATATTCCAACTCTGCAGTCCCCTTCCCTCTGTACCATTCCGAAGGGCACATCCCTTAAACCCTGCTCCCTTCGAAGAGCAGAGCTCTCGAACTCCGGAGTGAACTCCGGAAGGAATTGTATCTCCTAATGTGAGCATTTAAAAAACACTTAGCGAAAGGAACAAATAAATAGTTATTTTCTCTTTTTGGAGCGAGGTTTTGTACGGTGTCGCCTTCTCGAAGTGCCCTTCGGAGGGCGACATAGCCCGGTTGAAACGCACCGTTTGTACAATGAATGCAACAATATACGATATTTCGTTAGAAACGATATTATTAAAAGCTACAAAAATGGTAAATATAAACCTGAAACGATCTTTACAGATGAGGAAAAACGATTTTGTTCCTCTGTATGGTTCATAATGCATTTCAGCCACATACAAATTATACAACTTATGGCGCTTCCTTTATGAATCCTAGGCCTATTAATAAAATAAAATATAATTAAATCAATTATATAAAAAATAGAAAACTAAAAGCAGCATTAGGGATAGTTCAGACAAATTTTGAGAAAAATATATATTTTGAAATGCCAGTGGTTTTCTGGTGTTCATACAATGGAAGTCAATGGGGCTCCAAATCGTTTGTTCACTAACATTCTTCAGATGATCTTCTTTTATGTTCTGCAGAATAAAGCAAGTCATACAGGTTTGGAATGACAAGAGGCTGAGCAAAGGATTTTTTTATTTTGACCAAAACCATCCCTTTAAACGTCATTTATGGAATCATTCAGCCAAAATTGATATTATAAAAATTAAAAGTGTTTACGCTGTTTTCTGCCACAAATATGTGTAAAATATGTCAGATGCTACAACCCGAATCCGTAAAAGTTGGGACGCTTTTTATAAATTTGAATAAAACGAAAACTAAAGGAATTTCAAATCACATGAGCCAATATTTTATTCACAATAGAACATAGATAACATAGCAAATGTTTAAACTGAGAAATGTTACACTTTTATCCACTAAATTAGCTCATTTAAAATGTTATGCCTGCTACAGGTCTCAAAACAGTTGGGACGGGGGCATGTTTACCATAGTGTAGCATCTCCTTTTCTTTTCAAAACAGTTTGAAGACGTCTGGGCATTGAGGCTATGAGTTGCTGGAGTTTTGGTGTTGTGGTCCCATTCTTGCCTTATATAGGTTTCCAGCTGCTGAAGAGTTCGTGGTCGTCTTTGACGTATTTTTTGTTTAATGATGCGCCAAATGTTCTCTATAGGTGAAAGATCTGGGCTGCAGACTCTTCTACGAGGAAGCCATGCTGTTGTAATAGCTGCAGTATGTGGTTTTGCAATGTCCTGCTGAAGTATACAAGGCCCTCCCTGAAATAGACGTCATTTGGAGGGAAGCATATGTTTATATAACCTTTATATACCTTTCAGCATTCACAGAGCCAAAACATCCAAGCTTCCCATACCGTATATACTTACGCACCCCCATACCATCAGAGATGCTGGCTTTTGAACTGAACGCTGATAACACGCTGGAAGGTCTCCCTCCTCTTTAGCCCGGAGGACACGGCGTCCGTGATTTACAACAAGAATGTCAAATTTGGACTCGTCTGACCATAGAACACTATTACACTTTGAAATGGTCCATTTTAAATGAGCCTTGGCCCACAGGACACGACGGCGCTTCTGGACAATGTTCACATATGGCTTCCCTTTTGCATGATAGAGCTTTAGTTGGCATCTGCTGATGGCACGGCGGGTTGTGTTTACTGACAGTGGTTTCTATAAATATTCCTGGGCCCATTTAGTAATGTCATTGACACAAACATGCCGATGAGTGATGCAGTGTCTTCAGAGGGCCCGAAGACCACGGGCATCCAATAAGGGTCTCCGGCCTTGTCCCTTACGCACAGAGATTTCTCCAGTTTCTCTGATTCTTTTGATGATGTTATGTACTGTAGATGATGAGATTTGCAAAGCCTTGCAATTTTTTACGCAGTCTATCACAGATTGGAGAGCCTCTGCCCATCTTTAAGTTAATTTAGTGGATAAAAGTGTAAAATTTCTCAGTTTAAACATTTGCTATGTTATCTATGTTCTATTATGAATAAAATATTGGCTCATGTGATTTGAAATTCCTTTAGTTTTCATTTTATTCAAATTTAAAAAACGTCCCAACTTTTCCCGGAATTCGGGTTGTAAAAAAATACGGATTTTCTCGGATAAAATGTGTTTTAGCACAAACTCTAATCCAAAAGCTTTGGATGGGATTTGTACCACATCTCCTCTGGTGTTGTCCTTGCATGCCTGTCAGGGTCTGTTGTATTTTAATTACTCGATGTATTTTATACACATTTCAGCTTGAGAGAAGGAAAATCATTAAAGCAACCAAGCATGGGTACAGAAGCACACACATTCACAGCCATGAACAATGAAGACAATATTGTCCAGAAACAGCCTTGAACATTTGACTTCTAGGGGGTGAGAAGAATTGTGTTTTCATGCTATTTTGTGCTGTTTTTAGTGATCATAAGGACAGGCTGTGTGTTGGCTTCGCAGGAGGATGCAATGTTTGTGACCATATGGTCCAGCATTTGGTTAGGTCTTCTGTAGGTTGTAGCCTCAGAACGTCCTGTCCTTGAATTACACCATGCAAGAGGGGACAGAAATATCATTATATACAGAAATATACAGTTAGTCCTGTTTTAATAAAATCTAATTCAGTGTTGACATTCTCTAATGTTATAACAGAAGTTTGCATACATCATTTGTTTCCGAATCAGCCCTCTTTTCTATATGTGGATCCAATAGCTCTGCAGATGGAGAGCTGTGTTACGCTCCATGAAGCGCGTGTAAAAATCATAAAGATGATTTCAAGCAGACCATCTGCAGCACAGAGCAGAGGGATGTGTAAGATACACATTTAATGCAAAACATCAAATTCTCTGCAATATACAGTTTATAATTGTATTATGAAACTTAATACATGTGTGTGAGTGTGTGTGTGTGTGTGCGTGCGTGTGTGTGTATTTATTTAGAGGAGAGACTGAGGCTAATTGTAACATTTTCTGTATTTTATTTCATAACTCACATAATTCTATGTGTACCTAATTGTCATAATTTCCTATAAAAAATATGACTGATCATTAAGGATTAATATTGCAAACGCTATGCTGGAAAAAAACACTGGACAGCAATTAAAACAAATATGCCAATGTGCTATTACTCAAATTTATTGTATTACTATTTTCCCCAGTCTGCTCTGTTTTCAATTGTGGCCAGATGTGATGCACATTTAATTGACATTAATGTTGACTGAATATGCCTTGGACTGCCTCATCTGTGCTATGTGTTGTGTGTTTGGCAGTAGCAGGAGTAAATAGCTTGTTATTTCACTTTTATGGTTCAGTGATGCTGGACTTTCTCCTGCTTGTTAATTTCCCATTGGCATGTACAGCAGAGAGAGAGAGAGAGAGAGAGAGAGAGAGAGAGAGACAGTAAGTGAAAGTGAGCAAGCGGGGCCAAACCAGATTCCCTCTCCCTCAGTTTTCATCTTCTTTAAGGAGCTGGCAGCGAGAAATACGGAGAATCCAAGTCGTGCACAGGCTCAGACCGTGAAATCTTTTCTGTTTTGTCACAGCTGTTGTTGTGAGTGCTGCAAACAGAGGTAAGTCTTTCCTTTTTAGTCATCTTCTGAGGAATCTGTCAAACTGTGTGTCGTTCTCTTTGGCATCTCTGCATCTCTCTCTGTGCAGTATTAGTCTTAAAAAATAAAAATCGAAATATCCATATATTTCCATTACACATATCTAAAAAAAACTCATGGTTTAAATATGAATGTTATATTATCATATCAGTTGCATTTGTAAGCAAGAACATCTTCAGTTGTCTATTTACAGGGTAATGTACTGTAGTCAGGACTTGCTGATACAGCATTTCAAAACTATTTATATAATATCATGTAATATTTATTTATTTACAATGCTTTTGGTGCATTTTGTAACCGACACTAGAACTGCTCACTTCTATTCATTGACCAAGGACGATCGTTTTTATAGAATTAAATATCAGCCAGTCAGCAGGTGGTCAATCTATTCTAATACAATATTATCATGCTCTTTTCAGCTTCTTTTCTCTCGAATCACAGTTTTTCTCCCAGTTGTACAGAATTGAGGTCAGGGCTGCCTTGTAGACTTCCACCCATCCAGATGATTTAGTGGAAGGACACAAATAATTACATTACTGCACATTTGGTAAAAGTGGGATTTCTTGTATCTGGGGTATTAAGTCTTGTGTTATTCAGCTATTATAGTGAACATTTAGAACACGGTTTCCTTTAATAGTTTTACTCACACTAGGGCTGCATTGCAGATACATGTAAGATCCGCTCATGACCAGAAAAATGAAGCGTGACAGAGTCATTAATACTCTGAGAATCATCACCGGCTCTTGTGGGGTCTGACAGCTCATTCCAGAATGAATTACTCACACCGCACTTTCATTCCACGCACCACTGTTTGTGCATGAGCCCATTCTGAACATAACATCATGTCTAAATGTTTCTCGCTTCTGTGTGTGTTTACCCACTGAAATGTATGTTTATTTCGTATACGTTTTATATATGTTCCTCTTCACATACACTGTACAAAATACAGTAAAAACTTATTTTTCCAGCAGCTGGTGTGCAAGTAAAATACCGTAAAAGAACAATTTTATAAGGTAAAATTTGATGTTTTCATGTCTTGTAATTTTTCGGTGTTTATCTGTAATTTTACGGTTGCTGGGGCACCAATAAAATACTGTAAAATAGCAGTTTTCCACATCAAATTACATGTTTTTCTTATAAATTGGAATTCTTGACCTGTAATTTGACAGGTTTTTACTGTATTTCAAAAATACATGACAAAACATAGCAAAAAAAACATAGCAAAGTACATGTAAAAAATCTGTAAAAAAGAACAGTACAATTCTGTACAATGACAATCTTTAACAGCTAAACAACAAACAATTTTCCAGTTGGTATTTGGCTATGGCATGGATTACACATTACAGATATGTCAAATTACAGAAATCGACTGCAAATTAACCGCAAACATAATAAGTTGGGAGTAAAATAGCATAAAAAACATCATTTTTTTCATTTTTTGGTAATTTTGAGCTCTTAACACTAAGCATCACAATTGTGTTCTGCATCTTACTTTACAAAAGGTATTTTAAGATTTTTCTGACGCCTCAGCTGCCGTAATATAACTGTATGGTATGGTAGGTATGGTCACAGAAAACCTGTTAAATTCAGGTCACATTTCAACCCACAATCAAATGAAAGAGATGAGAAATTATAATTGTTATAAGAAAATGAATGCTCAATAAAAATGTTAGAATTAAATATACTAATGGTCCTAAAGAAAGAAATGTGGCACCATGGTCTCTTGAGGAACACCTGAGACTTATTCCAAAACGTTCAAAGATTTTCTAAAATTGTAGGAGTACTAAAGAGCTCTCACTCTTTCTCTCTGTGCGTGTGTGTGAGTGTTTTGCAGCTTTGAAGCATGAGGATATTTATCACGCCCTACATTCCCTTTGAATGAAAGGCTTCAGTCTCGTGATGCTGATGCTACCATGACATTAAAACTGTATTTCAATGGCGCTGTCATGTTCTTGTGCCACACCACATGTATATGAAAAACCGAATCAGGGTGTGTAAAGCTTCTAATCTTTAATAAACGTTTAAAGGTCTATCATAAGGTAGACCAGATGATCCCCTCAGGCCACATACACATGCAGTCATGTGTGAAATACTTGCTGTAAAACATATTCTCATTTTCTGGCATGAATATCAATAAGCCCACACATTTGTGCTGTCCAACACTTGGATGCCAGTCTTCTTTTGGCATCAGGGCTATGACGGAATACAATGTGTCAGCACTCGTCCATATGGAGGACTTTGAACAAATTGGCATAGCAATCGTTAACCCAGAAATTCTTTCATTGTTTACTTTATGTCATTCCAAATCTGTATTACTTTGTGCGTTCTACGAAACACAAAAGAAGATATTTTTAAGAATGTTGGTGACCAAACAACATCAGGCCACATAGACTTCCATTGTATGAACACAAAACCAATGAGACATTTCTCAAAATATCTTCTTTCGTGTTCCACACAAAAACGATCCGACGGAGCAAATTCTGAAGGACAACTGATTGAATGTGAGCTGTGGTGAAGTGAAAGGTGAAAAAGAGAGCGAGAGGTGCTGATAAATCATACTGCTCTCTCTCTCTCTCTAAGAGTTATAGGTCTTATGAGCACAAGGGCAGATAGGTTTTGTGACTTGACATTACTCTACGGTCACTGGTCCCAGGAAGAGAAAATGACAGCTCATCAAACACACCAGCCTGACACATTCAGTCCATTTCACACTTTCCCAGAGCGCTAATCTACGAGCGTTGGCTCATACCAGCAGCACTTGACCAAAACATAAGAGACCTGCCTGCTATCCAATCTTTGAGATACACACACACACGCGTATATGCATTTGCCTTTTGTGAATAAGCACATTATAGGTAAACGGTTAGCAAAATGCTTAGACTCAGTGGAAGAATCATGTATTTATGTGCCAGTTAAATTCCTTGGCAAGTTTTCAGATGTCTGGCCATCCTATATTTTTTCACTAACTGAAAGGGGTGTTTTTATTCTTGTAGGTGATGGCTGAGCTGGATCTCCTCTCCACACCCCACAACATTCAAATCAGCGAGGTGACCTGCGACTCGTTCCGGATTGCCTGGGAAATGGCCCATGAAGACACTTCCCGAGTGACGCATTATTTCATCGACTTGAGACGTAAAGAGGGCGGCGAGCTGAATCGATTCAAGCACAGAGTCAGAATTTACTGTTATTTGCATCTTTAGATTAACATCATTCCATCTTGCATCAGGACACAATCTTTATTTACTTTCACACAAACAGGACCAAATTTGTTTCTGGATGTTAGAATTTATGAAGCTGTTACAAAAACAATCTTCCCAGAGCACGCCGGGGTTGAGCACCATGGATGTAATAAAGATCCAACGATTGTCGCAGCTTGCTCCTCGCAGAGATCAAACCAACCTTTCAGCCTTGAATCTAAACTAATAAAATGTATCATCCCCCTAACCAACACAAGACAGGGAGGTGGTTTTCAAGAGAGATCTGCCAGCAGATCCCTCCTGACGGATTACACCCGCATCCTATTATTGTGGTGCAATGTCTTGCCCTCCATTGAATCTTTGTTTACATTTCACTTCATATTTCAAACCTGCGTGATTTTCTTTCTTCTACAAAACACAAAAGAAGATCTTTTGGAAAATGTTGGTAAACAAAAACCGTCGGTCCCCATTGACTTCTATTGAATGGACACAAAACTGCATGTTAGTATTCTGTTACCAACATTTTCCCAAATATTTTCTTTTGTGTTCTGCAGAAGAAAGAAAGTCAAACGGGTTTGAAATGACAAGAGGGCATGCAAATATTGACAGAATTTTCATTTTGAAGGTGAACTATTCCTTTAAGGAAACTAAATATATTACATTACAATGTATTACAAAACACATTTCCAAGTGCTTCAATAAAAACGTGCCAATTCCCTATTTTTTTTCAATATGCTGTTATATTGTAATATATTAACAATGTATTATTTTATATATTTTCAATGATATATTAAATTATTTAATAACAGTTAATATATACCAGAAATATATTTTCGAGACAAAAATGTCTTTTTGTGTAAAACACAGGGCATAAAGTACCATATATCACATTAGGAGCCATTTCTCTCCTTTGTTTCCTATAAATCTTTCTGTAAGCTGAACAACTCCCTTTGACCCATACTAAAATGTGATTGTTTTTCAAATCTGAACTAAGGTTCATTTCAGGACTTATTAAAAATGGACAACACAGAGGCAGATGGCAGAGGGGATGAGGGGGTATGAGGGGGCTAGGTGTGTTGGCAATGAGCTCATCTGACAGGCCCTTCAGGCTTCTATGATGCTCTCGTCACTTCTAATAGGAACATGACAAACTCCGTACAAGAACTGCTGTAAGCTGATGACTCATCGTGACCCAAACTCTGACCATCCGGCTCTAAAAATGGTGATATTGCGGTCCGATTTAGAACACTAATAGGCTTCAGGGTCAATTTGTTGTGTGATTTGCAGGGTGTGATATACTGGACAGGCATTAAAATTTGCATGTTAGATCTGAATCGATGCATTTGGGATGCTACATGATGTGAACGTGTTACCCAGCACAGCGTCGGTCAAAATTAGAGACACAAGCTGCTACTAAATACTGTTAAGATTTCATCCGAGATTTCACCGAGGCACTCATTTTACATTTCAGAGAGACACTAAAGGGTTTCGGTAAGGGTGTTGCTATGGTTATGCCCCTTCTGAGCTTTTCGTAATTGGTTGTGCTTGTCAGAATGTCAGGCCAGCACAATAAGACTAATTAGCATTGATGTAGAGCTGTTTATGTGAGAGAAAATGTGTTCTAATAAAGTTAAAAGATATAAAAGAAGCATACAGCCAGATGTGAGATTACCGCAGTTGTTGATCTTCTCCTAAATCTTACTTGTGTTTCACTGTTTTCATGCTTGTATAATACTACCGAAATTTCTCGAGCCTGTATATGAACTCACAAAAGAAGATATTTTGAGAAATGTCTCAGTTGGCAATGGGGGAAGAAGAAATGCATGCATTAAAAAAGCTTTTTTATTTTTAGGTGAACTATCACTTTTATAAATTCCGACACATCTAAACAAAATTCAGTCAACTAATAGTACACGCTTAGCTGTGTGTCTGTCACAGACTACAATTTGAGTCCTATAAACATAAGACATTCATGTTTGCAAGCTGTGCATTTTATTTTGCTCTATAACTTTCTCCTGTGACGGTCAGTTTCGGTTTGGCAGCCGTATTTGTCACCATTGCAAGCATCTATGAATACAGATCTGGAAACAATTAAGAGAACATTTTCAGTTTGTCTTAATCTACTGTTTAGAGGTATGTGTCTAAGAAACATTATCATTTTTGTTTTATTCTGTGAATAACTAACAATATTTTTCCAATTTTAAAACATAAATACAAACAGGTCAGAATAAAAGAAAAGATGCTCTGTATTTTTTCAGACCCAAATACTGCCTAAGTTCACATTGCTGAGTTTATGTCACTCCTGAGGTTTGATTTTGTTGAAATTTAACAAACACTGGACTGGAATAGCCACAATACCACGGTGGCCCTGAACCGCAAGGCGAAAAAAAAAATTAATTGTGGGGCAAAAGTGTCCTAGACGCTTTCTGAGCCTAAGTCCAGAGACTTTCTCTCTCTGTCTCTCTCTGTCTGTCTGATTTTTTCCTTTCTCCTTCAAACTTTTTTTTCGCTTTTCAAAATTAAATGAAAATTTGTAATGTTACATTATGAATTCTAAAGTATTACTGAAAATTAGATGTTAATATAAAATGAATATAAATGTAAAATGAATCCACCTTACAAGTTGGAGAGATAAACACTTTGGTATCAGCCATAACCATGAAACGTTTTTAACTTGTATAATAAACCCTGATGTGAAAACTCTTTTATAAAATAGTTTTGTTTATAACATTGCTTTAACTCTCAGGGGGTAAGTCTATCATTTTAGGCCATATGGTTATTAAAAAGTGTTACAGGGGATGAAAGCAGTAACCAGATGAGGATGCAATACTGTACAGTATAATATGTAATATGACTGACTTGTGTTTGGTTTGTCAGGATGTCCCAACCAAACTTGTGGCGAAGGCAGTGCCATTGCCAATGGCTGTGAGAGGCCACTGGTTCCTGAACCCTCGAACTGACTACTGTGTCGCTGTACAGACTGCCATCAGACAGCCTGATGGAGACTACCAAGTGTCTGAATGGAGTCAAGTAGTGGAGTTCTGTACTGGAGGTAAGTAGAGATGGAGTATCAGAGCTTAAATAGGCTTTTGGTGAAGAATAACAATTCATAATTTGAACTCTGACATCGGGTATTGGCTTCAATATTCATAAATTTCATTTTTTGTCACAATTTATTGTCTAATCAAAAGGCGTAAATATCAATCATACAAAATATAACTGTAAAGACACAACATCTGAAAAACATTATTTGCAGCAAGCCTCAAATCAGGCCACACCCCTTTATTTGTTGGCGGTGCTGGTAAAGGGTGCAGCTCTTGAAGAACACGGAAAGGGTGTTTCTCAATTAATGGGTGTTTCATTGTATTGTATAAGTGAAAATGTTTTTGGTTTAATAAATATTCTAAGTTTAAGATTAAAAGTCTTTATTTGGGGGGCCAAAGTGATGCCCTCTACACAAAGGGGGCCTTACAACGAACAAGTCTGGCGTAGCCAATTTAGCAGCTGGGGACCAAGAAAAAAGTGTATGTGAAGTAAAATGACATGTTTTAATGTTTTACACCCAACTTATTCATTTGCAGTCTATTTCTTAATTTGACATTTATACCGTATTTTTTATACCGTATTTCAAAATAAAACAGTAATATTTTGTAAAAGTAGTTTTTTAGTGTTCAAATTCTGTTTCATGTCGAATTTATACACTTTTTCTGGTCTTAAGATTGTGTTGGTTTAGACTTTAGTTTGAGAATGCTATACAACTTCTAGATTTTCATTTGGTTCTTTCCTGCAGATTATGCCATGGAACATCTTCAGCAGCTCTTAGACAAAGCTCAGGCGACTGCTGGAAGACTTCTCAGGTTCTCTGTGTTCTATCGCAATCAGCATCCTGAATACTTTCACTACGTGCGGTCAGTATTGTCAATTATTTTCAGTCTCTCTACCGCTTTGACAGATGAAAAACAAAGTTGTGTAATGTTTTGCTTTGGTTCATGTGAATTTGATATGTCCTCCATCAACCTTATTTACTTTTATATTCCTGATCTCATAGCGCGTGTTTTATCAATACGTTATTTAAAAAACAACAAATATGTCTTTAGTCCTTTTCTTAAAATGTAATAAATTGCTGGGCTTCAGCATTTGTTTTTTAAAGGTAACAGCAGTAATACCTGGAGAAGAAATATTTTATCTTTAAGACAACATAATAAGGACAACGTAACGTTCGTTTATGTTGTTGCTTAGAAAGCCTCTGTAGAGGGTTATGCATTGACGTCACTTTCCCACGTGAACACGCCCCCTTGAGTACCAGGACACGTTTCCTTGACTGGAAAAACATGCAGCAAAATGTCTGCTTTCAATAGGAGAAACAAAGAAACCGGGACAAAAACACAAAATGGTTTGCTGAAAAGCAGTTGGACTTGACGGTGATTCTTACGATTTACAAAGAAACCAGGTGTCCTTGGACACTGATATAATGCGCGGAATAGCATTTCCTGATATTCTAAGCAGCCATGTAGCTGAGTGTTTTGCCACTCAAGGGAGGGTGTTTTGACATGTTAATGTGGGAAAGTGACGTCACGTGCATACCCTCTTTTGATTATTTAACATTTTCTAGGTCTCAGTGTGGGGGCGCAATGCTGCCATCTTTCAAAGACAACAGTGGAAGTCACGGCTCCCCCATCAATGGCAAGTTGCGTGGCGTCTTCCTCAGCTGCAACACGGAATTTGACACAGGTCTCCCTCCAAAGGACTCACCGTACGGCCCTTTGCGCTTTGAGGTTCCCGCTGAACGCCTCTTTAACCCGAGCGCTAACCTCTACTTCGCTGACTTCTACTGCATGTACACAGCGTACCATTACGTAGTGCTGGTGCTGGCCCATGCCGGATCGGAGGGGGATTGCTTTTGCAAGCGTAGCCTCCCGTTACTGGACCTCACAAACAATCCCTTCCTGACATACACTCCTGGAGAAGAATCTGTGTTCTGTCATGCCAGTGATGTCATACTGGAGGTGTTGTTCACAGAGCCCATGTGCTTAGAGCACGGCAGCTTGACTCAGATCAGTGGACATCACCAGCTCATGAGCCTTTCTACTGCGAATGCTAAAAAAGACCCGAGCTGTAAGGTGTGCAATATCAGTGTAGGCCGCTGAACTCTAAATGAACACCCGGAAGCATTTCTTGAAAATAGAACCAGGTAACTGGATCATGAATTATAATGAGGACTTCTGGTGGTGGTCTAAAAATGGAATGTTCTTTTAAGAGTTCAGATTCATAAACAGGAGCGCAGTACCCTTTATTTCAACCAGTGCCAAAAGTTTTGCACAAAAAAAAGACTTAAAATACAGCATGGGAGCTACTTAATGCGAGTCATTTAACTGTTGTGTCATGTTCCTGATTGTAGCTTTTATGAAACCAAGCCATAAAGAATCTTAAATAATAATTCAGCCAGAAGTAAAATTTTGACATGTATTTACATTCTAAATTGTATTTTGCAGAATATCCATATCATTTATACTGTCAAGCTACCAAACATTAAAAACATACAATAAAAGTAAACCGTTTTTTTTTTTATAATGTGAAAGTATCATATCTAAGTTTCTTAGTTCTAGATTAGAAGAGAGTAAATATACAGCATACATTACAATTGTATTGAATAACTTTATTCAGAAGCTATTTTGGGACTTTGGGAAGTCAAGATACACTGTATCAGTAAAAAAAATACCAGCAATAAATTGTGCAGAATCGTTTTAAAAGATACAAATATTTTTTAAATAGTATTCTTTACGGTACAATCTCAGATGTATATTATTCTGTTCACCTTACGCAGTCTCAAAAACATTTTGAAACATTAAATATTGTATAGAGTATGAGTCAATGGGATAGCGTCATAAATGATCCAATTTCCATACATTTAATTTATTGCCTCGCTTTCATTTTAAAAACTATATGCATTATTATTATTATTAACTCTTTCAAAATTAACCCTGATATTTTCAGATCAAATATTGTGAGTATGGTCCAAGAGAAAAGTAACATTCATGCAAAGTATTGATATAACAAACACAAAGAATTATAGATACTATAAGAAAAAGGGAGGCTTTATTACATAATGGCATTTATTTGATAAAACATTTTACATAAAATATTATTAAATTACATAGTATTCAACAATTCACAAACCATTTGTAAAGTGCCAAATCGCACAAAATAACAGCAAACTCCTAAAAACACATTTCATGAAAGTGTGATATAAATAAAAGATCACACCACACATTTCACGCACTAGTAAAAGGTCACCTTGTGAAACACGTGCAAACAAGTTGGTTTTTACACAGATAACGTGTAGTGGTCAAGACAGCAGTTTAAAAGTTCAGTGCAAAAATCCCGTAGCTTGTTTTAATACTTACGCATCACAAACATGAATGCAGTAGTTTTTGCCATTATTATTATCCCATTCAGCAGCACTGAATCCACCGGGCAAATAAGACGCGCAAAACTCGATCCGTCCTCCCGTCTCCAACTGCTCAGGAACCGTCACGTTAAACTCGAACACGTCGGTCCCTGGTTCACCATAGCACTGATCCAGGTGAGTACACGGCACATCCAGGTAACTGTGCCAAGCGTCGAAAGTAACACGGATATGAACCGCTTTCTCAAAGCAGATATTCCTGACGCGCACTGTTCCCAGGATGGAGCGTCTGGTGACCTTACAGCTCTCCAAAACCACCATGCGTTCGCGCAGGCGACACCTGAACGCCTGGAAATCCAAGCAGGGTTGCTCAAAGCCCAAACGCAACCGTAAGGTTTTATTTTCTGTTTCTTTAACGCAGTTTAACTTCCAGAGTCGTGGCTGTTTTACGGGTTCAGGCTTCTCGTCTTTCTCAGAGAACAGGCGCACGGTGATCAGGGAAAGTCCTTTGGAATCCGCGAACGCGACGCGTTTCTCTCTTCGGCCGGTGTTGGTTGTTGTAATACGAGTGTGTTTGTACTCAAATGCCGGGTGACGGGTGATGCAGGGCCGCAGGGGTTTAGGGGAGGACACCCCGATCAGGTGGCTGAGGTGCTGCGGAGAGCTTCTGCACCTAAAGGTCATGGCCATGTCCATAGACATTACTGAAACCGGCGTGCCCAGCCTCGTCATCACACTTTTGGGGTAAAAGTAGGAGAAAAGGCTTAGTTAACAGGTCAATGTAATCATTAGACTTTAATATAGGCTATTGGTATATCAGAAGACTTACTTTGCGCAAGTCATCTTCAACAATAGGGGTCGTCCCCCTTTTTATTCTTTTCCTCAAATCACCAAGACCTTAAAACGAGCTGTTAAAACAAGACATTGCGTTTAATATAACAAATGTTTCGTGTTCATCCAACGTTTAACGTTACGAGTTGTTGTAGCCCAAGTTAAGTCAAATATTGGCTACACATCTTAACCCAAACAAGGCTAAACAACAAAAGTCAAGAACACGTGAGCTTACTTTCAGACTTGTTTGAACGTTGAATTCCTCAAGTCTTTTTTTCACGTTTTCCTTTATATTTGTGCTATTTTACGAACGCGCCGTGATGTTTGTGGTGCACACCTGAGGTTTAAGAAGCTTATCGTCGTCGAAATCCTGCGTCACGTCATTTTTAAAAGCGGCTTGACCCCTCCTCCAAACTCAAGCCAATCAGCTTAACAAAGACCGGATGCGACTTACCAGTTATATACAACCTATCAACTATCAGCATGACCCTAAGCAAAGGTTACAGTTTATATGAATGTATTGTATAATGAAAACGAAAGTCTGCGTTATGTATAGGCTAATCTTTTATTTTATTACGAATAAATTTTGTATTTTATTGTGAATTTATGTACAATTGTAATAATCATTAGTTGCCTAAAAATACATCAATAAAATAAGTGAATTTAAAAAATGATAATGAAATAGAATAAATACATAAAAATGAATGACAAAACTAATAAAAGTAATAGACTGCCATAAATAATATTGTGTTGCACCGTGAACCATTCTATATAAGAGCTGCTCTGTTTTTATGTTTGTGTCGTGCATTGTTTCCTTTTAATAAACAAAACTGTGTGCATGATGTTTTTTATTTCTCTGATGTGATTTAACTGTGAAATTGACATCATTATGCCTTCGAGAGCAATGCCAACGAAGGAAAGCCTGAGGGCTGGTTCCCCAAACCAATCTGTGATTTCTAACCTCATTAGACTGCAGACGTTCTTCACGCATGAATTTGCTTAATCACAAACAGAGGGAGAGAAAGAGAGATCGTGACCATCACCTTCATATTAGACCTGCAGTTTAGCACGTCGCTGAGATGAATGTGGGTTGAACTCTTACCATTTCTGTCTCAAGCATAGCGCTGCTGACTCATCTATGATGCAAAACTTATCAGTTGGAGTTGCATGATATGACAGATCAAGTAAAAACCCTGGCTAAAAGTATGTCAATTCAATTTAGATTCAAAACCATCAGCAATAATGTTGTTACAAAAATACTTTGTTGCTATAATATCTTTTCTTGCCTAAGACTGTTATCTACTCGATGTTTGAACGTTGCTGTGGGAGATTTACACATGCAAGACCATTACTGTGGTTTGGCTTGTAGAAGCCTTCTCAGTCTACTGAAGATGTTTAAGATCACATGACTTTATGCTTGATGTGGCTGAAAAGCCTATCAAAAATCAAATCATTTTGTAAACAGTTGGTAGTCAAGCATTCAGTCATTCCATCTTTTACATAAATGAATGTACATTAAAAAGAACCTAAAAAGACATTTAAAGAGAATTCACTGTGAAATAATTGACCAATATGACCCCAAAGAGCACAACCAATTTGCATCTTCTCATTGATTGAGAATTCACACCTCACCATCGTCCTTCCAAATCTGTTGCCCTCTCTTCTGCTTCTCAGCTCAAAGGACCCAAACGCAAAAGTCTATGTGCATAGAAAGTAGCACATTCAATACAAATAATGGGAATACTCTTGTCGGATATCGTTTAAAGATGTCTCAGTCAGACTGGTTTAATAGTCTCGTCTTCACAACAAGAGAAGATCGTAACACATACTTGAAAGTTATATGTTGCTTACGGTGTTGACGGCGTTCCCTTTGAACAACCTGAGGAGGTCTTCAAAGTATAAATGCGACCTCCTAAATTTATTTTTTAATGGAATTGTCTACAATGGCTCAGTGAGTGTCTTAAATGAAAATCAAGAACTTCTGAATAATTTAGGTCAACCCATGAAGAAACATAAACAATGTTTGGCATCAAAGTAACCTTGTGCTCCCTGTCAAGTTTACAGGCAAGTTTACAGGTCAAGTGAAGGTGTGACCACTTCCTGTGGCGTCATGTCAGAAGATTCCAGTATTTGCATCAGTGTGTGAAATGCATTGGCCAACAGCTCGATTGTAATGTTGTTTGACGACAACAGATGAGCAGCTTCCTCTGATTCATGCCAGACTCGAACAGTGTGCTTTCTTTGTCACGTCTGGTTAAATGGTTAAAAGGAAGCTAATGTAATACAGGAAGCGGTTGTCATAAAGCCCAACATTTACAAAGAACCGATGGAAGGAAGATAATATATTTGGGACGTCAGTAAAAGCTTAGTTCACATTTAATGGTAAAAGAAGAAACAACTATTGTAAAGAATCCAGATTTTGCCTTGACTGTTCGAGTGTGTTTATTTGTCAGATTTGAATGTATTGAAAACCTTTTTAACACATTTAATCTAGTAGATGAGTCTTCTGTCTGTCAATCCACATATTTCATAATACTGGAACAACAATAAAAAATAAACCGTGATTGGCCAGCGTATTCAGTGTAAGCAGGGTATGTATAGCTCTGTGAAATGCTCACATCGCTGCAGGTATCAAGCACCCGCCTTCTCTTCATTTATTGAATAACTTCAGAAGAGAAATTTACAGTGTATAACTGGAAGAAATTGAGCAACGGGGGAATTTCTCAAGGTGATATAAGAGGCGGTGAAAGGGTAAGATGAAGGAAATTGCTATGTGGCAAGGACAAGTCAAAAAGTCAACAAAAGAAATGGAGGTTTTGTTATCCTCACACAATACATAGAGTATTCTAGGTTAGCGTATCAACAACATGTGCTGTTATGTTGATTGTCACAAAAAAAAAAAACATTAAGAAATTAAAGTACAGGTACAGTACAGTGAAAATATAACCAGTACTTAATCAAATTGGTGTGAGAAGATGGTTTCATCGGACGCCTGCACCTGGCCTAAAGTTAACATCCGATCTTTGTTTGGTTATAATATAACAATTTATTTGATATTCATTTATATTCATATTTTATTGTATATTATTTGCATTAAATTAAAATGACTCAACAGTTATTGATTCTTCGCGGAGGTCTACCGGAAGTTAAGGCTACATTAAGTTTCTTTATGCTGTTGCCTCTGATGCCCTCTATAGTGTGATAGAATCGTCTCGGTTACGTATGTAACCTCGGTTCCCTGATGGAGGGAACGAGACGTTGTGTCGAAGACGACAGATGGGGTTCGCCCTTGAGAACCAATCAACTCTGACTACTATAGAAAAGGCCAATGAAATTTGGCGAATGAAATTTGCATGCCGGGCTCCGCCCCCGGATGTCCGGTATAAAAGGAAGCCGGCGTGCAGCATTCACTCACCTTTTGTTCTGAAGAGCCTGAGAGCCTCTCACGACTGCAGCAGAATACGATACGTGTTAGTGGCATAAGGGACACAACGTCTCGTTCCCTCCATCAGGGAACCGAGGTTACATACGTAACCGAGACGTTCCCTTTCCCTCTGTCGGTCTCTCGACGTTGTGTCGAAGACGACAGATGGGGTTCTCTATGGAAAACGCCACAACGCTGTATCGCGTCACAATCTCTAGCGAAGCGACGGTAACAGGCCTGGGCGTGTCAGCTCGATGCTTTCGCGAAACTGTAACCTTCCAGTGTGGTGGTCGGGGGGTTCCAGAGCTTTCTTGGAGAAAGATGGGAACAGCCCTGACCGGTAACCTTTCACGGACGGAGGCCTTAGCTCTCTACTGGCTAGAGGCCGTCCGGCTCGGGTTTACACCGGGTAAGCGCAACTTCCTTAATTAGGGATGCGCTGCAGAGGCCACCTCCTACCCGTGGGGAGGAATACGGTGGATAAGGTATGGTCTCGTCCTTGGAGGAGAACGCATGGAACGTGCGGGCTGAGTAGTTAACCGCGAGGTGGAGGTCCACCTGGGGAAGCTCATGGGTTACCAGGAGTGGGAACCATATCATGAGGATACATCAGACGGAACAGCCCACGGGGGGGTGTTTACAGGCGTCCGGTAGCACTAGGTCCGGTTAGAGCCAGGGGATGGCTCACATGTTATCCCGGCCTAAGGGGGAAGGCTGCTCTGCCCAGCCAACCCCCAGGTGGTGCTTGCTTAGTGATGGACAGAATGCCTATTCTTAACCAAGTGGTTGGGTAAGTAGGGAAGCAGATAGGGTACCTGTCCTTAGCCAGAGTAGGGTAAGGAGAGAGGTAGATAGCACACTGACCCAGCCTCCTAGAGGGTGGGGTGATGCTTTCGCAGGCATACGCCCCGCCGGATGCCAGTCCTACATGTTGCCACGCAGGACATGGGCTGACACCGGGTTTACGCTAAGGTAGTTTAATCCTTGCAAAGGTGTTTGGGCGTAGCCCAACCCGCAGCTCTACAGATGTCTGCTAGAGAGGCGCTTCTGCCAGTGCCCAGGAGGTGGCTATACCCCCCTCAGTGGGCATGGGAGATTCTGAGATTGGAATGTCGTCGTAACGGCATCCACGACTCAGTGCGCCAACCTCTGCTTGGAGACAGCCTTCCCCTCTGCTGTCCTCCAATACAGACAAGGAGCTGGTCACAACACGGATGGGGTTGGGTCTTCCTCCCCAATGGGGAGCGCCTGCAAGTTCACCACTTCGCCCCGTAAGGGAGTAGTGGGAACTTTTTGGGCACGCATCCGGGCCTGGGTCTCAAGATAACGTGAGAGCTACCAGGGCCGAATTCAAGGCAATCCGGGGACACGGAGGATGCTCGGAGGTGCCCTACCCTCTTGAAGGAAGCGAGCGCCATCAGGAGGGCCGTCTTACTCGGGTGAGGAAGATCGGAACCTCCGAGGGGCTCTGGGGGGGCCCAGAGGTCCCCCCGAGGACCCCTTAGGGTCCCAAGAGGGTATGGAGCGGAGATGAGGCGGGAGCCGCCCTCTCGCACCCTTAGGAACCTGGTGACCAGGTCGTGTCATCCTAAACTTTCCATCAACTGAGTCGTGATGAGTGGCGACAGCGACTACAAACACACTCAGTGTGGAGGGGAGATGTTAGTCTCCAGTCTCGTAAGAAGGACAACACAATCCTGATCGAGCACCTCAGTGGGTCTTTCTCGTTGAGAGAGACACCAGGACAAGAAGCGGCGCTGTCTAGAGGCGTGTAACCGCCCAGTAGATGGGGCCCTAGCCTGGGTGATGGTCTCCGCCATAGAGGGGGAGTAGCCAACTCAGGATCTTCTCGTCCCGTCTAGAGACCAGACATGGTGTTCCAGAGGTCTGATCTGGGATGCCAGAACGTGTCCTTCCCCTGAGAGAGCAGGTCCTCTGTCAGGGGAATGGGTCAGGGGGAGTCGCTGTCCAGAGCATAAGCTCTGACGCCAAGTGCGGTTAGACCAGTGGTGTAACCAATAACACTTGGTGCTCCTCTTCCTTGGCCTTGCACAGTGTCTGTGCAAGGAGGCTCCTGGGGGGGGGAAGGTGTGCTTCCGCCCGTCCCGCGGTCAGCTGTGCGCAAGGATATCCGTGTCGAGAGCCTCGGACAGGGAGTACCAAGCGGCCTACGCGGGGGTGGAGTCGCCACTCTCTACGAGGCATAAACTGACAAGAGAGCGCGTCGGCTGTCTAGTTCAGTTTGCCCGAGGTGAGTGTGGCCCACAGGGGAACGGATCACCTGTTGACTCCACCGGAGGAGGCGTCGAGCAAGTTGTGTTAGCTGCTGTGAGCGAACGCCACCCTAAGATCTGATGTACGCTACAGCTGTAGTGCCGTCCTCGGACCAGCACGTGCTTGTCCCGCACGAGAGGCCGCAGCCTGCTCAGTGCAAGTAGCACTGCCCACAACTCCTGGCAATTGATATGCCAGCAGGTGGGGGTTCGCCCAATGCCCCGCCTGCGTGCCCGTTACACACACGCACCGCACCCCTGCAGGAGGCGTCCGTCGTCACGACTTGCCTCATAACCTGCCCTGAGGGACCTTAGTCCGTCGAAAAAGTCATGGAAGACCAGGGGTTTTGGTGCGTCGGCCGCAGGGCGTCATCACCATGCGCCTGCTGCCGGTGTGCCACGCTCTCCTCGGAACTCGACTCTGAAGCCAGTGTTGGAGCGGTCTCATGTGCATCAACCCGAGGGGTCTCACCCGACGAGGACGCCATGCCCAGGAGCCTCTGAATCGTTTCAGGGGGACCGCTGTCTGCCTGAAATGTTCCAGGCAGTTCAACACCGGCTGGGCGCGTACTGCGGACAGTTGCGCTGACATGGTGACAGAGTTGAGTTCCCTACCGAGAAAGAGGATGCTCTGCCCTGGGGAGAGCTTGTCCTTTCCTCGGTTGACCTGGATCCCAATCGATCTGGGTGCCGGAGCACCAGGCCCCTTGTATACATAACAGATCTCACGAGTGTGTCAGGATAGGCCAGTCGTTGAGATAGTTAAGTACCCGCAAACCTTCCTCCCCTCAGGGAGAAAGGGCGGCTTCCACGATCTTCGTGAAGACCGTGGAGACAGGGACCCGAAAGGGATTTCAGGTCGATTGCCACGAACCAATCCTGACACCTGATGGATGTCAGGACGCGCCTCTGCGTGAGCATCCTGAGCAGCAGCTTGTGAAGGTGCTTAGTTCAGGGTACGCAGACCTCCGGGGCGCAACCCGCCGTCTTTCTTGGGAACGATGAAGTGCGGGTTGTAACCCACCGAACATCTTGGTTTGAGGGACGAACTCGATGCCTGTTTGCCAGAAGGGTGGTGACCTCTACCCGAAGTATGTAGGCGTCCCTAGCCTCAGACAGAGGGAGAGATGATGCCCCAGAACTTGGGAGAGTCTCTGGCGAACTGGATCGAGTAACCAAGACGGACCGTCTGCCTTAGCCACCGACAGTGTGGGCAGCTCTCGAGCTCCCAGGGACTGTGACAGGGGGACCAAGGGGACGGTCTGCTTCACCATTCCCATGGAGGGTGGTTCGATGGCTGGCGGAGCTAACCCTGTTTTTCTGCTCTGCCTACTTACCTGCCTGGCGGGACAGCTGCACGCACTGTCTTTGAGAGTGGTAGCAGCTGTCGTGTGTGTACGACCCTACGCCTCGCCAGGGCGTGGGGTCGGGTTTGCCGGGCACAGTCCAGTGGAGTGTGCGATCGGCAGGAATGAACTCCCAGGGGAAACTGAAATCTCTCTGTGAGTAAGTGGGCGCCAGGCCCTGAGAAGGGCCCGGCTTTGGTGATGAGGCAGGAGCCGTCCCGTACCGACTGATCAGAGCCGTAGCTGTGAAGGTCGGGCCCGATGTTGCTCCCCCTGGGGTCTTCCCGTCAGTGTCACTTCTCGTGAGAAGTTAGCTGACGGGGTGAGGTTTCCCCCTCGACCTCGACTTCCGGGTGCCACCTGGGGGCACAGTAACCGGAGCCGATGTGGAAGGGGTCCTGGGCTGCCGGGAAACAGACATGACGTGAGATCTCGGAGGCTTGAGGACAGCCGAGTCGCAGCATGGTAAAAAATGTGGCTAATCGCCACTGTCTGCTTCTTCACCGTCAAAAACTGCTGAGCGCAGTCCTCGACGGTGTACCAACAGCCCACCCTGCGAGACGGGTGTATCAAGAAAGCGGACTTTCTCGGTGTCACTCATCTGCGCAAGGTTCAGCCGGGGGTGACTCTCCTGGACCACTTCCGTGGACATCGTCCGACCCAGGTCCCGTGCCGCCACCTTGGTCGCTCCGTAGAGCGCTGTCAGTGGCGGCACAGAAATCCTGCATTATACCTGGGTCGGCCTTACCCTCGTGGAGCTCTCTCAACGCCCTGGCCTGGCGGACCTGCAGGATGGCCATGGCGTAGAGAGAGGAGGCAGCCCGGCCCGCGGCAGCGCAAGGCTTCGGCACCATAGATGTCGAAGTCCTACACGCGTTGGACGGTAGGCGTGGCCGATTCTCCCCAGGCGGCAGCCGTCTGCGGCACAGATGCACCGCAGCCGCACGTTCCACCCCGGGGGATCTCGACGTAGCCTTTGGCTGCCCCACCCTTGAGGGAAGTGAGGGAGCCGGAGCTGTTTCGACCGGAGCGGTCCGTGGAGCGCTCCTAGATTTACACAGCTCCTCATGCACCTCCGGGAAACAAATGGCACCCGGGGTGGGCGCGGTTTGCACCGCGCTCCGCCCCCAGGAACCACGTATCCCCGGATTAGCATGGTTGACATCACTTCTGCTTCCTCCTGAGCTCGACCCCCTGGGGGGGAGCTCGGATTCGTCAGAGTCGGATGCCAGTCTCCCTCCGATGCTGCGAACGACATCTCATCTACGTCACACATCGTTTCCGAGTGCGTGCCTAAGGATCCGAACGGTATGCCACCGCCGGTTGAGGAACGTTCAGAAGAGCGAATCGGGGTGCGATCGGCCCGTGAGCACTTGGCTGGCGGGTTTACGTTCGCAGAGTTCCCCATATCACTAACGCTGCTACGTGGGTGGTCATCGGGGCCGTAGCCACAGATGTCACAGCCCGGGTAGCAGACGAAATGGTGGCTGGTTCCCGTAGGAAGACAGCCACCCGTGACCGCAATTTCTGAGTGACAATCCGCCCGCAGTGCGGGCAGATGTGTCAACGAACGCTGCTTCAGTGTGCTGGACGCCCAGACACCTAATGCAGCGATCGTGTCCATCCCCCTCCTCGATGAGGGTGCCGCACCCAAGAGAACAGCGGGACATGCCGCGCTGGAAATGCTCAGTCCTAAAAAGGACCTTTTAGAAAAAATCTCTATCACCTCCGGAACCGCCGAGACGCCCAGGAGAAGGTCGCTGCAGGAAGGGACGATCCGCTGCTCTGCGTCGTAGATCCGGCAAAGTAGAAGAATTATGAAACACCAGTAACTTTCGCAGAAACGCTGGTACACTCTTAAAGGGATAGTTCACCCAAAAGTAAAAATTCTGTTGTTACAAACCTTGATACATTTCTTAGTTTTGATGAACAGAGAAAAATATCCGGTCAAATGCTTGTAACTAAACAGTTCTTGACTAACATAGTAGGAAAAATGTCAACGGAAGTCAAAAGTGCCCCAGAACTGTTTGCCGTCCTACATTCTTCAAAATATCTTCTTTTGTGTTTATTTTTGTTATTTTCTTTATGAACTGTCCCTTTAAAATTAAAGATGCTACAAAAGGGTTTTCCACGGTGAACCATTTTTGATTCCTTGAAGAACCATTCACTCAAATTTTCTTACAAGAACCATTTATTTCATTCATTATAGTCTAAAGAAAACATTTTTCCACTACAAATAACTTTTTGTGAAAAACATTTTTGTGAAGCCAAAAATTGCTCTAGAGCATGGTTTAGCACTTTTTATTGGAGTGTGACGAGCACAAAACCTTTATGTAAAAATAAGTGATTTATTTTCAACAAGTGGTAATATAAATATAGATTTTATTCCAGCTCAACCCTAATGAACTGTGATCTAAAAACCACAATGCAAACCAACAACTTCCCATTTACAGAGAAAACTGCAGCTTCCGTTTCTGAGGCAATTTCTCAGCAATCGCACTGCAATAACACTGCAATCAATATGTGACAAAATGACAAACAAGTTGAAAGAAAAGATCCATAAAGATAAAGTGTGAATTGTATGACATATTTCATTCTTTGATACCATACCGTTTTTTTTATATGAATTTGTCAGAATGCATTTAAAATGTGTGCTTTTCTTGACTACTTCTTTTTCCTAATATCCGAGAATAATAATGAGACTCCTAAATGTCTGTTTTATATGTGAATTTGAAGATTGAGTGAGACATATGGACATGCTCAGGGTCCAAATGACATCGCGACTAGCAACACTGTGATTCAGCCAGACAGACGTTTAGATGGAGATGAGGAAAACACAGAGATCATTGGTTTCTCTCTTTAGTGTCCATTCTGTTCCAGAGGTTCTAAATAAGCTGCACTGCACCGCTGGCCACTAGAGGTGCTATAGTACGGTAACGCATAAGATGCTGGGAACCTTCATCCAAGTCCACAACATATTCCCTGAAAGAAAGAGAGATGCACTACATTTAGGAATTCTTCATTTTACAGCAATAAAACCAATATAGCAATATAGTGTTGTTTTTGCGTTGTAATACTTCTGCTCATCAGTCTCAGGTTCCACGAGGATATTCTCCTGCGTCTCTTTTACTCTTAGGAATACGAAGGAGTCCAGGCACGGCTCAGGAACTGCACAACAAGCATAAACAGTCAATCAAAATAGTCTGCTAAAGTATATTTTGGGATTCATAAATACACTTATGAAAGTATCTATAAAAAGATAATTGAATTATATACTCATATGTTTTAACATATATCTTTGTTCGCTTATGTGATTTAAGAAAATGTTAACTGTCTATACAGATTCAAAACAACATCTATAAACGTTAACATATTCAAAAACAATTATTTCTTATTGGCGCTCACCAGCTTTCAGCATATCAATGCTCTGCAGATTTGGGGGCATGTGTTTTAAAGCCACAGCACGCAAGTACACCTCTGTGTTGGCCAAATACCTATACACACAAGACACAATTCCTAAACACCACTTAAATGGTTGGACAGAGCAAGAGAGACTAAGTGAATCCCGTTCAGTAGTGAAAGTGGTTCTGAATGAATTCACTCACTCTTTAGCGAAGGCAAACTCTTCAGGAGACAAAAACGAAGGGTCCCCGTCCGCACGTGACTTCTCCTTTTCCAAAACGTGAGGAAAAAACTTTTCTATCTGAGGAGACAACAAGAACTGTATAGGAGATGTATATAGTTCATTTACATTTGTCCACTGGCAAAAGCTATTATACGCAGGAACTCACAGCGCATTTAGATTTTATCATCAGTACATTTCCTGTAAATCGAACCCATGCCGTTGAATAAGACACTTAACTTACAGTTCGTATTATAAAATACCTTCTGCAGTCTTGAGCGGAGATAGCTGCTTAAAACAAAGCGGATGCGATCGATCTCCATACGGTGCACGCTGGCCTTCACATCACCTTTTCTGACTCTCTGGAGATTTTCCTCCTGCACACACACACACACACACACACTATTCAGCAAACAAAACAAAACAAAAACACTTATAAAAGTACGAGGTCTCTTCTGCCATTTACACCTACCATGTGTGTGAGCTGCTCCATCACACATTCCACCAACTCAGACTTGTTCTCCAACAGTTCTGGAGCAAACTTCTCATTAAGCCAAGCCTGAAGCACAAGATCACAGTTGACCTCTTGATAAGTGACACATTAAAGCTTTCTAAAAAGCACATTACTAAATGTAAACCCGGACTATATCACAATATAACTTAATAATCAAATAAAATTCATCATTTATTAGTGCATCACTGTGTGAAGTAGCCTAAGGAGGTTGAGTGTGCAGAGGTATTAAACTGCAACTGTACATGCAAATGTTTGATCCTTTGAGGAATACGACAGCAAATCATGAAATGTAGTTCTGATGCATTACCTCCTGCAGTTTGGAGATGAGCTCCGCTGGGGTCATCACATCTTCCTGACTCCCCTCTTCTCCACTGACATCCCCGGCATCTGACAACACATCGGCCATCGCGAAACACCGCAGCGAACTGATCCTAAAATATCAAATGAATCCAAAGCTGCAACAGTTTATTCGAACAAGAATAAAGTATAAGACTCGTTCTTTCGTTAGAGAGGAACTCGGCGTATTCGCATAAATCATCACATACTCTATACCAATTTTTTTAATGTAACCGAAAGTATATCCCGTCAGACGTCCGGATGTTTACATTGTCATGCGCGATCAGTGCAAGTGGTACGGAATTTCGCGCCAAAAAGACCACGTGACAAGGCGACTACGCCAATGTGTGTGTTCGAGCTGGTTGAAGTCGCGCGCGTTTACGCAATACGCGTTAAAGTATTTTCCAGACACCATTTATAAATTATGAATGCAAAATAGTATTTATGTCAGATTTGTTTTATATCGATTGTATCTATAGATACGGTAATATACAGTATACTATTGTTATTAAGAACATAAATAGTACAATGCACAATATAATATAATGTATAAGAGTAAATTATTTTGAAATATTATTGCTTTAAAAATATTGATTTGTTCTGGGGTTGAAAGAAAAGGATAGAAGATAAAAGAAAGAATTTTTGATCTGTCGTCCAGGACGCTGGGTGTCAGCATTGCGCTTTTCTTGCGCTGTTTTTCATATCAAGCGCACAGCAGCTGTGCGAGTGCGTTCGTGTCGCAGTTTGTGGGCACTGGGCAGAATTATGGCCGGCAGACTCTTCATCCGATCTGCAGCTCGTGTTATTCACAGCCGACGACCTCTTCCTCCTCGGCATGTCGTTAGAGGCCTGGCATCTGGAGGTAAACGGTTTTCAAATAACTCAATACTGCAGATCTTTCAAACTTTTTGAAAAGTGTTTCTCCGTCACCTTCAACATAAATGAATATTTCGTGCCATGTTTTACATGCAAAGTAATGCATGTTAAAGTTCATGGACGTAAGTTAATGGAGATTTGTGCAGATTTACCAAGTGAACATGCACCTAACCATTCAGTCTTCTTAGTGTTATCCAATTACTGCTATCCTAAAGAACGTAATGCTCTTACATTTATATTTAACGTTAATGGTAGGAATAGCAATTCTTATAATGCATCGAAACAAAGCGTTTAAGTTTCAGTTATAAAACAAATTGAGCAAGATATCAATAGTAACATGGCTTAGTTGCATTGTGAAGTAGCAAACACACCTATTATTGTGTAGCCCACCCGTTTAGATCTTATTTGGAACACAGTGGCAAACATCCTTAAAACGGTTACCTAAAAGGAATATAAACGTCATTTGACCAATCACACTTAAGCATACAAATGTTTTATGACAGCTAGAATTGAAATGTTGTCCTATGTTTCATTGACCAAAATGTCATGCCTTTAAAACCGTTTAAATGGACATGCAAGTACAATATTTGGTGAATTTCAGTATAGCGCTCCCCTTGTAGTCATGTTCACTTGACTTTGTGTGCAGGTATTCCGTCAGATGAAGAGCAAGCCACCGGTCTGGAGAAGATTGTGTTGCAAGCCGCCAAAAAAGGAACCGTAAGTATGTTGTGTTATGTGACTTCTGATCAGATAAAGGGTATAGTGTGACGAAGAAGAATCACTACTGTCTTTCTTCCAACAGGATCCATTTAACATTTTGAAACCAAAGGAGTATGCAGGCTCCAAAGAAGACCCTCATATCGTTCCCTCCATCGCCAACAAGAGGATTATTGGTTGTGTTTGTAAGTCATAGCACAACATCATTTGCTGTACTGCTCGAAAACAGCGATCTAACATTTAATATGATCAACAGCAACGCATGTTAACAGGATTATATTTTGGGACTTGAACTAGTTTCACTCACTACAACATTTCGTTTTGGTGTTGTTGCTTTATGGTTTACACTGTAAGATTGTGTGCCGATGTTATCAAACATGACTTTAAACGTTGAACCGTCTGTGACCGCTTGGGTCCTTTTTATATCTGGCCAATTACAGCACTGATATACAATAGCTGCAGTTTGAGGTATTTGTCACAAACCTAAAATAGGTCTGCGACAGCGTACTCTCTTACTTTTCAAAATTGAACCATTCAACCTACTGACCTATGTTTAATTAAAACAACCCTCAAGCATTATTTAAGAATCAACAGCAGTCTAGATATTCACTCCGAAAGACTATAAATGTCAAAGGTACAGTATGTTGTCAGTGTAATGCATTATAACCCAGGCTTTTCTGGGGACTGCTTTAGGATCTTTGGAAAACACTATTAACTATTGTTTTTTTTTGTGTAGGTGAGGAAGACAACACGGCAGTGGTTTGGTTTTGGTTGCATCAGGGTGAGGACCAGCGCTGCCCATCATGTGGCGCATACTACAAACTTGTTTCACATGAATTACCGCATTAAAATCACATCTGTGTTGTACAGAATGTGTACTAAAACACACCGAACTGACTATTAACCACCATAGATGTGTGAACATATTTCTTTGCTGTTCCCTATTCCGCAATTTAAAAAGTGAATTGCACTATTTAGGGACCTATTTAGGTCTTTCTCACAAGAGCACATAAAGCGTTGTACTATTTATAGTATGCAAAGAGACCCCTGCAACATTTTCCTTTGGTCTTGTTTGTAATATTTTAAGAGGATTGGTTTACATACCTTGTAAGATTTTCCAAAATGTGAAACAACATTCCAAATTTGTGCCAATAATAGAAAATGTTCTTGTTACAGAAGATGTTACTAATAACTTGCAACTAGATAAGCATTACAAAACTAAGCAAGATGATATGAACTGTAGTTGACCCTGCTTTGCTTTTTCAAATGGTTGTAGAGAAATTACATTCCGTACTCCAAGTGCATATCCAAGTACGTTTCATTTACTTTTTAAATCTTGAATTTGAACGTTGTCCTTGTTTGAACCATATCAAAATAAATGTGCCGTTTCAGTGGGTTTTGTGTTGCTGTGTGTGCATTGCATTTATGGGATTGTTCGACAGTGATTTGAAGACCAAAATTTATAGAGCAAATTTATTTTATACAAAAAACAACATGCAGTATTCAGTCGGACATTACATTTTTTGTTAAACAAAGTGGCATAAAAAAAGAAACTGAATGCCTAAAAGGGCATAACAAGATTAGGATTAGGATTTTTGTTTTGCAGAATGTCTACATTTCACATGAATACACCAGAATTAATGATAGGCTAGCCCTTTATCAGTTTATCAGATTGATCAGTTTAAAAAGAAAAACACAAACTGTTCTCTGAACCCTAAAGCATATTAGTTTATATTCATTTAAAAGTTGCTTTTCCCTGAGAGGCTATTATCCTTTGCATGATCAAAATATGTAATATTCCTCATGTTTTCAAATAGCGATGCTATTATAAGGTGCTCGCCCACTGAACCATACTTTCCATTGGTGGAAACTTCAGTGGCTTTGGTGATGTCAGTCAAAAGTATTTTAAGAGCCAGAGCATGTGATACACCTTAGTGTAATATACCAAACACTGGGGTCAAGGCTAGTTTGCAAGAAATCCCTTAATGTTCACCCAAAAACTTTAAATTCTGTCATCAGCGACGACACCCATTCACTTGCATTGGTTTTGTGTCCATACAATGTCTGTGAAGTGAATGGGTTTCAGCTCTGTTCGTTTACAAACCTTCTTCAAAGTGTAATCTTGTGTTCCACAGAAGAAAGAAACTCATACAGGTTAGAATTGACAAGTGGGTGAACAATCCTTTTAAGTTACGTTAACTCTTACTTGTATCTGTAACAGTATTATCGAGTTTTCTTAAAACGTATCTATTAAAAAAATAAATAAGGTCCATTTCTATTCATGAGCACTATAGAAGTCCAGACAGTAAGGACCAGCAGTATCACATCCATATGGATCAATAAGGTTGTAGCCCTGCCATGCTATATCCAGCATGTGGATGCCAAAACTGTAACGGGTACGGATAGGAAGGCAGGGTGGCCTCGTATGAACCGGGAAAAGACGAGGCCACTGGTGGGCAATGCATAGTATGGGTTGCTGCTGGGATAGGAAGATGTGTAGGAAGAAGGACAGGTTGTAGTGGTAGAGCTTTAAACTGTTCACTTATGTCTCCCCGAGGTCTCTCCGGCAGGTGAGGAATCGTAAGACTGCCATGGGGGTGGTAAAAATACTGCGGAGTTGAAAGAGGCTTGGGCAACACTGTCTTTTCCCTATCCTTCTTTTCCATAATAGTAAACGGAGGGGCCACTGTTATCTTCCTCAAGAAGGGATCGTCTGTGGTGGGCCTCTTAAGGAGATGCTGGTGGTAAGACATGTGCGGTTTAAAGACATGCTGGAGTGACCTGCATGGATCACTGCGTGGTAGGACTTTGGAGAAGCTAGAGGCATGAGGGATCCAGCAGGCATTGCTGTTGTATGAGGCGGGTGAGGGTAGCCTGAGGGCCGCAAATCTGGCACCGGATTTACCATCCAAGCTCCATGCTGCAAGACCCTTCTGGGACTTTTCAGAGTGTGCTGGCCCGACCGCCATGTATTCCCGGTAATGGTGCCGTTGGTAGTTGCCAAGATCTTTGCTGTTCGGGTAACAACTCAGAGGCTTGCACACTACGGTGCTACTAGCCTCTGACATGGGAACAGTAGAGACACGGGATGGCGTTTTACTCTCAGTCTCTTTAACAGGGGACTTTTGGGTTGTCACGGCTATGCAGTCTTCCGAAGAGACTGAGTATGGAGAAGGGCTGCGGGAAAAGGAAGAAGATGGAGAAGAGACGGGGAGAGGCGAGCCATCGGAGGAGTGGCGGGTGCGAGTCGAGGACGGGCAGGAAGGGGACTGGGAGGAATGGGAAAGATGAATAACCGAGGGTCTCTCTAGTTCCGCCCCATCTTCTGTAGTGCCAGACGCAGCCATGGTGAGACTGGCCTGAGCCAGACGCTTCTTTTTCTCCAAAGGGGAGATGACCTCAGAAGGGATGGGACTCTGAAGAAGGGGGTTCTCCCTGGAGCAGGCTCTGGGGTGGGCACCATGGACTGAGGATGTCGACGACTGGTCAGCGTCTGAACGGTCGGAGGATGTTGACCACTGGCAGCGATAGGAACACAAACCCCTATCACAGCAATGATCTGATCCTAATTTCTCCTAGAAACACAAACGAAACATCTTTTTTTACCCACAGCACATTTGGAGTACATGGACCAAAGTATTGGGACCCCCTTTTTATGAACAGGTTTGACCACTTTACTCATTTCCGAGAGCACAAATGTTAATGATACAGCATACAATGATATTCAAGAGAATTGTGTGCTTCAAATTGTATGGCAACAATTTGGGCAGGACCCTTTTCTATTACAACATGACAATGCCCCAGTGCACTAAAGGAGATTCAAAAAGAAATGATTGATTCAGTCTAGTGTGAAAGAACTCGACTGGTCCGCATAAAGCCCAGACCTGAACACCTTTGAGCCAAACACTCATTACCAAAGCCCATCAATGACTTTGTTGCACACAGGGTTACAGTCATTTCAGAACAGAAAAGTCCCTTCTGTTGCAACAAAGATGATTTGTATGGTATGGCATTAATATTTGTTTTAATTGGAATGACTGGAATAGATAAACCTGTTCATTCAAAGGGGGCGTCATAATACTTTTATCCATACAGTGTATCTTTCAATGCCATTCAAAAATACATAAGGCTCAAAAATATACCATACTGCGCTAACAAAGATTTTCCAGAAGTTTCTTCACACTCACCTCACATTCATCTTTCTCCATCCTTCTCTTCTTCTTGCTCTCTGGCTTGCTCCCCCTGTTCTCTGGGTTTCTCTTGTATTGTTTGCGAGGTTTTGCGGGTGGCAGCGGTTTGTCCTCCTCTCCCCTCATTTGTCGCTCAAAGGGCAACACCAACCTGCACGAAATAAAGAGTTTTACTGTAAGGGCCGTGGCATGATTCTCACATCGGCAATGCGAGTTTGAATTCGCCACTTGCGTGTGTAAACATCGCCACCTTAATGCAAATGTGCTCTATGTGTTGGCATTGCCAGCAGTTGCTAGGGTTTTCTGGGTGGTCGCTACTGAGTGGTTTATTTCTAACTCAATTTGAAAAAGTCCACCCGCAATTCACTATTTATAGCTGCTGAAAGTAGTTCGTAAAAATGATAGTAACTTATGTCTACTCATAGTACAGTTATTGTTACACAGTTTGTGTATACTGTGTATATAATACATGGTTATGTAAAGGAAATACTGTCCAAGTACGTAGTTATCACATATGTAAACAGGAACACTTGGAGTGATTGGTCTATAGTCACTTTAAAATAACGGTTTACCTTTCATAATGTCTACGTGTGCAGGTGGCTGCGCTTGTACTGCCTGGACTTCCACCCAGCTCATCGTACACATTCTTCCACAGCCTGCGTGCTGTTACCTGGGAACAAACATTTACATGAAGGGTTTGCTCAAAAACATAACCCTAAATATGACCAATCAGCAAACACCCCTAACAGTTTAAAACAGGTTATCATGCACCCTCAACCACCAAGTTTCTAGAACATGAGGAACTCCTGCAAAAGTGTGGAGTATCTATGCTAGAAGTGAAGCATCTATGCTATAGACCTTTTCGCAAGTTATAAAAACTGGTCCAGAAACAATTCCAGTTGTAGTTTTTTGGTTAATTTTAAAATTGAAGATATTTGTTTAACATTTTGATTCGGCTATAAATGTGCTGTTCAAAAGTATGTGTAGTGTTAAATAACTAAAACAGGAAGTTCTTCTGGACAAGCGTTCTATCAGTGTTGCTGTTTACATCTTCCGAAGTTGTCTTTACGTTGATGTAGGCTACCATTTAGTAACAGTCAAAGTAAGTCTGTCAACATGTCTGCAAAAACAGTTTACGCATGTATAGATGGTTTCATCAGATGCACACGCAAGTTAACTTCCAGTCTGTGTATGTTGCACAGTCTGGCTAGTGGCTAATAATATAACTATTTGTATTTTATTTCATACATATTTGTGTTTTATTGTATAGTAATAGTGTGAAATAAACAAATTTGTTGAATTATATTAAAGGGGTCAAATGACATGGCTAAAACGAATATTATCGTTTGTTTAAGATGTAATTAATGTGTATTCACGATTTTTTACAAAGCTCATCGCTCTAAAAAGCTAACTGTTTTACCTTTTACATACAACATTAAGGACGTTATAAAGACTATAAACAAACAACCATATTGTAACGTGCAAGGCGGGACAAGAGCCGTGAGGGAACGCCGCAGGCCGGTAACGCGAGTGATAATGAGTGTCAGCTGCCTGTTACACCGGTCCCGCATCTCTCATGGAGGAGATGGGAAGCATAAAAGGTGGAGCGACAGGAGTGTACGACGAGAGAGGACCAGGCATGGACATTATGTTTATTTTTTTTTATATTTTACTTTAGTTTTGTTGTTTGTTTATTTTATTAAAACTTGGTTAATCGTTCTTTATCAAGTCATGTTACGAAGTGACGTACATTTGTCGGGCTGTGGTTACACGAGGCGTTTCAGGCATGTCAGGGTGAGCATTTGCTTTTAGATAGAATGCATTTTTTGTTCCAACACTTTAATTTTGGCAATTTTACGTGTCTAATACATGCATGGGTAACTTGTAACACACCAAAGACACAGAAAAACACGTATTCGCACCATATGACCCCTTTAAATATATATTTTTTAAATGGTTTGTGTTCCATTTAGGTTTAGCCAAGTACGGTTCCTTTAATGGTAACCCAAAATAATACTGGCTAGACATACTTTTAACATGCGAGCTAATGAAATTTACTTGTTATTTGTTTAGTTATTTGTTCATCTGCAGGCACTCTATTCTTTGCGGATGTGTACCGAAAGTTACGTTTGGGCCTAAAAAGCGTGCATGCCCAGTAACGTTTGTTTATGTTGTTGCTTCAAAACCGTCTATAAATATCAAATGTTACTTTCTGTTGTGTAGACCTAAAACACTATAAGTGCCCGACTAACACAATACAACAAGATGAAGTTGTTAGCTAACACAACATCAAATTAAAAGTTACCATAGTTTAAACCTGTAATTCTGAGTTATTACATACAGTATACATTTTCTTTCCCGAAATGTACATCTTGGCTTTTTACAACCCAAGCCTGTGCAGTGTTACGGCCAAATTCCTTGTTTTTCCACGGGTGAGGACAGCAACTGAAATGTTGTACATATCGTCGCTATTTGACTGAAACCTTGTACCTCCATTTTGCATTATTTTCTCATAAATCATTACTATCGGTCACCCTCCATGTATGTCTGTGGGTTTGTCAAATAAGCAGTTAAACACAATGAGCAAAATAATTCTTGAAAAAATGCACTGTATTTCCTGCCAAGTGACAATTCAAACCTTTCAGTCTGACAGCTGTGATACTGTACGCATGGTTCAAGGTAGATGCTGGCTGACCCAGTCTGTGGCCCATCCCCAAGTCTCTTTAAATATGATCCGTAGATATGGTCTAATGTACAATGTAACTTCATGAGTTGTCTCATGAACCAGGAAAAAGTCACATCGCAAATGCACATCGCAACAATGACATTTTTGTGCTTTGGGAAAAAACACATTTTGTTGTGTGTATTGCGTGCACTGCATTATCAGTCTGATCAGCTTTTGTCATAGTGGAACTTCACGATTAGTCATTATTTAGTTTCAGAGGTTGTTCGCATGTGTCGAAGAACATCCCAAAAATTTACTTTCACAGGCTTCTGAGGGTTTTTCACCTTTAGTATGTTAATACCGCCCTGACTGTTTGCTAAATTCAGTTAATGTCAGGGTACTTTTATCGTCAGGTGCCATTCTCAAGCCTTTGTTTATAGTGAGCGTTATGAGTGTTTACATATGTTACCGGACTGATACAATCAAGTATTTTTAGCACAGCTTTTTTTTAGAGCATAAGGTCAGACTTTCCACTCCCAGACCTTATTAACACACACACAAAACCCCCGAAAACATAAACCGCTTCGGACTGTAATCGCACATGGACAGAAGCATTGTTTGATCAGACAGGTTTTACTGACCACACGCACGCTACAAAAAAATACAAACGCTTTAGCACCTCACACCGAATGGAAACTCGAGTGTGAGAAAACAAAGCTTTGTAGTAGCAGATCTGGGCAGAAACAGCTAAATGAAAGATGGACCCTCTGTTCTCATTGTGGTCGTAACGGTCACTGCTATATACGATGGTGTAAACCAAAAACATTGAAGTTTCCACTGTGCATTGAGGCAACTGCACGACCTTCTTCTCAACTTCCTCATTGGGCGCTGAAGTGTCGGGCAGCAGGCAGAAGATGTACTTGCACAATGTATCGGTAAGCTATGAATGAGAGACCTATTTTACAGATGGCAGGTTGTGATAGAAGCATCTGGAGGTTTGCGTGCTCGAGGTTGCATGAGGATACTTACTGCATCATATCCTCCCAGCGTCTCCACAGCTTTGTAGATTTTCCACAGGTTGACTGGAAACAAGAAAAAGAGCCATGTCCGTGTCAACACACATCTTAGTGTCAAAATCCAAGCATGCTTTAGTCTCAATATGTTTTTAAATCAATGTTTTTTAATGGTGAGTCACGACCCCAAAATCTGGTCTGTATTGATAGGGTCGCAGACGACAGGGAAAAAACGAAATGAACGCAAATAGAATGCATCTCAACCGTAACCGGAGAGCAAGTAAATAGGCTTAATTTGCTTTTTTATTACGTATGTTTTTTAAACTTTGTTGAAACTAGACAAATTAGGTGGATGCTGACATGGGCAGGGTTCATGCGTTTTACTCCAAAAACATAAAGGAAACTACGCAAAGTAAAGAAAAATATGATTTAGATTGTATTAAATTCAAATTTACTTGGAAAAACAGTTTGTGCCGACCACAATGGGCTCAGCAATGAAGAAAGGGTTTTCTACATTTTCATGGACCCCCACATTTAATGAACCTTTTGCGAGGACCCCCTTTCAAAAATACATATTCATTTTGATAATATAAAGCATTTAAACTGTCAGACAAATAGTGTGATATTACAAAGACAACGAATTGTTTGTAGAAATTAACGGTGGAATTTTAAAATGTTTATAACTTTTGCTGTCTTTTGTTTTTCTGAGGACCCCTTAGAACATTCTGGAGGCCCCGGACCCTAGTTTGAAAACCCCCGGCATAAATGAAGTAATGTTGCATGCAACAGTATGAACTCACTCTGTTTGAAACCAAGATGAGGAATTCTTTCAATAGGCGTCCCTCTTTCCTTCATAAAACGATAGAGGTTGCTCACGAAGGTCCTCTCCTCACTCTCTGATTGGTCGGGTCTGGATCCCTCTTCACCGTTATTGGTGGATACCGAATTCTCCATCTCCCTGCTGGTCTAGTGACGACAACAACAATAGTGTACTGTTAAATGATTAATTCACATGCAAGTCCTTTAAACAATTGGTGTTATATAATAGGTTCACATTATACGTTTACAGTATTTAGTAGCTTTAGTCTCACATGCATGCAAATGACGTAATGATCTGTCATGGAAATACACTTAATTCAACAGAAGTTGTAAAGTTTGCTTAAACTTTCTTAAGCACATTTCCTCCTTCCTAAATTCAAATTGTATTATAATGTATTATATATTAAAGTAATATTCATATTAAATATTAACATTAAAAATATTCACACAACTATACCGCAAACAAATATACAGTATATAGATATTTCTATTATTTACTTTTATCATTTACATCATACAATCTCATGGTGGTATTTCATGTAGGTCTACTGTATTTACATGAACCTAAAAGAATTACAATCCATGATATTGATTTTACCTTAATGCCGTAAAATTGCTTGCGATATTACAGAGCTGATAGTCCTTCTTAACAATAATATATATATAAACATGAAAAAACAACAGAATTTATACCCTCAAAAATATCATCAATAGTAAAATGTCGAGACACATCACCGTACAACTGTGTATATTTTGGCCAATATTGGGATCAGGAATTAAAAATAAAAGTTGTGGATCCTTGTAAAATGAAATGCAGCACATTAATAGTTTCACCTCGATTATTTTGTATTTGTTGGAAGCAAATTTTTATTCATTTTAAATGATAAAGGAAAATTGACAAAATCTTCTTTTAATTTTGCTATGTGACCTGCTTATGTTATCTCAGGTTCACACAGATAATATGGGAATTACATAATGTCCCAGGTATTGTAATATCAGTTCCCCATTTTTGTCCATTTCAGGCGTTCCCATCATAGTGGTAACAATAAATAAACCTCTGCGTATACAGCCTAGACAATATATTCAATATATGAATAAATGTGGGTGAGTTCGTGTCATTTACAGGAAGCAGTGTAATTCGAATTTCACTTTCACACGAACACGGTCGGCGAAATCCCTCACTGATTCATTTTCTCAGAGCCTCGTGCAAAATTGCAGGTGAAATAGGTGCTCACGCACCTCCGTTCTGAGAGCAGTCATATTGAGACTGTGTGACACTGAAAACACAACAGCTTTGGCTTTCACCACCACTTTCAATAAGTAACCAGACATCCTGTTTGAAGGGAAACCGAACCACTGGTGGGGTTTTCACAAAGGACAGACTGCACTGGTGCTGTACTACACATGCTGTGATAAAGAATCAAGTGGTGCAAACATGAGAAACTTTGCAGTTACTGCAAGAGAAAGAGGCAATGGGTGATAGCTGCGGTGACAGATGCCCACAAATCTTGTGATTTCCGGTTGAAACGCGGCTTTGAATAGGAAAAATTTGACCAACTGCCAGCCTACTTCCTTCTGTCAATAATACACTTGAGAAATTGTTCTCGATTCACGATGTGAATGTACGATTATTAGATAAAAGCAGTACAGAAGCCCCTCCCCTAACCCCACAACTAAACCTAACATCGCTGGCGCTAAAACGCACAAATGTACACGAATCTACCAAAAAAGTCGGCACAAGTCTCTACTATAATCTAGTCCAAAGAGATATGACATCAACGTAATAATGAGATTTTTTGTTGCCTGTTTTACCATCTGCCATGTTAAACATATAGAGGATTAGAAAGCACCAGATCTTGTAGAAACAGAAGTGACTGTACGGTATTTACTGAAAAAGCATATTCACCCTTTGTGGCAGTGTTATGAGCAGAGAACACCAAAGTGGAAGTGCTAACATCCAACACGCTGAAACACAGGACAATGACCCACGGTTGAGACAGGCCACAAGAGAGAAATGAAAGATTGAAGGCTTGCAAAAAAAAACCCAATGCCAAATGTCACAGGATCGACCACGCAGTTACAGAATATCTTCATCTTCTTCGCATCACAAACCCAGCAAAACAAAACAAAAACCCACGAGGGGGTAACATAACAAACCAAGGGTAAAACATGACGGATGAACAACCCACGGACTAACTACACTAGACAAGACTAAAGATAACACTTGACATTAACCACCAAATAACTAAACTAGACTCAACTGAACAGGACACAGGACACAGGAACAACACCACACAAATCAAAATGAACCAGCACAAGACAGAAGACACAGGGGCATTATAAAGGGAACCAAATCAAGAGGGGTACAGGTGCGGGGCATGAAATCATTAACAATCAATAATGAGGAAACAAGAGGGCGGGGACAAAGACGAGACCGGAGAGTATGGAAGGCTAGCAGTGCCAAATTGCCAAAAAAGAGGTTCTGTCATGGTTCTGCCACTAGATCAAGAAACGCAAGACAAGATGGGGCAGAACCATGACAGTCATGTTGTTCAAAACCTGTACACAACTTTTTCTTTCTGTATATAACCTTCTGTAAAATCCAAACGAAAATATTTCGAGAAACGTCTTGTGTTCATACAATGGAAGTCAATTGGGGCCATGTTGTTCAGTTACCGACATTCTTTAAAATATCTTCTTTCGTGTTCTGCACAAGACATGAAAGTCATACATGTTTGAAATGACATGAGGGTGAGTAAATTATGAAATCGTTTTTATTTTGAGCTGAACTGTCCCTTTAAATCACGGTAAGTTTTCCAAAAAAAAGAAATATTAATATTAGACTAAAATAAACCTTAACAAACACTATAACGGGCTAACCAACAAAACGCACAAAAAAGGGAAAAATATGGTTCATGTGCATGTTTATCGAAACAACTTTCTGACGCATATACACCTACTGTACCCTAAAAGCAACCGCTACACAAAGATAAAACCATTTCTTACCACTCTGCAGATGAGAAGCGAAATTTCCCGGCGACTACACACAGAAAGCTTTGGATTTCCATTTGACAACTTTAGTGGTTGTGATGCCGTCAAGCCATTCGCGACCGAAGCAAGTGAGTTAGTGAGTTTCGGACTGAATCGAGTTCCTCAGACAGGCAAACTTCTTCCCAGAATAAAGCCTTTACAATGACTAATATTGAACATATCAGGCTTTATTCTTACCGCTGAG
Source organism: Triplophysa siluroides (assembly GCA_006030095.1). Classification (NCBI taxonomy): domain Eukaryota; kingdom Metazoa; phylum Chordata; class Actinopteri; order Cypriniformes; family Nemacheilidae; genus Triplophysa; species Triplophysa siluroides. Next base: position 1,460,356 of record VCII01000010.1, on the reverse strand, counting down.
TAATACAGAAGACAAGAGGGCCCCTTTTCAGTGTACTGAAATGAGTAAACATCAAAACCCAAGTGTAAATCTCTCCTCTGTAAAGGGAATAATATCGTGCATGTAGGTCCAGAAGCTGGGGCATCATAAAGTCAGCCTTTGATTCATGATCAGTGGTGAATACGTTTCTTTTGCTGTGGGCACTGCTTATCTCCAATCTTCATCTTCGAGTCATCTTTACAGAAATTTAATATGGCGGTTGATCTGATTGGCATCTAGTCAAACACTTCCTGTTATATTGACAACACTGATAAGCAGCTTCGAGGAACGGCGCGTTCGAAAATATTCTTGGAATAGCTTTTCGAGTATCTCGAAGTAGCTTCCAACAGCAGAGAGAGATTTTAATATTCAACTCATATAAAATACAGATATAAATGGGCGAGGAAATGTTCTTCTCATCATTCTCAAAGCAAAGAGACACACGTGTGATAATGTGCTATTAATACAACATTGAATTAAGCTCAGTAGAGCAAACAATCTAGTCGGTTTATCCATTTTGTACATAATATCAGTACGCATCTCATCCCTCAACCGCAACCTAAATCAACCACTTGCTAAATAACAAACATATTAAAGATGATTTGTTGAAATTTACACAGTATCCAGACTGCGGTGAGGACTGAGCTCAGCTCTTAAACTCTGTACTTGAGTTTCACACAGGAAGGGGTTTGTTGTGCGTCGGTAGCAGTGCCCCGGTCCCTTACTATAAGTATAGCTCAGACCCCCTTGTGAGAGACTTTCTGCGAGCTACAGCTCTAAAATTTCCACCTCATTCAAATTTCGGAAAAGTGCGTGGGTTAGTCGGCTGTGGATCTGTCAATAACACTCTCAGAATGAGAGTTTATACACGCTGATAAAGTCGCAGCGGTATGGCCAGCGCTCGCCACCAAAACCACATGGCTTTCAACTTCTGACGCCACCCTGGAAATATGATGCATCTTTGCACCAGCAAACAAAGGCTGTTTTCAATTACCAGAAGTGTGAGAAAAAAGCCATCCGTGATTGTTTACTTGCGTATCCGTGTGCGTGCGGCCCAAAAGAAATGACTACACATGTCGCTTATTACAATACAAAGAAGCACTCAAAACTCCCTTATTCGATTGTTATTTTGACGTATTGCCGTTGTGGGGAACTGAAAAGTGCAACCACCGAGATGGTACGACGGATTTGAGTCAACGCGTGTAAATATACTGGAATGCGTGTTTTTCCTGCACGCAGACAGACATAATTCTTACAAAATGAAAGTCAGATGAACATCGTAACCACAGACTGACACTGTCATGTGTTACTGACATAAGCATTTCTGTGTAACTGAAATATTGCAACAATACCAGAAAACAATTTGGCAACAGTTATCCAACTGAAAGGGGATCTGAGAGGTTATTTTTATAAATTCCGGAGGATGAGATTGAAAGAGCTTTGGCTCGTGTTGATCAACCCTTCGTACGGAACGTACAATAAACAAATCAGCTGTGTGACATTTACATACAGTAAAAGATGTAGATGTTGATTTAAAGCACAAAGCAGACTAACGTAACGTGCGTGTCTGAAATGATACAAGTAGGAAAAAATAACCGTCCACTTCGTTTTTGGGTGTCTTACCTGGCTTGGTGAATTCAGCTCCTGGTTTTTGTTATCACACACTTCTATGTGCTCGTCGCTAACATCCACCTCTCCACGCGGGTCCAACACTAAAACAAAGGCGATCGGAGCAGTTACACACACATACACGGGCAATGCACCAGAACATCAAAAGCCATGTATACATGCACACATCGATATACATTTTCCACTGGTTAAGAGATATGGGTTTTGCAGTTGCTAGATATTTACAGACCAGTGTGGCCGATGGCCTACAGATAAGGCAGATGTTTATACAATAAGCAAATAAGACATCCACAAATATGCAGAACATTTCATTTTTACGCATGTGTACTTGAAGATCAAAACGGAAAATTGCAATGTATGTTAGTAAGGCTGTCGGATTTTGATTCGATCTTTCATGAGCCGAGGAATATTTCATCTTAAATGATCAATAGGTTTATCCCTGTTAATAGTTCACCTAAAAACACATATTCTGTCATCATTTACTCGCCCTCTTGTCATTTCAAACCTGTGCGAGTTTCTTTCTTCCGCAGAACACAAAAGAAGATACTTTGAAGAATGCTGTTAACCGGCACCCATTCCCTTGCATTGGTTTTGTGCCCATACAATAGAAGTGAACCAACGGCTACCGACTTTCTTTAAAATATCTTCTTTTGCGTTCTGCAGAGGAAAGAAAGTCATACATGACAAGAGGGTGAGGAAATGTGCAGCATTTTCATTCTTGGGTGAACGATGCCTTTAATTTCGATCACGATCATACTTTTCGAAAGAATAAAATGATGTTTCATTTTGTGGGAACTGAGGTGACTGCAGTATTACCAAATACTGTTTGTCAAATATTATAAATCATACCAGCTTATTAGGCATGAATAGATCAACTATCTCTGTTGAGAGATCTGCTTGTAAAATGCAGTATTCCTTTATTAAATATTGAATTAAATAGAGAGAGAGAGAGAGAGAGAGAGAGAGACATTCTAATATGAAACCACATGATTACAACACTATTTCCTGTCTGTATGCATAAACCACAGCTATGTGATACCAAACTGAATAAAAACTACTTATGTGAGCAATCCAACAGTACGGACCCTTCAGTGTATCATCTGGTCATCTGCATCTCCCGCAAATGTGTTTATTACCAATCTTTTGTCATTTATCAACCCGGCCGATTCTGTTTGCAGAGGCTAATAGGATGCAATGGTTTCATAGATGGAAACCATATCAAGCAATCCACCGTTCGAGCGTTGCTCAGAATCAGCACAATGTGCCAAGCACCTGATCATATTAACAAACCGCATAGAATTATAGACTGTCCCCGGCAGCCTGTACCTCAAAGTCTCCACTTCCCTTTCTCACAGCCTTCTCATCACTCTTTACACTCACATCTCTGTCTGTAACATCCAGCTACACTTCGCTTTCGAGATCAGACATTTCCTGTGCCAGGGCACAAAACTGTCTTCTGTTATTTTACTTCCCTTTCTGAGCCACAGTGCAGAAAGGTTGTGACAAGTTTGTTTGATATTATCCAGGCATGTTTGGTTTAAAGAGGGCGCGTTATTATACCACTCAAAGACTCCTTTAAACTGAATTAAGTGATGGATTTCCTTTGTGTACATTTGAACCACGAGCGTCTCATATACTGAACGGGATCCATATCTTCGCAATTGTAAAGCAGGACGATAATTACATCATTACGCAACATTGAGATAACAAGGATGTGTGCGTAACAATCGTCGCGCTCACAATATGAAGGCAAATAAAAAGTGCAGTTATAAAAAGAGGCTCAATGGTTATCATTAAACCAACAAAGACACATTTGACATGTGCTGCCCGATCAGACAGATTCAACCGTGATGCCCTGTGATGTCTTGTCATTATCTGTCTCAGTAAATTTATCAGATGAGGGGTTTTACGCTTTAACAGCGACGTGTTGCTATTTCTCTAAACCACTTCCTCAGGCAGCACGACTTGTTAAGGTTATTCATATCTAGCCATCATTACTGTCACTTGAATGACTAGTTACAGAAATATGTGCCCCGTGTTCCTATTTATTCATACCGGCTGTAGCATTGTATTTGCATAATGTATTTGCCTATTAAGAACTTTAGCCTATACGTTTATTATTAAAAAAAGTAAATTCAAAGCCTAAATGTGCCCTGATACATGAAAGAATTAGTTTTACGATGTTCACTTTGTAGGCAATTTTCTAGAGACGCAACCACTTGTTTTAACACTTATCGTTGCGGTAGTAAACCATATAAAGGACATCGCCTAACCTTATGTATGAAATAGTTATCAATCGGAGATTATTAGTAGTAATAAGTCGTCATATAATTGCTGGAAAAGACACTCACCCATTTTGGAAAGACGCTTCGCTGCAGCGTCCTGCGCGTCTGACACCTTAATCGCGTTTGATTGACAGCTCAACCCTCAGCACGCGCTTTCCGTCTCTCATTGGACACACAATTTCTTCATGACTTCCTCATTCTGTTACAGGAGGAACCTTGGGACTTTGAGTTTTGCAGCGACTGATTACTTTTCTGTTAGATAAGCGGATTTGCATGAATCGTTTGTGAGTTATTAAGCTTTTGATTTCCACAACACATTTAGATTCATATGTCATCAACAGGCTGTCTTAACGTCCTTTTAAAAGTTTAGGGCAGGCTCATTTTGATGATATTTTTCCACATTTTAGAATAACATCAAATAAATCTAAACTGTGACATGCTTTAGCCTCTTTAAAGTGCAGCCAAATTTGCATAAATACTCTTGAAATGTTTACAACAATTCATGGATTTATCACTCTGAAATGCTTTTTAAGCAGAATTAAAGGAGTTCTTATTGGCTGCTTTCTTATTTGGTGCAAGCCATTCATTTCATATAACATTATGGCTTCTTGATAAAATAAATATAGCCAACGTTGCTATTACTATATTTCCCCCACATATCATTTCAAACATTCAGATTCCTTTAGATCAAACAGTTTGTAAGATCGTGGAAAACATTTAAACCACGTGACCTTAAACTTTTGAACAATGGACTGTTTTTTGTCGCCTTGGAATTAGGTTCTATCTGCATTCTGAACATAGTTTGGACGTTTTGAGATATCAAGCTTCAAAGTTTTTACATTCCATGTGACCTTGTTTATGTTTTTTTTTGCTAAAAACGTCTCAAAATGTACACAACGTAAAGAAAAAGCATCACATTGTGTAAATAAGTTGCCACAGATCAGAGATATGTGAATAACTGGGCATAGATGTCAGCTAGAAATGTATAATAACACGTGTAGCCTAGATTACTTTTAGCCTGAAATGAAACATTTGTCTTCAAACTGAAAAATTACACATTTAGAGTTTGATCGTCGATTCTTGTATGTGCAATATCTTACTGTATTAAAAGAACGAAATGTATTTGTCATCACACTCATAGCCTATACTGGAAATGCACAAAAGGGGTTTGCCCTGGTGTAGAGGCAGAGCTCATGGTGAAAGTGTTGTGCTCAGATTTTCCCCTCTGTGCTTATTGTGAAAATGATAATCAGGGCAGAGAATTGTCCTAAGCAAAACCTCAGAAACTGCAAAGCGGATATAACTATATTTTAGCATAAAAAAGTGCAGATTACCATAACAACAACACGGCATAAAATGTAAGATAGGATTACTTTTGTTTTGAACATCATGTAAAGCAGTCTAACTAATAAGTGCTGTATGTAGCAGTGAAGGTTTTTATCGACTGTAAAGAACTGAGTTTAAAATGGTTCAATTTAGCTAAATGGATGTGATATTAAACTGATATGGTAAAACCAAGAGCTGCAATCTTGCAAAGTTATTTACATTAAATTCGCCTTTATTCAAAGTGATGGTGTTTTCAAGCTTTACATGTTATGAGTGATGCATGTGTATACACAAATTGAACCTGCTATCTACTGAACAACGTAAAGGGAAAGTTAACCCAAAAACAAAAAGTCTGTCATCATTTAATGCTATCGTGTCGTTCAGAACCTGCATTTGACTCTTTCTGCTGTGTAACACAAAAGAAGATATTTTGAGAAATGTCTCTGTGATTTTGTGTCTGTGGAAGTCAATGGGGTTTGGTTACCAGCATTCTTTAAAATATATTCTTTTGTGTTCTGCAGAAGAAAGAAAGTCATACAGGTTTGAAACGACAACATGATGAAAGAATTCTCATTTCAACTATCACTTTTTTTCATTATGTCCTTTTTAGGTCATTTTTGCGAACAGGTATCAGGCAAAAAAGAATCTTGTTTGAAAGCGGAGAGACTTTCAGTTAAACACACAAGCATGAGATTAAGAGGATTACCTTCGTCTTACCTTTGTGAATACAAACCACGATTTAGGAGCATCACAGGTTCAAGTAGGATGATATTCATGAATGTGATTTGAAATGTAGCGGAATGTCCCTGTTAACCCTAAAGTGACGTTGGGGACAAATTATTTAGTTTATTCTAATAACTTTTTCTCTTAATCTGAGCGGTACAAAACTCGGCTACTTTTACTAGGTTTTCCACTTAAGCACACCCAAAAAAGTTAATTTTGTGAAAATAAAAAAACTCTTTAATGAGCTGGCCCATTTGTGAGCAATTCATTTGTCCAATAAACTCAACAAATCCATCGTAATGCAGATCATTCATACACATAAAGGAGTGAGAACATCCTCCGTGTGGCCGGCACTCAAGTCTATAACAGGCAGAGTGTTTTTTTCCGAATGATGTCAAATAAAAACTGACATTCACACATACACAAACAAAGAACTGTGCAACACATGCACGCACTCACACACTTCAATGTGAGATGAAAGCCCCACAGCAAGATTTGTTAATGCTTTCAGACTAAGCATTGCTGCTACCTCTGTGACGGTGAAGTTTTCAATTCTTTCTGTGGCAGAACAATGGCAAAGAGTTTTACTAAAGCAGAGACCCTTGATCTTTTGGAAATGTTATGTTTATTGTTACATATAATTGATTACTCTGTCTCTGCACTTTCTCTCTTTCTTATGGGATGTTCACATTTTTTTGTGAGCATATTTTGGCATCTTTGCACGGTTTTTCCAACCTCAATTGTTTTTTAAAAATTCTACAATTTCAACTTGTGATAAAATCTATAACTTAAGATGATAAGTTTGTTACAACATTAGTTTATAGTTTCAGCCTATGCAACCAGCGCAGGCTATGAAATTACATGTACATGCTATTTTGATTCCAGGTCACTAAAAAAGTGAGCAACAAAGAAGTTGTTTAGGAAAATCATGTTTTTATGAAGAAAAAAAAACACAAAAATACAAAAAACATAAAAAATGAATGGAGTAAATGAGGTAAAAAATATATAAAAATACCGAAAATAAATGCATATCTTGAAAGATTTTACATTAAACATCAAACTAACAAAAAAGATAGTGTTATGAGGTTTATGTAAAATATCAATGGAATCACAAAGTGCCCAAATTTGTCCACTAACAGCAAATGAGTGCAGTTGTAGTTAACAGCACTTGAGGGTTGAAATCAAAACACCATCATCACACTTGAATTTCTCAAAAATGAGCCGTGATGATATAGCATGTGTGTTTGTCATATTTAATATGAGTTATAAAACAGAACACTGGAAAGCCCCATCATGATTTTAGAGCTGTAAAAACAACATGTGTCTTAGACATGTGTCTGTTGGATGTTATGCACTGCTGTGATATTCTAAGGTTGATGATTAGTGCAGTTTGAAGTCTTTCTGTTGAAGTTTCGGATGTCGCGTCTATGGATGAGGCCTCTCTGTGTCTTTCACCTGCCCGGATAGTCCCTGACATTTAATCATTTTTAACCTTTAAATGTCACAATAACAGTGTTCAGCCCAAAGCCAATCGCTCGGAGGGAGTTTCTCAGGTGAAATATTAGACAAAACATCCGTCCTGCGCGGTGTTGGGAGCGAGTATGAACGTCTCAGCCTTGCCTGCCTCCTTAAAGTCATAAAGTTCAATTCTTTTGAGCAGTGTGAAATTGGCCGTGTTGATATCAGAAATGGAAATGAGGGGAATTTATGACGTCTCATATTCAGTTAGCAAGGTTCACGTTTTACTCAATGTGAGATCACACCAAAGTTTCACAACACATCAGAAGGTTGTCATAGTTACTGTTGCGTATCAGACGGACTTCAAATAGGCTTTGACAATAAAATGTAAAATTATATATGAAGAGTTCATTTGCAAAAACGAATAACTCAGTTTATAAAAATCTTCTTAAATCACGTTTTTAATTGTGCATTCCATTTTTTATCACTCAAAAGGCAGTTGGGTTGTTTTGATCAAGTCATAACGACTCAACGACAAAAGATACCTTATTTTGGAGACCTTACAGCTCTCCAAAACCACCATGCGAAATACAGCTAACTAACACAAAAAAAACATGATAACACAATAAAAAAAATGAGATTATCTGTTTTTGCAAATCAACTCTTCAGATGTAAAAATTACAGGTAGACATTTACATCATTTGCTGTAATCCAAAGCAATTTACAATAGTGAGGAAAACAATAAAGCTATTTATCTAGGTAGAATAATAAAAGTAAGCGTTCACTGTAAAACTTTGCTGTAATTCCGCAGCAGGTTTGCCATTAACTTGTAGATTTAATGTACAATTTTGTTTTAAGCATAAACTTACCTAGTATTTTTCTTTCATAACACAAGACTAAATATCTTGGGTCACTTTTCTTGTTATGTAAATGTATCGTAATTTAAGAAGTTCTAAATATATGTTGCAGTGTTGCTGTGCTAATGCCAGTCTCTTCTTGCTCATTTTGAATCTCAAAAGTCAAAGTGTTTTAATTTTTATTAAAGTTATTGAAAACAGAACTAATTGGAAAGTATATTAAGTAGTAATTAAATCTACAGTAAGTTACTGGCAAACCTGCTGCAAAAACTACAGAAAAGTTTTACAGTGTTGCTAAACAGTACAAAATTGTAAAGCTTTTACACATTTTTGGAGAATTGTTGGAGATATTTAATTTAATTATCAAAAAAAGCATTCAACATATTCGTCAAAAATTCACACACACGAAAAATTGTTCAGAAGAGCCAGTGGTTGTTTTGTATGCAAGCATGTCTTGCACAGCTTATAAAGCGTTTGCTATGTTATATATTAACTGATGATATTCATTCTGTAACGAAATAAAAAATGGCGGTATTTGTTCAGGAAAGCTGCAGTATTACGGTTGCTGACACTCATAGATTTGAACTGGAACCCTTAACAATAAACTTACATTCATCCTGCACAGTACAGACATGAATGAAACCATTGGGCTTGTAAAGAATGGGTGTGCTATTCAAATACTCTTCTTAAATCACATGATTACAGTATGGAAAAAATGCATCATGATTTGAATTGAAGGAGGGGCCCTAGCAACCACCCAGAAAACCCAAGCAACCGCATAGCATCATCTCAGAACACTTTAGCAACGTTCTAGTAATTTTAATACTAGCTCTACAAAAATCATGTTATCATGACTTTATCATGTTAAAGTCTGAAAGCTTATTTATTTTTGTAGAGCTAGTTATTATTATTTAACTAGTTATTACTATTAATCATGATGCATTTTTTCCATACTGTAATCATGTGATTTAAGATATTCTTCCAACTCATTGAGGCCCTTGCACTCCACACACCTCTCTGCACAAATGTCTCATTGCTGCATGGTGTTTTTTGCTCAAGCTTCCACGTCGCACACTGGCCAGGTTGTAATATTAAAGGGTGTTATTGAGCGTTATATTGGTGACTAGAATCTTAACCCGTTTAACTGTCGAGTGGGCAGATGTGACTGCTGTGAGGAAGCGTCAAAGTCGAATGAGTCACTTGGAGAAAACCTGAAGTCAGAGCTTTGAAGCAGAGTGGAAGATCAGAGATTTAAAGACAAGAGAATTTCCCCAGTTATTCACAACAGAGAGATAAATGGTGAAAGACGAATGGTATGACAGAGAGGTGGAGGGGGTACCGGACCATAACCGAAACCAGTTAACAAGAAGTGCGAAAGGTTTGTCATGTTGGTCTGAAGCCCATCGGGTATGATTTGACTCGATCTCTTGGGAACGTTGGAGCAGATTTGGCCACAATTGTAGTTGCTGTGCAATTTCAAAGCATATACAATAGAAATAACTGGAAGGTACATCGGAAAAAGACCAGAAGATAAAACAAGATAGATAGTTAGATTAATAGAAAACAAAATTAGCATAACAATATATTTTTTTTGTCTTGCACCAATAATTGTTTTATAAAATCAATAAAGCACTTGCTAGATCAAAACGGCTAAAACAGAGCCCTCAGATTTGATTTTATTAATATTCTTCTTCAACAATGATTGTACAATTACTATAAATAAATAGTATTCATCTGCATTGTGATCCTTTACAATCATCACACAAACAAGCATTAAATTGATTATTTACGCACCCTCTCGTTTTAAATGTATGACTTTCTTCTGCATAACAGAAAAGAAGCTATAGGAATGTTAGTAAACAAAAAACGTCTTTCACTTCTAGTGTGTGGACACAAAACCAATGCAAGTCAATGGGGACCCAGGGTTTCCGTTACCAACATTCTTCAAAATATCTGTTTTTGTGTTCTGGGAAGAAAGAAAGTCATACAGGTTTAAAATGACACGAGGGCGAGTAAACGATGACAGAATTTTCATTTTGGGTTGAACTAGCCCTTTATGCGACGCCTGACTAAGAATTTATGTTAAGAAGATATTGGGTTATGAGACAGATGACTGAACTAGTCGAAGTATGATTCGATATTGGCGTAAGAACATAACGCCTGTGTTAGGAATTAAATGAATAACACGCAAACGCGCTCATGTTATCTGTGGTTTTGCACGACTCGATTCAGAAGTTCGATTACTGCAAAGAGGAGTTTAGATTCGGTTCAAAGAACATATGCTCGCAAAGTCTCACGGGACACACACCGTTATCTCTCTCTCTCGGCATGCCAAACAACACTTTTTATTTTAATTGATGACGCACAGATATAATCACAAAACAAATATAAATAACCCAAATGAATCGATCAATAAATGGAACTTTTGACTGGATTTAACTGAACATATTTCCAATGGTACACTGAATATAATTGGCATTGTTTTTACAAAACAACCTGCAATAATACCATGTATCTTAATACCGTCATCATTTTCCCCTAGTATTATTTTTAATAAATGTTTTATTATGATGTACTGTATGTAAAGCTTTGCATAAACGAAAATTGTGAAAGGCGATATATAAATACAAATGATTTTTGAAAATGACACGAGGCTCCTACAATTCATTTCCCCTCTTATAAAATAAAAACACTTTGCCCAGTCAGAAATGTAGCTGACATTCACTCAGTGAAACGTAGGTCTGGCTTCTCTTTTTGCAGAAGTGAGCTGATATTTTCCATCAAGACATTTCTTACATCCCTTTTCAAAATAAAGTTAATATTGTGCTCGAAAGCCTCTGCCCCACATTTACCCCTTAGCATCTATTAATAGCAGATTTTAAATAATGTGTGGATGGAACATATGGGATTTAAGGTAAAAGCACTGAAGCGTTATCTGGAGGATTGAGAACATCAGTTAGAAATTCAGTTAAAAAACAAGATTGTCATCTCTGAACAGGGGGGAAAAGTACAGTCGATTTTTTCTGTTTTCTTCTGAAAATGAAACTGGGGGTGATCAAGCAAAGGAAGAAAAATCCCCAAACCGTCATGTTGATCTCTCTTATTCCAGGAAACTCGGTGTGTGTGACACATACAAAATGATAGAATTTGACCTGAGAAAAGACTTTCTTGCACAGCTATTTTCACTGGATAAGACATTTTATAAAGACACGTTCATCCCCACACACTAATATTGCCTGTTTTATGATGGTTTCTAAAATGTGTGCTTCAAGAGAGCTTTCTTCTAAATGTGCACTTGACTTAAACCTCTATTTCAAGCAGTTTCTATCCACACATAAGCAACTTGTTTAACATCAAAAGAGGAACTTTGACAGAAAATAACCTTCATAATCTAGTGTCAAAAAGAGAGAAAGTGAATGTAAGATGCCGTTGAACCCCCGCCAGAAAGATATTACAGGGTGGCATTTGTTAACGGCGTGCTCCACTCAAAAATGAACATGTTGTCGTCATTTACTCATCCTCAAGTTGTTCCAAACCTGTAAAAACCTCTTTGTTCTGTTGAACACAGAGAAAGATATTTGGAAGAATGTTTGCAATGGACATTTCTGGGACATGATTGACTACCATAGTAGGAAAAAATATGATCTCGGTATTTTTTGGTCCTGTTGAACACAATATTTTTTGGAGGATTTAGAAAAGCAAACAATTCTAGGTCATCTTTGACTACCATTTTTATTTCTCCTACTATGGTAGTCGATGCCCCAGAAATCTCGGTTATCTCAGTTGCTAACATTCCTTCTGAATATGAATTATGGGGAGTAATTCTTGAACGAATGTTCATTTTTGGGTGGAGTTTCCCTTTAACAACTTATTGCATTTGCAAAACTAACAGTGAACAATACTTCTACTGCATTTATAAATCTTACTTTATGTTCGTTTCAGTAATACATTCTTTACAATCAAAAGCATATCTGTCAATGACAGTCTATGTACCATAAACATAAACAACTGTACATAACATTAATGAGAATTAATTAATGCAGAAAAACTATATTGTATTTTACGTTGTTAGTAAATATATTTATCAATGTACACAAATACAACCCTATTGTAAAGCGTTACAAATATCTGTAATATTAGTCTTATATCTGTGGCACTGAACGTCCTTGTGAACATGAACCATGGTTTAATATAGTGAGAACATGGTCAATTGCTCTTTACTTGTTTTACTTCAAAACACTACAGTCACTATAGTTTAACATGGTTCATTTTTGTATTGTCAAACTGCTAACCGCTGACAAAACACTTTAAAAACATACGTTTCATTCAAAAAAGAATTTCAAGAAATAAGGAAGTGCATAATAGGCGTCTTTCTGCAATTTAAGAGAAGCAAATGCGCAGAAATAAAAACTGCCCACTTTGCAGTATGCTGGAGTAGCCGAAGGACAAACACAAGGAAGCCGTTTTCGTTCGATTTTAAAACTCTTTAATTTAATATTTTAATGGAAGTAACAACATTGTTCAGACTTGTTAGATATTCACAATGACCTCTAACAACGTGTCTAACACCACACTGTCAAACGACTTTATGATCTTTTGATGTTTCCATATGGGTCTTTATTAAAATAAACCTTGAAAATCTCCACAAAAATACTCTTCCTCCCCACTGACAATATACGCAAGTATGTGATGAATAAAAATGAAAACAACTGATGTGATTTTATTCGGGCGTCACAGGGGTAATAAAGACCCAGCCCGAGACCCCAAGGCAGTAAGATAACAGAATGAAGGATCCCTGAAACCTAAAAATCACAGTATTAATATTCTCCACGTTTCTGAGTAGACAGGAAAGCTGTGGCATACAAGTCTTAAAGAAATGTTCAACCCACGCCGATTCTACAGCTATGGTGATAATACCATCAAAACCAAAAGCTGACTAATAGGAAACAGCACATTAACTTGTGTCTATTTCTCAGTAAACACTGTACCAAGACATCTGTGGAAAACAAATCACGGAAGTCCAACCCAGTCTTGTGGAGATAAAAAAGGCAAAAATCAAGGCAAAACAGGACCGTTACGTTCAAACGACTACAAACTTAGCTGCGCTGAACATCTCTAAAACAGCTAAATGTTTCCTTTATTATGTTGAAATCTTAATGTTTGAAAAGCTAAAAGAAAACGAAACACCGCACAAAGGTTCGGTCTAAAAAGATGTGACGGGAACAACATCACAAGCCTGACTTTCATCCAGTTCATATTACAAGGATTCCTGCAACTATTGGGTCGTCTCTGTTGAGGGTGTCTGCCAGCATCTGTATTGTTTTTGTGAAGTTAATGGACAGCTTGAAATGAAATAATACGAACAAAAGACAACTACCATTACAGTATACAGAATATTACTTTCAAGAGTTTAAATACCCCCGATTACACGATTACCACTCTTTTGGTCCATGATTTTAGTTTCAGTCTTTAAATCAAATATACCGATCCCGTTCTGCTCAAAGCACCCGAGATCTGTCGAGTCTGCGCAGGACAAATCAATGCAGGCCGACTCCGATGGAGGATGCGGGATAGGTTGAGCGGTGTTAGATAAGTTCAACGTAATTGGACGGAAACATTCCAAAATGACCGTCCGGACCGTATCCTCGCCACCAGCCTTCATCGATCATCTCAATGCTGGTAATGATATTATCAGGGTCAAAGGAGATCTCGGTGTCGTCAGCTGAGGAGATACACACACAAATGACCAATCACAAGCAATGAAAATACGAGGTTATCAACTATTCCGATATAAACTTTTTAAACACGCATCGTACATCGCTGCGTACATAATGATGTAAATGCCTGTTTAAGTCAATATGTGACCCTGGATCACAAAATCAGTCTTGAGTAGCACGGGAACATTTTTAGTAAAGGACAAAAATACATTGTATGGGTCAAAATTATAGATTTTTCTTTTATGCCAGAAATCATTAGGTTATTAAGTTAAGATCATGTTCCATGAAGATATTTTGTAAATTTCCTACCTTAAATATATTAAAACATTGTTTTTGTGAGTGGATGGCCTGCCAAAGTGCCCTGATTAACAACTTCAAAGGATTTTTTCAATATTTGGATTTTTTTGGCACTCTCAGATTCCAGTGTTTTAAACGGTTGTATCTCAGCCAGATATTGCCCTCATACATCAATAGAAATCTTATTTATTCTGCTTTCAGATTGTGTAAAAATTTACCCATAAGACCATTGTCCAGGGTCACATATGTGTGTAATATGTTTATTAGGCAATGGCCTATATATTTACCGTATTTAACAATCACAGTCTTGTATGTCTTGTTAAGACATAGATAGATAGATGCAATAATTAAAAATAATAAAATAAATATAAATAAATACAAAACAAAACAAAACAAGCATTATTAAAAATATAACAAAATGTAATAGAAAAATATATAAACAATATAAATGACTTGAATAAACACATACGAAAACTTGTCCTCAATATATTTTTTGTATTACTGCTTTCTTTAAAGTTAATTTTGCTATTATTATTTTTAAGTTAACATTTTTATTATTTTATTTATTTTTATGTTATTTTTATTGTTATTTATGTGTATATTTATTTAACTAAGCATTTATTTGTTTTTTATAGACGGGTTCATTGGACGCACGTACCTGGCCCAAAGTTAAAAAATGTTTTTACATTTTTTTAATTTTAATGAGAGAAAAACTGAAATTATTTTGTTTGGTCCGTTTGGTCCTTGGCGATTTAACCTCTTCGGTAAAGCCTTGAGTTAAAAATCTGGGTTTTATTTTCGATGATGGATTAAGATTTGATCAACATATTAACATGGTGGTAAAGTCCTGCTTTTTCCATCTTCGACTTCTTGCTAAAGAAAAACCTATTTTATCCAGTAAAAATTTCGAAAAAAGTAATTCATGCTTTTATTACATCTAGATTAGATTACTGTTATTCCCTGTATTTTGGGATTGTTCAATCAGCCCTATCCCGTCTGCAGTTCGTTCAAAATTCAGCTGCTAGGCTGTTAGCAAGTACCAAAAAACGTGACCATATTATCCCAGTTTTACGCTCTCTTCACAGGCTGATGTTTGTCATGATTAGGAGTGAAGGTTTTTTACACTATTGTGCAGCATTGACAAAAAAGCAGTGCAATGACATGAGGACGGGGAACTGTGGGGAAAGTCAGTGGGTTCAGAACATAGCGTTTAAGTATACATATATGCACCGTGTGAACATCTTTCAGAAAACGGTTCCGGAATCTGCACAAGAAAATACAAACTCACATTCACCCTCAGTATGAGTAACACTCACCAGCCTGGTAGTCATACAGAGCCTTGGCACAAACACCGCGGTCACCAACCTGATCATACGTGTTCTGTTCCTGCACCTGTGAAGAGATCATGAACCCAAATCAGTTACAGACCTAATCTTATTGTGAAGGCACACGTTTGTCCTCATATTTTCTTCAAAATGTAATAACTTTCTCCGTGGATGAAATGACTTTCCTGCTGATGCAATCAGGGCTGTGTGGGTGGGGAAAGTGATATAAAGCAGTAATATCACAGCCTAATATCTGCAGTCAGTTTAAATGTCAACAGATAAAATCAAGCCCCATGCTATATTATTTTCCTACTAAACGGTTTCATTCAGAAATGAGTCACATTAAATACTGTGAATCGGTGATCCAAGACAAAAAATGATGTAAGGTCAGTGAGAACTGTGGGGTTCTGTGTGATGTACCGGTGCAGGGTCTTCATAGATGTTGTCTGGTTCCACCTTCGCCTCATAAGGCGGCTGAGACTCTACGTGTGTTTCATAATGACCACTGGCTACTTGAACATCTGAAACATCAAAAACAATGAGAGAAAGTCATTAACTTTGTCTTTTGTAAATAACACAATATCCCACACAGTGGCGCTGTCACATAACAAAACTCAATACGTGGGGCTGAGGATGAGCAATGAAGTAGATGAATGAAAAATAAAATCAAAATCAAAAGAAAACATAGTTTATATGATTTGTTAACATTTGTTTTACATTGTAAATAATTTATTCTCAAATTATTTTTACGACAATTAAGCATCCCGGCAGGCCTAACTCTCAATACATTCCGGTTACTGTTATCCAGTTAAAAAAATAATTTAAGCACAAATTAAAACCAGTACAACATTCACTGGGTGTTTTATGGTCTTAAACCATAAAACATTGCTTCATTTTCGTATGACAAAATATAATTTCTTATAAAGTTTCTTTTGATTTTTGGGTGAATAATAAGCCATCCACATTCTTGACAAATTTTCCAAGATATAAAGGAATGCAGCAACCAAAAAGAATGAATGCATGAATCCCACCTTCGTATTCTGGCTCAGACTCAGGCTCTGGCTCTGGCTCTGGTTCAGGTTCTGGTTCGGGTTCCACATACTGAGATCTGGGCTGTTCCTCAAAACTGGGTTCTACTCAAGAACACACACATGCATGGATGGATACACAGAGCACTCACATGCATCGTAACAACACACACTAGGTCAGCTAGATGTCCACTTTGACTCACTGCACCACAGAGGTCAAGGGTTCAAGCTAGGAGTCAGCAGTATGACCACCAGAATCTTAAATCATGGTATGAAAAAGTTATACGTATTACAATATATAAAATAAGTGCATTTGGCTGGTGCTTTTATCCAAGGTGATTTGTAGTGCATTTAAGCAATATGCTTATCTTTCCCTGAAAAGATTATTATATACAGCCACGGAAAACAAAGAAGAGACCATTTCAGTTTATCTTAACTACTGACAATATTGGAAGAGTTTGGTTGCAAAATGAGATAAGTTCACCATTTATTTTATTGAGCATTCCAATTAATATCAATCAAACTGTTGGTTTGTGTTGATTTAAGCCGTGATAACTTGAAAAATACAGCTAACTACCACAATAAAAACATGGTAACATAATAAAAGCATGATTTTTGAACAATCTTTGAGTTATCTCATTTTGGAACTTCACTTGTTTCTATTTGCATTTATTTGCAGAAAATGAAAACGGGAGAAACAGGACAAAATAACAGAAAAGATGCTTGGTGTGTTTTCAGACCTCAGATAGTGCGAAAATATTCACGTAATAGTTGTACATGTATTAATAAAAGTTCAACAATTATTTTTTTACGTGATAACCAGGACTTTATCTTGTCATGCTGTCCGTCTTTCACGTTGCTGTTGGATGCCTTTATGTCACTCCTTAGTTTGGATATAGTTGAAATTCAACAGACACTGGACAGAAATGGCCACAATACGAACAAAAAATTGAAATGGTCTCTTAATTTTTTCCGAGGCTTTACTTGCATATTAATGATAAGTAATGAATGACAGGTCTGGCATCATTAACATTAAGACATCACACGGTTAAATTTATAAATCTGAGTCTCGTTCAAAGCTATTAAACATGACATCCCTGTTGAAAAAAAACAGCATGTACTGGGTTTGGTATGTTGACCAGCTTAAACCAGCACAAACCAGCATCAAAACATACCAAACCAGCACATGTTGGTTTTTTCAACAGGTATGCACACCTGTGACCTCAAATCCATTAAAGTTAATGTCACGGTGGCAAGTCGTGATGTTGTGACGCGTCAAAACAAAATCACCCCCGTTATAATATTCAAAGCCATATACCCTGGATATGACCACATGCAACGATTTACTTCCTGTTGCCAGTTTTTTTTGACTGTGAGAGCTGGTTTAGATACCAAAATGTTCCAAAAAAGTCAGTGTATACTTTCACACTGCCCCGTCCTAGTTTGTGCCAATCTGTGACTTGAACAAGTGCACAATGCAAACAAACACACGGTGTGGTGTTTACACACAAACACACACACACACACACACCAACCCGGGAATCCAGAACATGAATGTCTCACACTTCTATTTTAAGGTGAAGGATAAACTAAATCTTCAAGCAAGCACAAAGAATTTGTGAGTGACTTGGTTAGTTGTTAGTCTGAACAGACAAAACGCCACACAAAGAGAGGAAGAGCAAAAAATGAAGTATGGAGACGCTTTCTGAAAGTGAGAAAAGGAAGAGATGATAAGGTGAGCGTGTGTACCTCTGGCTCGTAAGGGCGAGGCCTGACCCACAGGAGAACGCAATGGCTCTGGATCACATGACTGCTTGGACAGAAAAGGGCTGTTCAACCGCCCTGAGATACACAGAACAGAAAACGACAAAGAGAAGTCGAGCTGACAGATGGCTGACGGGGGCATACGCAGAAGAAGAGGCCACAAACATTGCATTAGACAGAAGAACCGCGGGGCGTTTAACGACGGTCGCATTTCAGACAGACGCCCGTGGAAAAGAATGAAGAATACCACAGAACAGTCAACATTGGAAAGTTATGCCGCATGCGCGGAAAGATACCTCTGAAAGTTTGAACGCATTTAAAGGACGCACACAGTCAGTGCCCTCTTTACATTATGAGTGACCCATCCCTTTGACAAACACCCGCATGACAAAAAGGTGAAGCTATATAAAGCATGCAAATACAACCGCATTGAAATAAAACCCTTCATACGGTGTAAACTGTGTGTGTAGAGATCTTATCAGGACAGAAAACCAGCGAGCTTTCAGTTGAACTACAGGAAAGCTATAAAGTCAAATGTAGTTAAATAAAATCAGCACATACAGTAACGGCCAAAAGTGATTTACTGTTTATATTTAAGAAAAATGTAAAAAAAAAATGTAATTTAATTGATATATAAATATAAACATATACATGCAAATAGTTCCTAAATACATACATGTATATGTTTATAAATACAACATACACAGTACACAGACATATTTTATGCTAACTTTTATTCTGGATGCGATAAATCGTTTAATCAAAAAACCTTAAAATCAAGTTTCTCATATTTTGATGGCCTAATGAAACCTGTGGGGTCAATACAAGCAAATACTGTGCAACTATCCCCTATGGGCATCACTGTTGCCCAATACTGTATAATTGGGTCCGATTGACCCTCCAGAGCAGCAGTAACCATTCCTGCTCCTGAAGGACGACACACACTTGTTTGCATACAGAAACATGTACCTGGTTTTGGACTGGATGGAGAGTTGTCTGTGTTAGTCGGGTTGATACCCATCTCT
Organism: Triplophysa siluroides; assembly: GCA_006030095.1. Lineage (NCBI taxonomy): Eukaryota > Metazoa > Chordata > Actinopteri > Cypriniformes > Nemacheilidae > Triplophysa > Triplophysa siluroides. The sequence continues at coordinate 1,440,904 of VCII01000010.1, read as the reverse complement.
CTCTGTTTGAACATTTCTCTGGGATTCACGGAGCGCTGGGAGATGAGAGACGCCGCCGCCTGTTACAAACACACACAAATGTCACTCGACTGATAAAACTTGTGATACTACATTGAGTTTGTCACAAGATAGCAGCAAGATCCAGAGTGAGTGCCGACATTGAAAAGAGAGAGAGAGGAGAGAGAGAGAATTCAATCCTGTTTACCCAACACTACCAGATCTGGATTAGTGCTTTGCAAAATGTTGCATAAACATGTAGCAAGATCTCTAAAGTGCTCAGATTATGCAATATTTCTGGTGGATGTTTGAAGTCCTTGCGTGCTCTGCATGCTTTTAAGGCCGTTACTGACAGAAACAAGCACACTAGTATGCGACAGGTCTCTTAAAGGGATGGTTCACGCAAAAATGAATATTCTGTTATGAATAACTCACCCTCAAAGTGTTTCAAACCTGTATACATTTCTTTGTTGAATCGAACACAAATTAAAGATAATTAGAAAAACATTAGCAACCAAGATTTCTGGGGCACCATTGACTACCATAGCGAAAAAACTACCATTCTGTTGAACACAAAATGAGATATTTTGAAGAAGGAAAACAAACAGTTCTGGGGCAACTTACACTACCATAAAATGTTTTTCTACTATGGTAGTCAATGGTGCAATGGAACATTTTTCTAATTATCTTTCTTTGTGTTGAACAGAACAACAACATTTTATACATGTTTGGAACAACTTGAGGTCAAGTCTATCATGACAGAATTTTAATTTTTTGGTGAACTATCCCTTTAAGGCAGTTTTTTACGAGGATATCGTATGCTCAAACACTGGTGTACTGGCCAACTCGAGAAATATGTGCTTATCATTACCAGCTCAGTGTACATTTAACATTATAAAAATATGAATTATTTCATACAAAGAACCAAAAACAACAAAGCTAAGCTAAGAAAATGTATTAAAGCTGCAATGTGTCACTCTGCCTCTCTGTCGCCATCTCTGTTTGAAATACAAAATTGCAGGTTATGTGTGGCGTGTACATCTTAACAGGTTAAATGACATGGTTCTTTCTAATAATGTAGTTTAAATTTGACACAGATTTTCGATGTCCCTATCCATTGATCATTATTAACAAAAATGTTACAGATTGCGGTTTAAAAAAATCATTAGATTATTATGCAATTCCCTTAAATCCACCAGATGAAACGTCCTTAAGCGCAGGTCAGTAACTGGCCCCCGTGGATGCTGCAACCAATCAGCATTCAGCACTACAAGTACTTGTTTATAAACTGCAATGAAATCACAGAGAAATAGAGCAGCTGCTCGACCGAGGCACTTACAGAGAAAAAAATAGAAATTAAAGCAGTGTAGTGTAATAAAAACAGAAAAAGATTGTGGAAGAAAGACAGTGAAAAGAAAGTCAGCATCAGTAGTTCTCCTTTCCTGAGGCCAGAGGAGAATTTTCAACCTTCTCTCACTCACGTTAGCTTTTTCCACCGATTCTCCGCGTTTAAAGGGTTTCTGCTGTGCGGTCACCTCCCTCTTCTGCTCCTCCTGATGAACATCAACACATTTCATCTCATTCATGCGTCCTGTGTCTCAAAACCCAGTGATCACACTGGTGCTCAAAAGTGTATGAAATACTCGGAAGCTGAGCATTTTTATGCACGGCCACAAAAAAACAAGACAGCTTTTCACAAACAATAAAGCGGGCGGATCTGGTGTGGCAGAAACGGTTGTTTAAAATACGCATTTGCAATCCCATTGTGTTTTCCTGAATAAAAATAAAACCATTAAATGGCGGAAAACGAGCTAGGATTTGAAGCACAGATCAGTTTTTCAAAATGAATCAGCGTGGACCCCTGATCTGTGAGTCATCTAGGACAAACGTCACATGCGTGTGTCCGTGTCCCCTGTGCGTATGGCCTACATGCAAAACCACACCCTGAACAACATTTCTCATTTCTGTCACAGCTGCTCGGTTGAGCTGTCTAGGGTGTATTTTGGAAATATGGTTTGAGGGTTATTAATGTGGAGGGAGAAGTGTTAAACTGATCTTAAAATGGAAAACTAAAGACAAAATGACCCGAGATACTAGTTTTTAAGCAATCATGTGTTAAGGCCTTGGATGGCATTCCCATGATTTGTTCATAAATGATGCATGTTGGTAAGAACATTGAAAGTTTCTCAAACTCACAAACGTTGATCTCATTGCCTGAACACAATTTTCGGTAGTTTGTTTGTGCGATGGAATACTTCGGATACAAGTGACGCCAATTATATTTTTCCTCTGTACGGTTAGCATTAGCTGTAGCATGGACTCAAAATAAAGAATGATTTAAACTTCATCTTCTCAGTTTTCCTGTTGTCACATAAAATCCAGTTTTAGCTAAATGCATTATAGGTACACAGCAGGAATTCTACGAGGACTGAGATTTTAGTTCAAATTGTGATGTTTTAGGCCCGGTTACACATGGCTTAGCTTAAACCCGGACTGTGCCATAATTGAATCAAATATTGATGTCGCTTTCAGAAAAATGCCATAGAAGAATACATTGCTGGTCTGCATCCTGAGAGAATGGCACGGATATATTGGAAGATATTTCTGGGCAAGTTATGTTGAGTTTAGACAGGTCACACATTCATTGTAGTCTGGGACTAGCCTCAAGCCTGCTCTGTGAAATCGGGCCTTAATGTTATAAAGAAGAACTGGTTTGACATAAGGGTAAAACAAGCACATTCCTGTCTGTTTTTGTGCTAGCATGAAAGCTGCAAACATATGGTGATGCCTTCACAAAAACCATGTCAGAACATGTCCAGGGTTAAGAAACCACACAAGTGTGTGTGTCTGAGAGAGAGAGAGAGAGCTGCTTACCCACTGCTGTTTCTCTTGGGCTTGAGTCTCCACCTCTTGCTGCTCTTGGGTCTTCCTGCAATACAAAACAGACGGATCCCAAAATGAACACCTTTCAACTGCCAAATGAGTAAACAAACAAAAGTTTCTCAATAGTAGGTTGGTAATGTTAAGAACAGTACAACCAATAATCTGACCCTAGTTGATGTGATGTGTGAATTGCAAGATTCAACACAAATATGCAAGATCGAACAACTTATTACAAAAATCTGACATAAGTAATACTGTACTGTAAGTTCCCAAGTACACATTTTATTATCAGCAAACCCTTACGAAAACAAAATATTTTCTTATATATTAACTGTCAATATATTCAATCATTTATTATATATTTGAAAATATACAGAATACATTGTTAATATATTACAATACATTGAATAATACAGAAAGAACGACATCTTTTCGTGTATTGAAAAATATAAGTACTTTCAATATATGGAAATGCATTATTTCGCTGCTCTCTCCATATTTCGTGATTTTTAATATGTCTGGCAATAAATCATTATTATTAGTCACCCTTTATGTTTGTCACTGAGTTTTGTAAATATCAGCCCAATATAAGGTATTAAAAGTGCTTGTCAACTTTGACAACACAGTGTGCAATCATTGAAAAAGTTCGATGCGAATATGGACACACCGAGGTTTAAGAAGGACAGCGATGATTTAATACACTGCATTATTTTTTCCAGAATATTCATATATTTTTGTTTTGTAAGAGGAGGCGGACTCATTCAATGTAGCAATCAGACTTTTCTGCTCACCGGCAGCCACTGTGGCTTGTGGTTATCTGAAGTTACCACCCAGTCAGCGTTTTCACTGGCCACAATTATGGTGTTGGGAAATGACGTATAATATGAGCTTAAGGTTGACAATGGCGTGCTAAAATTGACTAGAGCTAAAACCTTTCAAATGAAAATTACTAATGTACACGCCGAATTAAAGACTATGTGAAATGTTGAACACTAAAGGTCAGTAACAATCTTTAGCTTTGATAAGGTTGTTTAAACTTCTATTATAACATACAAAGAATAGCTTCAATATCTCCACCATTGGCCGGTATGGAAAGAACGTTCATTTTGGAACCTGCCAATAAATCGTTCTCAACTTCAACATAGAAACAGACAGTAAAGTTACTGGCCTCTGTTGGTCTATCTGTGACGATCTCTCTTTAGCTTTCCTTTCCCGTAACTCCGCCTCCTTCATCTCTCTGTCCTTTCTTTCTTTCTCCATCCTTTGTCTCTCCTGCTCTCCCTTCCTCTTCTCCTCCTGAAGACGTTTCTCCTCGTCTTTCTGAAGAACATACAAAAGCATTAAGCCAACCCAGGATGGAAAAAATGACTAGCGAATGTGTCCAAAAAATACTCATGCATGCTGTATTACCTCCGTTTGGGCCCAGAAATTGTCTTTGTTGGTCTTTTTGATTTCCGACACGGCGTTAGTCTTCTGGTACACTGATCCCTGCGTGGGAAAAAGAACCGTGAGTCGTAAAATGTGACCAGATTAGATTTAGGACAGGAACATTTCGTCTTATTTGGCATTTTTGTGTTCCTTTTGGTAAAAAAATAGGAAATTCTAAATGATTATGAAAATATTATTTTTTTTGTCTCTGTGTTCAACGGAAGAGAAGTCATTTACATCTGGGATGGTATGAGGGGGAGTAAATTGAGAGAATTTTTATATTTGGACAAACTTTAACAGCATCATTAAAGGTATAAACTACCCCTCCTTGAACTGCCACCTTACCGTGGTGGAGGGGTTTGAGCACCCGAAAGACCCTAGGAGCTATGTTGTCTGGGGCTATATGCCCCTGGTAGGGTCTCCCAAGGCAAACAGGTCCTAGGCGACGGGTCAGACTAAGAGCGGTTCGCAAAAACCTTATGATGACAATAAATTGGAGGACCGTGACGTCGCCCGGTATGGCGCAGCCGGGGCCCCACCCTGGAGCCAGGCCCGGGGTTGGGGCTCGTATGCGAGCGCCTGGTGGTCGGGCCTCCCCCCATGGGGTCCGGCCGGGCACAGCCCGAAGGAGCGACGTGGGGCCACCCTCCCGTGGACCCACCACCTGCAGGAGGGACCGTAAGGGGCCGGTGCAAAGTGGATCGGGCGGCAGTCGAAGGCGGGGGCCTCGACAACCCGATCCCTGGACGCGGAATCTAGCTCTAGGGACATGGAACGTCACCTCTCTGACGGGGAAGGAGCCTGAGATTGTGCGTGAGGTTCAGAGATTCCGACTAGAAATAGTCGGGATCACCTCTACGCACAGCTTGGGCTCTGGAACCACTCTCCTCGAGGAGGATGGACTCTTCACCACTCTGGAGTTGCCCATGGTGAGAGGCGGCGGGCTGGTGTGGGTTTGCTTATAGCCCCCCAGCTCAGCCGCCATGTGTTGAGTTTACCCCGGTGAACGAGGGTCGCTTCCCTGCGCCTTCGGGTCGGGAATAGGTCTCTCACTGTCGTTTGTGCCTATGGGCCAAATGGCAGTGTAGAGTACCCGGCCTTCTTGGAGACTCTTGGAGGGGTGCTGGAAAGCGCCCCGACTGGGGACTCCGTCGTTCTGCTGGGGGACTTCAACACCCACGTGGGCAACGACAGTGACACCTGAGGGAGTTTGGGAGGAACGGCCCCCCTGATCTGAACCCGAGTGGTGTTCTGTTATTGGACTTCTGTGCTAGTTACAGTTTGGCCATAACGAACACCATGTTCAAGCATAAGGGTGTCCATCAGTGCACATGGCACCAGGACACCCTTGGCCGAGGTCGATGATCGACTTTGTAGTTGTTTCATCTGACCTACGGCCGTATGTCTTGGACACTCGGGTGAAGAGAGGGGCGGAGCTGTCAACTGATCACCACCTGGTGGTGAGTTGGATCCGATGGCGGGGGAGGAAGCTGGACAGACTCGGCAGACCCAAACGTACTGTGAGGGTCTGTTGGGAACGTTTGGCCGAATCGCCTGTCAGAGATCTTCAACTTCCACCTCCGGCAGAGCTTCGACCAGATCCCGAGGGAGTCTGGAGACATTGAGTCCGAGTGGACCATGTTCTCCACCTCCATTGTCAACGCGGCCACTCGGAGCTGTGGCCGTAAGGTCTCCGGTGCCTGTCGAGGCGGCAATCCTCGAACCCGGTGGTGGACACCGGAAGTAAGGGATGCCGTCAAGCTGAAGGAGTCCTAAAGGGAAGAGGGGGTACCGACAGGCCAAGCGGACTGCAGCCCGGGTGGTTGGGGAGGCAAAAACTCGGGCCTGGGAGGAGTTCGGGGAGGCCATGGAGAAGGACTATCGGTCGGCCTCGAAGAGATTCTGGCAAACCGTCCGGCGCCTCAGGAGGGGTAAGCAGTGCCCTACCAACGCTGTTTACAGTGGAGGGGGCGGCTGTTGACCTCGACCGGGGATATCATCGGGCGGTGGAAAGAATACTTCGAGGATCTCCTCAATCCCGCCGGCACATCTTCCATTGAGGAAGCAGAGGCCGAGGGCTCGGAGGCGGACTCGCCCATCACCCGGGCTGAAGTCACCGAGGTAGTCAAGAAACTCCTCGGTGGCAGGGCACCGGGGTGGACGAGATCCGCCCTGAGTACCTCAAGTCTCTGGATGTTGTGGGGCTGTCTTGGCTGACACGCCTCTGCAGCATCGCGTGGCGGTCGGGGACAGTGCCCTTGGACTGGCAGACCGGGGTGGTGGTCCCTCTTTTAAGAAGGGGGACCGGAGGGTGTGCTCCAACTATCGGGGACACTTCTCAGCCTCCCCGGGAAAGTCTATGCCAGGGTACTGGAGGAGAATCCGGCCGATGGTAGAACCTCGGATTCAGGAGGAACAGTGTGGTTTCCGTCCTGGTCGTGGAACACTGGACCAGCTCTATACCCTCTCCAGGGTGCTGGAGGGTTCATGGGAGTTTGCCCAACAATCCACATGTGTTTTTGTGGATTGGAGAAGGCATTCGACTGTGTCCCTCGCGGCATCTTGTGGAGGGTGCTCCGGGAGTATGGGATTCGGGACCCTTTGCTAAGGGCTATCCGGTCCCTGTACGACCGAAGCAGGAGCTTGGTTCGCATTGCCGGCAGTAAGTCAGACTTGTTTCCGGTGCATGTTGGACTCCGGCAGGGCTGCCCTTTGTCGCCGGTTCTGTTCATAATTTTTATGGACAGAATTTCTAGGCGCAGCCAGGGGCCGGAGGGCGTCGGGTTTGGGGACCACACGATATCATCTCTGCTCTTTGCGGATGATGTCGTCGTGCTGGCCCCATCAGACCAGGACCTTCAGCATGCACTGGGACGGTTTGCAGCCGAGTGTGAAGCGGCTGGGATGAGAATCAGCACCTCCAAATCTGAGGCCATGGTTCTCAGTCGGAAAAGGGTGGCTTGCTCACTTCAGGTAGGTGGAGAGTTCCTTCCTCAAGTGGAGGAGTTCAAGTATCTGGGGGTCTTGTTCACGAGTGAGGGAAGGATGGAACGGGAGATTGACAGACGATCGGTGCATCTTCTGCAGTAATGCGGTCGCTGTACCGGTCTGTCGTGGTGAAGAAGGAGCTGAGCCGCAAGGCGAAACTCTCGATTTACCGGTCAATCTACGTTCCTACTCTCACCTATGGTCATGAGCTGTGGGTCATGACCGAAAGGACAAGATCCCGGATACAGGCGGCCGAAATGAGCTTTCTCCGCAGGGTGGCTGGGCGATCCCTTAAAGATAGGGTGAGAAGCTCGGTCACTCGGGAGGAGCTCAGAGTAGATCCGCTGCTCCTCCACATCGAGAGGGGCCAGCTGAGGTGGCTCGGGCATCTTTTCCGGATGCCCCCTGGACGCCTTCCCGGGAAGGTGTTCCGGGCATGTCCCACCGGGAGGAGACCCCGGGGAAGACCTAGGACACGCTGGAGGGACTATGTCTCCCGGCTGGCCTGGGAACGCCTCGGTGTCCCCCCGGAAGAGCTGGAGGAAGTGTCTAGGGAGAGGGAAGTCAGGGCGTCCCTGCTTAGACTGCTGCCCCCGCGACCCGGCCCCGGATAAGCGGAAGAAGATGGATGGATGGATGGATGGATTAAAGGTATAAACGTGCAGATTATGATTGAAGTTTACATTACACTTTGAGGTTTGTGGATCTTTTGGGAGTGAGGCAGAGGTATTGTCCCAACAAGTTCCACATTCAGAGCATTCTGGCTCATTTGCTGTGAAATTCCTGACACAGCAGTGTGGATAGTGTTTGAGATAAACAGACCATGGGCTGGCACTGACCCTGGCACCATTGTGCCATTATCCGACACTCTGCTGCTCAGACAACAATATTAAACAATAACGACAAGCTTTGCAATAACTTTGTCAGACGCAGTTTAATAATGTGTAAAACTTGAACCACAGGAAAAATTTGCTTGCCTTAGCAAAGCCCACTAATAATAGTGTATATCTGAAACACATTTGTGATAGTACAAGGCTTTGAGGACTACGGTTTACATCTTACACTTTGAACTCAATATATAAAGTTACAAAACTTGACCATTTTTCACCTTTTCTCGTATATGTGCAGGGCTCCAGACTTACTTTTTTTATAGGAGCGCTGTAGCCCCTGACTGACATTTTTGGAGCAAGCAGAACATTTAGGGGCACACCTTAAATCACCCTGCAATGCAATTATTGAGATTTTTCCCCCAAAAAAGTTGTATTACTGAAAGATACTTTCATAATAAATAGACTTAACTCCCAGAAATTACAATGTGCAGTTTTATTTTCATTTCAGAGGGATATGACATTCGACTCAATTCCAGGGTCATATGGAATCATGCAGACTTTTTTGTTAATTCTTTGCAATATCGTTTTAAATGCGTTTACATTTGTACAGAAATGTAAACGTGTTACAATAGTTTTAAAATACTACCTCTCTATGCATTTAACTGCAGGTGACACTGGTTTGGTTCTGCTCATCATTTGAAAAGAGGCAGACCGTACAGAGAAGCTTTAAAAGATGTATTTCAAAATACATTTTCATGATAATTTACTCACCCCCTTGTCATCCAAGATGTTTATGTATTTGTTTCTCAAAAATGAATTAAGGTTTTTGATAAACATTCCAGGATGTTCTCCATATAGTGGACTTCAATGGACTCCAAACGGTTGAAGGTCAAATGACAGTTTCAGTGCAGCTTCAAAGGGCTTTAAACGATGAATCTAGCGAAACGATCTGTCATTTTCAAAAAAAATACAAACGTTTATGCTTTATAAACACAAACGCTCGCCTTGCTCTGTTCTGCGATGCGCGTTCATGACTTCACGTAATACTTAATTACGTTGAAAAGGTCACGCTTGTCACACTAGAAATGTTGAAAAGTTGTTCAATGTTCAATGACACATATTCAAATGTCTTTGTGTCAGTTTATTGTTTAAAATGGTCATTTCGTGTGCGTATCCTGGATGTTGTAATATAAAAAAGCATGACCTTTTCAATGTAACTATGTATTACGTGCAGTCATGAATGGCATCGCAGAACAGAGCAAGGCTAGCATTTGTGTTTATGCAGCATATACATTTGATTTTTTTTAGAAAATGACAGATCGTTTCATAAGACCCTTATTCATCGTCTAAAGACATTATGTAACACGTGATGTGTTATTTTGGGTAGATTGCGTGTTACATGAAAAAAAGGAACAACGCAAGGTTGAGTTAAAAGTTACACAAATGTGTTGTTCTTTAACTAGACAATGACACAGATTGTGTTGTTTTTAACACAACAGTTTTTAGAGTTTCTGCATGGTTGTGTGTGTGTCACTGACCACAGGTCCCTGGGGTCCCGAGTCTCTGAAGCGACTAGACTCTTTGTGAAAGCTGTAGTTAGCTCCTGAGGCTTTTCCCACTTTCTGCATGATGGCATCAGGCTCCACGTCTTCCTCCGCACGTGCGTTTATGGTCACGTGTGCTCCCTGCAGAAACACCACAGCACATTGACTCTAACATCACACAAACGTGTTTCCAATATTCATTTTAAACGTTAGAGCATCAAGACTGACACGCTGGTTTCACACTAAACATACCCACGCAGACACATTTCTGTCTGTTTATTTATTAGCGACATACACAGCATAAACAACTTAGCAGTGCAGTTAAACCATACAGCTTGTGTAGCTAAACTACAAAATAAACAACTTTTAATAGCATGAGGAGTTCTTTAGCCATTTTCCTGTTTACAATGAAATATCTGATCTAAGCAAGTGGCTCAAATATACCTAATTTCGTAATAAAAACATTTCTGACACTTAGGTATGGAAATGTGCAGTACTACGTCGATTGTGGTCTAATGACGCTCTATACAACTACACTTAAAGGGGTCATATGACATGGCTAAAACGTATATTATCGTTTGTTTTAGATGTAATGCAATGTGTATACACGATTTAAAGAAACAACGTGCAACTTTTTTACCTTAAAATAATCTCTCTCAAATGATGTTAGTGGTAGGACAACTTTTAACTGGACGAATTTTACTACCTAAGCAGCCCTCTATCGGCTGAAACTGCACTTGTAACTTTGGTGTTCGGGCCGGTACAAGCCCCGCCTATCACCTGCTTTACGGCATACGTCACGTTTTACTCGTAGCCTGGGAGAAGATAGCCAACAGCTAACAATAAGACGAAACGATCTAGTTCAACGCAAGTCTCCAAACCATTACCATGTCAGAGCCAGCAAATAAAACAAAGAGGAAAAGTGAGAGAGTGATCGGACACGAATCAATATCTGATGGACTCAGCGACGCGAGCTGGAAGAGGCAACGGGTTGCAAAACAGATGGAGACCTAATGTTAGCCTTCCTGCTACTGGATTTGAAAGTCTTACATGTACATTTTTTCTTACTGTCCGGTACTTTTGAGCTTAACGCCTGGTCGCGGGTGTGTTTCCGAAAATATAATACAGAAAATTATTTTCGTGGGTTACTTAACACATTCACGTCCATGCGTTGTGTTTTGGGTGACTGCAAATGTGTTATGTAGCTAACAGTAGCAAGTAAGCTGCCATGTAGCTACCACGCTATGCGCTAACGGCTAACAACCAACTGCTACCTCAGAATCTAGTTTGAACTATTAGTATAGCCCAGTAGTTAACCCACGGGAGCCAAAAGAGTGCTTTAGTACATGCACAGTTTATGAAGTGACATGATTTGGGAACCATACACCAAAACGTTTCGGCAGGTCTGGGTAAGCATTCGCTTTTAGAAAGATTGCATCTTTTGTTCCCACGCTTTCATTTTTGCAATTTTACGTGTCTTATACAAGCGTGGGCAACTTATAACACACCAAAGACACAGAAAAGCACGTATTCGTGCCATATGACCCCTTTAAAACGAGATCAAAAGACTTGATATAGCCACATTCATGATGTCACATCCTGTTTGGGGAGAAACATTCTGTTTGAAAAATGGCTGCATTGCGAGTCGTGCTGGGAGTTTATGTTCGCTTAATCACATAAACAAACAAACACACACAAAGATATCTCTATACACAAACACACGGCGAAATAAGAAAAAAAGCCAGTCACCTTAAGAAAGTTTGCCATGGTGCTCACATGGTTTGCACACTGTCCTTTTCTGGCATCTTTAACACCCTCTCCGGTCTGAAAACACAGTGACACAATTAAATATTAGCACCTATTGAATTTTATCACCTGGATTTTGATAAACCAAACATACTGAAGAAAACATTTATGCATTTAAAAGATGCATTATCAAAACAGTGTAGTTCTAGTACAGCATACATTTGTGTGTTCCTTGTTTGTGTATATCTAAAAAAAAAGGATTGTAAACATGCATCTATAATAAAGTAGTATTACCAAGATATAAATATAATATCAAATGGCAAGTGCCTGAAAAAGAAAATGTTCGAAAATATTAGCTTAACACCCTTTATTAAAAATCAAATTATCAACATTTTATTCTTCAGCAATGAATTTGTTGTTATTATCACAAATTATTATTTGTGTTATAAAATAAACAATACATTTTGTATAATATTAAACCAATGAGTTTAGCCCATCTGTTGCTTTAAAGAATTAGTTCACCCAAATTATTCTCATGCCATCCCAGATTAGTGAATCATGAAATGAGATATAAAGTTATCAACGTTTTGCCATGATTTAATTTGATTTTAATTTCACAAAATAAGCTCAAAATATGAATCGTTTTCTTTCACAATTTTGCTTCAGAGGACATTTACAAACCCACTGGAGTCGTTTGAATGACTTTATTGATGCCCCGCCCCCATATAACTAACAGCATTTAATATAAAACTATTTGTTTGCCTTTAGCTGAAAAAGGCACAAGGGTGAGTAAATTATGAGCGAATTTTAATATTCAGGTGAACTACTCCTGTACTTGGGTGAACTGATCTTATACTCGTCCTTAATATTTGTAAAACCTAATAATCTCTATACCATTTAGATTTTTGGATCTTTTAAGTTAACATAGTAAAGAATTACGAGAGGATTTACCCAGTTGATGAGGACGTATTTGGGAAGACCAGAATTGGGGTCTTGTACGCGACAGAAACCATACATGATCTTGCCGCTGTTCAGCTCCTCGACCATCTCCTCCAGACCACCATCTGAAAATTTTAACACACGATACGATCACACACTAACATGACGAGCGAAGCCAAATCAAGTTCTATCAAAATCTTTTTGGATGATTTACAAAAACCACGTAGCCATGACCGCACGTCAGTTCTGTAACTGGCAAACGTAAACAGTCACGCTTATGGGGTTTATGCTTTCCGTCAACGTTCTTTAATCATGGACTCTGTGTTCTTTGCTTCCTTTCCTTCACATGTAGGAAGTTTGAACAAATCTTTAGAAAAATCTGGCTCTGTCCTTGATAGTATCTACTTGGTTCAACAAATTTCTCATTTAAATTATTCAAATTAAGTGTCATACGCCAAAACCACAGGGGCTGGATACAGTTGGACGTAGACTGACAGTGTTTGCATTAACCACTTTTTGGTATTTTGGGCATCCTTGTTGTGTCTAGTTTATAAACCACGACATAACAGACCTAAGTTGTGGTACATAAGTTTATCCTTAAATAAAATGCTTATCAAGAAATAGGAAAAAGATGTTTATGGAAACAAAAAGCAGACATCTAAGGGAATAATGCAAGTAATAAAAAATACATGCGTGTGTGCTTACCAGCTGGCACAAAAGAAATCTAGAGAGAAAGTGCACCCAAGGGCACGCAAGGACATACAGCTGGCAGATTGGTGGATTAAGGTTACCCGTTACCGTGCCAGCCTTTGCACCACACAACAGAACCAGCATGTGGAAAACAGTCAGGTGTAACATTCCATATATACAAATACTCATCTACCATTTGTGTGTGTCTACACGATCAGTGTCAGAAGAAAACTAACCTCCTTTTTCTGCCAGTCGGATGTCATTGGTGTTGCCCTCATATGTGAAGAGGACCCTGCAAATAAAAAATAAATAAATAGACAGGCAACCAATCAAACCGTACAATATTTTGAAGTAAATGTATCAGTCACGTGTTTAAAGATAAAAAGACCTGTTGATGACATCATTAATTAAAAACCCTAAATAAAACCACGTGTTAGTTGACAATTTTTTATGACATAATGAAAATTATTTTATTATGAATTACCGTAATATAATAAAAGTCATGGCAGATGGCAACAATAAAACAGTTGATGACAATATCCTTTAAAAGCCTGAATAAAACTATGCAAGACAAAATAACCGTTGCTATTTTTTTGGACTGTGACATTTTTTTGTGACGTAATGACAGCTCTCGCAATTGTAAATGACTGTTATGAAATTTAAGCATAAAAGGTTTTCACGACGATAATGTTTATGTACGTGGGTTATGTGAGGGAGGAAATGTTTCTGTAGAAAAAAATCTTAATGGTGCAAAAACATTTGTTATTTTTGGGCTGAAATATGTCTTGGACGTAATGTTATGTGTTAATTACGGAGTGTGAATTCTGCTGTGGACTTCTCGCTAAACAAAGACTCTTGTACTCAAAGGAACTGTGTCAACTTCCTCTTTGTTACATTCACTCTTTCAGTTTAAGAAACAAGAAGTCTAGAAATGAGGATTAGGAACTGCAGCTATATTACGTTTCTAGTGAGGTCTACATGACAGGGATTCTGTCACATGCTGTGGTTTATCAGGGAAATGAAAACTGCAATTGTTACAGTGCTGGTTCTTTAATTAACAATGTTGACCTGTACTTGAAATGTACTTTCTACTGACAAATGAAAACTGTTGACTTTGCTTAAGTAATATTATCACTGCCGTCTGCCTTTCATGTATGCAAATATAAGGTCTGAAAGATGCCCTCACAAACTCACAAAGCATTGGTAGCCCATTATAAACAGACTAATCTGCAGTATGGGTATTATATCTGATAAATACAACCAAGGGTGGACGATACACTGCGGTTGAAAATCTCGAGGCTACTAGCGAAATTACTTTCATTGATTCATATTTACTTCTCAGTTATCAGCTAAACAATGAAATGGCGTCACTATTAGCTTTATACCCGTGCTTTGCCACTTGAGCTGGCATGGATTCTATTTTGTGCAAAACTTGATGTTATCCAAAATGATTATCCATAAAGTTTGATGTATTAGAGCTCTGGCTTATTTATTTTATAACAATATGATGTCTGTTTAACCCTGCGCTACTACATAAAACATGGATAATATTGCTTTTGTGTGTGTGTGTGTGTGTGTGCTTCTACTGCTCTCTGCTAGGCTAGTTGTCTGATTTTTTTATTTTAAATTACAATTTCGTTTAATTTCTTGACAGGCCTATTTCATTTGTAAGTTTCAAGAAACCTTCAACGTTATTAAGTCTATAACAAAATCTGTTTTAAATTTGGGCTTCCAGATAATGACAAAAATTAGAATCGTTATTTTGCCCAATGTTGAGACGAAATATAACAATAACATAAAAATAACACAAAGAAATGAGACAATCCGTGCGAGACGAAATGCGGCACAATCGTTGTTTTACTTCAATTATTTTGTTATCATAATTGTTGGAAGCTATAATTGAAAACTGATTACACTTAATTGCACAGCCCTAGTTTTTAATATCCATTGGGTAATATTGTTGTGATCCTATCGTACTATAAACCTAATATCTTGTATTGTAACAAATAATGAGCTGAGTGTATCCTTACACCCTTTCTATATAGTGTGACACAAAGACATCCAACCAGACTGCAGGACACACGTGCTATTTTACCCACTTCATAAAGGCCCTATGTCTGTATTTATGTGATTTAATTCGACCAGTGAGAAAAATCCTGAATGTAATTAATTAATGTAGGTCAATTATAACCACTCCTAATACTCCCAACTCATCTCATTCTCTCCCTCCAGAGCATCTCATCTTTATCGTCACATCTTGTAAACGAAACTCTCTACACATCAAGCATATGGCTGTAGGACTTTGCTCACCGGTCAACCTGTCAAATATTAATAATATTGTTTCTGTATGAGGGGAAAGAGTAGAGGCCTTCCTCTCGAGTAGCTTACAGGAAGTGGCTTACAGTGTCCTCCCAGTAGGCTATATATACCAAATACTATACTTCTCTGTTAATAACAGACTGTTCGTTTTATTGTAAAGCAGCGTGCTTTGCGGGAAGCATTTTGGCCATATTGATAACTATCGGAGAATTAGGGCAGCAGAGAAACTTCTCGAAAGTTCAGATGCTTCCAATCAGATCAACTGATCTCACACGTCTGATCTCAAAGGGATGCAATGCAAGGCCAAACTGTACTGAATGTAAACCAAGTGCATACTGACATGATATCTTATTTGATATCTGACCTGAGAGCAACAGTGGAGGAAATGGTCTTACCGTCTTCTCGAAATATTCAGTCACAGTTTTGTTCATGTTGTGGCAGACGACCGTCGCATATTAAGAGAATAAGTGCACGTGACGTGATAAACGGACGTTGCGTTAATTCAAACGAGCAGCAGTTTTGCTTTTCGGAGATGATCGGGGCGTTTAAGAAGAACAAGCAGCAGCTAACATGCTAAACGTGAAGATGTCAGTGAGAGTAATAGAAACACACCAGAAACTCACCAGTTAGTCTCCGATTTCTCATCCACCACCTCGTTATAGGCCCCGATGAGGGTCGGGCCGTTTTTGCTCAGGTTCACAGACATGATTGGAAATATGTGTGTTTTAACGGTCCGGCTCCGGGGACAGACGCTGCAGTGAACTCCGGGGATAGATGGGGATCTCTGGGCTAAATGCTGACAGGAAGCGCGCTGCGCCACATCACGTAGCGCCCTTGTCCAAACCTACTATGGGCAAGGAGTATCTCGTGAATATTGATGACGCAAAATTGAGGTCGGCGCCATAGTCGCGTCTGATTGGCTTAAAGACTGACGTTTGTACGCGGGTGGATGTCGGTTGGCGAATTGCGCTTGGCTTTTGAATATTAATTAGTGTATGATGGTTATGAGCGGACGCTTCGGGTGGTTACCAAGCAACTTCAGCTAAAACCGTTTAATATTCATGTACTCATCCTTCGTTGTAGTAGAATTCGCACACTACAAGGCGAGCAGCAGCGGCATCCGCTGGACATACACGGAAAAGCGCACGTAATAACATTTTATTAAATTAAAAACTTACAATACGGTTACTTTAAATTAACAATATACTCCAAAGTTTGGGTAACAAAATAATTGACCCTCATATAATGATTTTTAAAGCCAGAAGACAGATCAATTCGTTTAGATCAATCCTCGATTATATTCATTTAAATCTCTGCTGCATACAGTAGGTGAGGATTGTGTTTTTTCCTACTGTGGTAGTCAATGGGTGTGGAGATCTGTTTGGTCATAAGCATTCTTCCAAATATCTTTCTCTGTGTTCATCAGAATTTTTAGAATTAGTATCTTATAATAATGAGAAACTAAATCGAAATTTTGATTTAGAGATTATAAGGAAGGCCAAAGGCCTCCAGGAACCAGGCCAAAGGTTTCGGATGCTAATTTCGATGACCTGCTCTCTTGTCAAGGGCTTTGCTGGGGGCAAGGGAAAAAAGGGCCAAAAACCATAGCAGAGATGAGAAAAGATGAGATGGCAAAAGAGACGGACCCAGAGAAACTTAGGTGAAAAATAAAAGATAAACAAACATCACGCACGCACACACATGTCTGGTTGACTATCTCCGTGGGGACAGTCCATAGGTGTAATGTTTTATTATGTAATATTTTATCCCCTACCCCTTACCCTAAACCTAAAGATCATTGAAAACTTTTTGCATTTTTAAATTTAAAAAAAATATTGTTCTGTACAATTTATAAGCTTTTTTTGCTCATGGGGACTTCAATTTTGGTCCCCACAGTGACACGATTCCCCATGTGTTGGTGTGCATTCAGGTTTAGGTCCCCACCGGGATATAAAACCATGTCCACATCACACACACACACACACACAGTTTTAACTATGTTTTCATTTTATACAATGGAGAAAATTCGCAAAAAATAAGGCACAATGTACTATATACACTTAATATTTTTTCCCAGCTTTTATACCTGTATTTTGAGTTTTGCACTGCATGGTGTTAGGTTTTAGGGTTAACTAAAAAATTACCAGTAGCCTACATTATTCTTTATTTTCTTAATAGTGTCGTCTAGTCTAGTTGAACATACAGTATCATGTGGACCTTAAAGTTCATATTTCCACAGCTACTTTTCAATATGAACTCAACATTAACATTAGACAACAGCAGTGGATCGATGTTCAAAATCCAGCTCTGTTTCGCCCATCTTGGTATCCACGTAATGTACTGCATGTTTGACTGTAAGCAGCACATAGTCCAGCCGAAGCTTCTAGAGTGTTCAGCCACTAATCTGCCCTTTCACTTCTCAGTATATTTGCACTTGGATGGCATTCTGTACATCTCATTCATGCTTCCTCTTTTGTGCTTTGCATCACACAGTGATCTGTTTGCTATCAATGACCATTCCCTTCATGCAGACCAGTGCTGAAGACTTCAATGCACATAATGGATAAAGACAACTATCCACAATGGAGCCCCAACCCTTGTGAACAAAAGCTAACCTCTGTATACAGTAGTGAATGTGTGGTTTTCTCAAGAGTCAATAATGATGTTCTCTGTAAGGAAGTGATACGATTCGGATACAGCTCTGCGTTTGTCCACCGTATCAATAGTATTGTGAGATAAAAAAAAAATTGTGTCTTTAATTTTTTGTTCTCCATATGGATCTGTACATATGATGATGTGCGGTGCACAAATAAATGGGAAACAAAAAGTTTCAAGAAAATCTGTTTATAAAAGGAGCTGTTGAAAGCCAAAGCAAGAAGTATTCACGTTGATAACAAGATAATCTGAATTATGTCTATTGAACAACATCAACCAGAACCTCAAAAATCTTTAAACTGCTGCAGGATGACATGGTTTAATACAAAGACTGTTTAATGCTTCTTAAATGTGCCACGAATGTATTGACACCAACATTACCAGTGTGATAATAATATAATTTTAAATGTGTGTAGATTTATCATTAATTATAAAACAAAATAAAGCAAATAAGGCCGATGCTAATGTCTTTGAGTTGAGTCCACCATAAATATACTATTGGATGTTTATGTTAATCGTATACAAAATATTTTGTTATAAAAAAATTATACTATGATTTATGATGTCGAAAACCTTTTTTTATTTTTTTATTGAATTTTTGTGCTGCTACTCACACTTTATGTCTGCAAATAGTTAACCGATGAAAGTCTCTTAAGTGCTTAGGAATTGCCACTAGGGGCTTGTGATGGCGCTGAGGAGCAGAGATATGTGGTGGATAGATGGGTTGGCCAATGAAACTGTATCATACACAAGATATACGAAACTTCTAAAATGGGTAATTAAGAAAAGGTGGAAACGTGTTTATCTTACATTTCCAATGTCCACATCAAACTGTATTCTCTTGAAAAGTCGTTATTGTCAAGTGTGTGTTGAATATAAACTCCTTTTAGGAATTTCACCATCCAATGTGAGTGTATCAGAGAATATCCTTAAAAAATGGAAATCTATTCAGTGATTGGTCCATGCCAATGTAGTCATCCAAAATCCCGTTTGCGGCACAGCAAAGTGTCGTAAATCAACTCTAAGACTGACACTTAAGATTTAGTCCTACACTTCGCTTAAATTACGACTGAGCTGCTTAATAACCAACATTTAAGTGCAGCTTTGTGCCAAGAATTTTTTTACTCTTTAAGTCAATTCTTAGCAGTGTTCTAGTGAATAATTCTCAGAAGATTGATAAATACAGGTCCAGGTGTTTAATAATAATAAATGTATGGTAAGGTTAGGGGTAGTAGGGAGGTCTTTTGTCCCAATTAGTTGACATCCATTTAATAATTTGGTAACACTTTACCATAAGTGGGGAGTTGTGTATGGGAACATTTTCGTTGTTTATTTTGGCCATGTTTTTCGACGCATGTCTTTCTATACCACCAAGGTAAGCGATGCACCTAACACTCGACAGCTTTTCAAGACATTTAACTCTCTTCTTTGCCCCAATCCTCCCCCGCCCATTTCATCATTGACTATGGAAGACTTCGCTGTATTTTTCACTGAGAAAACATCATCCATCAGCAAACAATTCTCGGTACCTCAGACCTCGGTAAACACCTCCCACACTTCAGCCATCAAATTCTCCTCTTTCACCCCACTTACGGACACTGAAGTCACCAGACTTCACTCCAGCCACCCCATCACCTGTCCCCTTGACCCAATCCCCTCCGATCTCCTTCAGGCCATATCCAGCACACTCCCACCTGCACTCACACACATCATCAACACCTCCCGGCTCGTCGGCACTTTTCCTTCCACATTCAAATAGGCCCAGGTCACGCCCCTACTGAAGAAACCAACATTGGACCCCTCTACTTCCGACAGTTACAGACCTGTCTCTCTCCTCCCATTTATTGCAAAAACACTTGAAAGGGCAGCTTTCAACCAGGTGTCTTCCTTCCTATCCCAGAACAAACTACTGGATGACAAGCAGTCTGGCTTCAAAACAAACCACTCCACTGAGACTGCACTGCTATCGGTCACAGAAGCACTGCGGCTAGCCAAGGCGGAATCTAAATCCTCGGTCCTGATTCTGCTAGACCTATCTGCAGCGTTTGACACTGTCAATCACCAGATACTTTTAGCAACCCTGTCATCGCTAGGAATCTCAGGCTCTCCCCTCCGCTGGTTCAAATCCTACCTTCCGACAGATCCTTCAGGGTGTCATGGAGGGGCTCGCTGTCCACTGCTCACCACATGATCACTGGGGTCCCTCAGGGATCGGTGCTTGAATCGCTGCTTTTTACTCGTGTTTCCGGCACACCCTACGGTGCAACACGATCTCAGCATCCATCTTGGCAATACCACAATCACTCCTTCCAAAACAGCCAGGAACTTAGGAGTCATATTTGATGAACAGCTGTCCTTCAATGATCACATTGCAAAGACAACACGGTCATGCCGATACGCCTTATTCAACATTAGAAAGGTTAGACCCTATCTCAATGAGCATGTGGCACAACTCCTTCCTTGTCCAGGCCCTGGTAATCTCTAGGTTGGACTACTGCAATGCTCTCCTTGCTGGTCTTCCTGCAAAGGCTATCAAACCACTCCAGCTGGACCAGAGCGCAAGTTCTTCTGCGTACTTGTAATGAGCAGCTGAATCCGAAGTGTGCTTGGACACACAAGGAATTTGTCTACGTGACAGAAGCTTCCAGTACACATACAGGTTAAAAAAGTGACAAGGCACAGATAACAAAACGTAAAAAATACAATACACATTTGACAAAAAGGACAATATTAGACAAAAGGACAATAGTGTGCTATACACAAATGATACTGCGTTATATACAAGTAGTGCAGGGTAATGTGGATAGCTGAATATTATATCAACAGCAGATGTATAATAAATGTGAGTATATCCTGGAACTATCTGAAGGCTCCATGGAATCACGTGACACAAGGCTGGCTTGGGGCTGATGGTCCTGGTCAGTCTATACAAGTAAAAGAAGTAGCATGTGTTAAAATGATTTGTATGTATATAGGGGTGGTTGACAAATATGCAGTAAAAATATGCTTTTTTTGGTAAAACACCATGTTACGGCCCAAAGTGATCATGTGTCTGTCCGATTTTTTCCCCATGACTTGTTCGTTTTCAATAAATATGAGACGAAATTTGCTGTCATCCATTCAAAGCTGCTGAAAATGATTCACTTTAGAATGAGTGATGACCATAACTCCCCTACTGCAATACCCAAGCTGTTCCTCAAGATATTATGAGATCACAACAAATTTGTTTTGTTTTTTACGTGTGTCACTGGCTAGAATTTCTTCCCCATTTCAATAACTGAGAGTATCTGTATTGTTACATTATTTTTTGACGACAAAACAAATTTCCTTACAGCATATTACATTATTGCTGTAAAGAGAATCAGTAGGCCTATTATAATTGAGAATGACAAAAATTGGGATTGGGATGCATTTCTAAACAAATATTTTTGGGCGAAGAGACAAAAGAAAATGTTACAAAGCCCAAACTCTTACCAGCATTAACAACTGACTTCATTTTCTTAATGCAATATGTAATATTTTAAAAGGTGGCACAATTACAGTAAATAATGATATATAAAATACAAATATGCATTAATATACCAGTATTGTCATTAATATTATGTATAACACATCTCAACACTGTCAATGATTTAAACATCACACTTAAATTCACTGACTACAAAAATAGTGTACATAAAGTATATCTTCAGATGTTTACACAATAAATACAAGAGAGCGTATAAAACAAAAGGAGCTTTATTCACTAAAGTTGACACCTTGGAGGTTAGTCTCAGCTGTACTGAGTCTGGTTTCCTTGAAGAGAGAGCAGGTTAGATGACAGGGGCTTGTTAGCACAGACGGTTAGCAAGAATTATGGCTCTGTGTAAGCGTTACACAAAGAGGTACAGTACCGATGCAAGTGTATAACTCAAATCCAAAGGTAAAAGGTTAAGTTGCTGCTTATACAGTGCATGTTAAGGCTAAGGTATTATTGAAGGTATTGGGGAGCTGAACTGAAAAAAAATTCCCTGATATCTTGCAAAAAGCTGCTGAAAAGGTTGTGGCCTGTAGAGTGCAAAGCGTGCTTTATACTGCCTTAGCGCAATCTCATGTAACGTTGCTCGGATGAACCGTTCGAGAGAAGAAACTTGTACACCCAGACCCAAATAAATAATGAAATAAATTAAAACCTTCCAATACCAGCATTTAGCAATGAAAAAATAGCAGATAGGAAACTTCGGCCTTTGAGTCAAGGTAAGGAAACGTTAGCATGATATTCAGCTTAAAAAGGAATACTTTCCATTAATAGTGTCAAAAAAACCTTAAAGCAACAGTTCACCCCAAAAATGAACATTTTGTCATTTACTCCACCTCATGTAAGTTTTATGTGGAACACAAGGAGAATTCACTTTTTCGACAGTCAATGGCAACCAATGCGGTCAAGCATGGTGTTTAGCGAAGTTCAGTCAGTTTCACAAAACTAATTTACCTACGTTTGTTCCACTATGATGCTTTCATCTGTTTATTTGGAGATTGACAGCTTCTCACTTTCATCATTGCGAGCGACATGAGGTTGAGTAAACGATGAACTATCCCTTCAAAGACACATTCGAAACAAAGTGTGACACAAACATATTTTGTAGCAGTACACAAAAATGCCGCTAAAATCTTGACAATATTTAGCCCTTTTCAGGGGGTCTTCAGTGAAATGGAGGCCTGGGCTTCTGAAGAGCAGCACCTAGTGAAGGTGAGATGTTCACACGGTCCAACCGAGAGCTGTCCAACAGTTTACATCCCTCCCTGCTGCGAGTAAACATCTTGAGCATCCACTTTAAAATAGGCAGCCAAGAGTTGTTTGTTGAAAGCAAGAAAAGAATCAATTTACAATACAAGTACTTCAGTCCAGCACCTGTGGCGGTGGTCACACATTAAATGCACCATCTAGTCAGTCAAAACGTTAGTAATATTAGTAACTACAGTAACAAGAGTATCTAAACATTAAGAATTACACTCTTGCAGACAGATCTGTAGAAGAAACGCTAAATAGGTGAAAAATATTGCATTCATACGCTATGACGTACCCTTTGCCTGCAAATCTAAAGGGGGAATTATCACATTTGGCAGAAGTGGTGGCGCCTTTTCTTACACACCGCTCAGCATCTTTGCTCCCCTATTTTTCTTTTTTCGCAAGCAAGTTGGGTGATTTTTTTAAGACACGTATAAAAATCTGCCATGGTTTCTAAAGCAATTTACAATACTTATCAAAAACACTTACACGTCTGCCATATCATGCACATGCGGCTGAGGTGAATTCGAATCTTAAAGTCATAGTTCACCCAACAACGAAAATTCTGCTTTAATTTACTCGCCCTCTTGTCATTTCAAACCTGTATGACTTTCTTTCTTCCGCAGAACACAAAGAAGATATTTTGAAGAAAGTTGGCGCTGGCCCCATTCGCTTGTATTGTAAGGACACAAAACCAATGCAAGTGAATGGGGGCCAGCTAACAACGTTCTTCGAAATATCTTCTCTTGTGTTCTGCGGAAGAAAGAAAGTCATACAGGTTTGAATGAGTAACGATGACAGACTTTTTACTTTTGGGTGAACTATCGCTTTAAAAAGCAAAAACGCGTAAAGGAGATTACAAACCAAATAAACAACACAAACGGTTTAAACAAACCTACAATTAAAAATGTCGAATTTGTCCCCTTTTCACAGCACAAAGATGTAGTTTGTAAAAAAAATCCTTTCGTTTCACATTCATAGTGTTCTATAAAATAACAAGGATATGACATGAAGTTGGCTGACCGACTCTCAAGCAAGGTCCGATTTCCATAATCGATTTTGAAAATGATTTTTACATTCCATCTCAAACCGAGAATCTGTTGAACCACGTCTCTTGTCAAATCAAAAATGTGTCAGTTTTAGTGCACACGTGACACTGGTTCCCATAGACTCCAATGAGATGACCGAGCCTGTGTCACCAGCATTCCAACTTCACCCTGACATTTCCTTATGCAGCAAAACATGACATAGATGAGAGCACATTGACAAACGAGATGAGAAAGAATGGCAACATTGACACGCAATAACAATAAAACAATATCACCATAACAATTAGAATAGAACTAACAGTAGTACGAGTCTAACTTCCTGGGTTGTGGTACCCCGACGTTTGTCCGGTTTTACAGTTTCCCTGGAATATCCAGGCTAAGCCGTTCTGACGGCGGGTCTGGAGAACGGCACGTGACAGGGGATTCGCCAGTCTCCTCGCCTCCGCCTTCTCCTGCATCCCTTCCAAGGCTTTGATGTTTAGTTGTCCCCACCCCTCAACATTCACTGCTTTTTACTCCTCTTGTTAAAAGTAAAAACACATTTCTTTGTCCTTTTGCTTCTTTAGTGTTTCAGTCGCAGGCACTCTCACATGGCGTACTTTTGCGTCCATTCTCTTGCTAGTCTGTTGTACCTGAGTATGAAAGAAAGGAAACATGCCCTCGTGAGTCGTGACAGTTCTCCGTTTAATTGTTTAAAAAAAACGTTTGTCTACAGGATTTATCACGTGCAGTTACAGTACATGGATGGATTCACAAATTCACACATGACGTCATTTGTGACAAAAGAAGCGTGCGCTGTTTGTAGAGAAGAGTCACCTACTTTTCTCTGTCTGCTTTGTATGTATGTGCGATCTCAGGTACGAGGGGGTCATCTGGGTTTGGATCACATAACAGGGAGCAGATGGACAATAGGACTATTAAAAAGCAATGAGAACAGATTAAAAACAGAATTATTATAATCGGAAAAAAAACTTCTGTATTCAAAGCAGAACAAGACAGCTATACTGGATAGTTTTTTTAAACAACCGTGGAACCACACGATTTTCAACGCTGGGAATGGTTCTTGTCTGCATTGTTTCACCAAGACAGACATAACACGGTCCTAAAATAACTCACAAATAATACGACATATAAACGACATATACGTCGATTCTTTTTGATGAATTATCAAAAATGTTTCACTCGCAGAATACTTCTAGACTTATTCACTGTTCTACTGTCATCATGTCAGATGCACGAACGACTGGTTGTTGATAATACCACTTAAAGACTCATTCAGAACAGATTGGAAGCTTTTCTTCAGGTAGATGTGTTCGTGAACACCAGTATCGATATCGGGCCAAATCGTAAAAAAATGCACCGATACCTCATGTGACAGAACTGACTGAAATTTGTTGTGAAATTTGCTTTGAAAGTTTGTGACAAGCACATTAAGTTTTTTCATAATGGTAGAGTTGCCCGTAATTATGAAGCTATTCTATTTTTATTAGTCTCATTGTGTTGTGAAAAGGTACAGGCATCGGTATCGGCGAGTACCAGAAAAAAAATATTGGTAATCGTACTCGGTCTTTAAAAAAATGGTATGGGTGCATCCCTGCATGATATTATAGCTTTCTCATAAAGCTTTCTTACACTCTGTTTGTATGTCGTAATGCAAACCGTGTCATTGCTTGGAACAAAGCAAGTCCAACAACATCGCCCACACTGGAATCAGATCTGCTTAGTCATAAATGCCAAATGATTTACACAGTACACAAAGCAAAGTGTTTCCAACAAACACTCATGTTGCATAAGACTATAACAATTGTGGAATATTGCCTACTAAAAATATCCTTACTTTCCAGAAAATATAACGTAATATTCCTCAATCTAACGACAAATGTATCAGTATGTATTGTAATGAAAGTCAAAAATAACTTTGAGATTATGTTATGAGATGACTAATTCGTATGATCTTATTTCACCACAATTTGAATTTGTGCCTGTGGCGGTTAGGGGTGGGGCTTTTGGCTTGTTTCGACTAATCATACAAGATCCAAAACAAGAAAAACAAGCTCTGTATTTTGCATGGCCATCCTTATTTACAGCAACAAACATTGTATTTTCAGTCTTTATACATTTTGAACTGTAAATCAGCATTTACAATTGATTCGATCCATCATTTTTATAAACTTTAAATTTACATTAATTCATTTGGCAGACGCTTTTATCCAAAGCCACTTACCAGTAGGAAAGCATATAAACATTTTGTCAACACGCTAAACAGTACCGTTGGTTTACACGGTCATAAAATAATTGACTAAAAATTGACTAACAATCTAATCATCTTTTTCAATTTACTGTACTTCAATTTACAAGGAAGTATTTGATTTGCATTGGGTTTGACAGCGTAAAACCCAACGTCAAATATGAATACCACAGAATGTGCATTCTACTATTAAATCCACTAATTTATTTTACTTCATTCATTTATTTATTTGACCCTTTTTTTGTGAATCAGGTCTAAAAGAGAATAAGAATTGAGCAACAAAGCAAAGCTAAATTCTGTCTACTGCAATATATCATCAAAGCGATTTGTGCCACATGCCTGGAACATGCCACTAAATTGACTGTTACTTTCAATGGTTACCATGGTGCTACACCGAAGGCTGAGCCAACACAACACCTACTCTTTTCATTTATCTCTCCTTAGTTATTTTTACACTAAATTGCTTTTTCGTGCATTCATATGTTGTTTGATTGACAGTGTTAAACTTACCTTTGGATACAGTAAGTGCGGGTGACCACTGAGATCGTAGGATGTCCAGGCAAATACTGCCATTACTGTTAATATTGGGGTGGTAGATTTTCGTTGTGAATGCGACCTGAGGATCAACACCGTTGTATAACGTTAACTATGGCAATTTGCACACCATTTACACCAGATGTGTGTGGTTTAAAAACGCACCTGAATGTCACAAGCAACTAACCTTTGGTGGTTTAAAGGGGTAGTCTGTCGGGAAATGAATTGTCAGAAAGAAAACACCTCCTTGATATGGACTGTCGTTCTAAAAGACAAGCGTTTTGTTTCAGTATTTTAAGGAATTGCAGCAGCCAACTGACAATAATAATAAAATAATATGTTCATCAATTGAACATTAAAATGTGTTACGGCTAAAATATGTTAATAGACCAACAAACTAATGGAATTACTATGCAAAGGGTAGCCAATCAGAACGTGGGTTGTTTACATGCAGACATTTTAAAGGCACAGTAACAGAGTGGAAATCTGTTTTTGGTGAAAACAACATTGAAGAACATATATCAGTATACTTTATAAAGATTGATAAGAGGCCAAATACAGCTCTTTTCAATAAATAAGAAAAAAATTAAGAGATTTATTATGAAAGTAGAAAACAGTGGGAAAAAAACCAGCTACTTACCGGCCCCATTATCGTTGCCTGCCAGTGAAACACTGAAAAACATGTTTGATTTATATAAAACCAATAGTATTCAAACAAAATAAGAACTAAGATATATATTTGTCAAAAAGCAGATCTTCCACCATTCAGACAACCTATTTGGCATCTGTGATTTTACTGCAAAACTATTTAAATATCAGGATCAGGCATTCAATTCTCTCTTAATATCTTCCGAAGAATAAAGTAATACGAGTTTGGAACGGCATTAGCTCTGTTGTGGTTATAGAGTAAATCTCCTTGTAGTGAACACTTTAAAAGATCTGACAAATTCAGAAAAAAGAAATTGTAATTGAAATGTAATTAATTCTTTCCATTACTGTACTTACGGTCTTCTCCTACTGGTCCTGCTGAACACTGAGCCGGTGGATCTCTCTGTAGGTCTGTTAGTTCCTGAGAAAAAGACCATCAAAACATATTCATGAAGTCATACATCTTAAAAAGAACAAGCAGATCATTTTTACAAAATACGGTGCTTATATATAACTTAAATCCATAGCATACCTAGCCTGTTAAAAATGGTATCAGATCATATCATAGTGTACTTAGTTTATTCAGAATGCTTTCTAAAAACAGTATTTGGCTCATGCTGATGGCGAAAGGTGTTTGCCAACACACACTCAATGGTTTGGAGCTGATTTCAGGGAATCTGCCAGTACAACCAATGTTATGACAATCATCAGAGAGTACTTCGCAAACAGGTCAGAGAATGAAATAATGTTGCGTAAACTAGTATTTAAATATCCATTAATTAAAGTACAACAACTGCCACTAAATAAACACAGCAACATGCTTAATTATTGAGAGACAGTAAGAGAATAGCTAACACAAATACCAACACAATGTGGTGTCTACAACACGTCTCACAATCTCTACAACACATGTCTCACAATCTCTTTGTATCTATTTAGAGTTTTTGTCATGACGGCATTATGCAATGAGCTACAAACATAGTGTCTTGTGTGGACACAATGTGTAAAAATTCGTCCGACCAATAGTTTTTGAGCAATATGTAGACTTCAACTCAACCGGTCTCTTTTATTAGTCTCGTCATTGAAAGGTTACTAATGCTCAGGGGCCGGACTCACGAAACTGTACTTAAGATAAATTATAAGATGTCCCGTAAGAATGTTTGTAAGTGCGATTCTCAAAACATCGTCATTTTTGTTGTAAAAATAAAATGATATACTTTGTCAATGATTACACTTGCTTGCTTGCTTGTGTTGCAACTGTATATGTTTATCTATACAATTAACTTTATGTGTGTAACAAGCACCTCGCATTCGTATATTAGCATGCGATGTGTTAAACGGCATTCACGATCCAAGCTAAATTGTTCAAATAAAGAATAGCTAAAATGTTACCAAGCGTTAAAAAAAGCCTACTTATTATAATAATTTGGCTACATTTGTGAACCTCCCCGTTTCGAGTCACCTTTACATCCCAGAATAATGTAAAAATGACATGATTCTTCTTCATTTTTGTACTAAGATCAATCTTGAGAAAATTTTAAGAACTCACTTAAGAAGTTTTTTTCGGGAATACGTCCTAACTTTTTTCTTAATTTAGAATTTAAGAAAAAATATGGCAGTGAAGAAGAATTTTCTTAAAAATGTTTCCTGAATCCGGCCCAAGGTGTGTTCCAATTGTTTGGCCACAGAAACTTCTATTATTGTAACATACTATAAAGTTTGTTTTGAATAATCCTTATCCTTGCAAATTCAATTCTGTAACAAAAACATAATTTTGAAAAAATGCAACATATCTTATGAATGATATTCTTGTATCATTATATATTCATAATGTATGTTGTAGTCTAATGATCATCACACTATCAAATATAAAACCTTTCTTAAACCTTTCATTTAAAAGTTATTCTCATTTATTACCCTTTAATCTACTTTATAGACCATTTCATCGGACGCGCATGCGATTGACCACCAGTTAACTTCCGGTTAATGCTTGGCTTGTGTTTAATAGTATAACTATTTAATTTAATTTAATTTATATTCATATTATAATTTTATTGTATAATAACTGTATTAAATAAATTATTTGTTGATTGGAAAACTGCAGTTTTGACGCATTTAAAGAAACCGTAAATGGTACATTGATGTCTAGTGGTTGAGCTTGGTATCGGAGTCTAAATTAAAAATATTGGAGAGACAAGTTTAGCCAAGTAACACTCCTTGTCGGTTTCTTTTTATTGTTTTCAGAAATCCTCTACATGCGCTCTGTTTGTGAATGTGTACCGGTAGTTCAGTTCTTCATTATTTACTCCTCTAAAAAAAATAGTTATGCTAGTTTACACATGGTTTGCAGCGATTTGTATTGTGGGTCAGTATTGAAATCGGTGGATGTTTGTAACTTGTGAATCATTTACCTGAAATATCCCGTCTCATCCCCATGGCCATGTTAGCTCTATAATTGACCTCTCGATGGGTTCTGTGCATTGCTAGAAGTTTCTGTCTGACTCACAGTGCCTGAAAGGGCTCTCTAAATATAGATGCAGACCTGTCAGCTGTTCACCAAAAGCACTTTCAATAACTCCCAGCACACATGAAAAACACACAATAAGTGACCCAGATGATTCAGTTCATTACCTTGAGTCTAAGATTGCACGTAAATTGATTCCTTTTCTGTTCATTTAAAAAAAATGTAAAAATGTGTTTAGTTCTAGTCTCTAGTGTCTAACACTGTGTGAGAGAGCTATTACTATTTACTCTCTCTATAGTATATCACACTCACTGGCAGTGAACATTTGAGTAAGTACATTTGAGTACAGTGAACTCAATCCAACTGAGATTTGCATCATGAATGAGCAGCCAAATGTAGCAACTGTGTGATGCTATGATGTCATACGGACCAAAATCTCAAAGGGATGTTTCTAGCGCCTTGTTGAATTTATACAGCTCTGAAGGAAAAAGGGGGTTGAATACGATACTAGAAAAGTGTACTTCATAAAGTAGGCAGCGAGTGTATTTAATAGTTTAGTACACTAACTGGGGGCTGTTTCAGAGTTCTTAGCAATGTTGAAGTAATATAAAATGTGTGATCATATTTGTCCTCAAATTGGTATTTTCTAAAGTGAAACTAGGAAGCAGCGAAAGCAAGAACTTAATCTTTTTTTTTTTTAAACTAAAACTGCTAACTTCTGTGTTGTGTTTAAAGCGGGCATAAACTTTACTGTCTATTGTCGTTACTCTTAAGTGGCCTCCTTGCCAAAATAAGCTACCTTTACAAGCAATTTATATCCTGAAATAAATTATGGTGGTACAAAGTGATATTGAAGTTTTAAAAATAAATAATAAAATACACGTACAAATGTAAATAAAGAATTAAAATTGAAAAAATAAAAACTAGTTTTAGATTACCAATTTCAAAAGTTGTTTTTATTTTTTATTTAATTAATCAGTAGTCAAATATTGTTTTATGTAAATGAGCTGTGTGAAGAAAGATGGTTCTAAACTTCTCTTAAAAATGTAAGGATGCAGGTTTAAAGATAAACTGACGTGCCATTGTTTGATGCTTTGTACTTAAGTATCGCAGAGATGACGTATTTTTGTATGCAAAACCCTGAAAACAAAGTTGCTAAAAGCGACTACATCCTCTGACAGGGACATTAAACGTAACCATGCATAGATATCTCACAAATAGTGCAACACGGACACATTTTTTTTTTAACGTGGATGGACATTCATTCCCAGTCTTGGTGGTGTTGACATTGATATCAAACGACCATTGTGTAGTCCGTTTATAGCATCACATTATCTTTTTACTTCTGCCGATTGTATTTCGGCTTCAAATATTGTGTTATTCTCTAAAGATTATCTTCATAGACAAAACGTGTGAGTATCATAAAACCTTTGTTTCTCTGCGATACCGAATGTTATTGCGGGACATACTGGTTGACCCTGCCCCCTTTTAGAATAGGTAAGCGTTTAGTTTAGCTCACAACCTAATATTAAAAAGGCACAAAATGTCATTTTTAATGACGCCGGTAAGGAGTGTGAAATGATCATGTACGAAGTGGCTACACAGAACATAAACCGGACACGACACGAGGAGTGGCGTACACTGGTTAAAAATGGTTAAATTGTCAGGATTCAAACATTGTCGGAAACATTTGCAATAATAGAAGTACACCAAAATGTACAGCACTGTGATATTTAATGCAGAAAATGTACGTATTGTGCCTTTAATGAGAAGAGCCAAATGATGTCATAGAAATCGAAGATCCATATTGAGTTCAATTTGAAGTCGGCATGAAACAGAAGTTGTGATGTTGATTTCTTCCCAATTGTGACGGATATCTGAGAGTATAACAGCATCTGGATTGTGAAAAAAATGTAGGGCGGGGTTTGACTTCGACCCTTGTGAGTTCATTGGATTGTTGGAAGTTGGAAGCCTGGCCATTGTAAAGTCAATATAGTCCCACCCTCAGGCCAAGACATACATCATGTACAGGAGAGGGGTGAAGTTTCTGGATTCGATAAACCATTTAAAGGCACACGGATTAAAAAACAATAATCCACACAAATAAAAAGTTTATAATAAACACTGCACCATTACTTTAAATAATAAGAATGGTCCATTTGATTTTATGGTGACTTTAAAAGCTTACCCTCTAAATGCAGGTTAAGGCAAAGTTATGTAGCTCACTAGTTTAGATAGAAAACGAAAGTTGTCGAATTCATTATTCCTTTCATATAAACACCGGGACAGGTAGAAAGAAATCACCAGCAATGATCAGTGTGATTAAAGTGTCACGTTATGCGCGCAGGGTGGCGAATCTGTTAAAAATACCCTCCGCTGTCCTAGTGCCCTATTTGCAGAGCCATATATGGACACATTGACATTGGGGTTCAGCATTTGGCAACTTGAAGCAGTTGTCGTCCATCACGCATGCGCATCAGTGGCGCTCTCATTCACGTTCATACTCGACAACATACGTTTTACCAACGTTTAATAGCCCGACTCACTTACACACCACAGGTCATTAATACCGACACCTCTTTAACCCCGTTCGTCTGTAAACGTGAATCCAGATCTAAATTTCACAACATCGCGCAATGACAATATGTTTTCAGTCGCAGATTGCGCAAACCAAACGCTCGCGATCAGCATTACGTAAGTAACGGCGAGCGTTTCTAAAAACACGCAGCTAAAATACAATGTAATGGTCAGATAGAGAATATGCGCGTGTCGAGTGCGTGCACCCACCATTCGTCTTTGTCTGACCAGATGGGGATCAAACGAAAAAGGTGCGACTGCTTTACATTTAAAAAGACGACACCGAGGACGCACAATGACGTCGGTAAACACACACAATCAACACAAACTCACCTTTTGGATTCTTTTCAACGCCATTTGCTCGCTTTACAAGCGCACTGTTTGATCTGGTTCAGATACTGCTGGCCTGTACAGTTTGGATGAGACCGCTGCGGTTGTCTTTCCCCCAACAGTGTCACACGTCCCGTTTGTAAAAACCACAAATACAAAAGCCTGGATTTGTGCATTCACCGCCAATTAAAAGGCAGTCTCCGATTTGAAAAATTCTTACCCCCTCTAACCTCACTGACACCTTCTAGTGCTGTCCTAGACATCAATAGAAGAATATCGCGATAACTGCAGCGATCTATGCCAACATCGTGAAGATAGAGCGAGTGGGTGATCTTGGGAAGTGTAGTCCTCTTTCTTCTTCTTGGTTGAAGTGTAGTCCTACTGGCGTCACAGCACGTTTTTCTCTGGTGAAAGTTGTGATTCAGAATAAATATGTCACACATTTACGAGACGAGTCGAGCAAAAATAACCCTTGCATGAACATGGTAATCAAGATTAGCAAAGTATTTTTAGGGGGAAAAAGTCGATACAACTGGATTTATACCTCTAATTTGAACCTGGAAAGTAAAGTGTAAAGTGATTATTCTTAACTTATTGCTGGCTGTTTAGAGTAGTTCGTAACTTAGTGGCAATGTTGATGAAATGTAAACACTTTTAGATTTATTCAACATAATGCTGTTGTCTATCCACAAGATGGAGCTGTTTTACTGTTTACCAAAACTGCGGGGAAATTCTTGGCCAAAAGCAGTAGGCCTACACCAGACTGACATTAGCTACTATGGAATAATTTAAATTTAAAGACATTTACAAGGGACATTTATTTACTTGTTATAAAATATTTATTTGTAACATCTATATGTTTGCTGTCAGGAAGTGGATTTGTAGTTCACTTAAAAAATATTTTTAACTTTAGAAAATACAAATATGTTTTGTGAAATTTTCCAATATGAAATACCCATATGACGTTTTTTTAAAAGATTTATTTTGGCATTTTTTCCTTTATTTGTAGAGTAAAAGTGAGGGGACAGGAAACAAACTGGGTGAGAGAGGGGGTGGGATCAGGTATGGACCACGAGCCGGGACTCGAACTCGGGTCACCAGGAGCGCAGCATGGCGGGGCACTAACCACAAGGCTATCGGCTCCGACCCCATATGACATTTTGTTATAGCTTGTGTGAATACAGTATCCGTCATACATCCAGCAGAGAGCCTGACTATAACGAAGGTAGATTTGAACGGAAACCGTTATATTTGTATCTGGACAGATATACATGTGGTCTAAATGTGATTAAAACTTTTCTGTAGCTCAGGGGTAAGAGCATGGTGTTAACAACGGCAAGGTCGTGGGTTCGGGGATTGCACATACTTAGAAACAAATGTATAGGACAATGCAATGTATGTCACTTTGGATAAAAGCATCTGGCAAATGCATAAAAATATTTTAAAAAAATGACCGATTGATTAAAATATCTGTTAGTCGAAAACAATGACCTCCTTTTCACTTCATGACTATCATTTTATTGGTGACAGCTTACACACTGCTATAAACGAAACTGCAAATCAACCATATTTTTGCTGTATAGGCCATAACAGTGCAATGTTCAATATCTTATATTTTTAAACCAACACCTTAAAAGACCATTCCTCTACGGTATGAGGCCATACAGAAAGTCAGGATTTAAGTGTAACAACAGGTATGAAGTTATCAAATATAAATAGGCTGTTTTTACCTTACAACAATTACTTACAATATAGCACAACTTGAAATGTTCCCTTTTGGGTGTCTCATCTTAAGAAAATCTGCGAATACCGATCTTGTATTGGCACATGATGTAAATAAATGAATTAATTGTGTTAGAAATTCTTGCTTCTTATTTAAAGTTAGACGTCCATTTATCAAGGCTGTTACTTGTAGCCTTGACAGGTTTGAGTCAATGAAAAGTTATTGCAAATTCCATCAGCATCAACTATAGCGTTCATACGATTCCACAGACAATTCGATTTGATTCCTACATTTGCGAATGAAATGGGCTTTTTCAGATTAAGTGCCGCTGATCAACAGCACACAGATGTGTGTGTGTGTGTGTGTGTCATCTCTCGCCCGGCGCAAATAATAGGCCGTCTTCCATTAGTTAGTGAATCTAGAGATGCTTCATTTCATTATCTGTTTAGCCTAGCGGAGCAGCACGCAGATAAACCGGAGGATTGTGAGGGTGATTACTTTATCATTGTGCTGCCTCTATTCATGTGCGAGTCAGCTGGCTGCTCGAGTTTCTGCGCTGCCTTGTCTGTCCAACCCTCATGAGTTTCTCTCTCTGTGTTTTAAACAAGGCGAGGACAGAAGAGTGGCCATTCTCTTCACAGGCCTGCATGAATAGCTGCCACTATTCAGTGCTCTTAAATGGCTCGCCTCAGTGTCAGGTTAAGGGATCCTCTCTTCAATGTGACACTGAGACGGAGTATTTTCCTTTTGCAGACCTAGAGATTCCTGCTGATAATATGCCATTGTTAGGGCTCATCCCTGCTCTTTGAATAAGCCCACTGTCCTGGACGAGTCAGATGCGGTGTGGCGGAGGAGAGTCGGGATGGGCCCGGGCCTGAAGATGGGGACCCCAGATCAAGAGCCAGACTTTTTCCATGAAGGATCGATATTCATCAATATTTCTATAGGATAGAGGAATCACAAATGACATGATCACTTTAAAGTCACAGCTGTGGACAGCAATGCGAATAAATGGAGAACCATTTAAGTCTCCTGATTATCATTAGTCTCCTGAGATTACAAACCTAGAAATCTCATACAGGTCTCCTTTTAACTAAGTTTCAAAGGAGATCTCAACAATGTTTCAAACCTCGCCAAGATAACAACGTTGTATGCATCCTGATTATTGTGACATATTTGTAGGCAGTATATGTGGTCATTTGTGTCTAAAAATATACAGACAGTTTGAGATTTTTTCAGGTTGTTTAAGGAGAAAAAATGAATTTTCAATAATGAAAGGTTTCAATAATAAATAGAGGTAGAAATTAAAATTTACGTGGCACTAATAATCAGATAACCAAACTTGTAACACTGATTTTAACTCCTGATTTTTGTTGCTTCAGGTATTGAATTCAAGCAAAAGAGGGGCATAAAAAAAGTTATATATAATATAATAATTTGTAATGGATATTATCATTTGTATCTCTATTCAATTTAAATAATACGTAATAGATTCATGGTGATATGCCTATGATACATATGGATATTGCATTTCGTGTATTGTGTGTATGTTATAGCCAATATTGTGCGTGCACTGATGCATTCTGGTATGTGTTTATTACTTGATATGTGTATATCGTATCGCATAAACGTTCTAAATAATGATATTTATTTTGTTTATTGTGCTTTTGATACGTTCTGCTGTATAGACATCGTGATAACAGTGATTTAGATTTTTGGGAACAAACATGAACTTTAAACTCTTAACTTGATCAAGAACAATAGCATATCCCGTTAAAACCATGTCCTCTGTTTTGCTTTGGGCGAACACGGGCTGCCAAAAAGCAGAGTGTTGATAAGACAGCCATTATGTAATCAAAACAGATAAAGAGGCTAAGAACTCGCCAGGCTTGTGTTGAAGAGGGAAATGTTTCTTATGGCTGATTTCAACAACATTTCAGGCATGGGCCGGGGCAGTAGACGTGTGTGCGAGTGTATGTGTGTGAATGCTCATAAAATTAGAGAGTCTCACACTTTCTCTCTCAGTGTTGGGTTACCGTAGACCAAACACGTTGCAGTATTTTAGAGTGTCTACTTTCACCACCGTAGTAATGATGGATGCCCCCAGGTCCTGGGGTTCTGTATAAGTATGTGTGTGTGTGTTATAGGAGAGGCCTGACCTCTCTCACACTAAACACAATTGAAAGTGGCACTGTAATGTGAGCAGAAAGACCTGTGGGTGATCTTGGCCCAGTGGTCGTATTTGAACGAGAAAGCCCCTTAAATGACATACAGAGATCTTAAACTTCAACACTCAGACACTGTTGCTGTGAGTGTGTTTGTGTGTTTTCAGGGACATATGAATAACACATTTATTGTACAGATGTACAACACCTGTAATGAGACATTTTTCTGCTTGCTTTTTACACTGCTATTACCTCATAAGTAAGTCATCAAACAAATATTGAAATAAAGCTCATTTGTAATGAATGCA
This sequence comes from Triplophysa siluroides, assembly GCA_006030095.1. Lineage (NCBI taxonomy): Eukaryota > Metazoa > Chordata > Actinopteri > Cypriniformes > Nemacheilidae > Triplophysa > Triplophysa siluroides. Next base: position 1,404,071 of record VCII01000010.1, on the reverse strand, counting down.
TGATGGTTTTAAGGCAAGACACAACGTTCACGAGATGAACACACAGTTTGGATTCATCATTTGTAAATAGAATCTCATGTATCATATTAAAAGGCATATTTATATTCAATTTGTGTGTAATATTAAACGGCATCGCTCAAGATGACTCGCAGAACCCAGATGACCCTGTGTTATTGGTTTGGGGAATGACTGACCTTGGAATGTTTTGTCCATCAGAATCAAGTTTTTCAGAGCGGCGTGTAAGAAACGAACAGCATAAACGTTGGTTAAAATGTGTCTTTTTTCTTTGCTCCAGAAGGAAAATCATGCTGGCTTTAATGGTCATTGCAACAGTCAAAGTCGGTCAATGAACAAGAGTAAGTTGACTGTGCATCTGCAACCCTAGTTATGCATGTCAATATCAAATGTTGTGTGCTGTTGCGACCTAAAACATTATAATTGTTCAACTAAAACAAACAATAAAAAACATTTGGCAGCTGGGGCGCCGGAGATAAACTGTAAAAAGAAAATGTTTTTACATTATTGGTGGAAAATCTGTAAAAACAGAAAGGACTTTGTACAGTGTATCCATTTTTTTATTAATGAAATATTTCATTAACACACAAAACAACACATTCTCACATGTGAAAAGAATTCCACTTTTAATGAATTTAAATCTCTTTTTAAGTTTTTTTACAGCTAGATGCTGCCCAGTGTTGTGGCATTTTGGAAAACTCATTTATTTTGACTATATGTGATGACAGCAATTGAAATTAACGCTTCAACAAACTTCAACGCTTTCTATTGTGTTATTATTGAATGTACAATAATATTGTGACAAAACCAACATAAACTTGTAACTTTACGAGGTGACCAATTCGTATGAATTCTTATGATATAAATGACAAAAACGTACGATTATAAGAAGCCCTAAAACTTACAAAAGCAAACTGTAGGGAAACGTACAAGTAACGTATGCATTCATAGGAATTAGCCACCTCTAAAATAATGACGTATTCCTGTGAGATTGCAATACCGTATATTGCAATAAAACTCGTAATGTGAAAAACGAATACCGCCCCATACAACAAGAAAAGTATGTATAATTGTAAATGGAAAATTGCTTTTAATTTTCACATTACTTTAAACAGAGCACACATGTTCGCAATATTCTTAAATTGAGCCTGAATGATCCAGTTTGTGGTGACAATTGTCCCTTTTGTATAATTCTCCATTAAAATTTGTGCCTTTCTGCAATCTTTCCAATCCACTCTTTGACCACTCCGATAAAGCACTTCGCATGACATCTGATTAGGTTAATATATATGAGCAAGAAGAACTGTGGGAAAATCATATTTTGTTTGGCATGTTGCGCATTCATTCTAATAGCGGTTTGATTAAATTGGGCCTATTGTCATGGCAGCAGAAAAGAGCAGCTACAGCTTCTTTGTTCTGCATCCACACTGAGAGTTTTGTCCACAGCTCTTATCAATGAGACTGATTTGATTATGAGCTCATAAGAGCGAGAGCGATTCTCATGTTTATGGCGTGCTCAGCAACCCACGGCACAATGTCAGCCTGTCTGCGGCCGGGTTCATGAAGAGGAGGCATTCTGTGAACCGCAGTCATGCTTGTGCAACCTACTTCCTTTATCTGTGATTTAATTGTGTTTTGGAGCTTGTGTATGTCTAGACCTTTGTCCCATGATCTAAACGGTATTGATGTCGTTCACAAGTGTACATGGCTACGGGTGAACCGTTTGAAACACACACAGGTTAGTGTGACTATTAGTGTGAACATCTCATAGACTTTACCAGACTCCTACTGCTATTTTCTAATCATTCTCATTCCCTAAAAAAGTCATACTGTCTGACTGTTTTTTTTTTTGCTAATCTCACAGTAAACGCGTCAATACAATAATTAATTTGGGTATTTATGATATTATAAAAAACATTTGAGAACTTTTTTCTGTAAATCTATCATGTGTTTAGCAATAAACACTTGTTTTCATCGTTTTTGTGGCTGTGATGTGGCTATGATCTCATGAATAGAATATGGGATTTCACTGTCGGAAAAAAAAAATACAGTCAGTAGAGTGGTACCCATAAGGGCTTCTTTTTGAAGCTCTATAAAACAAAGATCGTTTGGGTCCATAATTGTATCCTAAACACATGATGTGTAGCTTAAAAAAACAAATATTTAAAGTTGATTTACCTTAAACTTTCATGGCAACTCGCTGCACAGCTTTTTTGAGTTTACTCAACTTTTGGCCAAGTATTTCACCTAACTCAATACACTGAGAAATGGACTGTCAATTGACAAGAAGGGTTAAACCAACTTATAATACATGTGCAACAATAACATTTCTGAGTCTACTCAATTATGGATTTTACACGATTACATGTATTTGTTTTATTATTTTATACACATATACATTATCTAAATATTAATATCATGTGTACAGCACATTTTGCTTGAACTTTGTGATTTACACATTTTAGTGGTGGCATCAATGCGTCATTTACTTCATACCTCCACACTGAGCACATGAGCCTCAATCATGGTAACAATCATCAAACATCATATATAGTTAAAAAAGGAACTCTAAATACTAAAGGTAACTTACAATGACAACAAAAACAAAAAATATAGCCAGTAAACACTGAAATAGCAATCATTTGAACAATTTCAACAGGGCAAATTGAAAATTCTGCAATGCATGCTGGGAACTTTCAAACACTAGAATTGTTTTTTGAGATTACACAGTTTGGCAAGCACTGATTTTGATCCAACATAGAGAGCGGTTGAGCCCCAAGGCATGCTGGGAAATGTAGTCCAGTACTCCCATGTGCTTCAGAATAAGTCCGCTCACAGCATGCAGATGAGACAATCCAATTAAACGCGTTCAGCCCGGGGCAACCTGCTCACTTAAACCACATTGTTTAGCTTTAACAACCAGCAGAAGCAATTCTCCCCAGCACTTAATTGTCCTAAGTGATTCATGGCTTACAGAGGGAGCTGAATTAGCGATGGGGGGGTCGCCACTTAATAACTCCTCATTTCCTTCATTTTCCACAATTAGCACGAGTTACGTGATTTATACGAAGCCGACATAGATGGCTGCTCTTTGAATGCCAGCACTATGGTGGAGAAGCTTCGCCAAGAATTTGTCCCCTGTGTTTAATATATGACCTGGGGACTGGTAAAGATAATTGCGTACTGCTCGATACGCATCATAGTTTCCGACGTGCATGTGATTCTGTGTACAGTAAAGCGGTTTCTTTGTGTTTATTAATGATCTGTTGTCATTGATGATTGGCTGTCAATCCCACATGAGGGTGTTTAAGAGGGATATATTGTATTCTGATGGAAAACCTTATACAGAATGCGCTAAATAACGCAGCCAGCCTCAGATAAGAGTGTTAAAGGGGTCATATGGTGCGAACATGTGTTTTTCTGTGTCTTTGGTGTGTTATAAGTTGCCCATGCATGTTTTAGACACGTAAAATTGCAAAAATTTAAGTGTGGGAACAAAAGATGCATTCTATCTAAAAGCGAATGCTCACCCAGACCGGCCTAAAACGCCTCGTGTAACCACACCCCCACAAATCTACGTCAGTTGGTGGTTTAAATTGACTAAGACAGCCCAAATGTATACGCAAGTAAGGTGGGCGTACTTGTCAGTACAATTGCTTTGAAACCTGATGTTCCGAATATGGTAAGAGGCGTTACATTTCCGTCCCACGCTTGCAGTATTCGACCAATCACTACGCACTGCTTAACTGGCCAATCATAGCACACCTCGCTTTTCAGAGCGATGAGCTTTGTAAAAAATCCAGGCCTTTCAGAGAGGCGGGGCAAAGAGGAGATACAAACATGCAGGGTATGTGAAAAATATAGTGCGTTTGAACCTAAAATTGTCTATACACATTGCATTTAATCTAAAACAAACCATAATATTAGTTTTAGCCGTGTCATATGACCCCTTTAAAGAGGACTATGAAGTGTTCTTGAATTCCTCTACACATTACGTAATTGTTTTTTTTTGAGGGGCTAAGCTAGAACTTTAGGGTGGTAAAAGCCCACTTAAAAAGGGCCTAGCGACGCCAACAGTCTGTATGTTTAGCGTCGTGATTCAAGATTTCCAGCAATAATGGGTTTTCTATCAGAAATACGTTATCTCCTTAAGCAAAGAAGCGAAAACGTGAATATATTGTTGTTCTGTGTCAGCCACCATAGTGCTTGGAAAGAGAGGGGTGGAGTGAGCCGTTGGTTGCAATTCGCAACCTCACCACTAGATGCCACTTCAATGACAACTCCAGACAGTTCCAAAAGCTGCTCATCCACACTACAATGTCTGAAGAGGCTTACATTCATCCGCACATGAGGAAAGGTAACATAAACGCAACGTAAAACACATCATGAAAAATACATCGTGACTTTTTAAAGTCTCCGTTTTGACAGCTCACACAACAAGACAAAAACGGTGCTTTCACTTAAATTCACTTTGGAGAGTGTTTTCAAACGCTTCATTTTTTTTTGACGAAAAGGCAGTCTCAGTGTGTACCGAGGCCACAACGACATGAATCTTTAAACGATAACATATTAGTGTGGACAAGGCCTGAGTGGTGACGTCACTACACGCTACAAAACAAATGAGTGTTCGTGTGCATGCATTTATCTGCATTTATCTACAATTCTTTAAATAGTTCAGTATGGGGCCAAACAGTGCTAAAGGGAAAACTTTGAACACCTCCCCGGCTTATACAAAGCGCTATTGTATTGTACGCCGTTGCATAATCAATGACATCTTCAAGAAGAGATGATGATAGCAGTCTGAAACTTTTCTTAAACACATTATCGCTCATTAATTTGTTCACTCCCTCACTTTGTGCACTTAATGACACATGAACTGTGTGACTCACAGTGTGTGCAGGTAGAAACAAGTGAATGAGGAAATGCTTGAACTTCATTACGGCTTTCCTCAAAACCTGTAATGATGTGCGGTAAGAGTAAAAATATGGTAAATTATTACTTTACAGTAGAGATAATTATGAAGGGTGTGTGTTTGTTTTCCCAAAGACATGATTGTAAGATTATTTGAGAATTTGTTCAAACAAGTCTCCCATACACCTTCATTCTTTAAATTAGACGTGTATGAAATCACCATTGTGGCTCCTATTGTTCTTGAAAATAAGCTCTCCTTCAGAATTGTGTTGGCCTCTTTCCTTGGTGACAATGGTGGCCAAAAGAAAGTTATATTGACATTCACTGTCAAAGGATTAGCTCACTGTAAAGGCCTATCTTTCCAATACATACATTTATACCATAACTAACCATCATTTAAAAAATACAATTTGCACAGTTAGATGAAATGTCATGTTTATTACCTCATTCTAAGGTAATAAAAACATGACGCTTCATTATGTAAGCTCTTTATACACCTCTGAAGACATAGTTATGTATATTATATTGCATTTCTGGCAATAAAGTCTCCAAACAATACACATTGGACCTTGAATAACCTATATACAGGTATGTGACATTATATTAACAGATGATTAAAGCAAATTGCCTGTTCGTGGCATTTGAAAGTTGTGTCTTACCTAAAAACCGAGAGTAAACGGGTTTTCCTCGTGGAAAGTGTTCATTAAAATGAGCTAGTAAAATATTGTTCAATAACTTACAAGGTAAGTAGCCAACTAGCCGTGCAATAAGCAGGATCATGTAAAGACAACCATCTGTTTCGTGGAAAGTCCTGATCACACTGTCCCTTACACTTTGTGTAAGGGATAATGTACAGGCAGCCGGTTGTTATTGCAGAAATAAGCCCCGACAGTGACATAACTCTTGTATCACACTGGGGCTTATTTCTGCATTAACAACCGGCTGCCTGTACATTTTCCCGCTAAATATTACATGGCTACTTGCCAAATGAGAAAAAACTGGACATGAAATGTGAATTTCAAATATTTTATTAGCTTATTTTTATTGAATGCAGACCTTCCGCGAGGAAAAGGCGTTTACTTTCAGTTTTGAGGTAAGAAACAACTTTCAAATGTCACAGACAGGCAATTTGTTCGATCATTTGTAAATATAATGTCATATATGTTTTTAAAAGACATATTTATATTTAATTTGTCAAAAAGAAACTGTCAAAATGATTTGTTGCATCTGGGTTGCCGTGTGTCATTAGTTTTGAGAGGTTGTTATCTGGGAATAACGAACCTGCAAATGACGAGACGGGCCAATCAGAATCAAGCATTCCAACGAGCCGTGTTATAATCTTGCGATGAAAACCGGCTGACTGTACATTATCCCTGACAGAACTTAGAATGCTAAAGAATGATGTCAAAATTACAGTATTACTACCCTGTAAACCCGAATAAGTTGGGAAAACTCAAAACATTTGAGGTAATCAGTAACATCAATGCACACGACTGCTATTCCACCTCCCACAATCTAAGCATAAGCACCACTCTTCTGAACGATGGTAACCCCAAAAGTCAAAAATACAAGAAACTCTTCTAAATATCCAATATAAATAAACATTTATCATTAACAAGGCTTTTTCCTTTCTAAAAACTCATTAAATAAAACTTAATTTCAAAATTGACTCTCCTACTGCAGTCTCACGCAAAGCATAATGGGAACTGAAATTAGTTAAACTAACTAAAAAGTAATTAGTTACATGAACTCAAAACATTTAAGTTAGGACTTTTTTATATAAAGTTAAGTTAACACTACTTTAACTGTTTCATTTCTTTGGACATTCGGGTTTACAGCAGGTTGCCAGCAACTTACTGTAGATATAAATGTATTTAATTTACTATGGATAGTTTGTTCAAAAATAAATTAACATTCAACTTTAAAATCGTTACAGAAAAAGACCTTTAAAATAACAGCTTCATGCAAAGCATTCTGAGTGACTATTTGATTCCCCCCAAAACATGTGGGAGGGTTATTCGAATGAAACCATTTTCAATCCGGTTTATTGAGACGAACCGTCAAAACAAAACAACCCCTTAGATGTACATCATCTGACATCTCAGTGCGCTTTCTCATTCCAGGTTATTTTCACTACGGCAGTATTTCTGCCCCTCAGTCGTTTGAGTGACAGGTCATCCAGAGAGCTCTTACAGTGCACGAGCTTCCTTAAGAAACAAAAGAGGGATATCCTCCTTTACACACAACTCTGGCCAATGGACATTTCAACACACACAAACCCACAAGACGAAGCAGGAAACGTCATCAAATTTATTATCATTGTATTTTACGTTTTTACAGTAAAACTTGTGATCGAATGTTCACAGCCCACAGTGTGTCGTTATTTCAGTAATTTTTATGAATATCAGGTTGAATGAAATGAAATGTCTGTCTAATGTAATGAACTCTGACTGGTCTCATGCTCTAAAGGAGAGTGTGTATGTGCCCTGAAACTGTACTTCAGTCAAAGGCAGCATTTATGTGGTACTCTGTATTCTGAAAGGCTTCTGCACTGTTCCTTTCATCAGAAGGAAGAGAGGCTCTGTACAAAAACAAGCTTTATGTGTGGATAAAAGACATGACTACCCTTTTGACTGTGCCCTTGAAATCCAGAATGGATGGAGAGAGAGACTTTTTGTGCTTTATTAGATATAGTCCACCAAAGAGAGAGATGGAGAGAAAAAGCGAAAAAAAAGACAGCAGCTGAATTATAAACCAACTAGAGAACATATAGTCAAATTCCAATACAAAATCTAAAATACCCTGATTATTTTCCTAACGCTTGTTCCCGGTCTCATTTTGCAGAATGCATTAGTGCACAGTATTCAATCAAATCATTCAATCACAAGTTTTACTGTCAAAATTTAAAATACAATGACAATAAATTTGATGACGTTTCCTGCTTCATCTTGAAATGTGAATATAAAATGTTGGATATTTTGTTTTAAATAATCAAGTAATTCTTAACATGTGAAATGACTTTCCATATAAGCGAATATCACAAATCCCCCCTTTTCACCCCTTCCAAGTTACTAGATGCATGCATGACTACCAATGGGAAGTTATCAGCATGCTGCCATATTTGAGAGCATAACATAAAAACTTAAAGAGCAAATAAAGTGAGATTTTCAAAATGGCAACAATGCGCACAATATTTGATCAATAATCTCAATACAAAAGTTATGATTAATAAATTAGAATAAAAATGTGTCTCTTGAGAGAATTTTATGAAACTCACCTTTGTCATGGTTTTCACTGCGGTGAAAGTGGAAACGAGTAGGAAATTATGCGATTGTTAAAAACATTGCTGGACCAAGGTTATTTTAGTTCACTAGAAATAAAAACTTGTGTCTGTTGTCTGTTCATTGAAATTAAATAAAATATTGACCTAAAAATTGTTGGAAAAACTTGTGAAAAATGTAAATCTTGCCTCCAAAATGAAATAAAGTTTAAAGCACAAAAATATAAATAATGCAACTAAACTTTTAACAAAAATTGACATAAAACAAAAATCTAGAAATGTTAATATAACTAAATAAAACTAAAACAAAAAAACAGTATCTCACAGAAGTGAGTATACACCCCCTCGCAATTTAATAAATATTTTATTATATCTTTTCATGTGACGACACTTTGCTACAGTATAAAGTAGTGAGTGTAAAGCTTGTATAACAGTGTACATTTGCTGTCCCCTCAAAATAACTTAAAGCGGCCCTTCAACGGTGTTTCATGCATTCTGACTTCTTCACAATGTTAACGTGCTGTCTTCTCATGCTTAACATGGTTAACTTGTCAAAAAACGAGTTGGGTGTATTACGTAGTATTTCTGTGCTCGATATACTCCCCCAGTGATCGTACAGGTTTCGGAAACTTTTTTCGAACATATAAAACTGTTTCGTAACTATTTTTTCTTAGTCCCTTATTGGACAATTCTCCTGGAAAAGCACGTGGCCGCAAGGAGAGCAGGAGAAGGAGCATGCGTAGACGTCACTTTCACGTGTGTGCAGGAGAGAGAGAGCATACGTTCGCGAAGTTCAGGTGTTTGTTTGTTCACTACATTTGGGTGATGAATGTTATATAAACGGTGGATATAACGCTGGATTTGGAGATCGTTTGAAACTGATATATGGAGCCGTCCCAGCGCTAAAAGATGCCGGACATGAACCGCATGCGGTGAGTGAAACTGATGTCTGTGTTTTGTTGACAATGGGTGCGCAAGTGCTTTGCTTCAGCCTCTCATATTTGGTTCTTTTTTTCAGATCATCAGAGAGTTCTTTGCCATGAGGTACCATGTTGAACTTCCAGTGACCAATATGAGAGAGTGAGAGCAATAACACCAAATTTAACACACCTGCTCCCCATTCACACCTGAGACCTTGTAACACTAACGAATCACATGACACTGGGGAGGGAAAATGGCTAAATGGGCCCAATTTTTGGACATTTTTACTTAGGGGTGTACTCACTTTAGCTGCCAGCGGTTTAGACATGAATGGCTGTGAGACAGCAAATGTACACTGTTATACAATCTGTACACTCACTACTTTACATTGTAACAAAGTGTCATTTCTTCAGTGTTGTCAGATGAAAAGATGTAGTTAAATATTTACAAAAATGTGAGGGGTGTACTCACTTCTGTGAGATACTGTAAGTCTGTACTGGACACATCAAACATTGTTGGAAACATTTGGAATAACGTAAGTAGACAAGTGAACACAATACAGTATATAACAATGTGCAAGTGGTTTTTGGATATTTTTAGGGCTGTCAAACGATGAATCCTGATTAATTGCATCCAGAATAAAAGTTTATGTTTACATAATATATATATATATATATCTGTGTACTGTGCATATTAATTTTGTATTTATAAACACACACACACACATACATGTATACATAATTAGAAAATATTTGTATTTGTAATTATTTATATTTAACTATAATTGAAATTATATATATACAGTATGTTTATTCATTTGATATTTTTCTTAAAAATATCCATGTATGTGTATGTGTTTGTATATAATTTAAATGACTGGTAAGTATAAATATAAATACATGTAAATATTTTCTAAATATGTATAGATGTATGTGTTTATAAATACAAAATGAATATGCACAGTATACAGACAAACTATATTAGCCTACGTATGTAAACACAAACTTCAATCAATTAAATTGCGATTCATCATTTGTCACCCCCAGATATTTTTCAAGTGAAAATATGACATATTGTGCCTTTAACCAATTGGAATCATTTGGATCCCTTTAATGACGGATGGATGTGCTTTTAACCTTGAGCCTAAAATGTAGTAAAAAACTAAATAACATGAAGGCATTTTATTATCAAACTGTTTGTGTCGTATTTCTCGTGCACATCTGGGATGGCATAAGAGTGAAATTATAAGAGAATGTTTATATTTGGCACTATTGCTTTATGTTCTGTTTCATTCAATTGCCTGATGTTTTACTACCGACTGTATATTGATATAAGAATGCGATTATTAGATGTGTATGTGTGTAAGTGTGTGTACTAGAGGCCTCCTCTCATCCTGTCCCACAGTAAACAGTTGCTTTCCCAGGAGCACCCTCATGTTCCTGTTGTTGGCCAGGTTTGCGCACACTGGGAAACATCCCGGTCCCTATTGTCCTGAAGGCCAAAGGTCACAGAGTTTCTCTAAAGCGCTCAATAAGTGAGGTGAGAGGTGGGATGCAAGTCATGATAAAGAGGCCTGTCCAACCCCAAATGAAAAAAAACACATTAAATGTATTCATTTTCTCTCACCCTTGTCTTTCCTTTTTTCTCTTTCTCTTTCATTGATTATCAGATTCTGGTCCTTTAAGAGGGCGGTCGGGTGGGGTTTTGGAAGCGCACAAAAAGAGGGTCCTCTCTGACACAATGGCACAACTCACCAATTCACCCTAAACTTCCTGACGGGCTGCAGTCTATCCTGACTTTGTATTGAACTCCATGCTTGTTGTCGGATGTCTCTATTATAGTACACAGGGAGAGATATCATCTTTCCCACCCAGGAACAGGGTGAGTAGATACATTACGAATAAATAAAACAAATCTCCACCGCTCACTATATCTTCTATCAACCTTCACCGCTACTTGTATATAAAAATAACATCATGTGCACATGGAATTGAAAATACCAGCTAATAATACCAATACTCTCTTTCATATACGTCAAGGTTTTTTGTCTTATCCACAAATGTGACAAATTGTGTTCACACCAACACCTGGTAAGAGCTATTCGTTTGCATTCCTATTCATCTAAATGGGGCTGCTTGGCTAACGCATGCAGCACTACTTGTACACAGCCTGTTGTTGTCTTTGATTCCTATGCCACGGTCACATTGAAACCCTGAAAAATAATGGGCCGTTTATACAGTTTATATGGCAACAGCGCCGTTTATACAGCAATCTTTTCAACTTAAAACGTTTTGGCTGTTCATTTACACAGCAACTGCGGTTTTGGGGACTGAAACGCAAACTTTGAAAATCATGTCTCAAAGTGCACGTTTTCTAAAACGACTCTAAACTGTGAAAACACAAAACTGTAAAAAGGCTGACATCATGTCCATTCATATCAGTCTGTAGGCATGCAAATAAGTCGTCCCAAAGCAATAGAGGGTATGCACGTAATGTCATCACAAACGAAAGCCACGCCCACTGAGTGGCAGAAAGACCGTATGCAGCAGCGTCTACTGTTTTCTGTACTCTATTTAAAACGGGAAAAAGTTGCTGTGCGGTTGATTGTGAAATCAGATAGAGCACAGATTTCTTTAAAAACACTGCCGGAAGGCGAATGAATCGTGAAAATAAACCTAGAGAAATGTAATACAAAAACATGGATGTTTTCTTGCCATTTCATACCAGAATCCACCATAATAGTGTTACCTACCTACATTCTACACCTTTATATGTTGTGTAAAATGTTCCCCAGCATTTTGGGAAGATATTTGGAAGAATGTCAGTAACAAGACAGATCTCATCCCGCACTTACTGCAATAGTAAGGAAAATAAATACTATGGGAGTCAATGGGGGACGAGATCTGTTTGGTTATTGACATACTTCCAAATATCTTCCTTTGTCTTTAGCAGAACAGAAAAATGTATACAGGTTTGGAACAGCCATTTTTGGGTGAACTATACTTTTAACTATCAGTAGACCAATGCAAAGAATAAATTCTTGTTGAGGAGTTTTACTTTAATACAATTGATTTACAGTAAAATATTAATATCAATTTATGTTCATATAAATTAAATATACAATTAATTGTTATACTATAATCAAACACAGACAGGAAGTTAACTCCAGAGCATAGGTTGTGACATCACAAATGTTTTGATGCTTTTAAGAGCATAACAACTGAACCTTGTTCTATAATATAATATATATTATATTTATATATATTTTGTTGGTTCTAAAGAAATTTGGGTAACACTTTAATGAAAGCCTTTATATATAATGCATTATAAAGGGCTTTTAAAGGGTAGGATGCACTAGAACTGTTCATAATGTGTGTTATTATAATACATTAAAGGTGGGGTGGTTGATTTGGAACGGTGCTAACTTTAGCCTGCTAGCACGGAAATTATAATCCCACCCTCTATGCGGTTTACCGTCCAAAGCCACGCCTCCTCCAAACACATGAATGTGTTTCGTAAATCCATGAAACGAATTACAAACTAAATCCATTAAATTCTTCTCAAAGCATGTATATACCTGTGTTATAATGTATTAACTAATTATTCATGAGACATTGCATTTCATTATAAGGTGCACCAAAAGGTGCAAAATACATAATTAATACATAAAAACTACTTTTTTAAAGCATTATACAGATAAGCATTACGTAAAGTGTTACTGAAATGTATATAGTCAAAGTAATGCATCTTAATGGCGTAGAAAAGAAAAGTGCTTTTTCTCTGCAGTTACGGTGTTGCTTGAACGCTTTTTCAGACAGGGGCTCATGTGAGTTTCTGTCCTCTTACTGCACATTTGCCCAACGTTCAACACAGTCAAAGAGCCAGCGGTCTAATATCACCAACTTTTGCTGAAAATAGATTACTTTGTTTAATATAACACTCCATTTGAACAATAAAATATGCACTTAATGATAATATGACATCACACCGCACTTTTAATATTAACAGGCCATTAATGGACATTGAGCGATGACAGAATTAACTTCATATTAATATTATATGCATTATAAGTACATTTACTGGAAATGATGATCAAGCTGTTATCAGAGCCATGCTCCACCAGTTGAGATACAAGAACGTTTGCACACACACAGAAAATACTTCTCAGTACTCTGTCACTACAACATTAGAGCACGTAGATAATATTTATAAGGAGAGGTGAGAAGGTTCATAGCAAGTGGTTAAGAAACTTTGAGCAAATGTGCAACACATAAGAGCCAGGATTCTTCTCTCGTGCCTTAAAGGGACAGCTCATCCAAAAATGAAAAATCTGGCATGCTTTACTCACCCTCAGGTGGTTTCAAACCTGTATACATTTCTTTGTACCAATAAACACAGAGAAAGATATTTGGAAAAATGTTAGCAATTTTCAGTTCAGGGACTTCATCCACCACCATAGTAGGAAAACATTTTTTTTTGTTTGTTTTTTTCTACACATAATGAGATATTTTGAAGAATTTAGGAAAACAAAGAGTTCTCGGGCACCTTTGACTACCATTTATTTCTTCCCACTATAGAAGTCAATGATGTCCCGGAACTGAAATGATTAACATTCTTCCAAATATCTTTCTTTGTGTTCATCGGAGCAAAGTAATTTATACAGGTAAATTACATGAGCGTGACTAAATGATGACAGAATTTTCATTTTTGTCTACGCCTTTAAACATTAAAGGATCCCATGTGCAAGGAAACCTGCAATGTAGTTTATTCGGCTCACAAAGTGTGTTCCATCATCGTCATGAACAGACCAGATCACCGTTTGTTATCTTTGCCGCGAATGTTTTCAACGTTGAAATATACTGCATGAGTGTGTTCATCAATCCGTCTTTGGTTAAAGCACGCACGCAGTGAAAACACGCCGCAGAATGAATCTTTTAAGTAACAAAATGTTCACTCTACGGAAATGGAAATAAACAATTGAATAAGTCGACAGAACAGCTCCACATTGCCACTGATTGACAAGCGAACAATTTTCTAGTGTGATTGTTGTGAACTGGAACTGCTGGGACCTTTTGCACCAGTTCTGACAATAGTCAAAGACTGTGTGTGACTGAAAGAGCTGTTATTAAAAGACTTTGATAAGAAATGTCTGTAGAATCTCAGAAGGCAAAAGTATATGTTTGACCTCCATTTAAAGGGGAGGTCTGATGGAATTTCAACTCTCACAGTATGGCTCACAGTATTATCTTTTAATAAGTTATATTTTTAGGGACTTTTGCCTTTAATTGGAAAGGACAATGGAGAAAGCCTAAAAATGTGACCCCTTTAATCTTAAAGAGAAAGTTCACCCCAAATAAAAATCCGCCATCATTCACTCACCCTCTTGTCAAACATGTATGAATTTCTTTCTTCTGCGCAACACAAAAGAAGATATTTTGAAGAATATCGTATAACCGAACACCGGCGCTACCCATTCACTTAGTACGGACGCAAAACAGATGTAAGTCAATGGGTACAGCCGTGGTTTGGTTGCCAACATGTTCGACTGTTTATTAAATGCCTTCGCAATAAATCCTATTCTCTGAAAAAATGAAACGGAGGCCAGCTAGCTTTGGTAAACCTCACTCCCTGACCTCAAGAGGTGACAAGATAAGCCTATATAAACCATACGGTGCGCAGCCTACTTTAGTCTTTTTGTATTGCTTCTACCTTTATTTAGACATCTCATGACCTCCTGGTTCTTGGTCTGTTGTTGGCTTTTTCAAAAGCAGATTGCGTTCACCACTGAATTACCCAACCACGTTTGTGCTGTGACCCGATCCGCAAAATTCATTTAGTGTATGAAAACAACAGCATGTGCAGAACGCTATCAGCGGCCCCGGCTCGTTCAGAGTGTACTCCCTCTTAAATCCCATGATCCCCGGGAGTGAGAACGCTGAGCTTTAGTAGCTTCTCCCTCTCTGCTCATTTCAATCTGGACATTCTCAAAACCTCATTTATCTTTTTGAAGGCGAGGGGGGGGTTGATGTCCAGACGCAAACTGGGAGCTTCCTGTAACAGATACTGGTTTATCCAACCATCATTGCAACACGCGCCCTGTGCGGCTTCATTTGGGAGCTTTGGCACAC
This sequence comes from Triplophysa siluroides, assembly GCA_006030095.1. NCBI lineage: Eukaryota > Metazoa > Chordata > Actinopteri > Cypriniformes > Nemacheilidae > Triplophysa > Triplophysa siluroides. The sequence goes on along the minus strand of VCII01000010.1, from coordinate 1,388,816 downwards.
AACAAGAGCCACTATAGTTTTGAGTCGCTCTTAACTTTTCATCTAATCTTGGCATCAGATGCTAATGGCGCTGCGTGTTTGTGTGAGTTCGAAGACAGCTGGAAGTGGTTTGGTGTGCTGAAGAGTTTGTTTTCACACCAGGACTGAAGAAAGATCAGGCTGTTATGTAAGTATTGGTTTGACTGGTTGCTGACAGTGATGGATATTTCATAAGACACAAACACAGAACATGTCTGTTTGCACGTGTCTCTGGCTCACCTTACTCAATTATCACTCCATTAAGTCACTGACTGCTGCATTTATCATCACACGTGGGTCTTTGGACTTCATCTGACTGGATGACTGTTGTATGAGTCATTCTATAAACTTGTGTTAGTGAATTGCATTTTCATGGAATGAAGCATAATACACTTAAATGTATGTAATTATACCTTGCTTATGGGGATTGACAAACATTGTTGACGTTTTTACAATTCAACATCACGTGAATTTACTTAACAGAAATCATGAGATAAAGTGACTAATGATAGACTTTTACTTATCAATTAATCATTTGTTTCATAAAAGGATGATGTCATCAGTGTTTGTTTATTACTGATTAATAGAAAAGTTCAAACATTAAAAATAAAAGCACATACTAAAAGGGATGATGTTTCTATAAATAATATCTTTAAACAAAAACAAAAAATATGATTTATCATATTGTGTGTATATTGTAATCGTACTAAAGTAGATATACGGTATATAGCCTACCTGTGTGTGTATAGTATGTACAGTATATATATAATATATAACGTATCATATATTTATTAATAATATAATAATAATTTATTATGACATATTTAGTGTGTAAACATATGTTTTGTATAAAATAAAGTTGGTTTGAAATGCAGGAGTGTTACAGCCCCCCCCTAAATCCTGCATTTGTATGTAACAGGTATTCATTGGTGGTATCAGCTATTCATTGTTAGTCATTTCTTACACATACAGTACTGTGCAAAAGTCACAACATGTATTAAGATTTACACGATTGACATGTTTGTTTCGGTAAAGCAACTTGTCGAATGACCCATCGGGCTTTTATGTACGTGCTTTGCTGTGACATTGCAACCTGTGTTTGTCTCTCCATCCTAAAAACTACAAATTGTCGCAAGGGGTCAATTCCTCTACCGGCCCCCTCTCCATTGCCTCTGCTTCCCTGTGGACGGAATGGGTGATTTTCTTCTGCTTTTATGAGCACATAAATCTGACTGGTGCCAAAGAACAGAAAAACAGGGGATTAAAATTCCTGGTTTGCCATGTTCAGGGGTCCAGCTGCACCGGGCTGTTTGTTTAACACAGCTGCACTAAAGCACAGAGTGAGAGAGACAAAAAGGGAGAAAAAAGACAGAGACACGTCTGTCCCGTGAAAGAAATGAACTTGTTTTCATTGGCAGGTACTTGGCTTTTTTTAAGAATGATAGTTGTACTGTATGATAAATTGCTTAAATCTCAAAGATAAATTATTGAAATATCTTTGAAAGTTGTTTCGGGAGTTTTTTTTGGGTTATTAACATTTGCACAATCACCTGATGAAATGAAGACCCATCCTACCCGAATCCCATCTTACACCATTGGCAGAGGCAGTTTCTATGTCAGACCAGGGGCGGGGCTAGGGGAGAGCTAAGGGGGCTGAAGCCCCGAACGTTTTCAGTAAAGCCCTAAATGTTTTATGACCATGAGGTGTACGAATCACTTAGGGGCCATTCACATTTTGAGTCTTTTGCGCCAAATGTGAGTGGGTCCTTCTCCATACAAAAATTAAGAGTGTAGTGAGCATGTGCTAGTAGTAGGCTACTGATGCTACATATGAGTGCAAGATCCAATCCCCCTTTTGTCTCACATCACATATCAGATCATAAAGGCATTTATTCTCAACACAATGAAGAAAATATTTGAAAATGGTGTTTAATAATAAAGTGTATGGTGAGTTTAAGACGTGCATCAGAAATACATGTCATTGTATGGAGATGGTGGTCTAGTGGGTTAAACCACTGAACTGGTAAATCAAAAGGTTGCTGGTTCGATCCCAGCAGCCACCACCAGTGTATCCTTGAGCAAGACACTTTACTCCACGTTGCTCCAGGGGGATTGTCCCTGTAATAAGTGCACTGTAAGTCGCTTTCTGCCAAATGCCTAAATGTAAATGTAAATGTATTCGAACACCACTGTATTTAACACATATGAGGTCTCTGGGCTAAGCCCCGGATATCCACTCACCTTAGAACCGCCCCTGTCTCAAACAAACAGAACGACATTTTTAACGTTCCTATAGGCGAAAAAATGTACATTTGTCAATGATACTGTTAAAAGTGTGTTAGTTTGCAACAAAGTTTCACAAACTCGCATTATCGTACTTCACAGCTCATTCGGGTTGGACTGTCAGATTTAGGTCTGAGTTGAGGAACCGGTTGAATCCGTTGAAGAAAAACTGTTCGTTCAAGCGCCGGACATCAGTAATTGGGACAGATCCACAGTCGAAGCCGTTTTTAAATGTTGCGCGACAGGTTATTGCGACACTAGAGGTGAGCTGTGTGAAGAATTTGCCCAAGGAAACCCAACACCATGACACTTAATTAAACTGAGACAAATGATGGCAAAACCTGACACTTGATAACTTGCTCTCTGCCGATCCCTCAGCCAAACCCAGCATGAGCAGGGATTCAGAAAGCTTTTGTGCAGCTGTGAAAATCTGTGTGCAAGAATGCAGATGAACAGGCCGAGCATGCTTGCCTATCGCGGTAGCATCGGTCAGTTAAATAACATGAGGGTGATGTGTGTGTGTGTGTGTGTGTGTGTGTGTGCATAAGTTCAAGTAAGGTAGGAGTGGTAGACATGGGTGTGAATTACATTTTGTAACTGACAAATTAGCAAGGTAGGGTTCAACAAACCACCCACTGCTATATTACTATATGAAATGACAATTTCCTGCTAGGCAGGTGGATCTTTTAGAAAGTCTAAGAAATGCTGATTTACATAAACATTTTTCATTTATGAACATTTGTATTATATTCCAAGCGACTTACAGTGCATTTAGTGTATAAGGGTATTTTATTAGTATGTGTTCCCTCGGATCAAACCCACGACCTTTTTCATACCGGTAGTGCAACAATAACTAAGGTAAAACAATATAACACTGTTTCATAGTAAATCATACTGTTTTTATCAATTTTCTTTCTATGAAGTAGTAATTGAAGGACGAGGCTTAAAATGAAATGACATGTATTTCTGATGCACTTCCATCTCATTTTAGGGTTAAATTTGATATATTTGTATAACTCAACTTAACATACTTTTAGACAATTATTATATTATCAGTTATATACACCTAACAAATAAATTATGTACACAGCATTTACTAGTACAATGAATACAAATGTTATGAAACTTCTATTAAAGGGATAGTTCAAAAAAGAAAATTCTGTCATAATTTATACTCACCCTCTTGTCATTTAAAACCTGTATGACTTAATTTCTTTTACTGAACACGTAAGAAGATATTTTGAAGGAAGTTGCTTACCAAACAGCACCGGCCCCCGTTCACTTCTATTCTATGGACACAAAACCAATGCAAGGGACAGTTTACAACATTCTTCAAAATATCTTCTTTTGTGTTCTGCGGAAGAAAGATAGTCATACAGGTTTGAAATGACAAGAGGGTTAGTAAATGATGACAGAATTTTCATTTTGGGTGAACTGTCACTTTACGTTTAATCTGTGTACATCGTATTGAGAAAATTTCAAAAACACCATTTATTACAATGCCATGTTTTCTGTATCTTTATTTTTCACAATAATTTCTCCTTACCACACTTACTACTGCCTAAATGTATGTAATGCTGTTTTTCAACCATGCAAAATTGTGAAGAGTGCTATAAAAACAAAACTGAATTTATTGAATTAATATCTAGCATCATTTATAACCCAACGGTTGGTTCTGTCCATCATTTAACTCACTATGGGTTGAAGACAACCCAGCAATTTATGACTCGGAGGTATAAATGTCATGAAAAATTGCCCTTTTGTACTTTACAGAAAAAAGACATAGAGATTTGGAAAGACATGAAGTTGAATAAACAATGCCAGATTTTCAACCCATGGTTAAGTCAAAATGGACAAACTCAACAATTGGATTAAATTAATTTAGAAAATGTCCATATTTGACCCAGACACGGGTTAAAAGTAACCTTGCATTTTGCGAATTGTCTAAATATGAACTTACTTGAACCAAAAAATAATAAGTACTTCTTAGTTTAAATATTGTTGTGAAATATGACCCGGAAAAACATTCCTGAGACCTTTTGTGAGATTCCCCGTAAGGGAAACAAATTAGCGCTGTTTCTTGCACAAAAGCATTTTATTTTCTCCTTTCAAAAATAGCCCTCCTGATACAATCTGAACTGTACCCACAGCGAATGCTTGTTTCCTGTGCCTTTTTTCCAGACGAAGACTCCAAGAAAACGGAGAAAGTAAAAGAGAGAGAGAGGATAGTGCTGCTAGATTTGCAACAGGTTAGTACTAGTTTATCCAACTCTGACGCAGAGCCCACAGAAACAAAATGTTTCTTCAGAAGAGAACTAGGCCTCAATCTACCAAATGCCTGCGAAGGTTGTGTTGTAATCTTGTCATTTTATGGTCCTGACTTTTAACACAGCAACACATAAAACTGATGGTTTCCAGACACACTAGCTTTATAGGAAAGGTCTGTCTGTACGTTGGGAATGATATGCTGTAAAATGGAGCTGCAGGAGAGAGAGAGACTGCATGGGAACAGGCATCGAGCTATGGTGGCTCAGCATTTCCCAAGGCCAGCAGTAGGAAACAGACTGACTGCATCTCTGTGACCTCCTCAGCTGGCCCCCTGACATCCTCTGAACTGCCCCCTGGGGGGTTCCTGTCTCAATGTTTAAAACAGACCATCCAAACACATCCTGGAAAAGCTAAACCCAGGGTATAGCGAGAAGAAGAATAGACGGCCGAAGGGAAGTTAAGCTGGGTCTAAAACAGCACAGTGGAGAGCTAATCTGAGGACCACACAGAAGAGGACCAGAGTTTATTGTGCGCTCAAGTAGAGAGACCTGGCGGGTGCAATGAGGCCAGCTGGGAAGTGGACGCTCTTCAATTCCATGGTTGACCCAAGTCTCTATGTTGACCTAAAGGGCAGGTGCAAGACCCTAATGTGCTACATATATACTTACATGGTCCTTCACCTAACCATTCTAGAATCCTTTGACTTCTGATTTCAGTTCAAACACAAGATTTGACGATTTATGAGCAATTTGAGAGTGGTCACCACCATAGTTACTTTTTGGTTGCTATGATGTTGGAGGTCAACGGATTAGGAATAAAATTGAGTGGTCGGTGTGTTTATATAATTATATCATTGTTTCAAAGAAAAGATCACATTGGATTAATCAAATCAAATAAAATAAAATTGTGGAGCAGTTGTGACTGACTCCTTTTGGTAAAAGGGATACTTCAACGAAAAACAAAAATTCTGCCGTCGTTTATTCAGCCTCATGACGTTCAAAACCTGAACGTTCTGTGGAACAAAAGGAAGATTTTGAGAAATGCCCCAGTGGTTTTATGTCCATACAATGGAAGTCAATGGGGGCCAATGGCCAAAATATCTTCTTTTGTTAATGGCTCAAAAAAAAGGAACATTTTATCCCCCGACCTGTTGCTGTCGTTTCCATCGCGGTCTAAAGTACCGTGAGGATCAGGCCAATTAGTCCGGCAGTACAGAAGGGGGCGGTAATGTCGAACAATGATAACGTCATATAAAGCGGACAATCATCCTTTTTGTGCGACACTGCGATGTACAAGGCTGCGTAGGCTCAACCAATCCAAAACCAATCAGAATGTTGAGTGCCCAAATCCCACCCCCGAATGGTCCTGAACTTTGAAAAAGTACTAACTTGCGAGCAGGGACTTCCCAAGGGGCAAATTTTTACCCAGAAGTTTGTTTCGATCCCGGTTCCTGCGCCGGAAACACTTCACGTGTCAATCCAACAGTCATTTGTCTTGGTGAACGGGTCAGAAAAAGCATTGGACAAGTTTTAGTTCCAAAGAAAGAACCTGCTAAATAGAGGCTTACAAATATCTTACTTGCTAACTTACAGTTTTTATTGTTAAAAGCATAAGGAAAATAGGAAGATGATGGTCAGCCAGAACTAATCAACCATACCCTGAATCTGTCTGTGTAGCCATTACAGTTTCCAAAAGACAAAGGTTGAATTCACAAGTGTGGCAATGGGAAAAGGAAAGTGGCAGAGGAGAGAAATGAGAGAGAGAGAGGTATAGAGTTGCTCCCAGCTGTCCTCGATCATCCATGCTTTCGCTCGGACCTATGGCCACTGGTTAATGCCAAACATCCTGTGTATGTCAGCCTCATGAGGTTCTGCGCAGGCTTCAGATAAGGTCGAAGACCTCTCGCACAAGCGGCTGGTCCATCATCCCATGGCAACTTTCAGACAGAATGTGCTCAGCTGAGAAAACACAGATGTAGCTGACGAGAGAATATTTATATCAGTACTGTCTGTGCTGACAAAAACTGTGTGGTGACCTGAAATACTGTCAGTTAATACAGTATAAGACATATTAAAAGTCCCTGAAAATGTGTATTTAATATTATTCATGAGTATTTAATAACAATAATAATAATATATTAACAACATAATAGTTTTAACACAGAGACATTTAGAAGAATGTAAATGTTCATTACATACAATTAAACAATAAAGTGACTTTTTTATTAACTTTTTTAAGTTGACATCATGTTAACTAATAAATTATAATATCCGACCCTGGACCACAAAACCAGTCAAAAGGATCATTTTTTGTTTGATATTTATTGTTTTTATAATATTTATAAACGGAATAAATAAGCTTTCTATTGATGTATGGTTTGTAAGGATAGGACAATATTTGGTATATTTACAGTTGGAAATTTACTAAATATCTTCATGGAACACTATCTCTTAATATCCTGATGTTTTTGGCATAAAAGAAAAATCTATAATTTTGACCCATACGATGTATTGTTGGTTACTGCTACAAATATACCCATGGTAGGCTGGTTTTGGGATCCAGGGTAAGATATTGTAAAAATTCAGCTTTTAAATTTCACAGAAAAAGATTTCAAAAAGAAATAATGACAGGATTTTCATTTCAACTTAATGTATTTCTTTAAGGTTGCTTATTTTATTCTCAAAAGACGAACACATAAATGTTTGTCTTGTTCTTTTATTTGTTTATATGGAGTGTCAAGTGCGTTCTGTTTATTTCACATGTTTGCAATATTTTAAGGAGCAGTCTACTTTTACTCAAAGGTAGATTAGGATTTGAATAGAGGAAGAAAATGAACAACAAGGTGCATATGAGAACATTTGGGAGCGGACGAGCTGCAGGAGCACATTAAGTAAGATTTCAGCACCCAACCCTCTTTGGGTCCATTTGGAAAACACAAGACTGTTTTCAAGTGTCCTCGCATTCGCACACGGGCTGCATTTGCCAAGCTTTGAAGCCTCAGAAAATAATGTATCTTAAAAGCAGCACATGGCCTTTGAGGGGCACGAGCGGCTATTTTAATAAAAGAAGCCATTATATCACTTTTCTTCTTTCTTTCTTTCTTTCTTTTCTTTCTTTCTTTCTTTCTTTCTTTCTTTCTTTCTTTCTTTCTTTCTTTCTTTCTTTCTTGCTTTCTTATTTATTCGCTCCAAGTTTTCATTTAACCTATTTGTCAAATGAAATGGCTGTCAGACTGTAGGAATCTTTAGGTTCTGGATTGTATTTGACAATATTTGTCTTGGATTAGTTTAGTTTAATATAAATGATTAAACAGGATTTCGATCATTTTTATGATTATTATGAAGGTGGGAGTGCCTGTTGTTTGCATGTGGGTGTGTCTCACCTATCGAAATAAACAAGACTCTTGTGTATGATATAATGATACCATTATGTTCATTATTAAAGAAAGGAATTAGTGGAGATGGTGGTCTATTGGGTTAAACCACTGAACTGGTAAATCAAAGGTTGCTGGTTCGATCCCAGCAGCCACCACCAGTGTATTGACACTTTACTCCACGTTGCTCCAGGGGGATTGTCCCTGTAATAAGTGCACTGTAAGTCGCTTTGGATAAAAGCGTCTGCCAAATGCCTAAAAAATGTAAAAAAATGGAGGTGTGAATCATAGCAGTCCGTGACTCTTCTTATTGAATTGCATAATGTTGTACACAAAGCAAACACTCTGTTTGTATCCAGAAAGGTATCTAAATACATACAGAGTACAGGCTGTGAATGTACATTTTAATTTCACAACATTTCCTGGATGTTCCTGACGTACATAAAAAATGCATGACTTGAATGTTTCCAAAGTTGCACAAAAATGATAAATTTCTTTCCTTTAGGTCGTGATTAGGTCACCAAACAAAATGCACACATACAAGTGTCAGTTGATTCTATAGAATGATTAACATTGCAGACACAGAGGGGCAGAGATAGAAACCCTCATTAGGACTGAATTAAACAGAGCTTTGATGGGAAGACCTAAATCAGATCATCCTGGCAACACATGAAACAGAAGCCGGGATGCACAGCCGTTGTCTCTCACTCTCGCACACATTTCATCCCTCATCCTGTCTCGCTCTCTTTCACACACATACACTGACAATCACATCGCTGCAGCATACAAACACCGTTCTGCCTGGTCTGAGGAAAGAGACACGGGCACACAAGTTGCACTGGGCAACTACAAAGCAGGGCGGCAGGCAGATGACCAAAGTCAATACAAAATATAGTGTCGGATCAGCCCTCATGTCTCCACTGACCTCTTACTTACAGAAACGAAGGAAAATGTTCATAGCTCATTAGGGTTGATATTTACTGTCAGGAAAAAAACTTTACTGTACCTTTAAAGTACCTTTGAAACATTCAGCTGTTTCTTTAAAGATACACAATAGGTCTATAGGGTATATGATAATGTAGCCAAAAGGCCTGCAACACTTTGGGGCGGTTCCCGGACTGGAATAATATTAAGCCAGGACTAGGCTTTAGTTAAATTAGGATATTTAAGACGTTTTTAAAAGTATACTTTACAAAAAAATTACGGTGTGCTTCTTGAGACAAAACAATTGCATTGATATATTTTAAGAAATGTCTGTACAATTTGTTTTCGATCAAGACACATCTTCACCCAAAAATGAAAATTCTGTCATCATTTACTCACACTAAGATTGTTCCAAAGCTGTTTACATTTCTTTGTTTTGATGAACACAAAGAAAGATATTTGGAAGAATGTCAGTAACCAAGTCAATTTAAAATAATAAGGGAATATCACAAGCACGTTTTTAATTAACTCAACAAACAGAGACTGAAGTCCACCACACTTAAAAAAATGATGTTTAAGTCATTAGTCACAACACAGTCAAGTTTACCAAATGAATAGGTTATATGCGGAACGTCACACGCAGAAACCCAAAAACAAGTCTTGTCGCATCTGGTTTAAGTTTTCTGCATGCGCGTCATTACATAAAGAGCCGTTTTACTCAAAATGCCTTTAAATTAGCTGCCAAAGAGGATCAAAATCGATACCCATCACATAAACAGATCGATATACTGTATAAAAGTTTTTTTCTTCTCATAGACATTTGAAAATATAAATAGCACAAAACGGCAAAACATTTTTAAATAGCTAGCTAGATTAGCGTAATGCCTTAAAAATCCATAGAAATCGCTGATAGTTAATACTGTTTTAATACTGTACACTTTTTCCATCAAATGGATGCAACGAGACCTGTTTACCAGTTAAGTCACGTGACATTCGACATATACTCTATAACAGAACAAAATATTTTTTGTTGGTTGAACATAAATGGAGAATACAGATTATATAGGTTATTTAAAAATAAACGTATATTAATGTATTTTTCTTGTGTTTTCTGCCTCAAACAGACCCAAACTTTGATCAATTGTGTTGAGTTCATTTATACCAGCTTTGACAATTGTGCATGCACTTACACCTCAACGTTGAACACAAAGACCTCAACCATGGTAACAATAAAAAACCATCATATATTAAAAAAACTCGTAACTCAACAGATAACAAACAGTAACAACGATATTTAAGCATAAATTAAGCCAGCAAGAACTAAAAGACTAATCTTTAAAAGAAAAGAAAATTAGAAACACAGAATTGAACATGCTGCAATGCATCAAACCAGAATACACTGTTTTGTAAGTTGGGCAAACTTTTTTTTGGCCAAAAATTAAGTCCAGACGGCAAAATAATCTTTATTAGAAACATGTTTAGGCTAATTTTATATTGTAAATGCAAAACAATCATTTGATTCATTTAAAGGGATACTTCACCCAAAAATTAACTTCACCCCCTTCGAGTTGTTCTAAATCTGTACAGATTTATTTGTTCTGATGAACATAGAGAAAGATATTTGGAAGAATGCGCTGTAAAAAGAAAATTGAGCCAACGTACAAAATATTAGGCAACCTGATGCAGTAAGACTTTTGTGTTGACTCAACGTATATTATTTAATTCTTCAAAGTAATGATACTTTGTTCAGCCAACTTAAATTTGTTTGTTGATGTAATGCTGATTGTCTTATTTTTCTAATAAAGATATTATTGTCACACCAATTACTGTTGTTCAGGCAATTAATATATTTCTGTTGTGTGGATGAAAAATGTTACATTAGCAAAATGAAATTTTCCAAGTACTCTTTATGTACTGTTAAAATATAAAATTAAACAAATGTATTGGTCTTTTACTACAATTGTAAATGTTTTCTGCCTCAAACAGGCCCAAACTTTGCTCAAATAACAGTTTAAACAGTTTGTGTTGAGTGTTTATATACCGGCATTGAACACACAAATCTCAACCATGTACAATCAAAAACCATCATTCATTAAAAGAACTCTAAACTCAACAGATTACTAACAGTAACAACGATATTAAAGCATAAATTAAGCCAGCAAGAACTTAAACACTAATCTTTAAAAGAAAAACAAATAAGAAACTGCTGAAATGTATCTTGGGAACTTTCAAACTCTTGCAATATAGCTTGTTCAGAATACACTGTTTTGTAAGTTGGGCGAACTTTCTGATGCATTTTGGCCAGAAACGTGAGAAACTAAGTCTAGTCATCAAAATAATCTTTGTTAGAAACATGTTTAGGCTAATTTTGTCTGGTATATGCAAAACAATAACTTCACTCCTTTAACTAAAAATGCTATGTTCAAGTTACTTTTTATACATTGGTACAAAATACATTGGTAGTCAAAAGTGCCCCAGATCGGTTTGCTGTCCTACATTTATCAAAATATCATCTTTTGTGTTCAACAGAAAAAAAAAAAGGATAAAGTCATTTTAGGGGAGTATGGGGTGTAGACCTGGATCAGTGAGTTAAGGGAAATGGGTGAATTTGCTGGTATCGTTCTGAAGGCCAGTTTCAGAGATTTAAACTTGATGTGGGCGGCAACTGGCAGCCAGTGAGGTAAAATCAGGGTTGTTACATGGGTTCTTTTAGGCTGATTGAAAACTAGATGTGCCGCTGCATTTTCGGCCATTTGCAAGGGCTTGAGTGCATTGGTTGGAAGGCCGGCCAGTAGAGAATTGCAGTAGTCCACTCTTGATATGACCAGAGCTTGGACTAGCAGCTGAGAGGCATGCTCTGACAGGAACGGCCTGATCTTCCTGATGTTGTAGAGCACATACCTGCAAGGTTCGAGTGGTTGCTGCGATGTGGGAGGTGAATTTCAGCTGGTCGTCGAGCATCACCCCCAGGTTCCTCTCAGACTTGGTGGGTGTTAGAGTTGAGGATACAAGCTGAATAGTAAGGTGGTGTTCAATTGATGGGTGGGCTGGTATAACCAGGAGTTCTGTATTGGAGAGGTTGAGTTGTATAGGGTGATGCTCTTTCATCAAAGAAGAGATGTCCAGATGGCAGGCAGAGACACGGACAGAGATGTGGTGTCATCTTGTTGAAACGAGAAATAAAGCTGTGTGTCATCTGCATAAAAATGGTATGAGAACCCATGTGCCTTAATTATTGGACCCAGGGAGGTGGTATATATAGAAAAGAGGAGAGGAGCAAGAACTGAGCCCTGAGGAACTCCTGTTGTCAGCTGATGGGATTTGGATGTCACGCCTCTCCAGGATACCTCAAAGGATCTGCCTGTGATATAAGAGTCAAACCAGTTGAGTGCAGTTCCAGAGATGCCCAGTTTGGAGAGAGTGGACAGCAGGATCTTGTGGTTCACAGTGTCAAAAGCAGCAGAGAGATCAAGCAGAATAAGGACAGATGACAAGGATTTAGCCCTTGCCTGCCGTAGGCTTTCAACGACAGACAGGAGAGCGGTCTCCGTAGAGTGTCCTTTCTTAAAGCCGGATTGCTGACTGTCCAGAAAGTCGTACTGTGAGAGAGTTGGTTAATAGTGTGGATAGTTGAAAACTTTTCTTTTTGTATAATATTTTTGGGCTTTTATTTATATGTACACGACAGTGGATGCAGACAGGTCTATGAGGGTAAGAGATGATCAGGACATGACCCAGGTCAGACTCAAACTCAGGTCCCCGTGAGCCAACAGCTTATATGTCTCTGGAGTGCTAACCACTGGACTACAGCTCTTACTATGTTGAACATTTCTATAAAAAAAAAAGACGTGCACTGAGTACTCGGATGATGCACTCATTCAACTTTACTTATGCTTCCGTTCAGATGTTCAATTTGAGACAATTACTACCCGTCTAAAATTCATAGACTGGATGGTAAAGTGCATAGTGCACAGTTTAAGTGCATATTGTATAGTATAGTATAGTATATAGTATGTCATTTGAGACACAACTTTAGACTTTGTTGGGAACCCAAAAGCACAGTTGTCACAAAAAGTACAACAAAAAGCATGTAGCTGCTGCCCAGCCAGGGCATATATGTTACGAAATGCCTCATAGACGGCAATGTTTGTAAAGACTATATTCTTGTTCGAGGAAAACCAAGCAGTCCGTGGATATGTGGTATTTACTTTAACACACTACTGTCACTTCACACCAGCACATTATTTATTCTCTATGAGGACGTCTCTGGCCATGACGCAGGTGTGTATTTCTACTGGTGTGTGTGTAAAAGAGACAAACCAGACATTCATAATTTAAGGGCAATGTCTGTTGAATGAGCGACTGCCTGAGAGGAAATGAAACATTGGATTTGTTGAATAAAATATAAGTTTCAGGAATCCTCGTGTGGGTTCAAGCGTGCTTGTGTGCGTATGCGCGTGCAGGTAATGATGTCAGTAGGGACCGAATACGTAATGAGCATGCAAATGTACATGTTTATTTAAACATACACACACAAAGACACCAACCATTTCCCTCGGTTATATCACAAGCGCTTGTACCTACAACCTGCTCCTACCTATTCTTGTTCAAAACTACACTGACTATTGTTTTTCTAACCTGACGGCGATATTTAAAGCCCTATGCGGTCAGTTTTGCAGAGTACGATTAATGTAAATGATATGGTCTAGTTATGTGATCAACAACATTAGACAACAGTAAAGAGTCAAAAATGGACGGGTGATCGATTACGCTTACAGAATACGAGAGCGTGGTGGTTTGACGTTTTGAATACAATGAAAGGTATTAGATTTTCAGCAGATATTGGAAACTGTCCCTACAGGCTAGTTTTCACATACCTGCAACTAAAGCTGGAACTCATTTCTATTGTTCGAGCAAACGATCCACCCTGGGCAGAGAGGTGTGAGCGTACACACCTGCCAGATTGCATCAAGACACTCGCACACATGCACAAATGTATGTCTACACATAATAAGAACAGCACGCACACACACACACACACACACACACAGGGGATGGTGTTCTAATGAGGCCCTGAGAGGCCCTGCTGGTCTGTCAGTCAGACTGTGCCATGCTGACACATGGCTGACAACAGCATTGAGCTACTTCTGTCTCTCTTTCTAAGTTTCATTTAGCAAAACTACTGACAGGATTACGGAGGATCTCATATTAATTGAATTAATCATGTGCTCTGCCTCTTTGTCCCTCACATGGAAGATAGTCGCAAACCCGGGAGAAGCGCATGATGTGACAGCGACTCTGAGGATGCTGCGTTCTGGATTCAGAAACAGAGGTTGTCCACTGGTGCTGAGACCTAGAAATGTGTCATATGGACAGCGGAGAGACACGACATAGTAAAAGCATGCAAATCAATAATAATATGCACATATCCATATTGCGCATAGTGAATATAGAAAAAAATGGGTTTATTAACTCTCATATAGAGGAAAAATGCTATTTCATATTTTTTTCTGCTAAGTACATCGATTGTTGGTGACATCAAAGGTTGTGTCCAATTTGTATATGCTTTAAAGGTCCAGCGTATCATTTTTTTGGAGACTCTATTGACAGAAATGCAATATAAAATAGATAACTATGTCTTCAGAGGTGTATGAAGACTTTACAGCATTATGTTTTTATTACCTTACACCGTGTCACCGGACGCGACCGGGACGACGCAACTTTTTCATACACTGGACCTTGGATTTTGATTGTGACCGCACTACTCACACTATTTATACTACAAAAGGGCGTAGAGTAGTGCATGAGTGCGTGAGTGGAGGCGGAGACTAATTTGCATATGGATCCACAAAAAGGCATATTTTTACATACAAATTTACATTACATACAAATGTCAACCTTAAGATAGAAAATCTACTTTTTACCTGAGGTTTTCACCCTACTGATAGGTCAGAGCTTAACATTTTCCATAGTGAGGTAAGTGAACTGTCATTTCCATAACGGTCCATTTCCTGCGTTAATGTGCACAGGAAAATCAAAATATGCTATTTGATGTGAACACACATCGCTACTTTATTTGTTGGGGATTATTGCTTCTGGTTTGCACATTTGCCGAAATCGAACAAAGTATGTTATCCCTCAAAACACATACATTTTTCCTTGTTTTAAAATAAAAAACTTGTGCTTACCTGATGTCTGGACTCATCTTGGGTTTAGTAAAATATAAATAATTTAATATATTGGTAATAATCACATTCTCTGAGAATTTATATTCCAAGTTTTGCCTCAAAATGTCACATCCATAACGCTGGAATTGCGTAAATACTAAATGAAGAAAATGTGTAGAATTCTGGCTATTTAAAAATAAAGAATTGATTGTCATAGAAATCGCTTAAATATATCGTTTGAATAAACAAAGATGAGTTTTAAGGGATAAAATGATCAACTTCAGGCTGACTTAAGCATTTATGAAAATTGTGAGTTTTCTCATTAAGTATACGTTGCTGATACATGTTGCAAAATGTCCTTGGTGGTAATATTACATCAGTCCCGCAGTGTTCTATAGCTTTGCATGTTTTTATCAGCATGTGTATTTGAACCTTTGACCTAACATCTTGCTCTACCAGATGAGCTAGGAACAATATTTGTATATTACACAAACAAAAAAACATTTAGGTACTATTTTTGGTCGCCACTACACGTCTGTGAAAACAACACGCTTTAAAGAAAACAAAACCATTGTATTATTTTAAGACATTAAAGGACTTCTTTTATTCTTTTGGCCTAATAAGTAAACCTGGTGAACTACGTCTACCAAGGCCGCACAATGAGCTGTGGACTAACGGCTCCTATTTGCTTAGGAAGCACTCCGCTCCAAAAACTAATGACCCATACAGAGTAATCACCTCAAACAAACACCTCATCAGCAGAGAGACAGAGAGTTGAGACCTGCACCTGAAGCAGAAGTGTGTGTCGCAGAACGTCAGCGCAGATGTAAACACTGGAAGTTGCGAATACAATAAAAACACAATAAAATACACAGCCACCGACACGTGTTTGTGTGCACGAGCTCGGACGCGCCCGCCGGTGCTCATTTGCGACAGTTAGTCCAAACTAAGCGCGTAGTTGCATTCTTTGAGAAGGATGTTTGTTATGTTGGCTTATGTTTCATTTTTAGCCTCTTAGTTCAGGCACCAGCAGATTTACTTTCATAAAAAGCAGCTGAGAGGAGGAGCTGCAAAAAATGAAAAGTTGACTTAACTTAAAATTTCAAGGCAACTTGCTGCACAGCTTTTTTGAGTTTACTCAACTTTTGGCCAAGTATTGGCCAGTCATGTCACATGACTGTCAATTGAAAAGAATTGTTCAACCAATTTAAAATAAATATGCAACAATCAAATTTCTAAGTTCAATCAACTATGGACTTAGTTGACCCAACTCAAAAGAATATGTTTTATATAACTTTAATATATAATTGTTATATTATTATATACACATTCAACTTGATAGATATATTATATACACACTCTACTTAATACATATATTATATACACACTTTACTTAAGTAACTGCTTAAGCTGTTTGTGATTTAAACATTTTAGTAGTGGCCTCACTGCGTCACTTACATCAGAACTCAACACTGAGCACATGAGCCATAATCATGGTAACAATCATCAAACATCATTAAACATCTTATTGTTAAAAAATAATAAAGGTAACTTACAATGACAACAAAATGATTTTGTTCAGCATACTCAAAAGAATACATTCTTCTTTTCTACTAAGAAACTTTGTTCAATTTACTTGAATACCTTTGTTGGGAGAACAATTAGAAGTTTTTTATTTAGTATTTTTTACAGTATAATTGAGACCATGCTTAACCTTGCAAATGTACATTCATGTTATGGACCTGAATGTATGGTGAGTCACAGGTGTCCTTGCATAACAAGTTGTTTAATTATCTGAATTATCGCCATTTGTGCATGTTCAGTACACGTTTATGGCCACTGGCCAGCAGGTTTAAGCGTATCTGTGTGTGTGTGTGTGTGGGGGGGGTCTGGGGGGCATTGGGTTGTTTGGGGACTGGCCCTCAGGCCATCTCTTGGTGGGAGGTTGAGGGATCAGTGTGTTCTGAGAGGGGATTTCTTCACCCAGTAGTTGTAAAGCCTCCACTAACATATTTACTCTTACAACAGCCCTACCTTAATATTCCACTATATCTCTCACACATACACACTGCCACACACATCAGCAACCTGCAATTAGGAGAACACCATGTCATTAGAGACTTACATAGACTGCTATTATCACACCCTCCCAGACAGGGACCATTAAAGGGAACTATGAATAAGAAACAGCGTTTATAAGAAAAACAAACAAATAAAACCATGAATAGTGCTGCACGGGGGTCTGTGTGTGTTCAACTGCGGTACATTTTGTATTTAGCAATTGAACAAACAGAAATGTGGAGGTTCTCAGTCCAAGATGAACCTAGGAGTATTTTAGTCTGAAAAGAGAATCCACATCATCATGTCAACTGGCTTCAAATAAATTGAATGGAGCCACTATGAGCGGATGGACCAATTTAACATGTCTTTGGACCTTGACAACAACTGTAACCATGATGTCTATGAGGAGGCCTTGAAATCTCTCTGATGTCCCTAAAATATCTTTTTTGTGTTTCGAAGATGCCAGGAGGTCTTAAAACATGTTGAACGTCATGTGGGTGAGTAAAAATAATAATAAATCATTTTGAGGTGAACTTTTCGTTTAAAAAATATCACCAGCCACCCCAACATATTCAAGGAAATCTGTCAAGAAAGAAAACAGAATTGTTTCAAAAGTAAATAAGAAAATGAAATAAACTGAAATTAAGGTCAGCTTCAAATAAAAAATGACATATATTTTATTGCAGTATTTATTATAAATAATATATCCATGTAATTCTTTTTTATTCATGTGCCTTCATAACGGCAGGCCTCCAACTTCCAACAATCCAATCAATTCCCAAAAGACTCAAGTCCCGCCTACATTTGTTCTCATTCCAGATGCCGTTTCACGTCACAATACAGAAAAAAATGATGTTATAGTGCTGAGAAAAGGAGACCGTTAAGGTATAGCTGAAAAGTTAAAACATTCACAAGACAAACACACGTGGTGTGGGCATGTCTACAATTTTGTGAACGATCGACAGTTCAATTCTATGCATATCTTCAGATGTTTCTCTGGGTTCGGATTTGTTGGAGGTCTGGTTATGTCTGTTTAAGCTCGGTGAAGCATTTGGATGGGGGTGAGCGTTAGTGTCTGGCCCCTTCATCGATGGTTACGCCCTAGTTGTTCTTTTGTGATCTGTGGTGAAGGGGGATACGAGCAGCACAAGAAGTGACAGTCTGGGAACGCATGACATCATTGATTTTCGACCAAATATCAATGGACCACAACAAAGGACAAAAAACTAATTTGACCAACCACGATGGAAAAAAATCCATCAGGACTAAATGTTTACATATTCCAAAGACATGAATGGTGATGAATGCTTGGTTTCTAGGGTGTTGCTATGTGGTTCTTTACTGGGTCAAGTCAAAACTCAGGGGCTCAAGGTTTTTATTACCGTGATCTTCCTTCATTGAAGCTGCGCATGTCGTTTTGAAAAATACCACATAGCTTTGAGGCTTTATACGGTCTGTAGAAATAAAGATTTAAGTTTAATATTTCGGGAATCAACCCTATTAAATTGTACATAATAGAAATGGCAATGCTAACATACGTCACTAACTGGTTACATTTTATAAACTATTTAAACATCGAAATGGTCCAAGTAGAACCTTTAGGACATATTAATAAGGTAATCCCACGACTTAATGTCAGTAAACTATTTCAAGAATCAAGCCCCGAACATACTGTTCCTTTAAACTTTTCTGAGTGTGTGTGTGCATACTGAATGGAGTGTCGTTTTTCAGCTCTTAACTCCTCCTCTGCATTTTGCTCCTCCAGCACACGCGCGCGCTCCGCTGCCTGCGCATTCCCCATCAGCAGCTAAACGTGGAGGGAAACGGAGCCTCATCGCGTCCAAACGAAACCGTTTTGAGCGTTCGCGATTTAGTTTATGAAACATGACGCTTTTAACAAGCAGGGTGAACCACACGCACGGCTGATTTGGGGAGGAATTTGTGTTTTATTCGAGTAAAACACCCTTTCGGAATACGGAGACGACGTGACCGCAGTTGCAACTTTCTTCACGCTATCGGTGCGCGTGTTTTGGTAACGGCTGTGTGTTTTAAAGGAAAAGTCGCGCAACTTATGCGTTCGGATGGTCTGAAAGTGTTTGAATGTAGACACGGATTCAAAATTACGCGCGAGTTTTTTTTAATGTGTGCAAGTTTCTCAGGACTAACGTTAGAGGATACGTCTGGAGCAGAGTTTGCAAAGTTTGTTGCGGTAAAACCGCCGTGCCATTGTGCGACTGCTTCTTTTAAGTAACCATGGACAAATTGGATTTAATTTCACCCGTCAAGGATTATATGTGAAGCCGCAACAAGACTCGAGACCTTGTGTTTACATCGCGTGTGTGATTTTCATGCGCTGAGCGGGCTACACCATTCTGTTGCAGTTCGGAGCGAGTCGGCCGGTAACGCAAACCGTATTTCTGTTGCGAAAAGATCGCAACCATGCCACAGCTGAACGGAGGCGGAGGAGATGAGTTGGGGGCGAACGATGAAATGATCCCGTTCAAAGACGAGGGCGAGCAAGAAGAGAAAATCTCCGAAGACGTGTCAGCCGAAAGAGACCTGGACGATGTGAAGTCGTCTTTAGTGAACGAGTCGGAAAACAACAGCAGTTCGTCTGATTCGGAGGTAAGTCGACCGCAACCGCATGCTGTCATGACCCGTGGATGTGGTTGTTTCCGACGGAAAATAACTTTTCTGCTTTGTTTTTCTCCGTTTCTCGCGTGTTTCCTCAGCAAACCGAAAGGCGCAGTCAACCGAGAGTTGATATTGAAAGTTATGAGAGAGCCCGAGAGTATTTTACTGAAGGTAAGAGCTTGCTCGCGCTGAGTGAACTTACGCGGCATTTGGCTGACGCGCGCACCCCTAATCTTTTCTCTGTCTTATCTTCTTCCACTGTCAAGCTTTGAGAAGACAGCAAGATGGAGGATTGTTTAAGAGCCCCCATTATCCAGGCTACCCGTTCATAATGATCCCAGACCTTGCCAACCCTTACTTGACCAACGGCGCCTTGTCTCCCAGCGCGAGAACGGTGAGTGCCATTAAAACACTGTCCGCCTCAGCTCATCCCTGGAGCTCCTCGAGGGCCAACGAGAAACTTCACGTACAAGTCAAATTTCATCCTCTGTTGTATCAATCCGATGACGATATGTTGACTTAAAACACATCTGTTTGTTTTGAATGCATTTATTTTTAGTCTGGAAGTGGTGTATCTTTGTGGTTTCTCGGTTGATAAGCATCACGATGTAGGATGTTGAACTTTTTGCACCGAATGTAAAAGTTTCAGAATCACTCGCCCGTACATTTGAGTTCTGAATACTATGTCCTCCCTAAAATCTGTGGTTATCACTTTTTCTGGTATTGTTCTGTCAATAGCTGTCACTTTGAATAATATATGAATAGCCGACTAGTAAATTAAATAGGATTTAAATTCTCTCCACATACGCATAATGGATGAAATGCACATTTGCGTTGTGGACAGACGAGCACTTTGGCACATTAAAGTGTGTTGCTTTTGACAACGATTTGCCGATCCAGTGTGTCCAGTTTATTTGTAACATTGAAAGACTACACAAGACTGTCTTGTATCAAACCCTCAAGTGGATTGCCATGGCTTGATGCTGTTTGAAAAAGCAGCAGACTAAAATTGGTTTTAATTGTGTGCTTTAGCTTTTTGACAGATTCGTACTTATTTATTCGAGAGAGTCAATTTACCGTTTACTGGATCAGATTTGCTAAAGGTTTTTGTGGCACTTCGCCCCCACAATTTTCCAGTTTTGAGCCTCTTAGGCCAAATATACGCTGAAGATTTTTCCTCCTGTTTGTCCGTGAACTGTCGGCTTATTGAGCTAATGCACAGTGAGTCTTCTGAGCCGTACGCCACTTCACTGTAATTAAAAATTTTCGGGCCGCTTGTTTAGCTCGCTTTAAAGCAAGATTAGCCTGACCAAAAGAACGGCTCTGTCAAACTGAGATTCTGTCCGGGTGTTCGTTCGCTCTTTTCGTCAGAGGGCCGCAGCGTTTGCCTGTTCCCTCCCAATAGATGTGTGTGAGTTTTGTGTTCGTGTCTGGGAAAGGTTGACTGCCCTTTTAGCCCCGGCATTGGGTCTTTTCAGCGCAGTTTACAAAGAACCCAGCGGGCATTCATGTATGGCTTTGCTGCGGTGTTATGCGTCAGCGCTCTAAAAAAAAAGAGAGAATGAAAGTTTGTGTATCTGCAAAAAAAAACAGAGAAACTCTCCCGGCTCAGGCTTTCTTTAACCAAACTATGTGCTATCTACCCAAATGTACAAGCCATTGTTTTTCCCAATGCGCACACACCTTTCTTCTCACCCTGAATTGCAATGTGATTTGATTGGACTCGGCCAAGCGTTTGAGTGAGAAGTTATGATCCCCCACACACACGCTCGCACAAGTTTTTCTTGGCCTCCCCGTTTCTTTTCACTTTTCCCTCCTTCCCAATCCCGTCCATTCAGTTCCTGAGGCGTTAGTCTTGCATTGTCATTCTGAGTGAATGCTGATGGCTTCATTGGGATCTCCATAGGCCCTCATTAGCGTAATGGCTGCTCCTTGCAGGCTAGATGCATAGTCGTAGCGCTCAGATTCTCTTTTGTTCCTCAGCCTATACAGTTTTGTTTTGGGGAGAGCCAATTGGCTTAAATTATCTCGGAGCAACATGGTTCCCTAGTTCATCCCACCCTCAGCGCCTCAGGCTGTACATGTGAATATTTGAGTTTCAAACTTTTAAAGTTTGTTTTATTTATTTGTGTGGTGTGAGTATTTGCAGAACTAATCTATTGCGATCTGAACTTTTTTTTCCCCAGATTTCCTCAAACTTTGGTGTATAAAGCCAATGTCAGGCCCATATTACGGCATCAACAACCGCCTTCTGTTATCACTAACATAATGCGCATTAAAGAGCCAAAGGCTAAGACAGGCTTACTAACAAATATTCAGATGATGTCATTCAGGATAAGGCTTGCTTTCTCTTATTTAGATTAGCTGATCGGGGTAGAGAAAGATTTTGTTCCCACAGAAAATGACCCCGTAACCAAATACATCCAGTTGTGAGACAAATATCCACGCTGGACTCATCTTTCTGTTTTGCGTCCACATTTAACTCTTTTATTATTCCTCACAGTATTCCGATCGCAGAAGTCCGTAACCTCCTGAACCCCAGCGGATTGGCGCTCATATTTTATTCCAAAGTTTAAGGATACAGATAATCCCAGAGTAAGATCTCACAGATGCTTTTGCCCTGAAGTCTAAGATTTAGAGAGAGGGGGGGGGGGGGGGGGTATGGTCGCTGAGGCAGATGAGCTTAGCCTGTCATTCGGCACCTCTAGACTGAGCTGCGAGTCAGACAATGAGAGGTTGGCATACTTCAGATATTTACACACTAATCTTAAGCTCGCGCTCAGACAGCCTCAGTCACAGCTGTCAAAATCACATAAGGAACTTTCCAAACAAAGCCGAGGAGCCCCTCAGAATCTGAATTATCTTCAGTTTTGCCTCCAACTTTTAAACGAATGCGCAAATGTGGAGTTTGTTTGCCAGGAAACAAGTAGGTCTGTTGTGTTTCCACATTTCATGTTCATAACCGGAATAATTTGACACTGCGTTCGGTTTCAAATGAGCAATTCAACTAACAATTCACACTTAAGCTGTGTGGGGAAGGTGGAGAATCTGTGGTGTTGTAATGAAGCACATGCTCTTTGTGGGGATGAAAGCGATATTCTTAAATGAAATATTGCGTCTGCTTCAAAATGTTCTTACTACGATATTTTACGGAAATAATTTTGGCCAGTGGAAACGTGATGTGTTTCCTATAAGGCACACTAGTAAAATTTTTGTACAACACTTTTTGTAGTGTGCAAAATCCATCACTGCGCTTCTGGGTCGTCTAGGCCTTACTACATTACATTTTTTATCTTTATATTTATTTTCTACACTGACTGTGTTGAAGTGCACAAATCACATTACAGGTAGCTGAGAAGACGCAACGTTTGCACAGGCAGGCCTGAAACAAAGGGAAGCCTGAAGCGATCGCAAAACATGTTGCTTCTAAACTAATATGTTGGTTTGTTGTGAGTAACGTCAATGATATCCCTGAGGTGGAGTTCGCCTTTAAATTCTGGCGATTCATGCAATATTTATTGTTTTATTTGTGTTGACGTTGGCTGAGGGGAAAGCAGGTGAAACTGATTATAATTCCCTGAAATGTCTTAACATGGAACGGCAACATCGCACGCGTGGTCACGCACATGCTTTCTTCTGCTCGAGTTTGATCAGATTGTTATTGTTGGCGGTAAATCCCTGTAGGTTTTAAATGTTGCTTTAGGGCTTTATCGGGTTCAAAGCTGTTTCAGGTACGGGTTTGCGTATCTGTAGGAATTTTTTAGCACAAACTGATGAATTGTACCGAGAAATGCGACAGTGATTCTCATTATCTAACATGCGACTTGCAGGGGTGTTCTTTTTTTTGTAGTTTTATTTTGCTGATCGTTTTTGTTAATGACAGCTTGCTGTGTGTTAGCCGTTTACACAGTTAAACCCTTGCAGAAAATAATCAATCGTCTTTAAAAGCCGGCTGCTACCACCATACACAAGACAGAGAGGTGTTTTTGACGGTTGCGGTTAGGGATGGGAATTGATAAGAATTTAACGATTCCATTATCGATATTGCTTATCGATCCGATTCCTTATCGATTCTCTTATCGATTCTCATTGGGTGAGGGAATAAGTACAAATTTGTTTGTTGTATTAACTCGCTTTAATATCTGATAAGAACATAACACATACTCAGCTGAAGCCATTGAGGATTTCAGATTTCCATTCAGTTAGCAGTGAAGGTTTCCATTCTGATCAGAAAAGATAGTCAAGTTTAAAGAAAGAGCTGAGAAGAGGACAGATATGAGAGGAAGATGAAGGAAAAAAAGGCAAGAAGTGACAGAAGCAAAATGTGGGGAAGTGCAGGCGTGCACGTTTCCCTCTTGATTGATTTAAAGTCTGCTCAAAGCTGAAATTCCTCCGATCCAGTGGGACTGTTTTTGAGGACTGTGTGTGTCGGCCAGTCCTCTCTACAGCTCTTCTCAGTGGTTGTCACAGAGATAAATGCTTGCGGCTGGCCTGAAGAATCATCTGTTTTGAGGGACTGTTTTAAAGGATGGAAAGAGAAACATGGAAACAGTTATTATACTACGACTAAAGTACTACTAGGGTCTCAGTATTTTACCACGTATTAAAATTTTGTATAAAGACATATTTCTTGATTTAAAAAAAATCTAGACAAATCTCAATGGCTGTTTATAGAGTGCCGCAGGGATGACGTATTTTTGTATGCAAACCCCGGAACCAAGTTAGCGTTTTAAGACTTCCTGTTCCATCGCCCTAAAGTCAGTGGGTTTTTGATAAATCGCCTGAAATAAGGTCTGTAGCTAACAAAACATCTAAATATTTTCACGTGTTAATCTATGACATAAAACACACCAACCCGCTTGTGATTTTTTTTAAAACCTTTATTGGCCTTTAAAACGGCGGTTGCTAAAAAGTTGCTAAAAGCAAAAACTTCCTTTGGCGGGGACGTAAAACGACATTGCACATATAAATCTCACAAATAATGCAACAGGTTTTCAGTAAAGTTTGAGAAAGTTGTCGGAGGCTTGGTGACGTTGATATCGCGCGACCATAATGTAGTCTGTTTATAGCATTGTGTTTTTTACTTCTGGCGGTTGTATTTAGGATTCAATAGCAAATATTGTGTTAATCTGTAAAGGTTGTTTTGATTATCACAGATCTTCTTTTTTGCCATCTTCCAAAAGTCTATGGGAAAAGTGCATAGGCTTTCGGTCGAGGGAACCCACGCACCGCTTGCTTCTGAGTTAGTCAACTTAGCCTAAAAAAATATGTCATCTCTGAGCAACTCCATTGGTATATTTGATTAGTGTTTGTCACTTACATCAGCAACATGCAGATTATCCTTATTACAATTTAGTTTAATTGCGTGGTTTAAGTTACCAGCAAAGACCATTTTTACATGCATTCAGTTGCCTGTTGTAAAGCTTTAAAAAAGAATAGTTGTGGAGCTGTGGGTTAGAGGTTAGCGTGTCCTGGCAGCCAACTTGTTCGATTCTAGCTCAACACATTTCCAGTTCAGGTTCTGCTCTCATTTCCCCAGTGTTTCCTGTCTTCGCTGCACCGTGAATAAAAAACGGCCAAAAATAAAGTTGTGTGTCAGTACGGACCGTTAAAGATAATCTCGTAACAGTCACATCATTTCCTGTTTTACAGGATGTTCCCATTACAGTAATACCGCTTTCCATTTTGATGACGGGTTTTGACATGTAGGATATTAATGAGTTGAAAACATATGGATTCAATCCTAAATATTAGTCAGTGACCCCTGGCGGTTCCTAGCATTGTACTTATGTTGCACATTTACATGCTGAAAAGATTTTCTGGTCAATTCTCAGCTCTCCTGGAAAAGCCATCGAAACTCTCAGACGTAATCTGTTTTCAGGCTCCTTTTATTCAATTTTGGAGACTGTACCTCCCAAGGCCGTGAAACCTTTCAGCACGAGCTTGTGTTGTTTTAATGTAGTCGGATTTGAATCCTCTCGCCAGTACAGAACGGTTGCGAACGGAGACACTCGGCAAACCTCGCAACTCCTGCTTTTGTATCACGGCGCTCACGTCGGCAAACAAACACACCTCAGTGAAAGCACATTTGAAACCGTTTAGTCTTGTCTCCTCGAAGAATAGCACTGGGTATATTCGCACACGCAAACACACACATTTGTGATGCCTGAGCATGTTATCGTAGCCCTGGCCACATGTCTTTTAACAGAACTCCGCATGGGCAATTTTCCACATTCATGTGTTCTCACTTTGCCTGCAGGTCTTGCAGCTAAAGATCTTCGAGACTGTTGAGTCAATAGTGCTATTGTACTTGGTTTTTAAAGAGCATGAGTAAATTGTCTGTGTGTATTCAGGAAGACGGGCTGTACCTGTTTGGCTCTTAAGCCTCTCGTCTCCTGCTGCTACAGTGATGAGTGGAACTAAGTTCAACAGAGTGAACATTGTGCCTACACCCTAAAAGTATGTTTGCTCGCCATAGAACGAAAGCGAGAAAGCGAGAGACCGATACGTTGAAGGCAATCTGAAGGGTGGTTGCCAAATGTTCACTCTGCTGATGCTGTTATCACAACTGTGTAAACAGTCTTGACTGAAGTCTACATAGATCTTTAAGAAAGGATTTCGCCTTTAAAGACAAGCGCATCTCTTTCAGTTAAGACGTGACCTTCGACTAAAGGTTCACGCATTGAAATGATGTCTTTAGCTTTTCCATGATAGCTTAGGTATTTAATATGTTTACGTTTATTCATGCTGTTATTTATTCAATTTAAATACATTTCAGGACAGCTCAGAGACTAAAGAGAATATTTTAATTAACGCAAATGTAAGAGATATAAATACTAGGGACTTACGGAGAAAGGCTTGGAATAACTTGACGACCTCTTGCATTCAAAGTCGCTTTGTGTTCGGGAAGTAATTACACTGAAGGTTCTCGTCAAACGTGAACGGCATAAAGCCAGCAACCACTCAACTCGTGTCCTAGAAAAAACGCACACGCGTTTGCGTCGAGCATAAGGATGTGCGGACGTGTTTGCGCTGAATACTCTTTGAATTGTGTGAAACGCTGCCAGCCTTGGCCTTCGCCCCTCCTTCGTTTCTCCGAGGAGAGCAGGAGTTGGCATCGACCCCCTCTGCCACCCATCGCTTGCCCATCATCCCTCCCTCTATTCCATCCCTGCCATTACATATTCTGTTTATAGCCTTCTCTGGCTTTTCAAGAGCAGGGCCCTTCAGGAGAGATTCTACCCCCCGTGAGGCCTGGCAAACCAACCAACCCTTCACATACACACTCCCGACTCCCCACGTTCTGTGACATCAATGAAAAGGCCTTTGAAGCTGCTCGGGATGAGCGTGTATATAAATGTATTTTTTCATCAATTTATTAATCTGAGGCAGGCGGTTCGGTGCGGGCCAGGTTCAGACAGAAGCTCAGCGCTTTGAGATGCCCACTTTAATTCCGCGCTGGGATGTTTTTGACAAGACGCAGAGCTGTTTACCCC
The DNA here is from genome assembly GCA_006030095.1 of Triplophysa siluroides. Taxonomy (NCBI): domain Eukaryota; kingdom Metazoa; phylum Chordata; class Actinopteri; order Cypriniformes; family Nemacheilidae; genus Triplophysa; species Triplophysa siluroides. The sequence continues at coordinate 1,361,592 of VCII01000010.1, read as the reverse complement.
GATCTTTAAAGACTTTTCTTCAACTCTCATTGGAATGTTTTTATGGTGCTAATTCCCAGTAATACACACATGAGTGACTCTTCTAGAGAGTAGATTTTTCCTTCGTCTGAACCCAGCTGTTCGTAAACAAGTTCGTAAACAGGTTATTACGAAATCTCAAGGTAGTTTCTTTTTATTTGCGCAACGGTTTGCGGAGGGGTACTTATTTATTATGTTTAGTTATCTAGTTTTTGTTCCGAGCTGTCTGTAAACATGTTTAAAGAAGTACATAATTACCATAGTTGTCTAAGTTATACAAAGTTCTAACTAGCTGAGGGTATCTAATACTTGGTTACCTACTTAGTATCTAGTAAAAGTATTTGATATCAAGTTAACTATTTTCAAGTGTTCAATCTAACAATTGACTTGTCTGTGGTAGTTTTGCTCAATTTAGGGAGCTGGCTAAAACCAACATTAGCTCAACAAATACTCCCACTGACTACTGTGATCTAACATTAAGAATAAGTGCCAAAAACAGGAAAACCGCAAAAAAATATTGCGACTTTAGTGAAGCCCTCATTACTGTGGGAGTTGATTTGTTAGTTTAGTTTCTATATTTGTTAGCCGGTGGCGTAGTGGCTGTTTCAAACAGCTTAGCTCTCTTGATCGTGTTCTCATGGTTTCAGCCGATCTGCGTTCCCAAATGGAATATTCCAGATGTGTTTCTGTTAATAGCCTTTAAAGCCTTTCGTATTATAATAAACCACTTGTATTTTGCATTGAGTGTCATTTAAAGAGTCTCTAGACCCTTGTTGGGGCAGACGGCATATTTAATTTGACCCAAGCAGGAACAAGATTATGGAGGGGAAGTACAGTCTCTTCTTTTTGTCGTACATACAGGTCGTATTTCATTTTATTTTCATAATTTTTCAAAAATTGTATTTGCTAAACATTTGTGTACACACACATGGTATGTAGTAACACCCATATATATAGCAGTCTGCACCCATGTATATAGCGGTCTGCACCCATACACAAGCATCTCGACATACATTGCATAAAAGTAAAGATATGTACTATAGAACTATGGCCATTACTTTACGATATGACTGTTGGATGAGCTTCCCACATGTGACCTACATCAACATAATTTGTGCTTTTACTTCTTTAAGAAGTTCTCTCTTAGGGTTAAGCGTTCTTAATCTTTCTTAATTTTAATTTAATTTAGTTCAAATTTTCTTAAACTCAATTACGGAAAAATAAACTTCAACTCTTATGAAAAATACAGAATATTGTTGAAATTATTTCTGAATATTTTTAGTTTGAAATATTGCGATGAAACCATATTGCATATTATATCATTAGGGTGAATGTATTGTTAAATCTCTTGTATTCATTTCTAATTAAACATGGCATCTCTTGGTTTATTAGCTGAATTGTACATAACCCAGTTAGACATTACGCAAGAGCTCATGAGCCGAGAGGTTTGCTGTTTGTAACCTTAGATACGCTAAATGTCGGTATGTGAGGACTCAACCCGAGCACTAGCAGAATATAATGTGGAAAACACTTGTGAAAACAATGCGCTGAACTTTTTGTTGGTCTGGCAAAACATCACAGCTGCTCACTGGTCAAAAATAAAGAGATGGCCCTGATGAAGTCTAGTCCTGTTTGTGCGTGTCTGCATGTTAGTCAGTTCACACTTGTCGTATGTCAAACTAATACCGACTTGTCACATGTCTTAAGTATACAAGTATGTGTGCCTGCACTTATCATATGTACCACTAATACCTACTGCCCCTCTTGGCTGAATAAGGCCAGCCTGGTGCCCCTACCCCCCCAGCCGGTGGGCCAAGGTTAACCCCCGGTGGGTTGGCGGGTTGTGGGGGTCATCCATCTCTCTCCAGGGTGATAAGGGCTCTTAGGCTGATTGATAGCAGGGCTCCGCACACCCTTCACCCCCTCGACTACAGCGGGGCCCCTTCGAATCATGTGTGGCCCCTCACATGGAGACTAGGGTTTTATTTCACTTTAAGAGCCATTGGTGCGCTTAAAACCAGAACGCTAAGTGCTAGAGTGTACGCTAATAAAATCTGATTGTGCAGAGAGAGCGAGAGAGAAATGGGGATGGGGGAACTCCCAACCAGACCTTCATCAGTCTGGTATTCCAAGCAGATGGTTTTAGTTAAAGCTTAGCAGAGAGGGAGAGCGCCGGAGAGAGGAGGTAGACCGGGGGTGACATGTTGCACAGTTGGTGGGTGGAAGGAGGGAAAAGTGATAGTGATGATAAGCAAATAAGTAAAAGGCAAAAGGGGTTGGAAGGTTTGGGATAGAGAAAGAAACTAGGGTGTAGTCTGAAGATAGAAAAAAAGTTGAACAGGGTAGTTTCTGAATGTAATATGTGGAAGTTGCGTATTAATAAACGTGCATGCACTTTTATATTAGTTTAACTTGTAGCAGGGATGTAGGTTTATGATTTTTAAAGGTAGTTTAAACCAGTGGTTCTCAAACTTTTTTGTTGTAAGGCCCCTTTTGGGAAGGGTGCTATGCTTGGCGCCCCCCCCCAAATAAAGACTTGAAATCTTAAACTTTGAATATGTTTTTGGTTTATTAAAATTATGTTATACAATGCTGGAACATCAATTATTTTGGTTGGTGGTGTTATTATTCTGATGTTTTACTGCATAGAATTGAGGATCAATTTCTATATTTTATAAAACGCCACAAAACCCCTGTATCCATATTGGGCCCCCCCAGTTTGAGAACCACTGGTTTAAACCATCCCTTTAAACTTCTTGAGGGTGAATATGAGTAAATTATTTCATCATTTAATCACCCTCATGTCATTCCAAACCTGTATGAGTTTCTTACTTCAGCAGAACTTAAACAAAGATTTTTTTGAAGAACGTTGGTAACCAAACAACATTGGCCCCCATTGACTTCCAGTGTAGGGGCACAAAAACACAGAGACATTTCTCAAAAGATCTTCTTTTGTGTTCCACAGAAGTCATATAAAAACTCCATCAGTTGTAGTGTGAGATGGATAGTAATGCAAAACAAATGTTATTTACAGCAGGATTGTCTTTGTATAATGCGATGACCAAGCACATCTGGGTTAATAAGACCCAGTCCGATGTGGTCCAGATCTGGATCTCAGATCACTATCATATTTGTTTTAAGGACCTGCCTCACACCATAGGTCAGACAGAGGCCATGAAAACACCCCAGAGTCTCGGGACTGATATTCTTGTGGAAAGACAGCTGAACACAGCAGTGCAGGCATACTAATGATAAGACGACACCTCCAGCGCTTCACGTGAACGAAGCAAATCTTTTCTTCTTTATTTGGTAGGTTCTGTTGGTTTTCAGGTACGTCCTAGGATGTCACAGGATGTGCCCCTGTGCTCACACAGCACCTCTTGAATATCCTGCTTCATCCCCACTGCTTCCCCTCCCTCCGCGGAACTCCAGATGTAAACGATTAGCTCTTTTACAAGGCCGCTTCAGGCAAGACGCTTCGCAGCAGCAACAATCCCAAACAGCGTTGTTGCACTTTCTGTGCCACTTTCCACAGCATCAAATCGGACCAGTCACCGTTTCCATTGTGATCTCGGGGAAGTTGTTACAAAGCAGTAAAATGCTTTTTTTCCCTTCAAATGTTCAAATACTGTGCAGTAGCTTGGCTTCCTGGAGAAAGACGACTTTGACTTTTGGTGCTATCCAAACTTTGTTAACGCAGTCCACATTCTCGTTTAGCTTGGGCCGGGACTTACTGTTTGTCTATGCAATTGCAGACAGGTGTGGGTCGGACGGCATGTTTAAAAAGTGTGTTCGCATGGTGTCAATTTTTACACAAGGTTTTAGAACACAGCACACAATAACATTGCAGAACTCCTGAATTAAGGGTTGCGGCACACGTCAGGGTGGTTGGGTCAGAATACTTGATGTCTCATGCTAAGTCAACTGGACTTATAAGGGAGTCACAATAATCGGTTTAGCATGTGCAGAATTTCCCGCTCACGTGATGTTCAGTTTCTAAAATGGATTTAGCTTTTGAGTTTTCAAAGCCCGTTTTGGCTAAACAGCAGCGAGTCGGCTGTGCCGTGTTCTGCACTCAGCACTTAAGAAGGAATGCGTGCGTTACATTGGACTGTGTGTTACAGAAAGGACAGGAGGGTGTGTGTGTGTGTGTGTGTGTGTTGGCAAGTGCAGCCATGGTGGTGAATGGGCTCTTTGAGAGTTCGAGACTGGCATGTGTGACAGGACAAAGAAACCAAGAGCAGCAGCTCAGAATCTTACAGCTTGCACACTTACACACACCTTACTCTCATTTAAAGATCTTACACACACAGACAAACTGAAACCACACCTACACGCTCAAATATATACTGATTCTGCGCTATTATCAAATGAGCTTTTCATGGTGACTTTAAAGCCACATTTTGACCGATTTTTGTGTTGAGATTTTTAGAAACTCTGGTTTCAGTGTTGTTGTGTTGACGGTGAAACAGGAGATTTGGCGTATAACATTTGAATGCGTGCCGCAATCTCCTTTGTTTGATGTCAGATTCCAGGCTTCTGATTGGCCAATAGATATAAATGTATTTAAAATAACGTAATGTTAACTTGCAATTGCTATACTATACTTGTGGTACAGTCCGCTGCGTGCTCCCAAAGTGAAAGAGAATGTTGAAACCCATCCGTCTAGCACGTGTTTACATAGAGAAACGGTGGGAAAGTAGCGCAGCGGGATGGATATTCATGTCGTCAATATGAATGGCCGTGGCGGTCACTGTAGCTCACAGCACGCACATACTTTGTGCAGTTATTATCGTGTTCTGGACAGTAATGACAGTAATAAAGCTTTCCTGTAGCTCAGTGGTAAGAGCATTGCGCTAACAACGCAAGGTTGTGGGTTCGATCCCAGGGGATTGCAAATACCTATGTAAAATGTATAGGATAAAGCAATGTAAGTCGCTTTGGATAAAAGCGTCTGCCAAATGCCTAAAATGTAAATGTAAAATGTAATGAAAACCGGTCGCACCACAACAAAATGTGAACTCGCTCAAATGCTCCCAAATATATTTTTGAGGTCGCACAGGTTAAATTTAGTGAGCATTTGCGACTAAAATGGTCGCAATTCCGAGCCCAGCACTCCATCATTCCAATTGCGTGAGGATATTGTGTTCGAGATCTCATCACACCCCTAATGTGTTATTTGAAGAGTTTGGTTCCAAAATGAGATTTTTTTTTTGTGCATTCCAATCAATATCTTTCATAATGCAGTTGGTTTGTTTTGATTTAAGCCATGATAACTAAAAAATACAGCTTGCTAACATAATATAAAACACAATCTTTTTTTTTTTTTCAAAACTGAGTCATCTCATTTTGGAACCAAACTCTGCATTTATTTCCTTGTTTTCCTTGGTCTTTGTTCAGATATTTTTTTTCAGTTTAACATATAATAAGCATTGTAAAACCTATATTGGACTACCGCTATTATTGACAAACTGTTACAATAAACACAGCTCTTTCAGATAAAAAGGAATGATTGTTTTAGAAGAATATAGCACTTGTTTATTTGTGATTTGGTGAGAGAGAGTGTACAATGTATGTTTTATAGTTTTTCCCCTCAGTCTCCTGCTGTGGTTTTTTACTCATTAGTTTGAGCTCCGTAAAAGATCCTAAACAAGTACCAGAACTCTCTCTTTATCCCTCTCTTTTCTATAGTTGTTAATCTCTGACATGATTCGGATAATGTGGAGGTGTTGGCAAACAAATGTGATTAAACGTCGGAGAGACTTTGACCCAGAATTAGTCTCACCGGGTGAGAATTCACTGCTGAGGCCACAGGGTAATCGTAACACCTCATAGAGCTCCAATACGCTGCTCCGGTGCCAAGGGGTCAGTCTGTGCCTGTGGACACACACACACACTCTCCTAAAAGCTTACTCTGCCTCTCTGGTTTAGCTGTCACTCACTACTTTGTGTGCCCTTTAGGTTAATGGTGAAAGGTCAAGGTTCAGGGTCAGAAAGCTGAGTGGGTTTGTTGAGACGTGTTTGTTTGTGTGAATTAATGCGATTTTCAAGCCCGAGCTTCAAGATCTTCACAGAATCAAGATCGAAGTCAACACACATAAATGTTTGATATTTGTCTCCCTCCAGGCCTGCACAAAGCATGATGGGTAGAAATGTACAATACATCAACTAGATCTTTCGAAAACTTTTTTATCAAATCTAGTGAGTGCAATGTTTGCTCGTCCACACTTTTGTAGCACTCCTTATAACTTTCACGTTTTCCAATAACGGCCGCTCGACATTAAGGATTAATGAATGTTGCTTATACAGGCTCGCGTAGACATAGTTTTTTTTTGTGCATATTGTGTTCGAGAAGATTTTATAACCTGTATCTTCACAAACATGAATTATCTGTTCTAATTACATGTGTCTTGTTGTTTGGTTGCTTTCATCTACATGGGGTTTTGCTGTTTCGATGTTTTGATTTTCATGTCACAAGTTCACGTGAAAGTATTTTGAGATGATCGCATACGTGTTTACATGAATTACCATCAAATTAAGGTTAAGGAGAGTGAGATGCTCGCAGCCTTGAATGCAAAAGCCATTCTAACTTGAATATTAAAGAGCAAATGGGTTGAGAGGATCTTTCATATGAAGGTGTCTGATGAACTTGGTGAACTTTAAGATGTCTCATGCTTCCTCCGTTCTGTTCTGTCTTTTTATTGGCTCGTTTTGCTTCAAAGTTATTTAAGATTTAGCGATTGTATAAAGGTGTAAGACTGCACAATTGAAAATGAATCAAAATCACGACTTGTCCTTGGATTACTTGAAGGGATACTTGACCCAAAAATGAAAATTCTGTCATCATTTACTCACCTTCTAGTTGTTCCAAATCTGTATAAATGTCTTTGTTCTGATGATCACAGAGAAAGGTATTTCTATATCTTTCTCCGTGTCCATCAGAACAAAGAAAAGTATACAGATTTGGAACAACTCAAAGGTGAGTAAATGATGATTATTGGGTGAAGTATCACTTTAATGTACATTGCCAGTACAAGGCAGTCACTTATTGTGTTTCAAGCGTTTTTATAAAGGCTGTCAAACGATTAATTGCCTTCAGAATAAAAGTTTGTGTTTACATAATATAAAATGTTTGTGTACTGTGCATATTCATTTTGCATTTATAAAAACAAACACATATATGCTTATATTTAAGAAAAACACAAAGTATAAAAATGAATAAACATTTATATATAATTTAAATTATTGGTAAATATGAATAAATACATGTACATAACTCTAAATATCTAAAATATATATGCCCAGACATATATTATGAAAACACAAACTTTTTTTCTGGATGCCATTAATCGTTTGACAGTCCTAGTTTTAGTTATAAGTTTCAAAGAAGCCATTGTGTTTATCTTTGTGTCAACAAGCAGTGCAGGCAAACCCTTGGTCTTCATATAATGTCTGACTTTTCTTCCTCTATTGCGAGCACATCTTCAACCTTTTCCTTTCCCTCTCTATGTGTTACTTTAGCTGTAGATGTCTCTTTTGTTTTTACAACAAAGATGTTACAACAGGGATCCTATCGTTCGTTCATTGCTTAATTAACATGCCGGATGCAAGTATGTCGTGTATTGTTGAGACGAAGCGCATAATGACATACAAGTGCCTTTTTGGATAAAACTTAACTTTCATTCAGTGGGAAAATGTTGCAGAACTGCCCCACGAGCGCGAGGTCTCGCTTTGGGCTCGTCTCTCTTGAGCGTGACTTTATGCAGTGAGCAAAAGGGGGAAGCAGCACATTTAATTCACCATACGGCAGCCGATTCGCGAATAAAAGGATACAAAACGGCATTTCAAACACCTGTCACTGTTACGTTGACTGTTTGGATATACATGAACAAAGTACGTCTGTCAATTAGCGCATGGATAGAGGCTACGCGATGTGTTGTGTCCAATATCACTGCTCTTTCACGTGGGTGTAGTAATTTTGACAGAAACAGAATCAGACTGACAACAGAATATATGTAAATGAGAACGGCTTTTTTTGGGCAACAAGCTGTATTAAAATACAGAATGTTCAGCGAAACAAATTTGGAATTGCAACTCAAAACTATGAATGACGATGGTGTCTCAAATATGTTAATTAGAGTGTGACATCACCAAACGCCACAGTCCCACAAATTCCTAGCGGAAACACTGCACGTTTGTGTCTTTTTATTAATTCACCATTGTAATCTGATGTTTACAGTTCTTTTTTAAGAAATATCTGATTTTTATCTGTATGCATGCATTGAACTGAATCGAGAGCTTGAGGATCGAAATCGAACCGAATCGGAACATCTGAATCGATACCCAGCCCTAGTTCACACCTCAGTTTAACATAACATGATGTATTCCGGCTTTTCTGGACAAAAAACCAATTCACCCTTTTCTTGACATCACCCTGTAGGCATTAGTCAGACAAAACAACCGCAAGGCAGGCTAACCGGGTACGATTCCTGTGCGTTCAGTGACGGAATGTCCTAAAATAACTTGATTTGCAATACGTTGCCAAAGTATTACAAGCTTTTACAAGACGATCAAGACGCCAGCGGGCTGACGCAAATGTGTTTAATAGCCGTTTACAGTTTATGGCGTGGATGTCTTATCCTTGACTACTTGCAAAGTTTTTTGGGGATTTCACGTCCCGCTTTATTTTTGCTACCTGGTTAAGAGAAAATAAGGGGGAAAAAACATTTGTGTTTCCGAACATTCACCTCTCGACACAATGAATTTCCACATAACGCCAGGCTTCTAATCCCATTCAAAGTCCTCGGCAGCGAATAAAAACAATGCACTTTGTTAGCTTGTTAGTTTGACTTGTGTAGCTAGTTTCTCAAATTTGTCACGCACGCGGTCGGCTCCATTCGCGCCCGATGCATTTTGGACACAGTCGCCGGCTCTGTTTGGTTTCCCTTCCATCCAGATCTCAGGGTGAGCTTTTCAACCGTGTAGAGGTGAGAGGGGTCATGACCCCCTCGGACCCTCGGCGTGGTCCACATCCACACTATGGAGCTCCTCTGTGGACATCACCAGAACCTCACACAGCGAGGCCTGGATGCTGTTTGCTTTTCTCATTGTGTGGCGAGCTTTCCTGTTTGGTCTGTCCTGAAAAAACACAGATGATGGAACATGTTGTGAAGGAGGCGCACTGCTGTTGACAGCCGATGAACTTCTATTGTCACATTACACGTAAAGGATGTCTTTCAAATGAATGAAGAAATCAATGAGTAGCACGTTTACGGAATAGTTCATCCATAAACAAAAACATAAAGTTTTTTTCAAACCGGTATGACTACATTCTGTGAACACCAAAGGAGTTTGAAGAGTTTGCATACAGTGAATGCAGATGGGAACCTGTAGCTTGCAAGATCCAAAAGACAACAGAAGAGCCTTTTGGAACCAAATGAGTATGGGAACCAGACAGAAAGTAAATGAAAGACACTATATAAGAGAACTTTCATTGTTGGGTAAAGGCTAAAATACACTACAAGACTTTTGCACAGATTTTCAGTCTGGACTTGTTGCAGAAAGTCTGTGACAGCATGCAGATTTGATCAGTTAGTGCGTTTCTATCTGAAACTTTCAAAAAGTCTCAGATAGTGTATGACGTCTAGTTAAAAAAAAGCTGTTTTGTATTGTATTCCTGCCATAACCCGTTCCTTAAACATTTCCCTGCCTCCCTGTCATATCAAATTGTGTTTGTTGTTAAATTGCAATGAATCCAATGAGGTAACACAGTTCATTCGCAACAAGCTTTTTGCATGTGTGCATATTTGTGTTGTCTGTCATGAAAGCTTGTGTTTGTGCCTTAGGTGTACGCTTTTGCCCCCGTGTGAGGCAGTAAAAGAGCATGGCTGCTACGTGTGTGTGTGTGTATTTCATGGGAGAGCAGGATGTGTAGAGTAAGGATTGGATTGTAAAGTTGAGTCTGAGCTCACAGGAGGTCTAGGCTTGTCTCTATATGCTTCCACTGCAGAGGCAAACATACACCCAGCTTTCTATAGACAGCTGTGTGTGCGAGCGTGCGTGCGCGTGTGTGTGTGTGTGTGTGTGTGGTGTGTCAGAGGGGCTTTAGTGTGGACACAATCAGCGCTCTGTTTTCATAAGACTTGTGGTATGTGTGAGCAGAAACAAATGTGTTTAATTTAGCCTTGTCTGTTCTTTCCACCATCTCTCTCTCTCTCTCTCTCTCTAAAATGATGTGTCATTGCAGTGAAAAGGCCAGTTTAAATGGTAGCAGTGTATGTTTAGCCTCTCGCTGCACAAGCCCTTATTGAGGAGCCGCACGGTCAAATTTACACTCGAGCAAATATTTATTTTTTATTTTTTTCGGCTGCAAAGAGAGACCTTAAAGACCTTTTAAGCCTGGGCGTGACACATGTGCCTCATCTTGTTATGTCTGCATAACGTATAAAGAAAAGGATTTTATGTTGCCAGGGAAAACTTGTATGTCGCGTTTTTATGAAAGTCACGGCGCCTCGTATGTCCACATCTGGCCAGAATTTGACAGACTGTAAATGACGGTTACAGAATTCTGAACTTGAAACATAAGCAGCATACACATAATATATCAGCGCATGTACTTGTAGCACATGTCAAAGACCGGTGGTTCTCAAACTTTTTCGTTGTAAGGTGTGGGTTTGCACGGCTCTGTGGCCCCCCAAATAAAGATTTACGATCTTAAACTTACCATTTTTATTTAACCAAAAACATTTTCAGTTATACAATGCGGGAACATCAAGTCTTTTGGTTGGTGGTATTATTTTTCTGATGTTTGATTGCATAAAATCTATGATAAATTTCTATGTTTCCTAAAATGCCACAAGAACTGTGCCCCCTCTGGCCCCCAGTTTGAGAACCACTGTCGTTGACAATGGTCTTGTGTAATTTTTGCCCACAAAATACAAATTTTGTTAGATTTCGAACGACGGCCTATAGAGTATTCACATACATGCTTACACAATAACTGACACATTTTCTGGGGTTCATAATAGAAATGTTTGATTCTAATATCTGTTTGAATGTCAGTGAGCTTGACCGATATGTATCTCAGCGTCAAGGGTTAAATCAGTAACAGGATATGCCAGGTACCGAGAAACCTCCGAACACAGTGGTAATTGACTTAAACAATATGGCCGCCTGCCCTCAGCGCTTGAGCGGATGCCAGTTCTTGCCAGATGCCCCGATTATTTTCTTGTGGTTCTAATTATGCGTGAGGTTTCGATTGACCTTGCGTTGTGTTGTAGAATACAATAGCTCAATTATTCCGTAGTGCCCGACTCTATCAGCTCTCTCTCGTTCTATGAGTGCTGTGCGAATAATAAGCCCTTCCATGGAGAATTAAACGGTATTATTCAAACTGTGCTGTTCTCCATTAAAAACCATTCTAACAGTCTTCTCTGATTCCCTACTGGAGGAAGTCGTAGATCACCATCGAGTCATCGGCACATTTCAACCGTAACGTAACGGGCCTGACAACTGCGGCGCGGCGGAAGATCCCGCTGTGCAAAAAGAATGCTTTAATGTTTAAAAACAAAAGGATGTTAGATGTAGTTAGAGTATTGGAAATAAAATATTGTAAAGACCCAACTGTGCAAATTCAATTCAAGTGGTTTATTAAATTCTCCTTTTGGCTGTCATTAACTTATTGATTTGTATTGCACATGTATTAAACTACTAATTATACTTCTTCGATATTTGTCAGTGTATTTGGTTTGTGTCAAGATCAAGTGTTGGCCATAATGAAAGATTTTTGAAGGGCTTTTCTACGTAGATGATAAACAAGAGTGGACCTCAATAGAGTTGGCTCTCCATGCTGCCCTGGCCCCGTCTGATGGACTGTTGCTTACCTTAAAAGCCCAAACCATCCATCAGTCCCGATCAGACCTTGGAATCTCTCAATTGTTCAGTTAAACCTTTGGCCCTCTGCTCTGTTCCCCTCTCGCTCATAGGAGCTCACACGCATCTCCATTTGTCCTTTCTTACTAATAGTTCTTTTGTGAACAAGAGCATGTTAAGAGGCCCATGAGCCCTGCCTTAATAGGACCACATCGCCATGGAGACGTGTGCACTCGGGCAGGTTGGCCTTTGACCCATTTTTTAGTCTTGTCAGGCAATGAATGGAAGTGCAAGAAGGACGCCCAGGTCACAATAGACGCCCCGGTGAGAGCAGCAGAACCCTGTCAGAACCTCTTAACTTCAGTCGGTCCAGAGAGACTGAGAAATGCTTGAAATGTGCCAGTGGTCTAGTGCAGGATGTATATGACTAGGCACCTGATTTGTGTCCTGTTGATCTCGAGTAAACCGCTGGGGTCTGTATGTATTACCTTTTCATGTTTCAAATTTGTATTTCTTCATTTTTAATAATGATTTTTCAGAAAGCTGTGACTTAGCACGACTGTGATGCTCATTTGGGTAATTCAAGTTTGAATCTGACTGTCAATCATCATCATGCCTTTACTTCCCTTAGAGGTCAGCCAACAAATGACTTGTATACAGTAATTGATGTTAAGCTATAACCTGAGAGTGTACCTTTATATATTGTAAAAAAATATATAAAGTAATGCATTGATGTCCAGCTGCAGAAAAGTTTATTTAGGTTCACACAAGTTACATACAGTCAATAAGAACTTGTTTTACAGCATGTAGACAAAAGATAAGTAAACTGCACAAAAAGACTCTCTTAGTAGCTTCTTAGACAGACAGAGATTTGATTTGTGGATACATTTTACATTATGAAAGTTGTCTTATCTCTTTGCAGGGTTGTCTGTTCAGAAGCAGACTCTGAAAAGCTCAAATAAATAGTCCCATTGAAATGTTTCGTCTAGCCGCGCTGTAAACAACTCGCACAGCCAAAACAAACATACCTGCATCTTGAGCAGACTTGTTAATGTGGCCGAGTTTGCATATGAGAGCGTGTTGTCGTCCAGCCGAGGGGACGGAGGAAATCACGCGGGGATGTTGATCTGTCTTCATTTACTCACCTTCAAGTTGTTCTTGTCTTTATTCTAAAGAACACAAAGATATTTGAAAGAACGTTTGTAACCAAACAGATCTTGGAACTCATTGAGTACAATGGTAGGAAAAATTACTTGATATATCTTTTGTTCTGTTGAACAGAAAAGATATTTTGAAGAATGTCTGAGAGCCAAAAGGTAGCCATGGTAGTCAATGGGGTCCAAGAACTGTTTGGTTACAAGCATTCTTCCAAATATCTTTCTCTGTGTTCATCGGAACAAAGACATTTGTACACTAGAGAGTGAATAATTAATGACAGAATTTTCATTTTTGGGTCAACTATCGCTTTAAAAGGTGCCTTATAAGTAGTCATGTTAAAGGAACAGTTCACAGAAAAATGAAATGTCTTTCGTTAATTATTCCTTCTTATCAATACACACATGTATGACTTTCTTCTGCATAACACAAAATATATTTTGAAGAACGTGGAAACATGGCACCCATTGACTTTCATTGTAAAGAGACAAAACCATTTAGATTTCTCTAAATATTTTCTTTAGTGTGCAGCAGAAGAAAAGTGATAGAGGATTTGAATGACATAAGAGGACACCAGGGTAACCACATTATACTTTTTGAAATAGTTTTCTAGCTAAATAACCTTTGGTAACGCATTATTTAGTCATTGAAATGTTTTATGGTTATGTACGTTGGTTACCAATTTACTTTATACGTGTGGAGTTTGCACTGTGTAAACTGTTTCAGATTTAGGCTTTGTGGTATTTTTACATGTATGTGAAACTTAGAGCTTTTGATGAAGTTCATTCATTGGATAGACCCTTACACAAACAAAGTAAGGGACTTTTTAACACTAGTAGTCGAATGTACCTGAAACATTCAGTAGGCTTGTCACTGAGCGCTCGCTTGACGTTTGGGTTTGCTCCACTTATTACTCGTCATATCTCTCTTAAATGTTTGCTGATCTTAATAATGGAGCGCTGATGCAGTTCCGCCCAGTTTGAGTCATAGTTAACCTCTCCCTCCAATTAGCATGATTGTATCTGTCGTTTGCCTAACAATGACTTGTATAATTGTTTAATTACCCACAACACACCTAAACAATGGAGCTAAGTTTGAACTAGTCGGGCTGTTCTCACCTCTATTGTGTGCGGTCAGTGGTAGGTGGTGATTGTGTGGTCAGGTTGGACTAACAGTAGGTGTTAATGACTTGCATTAGGATGCTGGCCTGTTCTGACAATAGGCAGTCGTGTGGGGCAGGACTGCGTGTGTTATCAGTGATGGGCTGCTCAGATTGAGAGATGTGATTTAACGCTTTAACACACGGCCACTGGGAGGCCCATTTGGCTTCACCAGGGGGTCCTAAATAAATACAGACCACACGCTGGGTGATTGGCGTCATCCACTTGGGCTGAGAGCATGTATGGGGTTGAAGTGAGATGTGGTTATGAATAGGATGGCATTCTGCAGTCATATCAGCTGGGGCTGGTTTGAATCAGGGTTTCTTTTTCCCCAGATTAGTTTTTTTAAAAGGGACCTTCTCTTTTAAATTAAAACTGCCATTTTTACCAATATACAAGATCAAATTGGCAGTAAAACTTGAAAATGATTTGCACTTGCAAGTTTCTCTCCAAGTAATTGATTCTCTAATTGGTTTCGTTGTCGTCTTTCTGCTTGCATAATAAAACAGTTGTACTTTAAAATACACAATTTAATCACAAATCAATGTTTTTAATATTTGTTATTTATATAAGTGGAGCCACGTCAAGATGTTAATTTTGTGAGATGTTTTTTTTTGCGATTAGGACTGACTGTTATATATAATCATGTTGATAAATATGCCTTATATGCTTTGAAATAGTGTCGCAGAAGTTCAACAGTGGCAGATTGTAAAGTGTAATTGGCTGTTAAGTGTAATAATATAACAAGATTAATTGATAATAATAATACGCTGAAGTGAAATAAAACGCTTCCAAATTGATAAAAAAATTATAAACGTGATGATCACAATTTAACAGCAGTTGATTGCAACATGTATAAATTGGTCGTAAAGTGTACAAATGTCATATTAATATTATATGAATGTAGAAGTAAAATAAAAAAAACTTTTAAACTGACCAAATTATTGTGATTATTATTTGTGAGTTTTTTCTTTTAGCAAAAATCGCGATTTAACAGCAGCAGATTGCAGCGTGTATTAATTGATTAATTAATAAAAATATAGCAAAATTATTATATGAAGTAATAATAATAAGCTAAAATGAAATAAAGTTCTAAACGGACAGAATATCCATGATTATTAATCACGATTAAAATGTAGTTAATAGTCATGATTATTATTTTACCCATTATAGTGCAGCCCTAAAAAATGGAGTATTGCACTATAAATATTATTGCAATTTTACATTTAACTGTTTTATTTAAAAAGACACAATGGTAACAAAAGTAAGACAGTCTCTGATTCCATCATCATATGGAATTTTACTCCCAACTTTTTTTAGTATACAAACTTATCTTCCTACAGAGAGCGACACAGGTCTTGAGCAGCTGAAAAGCGCGTCAGCCCCTCATTACCTCGACAGCAGAGCCGTAAGTTTGTCAGGCCGATTCTATTTGGGTGCCGCTGGCAGTCGCTGCAAACTCCCTCAGTAACAAATGTCCCTCACATCTGCCTCGCAGCATCCCTGGCAGTGTTGCCGCGGCTTCTCTTGCTGACAAAGCCCTCTTGGCCTCCCCATTTGCTTCTGCATCCATGAAAGGGGCCGAACAATTGGACTCTGGCATTGGCACCTAGCGACCCCAAGAGCATATGCCATATTCTCTCTGTTCACCAAACCAAAGGCCTCGGTGCTTGGCTTTTCTCTGGAATATTCTCAGCCACCTTTTGTCGCATCTGTGTCCTCTCTCTCATTAGGAGTTCGCTTGACTGATGTTCGCAGTGCGCGTTGGAGACCGAGGCAGAAAGCTGGAAGACAATTAGAGACGAGAGAAATGGATCAGAAAGTTGGAGGTTGAGTGTCTGTCAGAGGCCCAGTTTTGAAGTTGAGAGACTATGTAGGATGAGGAATGAGGGACTTGATACACAGTCTGTGGAACTTGGCTGGGAAGTTTTAAGAGTGATGTAGAGTCCAGGACATCGGGTGTCTAATACAGCAGTTGAAGATAATCCAGCTCCAAATGCATCTGAATGCGAAACCGCAGCAAAGGCAATGTGATAAAATGATAAAAAGTTATCCTTTTCCGTCGCATATGGGATTTGTAAAACAGATTTTGTTGAGTAGAGTTGGAAGGTTGGTTCAATTGGTAAATTTTCGACTGTTAAAGGGATAGTTCACCCTACAATAAAATCTTTCTAAAAATGTCACCCTCATGTCGTTCATAAACTGTATACGACTCTTTCTGCTGTGAATCACATAAGAAGATATTTTGAGAAATGTCTTGGTGGTTTTGTGTGCATACAATGAAAGTCATACAGGTTTGCAATGACATGAGGGTGAACTGTCCTTTTAAGGCCATTTTAACTTATTGATTTATTTTACAACAGTTTTGATGTTAAGCCTTCATTTTTTATTAGTGTTATAAAAACATTGCCTGGTTTCTGTGACTGCTGTATATTGCTATATATCTTAAAATATTTAGTATTTGTTCCTCAGATTTTTGGTGTTTAAAAAAAATCGGAAACTTTACAACATAAACATGATGTAAATGCATTAAGAATTCTGTAGTCTTTATTTTACGTCTTCGTTTTATGACTCTGTTGCTTTGTTTAAGCTTAACTCAAGGGCACCTGTAACGCATTAGCACACTGCCTGAAGTGTACTGTAAAGGGTAATTGGCAAATCAAGTTTATGTGTGTGTTTCTACTCCCGTGTCATTGTAAACACTTACAGGGCTGCATTGAGGAAACACTCCGCTCTCTTGTTCTGCCCAAAGCACTTCTCAAATTGTAACCACCCTTGTCTTTCGGAAACAAATTTCTGCTGACCAGCGTAAGGTTTTTTCATCGCTGGTCTTCTGTGCCAGCGGAGGACCGTTTTAGGGGGCCAGGCCCTGACCGCAGTGGCGTAGTCTGCACCACTGTTTGGATAGCACCAAAGTGCTAAATGGACAGGATGCCAGCACGCATCAGCGACAGGAATTGTGTCAGGTCGAGGTGTTGGAAATGGTTGAAAAGCCAAAACAGAGAAATCATTTCAGTTGTTTATGGGAGTAAACTTTACAGTTGTGATGTTGGGTGGTGAAGGTTTTCCTCATCTTGGTCAGCTTTTACTGAGACGCCAAAGTCAACTGGAAATGACCTACAAGCCAAGTACATTTAACTGACCAGAAACTACTGTTGCCTCAAGACTCCCCTAAAGATCCAAACAAACTTCATGGCATTGACAGAGTCACTGAAGAGGTATAAAGAGACGTTGTTGTTTGAAGGGGCTTGTTTAGACTGACCACCTCAAACTAGCACTCATTTTTGTCAGATGTAGTCAAGACTGTGTAGGTGACAAAATGTTGCAATTGTATTAAAATAAAATAAAAATATACAAATCGAATATCATCGATATTGTGTTATCGCAATAGCAAAATTGTCTCAATATTATCGAGGTCACAGGGCAGTATGAAACGATAGGTCTTCCGGGCCTAACATAGAGAATGTTCGAAAAAATAATAGATGTTACCTTTGGCAAGGTCCAGCTGGCGCAATTATTTTATTTTATAAAAGGGATCTCATACTGTAACACCTCTTAGAAAAAGTTATGATTGGCGGATAAAGATAGAGGATGTTTATGGCATGGTTCCAAGTCATCATTCGTCATTTTAAATACAGCATTAAATATATGCGATTAAATATCGCATTGTGGACATTAACACGAACTGCTATTATTAAATGCTTGTTTTGTGTTAGCTCATGTTAGCTAAAGCATTAACTAATGTTGACAAATACAAACTTATTGTAAAGTGTTACTGTAAATTGAATTAAAGCTGAAGTGCGTTCAATGGTACACTTATAATAATGGCTTATAATTTAAGTTGTTTTTCAACACACTTGGATATTTTAAGATAAGTACGTAAAGTAACCTGCAATGTTATGTTTTAAACAGAGATGGCGATAGAGAGGCAAAGGTAACAGATTGCAGCTTTAAATAGGTCATTAAAGCTGTCTTGTAACTATATCATGTGTTCTTAGGTTTGTGAATGTTGAACAGGGGTCTGGCTTAAATCTTTTTAAATGCTAGGAGACAGATCTAGAGACCTTTACTGGAACAAGCTATCTTTACTGGAACCGATGTATTGTTAACAAAAATGTTCATGTATAATGTAATATGCAATTCCTTATTTTATATCTTGGCCTGGAGTCCTTTAGTGGAATAATACATGACCGACTGAAGAGTAGTAATGGTGGCCTTCTGTTTCTCTTTAGCAGTTGTGTGGGCCAAGTATTCATACTCTAACATTCAAGCTTTAGGCTTGTGTGTGTGTGTGTGTTGGGGGAGATGACTGATGTCAACCCTAAGAATTTCCTCTCTTTCGGATGGGAATGAGGGGCCCACTCTGAACCCCCCTCAGTCACCCAGCTGTCAGGAAACAATACCCTTGGCCTGTTCAGACAAAACTCATTCCTGAAAGTGTTTTTTTCTCTCTCTGTTCCTCCCTTCTTCCTTTTGTGCTGTAATGTCTTTTCAATTTTTAACCATAGCCATGTAAACTTCCTTCCTCATAACGCTACGCTTGAAAGCAAGGTCGAAGGTATGAAAGTTCAGAAGTGGACCGGACCCCCGCATCAATTCATTTGTCGTCAGTGGCGCTGTTGAGGTCTCCTGGGGCTATCATTGAAACTGGCATTAAGAAGATTTTGTGGAGTTTGATGAGAGAAAAGATGTTGTCTAGTGTAAAATAATCTGGGCTGTGTATTTTACACTGAGAGACGAAGCAGGTGGACTGTCAGATTCCTTTGTTTTTTGGAGAGTTTATCTCCAAGTCAAATGTTGATTACACTAACCGTGTTGACAATGAGCCAATCAGCATTACAGAGAAAAACAATTGGTTTGATTTGAAGAATGCCATCATCCAATCATCACATATCATTTCAAGTGTGATTGTTTACACAGCGAAAAATATTTTTTACTCTGTATTTTTGTTTTCAAACAATCCTAAATCAGAATTTTATTTATTTTAAAAGCGAATGACTTACAATATTAAGTCCTACTTTTTTTATTAAAATGTTAAATTAAGCAAATGTATGCTTATAAAAAATAAGAAATATATATAATGAGAAAAACTTGTTTTAAGCATAAACTCACTTAATTTTGAGAATTTATCGTAGACTGTTCATTACTAGTTTGTATTTAGTGTCAAGACCTAACCAGCTGTGAAAAACAATACGTTTTAATTAGGGATGCACCGAAATGAAAATTCTTGGCCGAAACCAAAAACCGAAAAAGAGGAAATCAAGGCCGAAAACCGAAACACCGAAATAAATTATGCCAATTATTAGAACCATTGCATTTATGGCTATGACCTTGTACTAACTTTACTAAAATCAAGGCATTGCAATTGCATAAATTAATATTAAAGTTTCAAAGAATAAATCAATTACAAATTATGCAAATATTTATTTAGCACATTGCTACAATGCACAGTATAAAATAAAATTCAAACTTAAATGTTTAACTTGACCCTACTCATTAAATAATAATGTACAGCACTTCTGGGGATGGGGACTTCAGACAGATAAACATCTAGCTGTTGAGCGGTTGAGCTTGTCATCTGCCTGACATTTTAGAAAGATTTGTGTATTTAAATAGGGCCAGTGCATAATTAACATTTTTATCAAATAAAAAAATATCTAGCAGAAATATGGCTACAATCTTATAGTCATATGGAAGCCTAAGAACAGAATAGACTACCTATTATTTGAGGCACTTTCTTGCAGGATTTCACTGAACATATCAGACAACGAGGGTGCATGTCCCTCATCTGGTGCAGAGAGACGAGTCTTTATTCTGCGCTCTGATCTCCTTCACCTGCGCTTTGCGCTTCTCCGTCTGCACGCGGGTTCTCCGCATACATCACGGCCCGGATCGCGATGACCTTCTTGCGATGCGATTGACGCGAATCGCGCGAATTGAAAAATCTGAACTTTGGCGAAAATTTGCGTCGCATTAACCAATCAGGAGCTTGCTCTAGTAGGGCCTTAAGCGCGCGGCAGAAGCCCCTCCCATGACGCAAATTCGCGTCTGTAATGAAGCGAATTTGACGCGCGAATGATGCGAGTAAACTCAAAATGTTCAAGCGTCCAACTACACGCGAATAGCGCGATTTACAGCGTTTGGTGTGAACACTCTATAAGAGTATTTACGAAATTTACTGAAATACGTCCACACCGTAGACTTGTCTCTTCAGACAAGTACGTGCAGGTCGCGGTTTCTGTTTGCGTCATCACAACATTTCGGCCGTATTGTTTCGGTGATAAAAGTCTTTCGGGCCAAAACCGAAAATGCCCTTTTGGGCCATTTTCGGCCGAAAATTTTCGGTGGCCGAATATTCGGTGCATCCCTAGTTTTAATCTAAAGCTGTGATAAGTGTACAGGATATTTTGTTGGTTGCTTGGTCTGTTTTTCTTTAGCATTGTGTTGGATTCCCTCTCCCTCACACTAGAATCTCATTGGTCTAACATCCCTCTGTTTATACATATTTATTAAATAACAAATGTGTTCTGGTTGGCTCATGCAACTTTGTTTTGAGGAAAAGGCTGTTAAACGATTAATCACGATTAATCGTATCCAGAATGATATGTTTGTTTACATAATATATGTCTTTGTACTGTGCATATTAATTTGTATTATAAACACATACGCATGCATGCATATACTTAAGAAAATTTAAATATAAAAAAAATTATATATCATTTAAATTATATATAAATATATACATGCACATATTTCCTAAATATTACATATCCTTGTTTGTGTGTGTATGTGTTTATAAATATGCACAGTACACAGACATATATTATGGAAACACAAACTTTTATTCTGGATGCGATTAATCACGATTAATCGTTTAACGGCCCTATTTGAGGATAGATATTTTTGCCACTGTTATGTTGCGGCTGCTTTGGACATGTAAGGATTTGGTCATGGTATGTTTTTCCATTTAGACTGCAAACACGATTAACATCGATGTATTTGACAGACACTTCCCTTAGTATCGAACCCAAGCTCCTTTGCACCCCCTTCTGCAGTGCTTTACTAGTTGAACTACAGGAAAATCGATCAGGTAATCGATATTTGACATATAACCATGCAAACGAGATGTGTGGAAGAGTCTGTTCAGTTCTGCAGGTGCAGATTCCACATGGAACCGAGTACATGGGTGTTGTATAAGATCACTGGAAGTTAGAAAGTCAGACATGCTGTAAATCATGAGAATTGATCGATGCTGCAGTGTAATATTGAGGCTTAGGTGACCTAACTTTTGTGAAATAAACTGCCGCACTCCTTAAAATATAAATGCCAGTTTTACATCAAGCGAAATGTGTTTTAATAAATCGAATTTTCTTGGGCAGCCCAAAAAATGCACATAAAAACAGGAGTTTCCGGGCTGTTAAAATCTGATATTCAAACCAGATGTCTGATCTCGAACCACAACTCCGCTGAGACCCCAGCTGTGAGCTATGAGTTGAAATGGAGCAAAACGAGAAGATCTTATAAAGATTAAAAAAACAAAAGCCCTGGATTTATTATGAAATATCTAAAAAATGGCAGTGTACAGTAGTGAACATCAACACACCTGTTTAGCCCACGGTGTAATTCATGCAGGCCACACAGAGAGAGTGAAACGATGTTTGCGTGATTAAAACAAGTGACCGTCACGCAGGTTGCGATTCAGCGAGAGGTCAAAAGTGCAGGTCTATTCACTCGAGCGTTATACATGTGCCTGCGTTTTTACCACGGTCCAGTTTTCCCACCTCTCTCCATGGGACTTCCTCTCAGCTGTCCTCTCCGCAACATCCCTCGATAGGCACCCACAGCTGGACTCTTGTAGGAACACATTCCCAGACAAACACAGATTTCACACTCCCTCTCTCTCCGCTGTGCAGCCATTCCTCACGCTCGATGACTCTCTCTAGCTCTCTGTAACGTACACGCAGACACACAGGTGTCTGCTTGTAGGATGGCTCTCGGCTGACCGCTCTGTTATTTATGACTTTCTGTGTGTCTCATGCTGGAAGGTTCTCTTAAAGAAATGGATCAATTCTGTCTTCACTTAATAACTCTTGCATCATTTTTAGGTTTTTTTGCACGAGAGATCCTTGAACCGGAAATTGACTAGTCCATACGAATACTTTTTGGCTTTTCATACCAACCAACAAATCACATTTAAAGGGATAGTTCACCCAAGAATTAAAGTTCTTTGATTTTTTTACTCATCCTCATGTCATTTTAAACCTGTATTCTTTTGTGTACAGAGCACATTAAAATATATTTTGAGAAATGTTGGTAACAACATTGACCCCCAGTGACTTCCATTGTATGAGCGCATTTCTTAAAATATCTTCTTTCAAAAACAGATTTTAAACAACAGTAGGGTAAACTGACATTTTTGGGGATTGAACGATTCTCATAATATTAATATTTAGTTCATATTAAGTTATTGTTGCTATTTAAGTTACTGTGTCGCTTATGTTGGACAAGCCGAATAGACTTACTTGTTTCTTCATATACATTAAATTAATATAAAAAAAACTAAAACAAGTAATCTTCAAGTTTTGTCTTATTTCAAGTCATTTTAAAGCCCTAATGAAGGTTGGTTAAGACCCTCTAAAGTGTCCCGGCCCGCAGGTTGAGAAACACTGGATTAGACCTGAGTGACTCAGGGGTGACAGTTTCAATTTTGACGGAAATGTTCTCAGCGCACTGTTTGTTCATTTAACATGAGTCATGAGAATAACCTGTCTAGACATAAACACGTTGTATTCATGAAGTGCTATTGTAAACAGGTCTGACAAAGACGCATTGCCACCCACTGAGGTGAAGCTTTCTCTTTACCTGTTTTATGCCAAAGCCTTTCAATTGACACAAGTGAAAAGGGAGATTTGTACCTTTGGCCCGTCTGTATGTGTAATTGAAGTATAATTAGTGTTTATGGTGTCTGATCTGTGTGTTGTTGGTGTGTTCACAGTATCTGCAGATGAAATGGCCTCTACTGGATGTTCCAGGCACAGGAGCACTCAAAGACTCAAGATCACCAACCCCTGGACACTTAGTGAGTGTTACACATCCACACACACACAAGTATTATGCCGTAAGTATTTTAGGTTTTAAAGTATATTTTCATGGTAATCCATCGAAAACATATAATGCTCAAAAGTCGGCTCGTCAAACTTGCTCTACAAAGGCAAGAATTCTGTTTGCGGCACTCACGGTGCACATTATATAACGTTGATGGGGGTCTCGACTCACAATTGATTTGAATAGAGTTTGATGTTAGCTTGTTGCTAAGCTAATGTCACAATACTTTATGACACACAGAATTTATAGCACACACACACATATTGTGTTAAATAATCTTTCTTGCAGTGCATTTTGGGAGTGTCTTCAATTGTGTTTGTTAAAATTGCAAAATTGGCTCTCCTAAAGGATTACAATTATGACGCTTTTTTATACACTGTTAAACATTTAATCTATTTTAACTTCATTTATTTTTAAATCAAATTGGCTTGAAACACAAACATTTATTATGATTGCGATACAATGTGCACAACCCAATAGGGTTTTAACCCTATAGTCAGTTAAAATTAATTAATTTAGTCTGTTTAATATAAGTTTAGGTGTGTAACGATTGTGCAAAGGGTCATGCAAAAAAAGTTTGTGTTTACACAAAATATGTTTGTTTACTGTGCATATTTATTTTGTTTGTATTTATTTTCACACACACATGTATTTATTTATATTAGATATAATTTAAATGATAAATATTTAAGTTTTAAATTGTATGTTTTTCTTAAATACAGACAGACTTATATTATGTAAACACAAACTTTTATTTTGGATGCGATTAATCGTGATTAAACGTCGTACAACCTTATGACTTATAACTTAAACATTTTAGTTCAAAAGCTGCCTTTAAATGTATACGTATTGAACAGTATTGTTTGAAAATTCCAATTAAATTTTTGATTGTTTAATTAATATTTGAATGAACATATTACTCTCCAATGCAACGAAATACATTTCTGAGTGTTGCATAAGTGTCTTGAAACCTTTTTAGTATACACACCTCACACTCAACAGCAGGTTAAACGTAGTAGACTCATGGGAAGTGTTTTAATCAGCGGTGTCAGATAGACTTCATTGAAACTCATGAGCATGTATTGATCTTGTAATTGATGTAGTCGGCCACACGCGCAGCATCGGTTAGCTCTGTCGTGTTCTGTGCATTAAACAAACAGCTCTGCGTTTCTCTTGTGGCTGGAAAAGCAGTCAAATACCTTAACTGGGCAGATTCAAATATTACCATTTGCGCTTTACGTGTTTACCAGACGTGAAGCGCCTATACATTTCATTGTTTTGTTTTACCAACTGGTTAGCACCAGTTGAGTTGCTGAAACATGCCACTATGGACAGGACAATGCCACTCCTTAGATAACAATGATTGTTGTTGGATAAGAACTGACTTCCCTGTCAAGCAGATATGTAGACAGGCTGGTCAACTCGGTTTGGAGGTAGTTGGTGTCCTCGGCTAACCCGTGTGGTTTTGATTTGCCTCTGGTAAGCTGTACCCTGCTGATGAGAGGTGATAAATGTAATCAGAGCGTCACATTCCTGCTGTGGTGGCGCGTGTGGGAATGTGTAAGGGTGAGACAAAGGCACACACAAATACGAGAAGTGGTGAGTCAGGCAAATTGACCCCAACCAAACCTGTGTAAATGTGAAGCGGGTGGAAATTTCAGCACACAGAACCTCAAGTTTGACTGAGGTGGGCAATATGGCAACATAATAGCAATCTTTTTTTTTCAAGCAGAATCTGAATATTTCATCACAATCTTTGTAAAACTGATTTTATGCCACTGATCTCGACACTTCAAATGTTTTGATAGAAGATAAATTGTAAGTTTTGACCTTTATATAAATTTGATATAGCATTTACATTACTATATTGATGTTCATTTTCTTTGAGCAGACTATTGTTTTATCATTTAAAGTAGGGCTGGGCGATTCGGCCTAAAATAAAATAAAATTCTCTCGATTACGATTATTGAACGATGACTTTGTTTTGTTTATTTTCTTTGTTTTTTGCCCGCGTAGATCACTGACAAGGTTTGTAGTGTAAATATGCCCAGCTAAAGGCGGGGTATTATTTCTAATGAAACATTTCTTATCACATGTTATTTTTAGATAATCAAAGAAAATACAAAGTATTTATGGTTATTTTTTGAACATTTCGACTAAAAGACATCGCTCTGTTATTTTTTGGAAACATTTCTTCTGCCACTGAAGACAAGAGAACAATCGGGTGTACTTTAGGACCCTGCCTGGAGACACCAGTCCTGCCGTCATTAGAGCTGTCACGTGAAAGAAACAGACGGAGTTTAACAGAGTTTTTAACAGTTGAACGGAGCTTAAAACTCATCCGTCTGTCTAAAGAAATATGAAGTAAACGTGTTTCAGTATATCTATAACTCTCACAATATGCACATTTTTGTACAAAGTCTAGTGATTACTAAACGGGAGCAGACCTGGAAGCTTGTCTCGTATCAACTGTGCCAGTCATTCACGCATATTACATAAACAAAGAATATTTGATTTCCATTTGAATCGGGTCATTTAAAAGTAGACATTTTAAGCTTTCTTTAGAAATGCGTGTCATGTTTGTGTGATAAGTATTTGCAGAGTTTTGGATCAGTGACGCATTTCAGAAATGAAAAATAGAATCGTAAAGTACTTTACGATGAATCGCCCAGCCCTAATTTAAAGCCTTTTAAATAAGTACTAGTACTTTTTAGGGGCCGCTGCCCATGTCAGTTTCATGACTTGTAACTATTTGATTTATCAGATTATCAGAAAAATGTACTGTTAGATGACAACATTTTACTTAATGAGGTGTGAAATGTCATCTACAGTTGTGATTCCCAGGCTCAAAAGAACCATTTAGCTACTTGGCAGCCATTTGGGTTTTTTATGACTAATTAGTTGCTCTTATTTAGTATGAGACGTGTCTATACCTTCTCTTACGGTGAGACCAAACTGGGTGCTCATTGAAAAGATGATTGGCAATGTCATTATTTAGTCTTTGGCCCGAGGGCAATCCGTGTGCGTGTGCGTGTGCGTGTGTGTGTGTTTGTTTGTTTCAGCCTTCTCTATCCAGCTCAGAATCACTTGGTCACAATAATGCTTAAGCACACCATGAGATTGTCCTTAAAAAACAAAGTGGTCCTTGTTTCACCCCCAGTCTTGTCAATGGGCTTTTATTGTATTTACCTAATATGCAACCTAATAAATACATTCGCCCGCATTACGGGAGCAGCAAAAAAATGTGCAACCGCTAACGGCAATCAAATTAGCTGTACTTGGACAGCGAGTGTCAAGGATTTGATGAGAACGCGTTCTTCCACCCCGAAGCCCCACTGGCCCTTTTTTACGGCAGACAGCTGGAACCAAGACATTTGCGTAACCTTGGCGCTGGCCTGCGAATTGTTTGAGGAAAACATCTGATCTCGAATGTCAGACTGCCATGAGGGGAATTTGCATCTGGGCGTGAAGAGGGTAACTGAAGGATGACCTCAGGTGTATTTTTATTTAATGTTATACATCTGAATCAGACGTCGGTGGGCACAAAGTATCACCAAACAGCAACTGTCCACCGTGTACTTGAAAAATACCACACGTATGATCCTAATGTGTGGCTACTATGTGTTTGAGCAAATGGACACCGGGCGCTTTCGTGAACATTTTAATAGCTATTCAGCCAGACAGAAGAATTGTAAAGTAGTTCATGTGTCCTGCTGTGTCACTTGATTCTTGAAAAAACTTTCAGTGACATTTTGCTGCATTTTTTGTAATGCATGCAGTTTTTGAGCTCTCATTACAGCTACAATACGTAACTTTTGTAAATTAAAGATAAGCACAAAGTAGTCATTTAGCAAGTACATGAATCAGGGTTTAAATGGGCTCCACAATGGTATGCTTATGAACAGGCCCGGGATTAGGGGGGCAACTGGGGGGGCAATCACATATTCTGATTGGGCAGATATATAATCATAGTTCATTGCGTTCATATTCTTTGCACAATTAATAATAATAGTAAATAGTAATTTGATAAAAAGTTAATTCATTTTTAATTACTTTCATTGTCAGCTCAATATTTTTGGAGGGGCCCCAAGAAGAATCTGGGGGGAAATGCCCCCTAGCCCCCCCAGACCCGGCCCTACTTATATTTACATCTTTACAGATATACTGTATTTTTTATGTGTAAAGATTAAATATGTAAAATAACCTGCAATTTTATGTCAGAGATGGCGGTAGACATGCAAAAATTACAGACAGCTTTTATTAAGATACTGTGTGAAATATTTGTTGTTTCAAAAAGGTAAAATCACACGTTATAATTTACACGCCGGACAATTAAAAATAAACTTTTGAAGACAAAACATTTTCAACAGAAAATAGGAATATAATATTAGTCACAGCTGCTTAAACACGCACAATCTTAAACGCATTAAAGTTTCACGAAACCTTCCTTTTCAGCTACATTCTACCTCACTGTCGTTTTTGAAAAATGCAATTAAAATGGGCGTGAACGCTGCGAGAAGAAGAACCGTTAAAAACCGGCAAAGGTCCGGCATGGGAGACGGGCGCTCCAATCACAAGGCGCTGTCATGAATAATTAGGAGAAATGTCTTCTCATTGGTCAAGAAAACACAGTCTCATGATTAATAATGAGACACCGACGCGACTATAGTACATCGCCACGTCACTCACATTCTTTGACTTTGGCTATAAGAGGATTTTAAACCCGGAAGGCAAATATTATGATGTTAATGTGCCTGTAAGCATCACAGTTAGTTAGCATAATTTCCCCTTTAAAAAAATGATATAATTGAATTTGCACTTGAATGTTTGCTCAGATTACAACAACGTGCGAAACGTGTCATATCAAACAAAGCAATCCACTGTTAGTATTCATCCTAACTTCCATTACTTCTCCAAGCCCTCGTTCTCTCAAAAACACACTCGCAAGCTGAGCTTTGACAGATTGAGCCCATAAGGTCTCTATGCTAATGTGCTATTCTGTTCACTCCGAAACGTTCAATAATTCAGGAGACAGGTTTGCTTGGTATTCTGCCGTACCTCCTGGACCCCGTGTGTGAGAACTGACTGTTTTACTGTGTGTCAGCATGTGATAAGTTAAACCAGCTGATTGGGTTAGTGTAGCGTCAAGGGCTCAGATGGGAGGACTGTGTGGGTTGAGCTTTGGGGCTCTATATTGTACACAACCGACCGCTGGTTGCGAGGGAGTTTTTTTTAGTACAACACAGGAGATTTGTGGCTTTCGTAGTGAAGGAGCGTTTGGACATTTCCACGTTCGTCCTAATAGGAGTATTTCATAAAAGCTTTACATGAGGCACAGAGTAACGCATTGATCAAAAGTGCACAAACGGGAGATGCAAGTTCCAATCTGGCCCTTACGTTGGTCCCTGGTCTTGGTAACAAGCCTAAAACAAAATGTCAAAAGAATAACTTCTTACATAAGTTGTCCCGTTTGATTCAGCGCAACAGGTTATGCAAGAATAGTTTTACATGGATTCGTTCTGCTCGTGTATCGTGAATGAGGCCCACTGAGTCGCACTGCAGTCAGATTCATGAGAGATTGTATGAATGTGTGTGTTCTCTTTGTGCGCATGTTGGCCAGTTGTGTTTTTTGTTAATGTTACCTCTTTGTTAGCCTGACACGATCCCTGGAACTGAAATGCAGTTGAAATGATGCCCACATAAATACACAAACCAATCGACCACTTGAGCATTTGTGTTTGCTTTTGAGAGTGTGTGTGCGCCTTGAAATCCTGATGTCACATTCTGCCCACTCTCACATCCACTTCCTGTCTGGGCGACAAACAAGACTTTGCTATCCCAGCATGCCATGCATTCTCCTTTTCTTGTTTTTCATGGAGTTTTTGAAAAGACTGAAAACCTCCCACTTGAAAAGGAGAGAACACACACACACAGACAGACAGAGAGAGAGAGAGAGAGAGAGAGAGAGAGAGCTCAGGAGATTTGTTTGGTTTGTTGGTAACTCTTGTACCCAGGGGCTGTTTGCCTTGTAATTTATCTCAGATGTGAAGGATTCAGAATCGTGTTCAGAGCACAGTTCTCCTCCCCTCTTCAAGACGGCTTCCACAGCCAGCAGTAGTCCTGTCTCCTCAGTCTGGCCCGGTACAGTTTTGCCCCCTTTGCTAGACCACCACCGCGCAGTCTGCTAGAACCCTGCGCCAACTCCAGCGCCTTTCAACTGTTTCTGCAGCTCTGATTTTTGACATTCATGCCCCTTTAGATACTGGATACCAAAATGGCATGAACTTGGCTGGGACTGCGTGGAAATCGTTCACTGCTTGTTTGTGAACTTTTAAGCGCAGTCGGGTCTTTCAACACAGCGGATTTACCGTCTCCGCTGTAGCCTGCCCCCTACTGACAGGAAACATCAGACAACAAACCATTAAACTTCACTTTAATTCACGTTCCTGGTCTGACGGTTTATCGGTGCAGGTTGTCCTGTACTGGAATGGGACCGTATCAAGTTTTCACATCGCAGTAATTGCTAGGACTTTTATGGCGATGTACCCCAGATAGCACAGGTACGTCTGTAAGATGTCTGCTAAAGCTGGCAGAGCTTTCCCTACCTCGAGATGGGCATCCCGAGGCGAAGGCAGAAAGAAAATAATTAGCGTAGCTGCTGTTCATTTACTATGCATTAGTGAAAGCTTGGGTGAAAAGATGTGTCTTTAATCTAGATTTAAATTGGGAGAGTGTGTCTGACCCTCGAATAGTATCGGGAAGGCTATTCCAGAGTTTAGGTGCTACGTATGAGAAAGCTCGACCCCCTTTTGTAGATTTAGTTATTCTAGGTGTTATCAAAAGTCCTGAGTTTTGCGATCTTAGAGAGCGTGATGGGTTGGTAATGTGATAGAAGCTCAGTTAAGTAAGTAGGGGCTAAACCCTTTAAGGCTTTTATAAGCAATTAAAAGAATTTTAAAATCAATACGTTACCTAATGGGCAACCAGTGAAGAGATGATAAAATTGGGGTAATATGATCGTATTTTCTTGACCTGGTTAGGACTCTGGCGGCTGCATTTTGGACTAACTGTAGTTTGTTTATTGAAGATGCAGGACAACCACTAAGAAGAGCATTACAGTAGTCAAGTCTTGAGGTCACAAATGCATGAATAAGAGTTTCTGCGTCAGCAACACATAAAACATTTCGTAATTTGGCAACATTTCGAAGGTGGAAGAAGGCTGTTTTTGTGACATTTGAGATATGATTTTTAAATGACAGGTTGCTGTCTAATATAACGCCTAGGTCTTTAACTGTATTTGTCGAGTAACAGTGCAGCCTTCGATTTGTAGGTTATAATCTGATATATTCTGTTTACGAGTCTTTGGTGCTATAAGTAATATTTCTGTTTTGTTAGAGTTTAAAAGAAGGAAATTACTAGTCATCCAATGTTTCATATCTTTGATGCACTCTGCCAGTTTGGATAGCTTGAAGGAATCATCTGGTCTTGAGAGATATATAGCTGAGTATCATCTGCATAACAGTGGAAGCTAATTCCA
Organism: Triplophysa siluroides; assembly: GCA_006030095.1. Taxonomy (NCBI): domain Eukaryota; kingdom Metazoa; phylum Chordata; class Actinopteri; order Cypriniformes; family Nemacheilidae; genus Triplophysa; species Triplophysa siluroides. Next base: position 1,330,746 of record VCII01000010.1, on the reverse strand, counting down.
TGTTTTCTAATAATGTTGCCCAGGGGCAGCATGTATATGGAGAAAAGCAAGGGTCCTAAAACCGATCCCTGAGGTAATCCATAGTTTACTTGCGTTAGATTAGACGATTCCCCATTTAAATGGACATATTGATATCTGTCAGATAAGTAAGATCGGAACCATTTTAGTGCCTGTCCCTGAATACCGGTATAATTTTGTAAACGATCTAAAAGTATTTTATGGTCTACAGTATCGAACGCAGCACTAAGGTCAAGCAGGACTAGGAGTGAGATGTTACCTTTATCAGATGCCATAAGTAGATCGTTTGTAATTTTAACGAGCGCAGTTTCGGTGCTATGATGCGGTCTAAAGCCAGACTGAAATTTTTCGTGCATGTCATTATTTTGTAGGAAAGAGCACAACTGAGTGGACACTACTTTTTCTAGTATTTTAGACAAGTACGGGAGATTTGAAATCGGTCTATAGCTTCCAAGTTCACTGGGGTCTAAGTTTGTTTTTTTTGATAAGAGGCTTAATCACAGCCAGTTTAAAGGGTCCTGGGACATGGCCTAGATTAATTGACGAGTTGATAATGTTATAAATGGGCTCAATTGCAACAGGTAGTAACTTTTAGTAATTTAGTTGGAATGGGATCTAATAAGCATGTTGTCTGTTTGGATGTTGCAATAAGTTTAATTAAATCTTCCTGTTTTATAGGTGAAAAACACTCTAGCTTTTCTTTTTGGGTGATGGTTGGTACTAATTCATCAGACACAGTTGGAGGTTGGATTTTCTGTAAAAAATGTCATGAATTCATTGCTACCAAGGTGTGGCGGAATAGCCAGGTCAGGAGAAGTCTGTTTGTTTGTTAGTTTAGCAATTGTACTAAATAAAAACCTTGGATTGTTTTTATTAGTTTCTATGACGTTACGGAGGTGCTCGGTTTTTGAGGCTTTTAGTGCCTTTTTATAACAGTTTGCACTCTCTATCCACGCAATTTTAAAGACCTCTAAATGGGTTTGTTTCCATTTGCGTTCCAGTTTACACGTTTCTCTTTTTAGGCCGCGAGTGGTGCTATTGTACCATGGTGCTTTGATCTTCTCGTTAATTTTTTGACTTCATAGGCGCGACCGCTTCTAATGTATTAGAGAAAATAGTTCCCATGTTGCTGGTCATGTCATCGAGCGATTCTGTATTAATTGGCAAAGTTATTAAGGGAGTCAGATCTGGCAGATTCTTAACGAAACTATCTTTAGTAGATGAGGTGATTGTTCTACCATGTCGATAACGAGCTATACGACTGATTTCTGCAGTGCGCAGTGTACATGTTATAAGATGGTGATCAGTGACATCGTCGCTTTGAGGTATAATATCGATATTGGTTAGATCGGCTCCGTGAGATATAATCAAGTCTAGAGTATGATTAAGTCTATGAGTGGGTCTGTTGATGTTTTTGTGTTACACCAAAAGAGTGTAGAAGCTCTTTAAACGCCACTGCTAATGCATCGTTAGCACTATCTACATGGATATTAAAATCTCCAACAATCAGTACTTTATCAACGTTAACCAATAGGTCCGATAAGAAGTCCGCGAACTCCTTCAGAAAATTAGTGTAAGGCCCAGGGGGTCTATACACAGTAGCCAGTGTAAGAGAAAGCAATGGTTTTTTACTTTTGTTTGGAACAATTATGTTCAACACAAGCACTTCAAATGATTTAAATTTATGCTCTGTTCTCTGAGTTACGGTAAGAAAGTCTCTAAAGATTGTTGCTACACCACCACCTCGACCAACCCGGCCGTGGCTCATGCATATAACCGTAGCTTGGTGGAGTAGACTCTGTACACACAGATATTTGGTGTGGCAGTGGGTGTGAGGCTGTCTGGCACAGCACTTGTTTCTCCCAGCATTCCTTGGTACAGGGCCAGATTGCTTCATGGACTTCTTGTCCCAAACACACATTAAAGACAAATAGCCTCAAGCGTGAGCAACCATTCTCTTCTTATTACCCAAGAGTCATTGCAGTTTAAATGACCACACACATATACACAGAGAATGTCCGGGGGGTTGAAGGAATTTGTGACGTCAACCAAATTGAAATATCATTTGAGCTAAACAACTTGATGTGAACAATGAAATTCTTTGTAATGTTTATTAAGAAAGTAAATGGTGTCATTTTTCTGTTGTATTCTAACAATCCTTTTACTCTTCATGTTTCTCCCTCTCAGTCTAATAAGGTCCCGGTGGTCCAGCACGCTCACATGCATCCCCTGACCCCCCTCATCACCTACAGCAATGAACACTTTTCACCAGGAACTCCTCCATCCCACCTCTCACCAGAGATACTGGACCCCAAGACAGGTATTACACATAAACACACATTATTCAGACGTTTCTGTTGACTGGTTGTTTATTCTTCTGTTAATTGACTATACGACTGTGTTTCCAGGTATTCCACGGACACCTCACCCCGCAGAGCTGTCCCCTTACTACCCCCTGTCCCCTGGAGGCATGGGACAGATCCCTCATCCTTTGGGGTGGCTCGTTCCACAGTGAGTTTCTCAAACCTGATCTGTTACTACAAGCACAACTCCGTTCATTCATCAAGATACAGATTCTGGTTAGAACTAGAGGCGTCACAATAGAACATTATTGACAATAACTTTGAAAACCTAATTACGGATATAAAGAGTTTAATTGCAAAAACAGATAACTCGCTCTTTATTTTTCAAAAATCACGTTTTAATGTTTTGGTTAGTTATTATTACTTCATCAAAACAACCCAACTGCAGTTTCGTTGACATCACTTGGAATTCACAATAAAAAAAAAAGTATTTTGAAAATCTGTAATTTTTTTTTTATAAAATTCATATTATGTATTATAATTCTAATATTATAATTCTAGCTATATTGTAAATAATGTAGCATAGGTAAAAATTTTGCCTTAAGTGTCACAATGGTTACAAACTCAGTCTCCCTACACTTTGAGTGTGATTCATTGGCCAAATAATAGACAAAACACAAAATGTAAGATGAATTTGCATCATTTAAAACATTTCAATATTGTACTTCATATTTTGACACATTTCCGAGTGAAACGGAATTTTGAATGTGAAAAATAGTGGGCGTGGCTTTCCTTTTTCACTGCCGATCCGTTAGTTGGACAAGATGGCGCTGGTGATCTTTTGGGATGCCAGGGTCGGCAGTAGGGGGTGTAACGATACTTCGTAGTACAATATTTCGGAATGCAAAAATGTTACGATGCGCATCGTAGAGAGATGGGGATATTTTACGATATGTTGAATTTTATTCGTTGAGCGATCAAGACGCTAGTGCGTCACGTGTGCTTATTTCACCTGTGTGGTAGAGAGTAGTCTCTGGGAGAAAGGGAAGCACAAGACATAATCTGTGTCTCCACATGATTTACAAAGTGTCTTATTTTCCTTCACAAAAATTTGCCTTCGCCGTTAAAACACAACAAAATTGAAGCGTGACTGCTGGCGAGTCACCCCGAAACTCATTTCAAAGGCAAGCACAAACATTTTTATCTGCCAATATTTATTTATCTGTTAACGTGATCTGCTGCATAACCTGAAATGCAACAAAGTCTGACTAAAGAAACTAGTGCTGTACCGATTAGAGAAGTGATGAAGTGAGTCGTACTGTACATTAAAAGATTGATTGACATGCTAAAGATCGAACCAAGTATGTGATTTGCATGATTGAAGAAATGTAATACAGTTTATGATGCATGTCTTTTTGAAAGATATTTCTCATTCAGTACTGTCTCAAGCGAAGACAGTGCAGCTTCAAAGAGACACGAGCCAATAGCGTTTGAGTGTGAGCTCTGTCAGAGCGTTTCATTGGTTGAGTTCACTGAACGAACGAGTCAGTTGAGTCAAAATGAGACTGAATGAACTGGTACATGTCGTTCATGGTCTCATATTCTCTGTGTTGCAACAATGCATATCCAGTAGTTACTGAACATTTTTGAAAAATAAAGGTAATGACCTGGTTTAATTTAATTCTAAGATCAAGTTAATTATGTCAAAAGAGTTCTCAAATCTTTATATTTAATCACACCAATTTAATTAGTTAAACCAGTTAGATTTTAGTAGACTAAATATAATGTAGATTAATTAGACTAAAATTAAAATGATGGGGATGTCTAAACTAAATTTCATTTTAGTCAAAAGACTACGACCAAAACTAAATCAAAATTTGCTGTTAAAATTGACACCTATCTTAATTATAATTTCATGTAAAATGCTCATTTTTTTTAGTGAAAAACTTGAAGGTTCAGTTAAGCCTTAAAATGTTACAATTCTTTTTCAAGTTGTATGTGCAACAAAAACGTTACTGAAATTTTTGAAAATAAATGTTATTTGAATTTCAGTTTCATTTTTTACGTTTGTTCAAAATATCGTGATGTGTATCGTATCGTGAACCCAGCATCGAGATATTTAACGAATTGTGAGCTGAGTGTATCGTTACACCCCTAGTGGGCAGCAAATTTTCATTTGCAAAAGGAGGATTTTTGGACAGCAAATATGGGCGTTTTTTAGATAATAAAGAAGTAATAATATCAGCCATAAGACGGATCCTTTTTTCAAGTGGTTGAGCACTTTATTAACCCAAAACAACTCGATAGTGTTATACGACCAAAAAATCGCCATCTTGTGCAACTAGCCCATTGATTGGATGTAGAAATAAAACAGCCGTAGCATTTTTAAGTGAAACAATTAACGGATGCTCTGACCCAGAGCCGTTGAATTTGAGAGTTACGACACTCGATCTCACCGCCGTGTGGTCACGTGGTTCATGGAACCCTCAATAGTTCCAAACAAATCCCTGCTTTCAACCTTTTTAAATGGATTTTCGCGGGACAGATAACAGCAACTGTATTTGCATACGTTATATTTACAACATATTTTGCTTAATATTAGCACATTGTGTACACTTACTACGTTGACTACATTTATAGCAGCATTTTATCTTGGGAGTAATATAAATCTAAGATCAGTCTTTGTGTTCAATTTAAACATTTAATTTCAACTGCCTACTCGTTAAAATGTAAAAACATGCTGTTATTTCACCAAAAGTACAGCAAACGCGTTTGGAAGACACTGAAATGAATGGGTTACTTCTGCATTCCATTCTTCCTATGGAGGTCTATGCGAGTGTCGTAACTCTCATATTCAACGGCTCTGCTCTGACCAAGCCATCTAACTAACGTCATCGAGATGGATACAGAGGGGCTACAGATTTTAGCTGAAGATTATGAGGGCACATGAATTTAAAAACACAAAAACAAATGACCCACTTCGAATAAGTATTTACAATAAACGCTGCAATGTTTCATGAAGAAATAAGATTTGTACTTTTTCATTTCACAGGGTCTTTAATCTTCAAGAACACTGTAAGATAGAAAAAGTGCTGTAATGAACCACTGAAGAACCTTGATTTTTAAGACTACTTTCTTTCTCTGTGTCTCTTAGGCAGGGCCAACACATGTACCCCATCACTGCAGGAGGTTTCCGGCACCCATACCAAGCTCTTGCCATGAACGCATCCATGTCCAGGTGAGCGTGCCATTCCTACATTACACATTTGTGTCACTTTTTTTGTGTGACATGTAAGCGGTTTGAGTCTCACTGCTTAACAGCACTGATCAGCGATTATTATTTTCAGTCTGCTGTTATTTTACACCTCAGTAAGTTCATTGAGAGCATCGCAGAGGAAAGAATGAAGCATTGCTTACTGTTTCCGGTGAACACAAAGCTCTATTGTGCGTTCACCTCCCCAAACTCAGCGCTGGGATCTGAAACGTGTCCCGTTCAGACTGTTGTAGGAAGTGGTTTCTATACATTTTGGAAAGGGGTGTACTTGGTTTAGGGGGGATGGGGGTCTCAGGTGTCGCTCTCTTTTGCGTTACCATAGTAACGCCACACTCGGCACTTCACCTATAACAAGAGTGGATAAAGGAGCTTTTGAGCAGTGTTTATGTGGACTGAAAATGACATGAACAGAAATAAGAGCGTGTAAGTCTAGACAGAGTATCAAGATGGGTGTGCTGGATGACATAAACTGCTCTGTTTGAGTCAAACGCTGCGTGTTATTCTTGGAGGTTTAAGAGTTAAAGATCAAGATGTGTGAGCTGGACAGACAGCAGTTTAATGAGGGAACTATATGTAGTCTTAACCTTGCGTTTGGCACACACACAAGAGACACGTGGAGAATGCAGGACTGAGATCTAGATTTGAATCTTTCTGTACCATCACATGAAAATAACAAATTCTTCTGTCGATTTTCAGTTTGGTATCCAGTCGCTTCTCTCCACATATGGTTCCTCATCATCCTCACAGTCTTCATCGGACAGGAATTCCTCACCCAGCTATAGTGTCCCCGGCTGTTAAGCAAGAACCCAACGGAGACCTCAGCCCAGCGTCTCACACGTAAGTATGCACACAGCACTCATAATCTGGGTTTTCGGTTTTCTTTACTACTTGAACCAGTTGAACCACGGATACATTATTAGTCCTTACAACATTTTACAAAAATCATTCTGGATTCATGATCTGATCGGATGAGTTATTCTTTTGTAATATAGATATACCTATAGAACTGCGTGTTATTGACGAAAAATAATGCCATATTCAATATGTGATGCAGTAATGCTTTAAGTTAATAAAAACAATTATTAAAACTTTATTAAAAGATTTATTTTAAAATAGAAAATTCTATAACAAAACATAAAATACACACACACGCATATATATATATACACACACATATATACATATATATATCAGGGCTGTACAGTGCGACATATATGTCGCACATGCTATGAAAAAAACGGTCTATGCTACGAATAAATGTAATAGTGTAGCACCCTTCGATACAGTTTGGAAGGTGCAATAGACAGAGCCGTAGTTTGTGTGAAGTGCGTTTGTCATTGTGCTTGTTCGTTTGTGAGGTTTAATAATGGGGCAAAACTATTTATTTTCGTCTTCGCAACGACCCGCCAAAATAAAAGTCCAGATGATAAAATAATTAACTTAAAACTGTAAACTGGACTATACACTATAGTATACTTTAATATTTACTATAGTAAGGTTCATATATACTATGGTACACAATAATTGTTATGCAGTTTACTGTAGGAAATATTATTGTATATTACAGTAGTCTATGGACAAATGTATTTACTACTGTATAGGAGCATTGGAAGTTGAAAAATTAAAAAGGAAAATAATAATTTGGTAAAAACTAAAAATGCTATGGCCCTAATTTATCCATTTGTATAACTTTAATGTCCTTTTACCTGACCTGAACTGTTTTCTTTAAAGATGATAACAACAGATGCTACAACTGTTTGGCCTGTGCTACAAAACTTTAAACCTCTGTAGCACCGGTGCTATGCGCAAAAAAAATACTTCATACATACATATATATATATATATGAAGAGTTTGGTTCCAAAATGAGATATCTTAAAGAGATTCAAAAATCATGTTTTTTATTGTTTAATTGTGTTGGTTAGCTGTATTTTGTGAGTTATTATGGCTTAAATCAAAACAAACCCACTGCAGTTTGATTGCTTTTAGTTGTAATGCACAATACAAAAACAGAATTTTTGAACATTTTCAAAAACTGAGTTATTTTGGATCCAAACTCTTCATATATATTATATTACACTCTTTCCGAGGCAAGAAAGCATCATCATAACTGCTAAAAAGAAACAACAATTCTATGTTGCAGTACATAAAAACAAATTTGTTAAATGAAATGGCAAACCCCCGTGACCCGAGGTAGTTCGGACAAGCGGTAGAAAATGGATGGATGGATGGAAATGGCAAACCATTTGTGATGTTTATAAATTTGCAACATTTCATTATATAACAAAGCAGTGCTAAACCTGAATAATTTGGAAAATAGAATGTTTAGCACTATGTTTGGTCTACCGACTTGCCACTTTGGTAAACACACTTCTTTCTGACTGGCACTCCCTCACACACATCACACATACAACACGTGATTAACAACCACCTGTCTTATGTTTGCAGGAAGTCTCCGGGCCCGACCAAAAAGGAGGAGGACAAAAGGCCACACATAAAGAAACCTCTGAATGCATTTATGCTGTATATGAAAGAGATGAGGGCCAAAGTGGTGGCCGAATGCACGCTGAAGGAAAGCGCCGCCATCAACCAAATCCTGGGTCGCAGGGTGAGCAAACTGTTTGTGTGACCTCATTTACACCTGCTGGTCCAAATAGTGTAGTAGTGTTGCTCAATCTAGAGAAGATTTGATAGGACAGTAATCTGTGTAGTGCTTAAGTGGAGGAGAGGTTGCACATATTAAATGTGGATAGATGAAAGCTTTAAGCTGCGTTTATACTACTGCGTTTTCAAACAAGCCTAATAACATGGATTACCTCATCTAACGTTATCTACGCAAAGACGTCCTTGCTTTTCCTCGCCATCATGTTCATTCTGTACCAGTCGGTCTGTGACTAGTAACCAACTGTCATCAACAACAACCAATGTTTACATTTGTTTGCGCATGCCCAGCGTGTCTGAATGGTCATGTGACATGCGTTTTCAGTAGTGTTGTTTCTAAAACGACTATGGAAGCGGCAGTATAAACGAGGATCGCTTTCGTTTTAAAACGCCGTTTTCGTATGACAAGGGGCTAGTGTTAACACCAACGTAGAAGCTTTAGACTACGCAGACTAAAAGCTTCAACACTGCAATTTTGTTTATTGGGGTCTTTGAAAATCTAGTGTTAGGAGGACTTGTGAACCAGATTTGCAAGTTGACTGTGCGGTCACGTGATATAGGTGTAAAGCAGGGACTGTTTTTGCTAGTGTACGCAGCTTTTCTGTGTACAGCATACGTATATATTTGGGCCTTTGGCTGACTTTGTTGTTTGTGTTCGCAGTGGCATTCGCTATCTCGAGAGGAACAGGCCAAGTACTACGAGCTGGCCAGGAAAGAAAGGCAGCTGCACTCTCAACTCTACCCCGGCTGGTCTGCCCGAGATAACTACGTGAGTCTCATACACACACACACAGATGCTTTTTGTGTTATTTTTCTCACTTATGTTACAAACTAGCATGACTTTTTCTGTAATGCCTAAAGAAGAGATTTTAAAGAAGGTACTTGCTCTCTTTTTGGTTGCAAGTATACTGAATGGGGACTGGAGCTTTGAAGGGATAGTCCACCCAAAAATGGAAAATCTGTCATCGTTTTCTCACCCTCAAGTTGTTCCAAACCTGTATTCATTTCTTTCTACTAATGAACACAGAGAAAGATATTTGGAAGAACGTTAGCAACTGACATTTCTCGGGCATCATTTACAACCATAGTAGAAAAATTATCATATTGTTGTTGTTGTTGTTGTTGTTGACACACGTAGAATTTAGGAAAGCAGCTCTGTTTTCTGGAGTTCTGGAGCACCCTTTACTACCATTTTATTGAACCTACTATGGTAGTCAATTTTGTCCCAGAAATATCAGTGGCTAACATTTTGCCAAATATCTTTCTTTGTGTTCAACTGAACAAAGAAATGTATACAAGTTTGGAAAACTTGGGGTTGGAGTAATTCATAACAGAGCTTTCATTTTTGGGTGGAGTATCCCTTTAAAGCTTTAAAAAGGACACATTTCACAAAACCACCAAAAAAAGGTGGTACATACGATTTATATCGCACTATATTTGAAGTCTTCTGAAGTCATATATGGACCGAAATGTAAGTTATTTTTTATCTTGACATTTGCTTTACCTTTTTTAGCACATTTAGAATTTGTCTGGTTTATGTACCGATCATTCAGACTAGTTATGATTTATCCGATTTATCGAAAAAATAAAAAAACAATCCAGCTGTTGCATGTCTTCCGAATATTGTACCACCAGTCATATAGACACGTTTATGTTTTTTTTTTAAAGCTTCAGTTTTGGTCTCTGTATTGTACTTGAAAGTTAAAAAGCAAAATAAACATTGTTAGATTAACACTAAATTTTGGTGTTTTTTTGCCTTCCTTCTCCATTGCTGACTCTATCTGTCTCTCCATTACTTGCGCTGTTTCTCTCGCTCACTCACTGTGTATTATTTTCTCTGCAGGGTAAACGGAAGAAGAGGAAGAGAGATAATAAGATAGACTCAACACCAGAGGGTGAGGACAGATATAAACACTCACACAGCCTTTCTATCTCGCCTTGTTCGTTTCTAACCTCGCTCTCTCCTCCCTGCTCTGTGACATGCAGCTTATGAAGTCCAGTGCTAGCACAGGCAGGTATGTCTGCGGGCTCAGGGGCCGCTCACACAGGATACGTTTCTGCGTTGTCTGCGCTGGTTTTTTTAAATAGTTAATTGCCCCCCCATGTACGTCTTGCTGAGTCCCATGTTTTTAAATCTTTTGACATGCATCCCGGGAGATGTCCTTTTTATATTTCTGTATTTTATGAACCAGGGGGCAGGATAAGAATATTGAGTGTGTACATTCGATGGAGGATGTGCATGAGAACACACTGATTTTTATTGCAAGAACGAATCCTGTGTGAACGGCTCTCAGACAGCCAGTGACAGTCACAGCAGTCTCTTCATACTGGTCATACCCACGACCAACGACTTCCATTTGAATACTGTGATGGCGGCAAATGTACACACAACTCCATTTCCATGTTGTGACCGATAGATGTATTTTACACAACCTGTCAAGGTCCTGTTTCAGCCCAAAATCAAATGAAGTAAAACATGGATTACTTGCATTCCCAGAGCATTAGGTTGTTTAATATTTACTGTAATGTGAAAAAATCACAGTCATGAAATGTTTTAAATATAAAGTGAATTTTATATATTATGGTCGTATTAATTAAATTTGTGTGAATTCAAAAAAATGTATTGTGAAGGATTTAATGCTGAGATTTTGGGGTTAAATATGACCCGGGTATGTTTTCGACTGGTTCACCTGTGTATAAGTTTTAAAGGTTGTGAATAATTGTTGAACTTCAGGTTGCCGTGACTATGCCATGCAATCATTGCACAGAATATCATGTACTTTGCTAAATTTCCTCTCCTATCCCCTAGCAGAGTTGCTCGAATGCTGTGGTTTTATCATTGGCTTACATTCACTTGAGACACGGCGTCAGATAGCATTTCAAACCGTCCCAAAATTCGTCCTGTTCATTTTGCCTCTTTTCTGTTCATTCCCAGATTACTCAGTGCCAAATAAGAAGCCGTGTGTGCAGTACCTCCCTCAGGAGAAAATGATTGACAGCCCTGCCTCTTCCCACGGCAGCATGCTGGACTCGCCGGCCACGCCCTCTGCTGCCCTGGCTTCGCCCGCTGCCCCAGCCCCTACTCATTCTGAGCAGGCTCAACCGCTGTCACTCACCACCAAGCCAGATCGTCAACACCACCCTCATTTCTCTCTTCTCTCCAAACCATCATCATCGTCATCTATTTCAACATTTTCCTCCTCCCAACCGAGCATCTCTCTACCTACAAGCTCCTCAGGCAGTCAGTTGACTCCACCCATACTCTCTCGGCCACACCCCTTTGCCGCTTTGCATGCCTCCCTCCTGTCCCCGTCCTCCCCATTCCATCAGGCTGCCCTTCACTCCCATCATGCTTTGTTCCAGTCTCAGCCGCTCTCTTTAGTAACCAAATCAGCCGACTGACTCTTCAAAAGCAATTCTCTCGTACTCTTTTAAATAATGCTGTATATTGCTTTTTACCTTTCTGAGAAATAGATGTCAGGTTAACTTTTTTGATAAGTGAAAAGAAAATAAATATTATTGGTCAATATTTGATCATCTGCTTTTCTGTGTCTGTATAAAACAATGTATTTTTTGTAATGTCTACTTTGGAACTGGTTTCTTATTTGATGCATTTATCCAGTAAACTTGTATAAAGAATACATGTATTAAAAACTACTTTTAAAAGACAAGAAGGAACAAAATCATTTTAAGCTTGCCTGTAATTATTAATGGTAGTTTTGGAGTTTAATTAGTACTGGCAATTGTATTAGACCTCTTTGCAACGACCCCCCTCTACCCCAGTTTTGAAGTGTGTGAACTTGATAAATAAAACTTGTAAATTGTTTCTAAAAATTGTTGTTCATGTCGTTTTTGAATCAATTATCAATTACTTATGTATAATAAATTCTTATGGCAACATCAATTGTTGGGGAAAATTTGCTTTTATTTTTTAGGGTAAAGTAGAAATGATTTACAGGTATCTACCGTCAAATGAAGGGTATGTTTGCACAAAAATAATGTACTGAAACGGAAAAAAGGCAGTTGTGTGTAAAATATGTATTTTTTACTTTTGTATAGAGACCATAAAGTAGGAAAAAAAACGTTTTATGCATGACAGGCCAGTTTTTAACACTATAAGCACATATACAAAGAGTCAGTGCTGAACCTATTACGCATGCGCATGCGATCACCGTTTTTGTAGTTTACACAGAGACGTGAACACTGTTGTTTTAAAAAAATGCACTTTAAATTCCGTTTTTCACGCTTTCAAAACGCTACCATCTCAAAGAGCGGCCAAAAGCATGTTTCTGGTTTTGTGGAAGACAGTGTAATGTAAACATCCTCTCGATTGCTCTTGTGAATGGCTTTTCAAAAAAAACTAAATAAAAAAACATGCATTCGCAAAAAGGTATTTTCAAGGTTGTTACAAATAACACGTCAATGTTTTGATTATTTCTCATGTTTCACAATCGGCCTAAAACGAGCAGGCGATTTTAAACAATTAAAGCACAATAACCTGCAGTAAGTGTATGTACTGAAGAACCCTGCTGATATGTGAGAGGAATTAGAGTTAAATCTTTAATAGGTGGAATTTAGGCAAACCGCACTGGAAAATAAACAGCTACGCCAGAGCAACAAAAACGACTGCCAAAAATAAACACGGATAAAAAAATAATAGACATCTGTTCCTTCCTGGAATGCAAAGTCCCAAAACAACGACGAAAGCAGGTCAGAGCCAGCCTTCGCTCGGGCTTTTTCTCACGTTGCGTCTTTATTTGTGGTTTGGCTGGCTGCTGGCACTGTAATTAAGTGAGAGGTAATAGGATGGAGCTCCAGGGATCTCATTAGTCTTTTCAATTAGTGGAAAATACACAAGGTAGAGGCCTCTGCATTTTGGGGACTTTAGAAACGGTTGGAGATGCCAACAACGGTCCCTTTCACTTTCCCCGCAGCTGGGAAACGGGCCGTAGGTGACACCCCTGACAGACCTCGTATTCCTGCGGGTGTCTGCACTGCGACTGATGGGATGGGATGGGATGGGATGGTGGTCTATTCAAACTCGGCATCGGGGTGACGACACCGCGGTTCGACTGAAATCTAAAAACCTGCCTATAAAATCGATACTTAGCATTGGAGCAGAAGTAGCGCTTCAGCATCAAGTTGAATGTGCGCGCATTAACGAGAGGCATAGCCACCTCCTAAATGACGCGCGTCACACTGGCAGTAATAGCCAATCAAGCCACGTTTGCGGACAAGCAATGCATCATTATCACTAATTGCTTAATGATGTTCTGCAGTGTGTGTTAGTTTCCATATGACTCAACCGTGAGCTGTTTTAACAGCGCACCATTTGACTGCTCCCTCTGTCACAAACTGCATGACAAGCGGTGTGTGCGCTCGCTCGTGTGCGCGCAGACAGACAGGTTGACACGCGTTGAGCGCTCATTTCCCTCTATGCCCTCAGGTGAGGTACAAACCTGTCAGTCACGCGCGCGCGCGCGCACACAAAAGCTTATATTTTATTTTGTTCGGCAGTCATTAGAGAAGCAGGAAATATGCCTTGCATCATCTCGGGCCCTGCAATGCTCTCTGGGGCCCCGCGTGTCTGTGTGTAGCCGTAGCTCTAGAGCCATCAACCAAATTAAAGGTAATGAGTTGTCAGACAACACAGAAAGCCTGGCTCCTTAAGGCTTGGACGCGTATTCTCCGTACACCCACCGATGGAGCGCGCGCGCGCGCGCTACCAACAGCGAGCCAGCCTGAGTGACTTTAATATGACTGGCCTGTTAGAGAGATTGGCTGGAGCCAGGATATCTGTGATTATTCTCCCAAGCTTGTTTTCTAGTCAATTCTTGGAAAAGTGCTCGTTAACTCCATCGGAGTTGCAGGCACGGCGGAGTTATTTAATGGTGTTTCATTTCATTGCTTTACTATGTGGAATGTATAGCCTAACATCGATGTATCATCCATATTTAACGCATACGATTCGCATTCGCATTAAGCCTTCTCGTGACGAATTCCAACGAGACCAGGCGGGCTAGATTTTATTTTCTCCGACATTGTCTTAACATTTTCAATTCAAGTGAAAATTGTTTGTTTATTTGTCACTCAGTTATGCGCATGATGCAACTTGTGGTGGAATGCAAGTTATTTTAAGGTCATTTTTCTCGCAGGTAATTTAACTTGAGACACAAAATAACAATTATAATAACCAAATATGTGTACATGAAAAACGAATGGTAATCTGAACCTGAAAAGTGAATCTAGAAATATTAGTCTCTAGAGAAAAAGATCTGAATAAAAACAGGATTTTAAATAGGAATCTAAAGCATAGACATTTATGCAGAATTCGTTTTGATGATTATATATTTACATGTTTTTAAATGTATAGGCTATAAATGTTCAACCAAACCAATGCCCGTTGACCAATAATATAAAAAAGGTGGTTACAGCCCTGTAATAAAATATAAATAATTAATATAGAATATAGAAAACGATTATAAATAAATAATGGTTTATTTAAATAAAAGTATAGATACTCTAATACTTGAATATAAACATATAAATAAAAGAATAATACAAAATAGAATTAGTTTTTACAATACCAGCAATTCCAGATTAAATATTTTTGCGGGAATATCATGAACCAAAGTCCACAGATATCAGCAGATTTGTAATGCCATCAACAAAAAAATTCAAAAAGAAGAATAAACAGTAAACACAAACAAATGGAGTGAAACATTTTGAAATATTCCAGTTGCTGGTGCTCATCAATCTGTATACTGTACTTTTGTTCATTACAATAACCACACAAATACATGCAACCTGAATGCTGCACGGATCTAACCTATTATGTCTTTCATTTAGGGGGTTCGTATGTAATAATCAGATGCAGTCATCTGGACCCAACAGGAGACCTTCCCCTTTAAATGTGTGTACGGAACAAAGAAGTGTGCGGTGAATTCTCTCTCATAAGAGACATCTGTCTGCTTCTCACAAGGTCAGAATTAATACATGTTAATTCAGCTCATTAGAGCGCACTGGCCCCCGGCCAAGCTTCTGCCGGTGGGCTCTGCTTTGATCCTGAATCCGTGCCAGGTTAGGCCTTTGATGTTTCAAAATCGCTTGACATTGTGTTTACATTCCTCTACTCCGACAATCAATATTAAAACAAAAGAATACATAAATCACTTTGAGTGAAATGTGAAATTAATAGACTGTCATTCGGATTGTGTGACCCGAAAGCAGGCATGGAAGTGACACTTTATTCTCTGAACCATGTATACATTGCCGATGTAATTGATTTCCAAAATTATTGTATTGCGAAGACTAAAATGAATAAGACTAAATGAGTTTGTAGCCTTTTATGTTTTTTTATTTGTTTGTGTACAACAACTCATTGAATGCCTTTTGTTATTCTGGTGCTCTTTTTATACAGCATGCAGTGATTTAATACAGCAAACTGTTGTCTACACCTCACCGAACAGTTTTCAGTTAACACATTCATTGATTGTTTGATCAACACCGTCATTACATTTGGCAAAGTCTGTGTTGGCAGGTCCCTGTGAAGCCAGGTAAGACCTGGCGATGTGCCCACGACTGCCGCTTAATGTTTTATTTACGACCATTTGACCTTAAAGGAGGAAATGCAGATAAAGAATAAGAGAGATGGTTTTCAGCACTAAATGTCAGGACTATAATTAGACCTGGTAGGGAATTCGAGGCTTCGGGGTTTTTTGTCTCTGGCTGAGCAGTAAAACATTAATTAACATGACCATGATTTGCATGTTGTGCAAATCTTTGGTTGCCGTAACAAATTATTCACAGCAGTTGGTAAGGTCATGCTAGATAAACATTACACCTATGATTTTTGCCGTAGAACATGTTTACATTGGTTCTACACATCTGGTGGTGTAAAACAACGAGGCTGTGGGTAATACATTAACTCTCATTTGTAGTATAAAATGGTTTTATTTGGTTTTCATTTTCATACAATGAAAGCATATAAACCACCTGAAAGTCACAGACATTATTCATTGGACATCTGTTCCTTCGTTATTTTGATGTAAATGACCCACATTGGCATTGGTGGCCGCCGATCGCTGGGGCCCGTTTCAATAAGGAGGTTCAACCAACTCTAGGTTAAACCTTGAACTCCGAGTTGGGTATAGAAGTGAGAAACTTAGAGTTTTTGGTTTCAGAACAGCTGATTCGAGTTAGTTCAATTTACTCTGGGTATAGGCTTACCCTGGGTTAAGCATGTGAAGCACGACTGTAAACCGCCATGATCAATGGAGCTCTGATATGAGGATTTACCATGGCAACGGCACCAAAAAAAGCAACATGGCGGCAGAAAGCGCCTAAGATCGAGGCACACTTTCCGCTCTGCGTACAGTGGATTTACTGATGTGCTGTAAATGACTTAAGTTTAAATTAATAAATAGATAAATGTACCAATAAACCAATAAATTAATCATTAAATGAATGAAATAACAGAAATATAGAAAAATAGGACATCTGTAGGGCATCAGACTCTCGTGCAAAGTTAGTCTGATCGCCGGTTCGAACCCTGTTCGGAGCAGATTTGAAATGGAATGACTGCACATCAAAATTAATTGTTTATTACCATAATCGCTTCATTTCTGCATGGATGTCTTTATTTATAAATTTCTTAATTCATGCACTTTATTTACACACTTTATTAAGTCATTTCTCATCGTCCATAGAAAATTATGCTCTGATGTATAACACATACGGTGGCTGATGTTATTAATGTGTAGGGATGGATGAGATATATTTTGTTATATCTAATTCACTGTAAAGAAAAACGGTACAGTTTTAATAAAAATGCACGGGGAAATGACAAAATTCCACTCGGGTCTTTAATTGCTCTCCTGAAATCAAAGTACATCCCTATGAATTAATGCAGCCTCATCATGTTCTGAATCCTCTATAAGAGCACATATGACATATTAGTCACTGAGATGATCTCTGTTTGATCAAAATGTGTGTCATGAATGACTGTTTCAATGAATGAATGAGTTACACCACTTGCGCTTCGGAGATCGAAATAAACTCTGGGTTCACCAAAGAACCTGCTCTCGACCAGGATAGGTTCACAGAGTAAGTTACTACGGTTACTAACTCCAAGTATAAGTTACCTCTCCTTCAGAAACGGGCTTGAGCTACCCCGCTTTCTCGGGTTTGACATACCTCGCATTTTAAAACGGAAAACCCAGAATTTCCCTCATTTCAGGGTCAATATACTCAGAGATTTCACTAAACCTCCTTTCTGAAACGGGCACCTGGTCACAATATTCTGTATGGATGACAACAAACGGCCGAATGTTCCATAGAGGAAAGTCATGCCATGGGAGAAATATTTTTTTATGTGAACTATTTCTCTAAAACAACCAGACAGATTTGGAGAAACATAAAGCATTCTGTCTTGCTAGTGAAATGAAAGAAGGCATCTGCTGTGAAAGAGACATGAGAAAGCATTATAAATTTGCTGGACCAGTCTGCCTTCTAAGAATCTGTGTTGTAGATTACTGACATGATGTTCAATCCATATTTCAGAATTTGGCTTTTGCTTAGTCTAGATGCAAAATCTGTTGCGTTTTCTTTTTCTGGAGGAGCTAGACTTTGTCTCTAGACAATCCTAGTGTTGCATGCACAGATTTCAATCCTAAATTTAGCCCTTTAAAAATCCCTCAAATGTGTTTTAATTCAGTAATAAATGAAATGAAAGAATTTCGGTTCTTTCAGGTTTAGCTTACTCTAATTCCCATATAATTATATTCATAGCTCTTGGGGTAGATAACTATATCTATGAAATACTGATTTGGCACCAACTATTTGCACAATACACAGTCCTGTGACCTCTCAAGACTTAATAGTTGAATGGTCTTACAGTGCCCCCTGCTGTCCAGAATTTACTACGGCGTTCATTTTGATCTTTTTTATGTTATAAAAAATGTTATGTTATGTTTTTTATGTCATATAATTAAAAATGTTAGTATTTTGACATCAGTATATATTTTCGCTGGAAACTTAATGCTTCACGGGTTTTTTTATTAGGAGCAAAATAACTTTGGTGTATAGATTTAAAATTACGATTTATTTTAACCAGCTACAGTTTCTCAGAATGTTGCAAGCCACCAAAACGATTTAAATATGTATACGTTTTATCTGTCATTCAAATCTATATGTACTATAAATAGCAATGCACAAGTCGTATAAACAAGTGAGAAATTCACAAAGTTGAAGTCATGAGCAAGCAATACAAAACTCATTTCAAACATGAGTAATACAAAATAACACAAAGCACAATAGAAAAACTCAAACATCATGTTTTAAGGATAAAAAATGTAATATTACTGATGTATGAAGTTAATATATTCGAACACACCTATCGTGCGTGACTTCATTCTTTTAACCCCGCCCACATTTGAACGTCAGACGCTCATCCGCAGTAGAATCCAGTCCGCGTTTTACACGCAACACGTCAGCCCCTTTGTGTCAACACGGAAGTTGTTTGATCGGATTCGTTGTGTTGGCGTTTACTGAAGTGTGTTCATCACTTGTACTGAAATCTCAGCATAGTTCTTTTATCTCATTTCACCACTCCATTCTTCTCCGAAAACACGATGCGTTTAACAGCTCTGTGTGTTCTCTTGATCTGCGTGTCTCAGGGTAAGTGACCGAGTTATAAAGTCAACTGGTGTTATGTTTGGGATTTCGGTTGAGGTAATGGATGCTTAAAGCACTTGATTCATCGACATTGTGTGCGTCATATCACAGATCAAATAAACGTCTCTGCTGTTATTTTTACTCCGTGTTAAATTACCATCCAGGATCCAACATCACATGATTGACATGTAATCACGTCATGATTGGTGCACAAGAGTGGATGAACCACATTCCTGTTTTGGGAGCTCAAATAAAGAAGACTGTCTAGAATTGGTAGAATAGTTCACTCGAAGACATCTGCTAATGTTTTATGAAATATACAGGGTCACTTATATTGTCAATACTTATATTTAGGGATGCACCAATATGTTAATTTTGGCAGATAACGATAACCGATGATTCTTTAACATTGGAAGCCGATAACTGATATATTGACGATACACAGTATCTAGATATTAATAACGTTTCCTAAGACTGAAACAAAAGGCAAAAAGTGGCATCAACAATGTTTTGCTAATAGCAGTAAGTAAAAAGAAAGATGGTACTGTACCGTATTTGAACTGTGAGCAGCATGCAGCTGAATAATTTTAACATGAGGAAATGATATAAGATTTATCGGCTATAATATATCGGCCTAAATTAATATTATATAAATGACCGATAACATTTAAAATGACCATTTATCTGCCGATACCAATATGGTCGATAATTTGTCGTGCATCCCTACTTATGCTGTTTTCTAAACATGTTTACAAAACTGTACCGTAAATTTGTCCCGTGGTGTGACATTAAAAAAAAAAAAAAAAAACATCTTACTGATATACAAATAGGAAGATTTCCTTATAATTCAGTAGCAACATACGGTATATTCTCATGATCTATCTGTACCAGACGACAACCTTGTGTCGAGGTCCAAGCTTTTATTCAAGTTTTGTGTTATTTTTCAGTGGCCAGTGCTCCAGTGGAAAATAAAAAACCAGACCAAGATCTAACAAGCAGTAAAGAAAATCAACCTGATAAGGAACCTCCTCCCCCCACCCAAGAAGCAGACAAGGTTGAACAAAAAAATGATCCGCAGAAGGACACAAAAAGTGTCAAAGATGAACTATCAAAAACTCTGGTGGGTAGTGATGAAGATCAAGTGAAGACCAGCGATTCACCGGAAAATATCAGAGATGATGCAGGGAAATCTCCGAAAGAAAAAGATAAACCACAGCAGACCTCACCAATGCAATCTGCTGTTGAAGCACAGAAGCCGACGGCATCTAAAAGCCTTATAAACAGTGATCCTGAGAAAATGACAACCGTTCAGGTTAATAAAACGTCCGGTGAGGAGGCTAATGCAACCGTTAAGGTTAATAAGGTGTCTGATGAGGAGGCTAAGAACACTGTTGAGGTTGATAAAACTGATAAAAAGGTTGGTGAAGACACCAACGCGGTCACTAAAGATAAGATGGCCGGTGAGAATGTTAAGACAACCGAGAAGGATGGTAAGAAGGCTGATAAGGATAAGAATGTCGATCATGATGATGGGACGACAGATTATGAAGGCGATCGAGATGATGTAGAACAAGGAATTGAAAATAAAGAATCCACAGAAGAGAAAACCACTCCATCAATTGATGGTGATGATGGTGATGATGATATTGATGAAGATGTTGATGATTCTGCACCGAATTTACCGGAGTCTGAATATAATGTGCCCATTCGAAAAGTTGTGAATAGCTCCGGGAGCAAACAGAGGAACGGGAATGACAATCCGCAGATAGAGGAGAGTGCAGAGAGCAGCCATTTCTTCGCCTATCTCGTGTGTGCTGTTGTACTGGTGGCCGGGCTCTACATTGCAAATCACAACAAGCGCAAGGTATGTTGGTTTGTCTTTACGTGTGCTTTTTATCAAAGACATGTTTGTAGAAATGTTGAGGACAAAACACCTACTACTGTTTGTCTTCTTTGAACTGGTGATTCATGTCAAAGTAGTACAATTCTGTGACTTGTTTCTTTCTCTCTTACAGATCCTCGCCTATTTTCTTGAGGGCCGGAGATCAAGAGGATCCCGGAGACCAAAAACATCTGATTACCAAAAACTTGAACAGCATGTAAGTAGCAATATGGGCACACAGGGATTGGAATGACCACTAGCCAAGCAACAATAATGCAATATCTCGATTGCATCTATAGAACAGTTTGACGGCACAAGTGTGTCGATAAAATGGAAACAACATCGGAGTGTTTTTAAAACCCTTTGGTTTTTTAAACGGGGAACTTCTTTCTCTTCCGCCACATATTCCTGCCCAGCATACAGTTAAACAAACCTCTGTGACTAATTCCAAACCGTCACTTCTTTTACATTTGCGTAGTGCTGCTTCAGTGAAGTTAATAGTGAGAAAAAATAAGGCTGTGTGAATGAAAGAGAGACTGTAAAAAGGCAACTCCTCGATATTGCGTTATTTCCATTGCACTGCGGCACTTTCCATCGGTTTTTAAAGTAAACATGCGCTTGTTTACAATAGTAAGTGGAGTTAAATGTGGATACAACTTGCTTTTAGTAATAAAACACAATGTCAAGCAAGTTTGCCAGTAACTTTGTAACTCATTTCATATAATTCTCTCCTATCTTTCTGACCCTTATGTCATCACAAATGTATAAGACTTAATTTCCTCAGTTGAACACAATTGCATCATTTCATATTGAAATGTGGTCAAAATATCATCTAATGGGGGTCAAAGCTCCACAAAGTACATCCATTTATCATTAAGGTAATCCAATTGGCTCCAGAGGGCAATTCCAACATGCCTAAACCGCCTTCGCTGTTATAAAAACACTGCAAACCAAGTTTTCACTGGGCTTATTGTTTAGTCGATACAGGTAGCAAGGTTTCATCACCTAAAACACAGCAAACAATAACTTGAATTTTGTTCTTGAAGCATGAAATTAAAATTTTGTTTGGTTCTCTTTTACAGTGAGAAAGTCCAGTCAGATGAAGCTTGATGGATGAATCGAAATAACTGTGACCTTTATCTTGAAATTCTCCTTCATGGGGCAGTCATTACCACTTCTAAACACTGTACACCATTTATCAGTAACTCACATAAAAAAATGATATTATTAATCATCATAACTGTTCGTAGCATGTCACCGCAGGCAGGTATGTTGGAAACAAAGCTTTCATTATTTTCATTTACGTTTGAAGCATAAAAATACAAAAATGAAGTTCTCCATATGTTGTTGTGTTCGGTTAAATCTATTACTAGACTAACAGGGAAGGAAACAGTATGTATATTTTTAAAGGAAGAATGTTTTGGCTGCTTTTTTCATGAACGTGAAAGCTGTTTTATGGGAATGAATGTGTTTTTGCGATTGTTGTTTTAGTATAGTTGCTCAGAGGGTCTTGTTTTTGCCTTAATTCGAATATGAGCTCCTAAAGATGTTAATGATTAAAGCACTTTCTTTACCTATGTAAAATAGGACGTGAGCTGTTGGTTTCTTTCAGGCTTTTGATGTAATGTTTTTTCACCAGACGTCATTTGTTCGTCGATACATATCATTTTTTGCACAGGTGTCAGAAAGACATTGAAGGACACGATTACGTTTTGGTAAGCGTTAAGTTTCCTGGACATTATTGTTAAGCTCCGCTTTGTTTGGTCCAATACACATACAGTAACTGTTATTCATGCTTGTACAATGTCCAGTTTTGCTGTGAGGTGTTTGTATCTGTAAACGCTGTTTTTTCATTTGTCCATTAGTAGTTTGGTTGTGATGGACTGTACTCGCATGCTTAAAAATTTGATTTTTACCAGGGCTGTCAAACGATTAATTGCGATTAATCGCATCCAGAATAAAGGTTTTTGTTTACATAATATATATCTTTGTACTGTGCATATTAATTTTGTATTTATAAACACACATACTTGTCTATATGTTTAGGAAATATTTAAATGTATTAATTTATATTTACTAATAATTGAAATTCTAAATAAACGTTTACTAATAGTTATATTTTATATTTTTATTAAATATATGCATTTATGTGTATGTGTTCATAAATACAAAATTAATATGCACAGTACACCGACATATTACATAACGCAAACTTTTATTCTGGATGCGATTAATCACGATTAATCGTTTGACAGCCCTAATTTTTACGAACTGCTTTCAGTCAAGGCACTTGGCTCAGAATAGAAGCCAATTGTTTGTGAGTAGTCATGTTGAAAAAGCCGTCCATGTGTGCTGATTATTCTGGAGTAGAATTCACTCCTATGTACTGTAGATGAGGAAACAACCTTCTTAGAGGCACATCAGCTTCTTTGTCCTGTGATTTATTTTTTTCTTTCTTTCAGGTCTGTCAAATTTTAAGTCTGTATTGTTGTACACTATAATTTATGCGTTGTTTAAAGGAATAGCTGAGCTGATGATGTCATGTCAAACAAAAAAGCAGTCAAAAAACATCTATTTCAATTAGGTTTTGCTGTGGTAGTGTAAATATTCATGCTTGGTTTTAAATAAAAGAAAAACATCATTCCTGTGCCAAATTTAATGAAATGAGGAAATTTGTGACTGTTTTAAAATACAGTTAGACACTCATACAGACCTTTAATACTCAAAATAAAAGTGTATTTATTATTCTGTGCCACGTCATAAACTGTCACACCCCTGTTCTGTCCATTGCATGAACACTTTCTTGAGGATGTACTGTGTTATCAGCCCAGCTTTATTCTCCCGTAATAACCAGTGGCTTTGCCCAACGATTTTTCTTGAGATGCTATTTTGAATTATTATGTGGGGGAAAATGATGTGATGGGGTTCTACTGTGGTCTGTGTTTTACCACTATTGCAATGTTTTCACAGGTGATATTCTTTCTAAAATAAAGAGAAATGGAATACGGTTTGAATTTCCCCTCTGACTTCTCTCTCTCTCATTTATTTATTTTTATTTTACGGGATGCTTTTTAGCATTATGAATATAATTTTTTATATTCTGTA
The DNA here is from genome assembly GCA_006030095.1 of Triplophysa siluroides. Classification (NCBI taxonomy): domain Eukaryota; kingdom Metazoa; phylum Chordata; class Actinopteri; order Cypriniformes; family Nemacheilidae; genus Triplophysa; species Triplophysa siluroides. The sequence continues at coordinate 1,306,831 of VCII01000010.1, read as the reverse complement.
ATATTTCACCTGTTTCAGCACCAGTCTACATGGTAAAACCTTTCCTGTGGCTCAGTGGTAAGAGCATTGCGCTAGCAACGCAAGGTTGTAGGTTCGATCCCAGGGGATTGCAAATACCTATGTAAAATGTATAGGATAAAGCAATGTAAGTCGCTTTGGATAAAAGCGTCTGCCAAATGCCTAAAATGTAAATGTAAATGTAAAACATATTAGCTAGATCTATATGACTGTCTGTGTAACTGTTAACAGTATACTACAATACTGTTAAACTTTCAGGCCTGGCTTTGTCAAACCAACATAAAGTTTGTCATCAAAAGTTTAACATCTAATAATAGTAGATTAATAATACACAGTTGTGGCCAAATGCTTCCTTGCAGGATCTAAAAATGCAAATAAGATTATGGTAAAAAATAGAATAGCAATAGTAAAAATGAAAATATAAAAATGTAGATTTTTTTCTGTGATGGTGGTTTAGGGGATACAGTTGTTTAGTTTGTACCTACTGTATTAAGGTCATTTATGGAAAATACCCATAAAACATTGAAACATTTTTGCAACATTTTGCACTTTGATCTATTCAATTTATGTTTACAATCTGTCAAAACAAAATCATGTTTGCATATTTAACATTTATGCATACAAGTCAACATAATCTAAGTTTATGTCACATAAATGTTGTTACATAAACAGTTAAACAAGCTTCCCCACTTTGCGTTGGAAATTACTTTAAACTCCTTCAGGGTGCAATGTAGGCTACACGAAAATATGTTATGTAATATATAAATAGGCCTTTGAAAGCAAAACAAAATTGAAAGCTTTCAAATGGTTCTCGCGGTACGTTGATGTCATGGAACTGTCGGTTTAGACAGCGCACCATGAAATTAAACACATGTTTTCATACATCATACAAGAGTTTATTCGCAAAAAACTTTCCCAAAAACAAAGGTTATTATGTTTGTATTCTGTTAGTTCTGTTGAAACAACCCAACCACAGTTTGATGACTTGAAATGCACATTAAAACAACATGAACATTTTCAAAGACGATAGAGGGAGCTAAAACTGACCCGAGACTTTTATGTGGGCGTTTCGTTTGCGTCATACCGGAAAAGGAAGCGAGTAGTTGAGAATAAAAGCGTAAAGGATGGAAAACAGAGCCGTATAAAGCAGTTTAACGCGCCTGGGTTTTATTTCAATAAAATAAATCTATAAGGCAATGGACGACTTTTGTCTGCTAATGTGAATGATACTTGTCAACAGACGGAGTCTGTTATTATTGTCGGGGTAAGAGTCAGAAATCATTGACTGTTAGCCAGCTAGCAGCAGCACACTCATACTTATATAATATCAATAGAACAGTAGTTTATTATTATTTACACGACTATGTCTGAACGATAGGTAAAGTGTCTCTTTATAAAGTGAGCTTAACTTATGAATGCGATACATTATCTCTTGAGAGCAATTCATGTTTTTTTCCATCCTTTATTTCTTTCATTGACTGCTTAATTTTTAATATACTTACTATTGCAAGAATGTATTCTTATTTATAAAACCGTACAGATAAGGCCACATTATGAAATGTTTATTTCATTTGATTTCTTATACACGTTTAACATGGTCCTATAGCATATTAAAAGTCACTCTATTCAAAATAAAATTCATATTCAAATAAAATTCATATTTTCCACAAATGGTCGCGATTTAGTGTACGCAATTATCATGTACAGTACTTTTATTCGACTTATTCGATTTAGCACATGTTTTCAACCATTTTCAGTAAATGATCCTCTCTCCTGGATATTCATCAACTGCAAAACTGATGATAGAGTTGTGTTCATTGTTTATTTTACGCAGTAAGCTGACAGGAGACTTCTGTATACACCGTTGAACTCCTGCAAAGCTAACAGTCACATAAAGTTTTCCATTGTTTCCACTTTTGCATCCCAGTTGAAGGTCTCGAGTGGGACCACCGTCCGTATGATGTTTCGTTGACCTTGTGAATTGACCCAAAGGGGACAGAAGGGGCACGGACAGGGAGGTTGGGGACTTGATCCGCATGGCCCATGTGTACGCAGAGGAGGGCAACACAGAGCACGCCTTTGTTCTCTACAATAAATACATCACGTAAGTAGAGCTCTGCGAAGCATCGCAAATCGAAATATTGGGTTTTCTGGTATGAACTGAGCACCGTTCTTGTCTCCTTTTCATGTTAATATTATTTAGCCGTCTAACATTTGTGGTAACGTTGGAGGCTTCCGTTTAAATGCGTTAAAATCACCATCAAACCAGTAACAACAAGATATTATTTGGAAGTGTGAAGAAGTCGGACATTCTGTTTTTTTATAACTATTCTTTACAAATAGGTTTGTTGATTTGTTTCTTTTAATTATTTTGAAATGTTGAACTTTTTTTGTTTTCATCCATCAGGCTTTTTATCGAAAAGCTCCCCAAGCGTCCAGAATATAAGCTTCTCAATATTCCTGAGAAGAAGGAAACTTTAAGGGTAATGTCGTTTGGTTTCAACTTTAAAACATTTCGCTGTGAATGTCAGGAGAATAAGGATCGATCAATAAACATAGCACATCGCCTGACATTGTTTTGCTGTTGTTTCTTTAACAGAAGTTAAAGGAGATAGCCTTCCCTCAAGCAGAACTGCTGAAGAAGCATTTACTAAAGAGATATGAGAATGAATACGCTGAGTACCTCCACAAAAAGGTAATGTGTATTTCCCTTCCCAGAAAAATACTCCTGTAATGGTTAACATTAGGAAAAAGCACCCTTGTAAATGCCTTAAAAGTCTTGTTTTAATAATGAACATACAGATAAGCTATATCATATTATTAAAATGATTTGATTGTAGTAAATTATAGTCCAACAGGAATGGTACTCAAAGACATCTGATGTACAGTAATAGGCAGTCCGACGCGTGTAACACATTCGCAAATTACCGGCAGGTGGCGCAAGAGACGCGCCTTGAATCAGAGCGGCTAATCTGATCCTTCAATTAAGATGATGAGACTCATAAGTGTAAAAACAAATGATATAGTTATATAAACCGCATAGAGGGTAAAGTGAGCTTCGTAGAGAGGTTTCGCTCCTAAATGTCTTAAAAATATTGCAAATTTGCTATTGTGACATTTGCTGTATATGATCCGCGTTTCAGCTTTTTGCGCGCGCTGCGTGTTCGTGAAACATGTATTAAATATGTATGTTATCTACATTTTGGACGTATTAACACTGAAAATAAAAGAACACGTTTACCCCATAACGTCAGTCGAGACAACTGTTTTATTAATTCGACATTCAGATATAAACAGCGCTCGCTGCCAGCTAGAGAAAGTTTTACGCACGACTATATAATAGAAATCAAGCTTAGTGCAGATTTATGGTATATGTTATTCACATTATGAAGATGTTCAAATGTAAGGGTTCGCGACCACAATGCTCCGGGTTTCAAGTTTCTCTGTAACACCTGAGAAGCGCAGTGGTAAAGACACACGATATTTATCTGGGCACACACCGTATTAAACCACAGGGGGAGCCAAAGTGCAGTCTCGCAACATTTCTGATATATGGGGTAAACATTTAATACTAAAGGCAGAACATTTAGGGCGTTTCATTTCTGTGGATGACACACAGCACACTATATAGTTCTTCTGTAGAACACAAAAGAAGATATTTTGAAGAACACTTCAATTGAGTCAATGGGTACCGCCATTGTTCGGTGACCAACTTCAAAAATCTTCTTCTGTGTTCCCTTACAGGTTAAAGGATGACAGAATTTTCCTATTAGGGTGAACGATCACTGTAATCCTTTATAAATGTTATGAATGTTGTTCTCTCGTGTGTTTGGCAGCGTGCAGAAACAGCGGCGATGGCGCGGGAGTTATCTCGCCAGCGGGAGCTGGAGGCGGAAAGGCATCGTGTGGCGGACATGCAGAGAAGACAGCTGGAGCAGGAGCAGTTCAGCAAGTTTGAGGAGATGATACGTCAGCAGGAGCGCCAGCATATCATCCACGAGTTCGGCACCCCAGCTCGTCCTCAGGAAGACCTCCTCATACCCGGGGTCCAGGGCCCTCCCGTGCCCTACCCAGCATCCCCCAGTCCCCCTCAGAGTCCGCAGTTGCCCTCAGCCAATCACAGCACTCCGTCGGCTCCCACGTTTGATCGCTCACTCAAACCGGGTCATCTCAGCAGCAACAGTATGCATCGCCCCTAAACCTCACTTAAGTGCGTTTGTATGTTGTTTGTGTTATTGAGAATGGTTCCGTTTGTGTTTTAGCTACAATGGTAGACGGCTTACAGCAAATAGCTATTCCTGCAGAGCTTTGCAGCAAATTCCTGCAGCTGGCCAATAGTAACACCATCAGAGCGGTGGAGACGTGCGGGATTCTCTGTGGGAGCTTGGTGAGTGTGTTGTTCACGGCCATTTACTTTATGTATCATGCAAGAAACATCTGGGACAAAAAATCATACAAACTGTTAACATTGTCAAAACCAATATGATCACAATTGCATTGTGCGTCTCCTTGGATACATTCATAGTGAACGGTTATGTGTTTATTGCAGAACAGGAACGCTTTCACAGTGACGCACGTGATCGTGCCAAAACAGTGTGGTGGTCCAGATTACTGTGACACAGAGAACGAAGAAGAGCTCTTCCTGGTGCAGGACCAGCACAACCTCATTACCCTCGGCTGGATACATGTATGACACACACTGGAAATTCATCTTCCCCTTGAAATGTTTTATTTGACCACAAATGACATAACATATAGCTGATCATAGTGTAACATCAGTAGTACAGTGGATCAGAGAGCATTCGTTCTGTTTTACTACAGCCTGCATTTAACTGGAGGTCCTCTCTCTGTTTCCCAGACCCACCCCACGCAGACAGCCTTCCTCTCCAGCGTTGACCTGCACACACACTGCTCTTACCAGATGATGCTGCCAGAGTCCATCGCCATCGTCTGCTCTCCAAAGTTCAACGAGTAAGTCGTTTACAGAGTAAATCCTATGGAATTCAACTGATGCAGTTATGGGTGTGTATATTGTGCTATGGAGATGCTTATGTTGAACGCCAATAATGTGGACGTGTATCACAGGACAGGCTACTACAGGTTGACAGACTACGGCATGGAGGAGATCTCAAGCTGTACTCAGAAAGGCTTCCATCCTCATCCAAAAGAACCTCCGCTGTTTACGGTAAATAACGTCAGCTCGCGTTAAAGCAGTGCCGATCCTAGACGTCTGGGGGCCCTATGCAAACCTTTGTGAGGGGCCCTTGTCATAATAGTTCAAATTAAATGAGCATAACTATAAGAAATAAAATGATAAATCAATTAACACACTTCAACGAATTAAAACTGAAAGTCAAAAAAACTTAAACTGACAGTAAGACCAATAGAGTATAAATTTAATTCACATTTTGATTTGCATGTAAATAATCCTTTACCTAAAGTAACACATGGCTAACAAATGAGTGTAATTCCGTCAGATATTGATTTGTCTCACTTTTCCTCTTTGTTTGATTTGCTGGCTCTGCCATGGTGATGGTTTGGAGACTTGCGTTGAACTACATCGTTTCGTCTTATTGTTAGATGTTGGCTAACTTCACCCAGGCTATGAGTAAAACGTGGCGTAAAGCAGGTGATGGGCGGGGCTTGTGAACTTACCCGCATACCAAAGTTACAAGTGTGATTTCAGCCGAATAGCGGGATGCTTAGGTAGAAGCGGCAGTAAAATTGGTCCAGTTAAGAGTTGTCCTACCACTAAAATCATTTTAGAGACATTAATTTGAGGTCGAAAAACGGCTCGTTGTTGCTTTAATGCCAATACAATTATTCATTTTAGTTCTTCTTTAAAAACACTTTTAGCAAGTTAATATCAGCTTATATTGAGAACTTAATTTCCTATAATGCATTTTGTTTGTAAACTTATAATCTTTTCTTCTTTGTTTTTCCCCAGAATGGCAGTCACATTCAAATCACAGAAGGAACTGTATCAATGCTAGACCTACGGTGATGATCCTCTCTGGTGTTTTAAATCCAGATTCTGTTGTCCTTGATAACTTCTCGTATACGTGGAACTGATCAGCTCTCATATCGGTGATGGGATTTCTTCAAGAGTCTGACACACCTGTCTGCAGCAAGCACTTGAAAGTATTAACACAATAACTAAACACAGTGTCATACGATGTCATTTGGGTGCCCAGGAATGCGAGCACATCCACAGGACTGCAACTCGTCCGTTTCACACCGACCCGTTTGAATCTGCTCTGTCCTGATGTGTTGTTGCCCTACGCTTATTTGTGGTTTTGCACACTAAAATCTCTCATCTGTAGAACTGACATTAAAACAAAGTGATTATTTTAAACTATGAAGTTGGATTGTCTTTGGTAACCAGCTGAGCGGCTCAATTCTGCAGGGCTGGGCTATTCATAAAGGTGTCTGTCATGAAAACCAGCATTATGTTTAATCAGTTTATTTATATTTCTGAAAAGAAATTGGCCTTATTAATTGCTTTATTAATATGGGACCGATGGCTGTAGCACAGTGTCAAAATCTTGAAAATACTCATAAGAACGAGAACATCATCAGCGTTACGCATGTAACCTTAATAGGAAAAACTAAATTAAATTAACATTTTAAAAGAAGAGAAAAGTCAATGGTTTTGATTTACAGTATGTTTAGAGATGATTTCTAAAACGCATTTATTAGTTCTATGTGCTTGTTTATCAAAATGCAGTTTCATAAGCAGCAGTCAGTCCATACCCCCATCATTCAATGCTGTTTAAGGTCTTGGGTAAGCATTTGTTTTATGGTTACTCTGAAACCGATCTGTCTCCACAACCCCTTAAATGAAGTCCAATGTCCTCTGCTGTCCAACTAGCACACACAAAGCTTTTGTCCCTCATGTCAGAGTTTATCTAGTGTCCTTGACATCAGACCTGGCATTGGTGTTTTGACACACGACTGGTGAAGGGTCACATCAGCCCAGCCAATCCAGGTCTTCATCCTCGCTGTCTTCACCAAATAGAGGAGCAGGAGGAGGGCATCCCTTTAAACTCTGAGAACACAGTATTATTTGAATCAGTACATATAGTAATACGGCTTATTGACCAATCACAGACTAGTACAAGTACACTTAGGCCACATTTACACATTGCAGCTAAATATTTGTCAATGACACTACGAACCTATTTGGGGCGATGCATTCTGTGAAATCTTAAAGTAGAAAAAATACAAACAAACAAAATCTAGATTATGTGTGTCATTTTCTTTTTTATAACTCATGTGATATCCGCAGCACATTATAGGGACAATCCACCTTGTGCCATCATTCTCTTTCCCTGTTGGATCAAACTAACAATAAGCTCTTAAAGGTAAACTCCATTTACTCACCCTCAAGCCATCCCAAAGTATTTTTATATATATATAGGGGTGTAGGGGTACGTGTATTTGTACCGAACCGTCACGGGTAACATACCATATAGTCATCATTCTTATGCCCTAATCCCTTCGAAGGGCAGAGCCTCATTATCTTCAGCTGGCATGACACCGAAAGCATGGTGTCCATCAACAGATGTCGCTGTTTTAATGGCATAACTTAAGCATACTAACTGTTTGTAAATAAACATACATTTTATATTTCATACATTTTTTAAATATGCTATATAATATATAAACACTAATATATATAAAGAAATACAAAATGTATGTTTATTTGCGTACGAATACCCATACCATTACACCCCTAATGATTTATGATTCTTTTGTACTCAAAATGGTAAAAATCACACATACATACATCATTCAAGTAATCCAAATTTGTGAGAAAACAGTATTTCGAGAAAAAAAAAAATGTAAACGGGCAAATCGAAGTGGTAGATTCAATTATGGCGACATATCGATAAATATCATGAAAATGTCACGGGCCTTGACACACAAGAACAAATGATGCAGTCGAACTTAACACACTAATATTATGGATATAAGGATATGTGACATATCACTTGGTAAACACGCTTTTGTTTTACTTCAGAGCACAGAAATTAAATGATGAATGTATGTGCTTTTTGACCAAATACAAAAGTATATCTATTTTGTCTTTACCTGAAGTAAAGAAGACTGGCATGGCATGAAAATGAGTAAATTACGAGACAATTTTCATATTTGGGTGAACTACTTCAACCACTATACCAAACATCCTATTAAACGTTATTTAACACTATGAAAAAATTTACTGGGCTGAACGATGTGATTCCAGAGGTTAGTCATTAATTGTGTTAATTGCACATTTCTACAATTGTACTAAGTGAATAAATGACGGGTGACTGTAAAACCGCAGATGAATACATAGGTTGTGTGTGTGTGTTTGTGTATGTGAGCCCTGCTCACCAGCTCCTCCTCTTCTTCATCAGCAGGTGCAGGTGTGGGCTGGGGAGGGGCGGAGCTTTGGAAAAGTGGTTCCTCCCCATTTTCCTCTTGTACTCTCTCAGGTGTACTGAGAGAATAGCAGGATGAGCACACGGAGAGACAAGACAAGCGTTGAGGGTATAGAGGGACGCACATGTTATAAGGGGAAAAGATCAAGTAATAGATTACGGGTGGTTCATTAGTTGACACATTTAAAGGTTCATGCACAGAGAGTTCGATTTAGTAATGTGAATGCTTCATTGGATTACTACTGGATTCAACACAAATCATCACAATTGCTGTGAGTGAACTGGAATGCAGCATTCAACACACAAATTCCACTGCTGCATAATCTCATTTGCGTCCTACAGTATTTGTGCTGTCGAACAGCTATGTGGGGACAACAGAATTGGAAATAATCATTCATTGACTCAATTAAAAGCACAGTTCAGCCCAAAATGACATTTTATTTTTCAACCTACCAGGAGAGCTGTGCAGATGCGTTGGAAGAGTCATCTTGTGAAGCGTTAGGAGGTGGAGGTGGTGGGTTGACAGGAGGTCCACACATTGTACCTTCTGCTTCAACTGACGGATCATTAATTACCTTCACTTCCTGTGTGGAAGTGGCGTCGTCAGATTTTTCTGTCATCACTTCCTGTTTGGGGGTGATGTCATCATTATCAGTGTCTTCTTCACATGTGGCCTCTGTACCACTTTCACTGTCCGACTCCACAACCTGATCCGGCACGTTCTCCTCTCTGCTAACATGAACCTTCACTTCCTCCTCTTCAACCACGACCTCTTGAGTTCCATCCTCTACGACTTCCCGTTCACTCTGGCCTTCTCTTTCAAGGTCCTTTGTTTCTTCTGCCTCTTCCTCCGCTGGATCCTCCTCCACTTCTTCATCCTGTCTTGCGGAATCTCTGCTCCTCTCCTCTTCTTCTCTGCTGCCGTTTATATGCACCTTCTGTCCAGGCTGCTCATCACCCTCGTTCTCTTCGTCTTTCTCACCATCCTCATCTTTCTCGCTGTGTTCAGATGAAGATCTCTCGTTCCTTGTAAGGAGCTGCAGTGTTATATTCTGTGAATGGGAAAAAAGGAAATGCATTTCAATACGTGTTATGAAGAAGTGTTATGTTGTGTCGTATGGAGGCACACCTTGATGGTGTTGACCAGCACTCTCAGTACAGCACTTCCTGTGTAGGTTTCATTCAGATCAAACTCCCCCCTCAGAGACTGGAACACGCCGTTCATCACTCGCTTTACCTGCAAATAGATACAGTTTCATATGGATAGTGAGGTCTTGGATTTGCGTAAGCCTTTAGTTCACTGCTCTGCTCTGCGCTAAAATCTCATAATTTCATCTCAATATCTAAGCATCAGACTCAATTCAGAGCACAATGAAAAATAAATGTTCAAAACTGTAGTTCAATATAATAACTACATCTTTAAAGAGCCACTTTCACAATAGAGCAAAGACATGGGTGCCAAATAGTTCACCCAAAATGTACTCATGTAATCCCAGATGTACAGTACAGTATATGACTTAATTTGTTTGTGTTCAACCGAAGAAATGATTGCATTAAAATGCCATCATGTTCTCTTATATGGTACTCAAAATGGTAAAGTATTTCAAATACCTCAAGGGGGTTAATAAATATTTTCCAAAACAATACATTTGTGAGAGAAAACAGTCAATGTTGTGAGCTGATTTAGCAAAAACACACAAGTGACGACTAGTCATGAGACACGCAGCAGCCAGTAGGATTCAATGTTATTATTCTTTAAATGTATTCTCTCACAAACCTAACAAAAGATGTAATAACAGTCTTTAATGATGAATGCACAGTGCAGGAGGTGTTTTTCTGGGGCTTGAGCATTTTATTATAAACTTCTTACGGAAAACAATGATGCGTTCCACGAAGGTGAGTGAATTATGAGATATTTTTCTTTTACAATGAACTACTGCTTTAAATGTACCTCTTCTGCTGTGTCAGCCTGTGGTTGGCGCTCCGCCAGTTTTCTCTCCAGCTCAGACACTCGCGCCTCTCCCTGCTGCCTCAGATACTCTGCTCTCTGACCCAGCGCAGAGCACTGAAACACACACAAAAACACAATGCACAGCTTGTGACCAAAGGGGTTGTCACTTCTGACCTTTTTTGACACAGGCAAAACACATTTGTTTTAAATAGAAAACTTGTGTATTTCTCTGACTCTGTCATCAGGGGTTTAGGAAAATACACATAGATGTTTCAATATATTGGTAATAAATGCATTCTCTGAAAATGTATATTTAAAGTTTTGACTAAATATGTCACATCCATAATGCTGAAATTGCCCAAATCCTAACTTATACATTTGCATATGCATAAAATACAACATAACAGGATACTAGAGATGCCTCACCTTCTCTCTCAAGGCCTCTAACTCTTGTGTCTGGTCCTGATCTTGCACTAAAAGCCGCTCCTCTGACTCACGGGACTGTCTGAGTGCATTGAACTATGCGAAACGGGTCAAACACAGTGTTAGGTTGAGATTTGATTGTCTGCAAACGAATAAAATACAGATTAAAATAATAATACAGAACATAAAAGTGTACCTTCTCCTGTAGCTGTGCGAGTTTGATCTGCAGTGTGTCTCTGTGTTCTGTGAGTTCAGTCGTTTCTCTTCTATGCTGTTCACGTGCTGCTGCAAGAGTCTGATCACACTTCATCTGCCACTCCTGCTCCAGCTCAGCCTGCATCTGAGTCAGCTACACACACACATTTGTCACGATGTAAGTTACGTCATTATATTGACTACTGTTTTCATCAGGCTGATGTTACAACTATAAACTAGTCAGAATTTTTTTCATAAATTTGTAATATCAAATTTTAATATGAAAATTCTTAAAAAAAAACAGTAATTAAACATTCACACTTTTAATGATTATTGCAAGCCATGATAAACACAAAGGGTCCATTGTGGTCAGAAAACTCACCTGCCCAGCAGCAGCGTGGTCCGTGCTGGTTCTGGCTTTCCGTAACTGGTTCCTGAGGTTGTCCATCTCCTGCTGGGCCGCCCTCCTCACCTCTTCCAGTTCCTCATCAGAGCGTTGTCTCTCCGCATGCCACTTCCTCTTCCTCTCAGAGAAAGTCTAAAACAAATAAGTCCCATAGAAGATTCACTCATGTTGTCTATCTCACACAGACCTAAAGTCTCAAAAAGCTCCTCACTCTCTCCAAGCTGTCCTTCTCAGTCTTCGCGTCCTGTAGCTCTTCCTCCAAACCATTGAGTTTGAGCTCCGTTTCCTTCCGTTTCTGCTTCTCTGTCTTGTATTGGCTCTGCACTCTTTCTGCTGTTTCTTTAAACTCTGAAATACACACAATACAAAAAGCGTTTTTCACATGTTTCAGTGTCAAGTAATTTTCCTGTCGTTACTAAAAGAAAAAATGGAGCATAAAGCAACAATATAACAGCCAGTCAAAAGAATTCTTGAATTCTTAAAGTAATCGGTCAAGTCAATGGGGACCATTTTTTATTCCTTTAAGAATTCTTGCATTGTAACATTTGCATTAAGATCATTACCAAAACAATTAAGCCCACAAATTTAAATGACATTTGTTTATGTATTTGGCAGAAAATAAAACCTCATGTGTAATTTATATATAAATGAAATAGATACGTTTTTATACACAACTGTAGAATCGCTGATGTTTATGTATTACAGTTTTTCTTTCCTGTTTTTCTTCTACTTTGGGGGTGAAACGTCACCTGACATTCTCCCAGAACACAGATTTTGGACGAATATCTTATCGTCAGTGATGTGAACGGCTCTTAACAGTGCTGCTCACCCAGTAGCTGCGTCTCTAGACTTGTGATGTGTGTACTGTGTTGCTGGATGTCTTGCAGGCCTGAATTCAGTTTGGTCTTCAGGACCGCAGCCTTCTGCTGCTGTGACGTCAACTCCAGCTGCAGCTCTGACACCCGCGCTGTGGAGGACGCCAACTCCTCGCTTAACCGCACCTTCCAGAGAGAGAGAAAGAAAGCGAGTCTAACAACAAAGCATCTAGCTTACAACTGCTACTGTGATGTTAAACTTCTCAGATGAAACTAAGATGGGACTGGAATGATAACAGAACGAGACATCGTAAATACAGTGGTGGATGTAAAGTTGTGTAGCCCTGATGAAAGCTGATTGGTTAATGAGTTTGGCCTGTTAAAACAACAGTTAAAACACAACAGAGAACAGGGGAGATGATAAACTGAATTAAAAGATGCGACGAACTGAATGAGGCGGGACAGCTTGCTCACCTGATCCCAGCCCAATTCCCGTGGCAGTGCATGCTGGGAAACGAGAGCAGTCACCACTTAAAGCTCTCAGCCAAACAGAGGTAATCATGTGACTTATCAGAAAATAAGGTGTGAACAGATTTTTAAGGAGTGTCAATGTTTGCCTTATTCTTCAAATAAATAATTAAGGAAGGGTAAATCTAACATCTCATTCAGAAAGAACGGGCTTGTAAAAGAGTTTATGATTGTATATAATGCGAGTGTGAGATGGAAAATGTTTGTGCCACATCATATCATATATAACAAATAAAACTAATTTTGTAGAATTGATGAGGTCGAATGACGGTTCTGATGCAGAAGCTTCTGGTAAAGTGTCATTGCTGGTACTGTACCTTGTCTTGTTCTGCTTGCAGTATTCTGGCCTGACATTGTTCACTGCTGTTCTTCAGAGAGTCATTTCTCTGCTCCATCAGCAGGTTACTCTGCTCCATGTACCTACATGACCACAGCACAAAGCGCAACAGAATCTGCAGCCATACTTTATTTATTGAGAATAACCGCTGACATTGGATTTTGATGGAAAAATGTCTGGCTTTCAATTAGAAATGTTAACAGTTTTCAGGTTTTCCGGGTTGGGTAAACTTCTATAGTGGTGAATGGGAGACATTCTCATTTGTTCAAATAGCAAATGAAAAACTCAATGATAGTGTTTTCACCTCTTTCAACAAAAAGGAAAAAAAAAATAGAGAGTCTGATGACGGCAGCCAAAAGAGAAAACAATGTCAAATTTACTGTGACTTCCATTAACCCTGTACAAGAAACATCCTTGTTTTAGCGTTTAACCATTTTTTTGTAATTTGACGCTTAATATAACACAAAGATAGTAATAAAATACAAAGTATTGTGTTATAAACGCGTTGGACATCAGCATTGTAAATCTTTCAAAGTTTTTTAAATATATATATATATATATATAACAAACTTTGAAAGATTTACAATGCTGATGTCCAACACGTCATCACACGCTTGTGAAAAAGGTCCATTGGTTATTCGAATTGTTTCGCTGAAGCTTATTAATTATCAATTAATCAACTTAAAGTGATAGATCTCTTAAAAATGAAAATGAAATGATCATTTACTCACCCTCTCGTCATTTTAAACCCTTATGACTTTCTTTCTTCAGCAAAACACAAAAGAAGATATTTTGAAGAAAGTTAGTAACCAAACAGCAGTGGCCCCCATTCACTTCCTTTGTATGGACAAACCAACACAAGTGAATAAGTGCAAGTTAACAACATTGTTCTTTTGTGTTCTGCAGAACAAAGAAAATCAAACGACAAGAGGGTGAGTAAATGATGACAGAACTTTCATGTTTTGGTGAACTATCACTTTTATTTCTTACTAAGCATTTTTGTCTTGTTTTCTGGTACAAATATTTATATTACAATAAATTGAGATGCATTTACTTGACTAGGTAAGTGATCTAAGAATACTATTTAGCCTTGTTAAATAAGAACAAGCAAAAAATCTGCCAATGGGGTAAGAAAAATGAAATTTGAATTAGATACTCCAGAAAACGATCAAACTAAATTCAAGCTTGTTTTTTCTTAATGGAGGATCTATTGACAGAAATGCGATATAAAATACATAACTATATCTTCAGAGGTGTATAAAGACCTTACATAATGAAACGGACGACATCTAAGTCAGTGTCAGCCACCGTAGTGCTTCGAAAGGGATGGAGGGGAAGGGTGAGACGTAGGTTGCAATTCGCAACCTCACCACCAGATGCCGCTAAATATTATACAGTGGACCTTCGATACTTATTTTCTTTCATTAAACAAGACTCATATCTATATATGATTTAATTTGTACTAAAATAGTTGTACTAGAAAACACAACAATGCTCTGTAAGAAATATCCACTGTAAACACAAACGCATCCAGTTTGAACTAATGTTCAGTGCAACGTGAAATCATTGGTGTAAGCCTGAGATTCTGACCTCTGGTTCTGATTGATGAGCTCGCCTATCTTGCGGTTCTGCTCCTCGATGCGTGAACTTTTCTCAAACACCTCTTTCTTCAGACACTCGTTCTCCTGAATAAATCACGGGTCAATACAGCACGTTCTGAATGAAGGCTTCATGGACCAATCAATGCTCACCTGCCACTTCACCGCCAATTACCTGTATGATTCTCTGAATGTTGTGCATAATCATAGCTGTTTCCATGGATACGTTAGATAAGCCCGATGAAAGGCCGCCTTGCTTTTGTATGTCATCCATCTAACATGTAGAAAACAGAAACAAGGATTACTCAGACAGTGTACGTCTAAATGTACAGTATGTCAAAGTGTGTACTTATGTACCGACCTTAGAGGACAATAGGTCCAGTTTGTCAGCTACTTTCCCGACGGCCAATCGGATTTCAGTGTTGTGTTGTCGAGCCTCTGTCATTAAGAAGGATGTGACATCACTAGTTCCTAGTAGATAAACAGAGTTCACAATTACAACTACACAGCTGAAGTCAAGAAATGATTCAGACATAAAGGTATAGAATATGACTGACAACAGTGGTTTCATTGTAGGTTACAAAGGACCAGCAAATTGTCATTATTTTACAACAATGCACTTTACCTTGATAAGGAACAGTCTGTGAGGGATACATCTGTCCGACGGGCTGAAAAGAGGAAGTCGCATTCAAATACACTGATAGACATCTGAAAAATAATGTCCCTTCAATCTCTGTCTAAAGTTTTTTTCCTGCCCTTTTAGTCACTTTATAGTCTGTAAAGCTGACCAAAGTTGAATTCTCAGAATTGGGGTTTTGTCTGAACTACATATGCAAGGAATAACCTACCTGAAAGGCGTGGACTGCTCCTGGCATCAAGGGCTGTGGATTGACGGTTGCCATAGTAACAGGCAGAAGGGCGGAAGCTGCAATTAAAAATGCATGTGAATAACCAATAAATTTTGCTTGCACAAGTAGAAATAAGTATAATAAGTGTATTGTGTGTTGTGTGTTTAAATATACAGGGCTTGACGTTAACGTTTTAGCTCACTCAGCATTTTGGCCACAATTTTGTTGCTGGGAAAATAGACTTAATATGCTCAAAGTTGACTGTGACATATAGCAGTTACATCACTACACGTCATATTTAGCTGCACAAATACATGCAGTTTAGTGAGGCATAAATAGAGTAGCTTCTGATGAGTACAATCAAAGAGGTGCACACAAATTGACTAATGTCAAAATGACTAGACTGAGCTAGCTTTCACACACACAGTATTTAAAGGGACAGTTCACCCGAAAATGAAAGTTCTGTCATCATTTACTCACCCTCGGGTTGTTCCAAACCTGTACAAATGTCTTTGTTCTGCTAAACACAAAGATATTTGGAAGAACGTCAGATCTCATCCCCCATTTACAGCCATAGTAGGGAAAATAAATACAATGGGACTCAATGGGGGATGAGATCTGTTTGGTCACTTACATTCTTCCAAATATCTTCCTTTGGGTTTAGCAGAACAAATACATTTATACAGGTTTGGAACAAATTGAGGGTTAGTAAATGATGACAGAATTTTCATTTTTAGAAGAACTAGAAGAACTATTCCTTTAACAAATTTGTGAGACAGAATTCACTCCCACACTATCTTGTAGCGAACCAGTCGTCTTTGCCCATTTAGTCAACATGCTGCCTGTATGAAGGACATTATTTCCCTGTCTGGGTCATATACCAGCCATTCTCAACCTAATCGCCACTTTGTGCTAAATAGCCACATAAGCTCCTCATTCATTTCACTGCTTCAAAAAGACTTGTGTGGTGTGTGACGTCGGTCAATATGACGCATTACTACCAGCAAACACAGGGTGTGCTCATGGGAGTTGTCGTTTCGTAGTGTGACATTTCAATTAGTTTACTGTTTCTCATGACTTAATAATTATGTGGCCGTCTTACTCGTCACAGCTGAAATCACCTGCATTTGGCGGGTTGGTGGGTGTTAATGTCAATCCCAGCATATATATGAGAATCTGAACTGGTGAATGCGTTACCATGCACTGAAATCGGAGAGGAAGAGATGTGTACAGGCTGTGGTGATGGTGCACTGCTATGTTCCTTCCGTCTGGACACACTGGGATCCTGCAGAAATAACCAAGATCGAACATAAGAAGTAATGTTTCAATATTTCCAGATGAAAGAACAAAAAAACACAGTTTTTCTGACCCTTATTTAAAGCGAACTGGGACTGTGGGAAGCCTAGGAATTCTAGTCTATGACACTGAAGTACTGTACACAACTTTATTCACACATTTCTTCTTACCTCAAGTTCTGAGTCGCTAGAGTCTGGATGTGAGGCTGGACCGGTGAAGAAGGGAACCATTGGTTGGCCCATTTTGGCCATACGAGAAATCAGCTTAGCTTTACTGGCATCAGGATTCTGAAGACATTGTAACACAGAGAATAGACAAACATAGTCTTCATACTTCACTTCATGATTTTTTAAAGGCGACCAGGATATAGCAGGCTAGATTTACACATGTAAAGCCTTGCTGCCAACTACACTGTAAATTAAAAGTAAATAAATAATACATCTCTAGAAAACTCTGAAGAATGAAAACTTACACTCAGCTGTTCGTTTACAGAGTTGGATTTTGCACGAAGAGGCGGCTCACTGTCAACGAAAAGAAAATATATCAAACAGACAACCGGGATCAAATGCTACTGAACAAACGTACAGTACAAAGCTCGACAGGTTTTCTACTGGTCCAGTGATTCCAACGATTTAACTGACCCCGCCACAAAAACGTAATAAATAAATAATATTGTCTAATTATTTGTTTGTTTGTTGTTTTACCCATGTAATCTAATCTTAAATCAGTAAGGTTATTATACCCTAAAAACTATTATCCAGTCTGTATGGCTTACCTAGGTTTGTTGGTGGGTGGAGCGGTGCTGAGCGGCTGGTTGAGCTCAGAAGAGCCCAAACTGTCCACACTGGGAGCTGGAGAGGGAGCCGCAGAATCTCTGGAACTTCCATCTTTAGCACACTTAACCTGCATATACACCAAAAAACTGTCGATTTTATAAAGCACAAAAATTGGGATACAGTCAGAGAACTAGTGGTGTCTGAAAAAATCGATTCACATATGAATCACGATTCAGTCGATTTTCTAGTTAATATAACAATTGTTGATGTTGTCGAAACGAAAAAGGCAGAACATTTTTTGCGAGAGCGGTGCGGCATCCGGACAGTCGAGAGACCACACATCTTAAGCTCAGCGATGGCGGGGGTAAACGAAATACACCCCGTCCCATTTTTAGTGAAGGCAAGTTTTTGGAAATACATCGATTTGATCAACTCTATGGTAAGAAGGAGCTCGACAAGACGTATTCAATATGCAAGCTTTGTAAAGCGAAGGTGAAGTATTTTGAGAACACTAAACGTGAAGAAAACGCCATCAATCATTCTAGCAAAATGGAATAAAATCTAAACATATCTCACATCGAATTTCGAGGAAGAATCGTTATTAAAAATCGAATCGTGACCCCAAGAATCGATATGAATCGAATCGTGAGGTACCAAAAGATTCCCACCCCTACAGAGAACCATGATAAAGTGTACGAAAGATTGTGACTTACTCTGCGGATTTCTGCTTCAAAGACCAGCGTGCTATCCAATTGGAACTGTGACCGCCAGACCAGGTATCACCATTAGCCTTCTTCCGCCTTTGCACATGTTTAACATTCCCTCCTCCCAGCCCTGAGAACGAGAGAGATTAGACCGCTGTACTACAGTAGTAACCCAGACTTCATTCAATTCAATTCAGCTCATCTCACTCACCTTGATGACTTTTCCAGCCCCAAGTTTCAGTCTCAGCAGTTTGTCTTTATTCAGATTAGAGTCAAACATCTGGAAGATCAGAGAAAACCAAACAAGCCTAAAAACCCCTACCACACTAAGGGCCTCGATCAAAAACTGGTGTGTAAACATTGATCAACTATCTTTACCGTTCCAATAGTCTGGTTTTGTAATAACCAGCCAGTGTACGCAACTTCTAAAGAGTCTCCATTCTCCACAGCTTTCCCCTCACCGAGCAGAAGATCCTGGATCAGGACAGAGTCTAACGGACCACCACAGTTCACTTTTGCCAGACAAACCTAAAACAATCAACACACTTAATGAAGCAGCAGAGAAAACAGATTGTCGTGAAGATAGAGTTCAGAAAACACGAACCTCTTTGCAAAAGTCTGTAGCTGCTTTCTCCGATTCAAACATCAGCGACCAGTTCTGTCTCTGGTCATCATAAAATGTGCAGTAGTTACTGGGCTGGACCTGAGCGGGAGAACAATGAGATATAACAGCAGGAACTTTGATCCTGGAGTGTGTTTAGCTTTAACCCTGTCCATCAAAGTTGCTGGGAAGTGTCAACAGCGCCCCCATATTGTGGGATCAAGACTGTCCTATACACAAATACAAGTCAATGGGGGAGCTGTGTTTTATTGATTTGATGACAATAAAACAGTAAATGGACATAAACCATTGAAAGTAGTTGAGAAATGTAAACGTTTTAGTGCGTTTTATAAAAAAAAAGACGGCAGCTCCCCTGTTCACTTGTGTTTATAGTGCAGTCTTGCCCTGTCTAAGATGGCGTCACTGCCATACGACTCAGCTGCCGATGCGACATCTATATATGTCTATTCATCCTGAAGACTCATTAACCTAGTTTAGATATCTTTGATAAGGACTGAAGCTTAACTATGCAGAACAGGGGACCTCCAGGACTGAAGTTGAACAGCCATGATATACATCAAGACATTCTTTAACTATCTTTAAATGAGTAAACTATGAAGGATAGGAGCTCACGGTGAGGATGAAGCCGGTGTGGATTCTGGCTGCCGTCACCTGCTTCTGTTGACTGACATAGAGCAGGAGCTTGTACTGAAGAACGGTAAAGACATGTGCGTGTTATAAACACCATGCATTGTGTGTAACTGAATTAAATAACATGTAATGAAAACTGAAAACATTAACAAACTTAAAAAACGCATAATGGTAAAGTTAACTAAAGCTACAGTTAAGCTGCTCTTTTAGATTCAGTATATGAAACTACAAAGTAGTAAATTACTGAAGCTACTTAGAGGGTTAACATATGATGTATAATTTAAATAAAAAATATTACACCTGAAAAATAATGGCATTCTATCCACCCACTCTCATGTTACATATCCATTTAAAGGGATAGTTCACCCAAATATTCTGTACAAAGCTACATAACTTTCTTTTAAGGCTGGGCGATATATAGCGATTCACGCTAAATATACATGTCTAAATCGATTCTGAAATCGATTCGATGTTTTATGCACAGCTCTTTCCGTGAACTACGGCTGTTTGATCAGTAGTAAGTACTGCTCGATCTTAAATCGCTACGAGATCGAGTCGTTTATAACGTGTATTTAAAAAAAGCAACACTTGTCTATCGTCATTACTACAAATCAACTTTATTATCTTGAAATACCTGAAAAGGTTTGAAGAACGGCGATAGAATATGACCATTGGCATTTCCTGGAACTAATTGTTCTTCTTCTGTTTCCCATATTCTGAGTTTCTGCGCAAGAGCGCACTCTGGCTTTCGGATGTAGCGGCATTTAACCGTAAGTCATTGAGAAACTGAGAGCATAAGAATCGTACGATATATCGCCCTGCCCTACTTTCTTTATGAATAACACAAAAGAAGATATTTTAAAGAATGTGAACAGTTCTGGGGCACTTTTGACTACCACCATGGTAGATTTTTTTCCTACTATAGTAGTCAATAATGCCCCAGAACGGATTACAAACATTCTCATATCTTTTTAGATATCATTTTTCAAGACATTTATAGAGATTTGGAACAACTTGAAGATGAGTATACGACAGAATTAAAATGTTTGGGTGAACTGTCTCTTTAAGACTCAAAAATGATCACATTACGTGTTCTAACCTCTTTAGTTGTATGATTTCCAAGGACCGCAGCTCCAACCTTGCCTTGTTTCACATATTGTCCATTAACACTGCACAGAAAAGACATAAGTGCGCGAGAGGAATTATTAAATGTGCGAAAACGTAGCATTGCTAATTTATATTTCACCTCATATTTGTTCACTTAACAAAAATCCTTTTGCTAAATTACTCAAAATTGCTAAAAATCTTGTGTTTGAACGTTTTTTTAGACTTACTATCTGTAGGCCTGTACTGCAGTAGCAAAGATAACAGCAGGGGAGCTGGAAGAAGGGGCTGGTTTTCGGCTGGGAGGTCCTAAAATATAAAAAATCTAACAAGATTAGAGGTATGTCTGAAATGCGGTAACTGGCCTTTTTTGTGACTTCTGTCCCTCCAAGCTAAGAATAAATGTTTTTGATGCTGCACATTTGTTCAGATCATTTTTTTATATTTCACAGAGGTTCCTCAAGTCCTACCTGAGTTCCCGGAGCTCTTGCGAGGCTGTTTGGGAGCCGTGTACTGGAACGATTCGTTGCCCTTGCTTGCTGCTTGATCCAGTCCAAAAAGAGAAGCTAACTTTGCCCTGGAAATCATTAAAAAGTGTGAGAGAATTCTGCAGCACACAAATCCACTTATCTCCATTGCATTGTTTTGCTTGTATGAGGCCACACGAGTCTCAAAACCGCGCTCCAGTTTCAAGGGCCGAGCCTCAAAAACATCAACAATCACCTGCAATAACACCACTGTAACAACCACATAACAGCCACACACCGCACTGACCCATGGATCTCTTTCCATCCGTAGGCATCGTCCTGCATTACTGCCATACTCAACTGACCTGTTGACTCCAGCAAAACTAGGCAAGGATGACCAGTGACTCACTCCACAATGCGTTTATGAACTTCATACCACTAAATGTCCATTTCTAGTTGATATCAGACGTTTTTAGCAGGTCTAGAAAAGCCTACAGCCACACAGGGACTGAAGTTGTGTGCCTCGTGACATGTCCCAGACTGAGACCCTGTGCATGCTGTCGGCTTTGATCTGGCACTTCTAACCACCAGCATGTGAAAAGCATTAACATACTAACTCTCCACCTCTCTACAATCCCTGTCAACGGCTTTAACTCCTAAACCACACAAACACAGACTCTAAAGACCGGAGTATAGTTCACTTTTTACGCATACGGGAGGGAAAGCGTAAAAATCATCAGAATAGTATGCACACCGTCGGTAATTTTGTTTAATTTAGCTAATTTTGTTACTTTGCGTACAAAGTATGCGCAGGTAGCGCATGCGCATTCCATTTCTTGCAGTAACCACCAGGTGGCAACCGTGTCCTGGGAGCATCGATTCAAGGTAGTTGAAGAAAACCTGACCCCTGTAGGCCCGGAGAGATATTGCAATATGTCGAAATGCGTCAAAACCCCCGTGTACGCTTAATAGTCGAGAGCAGTATACTTTCGGCTGTGCATACGCTCGCGTACACGTAAAAAAACGAAGTATGCCACAGGCTTTAGAGTTGTACCTTCATATAGATCCCCGTTCTAAACATCAATATAGTAGATTTTAAACTAGGAAATGACTTTGATTCCACCAGAGAGAACTTGTACACCTAACATGTACTTTATAAACGTTAATGCATTAGATTAACAAAATATAAAAGCAACTTACATTACTTCTGACGCATTTTAAGTGTTTACGTGTGGTGCTTATGTGTGTTTTGCTTCTCATTGTGATGATCTACAAAATCATTTAGGGAAGTCTTTTTAGTGGGCTGTGAGATTTCAGTTCAAGGTTGTGGGTTCAGAATGAAACCAATTCAATAGAGATTAGCTGAAAGTTTGACATGATTTCTGTGTAATGGATGACAGCAACACCCTATCCAACAATCTTCAACTAGACTGTTAAAAGAGTAGAAATGATATAGACAAGGGAGTTATGCAGGAACCAATCAACATATAAGTGTTAGAATGAAAACAATTCGCTGTTTTAACAGAACAAACTCTAATCTTGTCCTTAAAAACATGCTTCCAAATAAATGTGGCACTATGATGAAGGCTGTCATAACGTTACCTGCTATATTAATATCTTTTATTATTAGGCAATAGGTGACATTTCACTCCTCTTACACAATCTTGCACCATCATTTATGACCTTAATAACCCCGCTGAATCAAAGCTGTTTCGATACTGTAGATGTAAGAAAACTTGGTTTAGATAAAGAGAGAACGTTTGCTGACTTTTGGACGCCCGACTGTGTGTCTTTGTACGTGCACGAGCTCACCCTCCTGTGGGAGACGTAAAATCTCCTTCCTCATCGTCCGTCGCGAACATGTCCGCTTCACACCACAAGGCAAAAAGATGCGTAGGATTTACTTTTAACACAAATACGAAACAAGAAGCGCCGGCTTGCAGTGAGCAAATATTAACATTTAATAATTCTCTCTCAAGTCGCTTCCTGCTTCTGCTGGAGTCACCTGACCCGGCACGTGACCTGATCACACGCACTCACGTCACTGATCACGTCTGCACGTTGTGTCTGACAAACTAAACCCACAACAAATGTTTCGGTTTAATGTTTTATTGCTGTCGTCATAATTGTATAATGTTTAATGTTTAATTGTAATGACACTATAACTGCATCATTTTATATTATTTGTAAATGTTTATATTTGAACTTATTTCTTCGTTATATTTTTTCTAACCTATTTAGGAAGTTTTTTTAATACGCAACTGTACTATGCTTTTACTATCGTTCTATTACAAATACTAAAAAAATATTATTAATGATTTGCATTGGTTCGTAGAAAGTGGAATTTTACTGTTGCTAAGCAACCTGACTTCACACAACCAAAGACGACAAAAACGAGCATGTACTGTGATATTTGTTTTAACAAATGACGTAAGTATAAAATTCATCGTCTAGCTTCTCTTATACATTAAATCGTATAAAAACTTCATTTTAAATTTTAAAGAATTAGAGAATGTTTTAAAGAAGCGTCTAAGAATAGAATAAATAGCCTGCAGTACTTGATGTGCTTAATAACTCGTCGCTATTACTTTACTTTTCAGTTCAGCAATCAAATAAAATTAATATATAAAATGGCCTCATGTCACACTAATAACACTGAATTATAAACAAATCTATGTTGCACGTGTTTGAATGACAGTAAGCAGGGTAAAGCGCTGAATGAAGCTCACTGTCTCAGGGTGCTGTGCTCGCACCCGTCCTGCTGGGACACGGAACACCGCTGCGCCAGAGGAATCCTGCGCCATACTCCAGCACCAGTGAGATCCACTCCCAGAGACGGTGTGTTTGCATTGCATTTAATATTACTCTGGCTCATTTGCCGTACAAAGATATGTTTTGCATGCATCCAACTATTTACACTGAGCCTTCTGGAAATTCACCTTAAAAACTCAAGATCAAATCAAGTTGCCTTTACAAGCAATAAACTGACTGTAAACATGTAGTGCATTTCAACATAGCAAATGAAGTTAAAAAAATTCACGAGTTAACATGATCTATGGAGCACACCATTTTTCACAGTGCATTTGTGTTTATCTATTAAATCTTTTCTGTGTGTAAAATGTTGTACAAGAGGATCTGCCATCGCTGAGCATTGTTAATGTCTCTGAATGGGTTGGACGAAGGAGGCCGTTGTACAAAGCTACTGCAGGGGCATCTCTGAATGACGTTTCTTCATTAGCCAAACAGTCAATGGACAGTGAAATGACGAGGAGGTCAGTGTCATACAACATTACAATCATAAATGGAATATCATAAAAGACCAAAGAACTCTTGGTAATACAAATGTTTGAGTGCCCAAATGTCATCCCCTTGGTTTGGTTATTAAAGTCATTTTTGTGAGGACAAATCCTAATCCTTTAAAACACAGAATGATATTTGGGTAGTGCCTTTTCAGTTTAAATAAAAACACAAAGGAGTTTAAAGCAAGGTCTATTTAGAAATGGGTTTGTCAAGCACTAAAACATAAGTTAACAAACTTTGAAACATTCAATATTTGCAAAAGTTTGGCTTGTAATTTTTAATGTAAGTGTGTGTATGCCATCCCATTACTCACAATCTATTTTCTGACAGGGCAGATATATCCTCCCCAAGATCGTTTTCCAGCATACCCACCAATGAAGCAAAGAAAATGGTCAAGGTATAAAAAACACATTTTTAGATCTGCCCTTTTACAATATGTTTGTAATGAATAATAAATTCTGTCTGGTGTTCAATACAGTTAAATACCATTAACATCGGTCCATTGATCGGCTACTCTGAAATGCCAAAATGCCCAGTGGTCATGTGGAATCCCAACCCACACCGTGTGCCTCAGTGGCTTAACCAAAACAAGTAAGGCAGTTCTCACAATAAGTCTTTTACCATGCTTTCTATTATATACTGTACACGCAAAAGATTCAGAAGTCAGAAAGAGCTTTATTGCCAAGTTAAATACTGATATAAACATATGCGTATATATGCGTGTATAAAAGATTTGTTGAATACATTAATTCTTACCCCGGTCACTTTAAGCAGAAATTATACAGATTTATATTGTAAATCATTTTGAAAAAACGTGAAGCCTGAAAGTATTGAATAGTCAAATAATAATTTGTGCAATATTTTGATAAAGTTAAGCACATTGTAAAATGTTCTTATAATCACATTTAACTGATGTTGTGCATCTGCTTTTCATTTGAAAGATTTCAATCTCCAAACGTTGCTATTAAAGAATTAATCTGCCCTACATTTCCAAAGCCATCCAAGGTGGTGAGTAACTATGAATGTTTGTTACACATCCATGGTGATATAAAGACATCCAAGCAGACCTTACTGTTTAACACCTGTCAAACTGTAGATGGTTTAATATATTCGTAAGGCTTACGTTTTTGTTTTTAAATTTAAAATATATCAAATTCTTTCCTTTGTTGAGCAGGCCATCGAAGAAAGAATGAACTGGCAGGTTCAGAGGAGGCAGGCCAACCTAAGGAAAAGGTTTAATCATCGTAAATGGCGAAATCAGAGAGGTAGAAACTCTACACTAGAGGGAGCCGGCACTCCTCTAATAACAGAGGATCGTTGGGTGGGCATTGGGTTCAATCCCATTTCCAGAATCCCCCCACATCACATCTCAGGCAGTTTATTGTTTCAAGGTGTGTGTAGAGGTTTGGGTCAAACTGACACCTGACATTGAAATGTTAGCAAACTAACATCAAATTAACAAAATAATGCATGTGGCCATTCTTTATGTCTACCCTATATCAATCCTAACCCTAATCCCAATAATTTTATGATACAGTCTAAAAAAATAAACAGATTTTTTAGTGGGACATATATATTTTTTTTAAATCCAACAGTTAATTTCTCTAAAATGTACATATATTATTTATCTTTATTTAATAAAGAAAAAAACTAGTATTTAATTAACCAATTATAATTTTAATATACACGTCATATTTTTGGTGAGTTATAATAGAAATATTTGAGTCAGATTTACTTCATTTTTTTACTTATATTTACTTAAGTATTTAAAAAGTATATTTAATTGATTTCACCGTTTTAAAATATACTGCAATTTTTTGAGTGTAAATTGTTTCACGTGAAATCTCAGTTACATTTTTAATCCATTCAATTAATCACATAAGTTTTGACACAATTATTATTGCAGACAGTCTTTGAACAGACATTACAAAAAGTTACTTTATAAGTCATTTTATATAATTTATTATAAGCATCACGTTCAAGTCATTTGTATTTGTATGGTTCTTTTCACAATGCATATCATGTTACAGAGCAACACGTCACATACTATATATATATATATGCAATGTACAACCTGTTTGTAATTGACCTGATTTATCCATATATGTATTATTTGTTTCTCTCTATCGCTGAACTCTCCACAGATACAGGATGTGGATCACTGGATCAAAAACTGCCAAGTCTTGCCACACCACACCCAAACCATTGCAGGAGTCTGAGTCCGGCCTTAAGCCTGAGTTTGAGATCAATGAAGTTCTGAAGAAGCAACTGAACCTGCACTGCATCAGCCTTGTCCTTCTCCACATTTGTTTGTGTTTGGGTTAACTTTGAAAGGTGAATGCAAAGCTGTAATGTAGCTACTTTGAACAGACTAAAATAAATACTTCAGGTTTTAAACATAATATCAATAGTACAGAATACATATAGGTGTGTTAATAATGGTTTGTTCAAAATTCTGTCATTTACTCACAACCAGTGTTGGGCAAGTTACTCTGAAAAAGTAATGAATTACTTGTTACAAATGACATATTCAATAGTGTAATTAGATTACTGTACAAATGACTCTCTCCAGAAGGTATTTAATTACTTATTATTAATTACTTTACTACTGGAACACTTATAGCCTTACTTATTACTAAATCCTATATCAACCTCAATTAGTTAAGTGATTCAAGGATAGACATGAAACGACTCTTTTAATTCATTCAAATAAATAATATAAAACTACATAAAGTGGTATTTTTAACTGACCAAAGTAATACAAATGTGAGAATTATATATTAAAGCATGGATTTTAAAGTTGGACTTTGAATTTTGATGTCAATTCCACTATTGCACACACATATGTTACACAAAGTATTTAGTTTAATTACATCAGAAGTAACTGTAATTAAATTACAGAAAAAAATAGAGTAATCCCTTACTTTACTTTTCATGGGGAAAGTAATTGAATTACAGTAACTAATTATTTAGTAACTAGTTACACCCAACGCTGCTCACAACAACGGTACCCATTCACTTCTATTGTAAGGCCACTTAAGCAATACAAGTCAACGGGTACCACCGTTGTTTGGTTACCAACATTCTTCGAAATATCTTCTTCTGTGTTCTGCAGAAGAAAGTAAGTCAGTAAATGATGACATCATTTTAATTTTTGGGTGAACTTTCCGAAGTGAAAATCTCAGTCTGTGTGAGCTTTTTAGTTTACTTCCAGCCATGTGCTTCTCTCAGTGAACTGTAAGTCCTCAGTGTCAACAGAATCTTCTTGTCTGTGTGTTCCGTCACGGTTTTTTCCTTGAAAGCCCACACGGTGGTACAAACATACACAGCTGCAGTGTCCACTGTGGGTCACTTCTCACACCCAGCCACTGTCCTAGTGCCAGAGAACCTTCAGTCACACCCAACACCCCTTTCCACACACCCATTGCTCTCTTTTTTCCATTAGCACAGAGAGTTTAAGTGTGTTATGCAGGAGAGAATAGGTGAAAAACTGGGAGTGGGCTTCCTCCGTAAACTGGGATTTCCACTGTTGACATCCAGAAGAGGATACGGTCTGTTCCCTGCTGAACACAGATGCTGAGACTGTAAACATAATGTTTGTGGCACAGGCCCCAGGTGTGGACCAACGTCAGCTTTGGGGCTCACATGTGACATCCATCCAAATTGTGTCATTTACTGCTTGGTTGGCATGAGATCTGTTTGTCAGGTTCCTTTCAAATGTGCAGGTGTTTCCTAAATGTGCATCTGAATGTTTCGAATGGAATACTAGCTTTCTGCTAAATACTGTGTGCAGTATATACTGTATAATGTCTACTATTAAAAAAATGTATGCAAAATAATAAGTTGCAAATGTTTCAAACTGTAGCGAAGTGGCACCTAGTTATCTTTTTGCAAATAAAGTCTGATTTTTATGCACAAGAAATATCTTTACATTGAGTTATAAGTAAAAAAATAAGGTTGATTTACTAACAAAGCTTTAGTCATACTTGTCACTATATTTGAAGAGTTTGGCTACAAAATTAGATGCTCATTGAATGTTTTTGTATTGTGCATTCAAATTCATATCAATCAAACTGCAGTTTATTTTATTTATTTAAGTCATTATAACTCAAAAAGTACAGCTAACTAACATAATAAAAACATGTTTTTTTTAAAAAGGAGTTATCTCATTTTTGAACCAAACTCTTCATTTAGATTTAGTCATTTAGCAGACACTATCACAAATGAGATAATATACTGGGATACTATATAAATACTAGATGAGACATTATATACTGATATTGACAATAACTGTGGTGTTAAAAACCACAATGTCTTTCAATTCTACACATATGATAATATGGTAAATAATTTGTCCTGTTTACACTCATATATTGAGTGTGATTTATAGGCCAAAACTAGAGAAAATGCAATATAAACAAAATTGTATTGTAGTGATAGCATTAAAAACAATGAAATAGATATTATAGAGTAATATTGTTATATTCAATTTTTGTATAACATAAGTGTATTACATGACTTCACTTCATTCCAACTGCTCAATTTGGCAAATTTAGTAGGTTAAACATAAAAAAATTTGTGCACTTACACACTAATTACTGCAGAAATGGTAAAAGATGTACGTTACTATATAGTCCATATGTCTTCTAATGAATTTAATGAGGGCAGCACATGGCTGGAACAAACACAACCTACACAAACAAACTGAGGCGGTAGTCTATGGCTGAATAGAGCTGCAGTAAAGTTACCACCCAAATCTCGTCTTTTACGCACAAAGAGATGCGTCATTGACCGTCAGTGTTTGTTCTGACAGATACTCACAGCTGTGTCTCTCTGTCCGTCTCCCGAACCAGAATGTAATTGGCTTGTTTTGGTCGCTTGGAATATCGGCATAATTAAATTTCCAATAACGTACTACCGTTTTACTATTATTCCAGTGGGTCTATGTAGATTGTACGTGTGGATGCACGTATATGCCCAATTTGAGAAGTGTATAACAAAGCTCACTGGAAT
Source organism: Triplophysa siluroides (assembly GCA_006030095.1). Lineage (NCBI taxonomy): Eukaryota > Metazoa > Chordata > Actinopteri > Cypriniformes > Nemacheilidae > Triplophysa > Triplophysa siluroides. The sequence continues at coordinate 1,277,374 of VCII01000010.1, read as the reverse complement.
GATGTGCAAAATGTTTGAGAAAGTGTATTCTACAATCTAAAGTGCTCACCCTGGATTTTCTCTATTTCCAGAGTCAAAGTGATATCAAACACATTCAAAATGTCAAGGTTTGGCTGGTGAGCCAGGTTCAGATATCCTTTTGCAGGTAACTCTTCTGAAACCATCATGGGAGCAAAAATCTTCTATAATATATAAAAACAAATACCGTATCCCTTATATTCATGCTGCCTTCACGTGCTCTCGGAAATGCCATAATTCCCACTTCAACCTGGAAAGAATTGATGGAACTTTTCATGTTAGCAGATACTTGTAATGGTTTAATGCTACTGAATCATTAGTAACATTAATGTTTTGATGTCACTAAATACTTTTAATGTTACTAAATCCAGACGTTACTTCTGGGTTGAAGTAGGAATGATCGAGTTTCGAGAGCATGTGAAGGCAATGTTCTAAGATCAGACCAACACAGGACATTTTTTTACCAAAATGCATAAATAAACATTGAGAGGAGGCTGTTTTTTAAACATTCTGAATGCATGTGTGTGCGATTATGTGCGTTGACCTAACAGCATCAGGTAAGTTTTGACTTTGTGCAGGATAAAGGAGTCTTTTGATGGCTGGTGACTCAGGGAAAGTCTGAGATCCTTCACAGGCAAATAGATTTCATCCAGGCTTACTGCCAGGTCTCATACTGTAGGTAAATGAATGCAAGGTCCGGGCCATTTAAGCAAATATATGACCTGGTGGGCAGATTTTATGCTGTCGGAAGAGGAATGTGGGTCCTTAATATGAACCGAATAAGCATCTTGGGATCATAGATTGTAAAAGTGCCAATGCAATGATGTGATTATTTCATTGATTTCTTGCTTGCTGACTGTCTCTATAATAGTCAAGAAGCATCATTAGGCCTAGGATGAAGGGGTACACTAGGCCTATTTTATATATTTAAATATATATATCATGGATTTTTTTATTTAATGCAACTTATAGTTCAATCAAGATATAAATGTACGTGTTTCCCGGGATGATACAGTCTACTCACTGGACCCACCCCTAAAAATGGTCCCGGGACCCATGATGAATGCATCAAGGCAGGTTTGATAAGGATATAGCCACAAGGTCAGTGCTCACAAGCACGCTTTCAAAGCATCCCGTGTGAGGATGTGTGCTCAACAGAGTGTGTTTGTCGGTTCCACCTGCAGTTCTGGAACTCTCTGTGATAACATTTGTTCCTCATGAAATCAACAGTCCAGGCTCTGTAAGTGAAGCCGGCAGAGTGAATTCCACCTCTCCCGCTTCTCGGTAAACAGCCTGGCCTGTGTAAGAGCGCCATGCCTCACACACCGCCTCACTTCAAAACACTGTTTACCTTATTTTCGGTTTGCTCAGCACACTAAATCCATCATGAAGCCACCTTAGATTCCTCCACGACATGACACATTTTGCACCCTGGCTTCTCATAGTGAAGGACTACAGCACCCACTATCTATCATTTAGAACGATGCAATAAAATGCGATAGATTGTCAAATGCATTTTACACATAACATGACAATAGCCTGTCAAACGGGCAAGCCTCAATCTGATTGGCTGCCTGCTCTACAAAGCTTTATGGAGTCAGGGGGCGCAGTTTTCTTATCAACCTGCCAGGACACAAAGTCATGTTTGTAAGATTCCTACGACTCTTGAGATTAAAAACTATGCAGACACTAATTTGCCAGTCTGTGAGGTTTGTCGCATCGAATCTTTGAAATACTTATGGTAACACTTTCCTTAAAGCATATATGTATAATGCATTATAAAAGTATTTAATGTAATAATAATTCTGCCTTTTAGTGCATTGTAATGTCTCTTGAATAGTTGTAACTATTGTTAATACATTATAACACTTATCAATTTATTGCATTTTTATTTGGTTATAATTCTTTACAACATTTAATGTATTACAACACACATTATGAACAATTATATATTATAACCCATTATACATAAATGTTTTAAGTAAAGTGTTACATAATTATTTTTCGTTTTGTTGGAAGCATTTAATCACGTTTAAAAGAGCCATTCTTTTGCTGTTTTTGAAGACTTGATTATGTTTTTGGATGTTTAACAATGGATGTTCATGTTTCTTGTTTAAAAAAACGCCTTATATTTCACATATTTCAAGTCTAACTTCACCGCTGTCCCTCTTCTCACAAAATGACTGGATTTTTTCCGGTCTATATAAAGCCCCTCCTTCCGAAACGCTCTGAACAGGTCTGTCGTGATTGGGTCCCCGCTTAGTGTGTGTCTGAAGATGTCCCACCCATACCATATCAGTGAGCTTCCGCTTCTCAGGCTGTTGTGATTGGTCGGTCCCCCTCTCAGTGCACGTGTATTCATAAACTTTGGCTTTTAGCAATAAACAGTAACAATGGCGTCAACTTCACTTTATCAGTTAAAAACATGCTGATCGATCGAAGTGTAACGGAGGTCTGCTAGTGCATGTGCAAACGTCAATCTTTGTTAGAGATCGCAATTTTTTTCCTACTGTGGCAGAGGGAAATGACACCGGACCGATTGGATCAGACTGGTTATATTAACACTGATAACAGAAGCGTTAGTTTTGCCTTTTTATTTTGCACCAGGAGACATTTGCAAGCAAGACTTCAAAGGACATTGTGGCAAGGGGGGCGTGGTTTAGCACGGTCTGCGGCGGAGAGGCGTGTCGGGAGAATGACGGTGAGTAAGCAGATCAACGCTATAGTGAAAACACCTGCTTCTCGTTCTAGTAATTGGCGAGGAGACGCTTTTAAGGCACGAAGGAGGAAGCGAGAAGAGAGAGAGAAAGCGGCTGGGAAACTGCGATACTCGGGAGCTACAGAGACGGTGCGTCCAGGATATCCCCGAGCAAAGAGAAGCGACAACCAAGGGGTTGTAAAACGGACAGAGAGAACGGGTCCTTGAACCCGGAAGTATTATTATTTTGAGTTAAAAATAAAGTGTACGTGTTTCCCAGCCGCTTTCTCTCTCTCCTCTCGCTTCCTCCTTCGTGCCTTAAAAGCGTCTCCTCGCCAATTACTAGAACGAGAAGCAGGTGTTTTCACTATAGCGTTGATCTGCTTACTCACCGTCATTCTCCCGACACGCCTCTCCGCCGCAGACCGTGCTAAACCACGCCCCCCTTGCCACAGACATTTCATAGAAGTGTTTTAGAGGTATGGGCACACACACATATTATTATACAGAACAGCTTTCACAGCCGATGTTAAAGTCGTGGAAGCTGTTATTTGACCGTTGGTTATCTTATCTTACTACTCCAGCGGCTCTTACTCTTCTCTAAGGAACGCCTCGCCCCTTTTTTGGAGTATTCCTTTGGGCGGAATAGTGACATCATGTACCCAAGAAGTAAAGGGCAGTAGTCCGATTCCAGCCGTTGTCTGTAGTCCTTGAAAAGCGAATTATGTTAAAGACAATATCTCGCTTGGCATTGAACTTTGAGCTTTATCATTTTGCAGGTATGTACAAGTGGCCAAGGGAAATAAACATTGGTCAACCTGACAAAAGCTGTTGTTTCAACCTCTTGTTTTGTTTGTAAAACACAGATAAAAAATACACACGCACAGGGACAGATTGAATTTTAAAACCGTTCTCACTCTGTGTCAAATGTCTGCGCTACGCTAAAAAGAATCTGTACAGGGTTTATAGAAGTCTAATATTAGCTACACAGCGAAAAATCAACCATGGACCAAAATAACGCGTATGAAACACACGTATTTAATTAACTGTCAAAACATACACGTATTTAATGAACCACATAAATAAAAAAATTAACATGTGACACATGTCTGTAAAAATCAAATCATCAAGCAAACGATTCAGAAAATGCTATTTAAATGTGCTGTAGTTTAATTAATTTAATTGAATAAGTTAAAGTAACATAAAAACTAATGTTGGCATGATTTCATTTTGTACAGGGTATCAACAGCAGAAGTGGGGACAAGTCACATATGGTCAAGTCCAAGCAAGTCTCAAGTCTTAACCATCAAGTCTAGAGTCAAATCTCAAGTCACAGTTTAGACAAATCAAGCAAGTCAAGTCAAGTCAAGGGTTCACCCTAAGCAAGTCAAGTCGAGTCCTGATAAGTTTCAAGTCGCAGTACTAAAATAAACAGAGGTACATTTTTTCGATACATGTTTGTTTTTGCACATTAAAGATGAACTTATATACATATACATAGGAAAATCAATTGTTAATATAAATAAATTTTATGTGATGATCACTTGTCTATATGTGCTCAAAGTTTGGTTCAAGCAGTCAAACATTTTCATATGTTTACATAGACACAGAAATGGAAATACTTGTATCTGACAGAATGTCAGACTTAAGCATTTATACAGGCTATAAACCTTATAAACTAAGTATTGTGACTGAAAATCTGACTATTATATGTTATATGTACAAACCCGATTCCAAAAAAGTTGGGACACTGTACAAATTGTGATTAAAAAAGGAATGGAATAATTAACAAATCTCATAAACTTATATTTTATTCACAATAGAATATAGATAACATATCAAATGTTGAAAGTGAGACATTTTGAAATGTCATGCCAAATATTGGCTCATTTTAGATTTCATGAGAGCTACACATTCCAAAAAAGTTGGGACAGGTAGCAATAAGAGGCCGGAAAAGTTAAATGTACATATAAGGAACAGCTGGAGGACCAATTTGCAACTTATTAGGTCAATTGTAAACATGATTGGGAATAAAAAGAGCCTCTCAGAGTGGCAGTGTCTCTCAGAAGTCAAGATGGGCAGAGGATCACCAATTCCCCCAATGCTGCAGCAAAAAATAGTGGAGCAATATCAGAAAGGCAAAAATTGCAAAGAGTTTGAAGTTATCATCATCTACAGTGCATAATATCATCCAAAGATTCAGAGAATCTGGAACAATTTTTCTCAGGGCCAAGGCTCATTTATAATGGACTGTGGCAAAGTGGAAAACTGTTCTGTGGTCAGACGAATCAAAATTTGAAGTTCTTTTTGGAAAACTGGGACGCCCTGTCATCCAGACTAAAGAGGACAAGGACAACCCAAGCTGTTATCAGCACTCCGTTCAGAAGCCTGCATCTCTGATGGTATGGGGTTGCATGAGTGCGTGTGGCATGGGCAGCTTACACATCCGGAAAGGCACCATCAATGCTGAAAGGTTTATCCAAGTTCTAGAACAACATATGCTCCCATCCAGACGTCGTCTCTTTCAGGGAAGACCTTGCATTTTCCAACTTCCACATCATTGCATTCTGTTTTTATTCACAATTTGTACAGTGTCCCAACTTTTTTGGAATCGGGTTTGTATATGATGCTGTAATACGTGTGCTGTCCAGTATCGGGAATTTACATCTAGTGATGTGAATCTCGGATCATTTCATTGACTTTGATCTTGAATCTCGTTAATCAAAATGAACAGATCTTTTTCATTTCAGAATATTAATAAAATGTATGTTCATAAAGCCCAGTGACGAAGTTATGATGCTTAATCGTCATCTCTGAGGTGGACGTGCAATATGCACGTTTCATACGAAATATATAATCTGAGAATATTTGTTTTCCATTTGAACTGGTTTCATTATTTTACAGCACAAAACATTTGTTGTTATTGTGAGTGTACACAAAAAAATGTAGACACTCATAAGATTCGAATGATGAAATGATTCTTGTCAGTATGACCGAAAGAGTTTTTTAAGTACAAGTGATCGCACCGGCGCGTCCATCAGCCTGTCATGCAGTACAAGCGAGCTGCTGCTTCCACCCGCAGTCCTGACAAACACTTGAAAATGCGCACATTTAATATAGACATTAGCCTAATAGAGAAGCCCTTCCTTTTAAAATGCCCCCCAACATTAAAATTCGGGCTACGCCACTGTTATAGCCAAATATCCCAATACATCTATATGAGATGAGACGTAGGCCTCAGTGATGATTGATGATCACATTTCTAATAGGCTACTAATAAAAAAACAACCAAGGCCAAATTATCAAGCAAGTCGCTGAAAAATTGTGACTCAAGTCAGACCGAGTCAAGTCATGTGAGTCCCCCACCTCTGATCCACAGAGTCCTTGTAAGGCTACGGGACCCATAAATTAAACAAAGAAAAAACATTTGTTTTCATTGTTGTTGGGTTTTCTGTACCAAACTGGATGGCGCAACCTTCAAGGGCCGCTGGACACTGGCCCCATTGGCCCGGTCAGTAATAACGCATCACTTTCACGCATCACTTTTGGGCAAGTTGGTCAACAATAGCAATAATTTCCCTAAATCAAAATGCAAAGGATTTGTCATTAGTTTTACATTAACATAAGAATTAATATCTTAATTATTTCTCTTAGACATCAATGAGATTAAATGAAGAGCAAATGGAAACTTTTGGTTACTTTTCTTGTGTCTCATATATTTTGCCTAAAGACTCAGAAATGTCTCCATTACAATATCCGTGGAGATCTCAACAGTGTCACAAACTGAGCTCAGATTTGGCAGGTCTGCAATCAAAAGTCAATATTATTGAGAAATCTAATAAACATTTCTCTTCATCTTTTCCCAAATCCAAATTATTATGCCTACAAAATCCTTTTTTTAATCTGCATGCTTTTAATGTATTTTAACATTTGTATCATGTTTCAAATGTTTTCCTGTGCAATTTTACGAGAAACATCTGAGACTAAGTTGATACTTAAAGGGGATATTTCAACCAAAAATGAAAATTGTTTTTATAAAATTGACTTAAACCTGTATGACTTACTTGAGGATATTTTGAAGAATGTCAGTACCGAACAACAGCGGCACCCGATCACTTCTACTGTACGGACAAAAAACCAATGCAAGTCAATGGGTGCCACCGTTGTTCGGTTAACAACATTCTTCAAAATACCTTATTTTGTGTTCTGCAGAACAAATTAAGTCATACATCTTTGAAATGACAAGAGGGTGAGTAAATGATGAAAGAATTTTTACTTTCGGGATCTTTTTAAATGAAACACAACAATCTCTCCCCATACACAACAGTGTAGTATTACTGAATTACTGGAAATTGAAAAAACTGAAATTGCATCGTTCATGTGGACACACCCCCTTTTCAATTTATTCAACATGAGTTTTTTATCAATAAATATTGAATTGTGGTCATTAGGCTGCCCCATCACAAATACATGACCTCAAACAGTAATTAGCTATAAAGTGGACAAGACCTCATGCCAAAATCAAAGTTTTACACATAGATACCACCTCAGCTTACCAAACAGCTCACTCATTCTCTGAAATGCCTTGCATTTTTGTCCACTTGTGTGTGTGTGTGTTCCGAACCTAAGCTCTCAGCGCACCTGTTCATCTGGCTGAAACATCAGGCAGGTTATTGCCCTGATGAAGGAGACGTTTTCATCACGGCCATTAGAGAGAGGCACGAGCTCTGCTTCACCACACCCTCACAGATCTGTCAAACACAACACAAAGGCAAAATAAACAGTCAATAGAACCAGTGGAGGTCCACCAGGGAATGCTGAACCGCCCCTCACTATTAAAGCGTTTATAGTTTCAGGTGCAATATGTTTTCTAACGTGTTATCTCCTGTTCTCAGGAGATCTTTCGAACATCTTCATGAGGAATGTCTGTGACCTTTGACCTGTGGAGGGGGTGTCAGTAAATCCCAGCTGATTCTACACACCCTGACTTCTGACACCAGCATGTGGCAGATGAAGACCTGACAGATTGTCCGTGCCTTTGAAAATATCGTCGCATTAACTGCACTTTTTCTCATTATGCAACATTACTTCATTGTGCAAATGTTTCTTCAGTTAAGAGTTTAGAATGTGTCAGAGTTGCTATAATGTCTTTGTGTAAACACACTGTGACTGTAGCTTTGTTGTGCATGTCCCAATGCGTCAGTCACTGAAACAAGTTCCATTACACTGCTGTGGAAAACAAGCCCACTTATACACACTTCACACACCCAATGTCCTACTGACTCATTTTACCCTTATATCCATCACCACAGATATGACAATACCATCATATTATGTGTTTACAAGCGCCAAGTTCCGAACAGAGATGAATGGACAGATCTTTCCAAACACAAAATGGGTAATAACATGTTATTATTCAAACCTTTGGTATGCTTATACATCATTTGTTTATTAAAAACAAATGGAAAAATGCAGATGGCTACCAAGGTGTTGCTATGTTGTTGTAATAGGTTGCAAGGGCAGTTTTTTGGTGGTTTCTAGAAGTTTATGTTAATATTACAAAGAGTCACTCTTAAAAATCCTGGGTCCAAAAAGGACAAATCCAACCGTTGGGTTAAATGAACCCAGAAAGTGTTCATATTTGACCCAACTATAGGTTGAAACAACCCAGCATTTTGGGATAAAAACCCCAGTATTTTACAATCCAATGGTTGGGTTCGTCCAACACAATCTCACAGGAATTTTACGAGGAGGCTAATTTGTATAAATTTGTACGATCTTATTTTGCATGTTTTATTACGACTTTGTGCCAGTGACTGTTGGTTCAAGGGGGTAATGTGGCAGGGGATATAGGGGAGGGGCTTCAGTGTTGCATACTATGACAGTACGAACTGATTTAAATGCAGTACCTACCTATCGACCGTTAAAACAGTACGTTCTATATAGTATGTGTGGGGGTAGAATAGATTTGGGACGTCCTTCATCCGCCACGTTTTATTGTCATGTGCTCTTTGACCTATGACGTATTAACATCAACCTGTACCCAGGCGTCGGTACAAAGCTAATTTATTCACGAGAAATAAATTAATCTGTACTTACATTTAAAAAACGGACACCCGCTTTGAAGTTTTCCGCTAATTTTATTAACTTTGCTCCGCTCCCGTGGCATCATGGGATAGAGAAACGTCCATCTGATGCGCACTCACAAATCCCGGGTATGTCTCGCCTACTGTTTTGTGCATACTGAGGTTTCGGACATACTACTCGTGGCTCATACTCATTTTCGCCTAATATATGTATAGTATTGAAGTAGACGATTTCGGACTCACGGAATGTAACAATTAAAAAAAATACTGTTTCTTTCTGAGGTTTAACAGGCTGAATACGGAAATCACATAATTACTCACAAAAAAACTAAAAAATATATTCACACATTTATCGGTTCGGTACTATTATTTGTATGCAGAAATTACAAGGTACTGCCGTAACACTGAGCTCAAAACAACAGTTTAACATAACAGTTGCTAAAAACAAAACAACTTTTATGGCTGATGTAACCTGGGACTTAGTTTCCACCAATGGGTGACAGCTGTTTTGCAGGAGGGGTGGAGTCTTTTGTACAATGACTACAAACTGTACTATGGAAATCTCAAATTAAATCCATTTCCAATGGCATTTTTACCCTTTCGGGTAAAGACGGATAATGCAAAATAGTGAACTTTTTACATCTCCTGGAAAATTGCTGATAAACAAACCTAAATTGTACAGTTCAGGTACCATGGAGAAAAAGTCAACATTTTAATGTACGTACTAATACTGTCATAGTAACAATACCAAGCAAGTTGAATATTGGTGAAGTTACACTTTATAAGTTTGGGATTTGCATTCTCACCCTCAAGTTGTTCCAAACCTGTGTGACTTTCTTTCTTCAACAGAAGATATTTTGAAGAAAATTGGCAACCGAACAGTGCCAAAACCCGTCCACTTCTATTTTACGGACACAAAACCAATGCAAGTCGAAGGATGCCGTCGCTGTTCAGTTAACAACGTCCTTCAAAATATCTTCGTTTGTGTTCTGCAAAAGAAAAAGCCATACAGGGTTATAATGACAAGAGGGTGAGTAAATGATGGGAGAAGTTTTATTTTGGGGTGAACTTTCACTTCAATGGTTCTGCAATGGTTAGTGGCGACACCTTCCTTCCAACACAAGGAATCATTTTTTATATGCATTTCTCAAGCTGAAAGATTTCAGATGATAGAACCTGTTTGGTTTGACTGTAAATGCAGTGACTGGCGTCTTATCTAATTAATTGATGTATGTATGTAACCTTGCCCACTTGACCACTGCTCTGGAAATGTTTGTCTGGTTCAATAACAATGGCTGGGATTGGGCCAGACTGTTTGATAGCAAATGTTCATAACACCCTCCCTCTCTCACCCTGCTTTTAATGACTGCTTCTCTCCGTCATCATTCAGTGAGAGCGGATCGGTACACACATCCTGCTTTTGTGGGACAGGAATCTCTGGAATTCTTACCACCTCATTCTCTCCTTCTCGATTTCCCTTCTTTTCTCAACCCCTCAACCCACCTCCCTGTGATTCCTAAGTCTGGATATTTGCGTAAAGGTTTATGTGTGTGTTGCAAGACGATTCAATTACACGCACACACACAGCAACAACATATTTCTTCATGAATTCATTAATTTTAGATGAAGTCATTTGCAGTCTTTGTATGGCAGGACCTCTGGAAGAGCAAATGTAGATGTTTGACAGATATATAAACAAAAGTATTGGGGCGCCCCCTTTTAATCAACAGGTTTATCTATTCCAGTATTTCAATTCAAAACTCCAAATTGTTAATGCTATACCATACAATATTAAAGTGTGTCGTCTTTTTTGCTGTTTTGGAAGTTCTTTCACACTAGACTGAATCAATCATTTCTTTTTTAATCTTCCTTTGTGCACAGGGGCATTGTTATGTTTAAATAAAGGGAGATTTTGTTATAAAATCTATATCTGTTGTTATAAAATGACAATACTCTTGACAATCATTATATGCTTTAGCCTTAACATTTGCGCTCACAGAAAGAAATATTTAAAGTGGTCAAAACTGCTCGTCCCAATACTTCTGTCCACATAGTGTAGTTAACACTGTTATACCCTGTATTTATGTTACTACTGCTCATAACATTTAAAATGAGGGCATTGTCTCTACATAAGCTTATATTTAGGGCTGGAAATGGGAGGAACATGGGGGGTTGGAATCCAGGGAGTGAAGGACGGATGGAGTTCCAACTCAACATGTAGAGGATTTCCATGCTTTGTCCATGAAATGGCCTCCAAATGCTATGCGCATTTCATACATACATAAAGTGGCCATTTTTCTATTTATGGGTTAAAGATATCCTATAATTCTCCCCAACTAGAGTTCTCCACGTGAATCCCATAGATATGCCTGATACAATATTTTAAAATACAGCCACGGAAAAGAGACCATTTCAAAATTATTTAATTTTTTCTTCATTTATTTTCTCAAAAATGTAAAATAAAAATGTTACTGCTAAAGATAAAAATACTGCAAAGATAACAAGTTCATATTCACTTTTAGAAAAATACAACAATAATATATTTAGTATTTAGGAACATTATTTTGATGTGTCTTGTCATGCTATCAGTCTTTCACATTGCTGTTGGATGATTTTATCGAAAGGTTTCTTAATGTTTTAAATGTTTGTAATGTAATGTTTGTAAATACAAGTATATACGAGAGAAAATTACGACTACACTATTTTTAAAACATCGTGTATTTTTGTCACTTTCTGTGTTTTTTTTCCCAGGCATAGGGTACTTTTATGATGTAATAATATCATAATATGACTATTAAGCTAGAAAATGTAAGTAGAAAGAGCAAAACATCTGCATTTTTATTTGATTTGTTTTTCAAAAAAATGTATATTATATTATAGATTTAGGTATCGTGGCAAACAGTTTGAGTTGCTGAGAATTTTCCAAAACCAAGACAATTTAACACTTTTAAATGATAAAATTCAATTTAAAATTCAATTGTTTAGTTACTTGAATAAACATAGAGCTTTCAAGTGCATAACCTGAAAAACAGTCTTAACACGGCGATGTTTTGCTCCTGTTTGCCAGAACCTTTCCGTGTTCCCTTTCCTGGGTTTCATAATATAAACCTGAGGGCCAATGAAGAGCTCTTCCTGCAAAATGAATAGAAAACACTTTTCATGTCCTTACGAGATGACAATGAGAACGTTTGGTTTATCCCTACAAAAACAAAGGAACCTGTGTGACCAGCCAGGGTTTCCTGAATGTGGTCGCTGGTAGGAAACAGTCAAAGGGGGTGAGAACTCGGCAGGAAGCACTCGGGGCAGCAGGTGTGTTGGGATAGTAGAAAGTGTTTTTGTGTGTCTGGGCATGAGTCACAAAGTTGTGTATGTCTGTGAGTGTGTGTTTGTTCGTTATGGGGTTTTTCCAAATGGAAAACAACTGGCATTCTCTTCTCATTTGTTCCACAATTATTATATGTTTTTGTTCACCAGGATGGGACAACTGGTGTGGTCAGGTGAACACCCTACTTAAAAAGTATTGGTTAATAGATCTTATAAAGTCTCCTTAAGTGGTTCTGCAAAACACAGAAGGCTTTAATATTACTGTGATTTTACTAAGATTATTTTCAGCCTTTCTCATGTTTTGTATTCACACCCTGATCAGAAAAGCCCACAACACAAATAAAGGGATCCCCTCACAAGGTAAGCACACCCCCCACTCTGACCCATGCTGATGTCACAGAGGACCAGCCCTCTCTCTCCCTCAGTCTATAAGATGACTTGCCTCTGTGGAAATCCTCTGTAGGACTGATGAGGCATTTGGGATTTCACTCTTGCCAAACCTCTTAGATTAGTAACTCTGACTAGTGTGCTCTGTCATCGGATCGCTCACTCAAAAAACTAGACAGATAGTTGGAAGACAAAAAGACAAATAGTTGGATAAGTCTGTATGTGACAATCTCTGTGGACTCTTTAAAGTGGATACCTGCTTTTTGCATTAAGGATATATTTTGGACATTTCTGGAATATCTTGGAAATGTGTTCTGGAAGGAATCTAAGGACTCAGGCGTTTTTTTACCCCATCTTGCTGTTTGTTGTCTATTCAGCTCAAGCAGAGGTGAGTACGAGCCGCTATGCTGCCTAACACGCATGCAACTGCGCAGGCACTGCAGACGAACTCCAATTCTGATGGCTGTGCAGAACGTATTCTTTTTTAAACAGGTTAAATTCAGCCTTTAGTATCAAATGTCTACAGACGCTTCGGTTCTTCGTTTATGTCTATGATTGTATTGAGTATGAAATGACATTTTTTAATGTAAAATAAGAGACCAAAAATGTTTTCGGTTCTTGCTATTCTAGCCATTTTGTCTAATCATTTTTTCTTAATGGGAACCAAGAGAGTGTGCTTTACGTGGTAATAAACACTATCATTTAAAATGACAGAAATGAAAGTGATGATGTATATGAAAGTCAGGTCTGCACATTTTCACGTGTTGCAGTGTATATTTACAGTTTTAAGCCATATTTCAAACACAGACATCTAAGTCAGTGAAGTCAAATAAGCACAGGCGGACTCACTCCTACAGACTGACAACTCCCACCTCCACAGTAACGGCACTGAAAGCCTTTCATTTATAACTCCTGGTTTTATGTAATAAAGCTGTCACCCCTCCCCCTGCTGCTGTCCGCCAGGTGGCCAGAAGCTGTTCACGCCCCTGCTCGTGCCCCCCGTCTCCACCCTCGTGCCCCATTGGAGTGAGTTGGGTGTTAGATGAGTGTGGTTGCTGTAAGGTGTGCGCACAGCAGTTTAACCAAGACTGTGGACCTGACCGGCCCTGCGACCACATCAAGGGCCTGCATTGCCACCTAGGGGCCGGAGAGGACCCTCTACGTGGTCTCTGTAGAGGTGAGAAAAACAGAGGGGATGACCTGTGTTAACTTACCATGTGTTAATGGTTCACCAAAAAAAATGAAAAGGATTACATCATTTACTCGCTCTCATTATATTACAAACCTGTATGACTTTCTTTCCTCTGCAGAACACAAACAAAGATATTTTGAGAAATGTCTCAGTGCTTTGGTCCCCATACAGTGGAAGTCAATGGGGACCAAAGCACCGAGACATTTCTCAAAATATCTTTGTTTGTGTTTCAAAGACAAGTTTTAAACGACATGAGGGTGAATGACTGAATATTTATTTATGGGTGCAACAAGCCTTTAATGGGTACTTCTTCAATTATGCCAACTTTTCTGATTGTTTAAAAAAAAACTCAATATATTGTGTATCTTCCACTCAATAAAACATCTTTATTGTTTATATATTTGACAAATAGTCCCGGTCACTAAGCCTTTTTTGGAGAGCTTCACATTTAAGAGAATTTATATTTGGTAAACAATGAAATGAAAGTATTTTTTAATATTTTAAATATGAGTAATCATACTTAAATTCAACTTTTTTTATTAAAATATCCATCCAACCATTTTCCAAATCTGCTTGTCATCTGCAAAGTCGCTGAAGTATTTTCCATTATAATATGATTATTTAAATGTAATATAGTTTATTATGGAAATCCTGGCAAACATGATAGTTAAAACTGCACGATACAATCAAACAATATTTTATGTCCATAATTATACTATCAAAGTTTATTTATTAAAACAATGACTGAGAATGACCGTTGTTGTGTGCATCTTTAAGCTGATGCACAAGGACGTCCATGTGAGTTCGGAGGTCACATGTATCAGCACGGAGAGGACTTCCAGCCCAGCTGTCAGCACCAGTGCAACTGTATGGATGGGGTGGTGGGCTGTATGCCCCTCTGCCCACACCAAGTCCCCCTGCCTAACAGACACTGTCCCAACCCCCGTCTTGAGACCCTGACAGGTCGCTGTTGTGAGGAGTGGGTATGTGATGATGACAACAGCATCAGGGAAGACCCACCGGATGGCCGCTCTCATCATGCACCGACCAACCACATTAGCAAACTCTTACAGAATGCTCACGGCTTCCAGTCCAGAATGGACTCCTATCAAGGTATATGTGCTTAGTATATTGCTGTTCTTAACCCCGGTATATTGGTGGTGCTTGTGGACCCACTAGTACAACATTTGCTTTTTAAAGTTAGAAGTACATCCCAGTTACACAAACCCAAGCAACTGAATGGCAACGCCCAACATAGCATATAGCAACCACCAAAACAACATAGGAATACCATAGAAACCACAAGAACACATTTGCAACTGCCTAGAAACACCCTAGCAACCACCTGCAGCAAGATGTCTACAGAAATGGCACAGTAACCACCCTGAACACACTTGCAAATGCCTAGAAACACATTAGCAACCACCCATCAATGCTTTTATCAATTACCAAAGCAGCATAGGAATGCCCTGGAACACCCTTGCAACACCCTAGCGACTGCCCAGCAACCACCAAAACAGCATACCAGTGCAACGCCCAAGCAACCTCTTAGAACAACATAGAAAGTACTTAACAAGCCAACATGTGGTGCCCAGACAAGCCATTTTCGTTCAGACTGTAAAAATCCAATTTGTTCTCATGTTTTTTTGGTAAAGCAGCATCACTGTTACAGATCAGGAATAAGTACAATTTCAAACCAGCCGCATTGTGTAACTTTTCTCTGTTTATATGCTTTTTTCTCATTTAGAGTGGGCTTCCCCGCCAGTGTCTCAGATTCCATTTCCATCCCCTGAATGTTTCCAACAGACCACTGAGTGGACAGAATGCTCCGCCTCCTGTGGGTTTGGCATCTCGAGTCGTGTGACCAATAGTAACGCAGAGTGCAAGCTTGTTCGAGAGACGCGCCTTTGTCAGATCCGAGAATGTGATGTCCCTCCAGCTCTGAAGGTGAGATAAACGCAATTACAGCACATGGTTGTTTGTCTGTTAATGGATGCAGATGTGTTCTAAATGGATTTATGGGTAGGATTTATGATTCACAGCTATTTTTGAATAGCCAAATTTCCTTCAGTTCATCCAAAAATCATGTTTATTATTAGTTGATCATTTATTTAGTTATCCACACCCAACTTTCTCAACACACACATAAAAGGCATATTCAAAAAAGCTGTGATTAGTAATAACACGAGCATCCAAAAGCATTTGGCAACATTGTGCTAGCAGCACAACGGATGTAGGCCGAATACAAGATAACACACATACTGATTCAAAAATGCATATCTTGAATGCACTTGCAAGTCACTTTGGATAAATGCATAATTGTTTGGCGTAAAACATGGTATGATGCACCTTGACATCATTTTTTAATAGATTCAGCTTTATATAACATTGGACACTGTGATTTGGAATCTCATGACAATAAACAAACCATTAAGTTTGAGACAGGCATAATACTGAGTATCTATTAGTCTGGAGTTACTACTTATTTTTGTACAATAACGAGTTTCTGTTATTTTTCATGTCATAAAGAAAGGGCAGAAGTGTCAAAAAACACTGAGGCCTCGGAAACAGGAGCACGTTGCATTTGCCGGCTGCACCACAGTTCGACGCTACCGGCCTCGCACATGCGGCTTGTGCGTGGACGGCAGGTGCTGTCAGCCCTCCGCGTCCCGAACAGTGCGTCTGCGCTTCCGCTGCGCAGACGGAGAGGACATCACACGTAATGTCATGCGGATCCATCGGTGCCGTTGCAGTAAAAAATACTGTGGAGTGCAGAGAGACAGCTCACCCTCTCTTAGCCTTCACAATGACATACACACCTTCCCTCACTGAGAACACACATACACACGCTGACAGTAACGCAAACACTTTGACATATAACTCGTCATCATGCAAATACATTCGCTATGAAGCTTCCTCAACAACGAATCTACTGTTTTCCCGGTGTATTTTTATTTGATTATATTTTGCTACAACATGTTCTAGATTTGCATGCGTAGGAATTTTGCACTTTATGTGTTTCTCACTGCAGGCCCTGTTCCAAAATCAAAAGAAAATATATTTTACATAAAGAAAAGAAAAATATTTTTCTCTATTGTGACATCACCTCAGTGTGTCTAGTTTTTGTAATTAGCAATACCACTTTTCATTACTGTAACTTTTTTATGCATTTAAAAAATATATATATTTTTATATTCTTTTTAATAGATAACTACTGATACTAAATTTCTCAGCCGATACCGAAAGCCAATTGTTCAGAGTGACAGTTGCCTATAACAATACCGATTCTGAAGATAAATGAATATTTCTTAACTTTCTAAAAGTTATTAATTCATTTATTAATATTGAACATTAATATGAAACATCAAACATGTTCTGTCCTCTTTTGCTTGACAGGATATATCGGCCCTGATCGTTGGCTGTTTTTAAAACAGAATGTGTGAAAAACTGCTTTTCTTGACCGATACGGATTATTGGCCGATATATCTGTGCATCCCTTCTATTTTAGATCAACATAAACAAATACTACCATAAACATCTGAATTTTGATATATTACATATACAGATCATTGTGATTAATTGTCATGAAAATGATGTCACAATCCAAATTTGGTGATCTGAAAATTATTTTCATGATTGTTTCTTTTGATTCTGGAGTGAAATTTAACTTGGACAGGCCCTTGGCAGGTTTCATGAGATTCATTTTAGCTGTTTTCCAGATTTTATGTTTATTACGCATGTTCTCCTGATATTGTAAGCCCTTTCCGCTTTGATTTATTTATTCTCCTGTTTTGAGTTTTAAAGTATTCTTTTGAATTTCGAAAGAAAAGTGAATTTATTTCGCTTTGATTGAATGACTTCCTGTCATTGTTGATGGGTAAGAATATGCACTAGATTGCTGTAACTAGGGACGTGAGATTATGAGACACATTAGCAGCTTTGCATTAGTTCCCTGATCAAGGGACAAAATGAGGATAAAATGACTATTTACTATGTTATCTAATAGTTGTACTTCTAAACTGATATATTTTGAGTGCGTTCGTCAAACTGCTGTGTTTTTAATTATATACTTTGCTGTGCAGATGTCTCAAAAAAAAAGTTGTGTTTGTCTATTCATATGAGTGTATATGTGGGGTAATTTGGGATGTCTTAGCACAGATGTGTTTGAGTGATATGAAAGCAGAGAATGTAGGATCTATGAATTGCTTTGTCTTTTGTACAGTGTACAGGCTTCACTATGGGTGGAGTGACTCTTTTAAGACTGCTTCATTTTTCGGGGCATACGTTAAATTCTAGACGCTCTCTTATATTGGAGTGAACTTTTTGTGTGTTAAAATGTCTGATATAAATGAGTCTCAAAAAATTTTCAGAAAAAATGCTCTTGGGTGTCATTTGTCATTGATATGGTTTAAGCAGAATGTCAGACTCTTAATAAAAGACCACGTGTGTCACGAAAGGACACAAAGAGATTGATTCTAGCATCAGACCTCAGAGTATTTGGCTCATCAATACAAACATCACAGTTGCCGCTCAAATTCCACTCTCTCTCCTGCCAAGCAGTCTTTTCTCCATACAGCTGGAAGACAACGCATCAGTGGACTTCGAGTCATTTAAATTTGATCTTAAATCTTGATCTTTGATAAGTCATAACAATAGACACGGACAACAAATAACGCAAACAATAAAAAGTAAAAAAATACAATAAATTCCTGCTAAGATGACCACAAAAAACAGTGATGAGAACACTAACATCTACGCTGACGAATCACTGATGCGTAAAACACTAAAAAAGAACAATATTCATGAGACAGCAGTCACTGCTTTCCAGAAAAAACATGAGGGCACCTGGATGTGCACATAGCTCTTGGCCATCTTTTTAGACTACACAATTTGGATGATCGCTAAAATCTAAACCGCAAGTACAATAAGTCTGCAAATGTTCACTCATTTATAAGTCAGTATGTTTTTAAGGCTAATGGTTAAAGGGATAGTCGCCCAAAAATGAAAATTCTGTCATGAATTACTTATCCTCAAGTGGTTCCAAACCTGTTTAAATGTCTTTGTTCTGTTGAACACAAAAGAAAGATATTTGGAAAAATGTTCGCAACTGAGATTTATCGGGCACCATTGACAATAGTAGATGTATTTTACAATATCTTTGAACACAAAATTTGATATTTTAAAGAATTTAGGAAAGCAAACAGTTCTGGGGCACCACTTTTTGACTACCCCAGAAATCTCAGTTGCTAACATTCTTCTAAATATCTTTCTAAATATGAACTGAACTGAACTAAATGAATGATGCCACAGCCAAGATATGCGGCATCTTTTTTAAGGAATCTCTGTTATTTGCTTCTATGAAATAAGTGAAGTTCATAGAGCTGTCTACCATCACCATGACCATGACAACCCTTTTACCATTTGCCAACGTCATTGCTGATGTAAATGTTTCAGGGATGTTTGCCCTCAGGGGGTTAAGACGGTTCAAACTGTTTGCCAAGTTGAATAACTGATCTAGCTGAATTGTGTGCGGGCCGCACTTAGAAGCTATTGTGAACTTTTAAACGTGTCCCTTGACTACAACAAACACCTTACAAAGAGAGAAAATGACAATGTGGAAAACAGTACTGAATGGGAATTTGGGACCCAAGTGTCATAAACCCATTTATACATAAACATACAGTGATGAAAACCCTTTAATAAATGGTAAGTGAAAGGAAGCACTTTAATTTAAGCAATCCTCAAGAGGTCAAGCAGCATTAAAGACTTTGAGAAAAAGCTGTTTGAAAGACTAGGTTGAAAGTAACTTTGACCTAAATAAAAATCTCACATGGGGCGAGCTAGTTTGTAGTTTTGTATTTGTTGGTAAACTTGTTTTTGTACTTTACAGTAAAATCATCCCTTTCTGAGGTTTAGAACATCTCAGTTGAGTCAGATAGTTTGATGAAGTTTTAATATAATTCAGTTTGAGTAATGAAATTCGGTACATCTGGACTTTGATAGTTCTAAAACAGAGATAAAGAAAGAGAAGCAATAGCCCACCTTGTGATTATTTTGAGTCACAGTCGTGATGATATGCCGCACACTTTGGGAACATGTCTCGTCCGATGACGAATGAAACCTGTTGTATAAAGATAATTGATACTTCCCCAGTGAGTGAAACATATGGGGCAACTATATGAGAACGGTACATAATAGTAACGACTTGCTTGCTTTTAAGTGTGTTGCTCAAGGCAGGATTATTAGGTTGTAACAGCTTTTTTTGCTAAAAAAAGATAGAAAGCACCGTGTACTGCAAAAAGAAAAAACACGGGAGGACTGAGGTCTGGTGCAGGTTAACAGAGAGATGTGAGTTTCATCATGGATCCGACAGAGGAACTGGAATATGTCGGAAACCAGAACACAGGGTTAAAGGCTGGCTAACATACGCGCACACACACGCACACACACACACACACACACACACACACACACACACGTGTGAGTGTTATATCATTGCAGATTGTTCTGGAATATTGTAATTATAAGTTTACAGTAGTGATAATATTTAAAATAATGTACTTCAGTTAAATAAACTACTTCCAAAAAACTACTTAAAGTTTCTAACAATCCAGAATAGCATTTATTTCAGTTAAATTTCACGAATTCACATTGCACAGGAAAAATCTTGCAATTTTAACACCATATGGTGTCTTTATTTACTTATTTATACATCTATTACCGTTGACTGGTCCCTAAATGCAGGAGAAACCACACATGCACAAAAGTCTTCTGATTGCGTACATTTATCTACAATAAGCATATTGATATTAAAATTAAACAATTTTTATTAATATTTATGTATTTAAACAAATCACCCTACAGATGTAGGCCACATCTTTTCATCAAGTGTCATCTATTTAGCATGCCAAGTACTCAAATAGATAAACACTCAAACACCGCCCTCTAGTGGTATCCATTTAACACACACAGTAATTAAACAGCACTGAAGAAGTCTAGGATACTTGAACGTGTTGACGCCATATGTGGCCTTTTGCCAATGGAAAAAACATCTGTAAGTATAAGCAATAAATGTCATCCATCTTTCTGTGGTATGGGTTGGTGTAGGCCTATGGTTTCCATATATCATATTCGATCATCTTACAGCAATGAACTCTGACACCATCAAAAGCAAACTCTCTATGCTTTTGATGTCCATCGTGTTGAATAACTTGTATTCTTGTCAATGTGTAACCAACCTAAACAAAGTCTATTAAATACGTGACCAAGTCCTTAAATGACAGCGCATGCTTAAATAATGTTTAAAGTTACAAGTCAAATACGTCTGTACCATGATTCACATGCAGGTTCATTTTTCAAGTATTTTATATTAAGATTTTATAGATTTAACGTAAATTAATATTAGGATATAAGGCTTCACGCCACGCCCTTACAGCATCAAACTTATGCAAAACCACAGCTCGCGGTACTTTAATGTCACACGCCGTTCGCTCCGCGTCGTGGATTTAACACACCTCTGAAGTGTGACTGGAGCTTTACGTCACGCCAGTGAAGCGATAAAGAGACACGCGTGTCGTTCGTCCTTTAAAGCTCCAGGAGATGCTGGTTGTCTGCTCGTCGAAACCATATACGGAGTAAAATAACATCGTCGAAGCCGAAACACTCTTTCGCTTTGCAGTGTTTAATGTTACATTGTGACACGCGCTTCAGTCTCCATTAACAAAGCGCCGTTATTCCCTTGACTTTGACAATGTGCGCGTGCGGGCGCGCGATCTGAAGACCATCAGAAGAGCTCGAGATCGTGAAGTATCGGATACCTTTTACTTTATAAAGTCGACAGCTCACTCCATTCTGGAAGCATTTTTAGGTAAGTCACCCTACGTCCTTCCAAATAAGCGAAACTTGACGTTAATATTGATAATTGAAAAGATTTACACGTATGCGTAACATTTCCCCAAAAGTGGATTGAAAGCTGTCATGGGTTTCTGTTAGTTGCATTAACGTTAGTTGTTGTTTTCCTGTAAGATATTATTTTATAGGCTATTATCAGGTCATAGATGGATAGATGTGGGTGGTCTTAAGTTTCCATGGCTGAACTTCAAATAGTATAAAATGCGCTATCTTTAAAAATGTGACTTATTTTACATGAAGACATTTTTATATCAAAGCTTTAAGTTCTTCATAATAACTTCAGACAGACAAGGGGTTATATTATGTCAATTGCCTATTAGTAAATCCACCAACTGTAATAAGACATAAAATTGCTATTTAGGTCAAGTATAATAAAGCATCAATGCATGATGATTTACTGTATCTTAGAAACAATGATCCATACGTTTTCAAGGGTTCACCCAAAAATAAAAAACTTCTGCGCAACACAAAGGAAGATATTTCGAAAAATGTCTCGGGGGTCTGTGTCCATACAATGGAAGTCAATGGAGACCAATGTTGTTTGGTTACCGGCGTAAAAAGAATATCTTCTTTTGTGTTCTGAAAAAGAAAGTAATACAGGTTTGGACTGACTAAATAATTGATGGATGAATTGAATTTTTCGTTTAAATTCATGTCCTTTTTTGTCATTATTTGCACAATAAAGACAATAACGATACTGTTTCTGAGTTAGTGACTCTGAGCGATGTGTTAGATTCCCTGTGAGCAATTAACTTTGTAGCATTGTAATATCCAATATTTGTATAAATATGTTAAAACTCATCATTACCACAATTTCCAAGGTTTAGCACACCACGTAGTTCGTTTTATGGTCGTTACTGTCAGACTTGTGTTAATACATGCTGTCTTTTCATTTGGCTCTCACAGCCATAGCTATGGTGAACAGCCAGGTTACAGGCGGAGCGTGTGTGTCCAGATCTTGCGCGGGCTGTGGGGGTCATATCGCTGACCGCTTCCTGCTCTTCTCCATGGATCGCTACTGGCACACGCGCTGCCTCAAGTGCTCATGCTGTCAGGCTCAGCTGGGTGATATCGGCACCACCTGCTACAGTAAAGGAGGCATGATCCTCTGCAGAACAGACTACATCAGGTCAGACGCCACCCTTCTTGTATTACGGCTTCCTATATAAACAGTAAAATGTGCACCTGCAAATCCAAGTGTCCTCCAAGTCATGGAAATTCATAGAAATAAATGTCTATTGCTAGCGTAAATATATCTAGTAATGCTCATTACTAAAATGTTTGCTGTCTTTCCACAGACATTTGTGCACTAAAAAGTATAAACGTTCAAATCTTTATCCGGTAATCAAGAATGACTGGTAAAGTCATTCAAATGCATTGGTCAAAAGAGACCAGAACCCTGTTAGCCTGTGTTAAACTTATGAGCTCTGCTTGCTGCACACCAATCTTACACTCAAAATTCCCACGTGCATTTTTCACAACTAATAATGAGTGTAAAAAGGCATTTAACTCGTAGACCTGTGCATTTTGACCTCACACAAGCTCCAAATTTAGTGGTGACTGTGTCCAAGATTATTAAAAGAACAAGGATCTAAGTCGATAACGAGACTGTTTTGAGTCTCCACAGTCATTTACAATGCAAAGAGCCCAGCAAAGTTGTCTGAAGCAGTAGTTGTGATGATATGCCGACAAGAATTTTGTTCTCGGGTTGATTTGCATTAGACTGATTTGCATCCGGGTGCTGATGATATCTGCAGATGCGTTCTCACATGCTCCCACAGAGAACATTACAGACACTGCATGCTATCTCAGATACATCGAGGATCATGTAACATTAACACACGTGAACCAAAGCAAACGCACGATTTTGCAGTCAGAAATGGTTCACTTTGTGTATTATAAAGCATTAGTGGCACAAATCACCAGTGTTTTGTTGATATTTTTCATAAACTATAACCTACTATAAAGTAATAAAGGATGAACGGTTTTAAACACATGAATTGTCTTTTTTTTCATGTATGATATTTTTTCATCTCGACTATACCCAACAATTGTACCATACTGGAGCACACAACATTGTAATACATTATCTCTTTAATAACCATTATTTGTACTATATTAATATTTCATTCATTTTGATTCATTGTTGTTAAAGGGACACTTAACCCAAAAATGAAAATTCTGTCATGAATTACTCTCTATTTGTTCCAAATTTGTATAAATGTCTTTGTTCTGATAAACACAGAGAAATATATTTGGACGAATGGTTGTAACCAAACAGTTCTTGGACCCCATTGACTACCATAGGAAAAATGACAATGGTTGTCAAAAGTGGCCCAGAACAGTTTGCTTTCCTACATTCTTCAAAATATCTTCTTCAACAGAACAAAGAAATGATAAAGTAATCTTTCCCACTATGGAAGTCAATGGTGTCCCAGAACTGTTTGGTTATAAGCATTCTCCCAAATATCTTTCTCTGTGTTCATCAAACAAAGACATTTATACAGATTTGGAACAACCCGAAGATGTGCAAATTACGACAGATTTTTTGGTTGAACTATATCCCTTTAAAGAGCCACCACGATATCAGATTCCCACTTCACGGTTATTGTGGCCAGAAGAATTCCATTATATGAATATTGCGAAATCTACTGAAATGTTTTTAAAAAGAAATAAATATGCTATCAGTCACGTTTATCTTTAATTTAGTTTATTTTGTATTTTACAGTCTTTAATTTGGCCAACGAGTCACTCAAAATCCGAGTGTAGGCAGAGAGAGAGAGTTTGTATCAATTGTGACTCTTATACAAAATGTTAAAGGGTGCTGAAAAGTTTACGATTTTACAATATGAACACAATCATAATTGTGTTTTTTAATATCACAGTATTCCCAACCCCCACATGCTGGGTTGTTTCAACCCATGGTTGGGTCAAACATTTTAGGTTACATTTAAACAAATGGTTTGGGCTTTTTTATGAAACAACCCAAATCATAATGCAGTTAAGTTATCTTTGAAAAACTATTAAACAAATCATTTCTTTACATTTCTAATCAATTACAACTGTATGCTGACAAATACCAAATGCTGGTAACATGTTTGCAAGTTAAGGTAAAACATTTTCTAAATTTAAGCACCTTCTTGCATTGGCTGTTTGTTAAAAGTCAAACCCTCTTTTTTTAAGTGCCTCAGCATGTTCTTGGTGGTACGGGATGGTTTGACCAAGATGTTTGTTTTTCTGTTCCAGATTGTTTGGGCACACGGGTGCTTGCAGCGCATGCGGTCAGTCCATTCCTGCTAGTGAGATGGTCATGCGAGCACAAGGCAACGTCTATCACCTCAAGGTTAGTAATATAAACGTTTTATCTCTAATGTTTGTATTTGTCTTAGTATCGGCTCATGTGACCGAGAACCAAAGCCGAACGTGACTTCCAGAGATTTGGCTGTAGCTCAACTCTGAAGCACCTATAGCAGATGTTCATTAGAGCTGAATTAAATGTGTGATTGTAAGGCTGGGCATAGCCTGCATTTATTACAGCCCCTCATTATTATGTTTTCCCAATGATAACCTTGTTCAGAGCTCATTTCTTGAAAGCTGAGTCGACCTTGATCTCACAAGGATTGACTCATTAAAACTCATTTGAAGCAATAGGAGGCCACGTTGGCCAAGGCGCATAGTTAGCCCTGACTAGCCGCAATGCACGCTAATTTGGCATGCTAACAGGGTTAAATTCACTTATGCTTCTTCTAAAGTGGAGTCTGGTTCTGTTACAGTGCTTCTCCTGTGCAACGTGCAGAAACCAGCTGGTCCCTGGTGACCGCTTTCACTATGTAAACGGCACCATATTTTGCGAACACGACCGACCAGGAGCGGCTCTGCTTAATACTCACCTGCAGAATAACCCAGTGCTCGCAGACCAAAAAGTGAGTACGTGTTTTAGATCATTGACAGATGCTTTTGTCATTTTACTGTACAGATATGTGGTTTCCAGTCTTAGTCTGTATTGAAGAATAAACATGAAGTAATTGTACTCTTGTGTCTTGTAGGTTTGCTGAAGGGCTTCTGGTCTCTTTCACCTCTTTCTCCTTCGGTTCACTTCCTCCTCAGAGGCCATTCAGTGTCTGACGCCATTCAACGGCCCACATTTCTCCGTTGATGCACTTACATTTTTACAGCTCAAATTTACAGGAGGTACTGACATTGAGAATGGGCTGTAAAAGTAATGGAAAACTTTCTAAATATCGGGTTTTACATCTAACTCCTTTCGGCCAGCCTGATGTTAAGTGCGGTGGACTCTGCATTAGCTTTCATGATGAGATATATTGAGGCCTTGTCTCTCCCCTCACATCTGACTACAGAAGTAACACATATTTGTTCTCACAGGATATCCTGCCTAACTAACCATTTTACATAATCCATAGATTACACAAGTCAACATGCTACCTTTTGAGTGAAACAGGATATGAGTAATCGACGAATAAATCATACATGTGTCCTATGGTGTGATGTAGCAAAATTTTGAGAATAAACTGTTAATATCACATTGTTTTATATTATCTATATTTATTATTTATATTTATCACATAAAATATCATAAGAGAGATTTATCTTCATTGACAGTTTTGTCCTACATTTTTGCCATCACACCATATGGCTATTTGCATATAGGTCTGTCAATTACCAATATACAGGAAAAAAAGTCAATTTGACTGACTTTGATAATACATGGATCTAGCAACGACAAGGTCATGGACTCCCAGGGAACACCTCTTGAATTGTGGCATTGGATAAAAGCATCGGAAAATGCACAAATGTAAATGTAAAAGTGGGCGTTACATACCGAAATAGAGTCAGGTGGCTAGAGGGAGAGGATAAAAAGTGACAGGTGTTGTGGCATCAGCCAATTTTTTTTTCAATTAAATCTATTTAATAAGGGTTTTAAAAGGAAAGTGAGTGTTATTATGGTATTCGACAAAAAGGAAAATCAATTCAGAGGACGAGGGACGTAATTACATTTAATGAAGTTTTCTATTACGATAAGACCAGAAATGTGTATTTTTTCATCATTATGATTTTATTACGAGTCGTTATGTTGACTTTAACGTTTTATGTCAAAAACTGAATTAATGAAAAACACATCTTTTGGGCGTCATTCAGGGTGTAGAATTGTAAATAGTTTTTTATACGCATACTCTCTGTAACGGCCGAATGATCTGCTCAACATGTGATGTCTATTTAAGGTGTAATTATCTAATAAATGAAAAATACAACAAACCCCATCCATCAAGAAACAATTTTGTCGTTCCTTTTAACCGCACAGATTTCATTGTTCATTGTTTATTACTATTTTCTGCTAGTTATTAGCTTCGGTCTCAGCGGTGCAAACCTGATTACCCAAAGGGTTCGTATATGAATAGAGCTTGGGCTCGGACCATTACAGAAGCAATTAAATGTGAGCGCGGAGTGTGCGAGAGTGCTATCTGTGCTGCTGTTGCACTAGGGAGGCTGAACTTTACTCTGATCCCATGTTTGAATTTAATAAGGACTAATCTGCCGCCTAGTTAATTAAGAGGCAGTCGCTCCTTTCCGCTCGTTGCCTCAAAACAATCACACACGTTAAATGTTTACCATGTCGCAATTAAAGTACACAGCAAAACTTTCCCGCCCCCTCTCTCAGCTCACGAGCTCCTGCCCTTGATGAAAGCATTTCGGAATTGACATTCTGAAAGTAGATGCTTTCATTTTTACAGTACAGCAGTTTTGACAGTTTTAACTGAACTGTAATATAACAATAACCGTAAATTATTTTACAGTAATTTACTGCAGATGTCCTACAGTTTCTTACAATTAAATGCCAATAAGTTGAACGTTAAACGTGTAGTAAAGAGATTTAATTTAAGAAATTTAAGAGAAGGTAAGGTTAAGGGATACTCTACCTAAAAACTTTTTTTTTCATTTATTCACACTTTTTTAGGTTTTATAAAACCTCCATGACTTTCTTCTGTGGAACACAAAAGGAGATATTTTGAAAAATGTCTCAGTGGTTTTGTTCATTCAATGGAAGTCAACCATTGATATTTGGTTAAAATATCTTTTGCGTTCTGCAGAAAAAGTCATACAGGTTTGGAAAGACTTTGGGGTGAACAGTTCCTTGTATGCTAATCACCACCGTATCGGCAAAGAGTTATGGATATTCCACCAATGCAGCACAAGCTGGTATTTTTTATTTTTAATGCAAAGTAACCTGGCCTACTTTGAAGAACACTGTAGCATTACAAGGAAATCTTGTCAAATACAGGTCATTTTTACAGCAGATTTCTCATGTAAAGCAAATAATATGAAATTTAAGAGCAAAATCTCATACAGAAACCTGCAGACATTCTCTTTAATTTAGTGAGCTCCGAAATGGCACCTTAATGCGCTTAGTAATGAAAAAAGCGCTCCCCGATGTCAGACTCGGTGCTGATACTGCATCAATTATTTATTTCGCGTTCGATTGAAAAGCATCAGGCAAATTCATTAACGTATGCAAATGATCACAATTGCAATTATCTTCATATCTTGATAAGTAAGGAAATCAAAACCTCGGCACAATTTGAATCCCACCGTGCCTCGACTTACACTTCGCATTCAAACCAATCAAGCTTCATCTGCATATCCCTAATTAACCACGCATATTCACATGGCAATTAGAAGGGCTGAGAGAAAAAAAGCCTCTTAGTCAACAGGCATTATCCTCGATCTGAAAAAGTTTGCAGGTGTATGAACTGCTATGCTGCTTCTGTCACGGAAAAAGTGTTTATGCTTACTAATTAATCATATTAACACATGCAAATGAGTCTAATTGCTTGAGTTTCCACGCCTCACGCTGTGAAAAAGTGCGAAAAGAGATATTTTTTACCAGCTAATCACAAAGAACTTTAGAAAGGCTTTGCTTTACTTCTGACACGTCCAGTATCGAATTAGCGCAGTTGACGCAATATGTCTTTCACAAATCTTTCTCTAAAATATTCTCTGTTTCAAACTTCACTTTCATTTACATTAATAACATTTCACAACAACAGGGAGTGATGAGACAATGTAAAATGAGCTAAGCTAAACTTAGCCATTGTTGCTGTGACAGACCTAAAAATGTTTTTTATTTTATTTATAGTGTGAGGACAGAAAATACATTTTCTAAGGAACACCATGTCTCAGAGCATTGTTTTATTAAGTATTTATTTTGCCACTTATAGACGGTTTCAGCGGCAACAACATAAACCAACGTTATGTGGCCCCAACTTAACTTCTAGACCTCTGCAAAGAATAAAAAACCGAGTAGTTTTTTTATTACATTTTATACAATTAATATACAATAAAATACTCATATAAATTAATTTTCATATAAATTAAATATTACATAAATGTAGTTAATAATATATTATTTAATTAATATTAAAACATATTAATTTAATTAATATTTTAATTAAATCAATTTAAATCAATTTCTGAATCAAAATATTATTAGCCACTAGTCAGACAGATAACTAAGTGTTAACTTCGGGCCGGATGCGTGCGTCCGATAAAACGTGAGGAAACAAAATAATTGAGGAACAGGACGTGAACTGGACTTAAACCAGATCAGAATGTCTTGAAACATGTAGGCCTACAGCAAGGGCATTCACTATACTGTATCTCTATGAAGTTGTCTTTTTTTATACACTTTTTAATTGTAACGTATAGAGAGGACAGGAAGTGATACAGGGACAGGAAATGACGTAAGCAAGACTTAAACTCATGCCACATGAGCTCCACACACTAACTAACCGATTTTTACAAGGAGATTATCTTATGAGGTGGCTATTCACATACATTTGTACAAATGAAGCCCCGCCCCTAACCATCATTGCCGCGAAAGCAATGAAATCGTACAAATTCATATAAATTAGCCGCCTCGTAAACAGTTCCGCATTGCCATGAGATTGTTTCTGCCAAACCTCGGCCCTGACAGACTAACCTCCATCCCCACAACTCTCAACATTTTGACAAAACAACGCTCACGTCGGCTCACAGTGATCGTACATGTACTATTAAGTCATTAGACTCTCATATCGCAGGGGGTTCGGATGGCTGTCGCGAGCTCCCTCAGGTCTCCATCAGATCACTTTCTAGAACACGTCTCTCCAGTGTTGGCTAGTAATGAGCCACTTGTGCAGTGAATCAGTAGGGCCTCTGCGACGGAGAGACAGACTTGACAACTGTGAACTTCCCAGAGCAGAGAATGTCAGAGAAGGAGATAGGCAGAGAGAAAAAAAACTGCTCGGCGTCCAATCGGAGCGCTTTGAATAATTAAGGCGATCGGCTTAATTAGCTCAATTACGTTAATTTGACCACGGAACATGGCCATATGGTGAAAGGAAACAAAAGAGGGGGGAACTAATTAAAAGTAAAATAATGAGGATTTTAATTAAGCTTTTCCCCAGACGTCAGTGAGATCTGGTGCGGGAGAGAGTAATTAAAGTACTGTAGCGCTGGCAACATTGCTCTCTCTCTCTCTCTCTCTCTCTCTCTTCTTCACTCACTCTCTCAGAACTGTGAGGGCTCAATCGGTCTAATTAAATCTGTAAATAAATTAGCTACATGGAAGCCTGCTTGAGTTGACACCCTACCCCCAACACAAACACTCACCCACACGCATCTCCTATCTTTATCTCTTGACTCCATAGCAGTATGACTTACGGGTGGGGCGGGAGGTCTATACTTTGGGCTAGTTTCGAGCCAAATGCTGGCGGAAAGTAGTGGAATCTTTGCGTTTTCATTTTAAGGCCATCACCATGCGAGATAGAAGATGCGGGCCCCTACCTTTTTCGGTTATAATAGCAAATCTTGTATACGATATTAAGTGCTACTTTAGAGTTTTATTGGTCATATACGCAAATGTCAATAGTAGTATACATTTAGCAACATTGCATTCGTGAAACGATCTCAATCTCTCCTAAATTAATCATCATCTTCTTTTAGAATACAAGTACAAGTAAAACAAATAAAGTGTGCGAAAAACATAACACAAATCAAAGTTATATAATATATCAGTTAAATAAGCTACGTCAAAAACAGTATGCTCAGATAATAATTAAGAATAAACGCATACATATAAACCAACAAGATTTTTACATTTTAGAAATTATTATTATTTTTTATATTTCCTCTTGCCGCGGGGCCCCCTAGAGGGCGGGGCCTGGTGCGGTCGCATCAGTTGCACTGCCCAAAAGACAGTCCTGACTACTGCTTTCATTTCATCCAAATATAGTTAACTACAGTTAAACTTTATTGTTTAAGTAAAGGCCACGCTATGAACAACCTATTGCACCATTGAATAATACAATACAATACAATAAACAATACAAACAATAAATGCAAACAAAAAAAAGGAGAAGAGATAAAATAAAATAAAGCGAGTAATTGTGTAAATTTGGGAAATGAATAATAAACTAAAATAATCCGAAGGATTCAAACTGCTTTTTTTACACAGTTTTGAATGCCATTAATTCACTGTATTATTACAAATAAATACAGCAAACACATTTACATGAAGATATTTAGCAATAACTACTTCCGCTATGGTTGAGAGGAAATTAAAGTTACCATCGTACATTCTTCGGGTGTGTTTATGTATGTGTGTTACCACGTCAGCTTCTTTCTTGAGCCTGTTTGTTTCTCTTGCCTCACATGGAGCACATTAAGCCTCAAACCAGTGACACATCACACATAGTGATAGACTGATATATTGCTGATCAGCCGGTCAATATTTTGTATTTAGCCTTCAATACCCCCCAAAATAAAATGACTCTTCCACAGCTTTCGTTTTAGATCTCCTATATTTCTAGACTCACGTTTGAACAAGAGTCAGCGGCCACTTCAGGCCCGGCATCAGAGGCATCGCAAAAACTTTTATACTACCCATGATGCTCTTCTCATCCAGTTTCTATTCCTGTTAAGTCGGTCCAGTCCACCCGCAGGTCCACACAACGTCGGACTGAACTTTCTCTCTAAACGGCTGATTTGACCGTAATATCTCATTACAGCAGAGCTTGATCACAGTCTGTCTACTTCTGTACGCCCCCCAGCCCCCAATCTTTTGTACTCGCATTGATAGCACATTTTTAATTAGAAAATGCATTCAGACTGGCAACAAAGTCATTTGCATATTAAATTAACAGCTACTTACATTCCATGGTGCTTGGCAAAGCAGCTAGTTACAAAAGGAGAACGAGAGAGAACCGTGACAAACTGCTATGTAACACATTTTCACCCGTATTTGTGTACATCCTCAATTACAAACCTAAATCCATAACATGATCTGTTCAGTATAGATCTGAGAACTCAGAGAAAATGCCTTGATTTAACGGTTTCATTTTGGATGGAAATACGGATTGTGAGGGATGGAAGAGAAAGAGAGAGAGCGACCTTGAAGTTGACTGTCACTTTGGATAAAATGCCAGAAAATGCAGATGTAAATACCTTTCGAGTTTTTGGTCATGTAAATTGCCCACCCTTTGACTCCTTTTTCAATTTACAGCATCTTATCAGCCCCTGTGTATTTACTATTTCTCCCACATCTCTCTTCAGGCCAGATAAGACAGTTTAGAACGATAGTGGCAGTGTTGTGTCGGTTTGAGGGCCCCGGAGAGCTCGACTCTCCTCTCAGTCCCCTCAGGAAAGCCAGATGCTGCTTTTCACCCCTGAGACTCAAATGTACCAGAGGACCCTTGACTTCATGAAAACATTAACAGCAACTGCACAGGGACCACTTTTTGGTTTCTTCACAGCAATGGCAATTTTTGGACTGTGGTGGACTTCTCAGTTGCATGTTTAGGTTCAGCCTTCATTCATGATAAAGTATCAATTCAAGTGTTTCAGGAAAAAGATGCACATTTTGCTTTATTGTTATACCGCCTCCTCTGGGAAAACATCCCAGCTCACAAGTACTGAGTTCCGGTTAGGCTGTTGATGCACACCATTGATAGGCCTGGACTTTCAAGAGCGGTTGTCAATAGACACACAGAGCGACTTGTACACTTGTCCCTTGTGAGGGAAGTAAACTAGACAAACAAATTAATGAAGATGTACTGGTGAAGTCAAGCAGAGAGTCTCAAAGACTATTCATCGCGGTACAAGTTTCTGCAGCAAACAAACTCAAGTGGCTTTTTGTTTAATGGCAACCAACAAAAAAAATCACAGACACCAGTCTTTCAGAAACACAGAATTCTCTCCATATTAAAGATGATAGACAATTGTGCTACTCAGAAAGAACTGTTGGTGAAACTGTAGGAACAGGGGAAACTAATTTAAAAAATGTCATTACAAGACAACTTGAATTGGAAAATAAACATGAAATTGTTTAGTATTTGGTCAAGTATTTGTGTAATAGAAGCATGCAAGGAGTTGCCATGGATAAGATTCAGAACACCACATTTTTGTGGTCTTAAATATTGGACCTCAATCTATAGAATTGCATGTCAATATATTGGCTATTTTGTCAAAAATATGCAGCCACAGAAAAAAATTAAGAGACCACTCCAAAATTATTTTCTATTTTTTTTTATGTGTTTAAATAAAATGATCATTATTGGTTCACTGTCAACATTTCTCCGAAATTCATAATGAAAATATTGTTTTTATTTGCATTGATTTGCAATAAATTGAAATGGGACAAACTGGTCAAAATAACAATAAAACATGCAATGTTTGCAGACCTTGAATATTGCAAAGAAAACAAGTTCATATTCACGTTTAAACAAGACAATACTCAAAAATGAATATATGATGGAATAAGCTTAATGTTTTTACAACGTTCATGTGTCTTTTCATTCTCTTAGTCTTTCACTGCTTTTCACATTCATTGCTGGATGACTTTGTCATTCCTGAGGCTTGATTTTGTTGAAATTCAACGGACGCTGGACAGGAATTACCACATTACATGCAGAAATGATGATTAAATGCACAACTGGAGTGGTTTCTTTATGTTGTCCGCATAGTTTGATTGTAAAATCATTTAATATCAACTGTCTGCATAGATGTCATGTCTGTAACTCAACTGGTAAAGTGTGGAGCTATGAAAGTCATGTGTTTAAATCCCAGGGAGCACACGAACTGAAAAAAAAACACAGACCTCGAATGTGCTTTAAGTCGCTTCGGGTAAAAGCAACAACCAGTTCAGTTGCCTACGTGTATCCAACATGCATCCGTCTTTAGCTATCTCTCACTATCTATCTATCTATCTATCTATCTATCTATCTATCTATCTATCTATCTATATCCACCTACAGCCCAGGTGGGTTTGACTGTTCATTAGCACCCTGTGAAGATGAACAGATGCAGATGGAAACACCTTCGCACAAACACACGCAGACTGACATCAGAAGCAGAGCACACAATTAAAGTTTCAAGACACTGAATATCACCAGGATTTAGATCATAAATAGAAGACTTCACCTTGTTGCGCGTGAAAGTCACAATCTTTCAGATCAGGTTTGGGAGCCCTTTGCACCTTATTTGTTACCTGGAGAAAAGCTTCTTTTAGTTTTTATTCTTTTGCCTGTGCGCTCTTATTTGTCATTATTTACATTTACAGATTAATTTATCCAAAGTGATTTACAGTGCATTCAGATTTAACATTTTTCAGGACGTGTAGAATCAAACGCATGACCTTGGCACCATCAAAGTCAAGTTGAACGAAAGTAAAGCGTTTTTCTTCCGATGCTTCAAACTTGTATGACTTTCTATGAAACACAAAGCTCGACCGCTAGATGTCAATGTACCATACGGTTTCTTTAAATGCGACCGAACTACAGGACCCATTCAAGAAATCGTAATTTTTCTAATTATACAGTAAAATAATAATACAAATGAATATTAACAGAAATTAAATAAAATATAAATAGTTATATTATTATACACTAGCCAAACACAAACCTGAAGTGAACTGGGGTCAGGTGCCTGCGCGTTCGATGAAACGGTCTATACAATGAACATGAACATGGACGAAAATTGTCACGTTTCGTAATGCTTGATAAGGAGTAGCTCACCCAAAAATTAATAATATAATAACTTTCTGTCGTGTTATCTTCACATACCAATACAATCTCACGGGAACTGGTAACTATTTGACAAAGTGACTAATTTAGTGGTTAAATCTTTTTCAAACGTTTTATTAGCATTTGCTTTCGCACCGGATACGTTTAGGGGTGGGGTTAGGGGAGGGGCTTCAGTATTGCTTTTTTCTTTCTTACGTTTGTTTGTGAGATTGCATATCCATTGCAACATCAGCACAATACTTTCAAATATGCTAGTATGTCTATAATGTTGGCGCATTAAATACATCTAGGTTGGCATGAGGGATAAGAATTTTCTAGATGAACTTCGCCTTTAACTTTGAATATGACCAGGCATTCATTTTTCACTAAATCACAACTGGTCTATTCCTCAAGCAAAGCTTTCATATGGCTTCGTGGACTTTGTATACAGTGCAACGCTACCCTTTACTGCACGCTTTCCCTTGATCATTCTCTCACCTGTCAATGTGAATAGATTTCTAATAGTGAAATGTCAGTTGGTTTGGCATTTGAGTGAGAGATATCTTTCACAAAAAAGGTGAAACAGAGAGCCTTTCCGGTGGCCTCCGCTCTCTCTCGTGGCTCTTGCTAAGGCGTCACCGTTGTTTTGAAACTGACAGGGTGTATCTGAAACAGACGGTGGAGAGGGCAGGCGTATAAAGCGAGGAGGGAAGGGGTCCTGCGGCCCATGAACCGAGACAGTGTGAGAAAGAGGGTGGACTCGAAAACGGAGATAAGCACGAGCTTACGCCTCACGTGCGCTCTGGCTAACCTGAAAATGCCACGGCCAAACCGAGAGCTCTGTATGTGTGAGAAACATAAGTGTGTGTATGCAAATGCCAGTAGAGCTCTTCAGAGGCAAACCCCACCTTACTGAACCACAGCGCATCTCTCTCGGTTATCACACTTCACACACCTGCTCACACAGACAATAGGGGCCACACAGTGGAGTGTGTGTGTTTATGGAAAAAAAGACCAGATCAAGCAAGGTCAGGAGAATCTTCATCCTAAGCGTCTTTTGTGCTCACCTGCTCTTTAATCTGTTTAAACTGTTAAACTGTGGTTTGTAGGTCCCATTGGTTTGTGTGTGTGTACATAAAGAGGAGTTCATGTGTGTATTCTGATACACAGATGCTGTATCTCCGTTCTGCTGTTCAGCTGTCAGCAGGGCATCTCAGTAATATCATTTTGTAAATCATGTTTTTCTTAATAAAGTGCTTTTAAGGCACACACCAGGGGTTTTCAAACTGTATGATGCCAAGGACCCCCAAATATGATTAACCCTTTCGTGAGGGACCCCCTTTTCTAAAATATATATCAATCTATATTTATTCTGTGTGAAGAAACGTTTAGAATTTGTAAGATAAATAGTAAACTAGGATATTATAAAGACAACAAACACTTTGTTTCTAAACCTAAATGCAATTTCACTTTGAGTCCCAAAAAAGAAACTATAGTAAGAAAAACTCACTAGAAAGATTCAAATATAAACAATTCTGCAGACTATCAATAGCAAAAAAAGCAGATAAACACTGTGGACTTTTATCACTTTTCTCGGGGAACCTTCTGGATCTCCCCTGGGGGTCCCTGGACCCCAGTTTGAAAACCCCTGGCATACACGACATTCAACTGTGTTTAACTGTGGCATTGCAAAATTTGTCACGTGGATTTCTCAATTGTTAGGTCCGAATCAGCATTCGATTTAACCCACTGTGAGTGACCAGTTTTCATGGGATTTAAATATCTGACTATCATTAAATAAGAACACTGCAAAAAAGGAATTGTCTCTAAAATTGTCTCCAAAATCAAGACATTGACTAAAGATTTACTAAGCAAAATAAACTAAGATCTGTCAGTTAAAATCAGGTGTCAAGTTTCTCAAAAATTGTCAATGGCCAAATAAGCCAATGGGGTAAGCAAAAAAACCCTTGATTCAAGTTTAGTTTTCTTTGCCCATTGCCAGATTTTTAGTTTGCTTTCAGCAAAAACACTTGATTTCTGTTCATGCAGTGAAACTGATGTGATCAGTGGGAACAGCCTCAGTCATTGTTGCAGGTTCGCTCTTTCCACAATTTTTGCCAATCTGATCTTGTCTTTTACAGTTTGTCTTAAATGCAAACCAGTCTAGTCCAAAATGATTATCAATGCATGACGTGAAAAGGCCACTTTGGGCATCAAAAAGGCCCCTTCGGGCAAAGGGGGAGGACTCAAGCACCCTTTTCCCCCTCTGCACGTGCCTGACGTTAAAATATCGGCCCACCATACGCTGATCAGTCTATGCTAGTGGTTCTCAAACCTTTTCATTAGAGGCTCCCCCTTGTGTAGGGTGCATCCCTTTTTGTGCCCCCCCCCCAAAAAAAGACTTTTTAAATTAAATTAACCAAACAAAGTGAACGGTGGCTCCCCTGATGCCATCTTGGGTCACAGCCCGCGGTTAAAGAACCACTGGTATGCAGTGACGCATAAAGTCTAACACAACTACAAATCTCTCCATTACACAGCAATAAAGGAATTTCCAAAAATTTAAAATATCATTAAAAATACAATACCAAATGGGACGTCTTGTCACCCTTCCTTTTCCATTTGTTTTCCAACCCATTGCTGATCTATTTTCCCACGTTTTACAACGCACTACAAGTAGTATTGGCAGCTGTTTCCCACTGTAACTATTCAAAAATAGTCACTGTTTTATTCATGTATTTGTCACGTCAGATCTACCAACAAAACTTTCCACACACAACAACACTTTTGTGCACACTGCTGTGGACGAATTGCAAGAATATGCATAGTCTGTTTGTTAACAGTTTGTAAAACTGTCATTTTGTGAGACCGTATTCACTGTCATTCTAGATGCATTAGAAAGATTCACATTAGCGTACTCAACAACTCCCTCTTGATCTCTCTTTAGAGGAAACAGAACTGTGTCATAGGGGTTTGAACCAACAGACAAAACCGAGCGCAGTGTTCATGCATCTACGCTTGTGTGAGTGTGTGAGGTTATTGTATAAGTCACAGAGGAATTCTGATAAGACTTTTGGAGCCAGACTGTAGACACTGTGCAGCAGACAGGGGGAACTGGTAATAGCGCTCACTTTCTCCCTCTATCGCCCCTTGCTCTCTCCCCCTCCCACGTCTTCAGTTCTTTTCTTTGAATCACTCACCGCTTTAGAGCTCTCACATTCTTCTGCAGCATGCATGCGCTGTCGGTTTAACCTTCTGCATCCTCAAGCCTCACTTTAAAGGAACCGGGTGCCTAAAAGGGATAATTTTGACATTATTTCATTGATCTCATGCGACTATCTTTTAATATAAGACCACTAGGACCCCTCTATACAACCCCAATGTCATGAGTTACATGCATGAAACACATGATAAAAAAACATATTGCTTGAATGCAATGGAATGCAAAATGTCATTTATGTCCATGATGCATGGCTTCAGAAGACATTTAGTGTACTATATTTACATATTGCGATGTAAAATAGCTTTATGGACTGAATACTTTTATAATCCTTTTTGCTAACTTTTGCTCTTATGGTTGACAAACTACGGAGAGATTGTTCATTGACAACTGAGATTTTTGGGTGAATTACTGCTACGAAAGAGGTATTTGTTGTGCGTTCTTTAGCCCATGTTGATGTCCAGTGAATGTCCTCAATCTGCCATGCAGATGGACTTTGGTGAGATAGGAATCAGGATATGAAAGGATGTACTGCAGTTGTTCTTCTATAAACAGATGCTTGAGGGAAACTGCGGCTGTGAATAATTACTGAGCTGAAATGGAATATGACTGATTCTTATCATTATTAGATCATCCTGACCGGTTTTGCAATAGTCTTCGTTGAGATCATCGCTGTCCTCTTCGTCATCCTCATCTATGGATTATGACTGTAGTTCTCTTTATATATTTAATTTCTTCTGCCATAATTTCTTAATTACTTTTTTTAAATGTCTAGCTTAAATACTTTATTTTTGAACGCGGAAGTAAACAAAGTGACATACTTCCTTTTTGTGTTGAGACTTCCGTTTTATTAGCCAGCCGGTGGAAAACACTATTAAAACGGCGTAGGCTACGTGTCGGTTTTCATTTATACTTCTACGTTGTTGCCCGCGTCGACAGGCAATGACCACTAGGCGTCAGTTTCCACGCACGTGTTGCTTGTGTAACCAAGACCCAAAGAGCCGAAGAAGAAGCAGCTAGTTTGAGAAGCATTAGCAGTGATAGCAGATTTGAGATGTTAAATACAGAAGCACACATCATTTACGTAGATAATTCATTCGGAAATGCGTTTGAGTAAACATGACTATCGCAGAGTTTTTTGACCTGAGGGAGGGGTTCAAACAGACCAATCACAGCGCCTGCGGTCTGCGTTGAGGTGCGCGTCAGGCTACGGCGTAGGGTACGCCGCTCTGCGTAGGCTACGGCAACACCATAAATTGGGCTTTACCCAGTGGGAGGATGAAGTGCCCTGATATATCATGTGCAGCTGTATTCAAGTATTTTGTAATTTCTCTCGGAGTTGACGGGTCTTCGATGCGCAACTATAAAAGCACAAAGACGTAAGTCACCAGCACATGCACAGTGGGAAAGTCAGTCGAAATTGGTGCAGATGAGCAGATGAGAATCCCAGTTAAAGTGGAGCTTTATGGGTCATCATGGGTACCATCCCAGGGGATTGTACATAGTGAGAAACAAAATGTATAGTACAATGCACTGTAAGTCGCTTTGGATAAAAGCATTCACCAAATGCATAAATGTAAATACATACATACATTACAATATAAAAAAATAGCAGTTTAAAACATTGATTTAGGCAAACTGGCCATGCAAACCAACCTAATGCTGCTTTCATAACAAGTTTGTCCAACAAGCTGAGCTCAGTGTTTAGTGAACTAGCCATACATCAAACATCACAGCGTAATAAGACACAGCTCATTCAATGTAACATCTCTGAAAGATGAAAGACAGAGTAGGAGGTGAGAAGGAGAGAGAGAATAAGAGAAGAATAGTGTAGATGAGGACAAGTTGGAGGTTTGTTTATAACTGAGGTGAAGTGGACCATCACAAAAGGAGTCAAGCAGAGGCTGTGAGAGTGATAGAGAGACTGATTAAAGAAGAGAATGAGCCATAGTTACATTCCTGTAGTGAGCTTAGAGAACTCAAGAAACGCTAAATGAGTCTGTGTTCAATATCTGCTGCAACATCTCACCGCTTCTATTGCAAAGCTTCAATGTCTACCTGCAGGACAATCTGTTAGCAGCGTTATCTGCACCGCCATCTAAATAACATGTGTTACACGTCGCATGGTGCACAATAGATGAGTGGTTGCCAAGGTAATGAAACAATAAACATCCCTGAAACATGAGTGCGATTTATCACCATACTGAAGCAGCTCGGATCTGAGAGTCAATGTAATGAGGTTTAGAGTTTTAATTTTCCGTTTTAATAATTTGAATTGGCTTTTTTTTTAATCAATTTTGCTATGTGCTGTTGTCCTTTTCTTATTGATTTTAATTCCGCTATATAAGCAGAATTTATTTTTATTTCAGTTTATTTTTTATTTATTTTCATTTAATTATTTTAGTGCCTCAAACTAATTTCAGTTTATTGCCGAGGCAACATTTCAATTATATTCATGCAGGTATTTTATTTGACTTCAATTGACAGAAAACTGCATACGAGTTTAAGTGAACTATACGCAATATGCTTGATTTAGCATGAGGCCTGTTATAGGCCCGATTCACATTTCGCGTCTAAAACCGCAAGCCGTGCCGCTTTCTCTCTTCAAATGACCCACGGTGGGCGCGCGGCACTCCGAAAAGTTGAACTATTTCCATCTCGATGCGGCGCCAACGCGCCTACAAAAATGTGCGCACCGCGACCACGTCAACCCCTATTTGCGCACGCCTGCCTGCCAATCTACATTTAAAATAACGAATATGCGCGCAGAAAAGACCCGAAATGTGAATCAGGCTTTATACAGAATATACGAGAAGCAGATTTTTACATTTTCAAAGAGTTTTTTATGGTTTTATGCAGTTTCAATGTTCTGAAGTTACTGTTATAGTGTTTTTATGTGGTTGTAAGGGTGTTGGGTGGTTAGTGGGTGGTTGCTTATTAGTTCAAGTGAAATGAGCCCTTTAAAACTCTCAACAATATTCAGGTCAATATATTTGGCTCGGTTCTCTTTATTATTGCGTGTATAGGATGTAGTAGTAGGATCTGTAGTAAAACCACAAATTTAACCACACATTTACCATGCTCCTCTCACTATCTACAAATCGTCGCCTTGGAATTATAAGGTTCTTTCTGCATTCTAAAAAGTTTTAAAGGGGTCATATGGCGCGAACACGTGTTTTTCTGTCTCTTTTCTTTGTGTGTTATAAGTTGCCCATGCATGTATTAGACACGTAAAATTGCAAAAATGTAAGTGTGGGAACAAAAGATGCATTCTATCTAAAAGCGAATGCTCACCCAGACCTGCCTGAAACGCCTCGTGTATTTGCATACGAGTCAGTATTAGTTTCAAGGCATCCCGAACATAGGACATCAGGAGTCAAAACACATTCAGGAATCTGATTAGTGCCAAAGACCTTTTGGCAGAATTTCATCAGTTGAAAAACAAATAGCAATAAAAGCGATTCCAATTATTGAATGGTGTTGTGGTGTGGATTCTGCAATTGCCTTACATTTACAACAATTTTTAAAACGTTATTTGTAGTTTTATCACTATTGTCAATACTGTGAATGCATTTTAAAGTTAAATACCTAATTTTACTCTCAAATCCTTCAGTAAGAAGTGAAGTTTGCCTTTGCAATAGACGCATGAATTGAGCTTTTTTAGCATGGTATTGCTCGATAATGAGAAAAAGTATTAAAATACATATTATAACAAAATGACAATGTACTACAAGAGCTATCAGATCTTTGTGTGGTCACACAAACGCACGCCGCCACCCAGTTTGCGATCCCAAAACTCAATTCACACATAATCCCAAATTTCCTGCAACATTCCAGCATGATTTCCATTCTCCGCTTTGAAGCCCTTCTCTCTGTGAGACTCCACCACAGCCGTGCACACGCCTAAACAACGCAACCTCTTCGTCATACAGTTTTCAACCTCTAGAACATTCTTTTGGTTAATTTAAGATGTAACAAACAATCTAATCCACATAAATATTATACACCCAATCCCAAGAAAGACTCACATTCCTTACTAGTGTAAGCAATGATGTTTAGAGAGCAGAATGAATTAAGAGAAATATGAAAGCTATCATAAACAGGGAGGGGCTCACAATCCCACCACATGTCAGTCGCTGTTACTCACACACAGCTTCACCAACAAGAACCAGGAGAAGCCAATGAAAACCCCCGTAGTCCAACCCGTCAAACACTTTGGAGTCATGATAATGACTCCCAAAGATAATATTGCGTGTCTTTTTCTCTTAGCATGTTATGTTTTTTGTGCTCCAGCCTTCTGGATGTGTCCCATTGTGTTGCTCTACTCTGAGCGCCTCTTTTCCACGCTCCCATCTGGGCTTTGGGGGTGGGGAGGTTTTTTTTTTGTAGCGGCTTTAATTGCGTAGGTGAGGCCGTACTTAAAGCACTGCAGCTAATTGGCTGTAAATGAGTCCATCTGCTTTGATTTTTGGAGTGAGTCTGCAGTTCTCATGGTCTTACAGTCTTTACATTTCCCAGTTTCTTTCCATCCATTTCTGCACATGGATATACACTTTGACGTTTTTTTTCAGTCGAAACCACAGGCCTTTTGCACACTGATATGTTTTCATTTGAATCCTCATCTTTTTCATTTCTGTTTTTGACTTCTTCCAAAAAGGATATTTTTGAAAACGCTCTACGAAGTGGATATTTCTGAAAACATGTGTAATGCGGCGATAGGCTTTTGAAACAGATGATGCTTTTAAGTCATGTGACGCAGTGATGTCATACATTCAGCCCGAAGCAAAGCCATCAAATATAATTCTTACTTCTATTTTTTATTTATAATTTTTACTACTATTACTTTATAACCGTACAGCAGTCCAATATTCTTTCATATATTTTTCGGAATGATTCACAGTATGAATCTGTACTCTAAACTTTATAATCTTGGGTTACCCACAGCAGCAGCTTCACTTCAGTGAGTGTGTATACATGCACTTAAAGGCTTGTCCACACCTGGATGATAAATCCCGTGCGCTTATCGCCGACGTTTAACCCCTCGTGTCTAAACAAAGAGTGCCAATGTGAGTGTGCACACCAACGCGCGCAAAATGGCAG
The DNA here is from genome assembly GCA_006030095.1 of Triplophysa siluroides. Taxonomy (NCBI): domain Eukaryota; kingdom Metazoa; phylum Chordata; class Actinopteri; order Cypriniformes; family Nemacheilidae; genus Triplophysa; species Triplophysa siluroides. The sequence goes on along the minus strand of VCII01000010.1, from coordinate 1,234,383 downwards.
GCGTAAAAGCGTCATTTTTTCTTAAAGCTCGTTTTTTTGGTTTGACGCGTTGGGTTAAAAACTGGTCGACCATTGAGATTGGAGCTTTTGTTCACGTGCCTGGAGCTGCTGAAGTTACAGTAATACACGACTTGGTGGCGCTCTAGCACAAAATGGTCTTGCAAGAGCACACATTTATACCAACGACGAAGAGGAAGAAGTAAGCAGCGGTGCGCTCAAAACGGAAAATGTCGTCACTCCAAATAAAGAAAAGATGACGTTGTTTTTATTGCTCTTTTGCCAAGTAAATTATAAACGGACAGATTAAGAGATATAATTGCATTTTCCCTCTAGAGTTTACACATCAAGAGCTTTACTCTTCGTAGGGAGTAGTGCATAGGGATGATCACTAGATGAAAGATGCATCGAGGCAAGATTTATTCGACAAGCGAGTGTCAGAAGCATAAAGCTGTGTAGAGCCAACTTGTGTACTGGGTTATTTCAACCCGGTCTCATGAATTGCGTATAAATGACACGCTGTTGCATTATCGTGTAATACATACGCCAAAGTTCGATTTTGCGTGCATATGATACGCCAATGTTTGCATGCACCTGAGGGGAGAGCAGCCATTTTGAAACGTACATGAAGAGGAAACACTGAAATAATTAAAATAATACTGTTAGGTTTTGGGTAGAGGTTATAATATGCACGCACGCTATCATTAGGTTTAGGGTTTGGGGACAGGTTAATGAGACAAATTGCTGAATAATATACACACACGCTAAATTGGCGTATCATATGCATGCAAAAATAGGCGTATTGTATGCACGCAAAATCGAACTTTGGCGTAAATATTACACGATATTGCACAGCGTGTGTTATTTATACGCAATTCATGAGAGTGGGCTCGTTATTTCTGTTTTCTATGTCAGGGAGTGAATTTGCAAGTTCACTCAGCTCATCGGCGGTAAAAAAATTGCTTGGGTATGAAAACATCTAAAAAACATCTAAAAAAACGATGGCGACCTGGTGTGGACAAGGTTTTACTCCATTTATGCTTAATAGGCTGATAACGTGTAAGGTCATATAAACGCGTAAAACTGATTTCTTTTTTCAGGGAAAGGTCGTAAACGGCATAAGCAAAAACCACTCCGCTATTGTTGCATATGCACCATGGACTACCCATGGTGACCTACATTGATATTATAACAGCTAAGGTTCGTTGTTAGGCACGACTGTAAACCAAGGCTTCCAGGGACTTATTGCTTTAAAAAAATGGTTATTCCATATACGAAGAAAGTAAATAAAATGAAATTATACATGCCCCTTCTGTGAAAACCCATCTAAAGTAATTGTTTTGCCATTTGCTGTTTTCTACATAAAATCATTCTACGTAATGTAAAAAAAGTTTTGTGAAAATATCATCTTGATCCCTTTGATATTGACTGAAAAAGGCCATGTCGAAGATTGATATCATTGTGAAATGAATGGCTGAAATAATTCGATTTTGAGATAGGGCTGCTCGATTATCACAAAAATCGTAATCAGGATTATTTTGGCCAATATGAGATTGTGATCATTTAACTTTTAAAACAACATAGAAAATTAAAAAGCTTGGCTATTAAACTGTGAATTAATCTAAAAATTTAATGTAAAAGCACAGCTAACCACTGTAAAGGAAAGGGGATTTACCTCGATTATTGTTTTCGTAACTGTTGAAGGCCAAAATTGACGATTGCGATTAATTTTCGATAATTGCACAGCCCTTTTTTTGAGACTTTAACCTGGTTTCAACAGACCAGGTCACATATTATAAAAAAATATGATTGCCTCACCAAACAACGTAGTGCTTCAGAAACAACAAAGCGATTGGCAAGCAACATGCAATGGCGCAGGGATCACGTAATGCCTACACAGCACAACCAATCAGAATCAATGACCAGAACTAACCGTTTTATAATAGGAATTTTGCCGTGGTAATAGAGTGCATTTAAACAACTCATTTCTTTCACAGCACACTAAAACCCTGCATAGCTAAATATTTCCACAGCAACATCAAAACCAAATCCGAATGCATATCGCACAAGTCTTACATTTAAGGAAACCGATTCAGTGCAAAACTGTCAGTAGTCAGTTTGCACTCTTATCACCATCAAACAACCAGAGTGAGCTTCCTGTCTGCCTCTTCAGTTCTTATCACTCCATCACTCAACAGACAGCTGGTGCGGCGTCTTTCTCATGTGCTGCAGGTCCATAGTTTGCTATAATCTTCGTCCAACCATCTATACCCATTCATTTGTTTTCAGCCTTGATAAGAGTGATGATTGTACAGTCTAAAAGGCATAAAAAGTGGAAAGATACATATCTTAATGAATTATTGTGCTGTGACAACAGTTTATGAGAAGAGAGAGAAAGAGATGGGAAAAGATTGCGTGTGTACCTGTGTAAGTGGAGTTCAGGCTTGATCATGTGATGTGTGGGCTAATTTAGAGGAGGCACTTCATGTGTAATGCTGTCTATTGAAATTAAACATTATGAAGCACGTCGATGTGTGTTCGTGGGAGTTAACAGTTTGAAGTGCTGGCTGTTCCATTAGACAACCTCTTCTCATACAATAACACTCATTAACGCTAATGGGCTTTATTATTAGTTGAATATACACTAATTCATTAGTGCTGCCGCACGCTTATAAAAACCTCTCACCCTAGGATTTCAAGCTCAGCGTGGAACATTTGTGCTACGGATAAGAATGATACCTGGAATTGTTGAGCAGAGGTGTGCTATTACTTTAGCAAGCAAATAGCTTGTTCTGCACAGCAATGCCGTCGCACCCAGAACATCTTTGCCATCATTTTGGCCCAATGAATCACATGCAACAATCAATGTAAATCAGAGTCTTCGATACTATTTCTGGGAAGCACCACCCGACATGAAATGTCTTTGTGATTTGTGTGAAATGTCAATATCCTGCCCAGATAATTATAGACCACTTCACAAGATGTAGACACTGGTCGAGAAGCACTTCTGGTTTCATTTTCATTTATTGTATTTTTGAGGTGGAATTTTTTGGCTAGGATCTATTGACAGAAATGCAATATGATATACATAACTATGTCTTCAGAGGTGTATAAAGACCTTACATAATGAAGCGTTGTGTTTTTGTTATCTTCGAATGAGCTATTTCTATCTACATACAACGCGGGTGAAGTGAGCCGTTGGTTGCAATTCGCAACCCCACCGCTAGATGCCGCAACATTTCAAACACTGGACATTTTAATCTCACATAAATAATTAAAGATCGCGTATCACAGGCAGTTTCTGACAATCTCATATTAATCTTGAGTGCCGAAACAGAAGTATTGCATACACCGTATCTTCGAAAAGTATTTAGTTTGATCGAATTTATAAAAGCGAGATACAGCTGTACGATTATTTCCGGAAACACAAGCTGCTAGAGGTGGGACTAGTGGGGAGAGTGGGAGGGAGCTACAGTACGAGCAAGCAACACATCATCCCTTTGTGTTTTGTACATTATGCACGTACACGCCAAATGCCAACAAAACACAGACGTATGACTTAGTTTGACTTACCGCGTTCAGTTCATGTCCGGCATCTTTTAGCACCGGGACCGCGCCATCTATCAGCTTCAAACGATCTCCAAAATCCAGCGTTATATCCAGCGTTTATATAACATCCATCACTGAAATGCTGTGAACAAACAGACACACTTAAAGACACACTTTCGCTTTGCCATGGTTTTCCGGGAGGGTGGCCAGAAATACTACGTCATACGTCCGACTCGTTTTTTAACAAGTTGACCATGTTAAGCATGAGAAGCCAGCAAGTACAACAGTGTAAAGAAGTCAGAATGCACGACATAGCATGATACCGATCTTTAAATCTTAGGCATTTGTTTACCAATTTGATTCAGTTATACTTGAAACATGCAGCATTGCCCCTGGTTAGGACACACTGTTGGTTTCTATCTGAAGTGAGTTTTGTTTTTAAATCATGCTGGTATGTTAGGTTCGCTCCAAGCATTCTATGTTAACACTGTTTTCTTTAAACAGGCCTTGTTATTGTGCTTTACATCCCTAAGCCAGTCACGTCCATAGCAAGCAGCTTGTATAAGCCAACCATTGTTCTGAAAGTATCCTCTGTAAAACCTGGTGCTGTAATAAAATAAAGGGTTTGGAGATCAAAAAACATTTCCCACCTAAGGATCCTCAATTTCCCCTTAACTACTCAAACTGCCGCTCCTGCTGGGCCCGCAGACACAAAGGTACAGCGTCAATACCAGCAATCTGCCGTGGCAGGGTCTTTGTGTGTGTGCCTTATCCCGCAAGCAGACAATAATTGGGATGCCACCAGTTTGCATCAATTCTGTCCGGTAGGGGACAAAACCGGGGAGCGTTTAATGTGCTTTACAATAATCAAAGAGAAAAGCTTGTCTTTTGTTTGGCCTGGTGTGTGTGTGTGAAAGACAAGATAGAAAGAGCTGTGTTTTGTGATATTTGGAAGGGGATCGGACCATAAGGTGTGATCGACATTTTAACGACTAGAAGATTCAGTGTAATTTCTTTCATTCAGTGGTCTGGCTTCATACTGCGAGAGTAATGGAGGCCTTAGAGAGAGTCTGGATAACCGCTACTGTCCCGCTGCTCTGGCAGGGTGGAGTGGAGAGGGACACTGGGTAATCTTACACACCAATCCCTAATGTTAGCTCTCCTGCGGTCACCTTCAACCCACCGTCAACACCACAGAGTTATAAATTCATAGCTCAGTTTTATAAAAGTTTAGAAGCTTGTTTGCAAGCTTGCAATGTATTAATAACTGTTTATATTAAGGGTTGTGGACAAATATTTGGCTGACAAAATATTGCCAGCTGTTGTAACCAGTCACATGGTGTTATGGTGACAAAAAGACTAAATTGTAGGTTATTTTCCAGCCTTAGGTCCAAAATTGCCTACTTCCATACCGTAAACGAAAACAGTCTGAAACCTCAGCTTGCAAAAAACTTTCGCCGATATTTCTCAGTATGTAGCAGATCACATCAATCCCATGAGGCCACAGGAGACGCCAAATTTAAAAAGCTACAAATACCAGAAATCTGTGAGCCGTGCAGCTCTTTTCAATATATAGGTACCAACAAATGTATTTCTTGTTATCAAAATGTACTTGTTAAACAAGACTGCACTAAATAATTTATTATACGGCTGTTGTAAATACGTCATACGCGAGTTAACATACGGGTCACATGATAATAAAAACATGGCACTGATAACTGTATGAAATGAGTCATATTTTTTCAGTTTTGCTAGTTGTGTTAATAATCTAAAAAAAATAGAGATAGATACACTTTAAAAAGTTAAACTGTGGTGTACTCAATTTTTTGTGAAATAATTTACACAAAAAAATTAAGCACATTTTAAAGCTGTGAAATCAATTGTTTCAACAATAAAATCAACAATAAGTAAAAAAAGTAAATCTGATTAACTCAAATATTTCTATTAGAATTCACCAAACACATGAAGGGTATATTAAAAATATAATTTATATAAGTTTAATACTTATATTATTTAATTTAATCAAAAGAAATATGTACAATTTAGAGAAATTAATTGTTGGACTTTTAATCGGTTTTTATATATCCCACTCAAATCACTTAAATAAGTGTATAAGACCAATTTAAGTTTAATATATTAATTTAAGTTATTATAGCTTTTTATTTTTGTGAAATTAACTAAGCCAGTAGAGCCACTGGATTATTTTTAAGAGTATACTCAAACAAACATTTTATGACTTGGTATTTGTTATAAAAAAAACAAAATCCATATTTACCTTGAAAATGGTAAGCTTATAATAATGATTAACAATTTAAAATGTTGCATTTAATGGGAAATGTCAGTTTGACATCATTTGACCAACTCACGTAAAGATAATTTCCTAAAGTAACCTGCAATTTTATGTATCAAAGAGAGGCAAAAGTTACGGGCTGCAAATATGAAAGGACACATATGCCACCTTAAAGGGGTGATATTGACATGATTAAAAACATTGTTGACTTGTGTTTTTGGTGCAATACAATGTGTTTATATGTTTTAAGGAGGAAAAATCTCATTATTGTAGCTCTGCCCCGCATTTCTAAAACGCGTAGATTTTTACAAAACTCATCGCTCTGGAAAGCGCAGTGTGCTCTGATTGGCCAGTTGAGCAGTGCGTTGTAATTGGTTGAATACATCAAGCAAGTGGAGGAAATGTTACCCCCCTTACCATACCAGCAAACTTCCAGGACGAGGCCGATTGTACCCCGAACTTCCCCGGCTAAGGTACAATACAGCAAAGATAAAGAAATGTTTTGCGTGTATTTTGTTTGCAGTGTGAAGCTAATTCATGAAAAGGGTTTCAACTTTAAGCACTATTTTGTTTAAAGCTCTCCAACAATACTACAAAACATACAAAATGTATACATCACGTTAAATAACGCTTTAATAAAGCTTCATGCTCCGACTTCTTGGCCAGTAGATGGTATATGGCCAGTAAAGTCATTTTTGCTCTTTTTGTGCTTCAACTGACAAGTATTCCAACTGAAACAGCACAATCTGACCTGCCTCCGTCCCTTTCACTACATCTCCATGTCACTTATCTTTCATACACTGCATCTCTTCCATTCTCTTCATGCTGCTCTTAATGTGTCAATAGTAAGACTTAGCTATTGTTTGAGCTTAGCACTGGAGGCCTAGCGAGGCTATTAGCCTAGCAGCAAGTCCCAAACATCTAAATTACACTCTTTCATGCCACTATTCTTCAAATAATAACACAGGGAAAATTCACCCCTCTTTTCTTCCGTTCGATGCCGTGCTCCACTTTGCGAAAAGAGCGATTTACAGATGGGATGAACTGGGGTTTCAGATAAGTGAAAGGTGTGTGGGGGGAAGGGAAATTGGCAGGCGCCCTTGGCGATATAATAAAAACATCATGTAATTTGCTGTGACATACTCTTCTGTCTGTCAAATCAGACACGGTCAGTCACTGAAGTGTACTTTATTCTGCTTTTTATTCCCTCCCTCTGTGTCACAAGAAGACGTCTTCTAACCCATTTAAAAAATCTTAGCAAATGGTAAAGGTTACGTGCAATAAAAGCATTACGAGGTGCCAGGAACTAAACAAAACAGCTTGTCAAACTTATCTAGAAGAACATTACTTTGGCATTCGTTTACGCAGCCCATATGAAACAGAAGAGTCAAGGCTGTTGTGTTTACTAAGAGAAAATAGGAGACAAAACCACAGGTAAAATTCAGTACAATGAACAAAGCCTTTGCTATATTTTAATTCATGCATTTACGCATTTGGCAGACGTTTTTATCCTAAGCGACTTACATTGCATTAAACTATACATTTGTTTCTGAGTATGTGCAATCCATGGGATCGAACCCATGACCTTGGCATAGTGCCATGCTCTTACCACTGAGCTTCAGCAAAGCTTATTCCAAAAACGATTTGGAAAATCTAAAGAAACCTACAGTGAAATCAAGCTACGCATTTTATCAGTATGTGCATTCCCTGGGAATTGAATTATGACCTTCGCCCGGACTGTAAAAATAAATCAGTTAAAAAAAAACGAAATTTTCTCAGGTGGAGTGACAGAAATATACAGTAAAGTAAAAAATAAATCCTGTAAGATTACAGGAAGGATATATAATAAGTAGTTTTCCCCCGTTTTTCTTCCCACCTTGCTGTCTTTTTCTGGAATTTTACAGTATTTCAAAAATAAATTGTTAAATAACGTTTATTCTCTGTAAAATTAAAATTTTCTTTAAATTTATCTTTTTTGACCGTATTTAAATTAAAACAAAAAAATCTGAAAAAAACAGTAACATTCAGTTTTTCTTTACATTTTACATGGAAAATCTGTAAGAAAATTGCAGAAAAATCTTGCATCGTGCTTTACCAGCTGGGCTACAGAAACACAGATTCAGGAACATTCAGGAATCATTATCTTATAAATTATCAAATCACTATTTTATTGAATGAATGAATGAATCTCAAACCATCGTTTTATACTACGTTTACACAAACATCATTTACATACTTTTAATGATACTTTTATAATTCCCATTATGGTCTTTAAGGCTTTCTTTTAAAAGTTTTGAGTCCAGTTAACGTATTAGTTAGCATATTTTAAAATAACAAATATATTCTTATGCTTCTCTTATAGTGCATAAAGGAGATAATAGCTTAATAACACAAGTAAATAGTAGGAAATGTAAATGTAGGTCATAGTGTCTCTTATAAATGATCCTACAAAAGATTCTGTTATTTGAAACGATAAATAAAATGTGTTTCTCCAAAAAGGCTGGGAATCGGTTAAGGTTTACATGGAACATTATCAGTTTATGATTTATCCATGTAAATGTAGTTACTGTTCATTCTATGTTGTATCTCCATATTTTATTATTTTTATTTTCTCCATAAATCATTATTATTAGTCGCACTTTATGTTTGTCACTGAGTTTTTCAAATATCCGACCAATAAAAGTACTAAAAAGTACTTCTCAACTTTGACAACACAGTATGCAATCATTTAAAAAGTACAGTGTTTTTTCCATTTCTTGAAAAACAGCCAATTTGGACATCCGAGGTTTAGGAAGGACAACGGTGAAATTCTGGTTAATATCGGAATAATTCATAATGTTTCCTACTTGATCTCACAGTAATTCATAACTGTTCACGAGGTGGCTAATTGGTATGAATTCTTACTATGAGAATTGTACAAAAAAATTGTTTAGGGTGGAGTTTAAGGAGGGGCAATAAAAAGTCCCTCCCCTAACCCCACCCCAAAACCTAAAAGTCACTGGCACAAAAGCAAATCTTGTACAACGTACGAAAAAGATTGCAGGCCTTCGTATGAATTAGCCACCTCGTAAAATAGTTACGAATTCCCATAAGATTGTGTTGCTATTTTTGTGTTTTGAACAGTTTTCAAAAAGAATCACAATTTTAGTTGTTATGCTACACTGTAGTGCAGAAAGGAAAGTGTTCTGTCACTGAGACAAATTTAATATAATAAAGCACAGATGTGCCAATAGGGTTGTGTCATCCTGGAACAGAATGAACAGACAGCTCACACAAGAGTTTGAGGAGCAATAGTTTAACACTGCAGCGAAGACTGTGTGTGTGTGTGTGTGTGTGTCCACACTTACCAATGAGGGCTTTGATCTCTATCTTTTAGCTGGTCCAGGAAATGAGCTCCGTATTAAAATCCTACATGACACACGACCTCAGTGCTGAGCAGATCACGCTGTAAAAACAAAAACACAAATCCCTCTTTCCCTCTCTCGCACAAATGGACACATCTGAGCACAGGAAATTAAAAACCTTTTAAAATTACCCATAAACCACAGAGGCTCTCAAATGAGAAAATAATCGCTGATTATTCACAGGGTTTTATAATGGAACGGCAAAGAATTTGACGGAGGCTTTCTATCTTGATCACGCTTTATAATGTTTAAAACAGCTATAAATAAAAAGTGCAAGCCTCTTTGGCAAATCAAGGTCAATCATTGAAATATACAGGGCAGGGCTTGACATTAAGCATTGTCATGTGGTTGACCTTCGGAGAAGCAAATTTGTCGTTCACTTGTCTGAATACGAATATTACTTGTGAGAAGATAAAAAATGATATTTCATTTGAAGTGTCAATATAATAATTTGGATCCTGATCGGTCCCGTTTGCTTATAAGCGTTTTACCTAGTGTCCGCTGCGGCCACCTAATTTTGTTAATACTCTACATGATTGCTATAGAACAGGACTGTACGTTAACTTCTTTTGCACATAGCACTGGTGCTACAGAGGCCAAAAAGCTGTAGCACAAGTATAAACTTATACATAGATGGTTCAGAACGCAGCAGCACGCCTCGTCTTCCAACAACCCAAAAGGGCTCATGTGACTCCCCTTTTCATCTTTCTCCCCTGGCTACCGGTTGAAGCCTGTATCAGATTCAAGTCACTAATGCTTGCCTACAGGACTATCACTGGATCTGCACCGGCTTACTTTTACACCATCCTGCACTCCTACACCCCATCAAGATCCCTGCGTTCAGCAAACCACCGGCGTCTTGTATTGCCTTCCCATAAGGGCAGTAAATCGCTCTCCCGCTCATTCATAACTCCTTCCTGGTGGAACATTCTTCCTAACTCGGTTCGGTCAACCACATCTCTCACAACATTAGTTGTTCATCTCACGAGTTTATCTCATGATTAGGCAGGTAACTGACAAATGACATAAATGTTGCATAAAGATGGATAAATTACGGCCATATAATTTTTAGTCTACTTAAATTTGGTAATTGGTAATAAATTGAGGTATATTTGTCCACACAAATTACTCTAGTATACTATAGTGTTATTTACTATAATAAACTGCAGTAAGTTTTCAAGATACTTTAGTGTTTTTGAACGTTACTATAGTATACTACAGTGTTTACTTGCACAATTGATTAATTTACTACAAGGGTACTTCAATTTCCTTTAGCAAATACTAGAGTATTTTAGTGTTGAAGTTAACGGGACTTTTATTTTGACGGGTCGTCATGAAGAGTTTTAGTGTGTTTGACGGTAGCTTCACTCAAACGGTAAAATGCTCATAAAATAAACTCTCAGAGAAACTCTGGAGATGAATTTGATGCGTTTTATTTCGTCGTACAGTACATATCATCGACAATCACTCGTGTAGTATGTTAATCTTGCACCTCATTCACTCAGACACACTGAACAGCCAGAGGACATATTTAAATAACAGAATTCCGCGTCCGCATCTAGTTGGATTGACTCAATGCGATGCCAGCAATGCCATTGATATTTTCACACACAAACAATCACAACGACCACAAACGCAGTTCACACAAGCACGCATCTCTGTCTAATGCACCTATTCTTATTATTTTTAGCACAGACCAATTTTTTTCGTAGCACGTTTTTTTCCGGTCAGGCAAGTAACATTCTCTCTCACTTCCTTTAACTTCTCCCAGACTAGCGTTAATCTCTCTAGCCCTGCCGGGTATCATTTTAAATAGCAAAGATAAGAGCTTACAAATAATATTTTGGATTGCATTGCATTGCATCAACATTTGTAATTAATAAATCTACTTAAGATCAGTTGTTTGAGTAACTTGATTATTTGAGTAATGTGTTCTCGTTGTGCTTTGTGTGGAATTGGGTGTACGTGATTACTACACATGCAATCAAAATAATAGTTATATTACAATACTTTGCCAGCATAATAAACGAAACTGGTAGGTATGTTAAATGGATGATGTGCATAATCAGAATAGCAAAACTCATTATTCATCACTTTTCATTTTTAGAAACCATTTGTTGTTGTAAATGTAATGCTTATTTTCAGAAGACCTATCGCTACAGATATTGAATTGGTTTTGGAAGTCCATGTTTGCAATCTCTATACGCAAGTATAATAATGCCCCCTGGTGGGAAGTTAGTATATGGCCAAAAACAGCACATTGTAACCACATCACGTTTTTGAACTCAAAGGGGGAACATAATATGTGCATGACAATACATTTAATTTAGTAATTTATTCCAAATGTTCCCTTAGAAAAAAATGTCCTTTATCATTGGATTATCGTTTGTTTTCCTACAAATATCTGTGTTTAAATGACAGAGAACAGTGTCGTTACTAGTTTTTACTACAAATACAACAGTTAAACTAGCCTATGCTTACTGCAGTGGAAAATGTTGTTGAACATGTTAGTTATTTATTTCAAATAAACATTATTAATAGACAAACACGATATGTCATTCCTTTTACAATCCTACTTTGTATTTTATTTTAAAGAAAGAACACATGTGCTTATCAATATATATATATATATATATATATTTGGAACACCTGCTATTATTTCAGATCCACTGTGAGCCATTTAGCACATCATCCGAAATGCATTGCTAACTAGTTAACTATTCTGTAGAATAGCCAGTTGTAGTGTTTAAACGTCAATACTTTCATAGAAAGTTAGACATACCGTCATCTGTCCGCTATTTATAACGTTTGTTGCTGTACATTCTTCGTTAAACACGGAACATTCGGTGCAAACTTCTCATTTTTGCCGCTCTCGTCTTTTACTAATTCGTGTCAAGGCACATGTGAATTTAACAGAGTACGTCACGTTAGCGCCATCTATTGGATTTAGCCTGTGTTGCACCAAAACAGACATTCTGATGAGTCTGTGCAACTTTTAATACATTTGATTAAAGGTATAAATTCCCCATCATTTCACATGTTCAAACCCTTGAATTTATGTCAAATGAAAACCTCAAGAATGATTGACATAAACTGCATTTCCATTAGGATATATAACTTTTTTCTTATTAAGGCTGTTTGTTTACAATCACGTGCAACAAAATTCTGTTGATCACCAGGAAAACAGTTGCATCTGTAGCATTGCTTTTTGGATTCAGATTTTAGCTCACAAAAACAATATATAGGTGAAAAAAGAGCTTTCAAAGACAACATCTAAATTAAATATACTGTATAGAAACGATATAACCCTTCAAAGATATAGCACAATTACAAAGTACCCCTGTTATGGATCATGATTTAATAACTTTAATAATTGATATCAATTTAACACAATCGATAATATCGGAAATAATGTTGTGCGAGTATCTGGTAGACACTGCAACATAGTAGGTGGTGTTTTAACAACTTTTTAACATTTCGCCCTAGAGCCACAGTGGATCTCTGCTTCTCTACGCTCATATACACACACACTTATACACTTATTTTTGCCATGATCATCATGTAGTGAAAATATTATATAATGACAGCTCCCAAATGATTTGGGTCCAACAAGTTATGGCAAGAAGGAGAGTTTTGGGAGTGGTTTATAGGCGGGTAGCAGTTCTCGTCTGTAAGCACCAGCATGTTGAGGAGTATTTATAGATGTTCCCATGCAGTGTGAGTGTCCCATCCCAAATGCATGCAATACGTTTCGGCTTCTGTATCTGTTACAGACTTGGATGCTAAATATAGTCGGAGTCAACGACAGCATGCACATTCAACACACACTTCGGCTTATTCCAGTTGTACATTGTACTTTTTTCAGCTGTTGGCTAATCCTGATTGTTTACTAATGGCATGATTCACATCGAACTGCAAGAAAGGTAAGTCAATGAACGCTGAGGCGAGTGTGTGTGTGTGTGTCCGATTCAGTATTTGTTATGAGTGGTGATCTTGTACTGATAATTTAAAAGTATGCAAACAGGCCTAAATGTAGAATAGTGTGTGTACTCTAATCTACAAGGATTTAAAGCGTCAACACTTTCTTTTCATTTACAGGATCCAACAGTCCTGAGTGAGGACTATAACTGACAGGAATTTATGTAAACAAGTTATATTTGAAATGAGAGGGCGCTAAAGAGAGACTAGTTGACATTATAGTTGAAACTGCCTGTCGAGGGCAGACCTTTGACATTATGGGACTGTCGGATGACGGCGTGATTGGCCGAGGCCTGAACAGCCCTGATCCACTGGTGCGTGAGGCCTATCTGATGGCCTATGACTATATCAACTATGTAACGGCCGAACCGGGCGTGTCACCCGGACCAGCACCAACCCAAGTCACCGCTGCCCTCCGTCACGCGGGAGATGAACTGCTCACCCGCTTCCCCATCTTCTTCCGCCGCTGGCCGCGCGTCTTCCAAGACGTGACAGAACAAACCGCATGCCAGGTGCTAGTATCTATCCTGGATGAGCACTTTGCACCTAGGAGGCGCAGAGATCTCGCCTGGAGTGCCGTGCTGTCCGTGTTCGTTCTGGCTGGCCAATTGGCGCTACACTGCCAGGAGAGAGGCATGACCGGTGTACTGCCCCAGATTCAGGAGTGCGTGGGCAGATACGTAGAGAGGGTCATCTGCCCGGAAATTAGGAATAAAGGAGGATGGGTGAGTGTCAAAGGTCTCTTTATAAGCCCATTGGTAAGCAAGTGCTTTGCGCTAAATGGAATGTGTAGAAAATGCACTGAAAAGTAAGTCTTGTAGTCTTGTATTTGACACCTGCTTTCAGATGCTCCTGAATGCCAACTTGTAAATGATAGAAATGTCAAATGTGACCAAGGCTTTGGGTAACCTGTCCCCCAATTTATCTTATATTATAAAAGCACTCAATTATTTTATAGCTGCAAGGATATAGAAAGCAACATTGATTCCTTACACAGTACATAATAATTCTCTGTTGAAAATCATTGTGGGTTTTAATGATTGTATATTGTGCCTAAGATAACAGTTTTATAAGCTTTGTGTCTATCTGTTTGTGTATTGCTCTCAGGCAGGTTTTGTCTTTCGTTTTGGAGAAAAGCAAAATCTTGAAGATCAAGTGAAGAATGTGTGCTGCTGGTCTTTACTCCTGATGTGTGTTGGGATCTTAAGCTACTTTGTATGGACAAGAAGGAAAACTTAGACCACAGCGCCATCTACTGAGAAAACGTATTATGGACACTGAATATATGATGGGTGTGGCTGTAATATATTTTGAATAACGTTTCCTGTAACAACATTTCTTTGACAGGCACCGGTTATAAACGTACTGAAAATACACCATCTAATGTTTCTGATCGATTACTCGTTAGCATTTTAATCTTGAAAAGATAAACCAAATCAGGACACAACGGAGTAGATTTAGTGCATATTTCTCCATGTTAGATTGAAAGGTTTATGCTTAAAAGCTTGAAATCAGTTTTAATACAACATACGAATCTCTTTACCCAATTTAACTTTAGTTATAAATATACGAACTAAAGTGGGACATGAAAGCAGCATACCAAATAAAGGAATTTCTTAAATTCTGCAAAAGCAACCACCACCAAATTCCTGATAATTGTATTTTGTTTTAATGAAGTTAATTTAAAAGTTCGGGAGGAACGTGACGTAACCCAACCAATCAGCGCTGAGCAGACGCTTGCCTCTTGCCAGTTTTTGCAGCATCCCTCCTCCACCCCATCACCTAACTCTCTGATGGCATCTAGCCCAGTTAAGGACGGAGAGCTCTGGGCTGGGGCCAAGAGTCAGAACCCTCCCCTCGGACAGCACACCAGAAGTGCTTTATTTGATCAGATTACATGTCAATGCAAACTCATGAATAGCATGCTTTATCAAAAGCAGCCAAGTAAATAATGGCTGGTACTGTAGACACATACAGCATGATCACGTGTTATTTGGACTATTGATGTCTGAAGCCGAACCCCTTAAACAGGTTTTACCAGAATCCATCAAACCATTAGATAATAGTCAACTTCGTTTACCCTTGCGGGTGTAAATCTGTGAAATGAAGATTCAGATCCTTTAACAAAAGAAAAAGCCTTTTATTGACATCTGTACAGACAAGAGGCAAAAACAGAAGTGAAACCATATAGGAAAAGAAAACGGACATGGAAGCTTTGGAAAGATTTCTTAAACGGCAGCAAAATGATACAGCCAGGAAAACACGTATATTAAGAGATTTAAGCGAGCTCTTCTTCTCCCTCTTCTTCGAATTCGCCCTCCTCCTCTGCAGTGGCCTCCTGGTACTGCTGGTACTCTGACACCAGATCATTCATGTTGCTCTCGGCCTCAGTGAACTCCATCTCATCCATACCTTCACCAGTGTACCAATGGAGGAAAGCCTTACGCCTGAACATGGCCGTGAACTGCTCTGAAATGCGCTTGAAGAGCTCCTGGATGGCAGTGCTGTTGCCAATGAAGGTGGCGGCCATCTTGAGTCCCCTAGGTGGGATGTCGCAGACAGCGGTCTTCACGTTGTTGGGGATCCATTCGACGAAGCTGCTGTTTTTGTTCTGAACGTTGAGCATCTGCTCATCCACCTCCTTCATGGACATGCGGCCACGGAAGATGGCGGCGACTGTGAGGTAGCGGCCGTGACGTGGGTCGCAGGCGGCCATCATGTTCTTGGCGTCAAACATCTGCTGAGTGAGCTCTGGAACGGTCAGGGCGCGGTACTGCTGGCTCCCTCTGCTGGTGAGAGGAGCAAAGCCAGGCATGAAGAAGTGAAGACGAGGGAAGGGCACCATGTTGACAGCCAGCTTACGCAGATCGGCGTTGAGTTGACCAGGGAACCTAAGGCAGGTGGTCACGCCGCTCATGGTGGCGGAGACGAGATGATTGAGGTCACCGTATGAGGGTGTGGTGAGTTTGAGGGTGCGGAAGCAGATGTCATACAAAGCTTCATTGTCGATGCAGTAGGTCTCGTCAGTGTTCTCGACCAGCTGGTGGACAGACAGCGTGGCGTTGTAAGGCTCCACTACAGTATCGGACACCTTAGGGGAAGGCACAACGCTGAAGGTGTTCATGATACGATCGGGGTACTCTTCGCGGATCTTGCTGATGAGCAGGGTACCCATGCCGGACCCGGTACCTCCACCGAGAGAGTGGGTGAGCTGGAAGCCCTGCAGGCAGTCGCAGCTTTCTGCCTCTTTGCGGACAACATCTAGGACAGAGTCCACCAGCTCTGCTCCTTCTGTGTAATGGCCTTTCGCCCAGTTGTTACCAGCACCACTCTGCCCTGTTATACACAAAGTCAAAACATGAAGCTTCCTTGTCTAAAATATGCAAATGTATGAAAATTCATATAAAAGAGAGATACTAACCAAAAACAAAGTTGTCTGGTCTGAAAATCTGACCAAAGGGGCCGGACCTCACAGAGTCCATGGTACCAGGTTCCAAGTCCACCAACACGGCACGTGGCACATATTTGCCACCTAAAATAACATGACAAAGGATTTGAATGGAGAAACGAATTTATTTTTTAAAAGAAAAATCACACTATAAACACGACTGGTATTAATTTGGGGATGTACCTGATGCCTCGTTGTAATAGACATTGATTCTATCCAGCTGGAGGTCACTGTCTCCATGGTACGTGCCAGTGGGATCAATTCCATGTTCATCACTGATTACCTCCCAGAACTAAAAGAAATAAAATGCATTAAATACAGTTCCTATGGTCAAATATAAGTCATTATGAAAAAATTGACAACCGTACAAATTTACAGACTTTTAAATAAAACATTTAAACGTGGGAATCATGATTTGGTAAAATGTGCAACCCTTTATTTTTAACTTTGATTACAATTGTGATCGATTTACGTTGGGACAGATAATCGAGTAACCGGACAGTGAAATATTCGTTTATATGCCAACACGAGGCGCATTGTGCTTCCACATGCTCATACAAAAGGCGCCACTTGTTCGCTCCCACGCGAGCTTGTCAATTTGCAAACGTTTGGACTTATGCATTTATTAAATAGCATACGTACGTCGGGCACGTGTTTATTTCGCTAATTTGTAACAGCAAAGGTGCTTATTTTTTGAACTAATAATTTGAAAAGACGCGCGCGCGCGGTAGGCACACCGATTGGCTGTCGTCCATCTTCCGCGCGCTCTTTGAATAATCTGCCTGCGTCACAAGACAATCCGTCACTTCCGCTAAAAAAAATGGGGCGCGTTAATGCGTTATCGATTTTTTTTTTTTTTGAGAAATGACTTAAAATAAAATAGACCTTTTGAATCAAACGGATTTTGAGTTACTTCGGTAGTATTATGTAGCACAGACGCTCACATTTGATAAGTATATAGCCTTGAAAGCATATGGACTTGAGCATTTCCTTTTGTCGCAGTGCGTCTCACAAAGGGAAGTTCCCGGCAGAAACCGACACAAATGAACAGTTGGCACGAAAGCCTCTACTTTGGACAATAATTGGTCAAAATTGTTTCTCTACCTTTTTAATACGTTTTGATTAATAAACATTTAATAAATATTGCAAATAAGTAGCCACATAGCGGACTAAGCTCTCATTCAAAAACGACCAGACTGCTCTTTGTTCAACTGCTCTTTTCGTTGACACCGAATTGCTAATAAATTTGGAAATTTGTTCAAAAGAACCTTTGTCACTCGAAAGAAAACTACATTACATTAACGTTACAACTGCAAAACAATGATATTTAAAAAATACATTATTTTAATTATATAGCAAATGTAAGAGTCAAAATGCATACCTTAGCGCCGATCTGGTTACCACACTGTCCGGCTTGAAGATGCACGATTTCCCTCATTTTTTCTGATAGAAGGTTTATGGATTACAAGAAGCAATACACCCTTTTCTTTCTTCAACTGGGTTGAAAGAGCAGCCTTCCCCCATATTAATAGACTGCCTGTGCTCCGCCCCGACACTGTGTTTTAACATTTGATTGGATGGTTGTTTAAAGTCCCGCCCTAAGGTCTCCTTCTGTCAAATCACAACGAAGAGAGAACATGTCGATTGGCCCTCATCTACTATCAATCACATTTAATGTCAACGTATGATTTTCTTAAAGCAACAATTATTTTGTTGTGTGTCGAAAAAATTGTCGAGATTCCGCAGATGCAAAGTCTCCGTATGAAGTTCACGTATAAAGAGCCGCAACACATCTTTATCACGCAGAACTTATCTGTGTCACTGTGTAGGCTTTCTGCCATAAGCGCAATAAAAACAGCTCAATATCATAACAGGAAGTGGAGTCAAGTTTCAAGCCATTATTTCCCTCTTAAACATGAAATAATGTTTAAAGAAAACATCAAAATATAATCGCAGCACATGAGTATCATCACAAAAAATAAATACAAAACTATAATAAAAAATGTTTAATAAAAAAGCACAGATTTCCTTTCCAGTGAACAAAATAGGCAAATGGTTTGACATTGTTTTGCATTTGTTCTGCATTCACCTGTGTTACAGGCCTCTTTTGGCTTGACGTATTCTTAAACATATTGCCTAGTATTGGTCTCTCCAGCCCCTTCATGCATTTTCTGGCTATGGTCATATAAATACTGCCCAGTGCCCACTTGACCAAGAATTCAGAGAGGTTTGAAGATTTCACTGTATGAGGCTTCTTTATGTTCTGTAAGGGCCTGCGAGCATATCATATTTTCATATTTTGCCAACGTAAACCCTTTTGCATTACTAAAAGTTAGTTTAATCAAAAATAAAGAATGGCATGCATGTGTATCTTTTGATAGATTTGGTTTTCCACTGACAGCACACTAGTCGGGTTATTAAAAATGAATCTGACTACAGTAGAGAGAATGCACGGTAATATAATCAGGCCTGGCACACAGTTGCTGTGACTTAGACTGAGAGAATGAGGGTTTGCCCCAGTCCTCTGCATCACGCGTGAAGGCTTCAGGCCTCGGGGTTTAACCGGGTTGACCAGATGAGGCGGCAGATATAGTTGCAGAAGCAGATGGCACTTTGGTGCTTTTGTGATTTGAGTTCTTTGAAGTGTGTCTCATTGTATTTACAACGTACATGAACATATTGTACAATTGTATTTATGACAAATCAAAGGCTGCTGAGTAATACACTGAATTATTGCAATTGAAGAACAATTGGTTACAGTGAGTGACAGAGTCATATTAACAGATTTAATTATCCACTTAAATGAGTCATAATATTTTAATAAAGTTCTTTTGATTTTTATGAGTCTTAGCATTTGTAGTTTAAAGCCTTATACAGAATATAAGTAGCATGTTTGTCTTAAAAGCTTTATTTAAGGATGAGGCTCAAAGAGCTCAGCTATACGCTCGTTTGAATGCATAAGAGTGTTTAAGTAAATGGTTTCTCAGGCAATGTGTGAGCAAAGGAGGGCGGAGTGCGTTTAAAGGTAAAAAGGAAATAAAACGGGGTCAGAATGTAACAAAACAACACTGAAATAGTTGTAATGTATACATGTACTATTTTTGGTGAATATTTCACTTACCTGCCTCCAGTATTGACAAACATTTATTGCCCTATTTTTTCATTCATTCCAATATTCAGATTTGTGGTCAACTAATTTTGTCCGGATAACTACATGTGGTTACATTTTCTGTCCTTTTGTAAAGGATTTATCCATTTCAATGATTCCCTATTTCAAATTTTTTATTAAATTGCTATAAGTGTCACTTTCTCTGAAACATCGTTCAGGGGTTTTGCATATTGCTAACCAATAACCAAATAGCTATTTGGATCTGCCTCCATTCAGATGCTTTGATCTATTCAATCAATTCACATTTCAATATAAAATTAGTAATTCATGTCCTTCATTTTGTCTTTTTAAGTCACTACGACACATCACACTCCACAAGCAAAATATATTGCAAATAGGAATTTACGTGAAACCTTAAGGATTCTCTGGGTGACCATCTGTCGATGCATAACAGTCCATATTCCTCATAAACGGGCAAATGAGAGTTAAAATATAACTATTCTGTTTGTTGGGTATAATGCGGGTGGTTTGTGCATTTTAATTCACAGAACTCCTACAAAGTATCATTATCTCAAAATGTGTATCCGTTTTTGTCATTTTTTCCCTTATCTTAAACAGAAAGGTCTGACTGATATTTTTCTGATGTCTGGACTCTATCCGATATATTGATTATAAATACGTTCTTTAAGAGTTTATATTTCACGTTTGGACTGAAAATATCACATCCATAACTCTGGAATTGCCATTCATTGAACGCACCCTGTCTACATCTCTGTTTCCACACCTAGCCTTGCTCACAAACAATTTTCAAAATGTACAACGCTGATATCACGCTCATTTACCAAACACGTTCCTTTTTGTTTTAGTGATGACTGCACTTGTGTCAAAAGAAGAAGTCATGCGCATTAAGTGTCATGCCTTTTCCTTCGATCCTCACTCTCTCACCATTTCTCTTTTGGTTAGCTACACAACAACATTTTTTGTCCGCTAAATGAATTTGTAACACAAAAGAACTTATAAGGTGTGATTATTATTCTGTTTAAGTGTGTTGGCTAACAACAGCTTAGAGCCGTATGAGGACATTGTAGCTTTCATTACAGCGACCAGATTTGGTTTCATCGACGTTTCTTCAATGTCCAATTCATGACCTGACTCAGCACATGTTTCCAGCATCCTGCTACTGTAGGTCAAAGATCACTTTGAGAATTTTTTAGATTCACTTTTTGTAAAAGTATAAGACAGAATTCAAAACTACAAAACTATACCAAACAGAGGACAGAGTAACAGGAATTATGATTAAACTGGTGTTATGCAATGCAAAGTCGTAAGTGGATTTGAGTTTCGTATCTTGTTCCATAAACACCCCTATTGTGTTCCCCATAAGCCTGTGAGAATTGGACGAATCAGATATTATGGAGCTGGAATATAATGCTGCTAGTCTGAAGTTTCAGTGTGAAATATATTGCATATGAACAGCTGTCTCGCATTGAGCATCTACAGCAGAGAGGAAATTCACAAAGAGCCGACAGCACGATATCATGCTCCATTATAAACACGAACAGTATGTCATTATCTGCAGTCTCCCACTGCAGTAAACCTCAGTGTGATGTAAGAGCTTGATGCTCTTATAGTGTTGTTCACTATTCAGGGATCGTCCCATTCTACAGTAAAGCTGCCCATCCCCCCGCAGCATTAGCTCTTAGCCATAGCCTGAGTCATAGCCTTATTCCCTCAATGGAGTCAGCTGTTCTAGACACTGGCTGCTTAGAGGCCACATAGAAGGCTTCATGCACAACTTAGAAGTGCATTCGGCCACTAAAACAGGGATGTCCCTCTTGCAGTGATGTGAATCAAAGTGGGAGGCTATATGGCAAGAGAACAACGCTGTAATTCATCTCCCATTTACTGTTTGAACTCAGGGCGAGGTCGTGCTTGTGAAACCGACATGTCCACAGATTTAAAGGGACAGAGTCAGTGAATGAAAACATCAACATATAGCCCACATGCATTAAATAACAAAGCATCCCAATTCAAACGGAACCTGACACGAGACTCATTTTTAAGAATGCGGTACATATGGACATCAACTCCTCTGGGCCACATATTGTACGTTTTGTACAAATGTGAAATGATCTCTTCGGATTAAAGTAGGCCTATCTGCTATGATATCAGAAATATTTTATAAAATAGCCTTTTTTATTTAAAAAAGGCCTTTTTTTGCAGGTACATCCCCTGCTGAAAAAACAATAGAACCCGCCCAAAACACAATAGAAAATGTAATGGATTTATTGGATGTAATGGGAATCATATTGGTTTTAATGGAAACTTTAAGTGTCTAGGTACATGTATGCGATGGATTCTATTGGATGGATTCTATGCCCAAAACACACCACAAGAAGGAATTTTTTTATGGTTTTAATGACACACCCGAATTTTTATCAACATCATATCATGGTTATACGTTTTAAAAATGTTTGTTGGAAAACACTGTTATTTTAAAACATTGAAGTTAACCAAAAAAAAGTGAATGAAATAATATATGTGTTTCTCTGGGTGGGTCCAGTATTGCATCATCAATTATATAGACGCCTGGCCCGAAGCTAACTAGAAGCTAGCAATATAACTATTTATATTTTATTTAAATAAATTTACTTTGTATTGTAATATAATTGTATTAAATAAAGAATTTGTTGAATGAGTCGTGTAACTTTGTCGCATTTAAGTTTAGCCAAGTAACGGTTCTTTGACCAGTAACCACAAAAAATACTATTTTACTTTTAACTTGCTAGCTAATGTCATTTACTTGTTATTTATTTTGCTTGTTTTCAGAAATAATCTATGTGCAGTAAAGCATGTTGTTAGTTTTGAAGTTCTTACCAGCCCCATCAATGTAGCATTTATGTTATTATTAAAGTAAATATTAAGGTCTGAATTCGTCTTCCCTAAACTCACCCCTCCCCCCGTTGAAAATCAAACGACAAATTACATTCAATTTCACATTTATATCACACCAAATCACAAAACATAGAATTACAGCGTTATGGATGTGACATTTTGCGTTACGAATGTGACATAAAAACACTCAGAGTATGTTTTTGTTACCAATATACTAAAGCATTTGCTTATATTTTGTTGAATCCTTGTTGATAGAGTTAAACATCAGAAAAATATCAGTCAAAGCACAAGTTTTCTATTGAAAATGTGGCATATAAACACGCGTTATGGATGTGACAAAAAAAGGACACGTTTTTGGGAGACGACAAACTGCACGAACCTAAAGCAATAATACCCAACAAATGGACAAGGGATGCCTTCATAGAACATAAAATGGTTACACTTTTTAATTTGCCCATTTATGAGGAATATGTACCGTTATGGATGTGACAATCCAAAAAAATGGCACTGACAATGAAAAATCACGCACTTAAAATAAAACAAATGCTTTAAAAACGTAAAGAGAGACATCACATGGGTATTTGAACCACCAAATGTTAATATCTGTCTGTGCTGTTACTATAGTAAAAACCTTTGGTAAAAAAGTTGGTACGTTATACATTTTCATGGAATTGCCCACATCAAACGAAAGCTCCTTTTAATCATTAAAGGGTTTTCAGTAAAATGAGACCATTTTATTAATTAACTCTAATGCATGTGGGTAGGGCACCTTTTTATATTCAGGTAAAAATAGAAAAACTGAAATAGGTTTTAAGGGCAGCATGGTTTTGCCTTTGAGTTGGGAGAATGACATAAAATTCAGTAGGTGGACCACTTACTAGGTCTTACAACAGCTGATGTTAGCTGGACATCGCGGTCACACACGCCGAGCAGACGGGTATTAGAAGAGAAGTATTCTCTCAACAGCTGCAGTAAGGCTCAAGATGGCAGGAGGGTTATTTGCATATGTATGAGCAGTACACCTCTATTGTAGTAAATCATTGACATGTAAGTCAATCATTCACAGCATCACCTTTCATATTCAACTATCTCTGGATTGGGTCATATCAACGTTAGGCTCAAAACAAGAAGCCCAAATGAATCCACGCCAGTGAAATCGCAGAATCTCTTTTATTTTCAGTGGTCAGTGTGTGCTATGTAGTATTGAGTTATGCGGCGACACAGCTGTGGGGGGTTGAGGCTCATTTAAAGCCGCCCACATCTTATTGAATCTCTTGCTTCTGCCGTCTCTCCGGGGAGGTGCTGGCAGGATATGAGCTCTGATGATAATGCAAGCGGACTGTCCTACCCCCCTTCTGCATTTCTCGACCGTCAATGGTGATGAGGCCCTGGAGACGTGACGGACCGAAGACCAGGGATGGAAGTCTGTTTGTGTGTCGCAGAACGTTGACTGCAGCGATTCGACAGATAGTAAAACCGGTCGGCCTCACAATATACTCGACATTTCAGTTGTACCGCCTGAATGTTTCATCAGATCTTCTGAGGTCCTGATGAGCTAAGGGATGGATATTGGTTGTAGGGGGATGGGTTTGCATCTTTTCAATCAATAGCAAGACCTACATGGATCAAGGGTCATTAGTGTGCCATGAGATGCTCTCGAAGGAAGTCAAAAGCAATTGGCCGACATTTCCACATCCGCTGTACACAACATCCCTGCTGTGGCCTGATGTTATTGGCTTTATATATTCACATACGCTACAAATGTGTCAATTTCTATATTGGTGCTTCATTTACTGATTAAAACGCTGTCGCTGGTAACCAGTATTTGTTGGATGCTGGTCCTTCCAAAATTCCTTCTTTACCAGCAAGTCCATCTTATAGGCTATATATGATAACCAAGCCACAACACGCCTTATCAAAACCACCCCTTACAAAACAAAATCATATATAATGCAATGTATTGTTAAATACTATACTTCCATATGATTGGAAGTGATTATCAATTTCTATTTTTGAAAACCAGCAAACCCATGTGTATTATTCCTTATATTGTAATATATTAACAATGCATGATTCTACATATTTTCAAATATATATTAAATGATTGAATATAGCGGCAGTAGATAGGAAATATATTTTCTTTGGGTAAGGGAAGCTACGAAACGATATAATTTAATTGCCGAAAAGAGATGCTGTGCTTTACTGCAAATGGAGTCTCGACAGTTTGTGTCTTACTGTACAAACGCAGCTGTACGACTTTCCCGTGAAGCATCTCAAGCATTTGTTAGAAAAATGCATCGGCAATGAAGCCTCGCCCAATTTCGCCATGTATACCGGTGGCTCCCCCTAGTGCTTAAAAATGAACATGGCAACACTCACTGTAAGGCCTGCATCCAAAATGTATGCCTGCATTTGCTTTATTTAAAATAATGCAAATAATTACTGTGCTGTTTTGCATGATAAAATCTGTGTTACACTGAAGGTTTACTACTGTAGCTACCACATTCACTGCACTGTGCAGATTATTAAAATCAATTTAAAATCATCCAGAGGGCGATATAGGCCTACACTTGTTACTCTTACACACCACCATCGGGTGATAACCTTTGAACCTTCCCAAAATTATATACGCGTTGATTTTTCTTTTTAATGACAACATAAAATTAAAATATCTGATGGAAATGGTGATGCATTAAGGACCTCTAGAATATGATAAAACTTTGGGGGAAAGTGTTTGGCCATGATTATTAAATTATATTTTATTTAGTTGTGATTGAAGCTTTGTTTTAGCATTTATTTACATTACAGGGATAATCCTTCTTGGAATATTATTAAACAAACATTCAGTCTTAAATATATGGATAATAATTTAGCAATCCATGTATTGTGTAGAGGTGGCAAAAGTCTAAAATCTGGAACCAAATATATGGGGTGAAAAATGATTATGATATCATTTTTAGGAGAGATTGCTAGGTCTATTAGTAGAACATTTTGACATAAGCAATTGCATACAAGCAAGTTTTCATGCCTGGCTGTAACTCAAGAAATATGAACTGGCATTATTTCAAATGAACCTTTAGTGCATTTTAAAACTCATGTCTGACTTTGTTGCCAGAGTCATCACTGATACAAATCTTACAATTATTTTGGTGTTTGAAGTGGATCAACAGTCTGATATCTGCTCTCAGCAGCTGCTGGGGTGATTATCCTGCACATATCAAAACTTATGATGAAAATGAAGAGCCTATTCAATTAAAAGTATAAATAAGACTTTTAATCTGTGAACGTTCTATGACAAGAAAGAGGACATTGAACCCAAATAGTGTTTGTGTAGTACAGTATATAAATTGCGTCTTGCGTATTGGTACGCACTCATTGAATAAAATAAATGACCACTGCCATCTTTCAGCATATTATGATAACCATGCAGAACACAATTGTGATGCTTAGTGTTAAGGGCTCAAAATGACCTAATGCAGGGCATCCTTCAGAATAAACTTTAATAATTTAAATGAAAAAGACAGAGGACGAATCATATGTTCTGTCATAACAGACGATCAACAGCACAGTATTCTATTTCATTAATGCAGGTCTTCACAAGTGCCTGCAGTGATAGTAGTCTAGCAGTAGTTGGCAGCAGAGAGCCGTTTGTACTGCTGGAGATGGATGTGATAAATAAACTCTCAGAGAATGTATGTTATCAATATATTGAACCATCTGTTACCTCTGTTAAAAAGAGCGTTGCTATTAGAAAAATATCTCAAACTTTTCTATGTTAAAGAGGGACATAAAATGACGCAAATGTTTAAGAGGCGACAAACCTTAATTTCTGTGAATTAAAATGCACAAACCAGAAGCAATAATACCCAACACATGGAGAAGGGATGGCTCTTCATAGAACATAAAAGAAATGGATGTGACGATCCTTAAAGCAGCACTTACCTAAAATCATGATTTAAAAATAAAAACAACTTTAAAAGCAACTTCATTTTTAGTTTGGAATCGAGAAAACGTCTTGTAGGTGTTTTTCACATTTAGCAAAGTAACTAATGAGAGTCATCTGCATACTATTTTCCAATCCATTCAAGACACACGAGGAAAAGCCAAACATCTTTGGTTGAATGTGATGTTTATTTCTATTTCCCATCTATATCCCTCTTAAAGGTAAATTGCCTTTATTGTGTTTAATATTGAGCATTATGTCATAGAGTCTTTACAGAATGCTCACGCAGCACACATACAAATAGCATTTTAATTAAATATATACATTCTCTTTTAGTATCTTACCATATTTACACGTCACCCCTTTAAAATGCACGTCCATTCAGTGTCGTTGGCTTTTTCAAGTCCTTTAAGTACGAAAATATATAAAAATAAAGCTGCATCTTTTTATTATTAAAAGAAAGTCTCATGAGTTTGTGGGCTTCGGCGTTAGGAAGCAGTGTGGGATTTTCTGTTGCGCTTCGCCCGTCGAGTTGGTGGGAAGCTAATGAACTCAAAGTGTTTGGGCTGGTCCGAGTTCGGGAAAGGAAGTGGACCTTTGTGGAGCCGCTTGATGAAGTGAACTTCTCGCTGGTTCTCCCGGGTTTTGGAAGCCTTAATGGGCCGACCCTTCCTGCTGAAGGCCACGTACCAGCCTTCATATTTGGCGTTCTGGAAAGCAGTGTAGTTGTTCTCCAGCACGATCTCTGTGAAGATGCAGTCCCTTCCTCTGCCATTGGGCTGTAACAAAGCGGGCAACAATGGAACAGTTAGGTCATGTTTGTATTTAAATGGAGGAAATAAATGAAATATTACAAATGATTTAAAATGAAAACATTAATTTTTGTTGTGGCAAGCACATATTCTGAGCTGATACATGGTATTCCACACTACCTGTTGGATTTACAATGAATTGCCTTTGTGTCGAACTAAAATAGCCCATATATGCAGCATACTTAACCTAATGTGAATGGTATTCAGCAGTAGGCCATTTGACCGATTTTTTATTTTGTAGAAAAAACTAATTTTTCATAATTTGTTTGATCCTTATTACATCATATTATTTTATAGTATAAATTATTATTATTATGAAATATTAAAATGATATTACATTTTAAAATTCATCTACTAGTTTTATAACATAAATTTTAACTTTGGTAACTGAATGGTCCTAAAAAGCATTTTACTGCATGGCAGGCTGGGTATGGTTATGTATATGAGGAATAAATGTAGAATTTGAAGTTCTCTTGTTTTAGTGACACCTTCACACGAAGACTGAAGATGGCGCTATTTCTATTTCTTCTTAAGTTCACATCATGCAATACATTACTACAATACAAGTAAACAGTATGTTAAAAAGTATGAGAAAACCCCAAGTTCTGAATACAGTATTTGATGTCTTAAAATAACATTCTCCTAATGTGTTCTTTTAAAATTGTTCCGGTCCACGGTCTGGATTGTTGTGTTAGGAAGAGATTTAAAGAACAATTTTGGACTTCATACTGACACATATAAGCAAGGATGTTGAAGGTTTAGGATTTCATCTAGCTAACTACGTGACATAATGCTCCTTCAAATGACGGTCTCTGAATTCATGTACTTCCACATTTCCATGTGGAATTCAAAAGACTTTTACAAGAGACTCACGCGGTGTTATCAGTCACGCTGCAATGCTCGACGCCTGTCATTATTTATTCTTCACCACTGCCCTCATCTTTCAACACAGTTCAGGGGCCAGAATGCGCTCACTGTCTCCATCTAGTTGTCCCAGCATCTGTGTCATGAGACCACAGTGCTGAAGACATCTTTTCCACTTCCGTGAAGGAAGAAGTGGCTGGACATCTGCCCAAGCGCAGAAGGGGTGTGAAAGCAGTTTCCTCTGCAGGCCTGGCACATAAACACCCATCTTTACTTCTCCTAAAGTTTCTCAGTAGCATGAATCTAGCTGTTTATATCTCTGTGCTTCTCTACTACACCCTTCTCAAACTAATAGAAAATACATACTCGGTCATCAAAATTCTCTATTTACACTATTTCAATCTTATTAATCTCCTATTTTAATGAAATGAAATGTCAAAATAAATGAATTTAAATTAAATGCAATTTTTTTGTACCTCGTGTGAATGTTTGATGCACATAAAAGTGTGTTAACAATGTCAGAATGTGCTGTAATATACGTTCCTGCAACAAATAAAGGCGCTACAAAGGTTCTTCACAAATCGACGCATAGAGAAACAATGTTTGGTGCCCCAAATAATCATTCAGTCATTTCTTAAATGTTTTGTTAAACAGTAAGATTTCTATAGATGTTAATGGGAACTGTGGAACCGGTCAAAAATGGTTCTTCTATGGCAACTTGTAGCAATAAACTTTAGTTTTTCACAGCGTAAGAGTGTAGATATGATGGGTACATACCTTGCCCACCAGTTTCCCCCTGCGGTTCATACACAGGTATCTGCCACTCTCCGCTCCTTTGATCCGGACACGACTTCCAAACGTGTCTGTCTCCACATACAGTCTTGCTGTAATGCAAAAAGCAAAATGCGTTGGCACCGAAAACAATGCAGTCTGGTATATGTTTACATTTACATACCATTTTAAACAGTAAAACATAAAAATTGTATCACTTTTATTGTTGTAACCTTCCATAGTCATAGAAAAAAAAAAAATGGCTTTAAAAATGATTACAGTGTATGCGTTTTGTTGTGATAATTATTTAATTGAGTCCTACGGGAGTAAAACATGAGGTTAGAAACTACTTTCATTGGTTTTCAAAGATGACCTGTGTGTATTTGGCTGCCCATAAATCCCGGCTAGCAACATCAGTCCCATTTCCCCTTTCTTTTGGAAGCAAATTAACACATCCTAACTTACACAAAAGGCAACGATTAGGCAAAGAAACGTCTTTTGAACCATCAGCAAACAGTGCGCGCGTCCTGTTTCAGCCAATAAACCAATCAGACGCTCTTAATGTGAAAACAGTTCTATCTCCACCGAAACCCAACGTGAGTGAATTACTGTGAATGAATTACAGACTCACCGAAAGTGTTGCCGTCCTCCGCCGTGGCGCTCACTCTCTTGCCCTGGATCTGCACGTGTCGGCCGCTCGTTCGGCTGTACAGCTGGTAGACTCGGACCTGCCGCCGGCTCAGCTGGTCCGTCAGTGAGCCCTGTTCCCTCACATACTGCTTAAAATTAGGAGAAGGGTGATTCTTCTCCCCCTTTTCGATGCAAAGGGAAAATAAGATCACATATATTTCTCTCTCTGTTGCTGGGATAGAAAAACGTACGTTTTGTAAATGCCAGCAAGAGCATACTAACTCTAAAGCTATAACGAATAGAAAATGTCACACACTCTCCTAAAAGTCACACTGGAAGTGCTTAAAGTTTTAGGTTAACCTCAGATCATCTTTACAAAATTAATTTTGCAACATTACAGCCATTCGTGACGCGCAAAACACCAACACGTTTCACCTCTTAAATCCACAAAACAAGTTTTATTTACCTGTGCATGACACCACACCACGAAGAAATGAAAGGAGCTAGAAAACAAATACAACAGTTAGTCGATCATTTGTCGATAAATTAAAATACGAGGCTATATCACCATCATATACTTACATGTACAAGCAGCGCTGATTTATTCCATACATTGTGGGAAGAAGATTGAATGTTGTATCCAGGGTTTTCCCGAACGATAATCCAGCTCGCTGTGATCTGATTAAATGAGCTGAGTCAAATCCATACGCTAATAAAGAGCGCACAAGCACAGATCTCTAAAAGCCCCTCAGATGCGCGTCTCCGTAAACAAATACACACAGATAAATCCCACTTGGAGAAAAACTTATCCACGTATAGTCCAGGAGATTATGGAGTTCCATCATATGTTTTATACCAACGCAGGTCGCTTTCTAACTCTTCAAAAAACTGTTAAAAGGCGGCGATTCATTGTAGTGGAGCTGTCGGCCCACCGCGCTCCTGATGTTGTGTTGGCGCTGTCACTTGTGAAGAGGCGCAGTGCGCTGTGCGCGTCTGGATCCCTCACTGCGCCAAAATGATAGACGTCAAGATCCCTCCCATGCGTGTTTCACCTTTTCAGACCCCCGGCACTTTAAAAAAAACCTTGCTTAAATATGCAAAGCTGTTAGGCAGTTTTTAAAACGACAGGTTACTTCACCAGTCATGGGACAATTATTCACATGGCGAAGTTTGGACATCCACACACAACCTACATAGTTCTGAAGTAGTCTGGAGTCTAGTTAAAAAAAACAGTGTAGACACAATTGAGTCATGCCTTGCTGCGACAAAACAAGGTTATGACACCCCGGTTTTTAATTTAGGTAGCATGTTATTAATCTTTCCAGATGAACACTGATGCATTCAGATTATCCTCTGTATTTAAAGCTTTGAGGTTTCTTCAGAAAGGGAGCGTTGCCTGGTGTTTGTTAGGGCCTGTTTATGGGCCGCGGCTCACACCTTTTGCTAACCTGGAAGCCCTAATGAGAAAACAAAGGTGGCTTTTAATCACAGGACTCCAACGGGCTTTTGTTAGCTCCTGCGGAATCAACATCAAGCACTAACGATATAACGTCAACAGGATGCTCCCTTTCTGACGCATAGTTAAGTCGCAGCAGTTAGTACTGTCCCGCAAGTGTGACCATGCCAGAGCTGCCACATGGCCCTCTCAACGGATCTGTCCTAAAAAGAGCGAATCCCTATTTTCATTTTAGGGATCATTTTGTTTTGTCTCGCATAGTTTTGGTAATAGAGCATGTATATAACCTAGCTAAGTAGGCCTGTCACAATATCACGATTGGGCACAAAAAAAATCACAATATTGATATTATAGAAAAACATTTTTTGTCCGTTTTTCTTCTTCTTCTCTTTTTTGGTCTATAAATCGCACTCAAAATATGTAGGTTTGCAGAGTTTGTGACTATTGTGACAAGGCAAACCTTTAAACTATTGCTGAAGTGTTATTTTAGTTATATGTGTAGAACTAACAGTACAAATAATCACCTTTTTTTTACAACACGGTTATTGCCGATATCACAGTTATTTGTGGCAGCCTGTCGCCGAATGATTGATTCCAAAAATGGTGACTCTACCCCATATTTCCGGATTGGATGCCACAGCCTTCGATGTCGATGCATTCCCCCCCCCCCTTTAAAGTTTGTAAGCCTATTTATTTTGCTACCCCCTCCCATTAAAGTAATGTGATTAGCACTTTATGATTTCCCAGCATTATTTTTCACCTGCTGTCAATGACTATTTCGTATTTTTGTCATTTGTCCCTTTCTTGTGTCCCACTCGGGTCATCTGAGCTTTATATCTCAGACCGATTTGTTGAATTGTTTTACAATCACAGAAGATTTGTTAACAGTCCATCTCGTCTTGGTGTCAGACGTGGATGTGACTTGGCATTTACAGCAACGCGTTCTCCACCCATCAGTTTGTATTTTGCTAACGATAGACAGATAGTCGGGAAGGTGTGAATAGTTATTGCCGATAAAGATGATTGAGACAGGTGTGTGTTTGATGTGGATGAAACCTCAGGACTGAGTAAGTATTCTTTTAGCTCAATGAGTTTTAAATCTTGTTAGGATGATGGCTAACTTGTGTAGTTTCCCACATTCTTAAAAAGATCGTCTTTTGTGTTCAACAGAACAAAGAAATGCATACAGATTTGAAACAACTTGAGGATGAGTAAATAATGACAGAATGTTCATTTATGGGTGAAGTGTTCCTTTAAAGATGGTATTGTGTTTTAAACTGAGCTGAAAGATCTACTTTCTTATTGGTTGATGTACACATGATTGAATTAGCTTAAAATATTTGATCAACATACATGGAAGGGCCAAGAAATGTTGGGAATGACAGGCATTCCGGTTCTGTGAAAGTCCGTGGAGATCGCTTTGGTCTTCTTTCAAGCACCCTGCCAGGGCAAATTTATGCTGTTCCTAAAACTTAGAGGAATAGTTCACCTTCAAAATGACAATTTTATCATTATTTACTCACCATGTGTTACTCACTTTAAACCTGTGTGATTTTCTTCTACAAAGCACAAATGAAGATATTTTGAAAAATGTTGCTAACCAAAAACCGTTGGTCCCCATTGACTTCTATTGTATGGACATTGGACATACAATATGGACATATTGCATGGATACAAAAATGCAAGTCATTGGGGACCAACGGGTTTTCTGTTACCGACATGCTTCGAAATGTATTCTTTTGCGTTTTGCAGAAGAAAAAAAGTCATACAGGTTTGAAATGACAAGAGGGTGTATAAATAAAGACAGAATTGTCTTTTTAAAGGTGAACTATTCCTTTAAGAAGAATTGTGAACTCCTCACCCCATTAAGATATAATCTACAAGCCTAGTGGTTGAGAATTAGAGGACGACTGTGTTTATTAAACTGTGATTTGATCCTAGAACGTCCATCGACGTATGCTGTACAGTTAAACAGTCACACCCCGAATGGCACATATAGTCAAAGCAGCTTTTGCAAATGCCTTAGAGCTGAAGACCCACAGAGGTAATCTCTGTGTGTGTGTGTGTGTGTGTGTGAATGTGCACCGAGCATCAGTGGGCTTAAGCGGTGAATCTTCTCACCAGACCGGAATTCCGTCGGCCCCAGCAGGATGCCACGGGTGTCGGCCATGGTTTTTTGGGATCGGGCGGCTCAGAGAAAGAGAGATGTGATGTGTCCTAATGAAACACATGTCTACCCCCTCGTCCACCTCTCCCCCCTTTCAGTGTACGAAGCAGCGGTAAGATCTGAGGCCCTGAAACACGATCTTATTTATTCACGTCTCGAGTGGCTTTACTGCAGCTAACTTAGAGATGGAAATAACCCCACGCAGAGTCTCGCTCGGGCACCTAGCAACAACAACCTAGGTAGCAGTTTCCCCCGACCACAGTCCCGGCCCAGAATATACCCGCGGTATCCCTTTAAATAACGTCTCTGAGATGCTGTCAAAAACCGCAGAAGACAAGTGGACACGGATTCTTGTTTGGGTTCAGAGCTTCAATGTCAAAGTGATGACGCGATGACAGCGCGCAGGCATGTTAAGCCATTCATGTCTACCACAGTCATGCCCTGAAGGCCAGGGTCCATCGTAAGCACACTCTAAATTGAAACGGTTACAAAACATCACGGTAATAATCTATTCACTGAGTGATTACTAATTGACGACTCATGCGACACGGTTCATGTAATGTCTTTAGCCTTGTAATGTTCTTATAGTACACCGGCTAATACAAGTGTACTTGAGGGAATAGTTCACCCAAAAATGAAAATTCTCTAATAATGTATTCACCGTATGCCATACGACTTTTTCCAGTTGAATTGAAACAATTGTATACGAAAATGCTGTCATGTTATAAATATAAGTCATCCAAAATGTTATGAGAAAAATAAATGAACATTTAAACTAATTTAGCCACCCATACGTGTGTATCAAACAGATCACTCATTACATATGGCAATATCAGAGGTCGTTGAATCATTTAATTTATATTTGAAAATATAGAATAGTATATTGTTAATATATTACAATATCACAATATATTGAATAATATACAAGGAATTGACACTTTTCATATATTGGAAAATATAAACATTTGATTCCAATATATATGGAAATGTATTATTTAATAAATTGCATAATATTTTCCAGCATAGACGGTTTAATGGGACGGACGCGCCTGGCTCGAAGTTAACTTCCGGTCTGTGTTTGATTATTGGTCTATTTCTATTTTATTAAATTAAGATTAATTTATATTATTATTTTATTGTATACTATTTTTATTAAATAAACAATTTGTTGAACGTTTTTTTTTTACTTTGTCGCATTTAAGTTTAGCCAAGTAACGGTTCTTCTACTGATAACCCAAAAATAATACTTGCAAGACATACTTTTAACTTGCCTGCTTATGAAATTTACTTTTTATCTATTTTTCTTGTTATCAGAAATAATGTACTGGAAGTCTTTGCGGATGTGTACCAGAAATTGCGGTTGGGCCACAAAAGCGCACATATGCAGTACCGTTTGTTTATGTTGTTACTTTGAATCCGTCTAAATTCATGTATATTTACATGAACATTACATTTAGTCATTTAGCAGACGCTTTTATCCAAAGTAACTTACAGAGAGTTCAGGGAGCAATAAGCGATATGTCATACAGGAGCAATAATACAAGAGGTGCTAATACAAAGTTACTAGTTTCAACAAAAGCCAAACCAATAAGTTTTGTAACGGGTATACATGGCATGCAAAGAAACGCCGTATAGTACTATACACCGTATACTGTACAAAATCTCTGTGCCCTCACCTTCTTTTCAGTTGTGCGTGCCATACAGATGCTTCTGGTGTGCCATCTGACTAATAAGCCTAAAAAAGATCAAATTTAAATAAACAAACCATCAAAGAATCCATAGATCTGGTGGGCAATGATCTTTTAAAGAGAAAAGATTTTGCGTGTGAAAACCACTGTAGCATTTAAATGGATGCTCTTGGTAACATGGCCACGTAAACTATCGGTACTGTTTAGGGTGTTGACGAAATGTTATATGCTTTCCAACTTGTAAGCGGACCGCTTTGGATAAAAGTGTCTCTCAAATGAATAAATGTAATGTAAATGAATATAGTGGATTTGGACAAATCTTCAAACATGATCGACTGAAAACAAAACAGCCCACATAAATCTTTATATGTGATATAATTGAGTTTTGGGTATGTAACACATTACACTTTCTATATCCTATATCAACCTAGTTAGTGATTCAAGGATATCTGTGAAAATGCTCTTTTAATTCATTTAAATAAATAATATAAAACTACATCAAGTTTTCTTGTTAACTGACCAATATTACAAATGTGAGAAGGATACATTAAAGGGTACCTTTCTAAAGCTTGGCAGTAAAAAGAAAAAACAAATTGGTCACTGGAGCTTGGCCATTCTGCGAGTATTTCCTGTTGCATTGCAAACAGTCAAACAGGTTTTGAAAGCGAAATTATGACCTAACTTTCATTTTAAAGTAATGTATTTTTTTTTAAGGCACAGTGGTGATCGTGGTACCTTGATTTGAACCTGCTACCTTTAATTTCTCAGTCCAAAACCCATGGCTAGATCCTAAACCACTGTCTAACCACCAACAACTAATACTAAAAACGGGTTTGTAACAGACCAAGAGTTTGCTAAATGAAATCTACCTGATAATTTAAGTTTAAAAAAATCTTTTTTATATCATCAGCTGCGTGTTAGCGTACTGTGGGTACAAGTGAAAGGTCGAATGGTGGTCTCGCTAACAGCTTAAACCACATCGTAAAAAAAACGGACCATAAAGAACAACTGGCTACTCTATTCTGACCTCACAAAAATAGAGCCAAAGCATCAGAAAGTGGGTGGTCCCCTTAACATTTCTATGATAAAAATCATGAACATTCTGGACGTGTGAGGGTCAGGTGAAGTTATCTTCGTAAGCACCTGGACCATGCACCTCTTATGGATACATCAGGAATTCAGCATAGAACCAGAACACCGTCCACCTAAGCAGCGGTGTGCAAACCTCAGGGATACAAAATATGAAATGATCTCTAATGAAAGAAATGTACGCCGAATACATTTTCTCTGCTAATAAAGTATTCAAGGGTGGAATAAGGGCTAATTATTACGTGGTCTGCTGACCCCTAGTTTTACCCCAGCCATTTGCAAGCTGACCATTTGAGCTTGCCAAATTTGACACAGCTGACACAGGCAATAAATTTGAACTAGTTCCACCTCCCCCTTGATCTGTAATGAGGCCTATAGCCCCTCACCCTCACAATAAACACACAACACTAGAAATTAGTATGACACAAGGTGAATTGTACTCATCAGTGTTGGTTACGTTACTCTGAAAAAGTAATGAATTACTAGTTACTAATTACATATTCAATAGTGTAATTTCATTACTAATTACTTTTTATATCCTACATCAACCTTGATAAGAATTGATTCAGGAAAGACATGAGACGCCTTCTTTAATTCATTCAAATAAATAATAAATAACTACATCAATTGTTTTTATTAAATAACCAAATGTGAGAAAGATACATTAGAGCATGCATTTTAAAGTTAGACTCATAATTTTGATGTCATTCCCACTAGTGAATATATTACACAGTATTTAGTTTATTTACATCAGAAGTAACTGTAATTAAATTACAGAATAAATAAGAGTTATCCCTTACTTAACTTTTTCGAGGGAAATGTAATTAAATTATAGTAACTAATTTCTTGTACACTGGTACTCATCCTCATCCTCAGCATCATCCTCAGCATCATCATGATCTTTTCAGATGAGATGTAACTGATTTTCTTATTTTTGTAAATAGTAAATTAAACTGAAATACAAAGAATCGTTAAAATACTGAACGTCAAGTAAATCGCAAAAGAAAGTAGGCCTATAATGCAAATATGTAATGAAATATAATATTGATACTTTCTGAAATCATCACTGTTATGACTATATAGGATACTATAAGTGCTATTATAAAGAGATTTCAGTAAAATTTCCATTTCACCTATTTGTTATAATTATTTTGTTAGATAAATTTCAGAATCTGAATGCATTGTTCTAACAAAATTTTTCATCATTTTCTCATTCTTTATTTAAGTTGTTCTGACTTTCTCATTGGGTCTACGAATATAACACACACAAAATATTGCCTACCTTTCTAAGACTTAGTAGTGCTCTCTAACAGTTACTGACAATGAAACATACTATTTATTTTAGTTCAATTTCATCAATGTACATGGCTTGCAAAAACCATGTATTTAATTCGGTATATTATCCTTGTTTTATATATTAATCTATTATTCCTAATAATATTATTTATAATGCATGTTAAGCTGCTTTGCAAAAATGGTTGTGAAGCGCTATGTAAATAATACTGAATTTATTTTCTTTGTTCATTTTGGAGCATGGCAGAATAATTCTCCATCATCTTTCCAGACACAGATGGTCTGATATTCCTCCTAACATCTCATTTTATAAAATAAAACAACACAGAGTTGGAAGAAGTAATTAATTTCAATATTCATTTTTGCCTGAACTTGCCCTTTAAGGATTGATGTGACAGTTAACAACAGCTATAAAAACACTTTTTTATTTAATGGGATGAGGTGGTCTCACTCTTTAGATTTGACATCGAAAAACACGCAACACACTTGTATATCTCAGCATGAGTTATAATATTGCACGCCAGACCCATAAATGACAGTTTACCTCAGTTATGTTTTAATCTGTCATCATTAGATACTTCATAAGAGAGCTCGTATGCGGAAACTTCAGTTCGTGTTGCTCAATTAACACCCGATAGCTGCAGACAGCCGCTGACCGCTTCACTGCCAGCCGCCCCACCGACATCTCAAAACCCAAATCCAGTCATGTTACCCAGCGTCCAGTCATTCTCGCACCGGCAGTTAAAATAGCCGCCTGCTGGACAGTGAGGAGGGGGTTGAGAAGCGGGGCCTGGTCTGCTTTGTCCAAGAGCACTCAAACATCTGTGTTATTTTTAAGAGGCAAAATGTCAGTGTGCGGTGAACAGACGGAAAGAAGGACCATGTGTGACAGAAGACGGGGCTCCGGTCAAAGCCTTGTCACCGGACCAGAGTGACCGACACAGGGAAACTCCACCAGCTGTGTGATCTGTGTGTTTTGGTCAATGTTTCCGAACTTTAGATTTAATTTGAGCAAGAAGCTTATGAACGACCCTGTCTTTGCATACGACTTTTACCATAAACAACATTTTTACTCTAAAACTACTATTTGTTTAAACGTAAAGTGAATATGAAAATAAAAAAAAATACAGTAAAAAAAAATTTAATTACAGAAAAGATGAATCATGTATTTTTACGTGACAAAACATTTATTTTACGCTATTTTTGAGGATTTTTTTACAGTCGGACAACAACAAGTCCTCCTCATGATGAAAGGCTTCGAGCAAATATGAATATAATTTATAACTATATTTACGGTTTCCTTTTTTTAATAGGAGATGGAACATATGATCCTAATGATTTGTAGGGATATCCAAACTTTAAGAAATGCCTGTTTTTTAAAAGCTATTATATCTAAAACTTTCTCAACAGAGGGAATACATGAAACTACAGGGAGATATTGATTGAAATTATTACCGGAAAATTATGTAGTGTTGATACTTTTCCGTCCATATCTATAAATATATATTATACATTTGCATGTTATTATAATTTTGTTTTTTAATATAATTAATTCAATAATTGTTTTAAGCACTTTTTTGAAATGTTATTATTTTTATTGGTTTCTAAATGGGGAATACACAGTCAGCAAAACATATGCATCTAAAGCTTAACATGCCCTAGATCCTAAAAGCAACATACCGCCATTATATCCCTGGTCTACTCTGAACTTTCAGGGTCTTGTCAGCGGTCATATGGACTCATGTTGTCATCAGCCAACAGAAACACTTCATCACATTCATATCACACATACACTCACACACACGCACGCACGCACACACACACACACACACACACACACACACACACTGTCCATTAACAGCTCTATCAAGTGCAAATTTAACTCAAGCAATTCATTTTGACATTGTGTTTTTATTCCTCCATAGAGCCACTTCAAGTTCTTTATTGTGTGCTCTTGAAGAGTGCTGCCACATATGCTCCAATAAAGTCCATTTCTTTTTTCAGCATGTGGACCAATAGCTATACCTTCTGGTAAAATTAGCCCACGAAACATCTCTTCACATAGCCGACACATTAACACGTTAGCAGCTCGGAAACCACTTGGACTCGCCCCGCTGGGAGAGCATACCAGATACAAAGCCCGGAATGAATACAGTCCACAGGGGACGTATGAAGACACGTACTGAAATAACTGTTCTGTAATGATTTGCGAGGAGTTTTGCTTGTAATCCTTTTTTTCTACGTTTGTCTAGAAAGGATTTAAGACGTTTGTAGGGACCAGAGTATCACAGAGACTTGGGGGGCGGTCTCTTTTGTGAAGCAACCACTCAGCAACCAATCAGAACATCATAATAAAAACCAAATGCATCCTAGCAACCACAAAGCAACAAAGCATCTTAGCAAGCACCTATAACCCCCTAGTACCCAATAGCAAACTGTTATAAACCTCTCACCACACTTCAGGAACCACGTAACAATAACTTGTCTACCGTAACACTTCTATATGATCAAGTAGATCTGTTTTCCTATGCAATGGTCAAGCAATTTAAACTCTGATAGGAAACAATCTGTCTTACTGTCTTAAGAACAGATCCAGGGCAGCTGTCTAGCCTTTGACTCCGCCCCTCCCCTTCACTTTTTTCCCGCCCTGTCTGTCTGATCTCGCTGCAGTCCACACCTGATCACGAACCACTGCACTTCACATAGGAATTTTCCATTTTCAATTTTCTCATCCACCTCGTCTGGCCCTCTGCTTGCACCCCCAGCGGCCTCTGCAAGACACATGTGGCATGCAAGATATGCAAGTACCAATTTGATCAACCAGATTAATTTACAGACCCATAAAATTCTGTTTGGTTAAACATTTATGTTTATATTTAAAGTTTCAAAGGTAACGCTTTAGATTACGGCCCAAAATGTGCCGCATAATCAATCAGGATTTACAGCATAAATAATTGAAACAACAATGTACCTCTACAGTACATGTTTGTGGATAAAGGGAAACAATATGCAAGGTTTGGGGAATAAAGGGGTAAGAGTAAGGAAAATAAAAATAAATCTTCATAAGGGAACTGCATGCCATATAAACATCCAACTCAAAACGCTCTTGAAATACTTGATTTTGGTCTCAAAAGATCAACCATTGATTTCGCACGTTTTACACATTAAAACTCATCTAAATTACTCAAAAATATTTGCGATCAACAAACCTAAAATCAATCAAACAAAAATGAATCCTAAAGTTCTAAATTTACAGTTGACAGACAGTCTGCGTGCTTTATTTTCGCAGTTTGCTATAATAAAAAAATAAGAACCCTGAACTCAATTAATATCCACAAGAGCTTATTTATGGGTACATTGTGATTACAAAAATGTATAGTGTGTTTTCACGCAGACATTGTTGTATAGCATACTGCTGGTCATGCATACCCCGTAATATTAAAATAGTTACCCCTTACCAATTTTATTTTTAATGTCCTGACTTCTTTATTCCCCAAACTTTGCATATTGTTCCCCTCTACCTACAGATATGTGCTGTAGAGGTACATTATTGTTACAATTATTTACGCTGTATATTCTGTTTAATTATGCGGTACATTGCGGGCCGTAATCTAAAGCCTTACCATTTTGAAATACTTATATAATATTTGCATAGGTTTTAAATGGACAGTTCACCCAAAAATGAAAATTCTGTCAATATTTACTCCCACGTGTCATTTTAAACCTGTATGACTTACTTTCTTCTGCAGAACACAAAAGGATTTTTGAAGAATGTTGGTGACCAAGTTTAACACAGAACCCTACATGTCAATGGGTACGGCCGATGTTCAGTTACCAACGTTCTTCAAAATATATTCTACACATGTCTGAAATGAAAAGAGGGTGAGTAAATGATGACAGAATTTTCATTTTTGAGTGAACTGTCACTTTAAATGCAGGTTCTTCGGTTCCTGGCACATAAAAGTGAGATTATAATGTAAAGGAAGGCCAGAAGACAACATGTGGTTTTTTAGGAGTCTCCAGACACCAATGCTAATATGTCATTGTGGAATTTTTACACCTGGAGCTGGAGAGACTCACCTGTTCTGGAAGCTTTCTTGTAGCTCATTGGTAAGAGCACGGCTTTGACAACACCAAGGTCGTGGGTTCGATCCCAGGGGATTGCACATACATAGAAACAAATGTGTCGGATCATGCAATGTACGTTGAAAGCATCTGCCAAATGTAAGCTCTATAGACAAATGTAGAAAACAATCAAAACATTTTTGCCAAGTACAAGATGAAGAGAATGAAACAATGCCTGGAGATATGATATAAAGATGAAATTGTACATTATAATAAAAACCACACATTTACCTGTGTTTTAAGGTTATTTCATCCAGTTTTTGACAGTATGGTGAGCATCTTGTCTTTAAGAGGAGGTCATTTACCGTGGGAATTGTGTGCATTATTATTCGGGTCAGCCGCCATGCCCTCTTACCTGTCCCTGACCCCTGGTCTCCCTGTCAATCTCTCCTCACCTTCCTTTTCTCTCAGTCCTTCTTCCTTCTGAATGATCTCCTCACCTCCACAATCTACGGCCGCATCTCTCGCTGCCATGACCTCCTGCTCACACCCGCTGCAAAAAGACACGGAAGCGCAAAGATCGAAAGAAAAGAAATGCAAGAAAGGCTTTTTGCAAATGTTTTGCTTTTATCGTGGCACGTTTGAAAGTTTTTATCATTTAAAAGCAGCAGGGTCCTTAATCCACACTGTAAAACTTGGCTGTAATTTTGGAGTAAGTTTGCCAGTATTTTACTGTAGATTTGATTACTTCTTAATATTTTCCTATTAGTACTGTTTTTAATTTGAGTTAAACTTTACTTTAATAAAAATGAAACACTTGACTTTTGGGATTCAAAATAAGCAAGAAGAAACTGGTCTCATTCCTGGCATCACACTGCGAATTATAATATAATTAAATTATGATACATTTACATACTAAGGAAAGTAACCCGAGATATTTAGTCTTGTTTTATGAAAGAAAATATAGGAAGAAGGTGAGTTTATGTCTAAAACAAAATGGTAAATTAAATCTACAGTTAGTTAATGGCAAACCTTTCCAGTTAAGTTTTACAGTGAATCATACTAAAATTCTAACCAAGAAATTAATCTAATAAACTATTTCAAAATTATTTGAAAGACATATTAACCATAATAGGGATTTATGTCTAATGTAGACGTTATAATGTATACAGTTAAAAATGTCCAAATTATTACTAAATATTATTAGTTGTTATTACATATATCGCCATGACTTGTTGATCACATCATTTTAATAGTGAAAAGGTTTATTTCAAGAAGCTCTTTAATACATGGAATGTGCTGCTGTCCCAATGTGCTGTAATGCCTTTAGTTATACTTTTGTATACAACAACCATTATTGTGCATTTAAGTCCAAATTTAGACAAAAAGTCAGTCTGATCAATAAGGAGACAAGATGTCACTCCTGGTTCATGTGGAAAATAGGGCAGGTCAAGGGCATTGCATTGTGGGATGTATTACTACATGCACTTTACTGTGTTGAACACTGCATATTTTGGTAAATCTAACAGCTCATTGGGGTATTCCATAATAATACCATATAATAGCATAAAAGCAATACTGAACTTTTACTATTCTGAACATAGCATCTGACAGTAAGTGATAAGGCAGGTCAGAACTGGTTCATTTTAGGGCAGCTTTTGTTTGTGGCAGTGCATATTTATAAAGAATTGTAAAGCAGACATCTTAACTATAAAGCAGATCATGTAGCCATCTATAGAGATATAACTTAAAACAATGTTTTGTGTGCATCTGGTTTTACATTTTTCAAATGATTGATTTTCCCTAAGAGTAGTTGACATAGAATACCGTAGGCCAAGTCATACGTGACATTTTTCCATTCCACATTTTTGACCATTCACAGTGGGATGTGTTAAAGGGATAGTTTATGGGATCAGAATCCCGCCATAAGTATTGCGGGCATATTTAAAAATATAATAAGCGTAAATCTAAAAATTAAAACCGTGAGTCAGAACTTTAAACACATTTTAAATGATATTGCACAAAACTAATACATAAAGACAAAGTTGCTCAAATCACAAAAAAAATAATGTTTTCCTTGGTTGTTTTACTATTTTTTGTGTTCTATTATTTTTTTTTCTGTTAGATACACTTTCAGAAGTGTATCTGACACTCAGTAACGATACAATTATGTTCAATAACCTGTGTACCTTGTCCGGGATTTGCAGATGATGGTTATAATCCACCTTCAAGGGTATGCCGCGAGTCGCGTTTGAAGTGACGTCAACACCCTCTTGACTGATTGGCTAGATGAGGAGCTGTCAATTTAGAACTAGTGGACCAATGGTGATGCAAAAGCCCGCCCTAATTACCATGAAACTCGAACTGCAGCATTTGGAAAAGCAAGCACAGAACGTGGAAAAACAAGCTAGGGAAAAAATTACGTATGCGTAGAAAAAATAAGCAGAAAATATAATAGAACACAAAATAGTAAAACAACCAAGGAAAACATTATTTTTTTGCGATTTGAACAACTTTGATTTTATGTATTAGTTTTGTGCAATATAATTTAAAATGTGTTTAAAGTTCTGACTCACGGTTAAAAATTTTTTATTTACGCTTTTTATATTTTTAAATATGCCCGCAATACTTATGGCGGGATTCTGATCCCATAATAGTTCACCCAAAAAGGAAAGATCTGTCATCGTTTACCCATCCTCATGTTGTTTCAGATCTGTATATTTATTTTTTCTGCTGAACTCAAAAAATATATTATGTAGGAAATGTAGGAATATGCAGGAATAAAGTAAAAAAATCATTTGAAACAACTTGAGGCTGAGTAAACGATGACCGATTTTTTCATTATTGGGTGAACTATCCTTTCAACAAAAAGTGGATTTTATTAGGATTTCAATCCACCTCTAAAGGTGCTTTTACAATCTGATTTTCAATTCAGTTATTTTAAGTTTGAAGAAATTTGACGGAATGAACGTTTTTGAAGACATTGGCCTCATTGACTTCCATTGTATGGACATAAAACCACTGACACATTTCTCAAAATATCTTCTTTCAGTTTCACTGAAAACACCAGGTCATGGTTCTGAACACGAGGAACGTGAACATGAACTACTGAAACAAAATTTGGAGAATCCATTTATGTCTACAAACATGGCTTCAACCACA
Source organism: Triplophysa siluroides (assembly GCA_006030095.1). NCBI lineage: Eukaryota > Metazoa > Chordata > Actinopteri > Cypriniformes > Nemacheilidae > Triplophysa > Triplophysa siluroides. The sequence continues at coordinate 1,189,773 of VCII01000010.1, read as the reverse complement.
GAACATCTTGACATTAGGTGTTCCTGGTAATGTCAAAATGACTTAGTAAGCAAACCAGTACAGACTGTGACAAACTCCAAAAGCTGAAGTGGGGGAGAAAAAAACGGTGTACTCCTTCGTACTCTTTATAGTATTGTGGACAATACTGTTCTAATTTTACATAGAATGCGGAATGTTGTTAGCTATTACCAATCCTCTTTCATTATTTTCTTGTTCAGGACAGGACAGGGCAAGAATCTGCCTGTATGCATGGCCAATGAAGGGATGCTTGAGGTAGGCAAAAAAGCCAAGCTTAGCTTTGTGAGTCCTAAATATAGCTATTACATTTTGGAAAAGACCGAAAAATATCACTCAATAAAACCCAAAAGCAACTTTATACAAAAGAAAGGCAGAGCGACCTTCACGCATAATGTCATTAAACTTTCTTTTTGAAATGTGAGAGTGCTGGAAACCTTAGCGTTTGACTTCTTGGAAACGCATTCAATTGAAGACTTGTCTCTTTAAAACACCAAATCAAATGCTCTCTCTAACATTGACATCAGCACACAGGCAGTGATGGAGAGTGGGCTTTGATGCTGTGTGTGTGTGTTTGAGGTCGGGGAGAGAGCAGAGTAACAGAATACCGCTGCAGACAGCACTTAAACACTCATCGAGAGACACTCTCTGAGCTCTTGTTTCTGTGCGGATGTGTGTGTGAAGAGGGCCCTACAAGTTACTACAGGACCCCCAACAGAGACGACACAGGAGCTACACTCATCCCAACAGAGACGGGGAGAAATAAGACAGAAATTCGGGTAATTATTGAAGGAATCTCCAAGTGAACCACAATCACCATTGTGTCATAATAATAATACGTATTAAACAGATTCATCTCGACTTCTGAAATCTTCGTGAAATATCCGCTATTAGCGGTACATTTAATATTATTAAAGTTCACTCGAAAATAAAACAAATCTGAATTTTGTTTTTCTATTCATAGAGGCATTCAGTGACAAGTGGTTCTTCAATTTCAAAAGAAACGCCATAAAATGGTCTACATTTCTATATATTTAAGACTATATATAATACATAGATTTATGTGTAAAATAGAATCAAACAAATAAAGTTACTTTTTCAATAATCTTTACCATTCACCGTAGCTCTCAAATCAGATTTTTACGCGATTCGCAACTTTCCTGCAGCTCAGTGGTGCATGGCGCTAGCAATGTCATAGGTTCGATCCAAGGGTCTCTAATACAAATAATACAATGTAAGTGGCTTTGAATAAAAGCGTCTGCGAAATGCGTAAATAGCGTAAAGACACGCAAGGACCAATATCACAAATGGCGCAATGCATCTTGATGCAAATTTGAATACATCCGTGCAAAAATAAGATTTGAGCACCGAGAAGACAGAATTTTTTTTGTAAATAATGACTGATTATTTTCTCATACAGATGTGGAAGAAAATAAAAAGTAGAAAGAAAGCTATCACATAAAAAATGTTTGCTGCCTTAATTTTCTACGTGCTAAGTTTTTACATTAATTTTCAACTTATTTTTATTAAAAATGAAAGCATAGACAATCATCAAAAAAACAACAACAACAAACTATCACTATAAAAAATGTTTGCTGCCTTAATTTTCTAAGTACCATCAATTGGCTTAAAATAGTTATTTTAACGAAGCATTTTAAAATTTTCAAAGTGTTTACATAATTCATAAAACTATATTAAACCATTTTAAACTTATTTTTATTTAATCTTATTTTAAATTACAACAACTCATCACTAGCCAAAATGTAAAATGGAGAGTTGAAATGACTAAGAAATAACAACTTTAAACCAATCGGATTACTTAAATCAACACTTAATTATTCATTTAAGGCAGAAATATTGTTGCATGAAAGCATAGACAATCGTCAAAAAACAACAACAACAAAATGGTTCTGATTCCCCAAAACGTCATGGTTTTGATTCCCAGGGAATCTGCATCCTCAAAAAATATGTTGCTTAAATGCAACAAAAGTCTCTTTGGGTAAAAAGTCCGTCAAATGCACCACTGCAACTGAATGTACATGCAACTAAACTAAAACGACCCCATGCTTTTTTTGCATCATGCGCTCTACAGCTGCAAGAGTGTGCGGTGTAGTTGTCCTGATAACATAAACACAGGTGGAGAGACAGACAGCCTGAAAAACGAAAACATGCATGTACATACACACATCTCTGAATGGTCAATGGTTACGTGTCAGTCCACTGTCACAAGCGAATTCCAGTCTCCGCGTCTCGCTTTTTCATCTGTTTGTGTGTGGGAAGTAGCAAGATATGGGGAAAAGGCTTAGCTGTCCATCACATAATCCAGCGCAGATCTTTGTGCTCCGTCACACTCGGTTTCAAATACACAGACAGAATGTCAAGACAGTGGCCTCTCATCATACTGTTCATGCCAGCTCCCAGATTATTCTAACAAAGCTCAAATGTTTTTGTGATAAACCTATAGCCGTGCGGCTTTTATACCATAAAGAAAGCTGACGTGACTACTTTCGAATTTGTGAAAGAGCCGATGTAACCTCTATCATCGCTACTGGGCCATTTTTCAATACACAAATGCACGTAATGTCTACAAAAGACTGAAATGAGTCCTAGGGTGAGGGGCATCATTACAGGGATTTGGTTTATCTCTATCTTAACCAAACAGAACAAGGCATGCCTTCCCAAACCTGACCCAAGCTGAGCCGAAGAGTCCATCCTGAATGGGCAAAAGGGAAACAGCACGTCATGTCATACAAAAGCACAGTAAGAATCAATTAGTTTCTCAGGCGGAGGTTTGATTCGAGTGGTTAACTGTCGGTGGGTGGTGGAGGCACAGTCGGAGGTGGGCCGGGAGGCCTAGACACGGCGAGAGCTAAGCGTCGAAGTCTGGGCTTCACAATGGCTGCCTTTCTTTCACATTTAGGTGCTACAAAGCAGGTATGCTCAAAAGCCTTAATCCCACATTCAGACCCCTGACAGGACAAGAGGGGGCTTTCACACAGTTACAGTAGGTGGCAGATCTGTGTTTCAGGTATGTTCCTCTCCATCTCCTACAACTCTGCACACCCACTGTTTCCTAAACCTGAAAGCTCTCCCCGATCTCAGAAACACAATGGAAAATTTGTGCTTGCATGGCAGGACAAGGACAGAGGCAAGATTTAGGATAGCTTGGTGTGTATTGTATCGGAGCCTCTTCGCTGTTGTTGTAACACCTGGTGAACATGTTTACACCTGGTGCGCTTGTTTACAGCCGCACACAAATATCGACATATAGAAATCCAACACACTGTCACGGCAAAAACGTATTTTACGATTTGGCGAATTTGTGCAATCTCATTTCGTACATTTGTACGATTTGCTTTCTTGCCTGGGACGTTAGGGTTTGGGGCGGGGCTTCAGTATTGTAGCAATCGTTCATTTTTGTGTGATTCACAACATACGACTTCACTCGAATAAGAGAAAATCTTTTGAACTAAAAGCTGAAAAAAAGCTTTTCAGGCATTTTAGCTGTTCCTTTACATCTGAATAGCATTTCGGGGGCTTGGAAAATGTACGTTTGCCTTCGTGGATTTGTGAAAATGTCAGGTGCATGCATATTACATGTTGCGTCACAAAGTCACAGAGGCAACTACATCTGGCATGCAAAATACTGCATTATCCATATGAGTGGGGAATTATTTTTTACGTCGTCTTTACGCGCAAAGTTTCAAAAACGTACGTTTCTGTTTTTAGTACACCATAGTCATGTAAACATCATGTACACGTACCCTTCATGACACCAATTTTATTTATGAGAATGTATTTCAGGCTATAATGTTTCTAGTTTAAAATTTCTTTGATATGTTTAAGATGAATCAACAATTAAATTTGTAAATAGATGGAATTCAAAAGTTCATTATTCAGTGTTCAAACATAATAATTATTGATGGAAAAGTTTAATTTTGAACCCCTTTAAAAATGTTTGCATTAACAAAGAATCAAAGTACATAATAGACTTTGCACCGAATGAACTGCTGATAAGAACAATCCCTAACCAACATGTTTGAGGAATATCAATAGAGTGTAATTATAATGATTCTTTTTTATTATCCAGACTAGGCCAGGTGTAGTCGCCCTCTTTTTCTGTACATTGTGAGCAGAAACCTGAGCTGGTTTCTTCATACTTGGTCTTATCGAACCTGAACCCAGTGAGTGAGTTGCACAGAACTTGATCTTATAGACACAGCCCCAAACTCTCTCTCTCTCTCTCTCCACTTCTCTCTTTTTTTACTCCAGTCAGGCTTCACATCCTAAGTACCCCTTACACTGAAATATCACCTGCTCAGTGCTCCTTTAATCACTTGACTTTGCATTCCTTCATGCAATTTAGGAAAGCCTTTCGTGTACAGGTAAAAGGAAAGAATTTCCAAAACACAAAAGTGAAGCAATCCAAGCAAGCCACAACTGACATCAAGTACTTGGCAGAATCCTCTCTGCACTTCGCGTTCATTTTATCTCTAAACCCAAGTGTGACGAAACAAGAACGCATTATTTTTTATCGGCCTCTGGAATTGCAAACAACATTTGTTTATGATAAAGTTTAAAAATATCAGTATCACAAATGGTTAAAATAGAAAATATATATGAATATAAATTATATTCACATATGAATGTAAAAACTTATAACAAAAACAACAAACAAAACTTATTCAAAAAGCATCACATTTTGAGTTGGGATTTTGGCTAGAATTGGGCACCCATTGAAGATTATAAAGACAAGAGGTGGAATGTTATTAGAGTATGTTTACACAATGAAAAACTGAAAGTATTTTTTCAGCTTCTTTGGAAAAGTTTCACGTACACATGAAAGGGTTGTTAAAACGATCTGCATGTACACCGATCCAGGAAAACGAATAAAAACGCTGCATTACGCATGCCAGGCCAGTGGATGGTGATGTTGCATTGTAAAAAGACACACAACATGTCTGCACGCATACACATACACAGTTATAAACCCAAAGTCCTTTAAGTACCCTTAGTTGACATATATGTGTGTGTCTGGTGAATGTAAATAATGTGTCTCTGCTGGTCTTAGCGGTGCAGTAAATACACTTTTTGCTGGAGAAACGTTAATACATATGTTCACCAGCACACAGTACCGGAAGCCGCCATGTTGTTTTGGGTATGCTCGCGCGACTGAACACGTACTAACAATGCGCGTGATGTCATCGTTTTAAGAAAGTTCCATCTTGCAGTTTACACGGAGACGATGACGGCACCGTTTTCAAAAACTTGGACTTTCAGACCCGTTTGCATTCCAAAATGCAGCTTTCGCGTTAACAAACGGCCAAAGCGCATAAATAGGTTTAAGTTTTAAGTTGAAAACTGCTTTACATGTCGTAAACGTCATGTAAAGCAATCAAATCCAACACAAGATTTCATGAGCTAACACAAGCTTTGTGACCACAGAACTTTACCTGACAAGCCTTCCATGCCTAGACAGCACGGTCACAAACCTTCAGTGTTGGGCAAGTTGCTCTCAAAAACTAATTAATTACTAGTTACTAGTTACATTTTCAATAGTGTAATTAGATTACTGTACAAATTACTCTCTCCAAACAGTATTACATTTTACATTTACATTTAGTCATTTAGCAGACGATTTTATCCAAAGCGACTTACAAAGAGTTTAGGGAACAATAAGATAAGTCATACTTTACATTTTAAAGTTAGACTTTTACATTTTTATGTCAATTCCACTTTTGAGCACACATATATTACACAGTATTTAGTTAAATTACTTCAGAAGTAACTGAAGTTAAATTACAAAAAATAAGAGTAATCCCTTACTTTACTTTTGCAAGTAATTTAATTAAATTACAGTAACTAATTACTTAGTAACTAGTTATGCCCAACACCGCAAACCTTCCACTACAAAACATTCTCACTCCCAACCTTTTTAAGAAAAATCACATGTATTTATTGCCTAAATTTACCACAAAACAGTAAAAAGATATTACAAATAACTCGCATTACAAAAAACCTTGTGAAAGTGAAGTGAACTTTATAAGAAGAAGTATGTGAACGCACAATTCAGTAAGATCTCATTCAAACATATACCCGAACAATAGCAGGAAGCAATGCATTTCACATTTAAAACATGTTCTTGCTGATAACGTGCATATTGCACACAAGAATTGTATAGATCTAACAAGCTTGAATCTGATTGGCTGCCCTTCACAACTTCCAGAAACACAGGGAATTTTATGATTGTCTAACCAGATTATAAACCGATTGATAAAACGATAGCTGTTGGGGATAAAAAAAATCCCTGAATTATGAATCTAGCCAGATTAGTGCCTTAAAGTGCAATGTTGACCAGACTTTTGAATGCCAGTAGGATCCGTTATGGATGATTTGTGATTAACTAAAACATGTTCTTGAAAGTTTCTACACCCAATTTTCCCTATAAGATGATAACAAACAACTCGTATATAAAGGGGACAGTATAATATATGACTGTATGGTACATGTTAACACAGTGCATTTTGCAATACAGTCCATTTTGTCGGCATGACTGATCTTCTGTTCATCTCCCTGAGGCTAGAGCAGTTTACATCAAAGAGGGCAATAGAGAAGTGAGCCAAACAAATGCAAGAGTAGTAAAACTTAACAAGGTGTGAATGTCCTCAAGTTGCCCTGGCCAAGGGATGTGTAATGAGTCTGTTCGCCTCTCTGGATTTTTGGAATGTCGCCACTGTATTTATTTATTATTTCAAGCAAACAGCCTGTGTAATACATTATTGGACATATTGTTTGGTAAAAAATCGGTCATAGTTGAAACATTTCACCAACATATGAACATTTTTTGTACTAATTGACTAACTCTCATGTTGTTGGAAGCCCATAGGACTTTGGTTTTAATGATGTGGTTTGATCCAATACAATTGTGGCTCATCTGAAGGCCCGAAGAAGCACCTGAGACTGTCAGCACGCCTGTATATAAATCACAAGTCAAATCTATAAAAGAAACGATGATAAAGTATGCAATAAATGCGTGCGACTTTAGACAGTGTGTATCTGTGTGTTGAACAGATAAATCTTGCTGTAGATGCCAGCTCGACTGTGCGTGGGGGGCGATGTGTTTGTAAAAGAAACATCAGGTGTTTGTAACAGCTCTGTCTGTGCTTGCACACATTGATTTATCTGTGCATTTCAGAATTATGTTCCCGACCTCTTCACCTCTCTGCCATTTGTGTTCTTCCTACTGCTTACTTCTTCAGGCAATAAAACAAGCGTGCAACCGCACCCCCCGTCCAGCTCCAGAGCCTTTCTCCTGCTCCGGTGTCACCCACAGTTCAACGTCCCCGGACGGACGCCCTTTTTGTCCCTCGCCAGCCGGCGACCTGACGGGGATCGGGGTGGGGGGTGGCTCTGCAGAAACTATGCATTCCAAGACAGGCATGACACCTCTCTCCCATCCCCAAACATGCTTTGTAACTAGAAGCCACAACACAGACGTGAGATTGCGCACACAAAAGGAGTCGGCGAGCCGCACGGCTGGATGCGGTGGTCCCTGTGAGATTGATAAGCCGTGAAAGCGTGAATCAACAATGAGAAATGTTAATGGGGTTATTACACCATTACGCTGATCAATGAGGGTTTTAAGAACTTTTAATGACTGAAGCTGCCATCACTTATCCCAGGGGAAATACTTCACTCGTGTCACAGTAATTTTGATGTTGGGGTCTACTGAAGTCTCAGTTGCTTGACGCGAGCACTGGAATCAAAATCTGCGGCAGAATGTGAACCTAAGCCACTTATGGGGATGCAATTTAGACATTGCTGTGTATTCAATTTGTAAAAAATACATTCTAAGACTATTTCTATTTCAGGTTTTGACCGAGAAGTCACATCCATACATTTCACTTCTGGTCTGCATCCACCTGAAATATGTCCATCTAAATTAAAAGGGTTTTGTCTGATGCCCAGATTGTCCCACCGTGCCCCAAACTACCACAGACCTGCTCAACAGCGCACACCCCATCCGCTAAGAGTGACCCTTGCAGAGAACATAAACACGCTCACCTGGATCACACTCAGCCCTTGGTCACCCCACATCAAAAGAAATATGCTGTCTGTCTCCGGATGTAAAAACACAACGAGTTAAACAACTGTTTAGACTTCAGCCATTTTTGAACTGACCTTCAACCCTGTTACGTTTCATTCTTAATGTAACAAGCACAGATACAAATTAAGATGTTTCTTATAGAAGTTATTGTTTATAGAATGTTTTCAATTATTATGTGTCATTTAGTAAAAGAAAAATAGAAACTAAGTGGCCCTTCAAGAATATTACATTCTTCCTAATCATTTTTCTTGTTTTCTGTAAAAATATTTAAAACTACTTAAATTACGATACATTTACTTAACAAGAAAAATGACCCAAAATATTTAGTCTTGTTTTATGAAAGAAAAATAAATAAACTAGGTAAGTTTATGCTTTAAAAATGTACATTACATTTACAGTAAGTCACTGGCAAACCTGCTGCGAAATCACAGCAAAGATTTACAGTATATATTAATTTCAGGAATTCTGTGATGTGAAATGCGAGAAATTTTTTGTTCGATTTTAGCATTTCATCCTAACCCTAAGTATTTCATAGGGATGTAACAATATCAAAATCTCACTGTACGATAATACCTCGGTATAACGTCCACGGTACGGAATTTATTGATATTTGTTTAATGACAAGTGATAACTTGGAAACATGCCATAAGCATCCTCTTTTCTTTATCCTCTAATCACAACTGTTGCTTAGGGGTGAGTAACACTATGAGATGGGTCAAATGACCTAATATTTTTTTTGGACTTTTACAAAATAAAACATCTATTGTTTTTTCGAATATTCTCTATTATTCTGTGACCTCGATAATATTGAGACAATTTTTCTATTGCGATAACACGATATCGATGATATTGTCACATCCCTAGTTGCTCATAACTGATATACACATAAACTTAGAGCGTGCCGTCTCCCTATATTCTTGTTTGTAATAAGAAAAAAACGAAACTTTTAATGGCCTTCTATTAGGAGTAATGAATGAACTCAATAAAAAACATTGTAAGACTAATGCTTTTCATCCATGATCGTAACAAAATGAGATTTAAGAACTATTCGTTTTCTTTCATTTTGCTTACCCAAATAAGTGTACAGTACATGTAAAAAGTTGTTAAAGAGTATCCATTATGAAAGTTGAGACATGCTTACAAAAAACATAATTAAACGTAAAACCATCATTTTACTTTGCTAAAAACATGGTTAAACCATTGTTTTACTAATGGTACTCAATATGCTGAAACAAACCATGGTAACCACACTTTTTCCTTATAAAAACGTGGTTCATTTTGTAAGGATACCAGTGGCCTCCTGTGGACACATAATGTATTGCAGCTTAAAGGAATGAAATTAAGTTCTACAATAATTTCTAATTTTGTCCTTTACTTAAAGAAACAGATCACCCAAAAATGACAATTCTGTCTTCATTTACTCAAGATGTGCAAAATCTACTATATAGGATAAACGTCCCAATAGAGAATGTGAAGCTGACGTCACGCCCTATGTCGCAGTGACGCCGCCATCTTGGGAGGATAATACTCCACTGCTTTTATTTGTGCGTTACTAGTTTTGTTTGATACATGGTGAAATCGAAAGTGAAATTACCATGGGCCTTTCCTGAACGACTCTGCGGTTATTTTAATAGTTACAATTGTTGCTGTTCCCATTAGGCTCAGTGTGTGTCTATGGAAATACTTCATGAACAGACTTTAAATATTCACTGATGGTTGTCACCAGGTTAATCTTTATAAAATGATTAATACATGTTTTTCACAGCATTAAGATGACTAAATCGAGATGGAACCATTTTGTTCACAGATGAAAGAGGCATGTTCTCTGTTCAAAGAGGGAGCCATCAGAAATCTCACGCAATGTCTGTCCGAGAAAATATAAATAAGTTCACATTCATCTAATAGGAGGCTGCACCCTTTGTACTGTAAACCCAGCTAGCCATTTTTGTGATTTTCTATACATAAAATCATCCTATGGTACACAATATAAAGAACATTCTGCGAAAACATAAAATATATATGATTTTAATGTTCCATTTTTTGTGATTGACACCTTAAAAAAAACGTATTTATTTGTTTTGTTAAAAATGTTGTTTAAAATAAACATATATATATATTTAAAAACATGATTTGAGTTTAATGGAACAGGGATGTGCTTAAAGGGTAATAAATGTACCCATTAAACACATCCAGACTGCATGATGCATATCTTAATTAAAATGCTTTTGTCATATCTAATAAAGTTAAATATTATTGTAGGAGAGATTCATGTTTTATTTGAACACAACTTTTTGTACTGAATTCAATATCTTGTGCACAAAAAATGTTTTAATGTAGATTTTGGTGAGCTTAATAGGTAGTCCACGTTTAGTCAATGGTGGCCAAGAACTGTTTGGATACAAGCATTCTTACAAATAGCCTATGTTCTCTGTGTTCATCAGAACCAAGACATTTATACCGATTTGCAATAACTCAAGGGTGAGTTAATGATGACAGAATTTCGCCCCGCCTCCCTTCTACCGCAAAAGCCAAACTGTGACGGTTGAGTGTCCAGCCTTCCACACTTCATCAGTGCCTCCAAAACGGGATATTTTGCTCTCCGAACAGTCCGTCACACTGTTTGTTCCAAACCGAAGTGCTCATAGCTGGTCTTTTCAAAGGGCCCTTCGGAGTGAAGGATTTCGAAGGGTACAACTGATGGACACTTCGTGCCCCAATGATTCTTTGCCTTACGATGGCGCCTCCTTATGGGCACGGGATGATGACGCAGAAGGGCACTTCAAGAACCCCCCACTCTTCAAAGCTCTCTTCGGAGGGTAAACCATTCACAGGGTTTAGGGCATATTGGGATGAGCCCTTCGAATTGAAGTGCAGGGCATATTTTTGGTTGGATGACTGCATCATCCAGGTACTTAAAGGAATAGTTAATCCAAAAATTATAATTCTGTCATTATTTAGTCATTTACCCTCAAATTGTTCTTTGTTCCAAACATGCATAAACGTCTTTGGTATGTATAACACAAAAGAAGATATTTTAAAGAATGTGGGAAACCAAACAGTTGTGGGGCTCTATCGACTACCACAGTAGATCTTTTCCTCACATAGGAGTCAATAGTGCCCCAGAACTGTCTGGTTACAAGCATTCTTCCAAATATCTTTTTTTGTGTTCAGCAGAACACAGTGTTCCTTAAAAGGGCACTTCTTTTTTCAATGTGAACCCACTAAACACTTACTGTGAATTAAAATGCACAAACCTGAAGAAATTATTACCAACAAAGGGAGAAGAGATGCCTCTTCATAGAACATCAAATAGTTACTTCATTTTCATGTGCCCATTTATGAGGAATATACCGTTATGGATGTGACAATCCTTAAAAATGGCACTAATATAACTATGAAAAATATACACTAAAACAAATGCTTTAAAAACTTGAAAAGAAAACTCTTATGGATATTTAACCCACCAAATGTTAATAGCTGTGCTGTGCTATTAGTAAAGTAAAAACCTTTGGTAAAACTTTGTCGAACGTCACATGACCAAACCGGAAAACATGTTAATTTTTCAAATGTATGTTACTAAACAGCTAAACTAGCTAAGTTAGTTTTTTCATTGGTGAGGATTTGTTTTATTGTTATATTCAAATGTCAATGAGAAGAAGAAAATCTGTAACTAGTATACATCAATGTAGTAGACATCGACTCTTCAGTTATATTCCCTTTAAGCGTTTTGGGTAAAACCGCAGCAAGCTAACAAGCGGATGCGATGACACTTGTTATTGTTAACTGTGTTAACTGAAAGTCCTGATTTTTTTTAAACTTTTTTGTTTGTTTTCTCACCTTATATTTGCGAGGACAGCAGAGAGAGAAACGACTCCGACAACAACAGAAAACATTGAGGGCATCTTTACTAATGAAGTGAGAGTGAACTAGAGCATAGTTGCCACAAGGTGTCAGTGTGTGTCAGAAGAGAGCCATTTTGCATTCTTTTAACAAACTTTATAGCTCTGCATTTGTGACACAATTAAATGTGTAGGGGATTGCATTGTCACAGTGGTACAAATGTTTATTACACAATATATATAAGAAAACAATGCATTGATTTTTTACACAATTAATATTGTCTATGTCAAAAAACAAAAATTTACCACAGACTGTTGCCTAATAAAAAAAAGACACCAATGTTCATTCCACTCCATTCAGACATCTGTCCTCCCATTGGCTCATTAATTACACCCAGGTGAGTGCGTTTAGTTTGAGCCAGAGCCGTTAAAAGAGAGAGTGGCGTCAGCTCCGTCGACTCCAATGGAACAGTTTTTTCACAGCAATGGCGGTTCATGGAGGCTGTCAATAGTTCCCGGAAGTTACTACTCCATGAATCACGTGATGCTCCAGCGTTTTGGACTTCCGTTGGCAGAACCCTCTTTCTCAATGGCTCTGGTTTGAGCAAACGTCTCGGTTACGACTGTAACTTCCGTTCCCTGATGGAGGAATGAGAGGTTGTGTAGAGAGACAGACTGGGGTTTGATCTTGAGAACCTATCATCTCCGAGAGGAATTTCTAAACGCCAATGGGATTGGTGAATGGCACGCGCACGCCAGTCTCCGCCCCGTACATACGGGTATAAAAGGAAGATGGCGGCGGTCATTCACTCACCCGTTGGGCTGAGGAACCTGAGAGACATCTCCCGGTCGCTGCAGCGGATCGGCGTAGTGTTGTGGCATGAAGACACGTTCCCCTTCAGTCGGTCTCTCAACGTTGTGTAGAGAGACATACTGGGGACCTATCTCTACACGCCACAGCACTACGGAGCATTACGACCTCCAGCGGAGCGACATTGACTGGCCTAGTGAGTCATAACTGAGCGCTATCGCGAGATGTAATCTTCCAGTGGAATTAGTATCAGACATACTAAGAAGCTTCTACTGACTGTCATCACAGATGGTGGCGTTCACCTCTAGTAACGAGGTCCCTTCCGGAGCCGCATTGGGAAAAACACTACTCTCCTCTTTGAAGAGTGTGTTACGGAGACCACATCCTGCCACTTAGGGAGGTATATGTGGAGGTATTCAGCATGGTCTTCCCGTAGGGAGAGCGCATGCAGGAATGTGTCAACCCATGTTTGGGAGACAGAACCAGGTGGGAGTACCACCGGAGGGGAGGTCACAGATTCACCCTCGGGGGAATCATGAGTGAAGGAAATCAACATACGGGACTACCCTGCAGGGGAGTCATTGCGTATGGGGCATTAGTCCTAGTAAAGGGGTCCACCTGAGTAGGGGCGACTCTACCAGTACTGGACTTGGTTCTAAAAGATCGCTCAGCCCGATCTATTACCAGAATGCCAATGCTTAGTGATAGATGGAATGCCTATACTTCACCCTAAGGGGGAAAGTAGAGAGGCTATGTAGCACACTGTGCTCACCTGAAGTGGGGAGAAGGCACTTTCGCAGAAGTACGCCCAGGCCAGATGCCTGTCCTATACTGTAGTGTGTAAGACGCGGGCTGACACTGGTTCCACTTGGAGGTCGTACAACCTCACGAAGGTACTGGGAATGAGGGTGCACCGGCACTGAGGCGTGACCGTCATCCGCCTGGTGTCGGGGTGCCACGCCGTTCCTGGAACCCGACTCTGAAGCCAGTGCTGAAGCGATTGCATGGGCATCAACCCGAGCGGGATTACCCCTGCCGAGGACGCCATATGCCCCAGGAGCCTCAGAAGAGTTTCGGTGGGACCCCTGGACCCTGCCTGATCAGTGTCAGGTAGTGCAGCACCGACTGCGCGCGCTCGGTAGTGAGCGCTGATATACGGACAGAGTCTAGTTCCTTACCGAGATAAGAGGTGCTCTGCGGCGGGAGAGCCTGCTCTTTTCCCAGTTGACCTGTAGGCCCAAACAGTCTAGGTGCCGAAGCACGAGGTCCCTTGCGTACACAACACATCGTTGAGATAGTTGAGAATTCGCACGCCTTGTTCCCTGAGGGGAGCTAAGGCGGCCTCAACGAGTTTTGTAAAATACCGTGGAGCGTGGAGACAGGGCCAGACCGAAGGTTAGGACGCTGTATTGACACGCACTTCCCTCGAACGCGAACCGCAAGAACGGCCGGTGTCGAGGGAGGATGACGTACGCGTCCTTCAGGTCGATTGCCACGAACCAATCCTGGTGACGAATTGAGCCCAAGATGCGCTTCTGCGTCAAGATCCTGAATGGCAGCTTGTGGAGGTGCCTGTTTAGGATACGGATTGGCGCGCGGTCCTTCCGCAGCACCGTCTGTACGTGGGTACTGTGGAGGAAAGAAACCCACGGAAAATAGCGCTCTCAACAAGGAAGTGGGCGACGGGCCCTAAGAAGGGTCGGGCCCGATGTTATTTCCCTTGGGTTCATCCCGTCAAGGCCGCTTGGAGTTTCCGTGAGGGCTGCTGACCGGGAGATGCTCTCCCTCCGCGATGGTCTGCGTCTCGGGTGGGCCATCCCGGGCCCTAAAACCTGAGGAGCCATCGCGGAGGGGCGGGGTTGCTGGGGAGCAGACTGTGCTCAACGACGTGACGACCTATGGGTGGTCACTCGCGGCGGGGCAATATCTGCTGTACCGCCTCAGTCTGCTTCTGTAACTGCACGTCCTCCACGGTGTCACTGAACAGCCCGGATTGCGGGATGGGTGCGTCCAGAAGGTGGGCCTTCTGAGGGTCTGTTCACTTTGCAGATGCCTCTCTTGGGCCACCATAGTGGACATCGACCGACCCAGCGTACGTGCCATGGCCTTCGTCGCACTGGGCGCGAGGCCAGTGGCAGTGCGCAGATCACTCATGCGAGTGGGGTTGGGCTTCCCCTCATCCAGGTCCTCCAGGTTTTAGCCTAAAGACCTGGAGGATCGCCATATCGTGGAGAGCGGAGGCGGCCTGTCCAGCAGCGTTACAAGCCCCTGACACGAGTGTCGAGAAAGCTTATACGCCCTGGACCGGAGCCTAGGCCGCCCCCCCCCAGGTTGCCCCCGCCTGCGGGCATAAATGCACCGCGGCAGCACGCTCCACCTGGGAGATGTCGACGCAGGCTTGGGTCGCTCCGCCATCCTTGGGAGCTCCTCATGCGCCTCCGGGAATAATGGCACCGTGGTGGTGCGCGGCTTTTCACCGCTCTTCAGCACTTTGGGGAGGGCGGAGTACCGCCCTGCAACCCCATCTCCGTGTCGGTCTCATCTTGAGCTCTACCGCTTTTGGGCGGGAGCTCAGAGAGATTGCCAGCGTCTATTGCCAGAAGGTAGAAGGCCCATGACAGAGATTTTGTCCTCATCCCACTTCTGAGTCTGCCTGCTATGGAACGGTCTACCGCCGCCCATCAGGGACGCACCAGGTGAGCGTATTGGGGTATGGATGGTCCGCGAGGCCAGAGCTGGCTGTCGACCTCGAAGCTGTCGACCTCGCCGAAGCAGCAGTCGAACTCTCGTGAGAAGCAAATGGGGCGGCGGCAACATTCTCACGAACGTCGCCAGCCGTGACCGCAACACCTTGATCGTCATGTTCTCGCAGACATAACATGTCAGATCAACGAAACCTGCTTCAGCATGTTTAACCTAACATGTGATGCGGGCATCATGGCCGTCTGACTCAGGGATGAGTCTGTCGCACCCAAGGATACAGCTGCGAGATGTGCTCGCAGCCGTGGGAAATTTGCTCTTTTAGACAAATAAAGGTCTGTAGCTCTTCTGCCGAGACGCCCAGGGGAAGTCCGCTCTCCGGACGAAATCGCCGTCGGGAGGGAGAAATCTGCTGCTTCCGCGTCGTAGATTCCAGCTGGGAAGAAAAACGCTCTCGAAGAGATAGTGGCAACATACGTCGCACAGGTTCCGAAGAACAAAGGGTGAGTGAATGACCGCCGCCATCTTCCTTTTATACCCGTATGTACGGGGCGGAGACTGGCGTGCGCGTGCCATTCGCCAATCCCATTGGCGTTTGGAAATTCCTCTCGGAGATGATAGGTTCTCAAGATCAAACCCCAGTCTGTCTCTCTACAAAAATTATCGGACTCAAGAAGGTGAATTGGTTTGGAGCGAGTTTCGTTGCCATGTTAACTTAAACTACACAGCTGACCTGCTCCGGAGCAGGTTTTATTCTGAAACCAAAACTGGACCAATCAGCTCTGAGCAAAGTGACATTTGTGAATTACCCACAGGCCCACCATAGAACGTGGAACGCGTGTATACGCTTAAAAATGCGAGATTCAGCGCTCAGGAATGTCTTTTAAAGGCGCAACGCAGAACGCAGGGTCTCGAGACGCCCTTTTTTTAACAAAACAGTTGCCGTACGCACTACATGGCAAGATACAATTATTACTAGTTACACAAAGAGATAAACATGAGTCATGAAAAAACCTTACTTCAAGCATTCAAAATAATGGCGGGCTATACTATAATATTCCTTTAAAAAATCTGCTTACCTTAAAAACTAAAACTTAAAAAACAATATGATGGGGAATAGAGCAGCCAGTTTTGTCACACATCTTAACCATTTGCTTGTCTATGAATAAAAAGTGTCTTTGAAAATCTTCTCTTTTGATTTTTATATTGTTGTTCTGATGAGGAGAAATCATCTGTCGGCTTCTGACAAGACGTGGTCCTCTGTCTATCCAATAGTTCCAAACCAAATTGTCGTTGATCTTTCCCCAAGTTTCAGGGTCAGTGCTTGTAAACAGTGGGAGGTCAACGGCATTCGGCGGGGCAGGTAGTGAGGATGCCGCCGATGGAAGGCAGCTGGTCTCGAAGTGAACTGCAGAATGCGATCCGAGTTCAGGTTCATTAGCCTCAACCGAAACGGTACCTCCTTGCTCAGTCTCAATAGCTCCAGAAACAGTTAAATGCGCTTCATCACGGCCATCTGCGTTAACTCTTTCCCCGCCATTGACAAGTTATCTCGTCAAAAAAAACGTTCCCGCCAAAGACGAGTTGTTACGGCAATCGGTGTTTGTACTGTTATACAGCAGGTGGCGCTGTTACACACCTTTGGAAAAATACAGAATCTCTTAACCTAGAACACATATATTTTATCTGTTTTAATGATTGTTCTGAGTCTAATCTGGGCAGAGTCTTTGACCAAAATTTTTTTATTATCTCAGTTTAATCAAAGTGATGCATTTTTGAAGAAACCAACCCACATCTAAGGAGTGATAATAAAAGAACAAATGAGGATAGAAGAATACAGTTTATTTTGTTTGAAAGCAGAGACTCTTTTCTTTCATTTGATATATTGTTTGTCCATACATTAATTATAGAAAATGTATTGTGAGCCATCAAAATTTAGTGAAAATGTTAAAAAACAATGGGGCTGGCTGGCAACTCTTTTTTAAATGGCGGGCGGGGAAAGTGTTAAAATGCACGCAAAAAATCGACGCATTAGCCATTTCACTAAGACATTAACCAGTTAATTTGGCTTGTATATAGCGAATATATATAAAATAGAGGTTTTTCAAACACAAAATTAGTATGCATTAAGTTAACAACCAAAGTAACCTAAAATTCCCGGGCATAAACCCTTCATGGGCCCGGTCAACTCCGTCTCCATAAGCTTTTGTAAGATATCCTTATAACTTTGAAATTTTTTGGGAAAACCCGACATTTTAACGGATTTTAGCAGCTCTTCAACTTTCCAGCATAATCATTGGAAATCTGATCAATCTGATTTAACCAATCAAATTGCTTTAATTTTTTAATGACTTGCTTATAAACCTATGGGATGATTGCCATGCTAAGGATGTCCGCATCAACCAATCACCTCTACTCTTTTTGCAGTTTGGGTTGCTCCTGGAGCCAGCACTTTTTTTTCACACAATCTACTGCACTGCTGCATGTCTCAGAGACGAAGATAATTGTTTTAAATAGTAATTACATTTGTTTTGTTTGTGTAAAGGCCCCCTTGCAGTGCGTTAATGCGGCCCTGTATGTGACGAAGTGAAGCCACTCCCCTTGTATCTCTCTCCAAATAAAAAAAAGTTTAAATTGATAAGATGTTAGAGGGAAAATCGTTTGCTGCTAATTGTTTAATGTATAGTTTTTTATTGATTATAATTATGTATAATTCATATAACTCGTATAATTATTACAGTTGAGTTGATAAATATGAATCAATTAATAATAAACCAAGGATTTAAATTAATATAACTACTGTACGTATGGATACAAACTTCAGAATATAAAGCTTTTTAAAGTTAAAGAAGCGTATACGTGTTTTCATTTGATCTTTTTGTAAACCTATAAAATTCAGTTGATTTGCTTGCATAGATATAGTCAGTAGTTGCCTTCTCAAACTTTCACTGCAGCAGTGTCTATTCCTGCCTGCTAAATGTGTTTTAATTCATAACAAACTGATGATGCTTTCCGTGTTCCGTGTGATTGGCTGTTTCCCGCACGTGTCACACTTTCAGGTGCATGCGTCTCACGAACTCTGGATCAAACCCGAGTTGACAGAGAACGTTTATAACAAGCGTTGTGCAACAGCTGTACCTGATCTAAACCAGGTGGGTTTTTCTGGTTTAGTCGACTTGAAACTTACTCTGCAACCCAGAGTTTGTTCATCTCGCTTTGTGCAATAGGCCTCCTAAGTGTAGGGTCAGGACAAATCGTTCACATGATCAGAATCTGCACACCTCAAGCATCGTCTGACGGGTCCAGATTCCCCCCCTCACCTCTATTGTCTCATCTGACGCCCTCAGCATTTATGGCAGACCTTCTAAAAGAGCGTCTCTATGGTGATTTGCCGGCCGTCAGACTGCCACACTAATGGTCGAGAGCGAGCGCGGTCATAAAGCGTGTCTGCTGTGGCCAGATAGGGCTTGACAAACATGCCACGAACAAAGTGTTTGATAGGAATGTTTGTAAATAGGTCAACATTCCATCTCCACATTTCCACATGTCACCTTGATTTTATTTAAATAATCAATATCATGTGTTTTTGGTCATAACGTAGGGCTATGAATGTTGGGAAAACTAAGTAAAAAACGAAATGTGGGTCATCTCTTGTCCTGATAAGAAGCAGCCTTTCAGAAAACCTTATTAGGTGGTTGAAGGATGTGGCGGTGAACAGAAGGATTGTCCCATTTGCCACCTTTTACTTGTCCATGGTCGAAAACGAAAATAGAAACACATTTATTATATAAGTGAAATGATATGATGATGTGTTGTGTTTGTTTCCTTTAATCTCTAAAAAGTAACAGAGATGGTTTGGAGTGTATTAACCATGAGTAAAATGAAAGAACCAAACAAAGCGATACCTTTCCACAATTGGGTCAATAAGTTCCTTCAAAGATCTCATGTCGTGATGTAAACTATAGACAGTTACATTCTTCAATATAAAAGTTCACCAGTTTAATACATAAAGCATTACCAGCACACGACCAGCTTAAACCAGCTACCATGTTTCAAAACATCCCTAACCAGCATGTGCTGGTTTTTTCAACAGGGACGCAGAGTATAGATCTTCATTTTGGGTTCCTCTGGGAAGATTCTCTACCTCTCTCTACGTGTAGGCCATAGGGCATTTGTCTCTCCTCTGTTGTAAGCCAGAATACTATTTGACGTTGTCATGCCATTCATAGAAATCGAATGTTACCATGGAAATGTGTAAAAGGCGACGGCGGCGACAGGCTACAGTGGATGCGAAGAAGAGGAGGAGGAAGGGCTTGTCACTGAATTGAAGTATTATGTTGAGGAGAGCAAGATAAATGTCTGTATGCTTTTGTTGGGTCTGAGAACATGATGGGTCAGGGCTGATTCAAGGGGGGCAGCTGGCCGCATGTGGGATGTGGATGGATCTGAAGCGAGAGGGGAGGGACTTACTGGGAAATGAGACGTGATTTGTTTTTTTTAGGGGTTTTCCACTCAAACCTTTTGATACTTCATGTCATGTGTACAACGTAAAGGTTTTGTTCTGTGAAGTGTTTTACTTAAATACTTAATACTTAGGTTTTAGACAAAGGTTAAATGCTGTCTCATCTGTAAAAGTGTCTACTAAACGGTTTTATCGGACGCACACGCCTGGCCTGAAGTTAACCTCCGTTCTGTGTTGGCTGATCGGTCTGGCTAGTGGCTGATAACTATTTGTTTATTTATATTAATACGAATTAATATTTTATTGTATAATAATTGTATTAGATAAACAATTTGTTGAATCTTATTGTATGTTCATTATATTAAATAAAAAAGATTGTTGAATGGGATGTGTAACTTGGTCACATTTGAGTTTAGCCAATTAGCTGTTTTCTAATGGTAACCCCAAATAATAATTGCTAGACATAAATTCAACTTTCTAGCTGATTTATTTGTTATTTCTTCCGCTTGTTTTCAGAAATTATCTACAGGGACTCTATTCTTTGAGCCACACAGTAGCGTTTGTTCATGTTGTTACTTTGAAACCGTCTATAAATGTGAATGTTATTTTACTTGAGGCGTCTGCTTAGTGATGCCTTGAATATAAATGCAAATATAAAAACTCCCAAAGCACAAAAATGAAATCAAAACATCAGTCTCAAAACTCTTTCTCAGAGACATATTTTTGTTGAGAAATGTTGAGACCGGTTTGTTTAAGTTAATAAAAGGAAAGAAAAATTAGATCACTCAAATATTTCCCACAAAAATGTACTTAAATGGAGAGCAAATTGAGGTGACTCTCTTTCTTGGAAAAAATGATAGTCTTTATTGTGTCTCCTAAAGTTTATCTAGAATTTAAGGCTCATATTTGCCAAGATAATAAACATCAATTCAAACCTAAACATATCTTTCCAAGAACAAATCAGTTATGGTAGCTTCACTGTCGTCTCATTCATGTCGAACGAAACTCATCACTATCAGTGAACAATAAGAGAGCAAGCTCCGAGCAAATAAAAGTTATCAATTAATTCAATTAAAACTCTCATAATTCATTTAAACCTCTACACATGGATGTGGGTTCAGAGTCGAAGCACCGATCAGCTGGTTAGTAAGTGATTGAGCATCTGCCATGACAAAGCAAGTGTTTAAAAGGCACCTCTCTGCTTTTATTCTCACTGCGGTTGTCTGTTGCTCTGGGTTCCCTTTGGAAAATTCCTGAACTTCTCCTCCTCCCACTAAAGCAGTAATACTCATTTAAGGCCCAAGCGGTGTTGTGTTTTATGACACAGGATTCATTGCGCTGTCTTGTACATGCTGGAGCATTAAGTGAGTCGGTCTTAAACCTGTAACTTATAAGTCACTCAGTGCCGTATGGCTGCCAGCTGTAGGTGTTTCAGCTATGAACAATGGCACTTTTCCCATACGTCCAAGACCTTGTTTGTGAAGGTGAACCATAAAGTGAAATAGAAAGTCTACAGATTAGTAGGCTTTCATACAGATAAGAAAGAAAGAAAGAAAACTGCCCATATAAAGAAATGAATGTACACATGTTAGCTATTTCATTTCGAAATAATGTGCTCATGTTCCTCAGTGAATTACATTTTCCTAGCTGTATTTTTGAAGTGCTCATCTGATTATCTTTCAATAATATTATGACGGCTGGTATTCTGGTCCCCTGCTTGGCATATCTGCCTTGCGGGAGCTAGTCTGGAGAGGAAGGTTGGGGAATTTAGCCAACATTCAGAAGGCAAGTGTGTGGTCACTGTGGTCCGTGAGCTTTTGTTGAGGCACCGGGGAGTCATAAATTATGTGGAAAGGGGAATTCTGTTGGAATTCTGAATGGATGATTCCTGATGTCCTGAAAGACTATGGATGCCTTTATTTTGTTTCACTTTTTTTTAATTAAGGGAAAGTTCACCCAAAAATAAAAATTATGTTTTATAATTTGTTTAATGTATTTATGTTTTAATAATCATTTACCCGCCCTCGAGTTGTTCCAAATCTGTATACATTTCTTTGTTCTGATAAAAACAGAGAAAGATATTTGGAAGAATGCTTGTAACCAAAGAGTTCATGGCCACCATTGACTACTATAGTAGGAAAAACGACAATGGTAGTCAAAAGTGCCTCAGAACTGTTTGCTTTCCTACATTCTTCAAAATATCTTCTTTTGTGTTCAACAAAACATAGAAATTTACAAAGATTTTTTTCCTACTGTAGCAGTCAATGGTGGCCAACAACAGCATTCTTCCAAATATCTTTCTCAGTGTTCATCAGAACAAAGTAATTTTTACGGATTTAGAACAACTTGAGGGCGAGTAAATGATGACAGAATTTACATTTTTGGGTGAACTGTCCCTTTAAGTGTATATTTTTTTGTAAAAATGATAAAGTAAATAAGTAAATATTATTTAAAGAAGACATCTGATGAATGCCTTAAAATCCTTTCTTTTGTGATATTTTATTTATTTGTTGTTTGTTTTGTTTTGTTTTATCATTATTTGTGCGTTTATGTGTAAATGTAATCCT
Organism: Triplophysa siluroides; assembly: GCA_006030095.1. Classification (NCBI taxonomy): domain Eukaryota; kingdom Metazoa; phylum Chordata; class Actinopteri; order Cypriniformes; family Nemacheilidae; genus Triplophysa; species Triplophysa siluroides. The sequence continues at coordinate 1,167,272 of VCII01000010.1, read as the reverse complement.
AAGCCTACAATACATAACTATTATTTTTAAATGACATTAAAAGAATAAAGCACAAATGAATTTAACTTTACAGTTTTATATTCTGTGTGGGGCTTGCGAAAACGACACAGTTCATTTGGTGTGACCTCCTAGCTGGTGTTGAGGCCACAATCTATAGACTGATGTGAGATCCTCCCTACAGTGAATACTAATAGCAGCCTTTCTTTGACACCCTGGTGTACACTGTGCATTAGTGATGTCACTGCTTTTGTTGTGCTCTCTGATGAAGCGTCCACCAGGACCCAAATGTTAGGATACAGAAAACACAGCAAACAGGCTTTCAAAGCAACATGCAAGAAAAAGGTTAAACAAACCTTCAGTTGGCAATTACACTCCTAGTTTGTACAAGATGCATAACCAAATTTGCATATATATTCATTTGGTTGAAATTAAGCTTAATATTTTTGATAATTCTACACTTAAAGTGTATATGTGAAATTATGCCACTTGTGGGCATAAATAGTAGGTATTGCGAAGGTCTCCTGCTGTTCTCGATGAACTCGGTGTGCCAACTTTCGCACTGCTTGCGTAAGAAGTCTGCTTTGATAAATGAGAGCCATTTGCATTACAAAGCCTAGTGGCAAAACGACGGCCAAGCTGGTGGGCTGGACATCTACGAGGGGGTCTGTGCTCACCTCCTTCCCAGACTCACAGACACACACTGGAGAGAAAGAGCAGCTCAACCTGGATGAGACAGATTTGGATATGGATGATGGATGAAACTGTGTAAGCCAAGATGCTGAGTGACATGCACAGTAACAAAATCGCACATGCAAATGAAAACTCACCTGCATCTGTGTTATTCAAGTAAAAACGCACTTCAAACAAACGTATGGATGCCTGGTCCCCTGAAGATCATCACATGGCAAATAACAGAAGGCGCAACTCTAAATACACATGTAAGTTACATCTTTTATCATTAAAACGACAACTGTACAAATAAAATAGTTTATGTTTTGTGTGACACGTGGTTGATAACAATTACATTTAACATTTAATAAAATAAGGAACTTAGAATAGAGGAACACTAGACTGATTAAATACAATTCTGCTTTCCTGTAAAACAAGGAACTGCAATGTGATCACCTGATAAGGTATCTTTTTCTGTTTTTAAATGTACATGTCATTATTAAAAGCAGCTATCGTGCTTTGTCTAGATGCAAAGATGTCCACATTGCTCTTTGGAGTTATTTTGGCCAATGCAATGGTAATGTTTGATTCTTACATTCTTGATCATTTAAGTCTTAAAATCTATGAAATCAATAATTGCTTACTTTATTCATTGATTTTTAAAAATTACAACTACTTTGCCATTTTCCTGTCTCTGCATGTTTTACAATAAAGATCGGTGGCATGTGTGAACAGTCAGACATGGCAGAATGTGGATTTCTGAGTGAGTAAATGTTGTACTTTCTTTTTAGAATTAAGGCTAGTAGTGTTACAACTGTTATGTATTTGATGTTATCGTTAAAAATAAATAAAGATCAGTTATTGCCATGCAATCCCACAGCAAAAACGTAACTATTTTACAATGTGGCTAATTTGGGCTAATTCGTATGAATTTGTACAATCTCAATCGTATATTTTAGTACGATTTGCTTTCGCCCCAGTGTCATTAGGTATAGGGGCGGGGTTAGGGGTGGGGCTTCAGCATTGCTTTTTTCTACTAAATGTACATTTTTGTACAATTCACAACATAACATTTCATGCCAATAAGCCACCTGGAAAAATAGTTACGAATTCCTGTGAGATCAGGTAGGTTATTGAGTATTGATACACAATCAGTGTTGAGAACTGTTTCCTTACCTCACCACAATTTACAACAGTTAGCTTATGATATTGATTTATAATTTGAGCCGTCACGAAATGTTAGCTGATTTCCAACATACAGCAAGTCTGCAATTTTATGTTTCATAGCTGACGATAGAGAGACAAAAGCTCGTAGCATCAATAGAAACTTAGTACAGAAAGCAAAATCCCCCTAAAAAGAAATCATAAAGGCACAGTGATATGATTTCCGAAGTTGTACTCTTTGTTGTTTTTTAAAGGAAAGGTTCATCCCAAAACCATTTATTCAACCTCATATCATTGTTAGCCTGTATGACTATTTAATTTAGCTGAACTCAAAAGAAGATATTTTGAAGAATGTATAAACGAACAACATTGGACCCCACGGACTTTTAATGTATGGACACAAAACCACTGTGTTATATCAAAACAGCTACTAAAAAAGCATCATATGCAGGTTTTGAATGATATATAATAAATTATTACGGCAGAATTTGTAGTTTGCCGTGAACCATCCCTTTAAGGCAAAATGTAGCATCTGTTAAGTGAATCTACATTTGGAGGTTAAACAAAAAATCATTTATTTGAACAATCTTATATTAAGTCTGACTGAGTGCCAGAGAGATTTAGATATAAGAGTATTATATTGTATCTTCAACATAAGTCAATTCGTCATTGACATTGTACGAACTCAAATCTCTGTATGAATATCAATTCACTCTTTACACAATGTGTTTCAGATACCGCTGACTCAAATCTTCTGCTCCACAAAAAATCAGTGTACCAGCTTGTGAATGCACCTTTAGGTTTTAAAAATGCTGTGAAAAATTGCAAGGGTCAGTTTGGTGAACTCACAATCTCAGAGATCACAGACGATGAGGAAGGAGCACAGCAGTTGCTCACCAGACACAACCTGACAGGCCCTATTTGGTTTCATAGCAGAAAGACCCCGAACACAAAGGCCGGTCAGGTCAAGAAAAGTAAGATTCAGTTGAGTGCTTGACCCCAGCTTATAGCAGTGTTTACTGTAATGTGTCTCTGTTGATACTCTGTTTTGATTTCGTAAAGCCCCTAAATGAAATAAATGAATAGCCTGTTGATATTTTGTAACCTTTACAGAAACAGTCCTCCCAGGTTTATCCTTTAAGTTCAAGGATGGCTTTGCTCTTCTGAATGCGTCTTTCCCGTCGCTGTCCGCGGTGAGCATTTGCGCACGTGTCCAGTGGGACCCCCGGCACGAGAACATCTCCACTGTCTTCTCATACGCCTCGCCTGTTTTCACCAATGAATTCCAGCTGCGCGGACGGATAGAAGATTTAAGACCACAGAAACCTGCAAAAAAGGTTCGGCTAGCGCTTCTCATTCAAGGAAAACATTCCGCGTACAAAGCCGAGCTGCCGCTTGACGAAAACTGGCACCATGTTTGCGTCACATGGCGCAGAAATGATGCATTTTGGGCTATTTATGTGGATGGAAAGGAGAGAGATTCAGGGACAGGGGCAGCCGATCCTCAGGACATCCATGGAAATGGAATATTTATAGTGGGGCAGGACCAGGATAGCTTTGGTGGAACTTTCACAGAGCCGTTTGTTGGAAACTTGACTGATCTTAACATTTGGGAAGGAGCTTTGGAGTTGAAGGAGGTGAAGGAGCTGGAGGCGTGCTCACAGTTGACCAATCACAGAGCGATCTTTAGGTGGGAGGACTGGAACTTGACTGTCCATCCGTCTGTTAAGAATGTGTCGGCCACGCTCGACTGTGCAGGTTAACTGAATAATCTTTTGTTATATTGTCTCATCCATCCATTCATTAATTCATCCAGTCATCCATCACCAGAACTTCCTTAGTGACCTCTCCTGTTAGCCGTTTCTCCGAAAAACGATCGTATGGGATATGAAACTCGCTTGGATGTTAGAAATGATACCACTACGTCCTATATTTCAAGAGAACAAGGAAAATGTGTTCCTTCATGTCATGACTCTTTTAAACAAAAGCTTTCTGACCTTTTCTTCCCCCTTTTATCAAATGGTATTTTAACAAAAGTACTTTTAGAAGTAATGTGAAGTCAGTTTCCCTCAGGTTCACACTGGTAGAGTAACCACAGAGTATTTATCATCAATGTGGACATTTTGCATTACAATATCCCCAAAAACACTAGCACAGTGTTATATACTTTGTTCACTATATATCCTAAATGTTTTTAACAAATGTTGATAGAGAAAGTGTCTATTTTAACCAGTGAAATGGTTTAAAATAATGAATGTTTCCTGTCGCTCCTACGCTTGTTTTTTTTTTCTTTTGGGTCGACAGCTTATAAAACGTAGTTCTAGGATTTTTTTAGCTCGTTTACATCTTGCCACATGGCAGCATTTAGGCATTATTCTGTTTTATTATTTTTAAGTCAGAAATGACAATACTAAGTCAATGGAGAGGGTTAGATTGTGTCAGATTATGACGTGTGCCGCTCTGTCTCTATGCTTTGATGTCATTCTTTATCCATTCATTTAACTTTCCATCTATTACCTGTCATTAATAATCTAACAATCGTTCATGAAATGGTTGAAATGGGGTGCATCAGCATGGTTAAATAAGTAAAATCACTTCATTCAATATTTTGTTTCATGTGGCTTAAAAGGATAGTCCATCCAAAAATGTAAATTCTGTCATTATTTACTCAACCTCAAATAATGTCCCAAACCTGTGTAAATCTCACATCAAAGTAAGATATTCTGAAGAATGTTAAACAGTTCTGGAGCCCAATTGACTACTAGGGAAAATGCACTAGTCAATGGTGCCCAATTTGGTTTGGTTTCCCACATTCTTCAAAATATCTTCTTTTGTGTTCAATAGAAATACAGGTTTGAAATAACTTAAGGGCAAGTAAATGATGACAGCATTTTCACATTTTTGGTGAACTACTTTGAATTATATTGGGTGTAAAAATAAATTACTTGTAATCAAAGTGTCTGTTGGCTTGCAGTCGATATAATGTTCCTCTGTTTCCACAGAACCCCAGAAGCCAACACCGATACCGAAAGAGGAATGTTTCATTTTTAATCTCTCCTCTGATGGTCGCCATAAGTACAGCACCACCCCATGCACAGACACACATCCTTTCATCTGCAAATTTCGTAAAGGTTGGTATGTGTGGGGTTTAAAGATAACTCAGGGTGCATGATTTGGTGTAGTTATAGAGACTGACAGCTTACTCTGTTCCACAGAATGCTATGTGAAGATGAAAGATGTCAAAGAGTCTATGAAGTCCAACCCGAGCTCCTTCATGCAACATCTCATGAAGCTTGGGATGGTATACACTACAACCCACACACACACACACACACGCGCACACGTGATATTAACATGACATCTTCTTTTTAAACAAGAATACTTGAAAAACTTACCCCTAACCCTAATCTAACCTTGTGTCCTGCTTCTGTCAGTCTGCAGAAGATGTGTTCTCTGATACTGTTGATGGACAGAGCTGGACCTCAGTTTCGCGTCTGTTAAACGTATCTGAGCAGGCTGTGTCGAAGGAACCGAAAGGCCTAGAGGGCAGGGACATCATTTCTCTGATGCGTGTTCTCTCTCGGGCTGCGAACCTGCGGAGCACAGCCAACAAGAGCTGCCATGATGCTGAGAGACTCGGTCAGAGCTTCATTAACCTGGCAGATTCACTTCTTAACCAAGACAATGCCACATGGAATAGCATCAAAGAGGTGAAAAACAACGCTTTACTGTATTTTACTACTATATTAACTCACTAATACATCATTTCTAAATGAGGGGTAAAAGTATTACCTTTAACAACTATTCTGTTTGTGCCGTACTTTAGGTAGTTAAGGGGCCAATGGCTGTGATACAGAATGTAGACCGCATGGTGACAAACCTCAACTCTCTGCTGATGAACGACACGGACATTGTGCAGATACAAAGCAAGAATATCAGTGAGTTATACAGCCATGAATACATGAAGCAACAAACACAAACCCAAGTCAGGGACGAAACAACTGACTGTCGGCATCTGTTTTCAAGAGCTGCAGGTCCAGCAGAAGATTCTGTCCAACGACTCTGGTGTTTCAGAATTTTGTGGGTCAGATGGGGGAAATGGGGACTGCATCTCTATTCCAGCTAAAGATATGAAGGAACTTCATAACAATGGTAGGGATATTTAAAACCACATTCAAATAAATGCATTGTAAAAGCCTTCAAGTCATTATGAACTGAAGATCTTTCATTATTACTGCAACACTGCAAACAGATCATGAAACCCAAATCGATTCGATTAATAATCATTCAGTTTGATTTTGTCCAGATTAAACAAAGCGAAATGCTCTGAATCGAATGAAGGACTGAGGGATCACTCCTCTACCGAATTTATGGAAACTTTTAAGGTTTTAAGCTTTATTTGAACCTTCTATACACTGTAAAACTTTGCTGTAATTTCGCAGCAGGTTTGCCAGTAACCTACTGTAAATTTAATGTACAATTTAATAACTAAGTATAAACTTACCTAGTTTATATATTTTTCTTTCATAAAACAAGACTGAATATCTTGGGTCACTTTCCTTGTTATTTAAATGTATCGTAATTTAAGAAGTTTTAAATATTTTTCTAGAAAACAAGTAAGGAAGAATGCCATTTTTTGCAGTGTTGCTGTAATGCCAGACTCTTATTACTCATTTTGAATGTCAAAAGTCAAAGTGTTTTCATTTTGATTGAAGTCATTGAAAACAGAACTAATTGGAAAGTATATTAAGTAGTAATTAAATCTACAGTAAGTTACTGGCAAACCTGCTGCAAAAACTACAGAAAAGTTTGTAGGCTATGTGAATTTACTGCAACAATCTGCCATACACAAATGCCGCCCCTGTTTCGAGCCCCCTTCGAGGACAGCAAGCCAAGTTTGTTTACCTTTATCTATTAAGACGCAAAAAAGTGACGTAACAGTGTTCATAATACACAACCGACAACCAAATAAAATAAATAACTAACACGTGTAACGAGCAAATGAATTGCCATAGTAACTTAAAAGAGAGAAACAAGGATAAAGAAGAGTCCAGCAAAGGGTTATGGGTAATGTAGTGAGATATGGCAGTCCGGGTGATGTGGAGAGTTACAGCCAGCTGGTGACTGTGACAAAAAGTCAATGATAGTTTCTGACATTGTGACACTGTGGCGGTGTATTAAAACCTTATGCAATTTTCTTCTATTAATGCATATGTGTTGTTCTTGTGTAGTCTACAGAAAAGTGACTTTGTTGAATACATGGTACAACTCTGTCAAATGTTTCTCTGACATCCAGCAAAACATTACTCTTCCTCCTACAGCCACTGATGGTTCTCTGAAGTAAGACATGGTCATTCTAATATAAACTGAGATTTGCTTGTAAAACATCGTCATCTTTCATTTGACAAACACTGTAATGTATTTTAGAATGGTCTTGGGTTCTTCCATCATCTCCAGTACAGTGTTGAGAGATGGCCAGCCTGTCAGCATTGCTGTACAGTTCACGCTTCGGCACATAACTGAGGTATTCAGACATTTCACTTGTTTACTGAACTTTTTTTTCTGTTAAAATACTTTCATTATGCTTTTCATGCTACAGTGTTTCCCTTATTCTTTCACTAGGAAACGTCAAAGGAAATAATCTGCGCATTTTGGGATTTTAATTTGACGTAAGAGCTTTTTCATTTATTTATTTTTATGTATTTATTCTTTTTTTGTTGTGTATTTTTCGTGTAGGCTAAATCTTGTTTCTTTGGTTTTACACCTCAGACAGGGGGGCGGTTGGTCAAAAAAGGGCTGTTTCAAAATTTTGTCTCAGAATAACTCTACTACCTGTTACTGTAACCACACCACAAACTTTGCCTTGCTGTTACAGATCGAGGATGTTGAGGTAAGGGGGTTTTGTTTGATATGTATATATAATCTTAGACAGTCAGAAACAAAATGTTTGATATAATTGTTCTGTGATTTGTAAGCTCATGTTTGAAGATTTGACTATACAAGAGCTGTACTTGACTTCAAAATATCAGTTCTGTAATGTCGCCAACATAAATATATTGCTTCTTTCTGGTTATAGTTATATTTTAAGACAGCGGGATTGGATTTATAGGTCCTTAAAATAAAATGTAATTATTAAATATAATGAAATACACTAACTGGCATTTTATCACCCATCTAGGGCCCTTATTGGCTGCGTTTTATTTATTATTTAAATGAATTAAATAGAAACTTCTGTGTGTGGTATTTGTATGTTATCACAGTGCGTATGACTGAAAAATTTCAATCCATTTTGTTTCTGCTTCCTCGATTTTAAATTTAAGTCACAGTTCTGCATTGTGTTTTAAATAGAATTTAAAATGTCTTTTCATTTCAATTTTAAATGACATATGTGCCCATGATGGTCTCTGTAAACTGAGATACTGTTTGTGTGTGTTGTAGGAAGAAAGCCATAATATAAGTCTTCAGATTTTCAGTTTCATTGCTTCTGGTGTGTCTCTCTGTGGACTCACCTTCACATTTATTCTCTTCGTTGCTCTTGGGTAAGTTTTTTTCACTTTTGTGGCTCCTTGAGTGTATCTGTGATCTCCAAACTCATGATTATAGGTGGTAATAATAATTATTATACATATTTTACTGGATAATGCTGCCCTCATTTCCTCTCATTTCATCTCACCCTTGGGTAATCCATACTATCTATTTTTCTCTGTCTCCCTCTAGTGTTCCGAAGTCAGATCGTACTACTGTTCACAAAAACCTAATAGTGGCGCTGGCAGTGTCTCAGTTACTCCTGATATTCAGTGACTGGGCTGCTAAAGATCAGGTGTGATCTTTAAATATTCTCTGACATATTGATGTATTTTTACCATCCCAACACTGGTTCTTGAGTACTGGGTCAACAAATTGTTGATTTACAAAAATATGAACAGAAATTCCTTTGAAAATGTAAACAAAAATTACAACATATTTCTGAAATATTATTAAAGATGTGCATTTTTAAAACTTAAAAACTTGTAAAAACGTATTTTTACTTCTTTTAACGTATTCTTCTTTGGCATTACGTATACATATTTTACCTTAAATGAAATATTAATAATTGGTTTTAGACATAGGTGGTGATAATCTAATTCCAAGTAGAAACCGATATCTCTTCAAAACTAACAGCAGGCAAAGTAAAATCTTTTACAGAATTTAACTGTTATTCTTTATATGTACAATGTCAAAAAACTGTGATCTTACTGTTTTTTTACGGCCAAAACCTATCTGATGAAAAAAGACTTAAAAAGGTGTAATCTTCCGTAAAAAAAATATATTACATTTTACAGTATATTTCTGGTGCCCCGGCTGGTGGACAATTTCCGTTTTTTTACTGGGATTTTTTAAAATCTATTTTTGAAACACGGTAAAAAAAACATCGCCAAATTACAGAAAAAGACTGCAAATTGACAAGAAAAATATGGAAAACGTGTCATTTTAGTGGGAAAAACTGTCATTTTACGGTATATTTCTGTTTGCCCCGCTTCTGGAAAATGTTCTCTTTTCTACAAGCTTTTTTTTACAGTGTAAGCAAACCTCATTAAGTAAAAAAGCAACTCTAAATACAAAAGCAAACTAACAGTGACAACAACAGCATAAATAAAGCCAGCAAACATTAATAAAGTGATCCTTTATAAATATTCTATTTTATTTTGCAATATTTTTTTGTTATAATCACCGAACTGTACATGCTGCAATGCATGTTGGTGATTTTCAAACTTTATGTTTAATATTAAATTGTTTGTTCAAATGAGAATGTTTGGCAAGTTGGGAAAACTTTCTGACACATTTTATCACAGTAAAATCTTTGTAAGCAACATGCTTAGGCTAATATAACTCAATATACCTAAAACGAAATTGTTTCATTTATTATCTTATAAACACTCAATAAAAAAGATTTTCAATTAACTTAAAAAAGTGACTTTATTATACATTTTGGGAGAACATTTTATTTTTTACAATGAAACTCATGGCAAGCATTTGTGCATGTGTGTTGGTTTCACACAGATAGCCTGTTGGTTGGTGACAGTCCTCCTCCACCTGTTTTTTCTGTCATCTTTCTGCTGGATGCTGGTGGAGGGCTTACTGCTGTGGAGTAAAGTCGTCTCTGTTAACATCAGCGAGGAGAGGAGAATGAAGCTCTACTATGTGCTGGGTTGGGGTGAGAAGCCTGCATGTGTGTGTGTGTATCATCTCATTGATGCTCTTATTAATCCTTTTCTCGTGCATTTGGTCTGTTTTGTCTCTCTTAGGGCTGCCTGTTGTTATAGTGGTTGTAACCTTGTCAGTTACTCTCCAGCATTACAAGGCAGAGGAATACTGCTGGCTGAATATAAAGTCGGCTGTTATTTGGGCTTTTGCCGGACCCGTGCTGTTTGTTGTGTCTGTAAGTATGCGGTTCCTGAGAATGACTTGGAATTCAGGAACATTGAGGTCCAAATGTTTTCAATGTAGTCTGAATGCTAAATAACATCTTTTAAAATATTCAAATCTTTTCATAAATAAGTGCTTGAGCCTTGTTTCACATGTGAAGTGGTATTTCTTAAAGGGACAGCAGCACAAAGTTTCAGGTTATTAAAGGAATAGTTCACCAAAATATGAAAATTGTCTCATGACTCACTGGGTTAATAAATATTTGCGGTAACAAAACAATTTGTTTGTTGGAGAATACAATTAATATTTAGAGCATATTTAGAGATCGATACATCATGTATCCACAGCAACATACAGAACTGCACAGTCAGTTTAAATATGGTTGTGCATTAATGACATTGAATCTCATTGGTTCTCTCATGCCTTGTGACTAATTGTCCTACGCATGTTTTGTGAGACATAAAAGAATCATTTCATATTTGGGTGTACTATTCTTCTGATTTTTCACAGAAGATCAAACATGCGGAGTGCAAGCAAAGATGTTTAAAATGTATAATATGGTTTCTGAAGTCCGATTTGTTTCTTTTTTCAGGTCAATGCTGTGGTTCTTTTTCGTGTTGTTATGGTTACAGTGGCCAGCGCACGTCGCAAGGCAAAAATGCTGACGCCCAGTTCTGATTCCAAACTTCATACACTTGATCTTACCTGGTGATTATTTCTTACTTTTATTTTTATATATATTACATTCTTTTATCAAAATAAAGGTTAAAATGAGAAAGAACAGTAAACTGTCAGCGAGTCAGATTCATTTCGTTATTACAGACGACACACCTGACCAGTAGTTTCGTTGTGTTTCTCTTTCACATTGCATGTGTCTCTATAGGCCACCTGGTCTTGAAATGATACGATGCAACTGTGCAGTTCTGTCCAAAGTCTTTTGTTTTCCCTGTTGGTGTTGAAGATCTGTACAGACATTTGTCTAGCAAGCTAAACTAAGAGAGAAAGCCATTCAGCTTTATCTCCACAGCACCTTTATGAACATCTCATCCTCACTTAATTGTCTGAGTTAACAATACTTGTGATAATTGTGTCCTTCATGTGTGTGTGTGTGTGTGTGTGTGCGCGCAGGGCAGCGACGCGGCCAGTGTTGATCTTATTGCCAGTATTAGGTTTGACATGGCTGTGTGGAGTGTTGGTTCACTTATCTGTGGTTCTGGCTTATGTCTTCATCATACTCAATGGTTTTCAGGTAATACACAACATAACAGAAATTAAAAGTTTTGATTTCATTTGTGGGAGAACTTTCTTTAACTTTATCTCTCATTTTGCTTGCATGTGCAGCTCTCTTGTGTTTTTCTTTACTTGCTAAGTCTTCCTTCCTCTCACATAATGAATGAGAGTCGTTCTCCCTCCCAGAGCTTGTTAATGTAGATTTATAGGGTTTGTCTGAGAAAGAGATAAAGAGAAGATGGATTGGAAAATGGAGTACACACACATACCAAGAGAGATAGAGAGAGATTCATGGGCTGGATTCACCACTGGACGGAAACTCCTTCCATATAATTAGCCGAGGCAAATCTGTCATGAATGTTTTATGCAGAATCTGTGCTGCGGAAAGATTCGGTTGGCTTAGTGTAATATACTTAGTGTAATATGTGAATCTTCTAACTGAACATTAGAGTTAAAACTTTTTTATTTTATGATGATGTGTCAATGTCCAATTTGAGTCAATGGTCAATTTGAACAAGGTTAAACAGAGCATCACATAAATTCAGGCAGGCCACATTAGTCAATCTGACAATCAGCTGTTTCCGATGTGTCCAAATTTTGATACATACGGGGATCTTTCATCCATCCATATTTATTCGGACTTCCACTTTTTAACCTGGAGATTTTACCTGACATAATCTGAAATATACACCAGAAATATTCATACAAATATACATTTGGAAAAAGTGAACAGAATTATTCTTGATAAATACACACAAAAACAATAGTAATATGAGTGTTACTCTATGAGTGTGTACTATTATTTTGGCCAATGTATTCTTCCCTTGTGTTCTGTTATTTTTCAAGATGAATATATTTTTCCCTCATATCATAGATTTTTCAATACGTATAATACTTTTTGGACACAAAACAAAAACAAAGCACTTCTTACAATAATGGGATTTAACAGAGACAAGTCCATGAGTGGCCTAATAAAAGCATAAACACCACACAAGAGTGAAACTGTCGAAGCTGGCAGACAAAGCCAATTTTGGCAAAACACAGATATTTTATCATGTTTAGTTATCATTTAACCAAACATTTTATTTCTCTAGGGTCTGTACATTTTCCTGGTCTATGCCGTGTACAACAGTGAGGTATGACAGTTTAAATGTTACTTATAAATGAACACTACATGTCTTCCTTAACAAACTGTCAACTTACAACTTTCTATTAATATTGTAGGTGCGAAATGCAATAAAAAGAATTCAGGAGAAACGAAAAGCTTTGTCGTTTACAGTAAGACCTTTTTACACAGTTTTTATGATAACGTGTTCCTCTGATTATTGGTCTCACTTTTGATATCACTTCTTGCTGAAGAACTGCTCTCAGCCTACCAGCTTCATGCCCTCTCAGAAATCCCCCAGTGAATCATGGGTAAACAGTCTACCAACTCATTCCAGCCCAGACAACAGTGAAAGCTCAACTGCCATGAGCAGATCTCTTGTCTTTAAAAACGGTGTGTATATGAGTGTTTATTTTAGGCATATATATTATTTTTTCGAAAAGCAATCCGTTTTCTGCACAGCATATATATATATATATATATCCTCCTTCTGTTTCAGAACGTTTTAAAGAGGACAACAGTGTGAGTTTCTCATTAAAAGCTGCCAATGGAAATCAGGTTAGCTGAAGACCATACATAGTAGTCAAATAATAATATTATTTTGAATATAGTAATAATAATAATAATATTTGTTTCATAATATATATATATTTTATTATTCTTAATAAGTCTGGTTTTAGTATCATATAAAAAAAATATTTTATTGATATCATAGCGATCTCTTTCATTTCAGGTGGTGCAACTTACAGCCTTTAAGCCCTCAGGTAAAGAATTGTTTTTCATGTAATTACAAAATCTTTAGTAGTTCTTTACATTAACACATATTTTGGGACGAATTTACAATGAATCTGGTTTTCTTGGTTGAGACCTATCTTTATTTTCTCAGAACTATCATAGATTTAAGTCCTTATTTGTTTTTTTTGCTGCACCTTAGGCTAAGGGAAGCTTTACACGATGCTACATGGACTCTAGACTTATTCTGGGATGAAAACTCAATATGTGATGAAACACACAGACACACACACACAAGAGCAGCTTCAGAAAGTTCTGCCTCCCCCGCAGTTCTCCAGGCCTTCTCATTCCCAGGACCGAATCTGTGTTGAGTGAGTGAACTCTGAGATTGCACCCGGCCTGACACATCAAGGCTTTTACATGTCTTTTTAAAATTGCTTAGACGTTGCGGCACAATACAAAGGCTCATAGTATTAGAATTTAACAGCGTGAGCATCATCACACCATTTTTTGTGACCAGACAACAGGATTTTGTTGTTAGCGATTGAATGACTTTGGATAGGAGTTTCACCTATTCATGGTAATTCAGATTCAGTACTCTACTAGATATACTGTAATGCCTATCACCTGTTTTATCTTTCTCAGTGGATTGTGGAAAATATCAGAGTATACATGCAAGCAGTGAATATTAACACATTGTTTAATTGTTAAGTCTTTACATCTGTTTTAAGTGTCAAATGTACCTGTATTGGGTTATGTGTGTACTGTCCAAACATGACAAAATGTAGAAATGTATTTTTACATAATTTCTGGAAATGTTCTCTTCTCATAGTGACATTTATGTTATTGTCATGTTCTGCAATTATACTACTATGGCTCGTAACAAATAAATGTAACAAAAATGTTATTGTAATAGGCAACCCCTATTTTTATACAATGTTTTAAGCATAGAAAAGCAGCATTCATTTTGTTTTTACTTTCGCAATTAAACTAAATGTTGTTGAAGTGAAAGTGGGAATCTCTTTAGTCATTTGTGAAATTAGAATTTGACCAGACACATAACAGGGGCTAAGTTATCTTTAAACCAGAACTTATACAATTGTTGTTATTCATGGTTATCATTTTTTGGGTAATTTTATCATTTTTCTGACATTAAATTAAAAAGCTGAGAAAAATGTAAATATAGTTATCCCAAAGGTTTTAAATACATTTCAAAAGACGCACTCTCCTTTTGCGACCTCACAAGGGTGGCAGCATGTGTGAATGTTTTCTGGCCTTCTCTTAACCTTTTTTATTGCCTCGCTGAAGAGACACTCAAGGGGAAAACAGCATGTCTGGCCCCACAGCACTCTTTAGAAACATGCCCATTCAAAAGACCTTTGCTTTTAGCACACACACAATCTCTTGCTCACCGTCTCTTAGGGATTGCTTAAATAATAAAAGCAGCATTTTATTTTCATTTATTTTATTGCGACCAATTTACATTTAAATGTAAAGACACATATATCTGGAATCTATGTAAAAATGTGCTTAAAATATATCAGTTTAATCGATATTACATGTTAATAAAAATCATTTAAATAAATACTCTGAATCGGATTGTTTTTGGAAAGGCCCTGTTAAACAAAACAATAAACAGTCCATTGACCATTATCTGTACAAAAGCACGAAAGCAATAACATAACTAATAATAAGAAGAATAACAATAGTAATAATATTAATAATAACAGATACAGCAGGGTTCCAATAACATTCTGTTGAAGCGTTTTCTCATATTCAAGAGAATAAAAGACAATATAGATAAAAACAGCCGTAAGAAAAGACCATGTGAGTCAGATAATCGGTTAATAATAAAATCTCTCTGTCCCCTTAAGATTGTCATGCTTTGTTAAAAAGAAAAAATATATATACAAAACGAAATCATTCTGTACATTCATGTAAAGTATGAAATAAATGCCTTTGGAAAAGTGTTCACGTTCCAATTACTGTAGCACATATGGCTTTAACTCTCAAACAGACATGTGCGCTTGCGTCCCTTTCACATCGCAGTAGATCTCTTGGCATGAAGCATTTCAATCAGGAGATTGTTGCACGGCACCTCTCCACACAGGTGTTTGTAGCACAGGTAGTCCTCAGCCTGCGCGCTGAGCGAGCGGACCTCAGGTAGCCGCAGTATGAGCTGACTGAACCTGTCCAGACACTGAGGGTACGAGTAGAGCGTGTGCTCAATCAGAGCGCTGTTGATCTGCTCCTGGATGTTCTCCACAAACTGCTGGTTCTCCAACAGCTTCACGTCTAAAGAGAGAAACCATCATATCTCATTTATCCGTGCGTGTTTCCGATGAGATGTGTGTGTGTGTTCGGTGACAATAGCCCGGCCCGTTAATGGAGCACTTAGCAGATCTAGTCAGAAACGCCATTCACACGGTTATTCAAATGTTGAATAATCTTTTCAAAAACATTTCAAGGACACAGATTACTCCATAAACCTGCTTCCATTTAGCTAAAGAATGAACTAAATCAATGTGACACAGAGAGATGACAAATTCTTTCGCTTTTCAAATGCACTTTTCATTGGGGCTAATGAAATTGAAAATATCTGGATACTAATCGCTGGGTACAACATGGTAGAATGGGGACATTTTCAGCATTTATTGTATTTAGTGAATTATTTTAAACCAGTACTTACATTATTGTTGTATTATAAATGTACTTTACAAATATAAACTGTACTAACTAAATTTATTAATACTGTATATTTTCATATTAATATATGAAGAGTTTGGTTCCAAAATGAGATATTCAAAAATCATGTTTTTTTATTGTGCATTCCAATTAATATCAATCAAACTGCAGTTGGTTTGTTTTTATTTAAGCCATAATAAAAAAATACAGCTAACTAACACAATAAAACACAATATTAACATGATCAAAAAAATGTAACCAAATTTTGGAACCAAACTCTTCATATCTACCCATAATAAGTACCAACATTTAAAACCATCCATACATTTCCAATCCATTTTCCAAACCCTTTGCAGGGCTGATAGGCATGTCAATATCATAAATATATAATGATGAAAATATATATTATAAATGATATCATATAAAAACAATATATTTAAATATATGAACTCATAAATACACTGTAAATCTTTTTTTGCAGTTTTTGCAGCAGGTTTGTCAGTAACTTACTGTAGATTTAATTATTACTTAATATACTTTCCAATTAGTTCTGTTTTCAATTACTTCAATCAAAATGAAAACACTTTGACTTTTGAGATTCAAAATGAGCAAGAAGAGACTGGCATTAGCACAGCAACACTGCAAAAAATGGCATTCTCCCTAAGCATTTTTCTCTTGTTTTCTTCAAAAATATTTAAAACTTCTTAAATTACGATACATTTACATAACAGAAAAAGTGACCCAAGATATGTAGTCTTGTTCTATGAAAGAAAAATATATAAACTAGGTAAGTTTATGCTTAATTATTTAATTGTACATTAAATCTACAGTAAGTTACAGGCAAACCTGCTGCGAAATTACAGCAAAGTTTTACAGTGTACTTTTTGTTAGCGATTGTTATATAATGGCCACTCTCTATCAATGATCACATACCAAGATTTTGAGTCACATTTCCACAAATGTTTGTTGTTATGACACATTAGTCAATATCAGTGTCACAGTACTGGCATGCTGCCTGGGTACATACTACACAGACCTCACCAGTGGAATACATACCGTTGGTATATAACAAATGTAAATGAATAGGAATACAGCCATACTTACTTGGGTTAAAGAGAATGAGAAACTTCAAGCAGGCCATCTCCCTTCTGTCCACCTGTAAGAGCTGAAGTCTTTTGGCCAGTTCTTGTCCTCGCTGTACTAGACCGGCCAGAGTCAGACCCGCGTCAGAAAACACTCCTGACAGCTCAATCTGCACGACACAATAACTTCTTTATTTGGTGACGCTATGGTTAAACAACGTACTGCTTATGCTGCATTGATAGCTTAAAGGAATAGTTTTCCTAGAAATGAAAATTCTGTCATCACTTACTCACTGTCAAGTAGTTTCAAACCTGTTTAAATGTTGTTGTTCTCCTGAGCACAAAAAAAAGATATTTGGAGGACTATTTTTAATCAAACAGTTCTGGGGCACTATTGACTACTGTGATAGGAAAAAAATCTGCTTTGGTAGTCAATGGTGACCCAGAACTTTGTCGCTTCCACATTTTTTAAACTATCTTCTTTTGTGTTCAACAGAACAAAACAAATGATACAGGTTTAAAAACAACTTGAGGGTGAATTTTCATTTTTGGGTAAACTGTTCCTTTAATGTAAGTTGTTCTAAAGGGAAAATTTGTTTTGTCTAGATATGGCAAGAACACAAGAAATATTAACATCTGGAAATGTGTTCAGATACTTGTACTCGTCCACAAAGCATTGTTTTTTAATTTTATGATGATTTATGATCAGTTCAGAATCAGAATTTGGACGTATTGTGGCCAAGTAAGCTGCAGTTTGATTTTGCAGATTTCTATAAACACCACAATAAACATGCCACCCCATATGCAATGTAAACACATTATACATACATCCTTGATGTTTAGTAGTGAACAGTACAATTCTACTGAGCAGAGAAGAATGAACCGAATAAAAAATAAGTGAGTGTTATTGTTGGAAAATCTCACCTCCTGTCCTGTTATGAGTAGCAGACTGTTCTCTCTCCCATGATGCACCTGTCTGCAGATATGATCAAGAAGCAGCAGCTCACTCCAACAGTTGTGCAGCAGTCGCATCTGATCTCCCACCTGAACAATGGGAAATGACATGTTATTACATTCTTGTTACATAGTTACAATGCACATAAAGAGCTGTAACTAAGTCAGCGTGCTCTCTACTGTAAATAAAAGTGTCCAAAGGTCAAAACAATAGTAAATATACTGTACGTGAGGTCCTTTTGGTTTTACTTAAAACTTCCCAAAATTCCCCAAAAAACCATTGCAGAGGCAGAATGAGAGTGAAGCGGTGCTTTGAGTATTTCATAGTTATGAGTGCCAGACGATGACAACACATTATTCCTCTAAGCACTTGCCCTTTCTCTCGTCCATCCTCCAAACTGCTGTCCATTGTTGGTCAACAATTTCGACGGTCATACACTGTCAGAATACTGAAACACAGTGTTGATCTGTAAATCTCTAGGAAAACTGCATCACTGCACATATCAAACACAGCACAGGCGCGATAACTAAAGTCATATTCTCTGTACGGTCTAATCTCATCCGCTGCTTCCAGACCCGAATGCACAATGACCTTGACCTCATCCATCCACCAGCACAGCTGGTGTGTTTGTAAAAAAGGCACATTTTCGATTCTAACTCATCTAAAAGACTACCACCAATGCACACTCGCCAACACACATAGACGACCTCCTTACCCGCTAGCTTTTAACTTCACGTTTGTATATATGGGAGCACAGGTGCGTGCAGTTGAAGAAAATCCATTCAATCGAAATGGGCAAATTCAGCCTAGTCTGATACATTACGACATCTGAGGACAACGCAGCAGAGCTATCTTCAACATGGAATGTAATTAAACGCTTCTGGAGCGGGCTTCAGTCCCTGGCATGCACATTCAGACTCAGATGTATTAAATGCAAGAGACACTAGTTGCCATGATTTCAAAACAGAAAAGACTGTGTGAATATGTGACCCGAAAGTTTGAAATTCAACATTCTTTGCTTGAAGTAGAAGGATTGAGCTCCTTAAAGACATTACACTGTAGAGCATCTCACGGTATTACAGGACGTACAGCTACAGTTCTAGCAATGAAAAAAGCCATCAAAATAACTTCAATAGCCATGATGATGACTATAAACGTAAGAGCAATAGATTTTTCAATTCCCCATTTGCCACAATACGTAAATAAGTGGATGTGAATAACCACATGAGCAGTGTTGTAATGTAAAGTAGAAATACTTAAGTACATTTCTTAAGTATCTGTACTTTACTTGAGTCTTTATATTTCTGCAGACTTTTCCTGAACAAAATGTATACTTTTATTCTGTTAAATTCCCCTAATCATGTTCGTTACTACAAAATAAAAGCATAGAAAACTGAAATAGATGCTAAACCAATCATTGGTTAAAGCTCAACGTGCAAGTGCAAAAAGGTGTTTTCCGCAGTTAAATTCAACACCAACCACTTTTCAAGAGTGAAACATTTAAAGATAAACAGCAAATTTTTCAGTTTCAATGGATTATCAAATGGCTGGGTTTTACTGTAAGGGAATTGCAAGGAAAGAAAGAAGTAAGGGCCAGACAGATTTGTTCTGATTTTCTTAGAGGTATAATAATGAGGGTGGGAGGGAACTATCCTTTTATAAAGTTATAAAAGTCAAGTTATAAAGATATGGTCTCTGAACTTGTATTTTTGTACTTTAGCAATTTGGCAACATGGTGTTCTTAATAAAACGACTGAGCTTGAGACAGAGCTTTTTCAAAGCTGTACATTTCTACGTAAGCACCATTTTTTTAACGTTATGCCAAAAAATTAACATTTTTATTAACATTGTTTGCTTAAACTTTACTTACTTACTTAAGTAGATTTACTATAAAAAGTACTTTGGATACTTAAGTAGAATATTTATCTGTTACTTTAAGACTTTCACTCAAGTCATATTCTAAAAGGTTACTTTCACTTCAACCAAAGTCATTTTCTGGCAAGATATTTGTACTTTTACTCAAGTATTGCTTTTAGGTATTAAACATCACTGCACATGAGAATGTGTGTGATGAAGAAACATGAAAAAGGATAAACACACAGATCAAGAGGACCCGTATGAATCCTTAATAGGAGCTATGTGACATCTTTTGGTTTCTCTCTCTATAACTATATTGTGCAACAACACTACCATAAAACGGGTTTTGATCATACCACCACCCCGTAAGCAAGACACCCTGCCTTTGACACACATGTGCAAAACCACCGATGAAATATAAACAAGCACACGTAATCTTATTTATAAAGGCGTTTAACAAAACACATTAGCAAATCATTTCTCGATGTCCCCAAGTGTTATCTTTCAGGAAGATGCACGATCTGGCGACAAAATAGCAGACTTTCTCCAAAATAGTCAGACTGTGATAAGACAAGACAAGACATTCAGCTCCAAACCCAAAGTTTTATGTAACATTTGATAATCAGAACCGTGTCCCTATAGACACGCACACACACACGTTTTATGGGGACTTTCCATTGACATTTTTCTTCTGAAATGTACCTTTAGTTGCTTGAAAAAGACACAGCTTCTTGCCCACTCGACAATTGAGAACAGTGTCTGATCCGCCATGACACATAACAGGCTGAAAGGCCGCGGTTTGTCCAGTTTACCTCTGCCGCTCTGCTCCTGGTGAAGGTAGGCACAGATCTTCGCCCTAACCTGGAAATGACCCTTGTGTGTTGTTATCGTGGCAACTATTTTACATTAAAAAGCAAACGCACAAGAATAAGACATATCTTTGGACACATACCTGTTCTTCGTCTGGATCGCAGCTGACTAGTTCTAGCACGAGTGGGGGCGCACCAAGATTCATAGGGCTGGTATGTGGAGAGGCTGGCATGCAGACGTCAGGATACGGGTACCCCAGTGATGAGTCGGGTGAACTGGAGTATGTGTCTGTGTATTCTGCCTTAATGGATCTGCTGTGCACTGGTGCTGTGTATTGGTACTGCGCCGGGAATGAACTGTAGCTTTGCAGGGCAATACCCAGGGCAGGGGGGCATAGAGGAGGGCAGTCATACTCCGGAGATGAGAGAGAAGGAGGATGGAGCCCTGGGAGTGACCCCGGAAGGGGGTATTCGGTCTGACCGGTAGACAGCAGGGTTGAGATGGGCTCTATTTTAAAACCGCTGGCTCTGATTAAAGCTCTTTTCTGCTGTTTTAGGGCACGGTCACGTTTGTACATAGGGCCAAACTTATTTCTCCCCCCTCTCATTCGATCGGCACGGACAGCTGGAGAGAGAGAGAGAGAGATCTGTTTCAAAATGATGAATTTCAAAATGTCTTGCTTTCAGTTAAGCACAACATTTGCATTGTAGCCTACTAAGTAAAGATATTTTAAGGTATGGGAATATAAGACCAAATAAAGCAGGGAATGCTCGGCAAGATTTTCCACAAGTCAGAGGACTAAACGAAAGCATATTTCTTCTCATGTGGAAATTTTCCAAGCTGGTTTTCCTGAACTTTTTAACTAGAGCCTACATGAACACGCGAGCCTTATCAGCGCGTGAGGAATGTGTCACAGGAGCGCGCGGAAACAGGTGCTTTTCTGCACGCGGCCTGGGAATCGCGCGCACAGGGAGCAGAAGAAGAGACACTAAAACTTTTGTCAACTGATCAAAAATGTGCTTCATGTAATAGCATTGATTTAGAAATATGGCTAAACCAAGTTTATTAGATTACTTTAGATTATTTAAGTAAAAACGAAATAAGGCGTACGTGTTAGCCTACCACAGCATACACGCTATTTTGGGGTTAAAATAAAGTGTGCAATTGCATATGGCATCAACTTCTCGAACACCATTTTAATCAAGATATAAAAATAACAAAACTGCAAAAACAGAAATGTTTTTTTTTCTTTTCGTCATGCATTTATATTTCATAATTCTGGACACTGAGCGCATCGCGCCTCTTACCCTCGAGCCTCATGCCGACGCTTAGGCACTTCTGGAAACGACAGTAAGGACATCTCTTCCTCTGGGTTTTGTCAATGCCGCAGTCCTGATTCTGTGTGCACGTGTATCTCTTGTTATTCTGCACCGTCCTTTTGAAAAAGCCCTGCATAGTAATAATACATAATTTAATGAATACGTTTAATACATGAATAAATTTCGTATATGATTCGTAATAACTCAATAAAATGCTTTTGTAATTGATTTAAATTGATTTGTAATTTACCTACAAATCAAAACTAATCATCCTACTTAAAACTTTCATGTACATTCCCATATATTAAATGTGCGAAAACTATTAAGCTCTTTAGCCTCATGCTGTCAATGATACAATTTGTTAAAGATATCACGAATAGGCCAAGTGTATTAAAGGCGAAACGTAGCTTACCTTACAGCTTTCACAGGTAAGAAGTCCGTAATGATATCCGGATACTTTATCTCCACAGACAGGGCAAAGCTCCTCCAGATCTTCATCTGGTGTGAAGTCCATCACTCTGACAGATGCGTCTATGACTGGAAGCGTCAAACACATGACTAGTTAATCACAAATAATTATCATTCTTATTGGGACGTTATACTCGTATGAATTAACTCATTTTAAACGAACCAGAATTTTCTATGCACAATTAAACATTTGAGAAAATATATTCTTAAAACTTCATTTATATATTTTTTATTTAGATATTTTAATCTGCATGTGCGATGTTTTCCCAAGCCTGGTTCAGGAGTCCTATTAATGGAGAGAATATAACTGAATCAAAGTATATTTAAAAATACCTTAATCTTTCCCCAAATAATCAAATAAAACGACCGACGACTGTCGACAAATATTATATTCAAAATATTTCTTATGATAAAATAAGACTGTAGCCTATACATCTACAGAACTCTGACAAATTCATCTGTTCACCTTCTAACGAAGCATTTAAAGGGAAAATGACAGATTTGATGATATTGGGTCTTTTCATGCCTCCTATATGGACGTGTCCATCCAATCCACGCCCAATTTACGAAACAAAGCAAACAAAGCTGATGTTTAATTTACAAAAAGTGTTACGGACGCTGGAGGACAATTACACGCACATATTTAAATGAATCATGTATTGTAAACCTACTCACAGGGGATGAGGATGGATTCCTTTTAAATATAGGCGTTTTATATATATATATCGTTATTTTAGTAATCATACCAAATACGTTTGTTTGAATGTTCAGTATAACTAATGTTACAGAAATTGCAGAAAAGCTCTTGTACTTTGTGTTTCTGAACTGTAAACATTTTTAAAAATTGTAATATTGATGAAAAAATTGACTACAATTTTGACTTAAACCTAAATACTTTATACAAAATAAACGGGGAGGTTTTCTACAGTAAAACGTTGACATTTGCATTAACTGTTACCACATGAAGCAGGCCTGAAAATAAAACACTTGTACAATGACCTCTTTAAATAGCGTTTAATACACTTTAGTTGTTTGCTTGATCACATTATAACACAAGTCTTTCCACACTTCAAAATCAAAACAACAAAACGTGTTTCTGGAACAAGAATACGCGCAATCCGGTATTTCATTTTAATTCATGTAGCATTGCATAGCCTATTTCAACCAAATTATAGCAAAGCTACACAACTAAATACCAGTAAGCTATGCGCATGTTTTATTAGGCCTACTTTGACACTTTATGTACCACAAACGTGTATTGCGGAGTTGTTACCCTTCATTTAAAATAAATAGATCTGACGCGTAAAGATCTATAATAATAGGCTATAACCTAAAATGAGATCTTGTATTGACATACAATAAACGAAAGGAAGTTCTACAAAATGATGCGCACGTTTGAACTGTAAAAATAATTCTTATGAAATACAATCTAGAGCTGTAGTCTACTTACCGTTGTTCTGCGCGTCCAGCATTTTAAAGCACCTAGAAAAAAGCGTCTATTTCATTGAACCGCAGCGGTTTCACTCGTCAGGTCTAATCCTTAAAAAACTTCAGGAGCGAATCTAACAGGTCTGAGGTCTTGTTTTATGAGGCGTCTTCCCCTGTAGTGAATCAGAACATGGAGAGGTCTTCATTGGACAGCGCGCTCATGTGACATCCCTCAAGAATGATGTGCGCCATGCGCAGCATTTTATTATCACTCCCAGGAAAGAAAAACAGTGTACATGTCCATTTTTCATCATTAAAGTGATTGGTTCTTTCGTAATTTATTACAAGAAGAGTGTCGCAGTTGGGACACTGAGGGGTTTATATCAATATGATCTTATAACCTATAGTACCATGATCATGTTGGCCATCTAAACATTTCAGACAATGTTGTCCTATGTAGGTTAATTATGGATTATTTTAGAGATATAAACATTAGGAGAATATGAAAGGCTTGAATCTGATCCATAGGTTGCATTTTTACTGCCAAACATATTATGGATACATAAACTGATTTGTTCATATTACAATTAACAAGACTGAATGAATTGTATAGCATATATTATTTTATAGTATGATCGAAAAGAATAACATTTTCATTCGAGCCTGTTCTCACCAGGGACGGATTATGACTTCCAATGCAGTTACCTTCAAGGCCCCCACCAATTTTTTCATTCTTTCCCTTAGCTGCGCATTCACAGTTATAGGAAGTGAAAGTTAAGATGATAATGAATATTAAAACCGTTCTCGCTCTGTGTCAAATGTCTGCGCTATGCTAAAAAGAATCTGTACAGGGTTTATAGAAGTCTAATATTAGCTACACAGCGAAAAATCAACCATGGACAAAAATAACGCGTATGAAACACACGTATTTAATTAACTGTATTTAATGAATCACATAAATAAAAACAATGATATCTCACCATAAATTGCCCCCGTGACACGTCTGTAAACATCAAATCATCAAGCAAACGATTCAGAAAATGCTATTTAAATGTGCTGTAGTTTAATTAATAAATTCAATTTAATTGAATAAGTTAAAGTAACATAAAACAAATGTTGGCATGATTTCATTTTGTACAGGGTATCCACAGAGGCATTGTAAAGGCTACGGGACCCATAAATTAAACAAAGAAAAAACATTTGTTTTCATTGTTGTTGGGTTTTCTGTACCAAACTGGATGGCGCAACCTTGAAGCCCTGGGCCCCCTCGGGCTCATGGTAGTCAAGGGCCGCTGGACACTGGCCCCATTGGCCCGGTCAGTAATCCATCCCTGGTTTTCACAAGGTGTCAAAATAAACGCATGTTTTAATTTGTGTTGGATGTGTCCTCCGGTCGTCATTTAATGTGAAGCAGTGGGAGACGTGATACTATATCAGTCGCTGCTCCCAAGGTTAGTTTTGTTATGCCGGGGTGCTGTGACTGCATTTGTGCGCTTTTCTCCATCCCTGATATGATGCGCAAAATAAAGACGCCACGCAGACATCACCATGATGCTTTGACTCCAGCGGGACTATTTTTGCTTGGCGAGCATTCCTCCGTCTTCTACTGAAACATCACGAATGTCTGATAGCAAAACGAGGATAAGAGGACCAGAATTACAGAATGCTGATTTGGCAGTATAGGTTTCCTAAGGCGGGAAAACAAGAATAAATCGTCGGGATAAGTCAACCAAATGACTAACGTCAACACGCGTTTCTGTGTTGATTGGTCAGTGCACCGTTTCGGTTATGCAAATGATTTAGCCACATCACGTTGAAGGTAACAGGTAGGCCGATAGGGTCCAAAAGAATTTTAACCTCGATAATAACCTCTAAATGTATGAATGTTTAACGTTTGGATATAATAAACTAAGTCACACTTGCAAAAAATAACAGCTTCACGGTTTCAGTGGCAACAACATAAACACACGTTATGTGGCCCTAACTTAACTTCCGGTAGACCTAAGCGAACAATGTATTGCTAACTGTCGAGCGGGTTTAATTTAATTTAATTTACTATAATTAATATATCACAAAATATATGAATATAAATGAATATGATATATAGAACTAAATAAATCGTTATATTATAACTAAACACACACCGGAAGTTAACTTCGGGCCAGGCGCCAGCTTCCAGTTTTAACACACCGGTCACAAGGTCCTTTTTATGGATTTATGAACTCACTTCCCCTCATATTCACACATGATGCCCTGGCAGAATGACTCTTGTATGAAGCAGTATATATTATTTTTTAAATCTTTTACAATTATGCAAACTCTTTTGTGAAAAGTATTGCCTCAAAGCTTTATGTAGCCTATATTTCTTTTAAACAAGTGTCGCTTACCTTGAAATTTTAAGTGGTTTGATACTTTTGGGGCTATTGTAGTTTGATTTATAGTTTACTTAGCCTACCATACAGTAGTTTACATAAGGCACCCAAGGACATATGAATGTGATACAGTCAGTCACGACTATATCAAAGTATATTGTAGCGTCTTATAATATAATACAAATCAACTTACTATTTAACAGTTCAATTACAAATAAATTAAGTTATATTCAATACACTTGAGCACTGCATTATTGACTGTAGATAATAGGCTCTATTGCTCATTATAATGCTTCTTAATTACTAATGATTTGCTGCTTCAATTTTACTTTAAAAAGTATTTTAAATGCAACGCATATGTCATTCTCTGAAGGGCTTAAAACACTAAAATGGCCTCAGCCGTAACTGACAACGTGTAGGCTATGCTGAACTGGCTAAGATGTTTTTGAAAGAGGTCTGGGTAAGTGATTTCTTGCCCTTGACGGGTTTCCAAATCTACAACGTGCTCTTTTGTTGTTGGTGCCCATATGAGAGATTTACTTTGTCCCTAAACAACAATGCCGAATGCACGTTATGACAGTCGCAAGGCCAATTCCATAGGCAGCCTTGGACACATACGGTATAAATATATTTACCAAAGTGGTTGGGCATCTTGACAGGATGTTCATTTTAAAAAGGCACACTGAGTATGTCTTAATATAGAAAGAAACAATCCTTTTCATACGCAATACGGCTTTGAAGGCATGAACGAGGATTTTCAATTCGGTAGGGTGGACGATTTCCCCAAAAATGGGACTGGTTTTGGTACAGTGATGGAGAACTCGTAAAATGCTTTGTATTGGTAGTTTTGTGCCCTCTAAATGCAAATTAAAGCAACATTAATATCAATTTCACATTATAATTATACTGAAAGCAGTTACACTGTATTGTTTTCCTACAGATTTTTAGAAACTTCAAACATAAGTATAGGCTAATATTGCCATAATTAAG